>CM066165.1:77369938-78714938 GCA_033629205.1 Lithocarpus polystachyus
ATGCACTACAAAGCTCAAACTAGTAAAGTGCAATAAAATAAGCTCATCCAAGCTAAACAAGGTACATAAACATGTTATGTAAAGATAATATGGCCAACCTTAATTATAAATCCAAGATATATAATACAAAACACATAAAAATATTTTTGGTTTAAAACAAATTTTATGACCAAAAACAAGAAGCACACATTATGCTAAATGATTAAAAAAAATTGCAAATGCAATGCATGACAGTGCTTAACTAAGCTATAGAGGGTACACAAACAAGAAATATCAATTTCTTAATTAACCCATGAGTACATGTACAAACTAGTACATACTCAAACAAAATAAAAAAATAGCTTAGCACTTATAGAACACATACTTTTTATGTTTCACAATATCAAGCATGTTCTAAATCAAGAGAGATATCATAATTCATGTAATCCTCAAGAAAAATAAAACTAGACACAAAATAAAATATTTTTGTCTTTTTGAAATTTTTCAATGTTTTTGGATTTTTTTTTTTATATAAAAAAACAACCTAAACAACAAAACAACCAAAAACAAAAACAAAACATGTCCACAAATAATTGAAAGAATTAAAACAGGGACAAGTCAGAGCACTCACCTTAAAGAATCTTTTCTCACCCATATAGCATGAGTCTTCGGCTTTGTAGGTGAAAATCCATGTGAAGCAGAGTGTATTTTAGGAACTACACCAATCTTCTGAGAAAGACTAAAATCCTGCAATTTCCTTTCACAAGCCAACAAGCTTAAATTTTTCAAAAGCATATGAAACAATTTATTTGGACTTATGGCAGGAGAAATATCATCACATGTCCTAGACTGAAACACAGAATGCTTAAATTTCAATTTATGACAATTAGGACGAATGTGACCGGAGACACCACAAAAGTGATAAACAGGAACAAATTTAGGAACATCAGTATTCCTAACAGCAAATCTAGTCTCAGATTTTGGTTTTGGCCTCAACAGAGAATAATTTGGTCTAATATGACCAACAACACCACAAATGTGACAAGTAGGCACAAAAACAGATTTCTTATGCTCTCTAACTGTAGGTTTAGACTTAGGTTTAGAAACTTCAACGTCTACATCAGAACTTTTACCTTTGTCTAACCTAGCAAAATAAGTCTTTTCTTTATTATTCCTCTTGAAAGGAGGAATATAAACTTTTTCAGCTTTAGGCTTAAGAGAAACAGAAACACTTCTGTCATCAACAACAGGCTTGGTACTAGTCAAATTTTCAATTTTAGCTTTAGATTCAGCTAACTCTTGTTCCAAGCTTTTCACCTTCTCATCTTGAGAGGAAATTTGATTTCTCAAAAATTCATTCTTTTTATTAGATTCATCTAATCTAACAATCAATTCCTCTTTTTCAAGATTAGCCAATTTTAACTCTTCTTTAAATTTCTTAGCAATTTTCAAAGACTTAGATAATTCTTTACGAAGAGTTTCAAAGGCATCAATAAAATCAACAGAAACAACAGTGTCCTTTTTATTCAAATCATCACAATCAAAAACAGTAAGACACTTAAAATTATCCATGATAACAGGGATCAAGGATCAACTCTTAGATCAAAGGATCTAAAACAAAAGAGCTACCCGCTCTGATACCACTTGTCAGTTCGTTTAGACCCCTGTAAACTTAGATTGTTTAACCTAATTAATTAACCAAGTGAATACTTAGGTTTGTTATTCAGATCTAGGTTAAAACAATAACAATCATATCAAGTAAAGCAGCGGAAAAATAAATAACACAACGATATGATGACCCAGGAAAACCAAACCGGTAAAAAACCTGGGGAGGATTTAACCTAGCTATCCTCAAGGTAAAATAGCAAATCCACTAGAAAGAATTGAAGTTTACACAATAGCGACTTAGACCACTAACATCCTATTGCTACCCAAGTGTAGGAAACTTACTACCATGACCCCATGATAACTCCGAGATCCACGGACTCCTTCTTTCTTTAATCTTTGCAAAAACACAAACACCACCGTTTGTGACTTTGAGATCCCACTCAAAGGTTTAGCAACACAAACTCTCCTGTTTGTGACTCCAAGACCACCCTTGAAGGTTTAGATCATCAGCTCCTTTGATGATTAGAGAAGGCAGCAACTTCAGCAATACCGGATCTTGAGATTTTTCAAGGAACAACACCGGTAGAAGTAATAAGAGAGGTTTTAGGAATAAAACCCTAAATACAAAAGAGGCACACTCTTTTCTCTCTAAAAAGCCTTATAAAAAACGTGCTTAGGGTTTCCTTTATATAGTGGGAGAAGTAGATCTGAAACCCTAATCCTTAATGGGCTAGAACTGCTGTTTGGGCCAACTTAAAATTCTGCAGATACGATTCTCGATCGATCGAGCCTGTTTTTCGATCGATCGAACCAGGCAGATTCTGAAATCTTCTTTCTGCAGCTTACATGTTCTTGTGTGCTCACGATTTGCCAATTGTTCTAAACTTTTAGAACCTAACAAGTCTCATTTTTAAGTTGTGGATGGGCAACATCTTTTACAATAATTTTTGTATTAAGTTGCTAGAATCAGAAAGATAACATTCATGTGTTTCATTCATGCCCTTTTTTTTGAAAACTAAAACAAATTATTTCTTTGATAAATAATAACTAATTATTTTGAAAGAAGGAGAACTCCAATGGTAGAGTCTCCCAGAGAATTACAAAGGCATTTAAGAGATCCATGAAATCTGCTAAAGAACTACAAGATACCCCATCAATCATTATAGTACAGCCTTCAAACAAAGGGTTCCCCAAAAAAATTATTTAATCTCAATAACAGATACCTCAACCACTTCAAAAGTTTGATTGTTCCTCGCCAAATTGTTCACAAAATGCAAGTTACACAATGCAGTAGAGATTCAAGCAGTGTGGACAACTGAGGTGACCAACAAAAATAAATATAGAAACATAACTTTCTGTAGTAAGTTCCTCCCTAAGAAGCACATACAAAAACATTGACACACAAAGGAATTCTTTTTAAAAAAGTCTTTGGAAACATATCTAAAATCAAAGGAATTCTTTTCAAATAAAAGAAAAATGTTTTCCTCCCAACACAATGAGGACATACATACTGGAGTGTCCACAGCATGTCCAGACAAGGAGATGTCGGGGGTTTTAGGAGTGCCCATTTCACATGGACAAAAGATGTCTAGCTAGAGAAGAACATATTAAAAGCAACATCATCTTTGGACTGTTAATAGTTTCATGGCAATGAAATGCTTATCCAAAAACAACAACAAAGCCTTTAAAGTCCCAAAATTTTGGGATCGGTTATGGATCCTCAACAGACTAGTTAGCATCAGCCACATATGTGGTAAAAGAAAGGCATATGTTTTCCCAAATCAAATCCAAAGAAGAAATTACACTCTGGGTCACAAATTCCAAATTTCAATATCTATCTCAACACAAGCAATTGAACCTCCGAGACTACACAACACATCCCAACCAAGCTCAACTCAAGAAACAAGCCAACCCATCCAAGCCAAGACCAATACCCCTTTAGCATCAGAAAAACAGATGATTCAACTGAACTAGCAACAAATACAAAGCTAATACTCGACTCTTCATAGTAAGTATGCACAGCTAATTATTAGCTACTAATTTTTTTTAGTGTCAGCAAAAACCCATGTCACAAATGGAAAATCAAGAATAATGTGCCTAGAATTAGCTTATTTCCCTCTTACATAACTAAAAAAAATCAACAATTAACCCCAAAAAAAAAAAAATCTTGCACCATTGTCAATAAATCTCTAAAAAAATACAAACCCATTAAATATTTGAGCTAAAAATAAAGAAATTAATATAAAAGATCCCATTTTCCAAAAATTACATTCACCAATCAATCATTGTTAATCACAATAAAACAAGTATATATATATATATGTATATGAACAGAGAGAGAAGTAGAAAACTGACCTTCAAAGAAACCAAACCATATGAGTTGGATATACTGAGGACTTGAATATAATTTTGACAAAGAAATAAGCAAAAATTAAGGACCTGAATTGGGATTTGGCAGAGAGAGAGAGGAGGAGAAGAAGAAGAAGAAGAAGAAGAAGAAATGAAGTTGGTTGGATGGACGATAACAGCAGACGCCACTGGCCGTACAGGGAGAATTATGGATTCTCATCCTCTCCGTCAATTTTCTCTCCGTTGCCGTCCATTGCCACATGCTCTGCCACGTGAGTGTGATTCACTAGAACCGCAACTTGAAACTTTTTATTTTTTTTTTAGACGGTTCAACTTTCAACTGATGGTTTTTATTATTAGAGGATTTTAATTGGTTTTTTTGGTATAAGCAAAAATTTAACTTTAGAATTTCTTATTCAACAACAAAAAATTTTGACAATAGAACCATCAAAAACCCACAACTTGAACCTTGTTTGACAAAAAAAAAAAAAAACACCACTGTTGTGAAAAGCACAAATAAACGGTTCCAATTACAAAGTCTCGATTGGTTGTTACTTCTTGATATTTTAAGCGAATGATCATAGGTTTTAATCTCCCCTCTATCGTATATTGAATTAAAAAATTAATTATAATGTCTCTTGTATTAATATTAGAGATTTGGATTTTATCGCAAGTTGATAATTACTTTAACTAGCATATAGTCCGTGCTTACGCACGGAAATATTAACAATTATGATGATAAGATGTTCATCTTGGTAGATACAGTTTCCACATTGAGCATTATGAGTGAAGGTAACTAAACACCAACATTTAAAAATTAAATTGGATACATAGCACAAAATTAAACTACAATTAAAAATTGGATACATAGCACAAAATTAACGATAAGAACTGATCATTAAGCTTGGAATATTCTTGAAGGCGTCAATGAAGCGGTAATAGATGAGAGTGTGAAGTAAGGAAGAGTAGGATTGAACATTGTGTTTGAACCCGGCCTCGCTCTTAGAAGTCCGAAAGGAGGAGGAGAGGGTAGTGTGTAGATCTAGTTAGTAGAGGTTGAGAGAGAAGAAAGAGACACGGGATGACGATATGACATTAGGTGGAGATGATGTTTTACTTTTATAGTCTTTCTCGTTGGACTCCTTGGTTCTGGTAGTGGGATTAGAAGAGCTCCAAACTCTATTGAGTTCACTCATAAAAGTGTGCAGGTGAGATGTTCTTACTTATGCCAATGAACATTATCATTGTTGTTTTTTTAGGTTTAATGTTAAATGTTAATGCATCATTTATTTGGGCACAAAAATTAAAAAATTTAGATAAGATACATGACACAAAATTAGAGTCCAATATATAATCTAATTAGATTTTTAAGTTCACTCATAAAAGTGTACAGGTGAGATGTTCTTGCTTAGACCAATGAGCATTATCATTGTGGTTTTCTTGGCTTCCGTGTTAAATGTTAATGCATCATTTATTTAGGTACAAAAATTATAAAATTTAGATAAGATACATAACACACAATTGGAGTTCAATTTATAATCTAATTAGATTTTTTTTTTTTGAGTTTTGCTTAGGACAAGTGGCGCAAAATTGAGAATCCAAATCTAAACACATGACACAAAATTGAAATTCTAATTTGGAATTCTATTTAAGTTTCTCTCTGCTTCACCTATTATTTTATATATATAGATTATGAGGAAATTGTCAAATAACCTGATTCTTGAAACATATTTGTTAGTAAACAAGTTTTCAAAACTTATTAACAAACTAGCATCTCGAGCCTTAAAGGCTCGAGTTCAGTGGTAGAACTCGAGTCTTAGAGACTCAAGTTCCAAAAAGCAAAACCAAGAGAGCAGAACCTCAACTCTGAAGAAAAAAGACGATGGACCTTTGTTCTAGAGAAGAAGAAGAAGAAGACAACGCTAGAGAAAGAAGAAGACATTAGGAGTTCTCTAAATTTGATTTGAATAGGAGTATTGAAGATATGGAGAAGAAGAAGACGCTAGAGGAGAAGATCCAATCAGGTATTTGTTCTTGTGTGGTATTTTTTGATTTTTGGGTTTGGGTGTAGGTGTTTGAGAAATGGGATTTTAGGGTATGAGAAAGAAGGATGAGAAGGAAGTTGATTTGGGTATAGAGAAAGAAGGAAGAGAGGGAAGAACATGGGTATAAGAGTGAAGAACAGCTTCAGCCAAAGAACAAGAAAGTAACTCTAGTCTCTTAGGTTCAAATTGCTACAATGAACTCGAGTCTAAAAGACTCGAGATGCTAGTTTGCTAATATGTTTTGAAAACTTGCTAACTAACGAAATTATTCTTAAAATGGTGTTAAATGACAAATTTCCTCTAACGAAATTATAATCATTGTGAAAAGTTTGTGAAAATTTTATATTCGTGATATTATATTATTGCTAATATACTAATCTCATGCTTGCGCTTAACTCTCTTTATATATATATATATATATATATTCCATTGTGTAATAGTTTTTTAAGAAAATTGTTATGTCCATAATATTTTTACAATAATTTTATAACAAATTTTTGGTAAGTTACTATTGGTTCTAATATGGTTTGACCATTGGCATTTCTCCTTTACGCGTGACTAGGGGTGGCAAATGGGCGGGTTGGGTCATAAATGGGTTGGGTCATAAATGGGTTGGATATATAATTACCCATTTATCCATTTATGACCCATTTGTATATAAAATAATTATCCATTACCCACTTAACCCATTTAATTAGTGACCCATCTATTTAACCCATTTAATTTTAATATTGCTACTAACACAAGGCACGTGTTGAAACACTTTTCTAACTCAATTAAACTTTCTTTTCTCTCTTAACTTTCTTAGAATCCAAACAAAGCCTAATTTTTAGATGCACTTTATAATTTTTAAATTCCGAAAAAAAGCCAACAACACCATCTACTTGAATGTTTGACAACCCAGAAATTTCCTCCTCTTCTTCACAGAAATTTTCGCCGGCAAAAGCCACCACTTTCCTCCTCTTCTTCACAGAAATTTTTGCAGGAAACACTGAATCATCGCTGCTGCCGGAAATCTCCTTGACGGAGCTCGAAACGTTGCATTTCGCGACCATCTTCTTCTTCTTCTTCTCCTCCTCACTCTGATCTTCGAGCTCGACTCTCTTTGGACCAGAGGCGCACGTTTTGAGCTCGCCGTCGCCGTACCCTCTGCTTTGTCGTCCACCACTTTCCTCATCTTCTTCACAAAAATTTTCGCCGAAAACACTGAATCGTCGCCACCGCCGGAGATCTCCTTGACAGAGCTCGAAACGCTGCGTTTCGTGACCATCTTCTTCTTCTTCTTCTCCTCCTCACTCCGATCTTCGAGCTTGACTCTCTTTGGACCAGTGGCGCATGACTTGGAGCTTGAAACGCAGTCCAAAGAAGAAGCAGAAGAATCGTAATCGGAACCAAAATCTGGGAAAATATTGTGTTTAATTTTTTTTTGGCTGCTCGGAAAATGGAGGAAAAGAAAATAAAGTCAAATACTCAAATGCACGATTTGGACTTTTATGTTGTTGGTGAAAGTAATTTTGTAATCTTTAGTTTAGTTTTTTTGAAAATTAGAATTTTTGTTGTTTATTTAATTTTTAGGTGGGTTTAGTGGATATTAGTGAGTTTATCCATTTAGACCCATCTAATTAAATAACCAAATGGGTCTTTATCCATTTAACCCAAATACTCAAATGGGTTGGGTTAAGACTTATCCAAATAAGGTGGGTAATGGGCGGATTCATGGATATAGATAAAAATTGCTACCCCTACCCGTGAGTAAAAACATATCATTCTCTTTTCATTTTTTTTAATCAAAATAAATAATTGTGTGAATGAAAAGAGTTTGTAAATTTAGGATATATAGCTTAGTAAAATGTGGGGTATACAATTTGAAATATTTAAGATTTGTTTTTAATTTCATTATTTCATCCTTTCTTATTTTATTCCTTATTGTCTTTTACCATTTGCCAAAATAATTTTTATCATTAATTTGTGTGGGGTGGAAATCAATATTCTTATCATTATTATTTTGGAGAAACATGCTGGAAATCAACTTGAACTAACAAATAAAGGGATAAAATATTATTTTAGTCTCCAAACTTTACCAAAAGTGGTTTTTTTTTCGTCCCTAAACTTAAAAAAATAAAATAAAATAAAAACTTTTTTCACCTTTAAACTTGGTAATTCCCTAAAGGCATCTAAATTCCAAACACATAACTCAATATGGCACAATCTTTAAATTGTAGTAACTCACTCTAATTTGAAAAGAAGATGTTCCAAAATATAACCCTTTATGATTAAAACCAGTATGGTCCCTCTAACTCAGTAGGTGAATATATTTGTAGTTTATGACAGCTAGATGGTTCGAATAACGAATATTTATGAAGTTAATAGGTGTTTTAAGGGGAACTTATTGTCGTAATTTTGTGGTTTGGATGTGGGCATAGAGGCAAAGATTTGGTACAAGCAACAATGGTGGCAGTATTCTAGGATTTCTTTTTTTTTTTTGACAAAATTTAGCTACAAAATTAGTTATAGCCTAAAGTTACAACCTTACTTAATATCTTTTATTAGAGGTGAATTTTGACAAATCTACCATTGAATTACATCTTCTTCTTATATTCTCCATGCTTGCAAAATTTCTATAAAATTAAAGATTAATAGCTATGTTATCAATAAATTGTTGTAATTACAAGTTTTTGTAGTTTAAAATTACGCATAAAACATAAACTTGTAGAACATATAGTGAATAACATCTGATTGACACAAAATTTGACATTTGTATTAAGAGCATAAAGAACACGTAATTTAACGGTTAGATTTTCAAAATATGTAGTAATGTTTTTTATTGAGTAAGGTTGTAGTCCAATTTTGTAGTTAAATTTTGTCCATTTTTTTAGTGGATCCAATAAGAAACACAAATTATACAAAAGTTAAAATAAAAGAAAACTTGAATATATCGACATTACAAAAAAATAAAGCAAATAAATGAAGTTTTACAATTGCCTTTTATGAGGTTTTATATTTTGAAATCATTGCATGATAAATTTATTAGCAAATCCTATGAGCTACGTTCTTTTAAATTTGGTGAGATCTAAATGGGTCTTTCTTTTTTTTTTTTTCTTTTTTTGAGATTTAAGATCAACAAATTTCTACTTTTGTTGTTAGGCTTACTAAAATTTTTTTTTTTTCTAAATTTTAGATCAAATTGTTGTTAGGCTTTTTTGTATGTGTATGTTTAAAAAGGTCAAGATGTTATTAGAAGGATCATATTCAAACTTATTTCAGCTAGGTTTAAAAAAAAAAAATAGGGTCAAGGTGTCAAATTTCTATTGTAGGGAGTCAAAAGTTAAAAAAAAAAAAAAAAATCAATTCTACCTTAGCAAAAGATCAAGATCCAATGTCTCTCCTTCTCAAGAGACCCACTCTACCAATGTCACAAGTATCTTCACACCTAAGCCAAGAAAGGACCTCCCTTAAGTTGTTTAATCGAGAGCTTCTAGTTCTCTCGATATGGCTAGATTGTCTTTCCTTTTTTTTTTTTTTTTAAATTTGATATTGAGAGCTACCCACCCTTGGTGGATGGGGGTGCCCTTTAACCCAAGACAAGGGGCAAGCTGAGACGGACTCCCTATATACACTAGAGCCACAAGACCCTGTTGTCATTTGGGCCAGACCAACAGCCACCTCTCCCACCTAGCCGGTTCCATCATACATTCAACTACTTTAATGCCCCAACTTGGTTATAAGCTTACGTTACTAAGCTTGGTAACTAGATTGTCTTTCCTAGTGAGGTGATTTAACCACACACTGGGGTCAAAGTTAGGAAATGAGAGTGTAACGAATGGCCGATTGGGAAAAAGGTTTCGCAAGGAGATAGACCAAAAAGCAGGGTTTCAAACCTAGCTCATACCAAGAGAAAGATTCCAAACAAGTACAAAGAAGACAGTGAAAGAAGTGTATTTCAAACTAGCATGCGCTAAGCGAAGAGCGCAAAATGTGCTTTGTACTTCATATTTTATATATATATATATATATTTATTTATTTATATTACCAAATCAAGGGGTTCATTTTAACCCCTTGGACTAAATAATAAAAGCAAAAAAAAAAAAAAAATTAAACATTTTTCAAAGTTGCTATCTTGCTAATATGAATGAAGTTTAAAGGAACCTTTTTTTTTTTTTTTTTTTGATATAGAAGTTTTTAGGAACTTAATGTTGTTTTTAAGCTTGCATGTAATATTTAAGGGATCACAGTTAGACTTATTTGGAAGGTCTACATTAATAATAAAGACAACGTCAAGTACTAAAGTATTAGAAAATAAAACTTTAATTAAAGACAAGATGGGTAATAACCCCAAAACTAAAAGAGCCAAAATATAATTCACCATTATTATTGTTTACTTCATAGTCTCTATATTTTTTTTTTTCAAGCAAAAGTTCCTGAAAACCACTTACGCTTAAATTAAAAAGTGCTATTCTCACATTTAAATAATCAATAGTTTATTTATATGTGACTTAAGGGTTTTATCTAGAGATAGCCTGGAATTAATATCCTACCAACAAAATAAGTGTTCATCTCTTTACCTATTGTCGATTACTCTGTTAGCACAAATTGTTTGGTCTATGATTTAGCGGACAGTGGCCACTTAGGATATCATCTCTTAATATTCAAAGCTCAAGTTAGTGAGTTAAAATTATGTTGAATACATACTGTGGAGGAACGAATCTCTCCACTTTAGAAGGTATTATCCGCTTTGGGGGTGGACCAAGGATGCCGATGCCACCCGCATGGATTTGTTCAATCCCACATCAGAGAGAGACGCCTCCCACCTGCAACTTATAAGCATGAGCTCACAAGTGGGGTACAATACCTTCTAAGGCGAAGAGATTCGTTTCTCCACATTAAATCTACTTGATGGGTACACCCTACTTGTGAGCTCATGCTTATAAGCTGCGGGTGAGAGGCATCTCTCCCCGATGTGGGATTGAACAAATCGGTGCGGGTGGCATCGGCCTCCTCGGCCCATCCCTAAAGCGGATAATACCTTTTAAGGTAGAGAGATTCGTTCCTCCACACATACAAAGCTTTTCTATCCAACAAGCAGTGGAATCAAACTTTGTCCTATATGTTGCTACATGTTATATATTGATTTGAATAGCTAATAATATGAGCCAAGGGTTGGAGCCTTTAGATCCAACATTGTTAGCTAAAAACATCAACTTTTATTATAACAACAATAGGGTGGTATGAGAAACCGCATTGATGAAAAAGTTAAGGCAACTTGGCAAGCATGTTCCTCACTAATATTACTTTATCTTCTACTAATAACAACTTTTCACCTCGTAGTTATGAAATATTTTTACACAATAACATGAATGTGTGCTCCAATATTTTGACATGAGCGATGGTTGTGTAATCATATATGAAAACGAGAGTTCAATTAAGAAAATCAAGTATTGGCTTGCATGCATTTTTAGTGTTTGTATCATTGCATGTACCAGCACTTGGTTTCAGCACGTAAGCAAACTATGGTGGAGTTTGGATAGCATCTACGTTGCGCGTTTGTGTTGTTTTTTTGTGGGTCCCGTGCACTATTTATGGAACCCGCAAGCACTTTATTCAGCAAAAAAAACTTTAAAACTGAGTCTCACGGCACCATTCACATATTTAAAAATTATTTTGCTACAGTGTTTTCAATTTTTAGTAATAAGCGATATCCAAACAAATATTTTGGATATCGCTTATTTTGCTGAAAACTGAAAACTGAAAATACTATAGCAAAATAATTTTTAAATGTGTGAATAGTGTCGTAGGATCTATTTTTAATGAAAGTTTTGTTGAAAAAAAAGGTTTGTGGCTCCTATGAATAGTGTATGGGACCCACTGGAACTCAGTTAACGCTATTCTCAAAAAAAAAAAAAAAAAAAAAAAAAAACGTGAAACGCAGACGCTCCTACAATAATTAGTATCCAAACAGGTACTAGTGTGTGAGAAACTGTCTACTATTTTCTTTGAATTTTATTTTCTTACCTTTGCTAATACCAACAGGAAATTATTATTATTATTATTATTATTATTATTATTATTATTATTTAAAAAAAGCAAAAGGGAATAAGGAAAATTGAATGACTTTGCAACTAATAGTCTAATACACTTAAGTCTAGTTAATATAACTTTTGAACAAGCTTACCGGTATCACTCTAGAGTCTAAAGAATAGTCATAAAGATCCTAAGGTACAATTAGTTAAGTCGTTCATCTTGTCTTTCACACAAAAAAAAAAAAAAAAGTCGTTCATCTTGTATTACATATATATATATATATATATCTCTCTCTCTCTCTCTCTCTCTCTCTCTCTCTCTCTCCTCCTCTCTTTTATTTATGTTTCGAAATGGCATGGCATGGCCTAAGATAAAGCAAAGGTCAGATATAGGAACAAATACATCATAATAATAAGATATTAACATGATTAATCTATAATAAATTTGAAAAAACCATAAAAAAAAAATGTCGTAAGAAACACTCATTCAAAAAATGACTGAAAAATGAAATAGTACTAGTTAAGAAATAATAAAAATGAAATAGTGTGAAATTAGTGTTAATTACTAACGTCATATACATGCTCAAGATAGGCAAAGGTCAAATTAGGAACAAACACATCAGAATTGATATTAACATGATTATTCTAATAATTTGAAAAAATCAATAAAAAAATGTTGCATGTAAATCATTCAGAAAATGACCCAAAGAATGAAATAGCACTAATAAAGAAATGATAAAAATGAAATACTGTGAAATTAGTTTTTTTTACTTTCTATTTATAAAAAAAAAAAGTTAATCTAGATTGGAGAAGCTCCATCTCTTGCCCAACGATGTCTTAGATGTGTTGCTCTTCTAGATATTCTCCACTTTGAAATGCAACAAATGACATAATTATCCTACAATAACAATAATAAAAACATTTTTTTTTTTTTTTTTTTGAGAATTCCATCAGGATAACTTTATTGAAATGAAGGCAAATCAGCATTTACAAAGGCTATTAAATCCGATGGGACAGATTCCAACCAAATAGCAAAAGGTAAAGAAAATTTTGCTCTCCTAACTAAAGCATTACCGCATTGCCTTGTCTAAGGTATCGAGAGCGCGACCGATTCTTAAAAGAATTTAAATGGGACAGCGTGTCCTGTAGTAGGTGACCAAACTCTAAGAAAGTCTTGTCTCTATCTTGCAATGCTTTAATCACGATCTGTGAGTCTCCCTCCAAAATGCAGCTTTCTATCCCCAACTCTCTTGTGAAGGCGGCTGCTCTCCTAGCAGCAAGCATCTCCAGCACTGTGACCAAGGCAAAAGCATGAATCTTTTCAGAGAGCGTAGCTTTTACTTGGCCCAAGTTGTTTCTAATGACCACTCCGATACCTGCCGCTCCGGTTTCTGCAAGGAAAGCTCCATCAAAGTTGGATTTGAAATGATTAACTTCTGGCGGTGTCCACCTCGCAATCCGAGACTTAATCTGTTTCACCGCTGCTCTGTTATATTTCTTATACTCGGACAGATAATGATGGGCATCTGAAGATACGTGGTGTAGTGGTGATATGGGTTGTTTCAGTCTTGCCTTGTTTCGGCGAGTCCAAAGGAGCCAAGCTATTACTGCGAACAACTCTCTAGTGTCAGGTCATTGACCGAGCATCTCCCACAAGTCCACAAAACTTCCTCTGGCGATTTTTCCTCTATCAAGCCAATTGAAATCTCGCTCCCATACATCTCGGATTTCTTCGCAGTCCCACAGAGCATGCATGGTGTTTTCTGGGTAGGAGTTGCATGCTTCGCACTTCGGGCAAGCTGTTATTTTCCTTCACCATAAATTGTGCTTTGTGGGAAGTGAATCTGAGCAAGCCCTCCATAGGAAGTGCTTGATTTTTCTTGGTACTTGCAACTTCCAAACTCCTAACCAGAGACTTTTCCCAATATTTGTACCTGAAGCCGAGGCCATATCTCCTAAACTTTCTCCACACTGCGCCTTATACCCTGTTTTAACAGAGTACATTCCGTCACTACTCTTTGGCCATATTAGAATATCTTCTGGACCAACAGAGCTAATGGGGATAGCTTTAATCCTTTGAGCTTCAAAAGGAGAAAAATTGGAGTCAATGAGCTGGGAATCCCACCATCCAGAGACTGGGTGTATCAACTCAGCAACTAAGGTACTAGCTGCAAGTGTAGTTCTAGGTGATATCACCTTCCCCGACCCTTCACCCGAAATCCAGTTATCACCATAAATCCGAATGCACCTCCCATCACCCATACGCCATTTTGCTCCCAAAGTAATCACCCGTCGTACCCTTAAAATACTTTTCCACGCGTAGGATCCGTTTGTGGACTTTGCTTCAAAGATGGTGGAGTTTGGAAAGTATTTTGATTTAAAAACCTTATAGAACAGTGAATCCTTGTTATGAACTAATCGCCAAACTTGTTTTGCAAGCATAGCATCATTGAACTTGCATAAGTCTTTAAAACCCATACTTCCTTCCTTTTTTGGCCGGCATAGTGTGTCCCAATTACTCCAATGAACTTTTCTTCTATCCCCCCTTTGTCCCCACAAAAATTTTCAGATCATTGCTTCTATGTCTTTACAAAGTCCTATTGGGAGTTTGAAACATGCCATTGCAAAGGTGGGAATGGCTTGGACCACTGCTTTAAGTAAAACCTCCTTTCCTGCTTAAGATAAAATTTTTTCCTTCCACCCTTGTAACTTACCCCACACCCTCTCCTTGATATAGTTTGGGCTCTCTCTCTTATTTTTCCCGATCACCGCCGGTAGACCAAGGTACTTCTCATAGGTTCTTATTTCATGCAGCCCCAACAAGACTTTTATTTGGTTTTTTTCTACAAAGGATGCAGACTTGTTGAAGAAGAGGGTAGTCTTAGCCTTGTTTATTTGCTGCCCCGATGCTTTCTCATACTTGTCAAGGATCTCTTGAATGGTTTTCACATCCCCCAACTGAGCTCTGCAAAAAAGCAAACTATCGTCTGCAAAAAACAGTTGAGATATTTTAGGCCCATTACAACAAAGAGAGTAACCTCTGATCTTTCCAGCATGGACAGCATTGTTGATGAGCTGTGTTAAACCTTCAGAACATAAGAGGAAAAGATAAGGGGATAGAGGGTCCCCTTATCTAATCCCCCTAGTAGGTTTAAAAGATTTTGTGGGTTCACCATTAACCAAAACGGAGTAGGAAACTGTACTAATACATTCAAAAATAATGTGAATCCATTTTTGGCTAAAACCCCTCTTTCCCATCAACTGTAAAAGAAAACCCCATTCAACCCTATCATAGGCTTTACTTATATCTAATTTCATAGTCATAAAACCATTTTTACCTGATTTATTGGTTTTCATATGGTGAAGGGTTTCAAAGGCTACAAGGATATTGTCAGAGATGGCTTTGTCTGTTTGAAAGGCACTTTTTGTTTCTGAGATAATCAAAGGGAGAATTTTTTTGAGTTTATTTGCAAGGACTTTTGAGACTAGCTTATATAAAACATTGCATAATGCAATGGGCTGGAATTCTATGACTTGTTTAGGTTTTTTAACCTTAGGGATGAGGGTCGGGTAAGTGTGGTTTAAATCAGGAGGTGTCCATTTTGGAGACAAAATAACACAGCCCTAGCTACATCATCACCAATAAGATGCCAATAATGTTGGTAAAAGATAGGGGGCATACCATCAGGGTCGGGGGCCTTAAAGGGAGCCATTTGTTTTAGTGCATAGTCAACATCCGCCTTAGTGAACTTTCTTGTCAGGTCTGCATTCATCTCTTCAGTAACTACATGAGGAACAACCTCCAAGACATCCTCAATACCATTTGGGTTTGAGGTTGTAAAAAGTTGCTGGTAATAAGACACCAATAAATCCGAGATTCCATCATTGTCCACACATAAGTTACCATTATAGTCTCTGATGCCCTCTATTTTGTTTCTTCTATAGCGTTGGGAAGCTTTACTATGAAAGAAACTTATGTTTTTATCTCCTGAAGACAGCCAATGGGCATGAGACCTTTGTTGCCACAACATTTCCTCCTGAACAAGCAGTACCAAAATTTCCTTCTTAATGGCTGATACACGTTCAAATGGGCCCCCTTTCTGAGCATCTTCTTCAGCACATTAAAGCAGGTGTTTCTTCTCCTTGAGAGTCTGTGAGATATTTTTGAAGTGCTTACTACCCCACCACTTCAACTCCCGTTGGCATTTTTTAATTTTTTTTCCCCAATCAAGCTTAAAGTTGGACACATAAGTGCACCCCTTCCCCCCATTCTGCCTTGATGGTATCATGACAGCCATCTTTAGAGAGCCAAGCTTGTTCAAAACGCCATGGTCGATTCTGCCGAGGAGTGATCCCCAAAGGAAAAATCTGTATTGGTTTATGGTCTGACATCCCACACCCCAAATGAACAACTTGGAAAGCAAGGAACATCTTAATCCAAGCTCCTGTACCTAATGCTCTATCCAGATGCTCCCAAATGACTAAGCCATTAGGATAATGTTTTGCCCAAGTAAATCTGTCACCCACGTAGCCAAGGTCTTTAAAACCCACTTCATCTATTACGTCTCGGAAACCTTGCATCTGGCTATTTGGCCTTAGCCGACCACCAAGTTTCTCCTCAATTCTTGTTATTTCATTAAAGTCACCGGCACACATCCAGGGTAGGTTATTCTTACTTTCCAACTGTCTCAGTAAGTCCTAAGATTCATATCGTTTGGCGGTTTCAGGCGTTCCATAAAAACCTTTAAATCTCCAAGCATCATCTTTGCCAAAATTTATAACATAATCGATAAAGTTAGGGCCAGAGTTTGTTACTTGTAGATCAACATCCTGCCTCCAAAATAGCGCCAAGCCACCCCCTCTAGTGATCCTTGAAACCGCAAAAACATTCTTCATCTTCAAAGTGTTACACAATCCTTTTAGCCTAGCTTCATCCAACCATGTTTCGGCCAAAAACATAGCTACAGGATCTTGGGCCCCGATAATGTCCCGGAGCTCTTGAATTGTCTGTGGGTTCCCAAGCCCACGACAGTTCCAACATATGAGACTCATTGTTCCCGGCGAGGTTGAGTAACAGCCTCCACCGATAAAGTGTATGAGAAAGAAGCATCAGAAGAAACTTGAAGTTCTTTGTTTGGGACCTCTGCATGTGTATGGCTATCCCAGGTAGCAACTAATCGCTTGACACCTGTATTCTCCTTGACGTGTGGTTCTTGATTACCTGTAGGTTTTCAGGGGACACGTTTCCACGTTGTAGGAGGTAGTGGGCTCTGGCTGTCATTCCCATAAGAGTTTGTGATATCCGCCAAAACTTGGGAATGGTTGGGCTCATATGGGTTCATTAAAACTTGGTCACGTAGGGCATTTGAATCAGCACATGATGATATGGATGTGTCATCCACCTTACTTATTGGCTTGCCCGAAATTCCTTCATGCAAAATCCCATGATTTTCGTATTTCTGTAAAGCTAAATCAATATCCAGTAATTGTTGCGTGAAAATCTCCTTATTTATGGTGGTGTCCATAGTATTTGGAATGGAGAGATTTTCGGGCCCCATTGAATTCAAATTTGAAATCCCATCAGTAATTACGATCTCTGCCAAATCCAAGGTTTCCATATCTGCCAATTCACTAGTGGGAGGAGGTTTGGTGGTTTCCTGTGACGGTGGCGTCTCAGAGCAACCACACAATCTTGCCTTTGGCTTCTCTCGACTAGGTTTGTAGCCCCCTCTATCTTCAAAGAAGCCCGATACATGTAGAACAGTTTTCCTTGAATTGACATTCTAAGATACACGCATGAAAGGTCCAAATTGCTTATCCTGTGACGTAAGGGACCCCTTACTTTCAATCCACCTCGGACAATCTCTATCATCGTGATCGAGTTGCCCACACCAGTATCATATGATGGGTAACCTTTCGTATTTGAAAGAAACCCAAACTCTACCATCTTCTTCCAGGTTTACTACTCTTCCACGGCATAATGGTTGTGTTATATCCACTCTAACCCTAACTCGAACAAAACAGCCTCCTTCCTCTGTCAGGTGAGTTTCTGAGTAGCATACCTCTCCAACTGAGCTACATATTTCCTCTGCTACCTCCTTGGTCATGTATCTTACTGGAATATCATAAACTTGCACCCAAAAAGACGTTTTGTTAAATCTAACTTCCTGTATCGGAGTATTTCTTTCATATTCCTGGACCACCACCAAGTGCTTATCGAAGCTCCAAGGCTCACTGTGCAGAACCCGGTTGACATCTTCCTGATTTTCGAAGACAAACAGAAGGATATGATTTCCCAAATTTTTTATTGTGAAACTAGTTATCGCTCGCCAAAGGGGTTTGAAAGTCCTCCCAACAGCACCAACGTTTAAAGCTTTTTGAGTTAAGAACTTTGCAGCAATGATGTGTTCATTAGATTCCCTGTTTTTGACCAACGTGATATTCTCTCCCTCTCTGTCTAGCAAAGAGAGCCTAGTCCATTGCTTGGATAGATCATCCATAGCTATATTGGAAAAGGAAAAGAAAAGGACGGAAAAAAGGAGAAATGAGAAGATAGAATTTGTTATGAGAGAAATAGAAGAAAGGAAAATGAAAACTGTTTCCCGAATCCCCGCAAGGAAAAACCCTTTAGCCCTGCAAATAACAGTGTTATCTCAGGGGAAAGACGATCCTTCAGAAGAAGAAACAACCTATTTCACAGCCCTAGAGAAAACTTGTGAGAAGCCAAGTCTCTGTTAGCGGCAGGAAAACTTTTTTGAGAACATCCTTCGCCAAGACAAGGTTGGTTAAATTATGGGAGACGTTTAACCCATATTGAAAATTTTGCATTGTGTATTTTTTTTTAATTATTAAACATGAAAATTAGGAAATCAGCAAAAAATCCATGGCCGTTTATTCCATAATAAATAAAATCAAATAACTTTGGACAATACACAACACTAAGCAATTCAGCATCATTAAGAAAAAAAAAAGTGGGTCACCATAATCTATATATATAATAATAGGTGAAGTAGAGAGAAACTCCAATAGAATTTCAAATTAGAGTTTCAATTTTGTGCCATGTGTCTAGATTTGGATTTTCAATTTTACGCCACTTGTTCTAACCAAAACTCAAAAAAAAAAAATCTAATTAGATTATAAATTGGACTCCAATTTTGTGTCATGCATCTTATCTAAAATTTTCAATTTTTGTGCTCAAATAAATGATGCATTAACATTTAACACAGAAGCCAAGAAAAGCACAATGATAATGCTCATTGGCCTAAGCAAGAACATCTCACTTGCCCACTACCAGAACCAAGGAGTCCAACAAGAAAGACTATAAAAGTAAAACATCATCTCCTCCTAATGCCATATCGTCGTCCCATGTCTCCTCTTTCTATCTCAACCTCTACCAACTAGATCCACACACTACCCTCTCCTCCTCCTTTCAAATTTCTAAGAGTAAGGCCAAGTTCAAATATAATGTTCAATCTCACTCTTTCTTCTTCACACTCTCATACATTACTGCTTCATTGGCGCTTCCAAGAAGATTTCAAGCTCAATGTGGAAACTGAATCTACCAAGATGAACATCTTATCATCACAATTGTTAATATTTCTGTGTGTAAGCACAGACTACATGCTAGTTGTAATTAACCAAATAAAATGGGAGAAAATAAGCATTTAAAGTCGGACTCGATCATAGAATCAATTATGTATAGAACTAATGTATAAACACCCAATTCCCAGAATATGTTAAAGTTCACACTCATCTATTCTCAGGTGCATCCTTTACTAGACATTCTATAAAAATGTAGCAATCAAGTTTGAGCACCAAAAAAGAAACTCAAGAAACAGAGCAATATGGATTATAAATATATAACATCAAGAAAAAAAAAAAAAAAAAAAAAAAAAAAAAAAAAAAAAACTTACATGATTGGTCGTGTTTGCATACTCCCCGTCAAGTCGGTATTCAGTCAATGGTCCACCATCCCGTGCCATTGAAGCCATTCTTAGCGACAAAACTGAAACTTTGCTTAGACCCATAGTGTATCGTTTTGCTATCATCATAAAGCTCTTCGTCCTTTTGACTTCTCCAGGTTGCAGAATGTGTAGATCTCTCAACATGCTTAGTTTCTTCTTCAGTTTGGTGTAAAAATAGACACGGTCCATATAAGTTTCTTGAAAAATCTTCATCCACGTGCTAGGATCCCCAAAAACATCACAGTCGACGATAACATTCGTCGAGTCCTCGAAGATTGGGTTCCCTTGGACCTTGTTGAGAAGATAGTAAAGAACAATTTCTGCCATTAGGCCTAAACTTGACACTAGGTGGCAACTCCAATTTATTTATCACACACCAGTTTGGTTGTACTTGTCCACGTGATGATGGTTTTAGTTGAGTTAGTGAGGTTAAGAGACCAACGGAGTGGAAGTTGAGGGTTTTACTGATTTCTCAAACATGGTGGAGGCGTCAATGTTAAGGGAGGCTAGCATTGATGTTAAACAATATATGGTTTCCACGTCCACCGACGATACTCGGCCGACGTTTGTTTGGGGCACGAACATAAGCGTCAGGGAAGGGAAGTATGAGATTGCGATCAAAAGAGTCATTGAATCGAAGGCGAGTCGCTCGATGTCAATTCACGCAACGTGTTTGATTATGATCCTGACGTGTACACCAAGATGGTTAGGTACCCACTTGAAGTGCTGGCGATTTTCGACATTGTTTTGATGAACATGGTGGGACGAATGAACCCCTTGTTTGAAAAGCACATTCAAACTCGGATTTTCAATCTCAAGAGCTCCACTTCAGTGAGAAATCTTAACCCATCTGGTTAGTTTCTCCTTTTGCTTCTTGTACAATTTTTTAAACCCATATTTGGTTTTTGGGATATTTGTACTGATTTGGGTTGTGTTTTGATTAGATGTTGAGGTTACTACCCAGATCCTGTTGTTTTAAATAGAGGTAATTTCATTTGGGGTGTTGTGATGATTATTGGTTTAATTTGTGTCATAGTAACTATTTTTCTTGAAATGAATGTATTTAGTATTTGTTGACTAGCGAGTTTTGTCAGGGCAAATAACTGTTCCCAAGATATGCTTGAAGGAAGAGTGTCAAGCTAGGGACTCCATGACACTGGTTCACAACCGATGCAGGTAATTCATAGCTTGTAGACTGTAAGAATATTGTAATAAACTCTTGCTGCTAACAAGTTTTCACTGATTTTATCTTCTACTGATGTCTGTAGTTCATAGAAGATTCTTTATCAACAAGTTATTTTTATGTATTTTAATTTTTTTGGGGAAGGGATATTTGATGTCCATTTAAGACTCCATTTTTATTGTTGCTTGCTGTCAATATGGCTAGCATATATGAAAGGAAACTGTACAGAATCTGATATTATTTGAGGTGTTTATTAATTAGTCTGTCCATCTCATTCATGTCAAAAAATTTGTTGTGAAACAAACGCACCTCAAATGCTGTCCTATACATCTGTTTTTGAAGAATAATTCTGAAGTTCTTCCACCAAAAAGAAAGGTACATCAGGTTGAGGACCTGAGCCCATCTCTGTTTTGTTAATGAATGTTCAAGTTAATTTGGTGTGGAAAATTTTGGTTCCAGAATCTGGGTTCATTAAATGGTTTATGAATGATGTGGGTAGGTTTTCGTTGTGTGTGAATTTAAGTTGGGTAGGAAAACTTAAAGGTTGTTATTGATGAGGGGATATATATATATATATATATATATATATAGAGAGAGAGAGAGAGAGAGAGAGAGAGAGAGAGAGATAGATAGTTTAATATATTTTAGGTTCAGCATGGTGTGAAGGGTTTTTTTTGTGATTGGCGGTTTACAATTTGGTTGAGTCATATAATTGGCACTAGTGGGTCTTGGTCAATCTTGAATGGTAGGGTGAGTTATTTGAGGGTGGGTCATAGGTTTGGATTAGATGGATCTTCAAGGTAGTGGCTTATAAATTATAAGGCCAGGGTACAAATCTGTTTGGGATCAGGTTGGTTAATTCATGAAATTCGCATATTGGTCTTAATAATGGTGGAGCTTTGCTCAAAGTGCGTAAACATAACACTGGGTGCAAACTATACCAGTTTACACTGAGGTCCTGAGGATTTGGTGAAGTAAGAACTCTTGTCTTGGGAGTCTACTTGAAGTCCTATTCACATGCTATTTTTATTATTATTATTATTATTATTGAAGGATGATATTATATTACGTTCTCCTAATAAAAAAAAAAAGGAAAAGAAAAAGCATTTATAAGTTACTGTTCTGCATTACAAAATGTATTGTTGGATGGGGAGAAGGCTGTTTGGTTTTTTTTTTTTTTTTTTTTCATCACCTATTACTCCTCACTCAATTTTCGTCACTCATCACTTAAAATACCTCAATTTCTTATACCCACCCATTTGGCACATATTTTGATTATTTTCAACTTCTCATCAATCAATTTTTTGTACCTTTTGTGGGATCCACTCTTCTTAAAACCACCAAACACAAAGCCAACTACGTGTTAAATTCCAAAAAATAAACAATATTAACGCCACCCAAAAAATAAAAAAATCTCTTTGCCTCTTCTTCTTCTTCTCTCTCAAACTCTCTCTCTCTCTCTCTCTCTCTCTCTCTCTCTCTCTCTCTCTCTCTCTCTCTCTCTCTCTCTCTCTCTGGTTCGTGGTCCAATAGATCAAAAATAGGTCCGATTGTTTTGACTCAACTGGCAACAGGTCTGGGTGGCCGGAGCGGCCCTAGTCAAATCATTCATGGACAAAAAGACCATGGCTAGCTCGTTTCCGAGGTGTCCAAGTTGTAACAGAATGGGTCAGGTCTCGTGCCTTTGTTCTCATCACAACAGCCGCCACCGCTACAACCCACAGTGATAAACAACGACGTTCTGCTCCTTAAAAACTCTGAAACCCATCATAGCCAAAACAGCAACATCAACATCAACAGTGGCGAAAAGGAGAAAGGCGGAAAAAAAAAAAAAAAAAAAAGAACTGATGCTTGCAGCGAAGAACAAAGAAAGAAAAGTTTGTTTCTTGATTTTTTTTTTTTTTTTAATGGCTCTGAGATAAGAAATGCAAAAAGGAAGAAATAAAGAAAGAATTGATGCTTGGCGAAGAACAGAGAAAGAGAAAGAAGAGAGATAAAAAGAAAGAAAAGTGGAGAAAAAAAAAAAGAAAAGAAAAGAGGAGAGTGAAGTTAAAGTTGCAGCTGGTGGATCCCAAAATGTGTGTGTATTTACAAGATTGGTATCATAACTTTGTTTCCATAACTTGAAAACACCTAAAATATGTTTTTAGTTTCCATAACTCATCACTCAAAAATTAGAGAATTGAATAATGGAAACAAAAAGGGAAACAAAGCCAAACACACTTCTTAACCGTGGGACCCACATATATTGAGTTATGGAAGATGGAAACTGAAAATTCAAACAACCCTGGTAAGAGTATCGTTTTATTTTCTATATTTTCACTCAAAAAAGAGTATTATTTTAATTTAATTTGAACTGTCTTTCCCATGCATTAAATATTAATTAGAACTCCATCTAATGTCCTGTACACTCTCATCTTCTCTGCAGGTTGTTGTTTTGGTTTATAATCCCTTAGGATTTGCGGAAGTAATACGAATTCTTGTGAGTGCTTCTATTCTTTGTCTTCCTCGTGTAATTGACTTCTTTTAGTTAATATATTTTTCGTCAGTGCTTCATAGCTAGCACTTATTATATACCATGTTCGAAAATAATTTTATTATCATATTGTTTAGATTTTGCTTTATCCCTTGTTTATCTAATTGTAATTATATATATGCAAGTAGATTTTCTAGAACTTAGTGATTGTTTATTCATTCTCATTTCTAGACCTTACTAATACTGGTCCTTGTCATTTAGAGCACTCTGAATAGTGAATATCATTGCTTTTAATAAGTCTACATATGTTATTGATTCTTACTTAGGCACATCTGTACATCACTAACATTACTTTATCATCTATCTTAACAAATTATTTTGTGAAAAATTTTGGCTTTGGATTTTATTGTAAACATGGAGTATTGGTAGCATCATAATGCACGCAAATTATGGTTCTATATTTCTTTTAGAGATTATTTCTAAAAACTCTAAAAAAAAAAAAAAAAGAACTTATGGTTCTTTCTTTTTTGTGCAAAAAAAAAAAAAAAAAACCATAAACTATGGGATTATTTTTGTACTTTACATCCCATAATATGAAATATGAAAACTTGTAATGATCACCACCCCTTTCGCTTCCAATGGTTTATTATAATGATGTACATGTGCACCGCAATATTGACGTTGGAAGAAAGACGATAGAAAAGATTCATGTTGTAACTTGTAAGAGAAGCCATTTTATGCTCATAACTTATCTTATTGAGACACCTCTATTTCTTTTTTACTTTTTACTTTATTTTTATTTATTTATTTTTAAGCAAAGCATCTCTATCTCCATTAGCATCAATTGTTTTACGTTAAATGTCATTTTAACACGTTAAAATATATTTTATTTATGTTAACTTATTATTTAACTTTACACGTCACAACTTCTATTTTAAGATTCCATACATTAAGATAAAATGACCGACTCATAAAATAAAACCAATTAAAAAAAAAAAAACTCATAAAATAATATAAAAAAACCACTTTTCATTCATTCATTTCACCCCCTTCACTCTCTCTCTCTCTCTCTCTCTCTCTCTCTCTCTACTTTTTCTTCTTTTCAAAACCCAAATCAAACCATTTTTCTTCTTCTAATTTCTCCATCTCTTCTGTAGCTTTTTCTATAGTTTTCAGTATTTTTATATCTCATCCATAGCTTTTTCCATAGATTTCAGTTTGTGTTTGAGTTGAGAGTTGAAGAGACCAATGGAGTGGAAGTTGAAGATGATGATGATTTTCACTTTCTGATATTTACATATCGACCCATCCTTTTTTGGGTATTTGTTATTTTTATGTATGTGACTGAGGGACTCGGGGTAAAGTGGATGGGTGGTTGAAGAAACTTTGTTCAGGCATTTTCTTGAACATGGTGGAGGCATCAGAGTTAAGGGAGGATAGCATGAAATGTTAAGCGATGTTTGAGATGGTAAACGATGTTTGCCCTCCTATTCAATTCAGGTAAAAAAAATTTTGTTGTAAAACAAACGCACCTTTGTACATCTCTGTTTTTGGTGAATAATTCTGAAGTTATTCCACAAAAAAGAAAGGTACCTCAGGCTGAGGGCCTGAGCCCATCTCTGTGTTAATGAATTTTCAAGTTAATTTGGGGTGAAAAAATCAGGTTTCAGAATCTGGCTTCTATAATTTATGAATTATGTGGGTAGGTTTTGGATGTGTGTGAATTAAAGTTGGGTAGGAAAAATTAAGATTGTTATTGATGAGGGTATATGCATAGGAGATTCATGTTGAACTTCATCTATTTTAGGTTCGGCAATCAGCGTGGTGTGAAGCTTTTTTTTTTTTTTTTTTTTTTGTGATTGGGGGTTTACAATTTGGTTGGGTCATACAATTGGCAGTGGGTCTTGGTCAATCTTGAATGGCAGGTTGAGTCATTAATTTGAGGGTGGGTAGGTAGTGGCTTA
This sequence comes from Lithocarpus polystachyus, assembly GCA_033629205.1. Taxonomy (NCBI): domain Eukaryota; kingdom Viridiplantae; phylum Streptophyta; class Magnoliopsida; order Fagales; family Fagaceae; genus Lithocarpus; species Lithocarpus polystachyus. The sequence goes on from CM066165.1 coordinate 77,395,525, forward strand.
TTAATGATTAGGCCAGGGTTTACAATTCTGTTTAGGATGCTGGTTGGGTAATTCATGAAATTGGCGTATTGGGTCTTGCTTAGTCTTAGGGTAAATGTCTTAATAATGCTGGAGCTTTGCTCAAAGTGTGTAAACATAACACTGGGTGCGAACTATACCACAAGAGATTGAGGGCTTGGTGAAGTAGCAGGGGCCACTAGAAAGAAGAGTAAGAACTTTATATACAAATGATATTTGAAGGGAGACCTGCTAGTTGAAGTCCTATTCACATGATATTTATTTTTATTAAGTGATGAAATTATATTACGTTCTCCTGTTTTGTTTCACTATAATGTTCAAGATCGACTCAATAACTTTGTAGCGTCTGTAATCAATGTTAAGCTGAAGTTGGATTTGTGGAAGGTCGTGTATTGAGGACAGAAATCATCTCTTTTTTCTGTGCTCTTTCACTAAATTAAAGGATATGGATAATCTCTGACCCCAAATTCAACTAGCTGGATTTAGTTGATTGGAGTGTAGTTCACCTAAAAGGGAAGAGCTTAAGAACTGTACTTTGTAAATTAGCTTGTTGTTAAACTATATACCACCAGAGTGTTGTAATGTTTCACTAATTTGTAGGGTGTTTGATCTTGTTTGAGAGTGTGTTGCAAGGTGTGTATTGAGAGTTGTGTTTTGTAAATTGGATGGATAGTCTGACTTTAGGTTAAGGATGGGTTTTGTTTAGCTTCATTTAGCATTTGGTGTTTTAGGCTTTGATGTACTACAGCTCTACATTTTTGCAGCTCATTGTACTTTGTTTAGTGCAATTAGCTGTTGAGTGTTGTATCGGTGTTTGTATCCTATTCTTTGTTATTGAGATGATTGATTCTTTCCAAAAAAAAAAAACGTTTAGCTGAAGGAATTAGTATCTAGATATTCACATCACATTCCTTATACTCAATAAGTGGGAAGAGTAAATTGAAGGTTATTTCTTAGAGTAAAGAAAAGCATTTATAAGTTACTATTCTCCGTCACAAGCTGTATTGTTGGATGGGAAAAGCTTGGTAGGAATGTCATTTTATTTTCTCTATTTTCATTCAAAAAAAGAGTGTCATTTTATTTTAATTTGACCTGTCTTCTTTCCCATGAATTAAATATTAGAACTCGATCTAATGTCTTGTACATTCTCATCTTCTCTGTAGTTTGTTATTATTTTAGTTTATAATCCCTTAGGATTTGAGGTAGTAATGCGAATTCTTGTGAGTGCTTCTATTCTTAGTCTTCCTTGTGTAATTGAACTTTTTACTTAATATATTTTTTTGTCAATGCTTCATACCCGGCACTTATAATCATGTTCCAAAATAGTTTTGTTATCATATTGTTTTGATTTTGCTTTATCCTTTGTTTATCTAATTGTAATTATATACATACATGCAAGTTGCTTTTCCTGAACTTAGTGATTATTTATTCTTTCTGATTTTTGGACCTTACTAATACTGGTCCCTGCCATTTAGAACACCGTGAATAGTGAATATATAGCATTACTTTTAATATGTCTGCATAGGTTACTTTAACTAAGTTAAACAAACGCACATGAATTTTTGCACTTCGAGTCCTTCCTATTCACATGATCTTTTTTTTTATTGTAGGATGATATTCTCTAGTTCTGTTTGACTATAATGTTCAAGAGTGAGTCAATGACTTGATAGCTTCTGCAAGCTGTAGGAATTATCATCTCATAGATATTCATGTTCCTAATTGGGAAAAGTAAACTGTAGGTTGATTCAATATAGAGTCAAAAAAACATTTTTAAGTTACTGTCCTCCATCGCTGCATATTACAGCCATAATATCTTGTTCTCATAGTCAATACCACCTCGACGTTGTATCGTTCACAACTCAGATTCTTATTTGGGGGGTTGGGAGGAGGGGAGGGGAGGGGAGGGAAAGGGGGATTTGGGGGATATATGTTGAAATAGTGGAAGCTCTAATACTAGATTGTAACCGAAAAGGAGCACATGACTCTTCATTATCTAGTAAAAATAGACTACTTATTTTGATTATGTGTCAAGACTCAAGTAAAATCACGTTCAAGGTCCTTTAAGCTTTTGATTTCCTTTTGAATGTTGTTGGATGTTAATAGACTAGCTAGTTTTGAGTTTCATTTTCATTATCTAGTAAAAATAGTTGGAATTATATGTGGATTTCAGTTATTAGTTTGTTCCCCTGACATGTATGAGCTTATTGTTATGGATAATCTCTCTGCTCTGGTTGGAATTGAAGGATGATACATCTTAATGAAAAGAGATCATGGACTGGGAGATTATATTACCTTCTAAGTCGATCCATGTATGAATTTTGCACTTAACACGTATGAATTAGTGGGATCTCTACCTGGTGTTAACAATAATTTATAGCTTGGGGGTGCTATTTTTACCATGATATGTGTTACTTGTAGATTTGGAAGTAACATTTTGGTTTTGGTTTATAGATATTTATTCTGTTGAATAGAAAGGCATGGTTTGGATTGACCGAGTTCTTTTCATTTTTATTTTTGGTTACTGAGAAAATAATTTCTGAGATAACTTTTCTCTGTTCTTTTTCATTTAATCTTTTTTTAATTCAGAAAATAATTTCCATTTTATAATTTTTTTTTATCAAAAAGTATTATTTTTAATTAATTTATATATATCTATATATATTGTTTTTACTATAAAACCTATAGAAAAGCAAAACCACATCATTTTGAGACACTTTATGGAAGTTTTCTAACAAACACTAATCAAATTGAATAAAAGTAAAGTTAGAGACCTAAAATTAAATTACTTTCTTTAGTTGCATTGTTTCATCTGCATCTTTGGAAGCTGATTCATAGGATTTCAGGATTGGGTACCAACCTAATTTGAATAGGAATTAATACAAAGAACAAGCATAATTGATGGAAGAAATTAGTCATTTGATTTGTTGCTGAAATCGGTCTTTTCATGGTATAAAAAAAAAAAATGTTTACAAAGTTATTCTAGAAAAAAGCGTTAAGTTGTACAAGTCAGTGGACGTGTAAAACAAGGGTAGCTAGTTCTGGACAGAGATCTGTGTAGCACATAATATCAGTTTTTTCTATACTTCATATCTTAAGCGGCACATAACTTTATAGACAGATGAAGATCAAACTTATAACTAGTCATACTCAAGAATACTTGTAGATTGTAGTTGAATTAGTATTACTGGATGATCTGAGCCTAAAGTGTACTGTCAAAAAAGAAACCAATGGTTTCTAGACCAGATTGAACCTCACTCCACTGCTGGAAATGAGGTCACCATTTCAAATGTGTGTGAATGTAGGAGTATTTATCATTGAAAAAAATATATATAATTTTTAATGAAGCATTATTACTTATGGAAAATAATCATAATTTTCAAAAAGAAAACTCAGATAATTTTCGCATGATATGTGTGTTAAGATTTTGCCAATTCTGAAAATTCAAACTTCAGTGGACATGAACTTATGCTTATGCCATCCTCACTTTCATAGAGCAGGAGGTTGAAATGGAGATGACTTTGCCGGTACTTGTAGCTTCAAGGTCCTCTGGGTGCTCTGTTACATTTTTAATTAGTTGGTGATGGTATAGGTATAGCTAGTCTCAAATTTCAAAATATTGTAAAAACATCGGGAATTATGTGTAAATTTCAGTTATTAGCTAGTCTATTATGGATTATCTCCACTTCACTACAGTTGGAATTGATGAATGATATTTTTAATCTAAACAGTTCACAGAAAGGACGATTATGTTGCCTCAAAAGTGAAATCATGTCTTCGATTCACGATTTTAATTCAAAAAATGGGTGTGTAATGGTGTGTGTAATAAACACTATACTCTTACTTCATAGCTTGTTTTTTACTTTAAAGGCTCTTTTTCAGGCTTATATTTCAATTTTGTTGGCCAATCCTTTGAAATTTGGTTTCTGCAAAAATTTTCTTTTTTTCCTTTTCCAATTTCCTATTATAAATAACTAAAAGCGCTATATTATCAATCAAATGTTTAAATTTTAAGTTTTTGTAATCTAAAATTATAAATAAAAAAAATAAGTTTAAAAATTAAACAATAAATAACAACCAATTGATACGAAATTTGACATGCATATTAAAAACAAGAAGAACACGCAACTCAACAATTATATTTTCAAAATAAGTAGCCATTTTATTTTTTTTTTAGTAGGAGTTGTAGGCATTACACTTCTTTATGTTTTCAACACGCATATCAATTTTTATGTTAATCTGATGTTTTTTACTATTCAATCCATAAACTTATTTTTTAAACATAATTTTTGTTAGGATCTAAATATTTAAGAAATAATTTTATTGTATGTTTGCAAACTGAGTACAAAAACATGTCTAGTATAACATATTTATGTCTTAGAAGTGTTTTAGACTTTGTTCAAGGTGATACAAGTCATGATTCAAGAACATACAAGCTGCAGAAAGAAGAATTCAAAAACTGAAGAGCTCAATTGATTGAACTACGATTTTGCAAATTTTAAAATCAAGTCCAATAGCCCGCAAAATGTTTAGGGTTCAAGTCTAATACCACAGCCACTCTCCCTGAATCCCATACTAGAGAAAGGGGATGCATCACAACCATGTAGATAAACGACTAGGTTCATTCAATATTGTATTCGGATTAATCTTAATTTTTTTTTCCTTATAAACTGGATGTGGGTGTATTTTAAGAATTGATTTTAATAGGTGTTGAAGAGGGGGGGTGTAGAAGAGCCGTGGACTAAGAATCTTTCTTAGCATCATTCAAACTAGTTTTAGGGACTTCACAAACAATAAACTTGACTAAACACGCCTTAGAGAAATTCATTTGTTATTAAGGTCCTCTCAGAACCTTGAAAACAATTTGTCACAAGGTACACTTGAGTTCTGGTTTTAAATTCACTTACTCCAAAAGCCGAAATTCACTTCATAAAAAACTATTCATTACATATTAAAAGACAAAAAAGGCTTTTAAAAATTGTTTGTATATATATATATATATATATATATATATATATGATGCATTGAACCTTGCAATTATAATTTTGATACAATGACACCAACCCATGGAAATCAGAAACATATTACTATCACATCTTGAAGTAGATTTTGGGTGCAGATTCACACTATCTTCTAGGAAGATTTTATGTTAAATAAGTAGTGAAAAGGAAATTGTACTTGAGTCGAGCCTGTGTACTGGGGTAGCAACTTTCTTGATTTTTAATGAAATGTTTATTTATCCAAAAAAGAAAAAAAGAAAAAAAAGAAATGGGATTATTTGTTCTCACAGAAGCTTAAACGGCTGGCAGTAAATGGGAAAAACATACTACATGGCAGGGATGTTATTCAAAGAGCAGCTAGATGGCGTGTGGGAAATGGGAAGTCTATTCAAATCTGGAATCACCAATGGCTGCCAAAAAATCACATATCTATGATCTCTTCTCCAATTGTTGAGTCCATGTGTGATGCCACGGTTGATATTTTGATTGATGATGAAACAAGAAATTGGAACAATGACATGCTAGATGGTCTATTTGTCCCAAGTGAAGCCGATGTTATTTGAAATATCCCCTCAGCCCGTGTTGTATCAGAGGACACACTCTATTGGCCTTTAACTCATGATGGTCACTACACTTGTAAATCAAGATACAGGGTTTTGAAGGAAGAATCTGAACCAGCAAACCCAAGTGCCTTTCTGCCTCAGGAAACGCAGTTATGGAAGGGATTGTGGTCTATGAAAATTCCAAATAAGGTAAAGAATCTTGCATGGAAAGCCTGCCGTGATTCATTACCTACGAAGGAGAATCTGGTACGTTGTACAATCATTACTAGCTCCACCTGTGACTGATGCTTCGAAGCTTCAGAATCACCATTACATGCTATCTGGTCGTGCCCCAAACTGGACGCTGTCTGGGCAGACCTGGACTTGTGGGGTTTCTTACAAAATCGTTTTTTACAAAATCATCAGTTCTTGACTTTAAGGAGCTTCTATCCTGGATAATGCAGCAACAGAGCAGCCCTGCACTCTTCTCTATGACGGCCTGATCTGTTTGGATGCAAAGAAACCAAGTCAGACTGAATCAGCCCAGCAGCATGCTCTCGGACATTGCTCAGCTCTCAACAATCAGGTACAATGAGTATCGTGCAGCCCAGCCTTCTGCAAACTCACCACAACAGCCTTCTGCAAACTCACCACAACAGCACCCTCAACAGCAACATTCTCGTGCTTCCTAGCAGCCTCCTCCTCTTGATTTGTATAAAATCAACTATGATGGTGCCACTTTTGATTCAGAGAATATGTCAGCATTGGTGTGGTCATCCGAGATTCACAAGGTTCAGCCGTTGCAGCACTCTCTCAGCAGCATCCACGTCGATACCATGCAGCAGAAATTGAAACTCTGGCAGCAATAAGGGCACTTGAATTTGCTCTTGAGATTGTGATAAGATGCAGTGCTGGAAGGGGATTCTATTCTGGTTGTTCAAGCCATTTCTACTGATACAATCTGTCTCCTCTTGGTTCTTTGATAGCTGATGCAAAGTCTTTTACTTCTTGTTTTAATGAATTACATTGCTCTCATACAAAGAGAAAAGGTGATAAGGTTGCCCATAGCCTAGCTCGGCATGCTAGATATGTTACAAACTATGTTGTGTAGATGTAGTCTGTTCCTCCACCTTCTTTTTCTGCTTTCCACGCTGATTTAGCCTTCGTTCCTTAATAGAAAAGCCTCATAGGCCTTCTCAAAAAAAAAAAAAAGAAAAAAAAAAAGAAAAAGAATAAGCTCCATCCTTTAGGTTCTTTTATTATTCATTTTATTTTATTTTTTAATTGTGTTAAATTGATATCTGTGGTTTTTTTTTATTTGCTATATTTTTGGTTAAATGCTCTTCTTGCTTTGACTCTTCTCATCCCACCAGTCTATACTATCCTATGGTGTGACCACGAATTTCTTAGATATGTCTGCTTCATTATTAGACGCAATGTGCATTTTCTATAGATGAGATAAAGGAACAATTGATTTTTTTCACTGTACGTTCCATTCTAAACGCAGACTATCAGCTCTGTGCAAGTGGGGCAAGTGCATCAAGTATGAAAAAAATACCTTCCATTGTATTCTCACCTCCTTGCATATTATATTTCTCATCATTCTCTTTTAATTCAATTGCAATATAATTTTGAAAGGAGTTCGTTCCCTTAACCTGCAAGGAATTTCAATGTCTTAGATCATCACTACAATGTCTTAGCTTGGTCAAATTTATTGATAGCTTTATGCATTATTTGAAATTTGAGGTTGGTATTTCCAATCCTCTAGCAAAATTTGTTTTCCTGTCATTGTCAAGATATTTCCATATTGCCAAGGCTTTGTAATGAGACCCTTTCTCTCTTAGAATGTTTTCTTTTCTGCATATACTGCTCTTTATCAACAAAGTTCAAGTGCTACTCCAGTTTTGTTTTATAAGTAGGGGAAAGATGTTGGATAGAGAGATCTAATTGAAAAGTGAGAACAATGAACAAGGAAAATGTGAGACAGTTCTTAAACAACATGTTGGGCCCATGAAAACTTGTGAGAATTCAACTCAATGGGTTATCTTTGGGGTTTATTCTTAGTAGCTAGTTTTTCAAATGCAGTAATCAATGTGCCTACAGTATGCCGCAGCAGCTCAATCTTTTATGTCATCTTCCAACAACATTCTTAAGCTAGACGAATCTTCTGTTGGTTTAATTGGGGAATTCAAGAAATCCATCAATGGCACTTAATTAGCTCTAGAATTCTATAGTCCTGATTCCATTCTATAAGTGACGCATAATTAGCTCCAGAATACTACAGTATGCCACAGCAGCTCAATCTTTTATATCGTCTTCCATTGACATTCTTAAGCTAGATGAATCTTCTTTTGGTTTAGTTGGGAACTCAATAAGTCCATCAATGTCACTTAATTAGCTCCAGAATGAGCTAGGAGGCGAGGTTGAACAGAGTTCCAAAACAAAGCCATACTTTATTCATATTTGCACATTGAGGTGTTGGAAAAGACTAATCGCTGAGTTTTTCTGATGAACAATAAATGAATATGTTCAACACACCATATATGTTGTGTTTGTGCCTTGAATATTGTTGTTTGTATCTAGGATATGTGATTCCTTAAATATGCTTAACAAACGTGAAAATCTTGTGAGTTTGTATAGATTTTTATTATTGTTGTGGTACTAGGTATTATGGTCCCCGATAATGTTATGGGTATAAACCAACATTTAACTTAGTTTTAACTATGCTAATTGTGGTATTGCTGGAACTCTGTGGTAATAAATTAATAATCTGCATAAATCGTATTCATTCAAAATAAATCTCGTAGGCAGGGTAGATAGGGGTGTTAAAATTCAATCTTGAGTTCTATACTTATGGTTCTAATGAGTTTGCTTTTCACTGTTCCTATCTTCATTACATTAAGTAAAGGTTGGATTGCTGAAATTTCTAATAGGTGATAGAACTTACGAATTTATTAATAGTAATACATCAACTACACGACATTTCCTTCTTGTCAACTTACCACTTCGAATTGTCTGATGAGTTAGTGACGAGCTAGTAAGCTATTATTCACCAAGTCCTGATGGGCTCAAAATTTGAATAATTTAATAGCTTCCTTCCTTTGTCCACGATTAATAGCCTATTGAAACCATCTCCTGGTATTTCTTTCAAAATTATCTAGGAAATCTCTCTATTTTAGTATGTTGTTATTTCTAATGCTTATTAATTTGTTGTAAATTTATTGGAAGCTCCAATAAAATTGCAGTGGAGATGGTGGTGCTCAGTTTGGAAAGCAAAGGTCCCTAATAATGTTACGATGTTTGCATGGAAAGCATGTCATAACGTTCTACCTGCATGTGCCAATCTGGTGAAAAGAAGGTTTCTAACTTCTACCGCATGTATTATGAGGATGACATGATGCATGTATTATAGATTTGTGAAGAGGCACAAAGAATTTGGTGTTGCAATAAAGAGGTAATTAGAGCATGAATTCCTAGACCTTGTGAGAACATTTTGGCCTGTATTGGAGGAGTGCGGAACAATATCCTAATAAAAAAAAAGAAAAAAAAAAAAAAAAAAAAGCATACTCGTTACAAACAATTGGTAAAATGAAGACCATATTTGGGTTTAGGTGCACATAAATTTTTTTGAGCAATCCTAATTCTTATACGAGGAATCTATAGCTAAATTGAAAAGATAGTTAAGCCACTATTAGTATTATGTCTAATCTTTTAATCAGCAAGGTTTTTAATTATTTAATTTAAATTCTTTCAAAAAAGAATCTACTTCAATTAAATGAGGCAAAGTATAAGAATTTGAAAAGAGAATTAGGCAACCAGATTACTAAACAACATTTGCTACTGAAGATCGTTGCCAAATGTAAATGGGTTACTTGATGATTTGCTACTAACGTATAGGTTTTAGTTTGGATGGATTTGGTTAGATATCCTTTGGCATGGATTGGATTGACTGGGTTGTTCTTTTCTTTTTCTTTTTCTTTTTTTTTTTTTCTTTTTTTTTTGGTGAGAAAACTTTACCAAAAGTTTGTTTTTCAATCCCTAAACTTTAAAATTTTCTTTTTCATCCTTAAATTTTGTAAAGAGTTTTTTTAATAGTTTAGAGACCAAAAAAAAAAAATGAAATTTTTTTAATAATTTAGGGACCAAAAAAAAAAAAACAATTTTTTTGGTAAAGTATAAGGACAAAATGTAAAACAATTTCAATAGAAAAGTTTAGGGATGACAAAAAAACATTTAGTAAAATTTAAGAATAAAGAACAAACTTTTAATAAAGTCTAAGGAACAAAATATTATTTTACCCTTTTTTTAATGTGAACTTTGACAAATTCAACATTAGATTGTATTTTCTTATTATTTCTTCTATACTTGTAAAATTTTAAGAAAATAAAAAATCAATAGCTATGTCATCAATCAAATATTTAATTTCAAGTTTGTATAGTCTTAAATTATGTATGAAAAATAAGTTTATAAATTGAATAGTAAATATTATTCGATTTAAACGAAATTTGACATGCATGTTAAGAACAAAAAAAAAAAGTGTTCCAACAGTTACATTTAATTTCAAAATATATAACCTTGTTAATTTTTTTGTAGGATTTTATAGCTGAATTTTGTCATTTTCATATACCTTCACCCGTCAAGTACACACCATACAACGACCATTCCCATTTCAACTTATCTTTACTAATATCTTGCTACCCGGAAAGGACTACTATTAGTTCATATGTTCTGTCTATACTTGGGATAGAAAGTCGCACTCAGGAAAGTGGACCCTTTTTCCTTTGTACAAATAGGGGGTCTCAATGGGATGAGGGGCTAGCAATTTTCTCTCCAAAACATTGTAGGAACCTAAAAGTTTTCCATTTTAGACTTTTCACACTAAAACAACATGACTTGCCAACTAATCATACTAGAGTTCTTAGTACCTACAACAATTTCACCAGACTAGTCATACTAGACTTTTTCATTCTAGACTTTTCACGCTTAAAGAAAATGACTTGCCAACTAAACAAACCTCAGCATATACGGTGTCAAATTCCATTATCTCCTATCACATCAAATAAATGTTTAATTTTTCACACAAAAGAAGCTATGGCTGATCAAATTGGACTATACTCTTATCTTGACTTGTTCCATGAACAAGACTTAAAAGTCAATGCATGGCGTATAAGAGTTGAACATCTTATCTAAGCCCATGCTTTGAAAGCTTGAGAAAAATATCCATTTAAACCAACACAAAATAAGAAATTATAAAAGATTTATATATATATATATATATAAAAAGGCTTGTCAAAAATAACGAAAATTTAATCTATGCTTCAATTCTTATAAGGATGAATTGAATTGTATACATAGCGAATTCCAATATCACCTATTTCATCAAAGGAATGTTGAATTGTTCAAACTAGTACTGATTAGAAAAGATTATGGGCCAGGGCATCATGTGTTTTCAATTAACTTGGATGACAATTTCCACAGTATCTTATCAGAGGGAGAAAAAGAATATTGTATATTTAATGCTTTAGTGTGCATGGGAAGGAATTTGATCATAGCTAGATCTTTTATGAGAAAATTGTGCGAGCATAAGGAAGAATTCCAAGATATAGACACTAATAAGAAAATCAATATCTTAGATTTTAACGCCTTTTAAAAAAAAAAAAAAGTAGTTACAATCAATAAGGAGATTTAAACTTTGGTTGTCTCTGATTTTCTATTGGAAATACTAGAAGATGCCAGTTGAACAACAAAGTTCTTGGCTAGGTTTGACATTTGCACATTCATGAACTTCTGATTTTCTTGATGATAAATTAACCTTGTGCTCTACAATTTTAAAGTTCAGCCCATCCGATACATAATAAATACTAGCTTGTAGCGTTATGCATATTCATGAAATACATTTACAAATAAGCATAACAAAATGCATATTAAAGTTTTACCAAATTTATATACAACATATATAATGTTTGTATATTTGAAAATATAAAATATAAGTTTATATAAAATATGAAACAGGACATTAGATCGAGTTCTATAAAAAAATATTTTCAATTGTTATCGATGAAAATGTTGTTTCATATTTTATATAAACAAAATAATCATTTCATCTAATTGCATATTTTAAAATGTACTTATATATAAATGCATGAGTTTACAAGTTAGTACTCCTTATTGGAACTACAAAAAACAGGCTGAATTGAACTAATTTTAAATCTCAAAATGTGAATTATCATTAATTGAGTAATGTGCTAAATTTGTCGACCAATAAAAGCAAGTAACATCTTACCACCTAAAAGTTGTGAAAATATTATGAAAATATTGTACACATAACTTTTCTCTTATAAGGTAGCAAGTGGGGGAAGCTCTCTTCGATGTGGGACATCTGAGCCTCCTCAGTACTGCGCCCATGGCCTTGCCGAGGACCGGCAACATAATACGAGAATACGATGGTACACTACTTCCTTCGCTTCACAGCTTATAAGGTAGCAAGTGGGGGAAGCTCTCTTCGATGTGGGACATCTGAGCCTCCTCGGTACTGCGCTCATGGCCTTGCCGAGGACCTGCAAAAATAGTCCTCACAAATGCCATAAAAAATAATAATAAAATCCTTAGTTTTACGAAATAGTTCGTAAGTGCTGTCTCCCAAGAATTTCTACTCCAATAATCCCTCTAATGTATCTGTAAGGGGAAATAAAGGGGGGTGAGATAACTCAATAAGTGGAATTCACTAACATTAGGGTGTGGGAAATCTTTCAAATAAATAATTCTTACAACAGTTTCATAACTTGTAACTCATCAATATTTTATCAGCAAATATTTCATATAAAAGAAAATATCTTTATATTGTCAGCCATTATAATATATATATCCATACCATCATAAACATAACTTCCTAGACTTTTCTCATGGCCAAGTTTACGCCCCATTGACAGGGTTGTGTTATACTGGAACATCCTTTTTATCCCCTTTCTTAAGGATGGCTCCTTTAGAACCTAAAGGTGCACTCCCTTGCTAAGGAGCTTTCTTTTTGGATCCTTAATGGTATACTCCCTTGCTAAGAAGCTATCAATGTGCACTGTCTCTTTTTCTGGGACCATCCCTTACTAAGGACTAGCTGCAGTATGATGGTCCCTTATTAAGGACTAAATACAATATTGAGCTTTAAATCACAACTTGCCATAGGTTTTCTAAACATATTTAATATGCTCACAAAATAATACATTCATAAATCTCAAAAAATATATGGATATATTCACACATACATGTTTAAATAAATTTAAGTTGTCCCACAAGTTTTTCATAAAACAAATAGTAAATGTGCACAACAAACATTTATAAAATATCAATTTATGCATAGAATATCAACATTTTTCTTTGATATAGAATAGTTTAATAATCAACTCTGTTTTGAGAAAACCCCCAAAATTAGTAAACACCACTTACCTCTTATTTGCGAAAATAAAAGAAATCAACCTCCATTGAATCACAACAATTCAGCAGAATTAGAACCTAGCAACACCAAAAATAAGTTCATCAATACACAATTTCCCACTTAAAAATCTATTTTCACGCTTAAACGGTTTTATCCTAGTTAATATTGATATATCCAAAATTCTCCATTTATTCACCTAACTATTCAATTTACTTTCAGCTTTGATAAGATTTCTGGACATACAATATCTGCTGCATAATCATGTCTTTTTGGCTTTACCTAATCAGATTTTGGCTTTAAAACATTGCTACATAATCAGATTTTTGGGCTTAAAAGTTGCTGCATACTCGGTGGCTTAGAGATGATAATTAGTATCACTAGAATGATGCAAAGGTAGGATCTAATGACATAATGCAGCAGCCTTTTTCCATTAATATAATCCTAGCAATGCATGAAACTTTAATATGGCAGAAAGGTGGACATGTGATCAACCTAATATGTACATCTATTAGTCAAAAGTAGAAGCCACGTAATAAAGTTCTATCAAATCCATTTCAAAGTCTATACCATACGGCTATATATAAACAATTTCTATTAATATATTACTATCATCAAGGTCGGCATCCACTCAATATAGTGTTAGGTTTGGATTTTATGAACCTAATGCCAATTGTTTCACTTGGTACCAAAAGAACAGATGTAGCGTTGGGACAAAATTAGCCGTAGAATAATTTCCAACCCTCTAAATTTTTCAACTTTCTAAAATTTTAGCAAGACAAACCATACCTGAAATTTTGATGCATAGCCGTAGAGAAGAAGAAAAACAGCTCACGCGTATGTTGCGGCTGAACACAAAAAGGAACTTCTTATGTACATATACGTGTAACTTAAAAGGTAAAAGACTAGGGTTTTCAAGGCCCATATATTTTTACTCATGCCACCTCACTTGGGCTTCAAATTATTTTTAATATCTTAGGCCCAAATCAATTAAATCCATTTAATTGTGAGCCTCCCTTTTTAATTTATGTTTAAGAATTAAATAAGTAATAAAATTATGGGGTGTTACACACGTTGTGAAGGAAGCTAAATTTCAACTGCAACGTTAACATGTTCAGCAATGGGAAGATAGTTTTACTAGATACTCATTTTCGCAAGATGTGCGCATAATATTGAAGATTATGTAACTTAAATAGAAGAGGTCCCATTATTTATTTTTGAACGGTTGAACAATGATGCACTAGGTTTGAATGTTTCAACATGCTGCTTGTTTGGTTTTCCAAAGAAAAAAAATGGAAGCACAAATGGAAGCATATCACATTAATTCTACTCATACAGGGGACCGATACATTTTTTTTGCCCCCAACTAGTTCATTTTTACAATCAAAGTGGGGGGCTTCAAGCTTGCTACAACTAAATTTATAGAACTATGAACTATATATAGCTCATAATCCAACAACACAAGAAATACACAATACATTTATCTTTTTTTATTTATGCATAAATGACTGTTCAATAAATGCCAGTTAAAATTTTGGGTAAATTACAAATTACAACCCTAAAGTTGGGAGTGATTAGATTTTACACTCTGAAGTTTCAAAATTTGAATTTTACCTCCTGAAGTTTGGTGATATTTGGATTTTACACCCTGACGTTTTAGAATTTGGATTTTACCCCCTATGTTTTAGAAGTTTTTGGATTTTACTCCCTAAAGTTTTAGAGTTTGAATTTTACACCCTTAAGTTTCAGAATTTAAGGGTGTAAAATCCAAACAATCCTAAACATCAGGGTGTAAAATTCAAGTTCTAAAACATCAAGGTGTAAAATCCAAATACCCAAAACTTTAGGGGGTAAAATTCAAAGTCTAAAACTTCAGGGTGTAAAATCCAATCACACCCAAACTTTAGAGGTGTAATTTGCAATTTACCCTAAAATTTTTTATCAATGTTTATTAGGCTATGATGGCATAGCTTTAGCACTAGTAATTATCATAGACTGAGGCCCTTAGACCTTAGTGTTCACTGCCTATAGATTTCCTTCTGTTTTCTTGAGGAGAAATATAAGTAATGCTTCCAATAGATACAACAAATGTACCGACTTAGCCTTGGGAAGGCCAGATATGCGTTTTGTCTTGTTCTTTGTAAATGATGGGTTTCATTCAGGTACACAAAGCTATTCTATACTTCAGGAAGACTACCAGGCCTCAAGGCAGGATCACCATGCTCACAATACCATTCTCCAGGAGGTTTGGAACCTAATTTGGAAAGTAAAAATCCCTCTGAAATTGGAATCTTTGTGTGGAAAGTCATGCATGACAGTATTCCTACATTTCTGAATTTGTGTAGTAGAGGGATCAATGTCCATAGTACATGCCCTCTCTGCAATTCTAAGGATGAAAGCACTACTCATCTTTTCCTCTACTGCCCTTTTGCTAGAGCCATTTGGCATGGTTCATCATTGGGTATTCATACTTCTGAGCTAAACAATGTTTCTGTCCAAGAGTGGGTTGGGTCCTTGCTGATAAGACACAAAAGGACGGATCAGGAGTCAATGAAATACCTGCAAACTCTGTTTACTGTCTTATGGTCAATATGGAACAATAGAAGTGCTCTTAACTGCTCAAAATTTGTCTTGCAGGTACCATGAAATCTTTAATGAGGCTGATTCACTGGGCACACACAGGCATCAGCAAAATACAGACCAAATTCCAATTGGTGGGCAGTGGCAGCTGATCATAAAGTTAACAGGTGCAAAAAGAAAGAGAGCTAAAAGAAGTGCTTATGCATATGAGGCTAGAAATCTACAAGGAGAAGTGGTGTTTTGTGGTATTAGGAGCTGTGCTACTGGATCTGTTGCAGGTGCAGTTCAGGAAGTGATGGTGGAGGCAGCTGTCAAAGCTAAGAACCTTGGATATCAACAAATTTTGATGTTAAGTAATTGCAAAAAGCTAGTTCAAGTAGTGGACAAGAAGCGAGCCCCAGATTGGAAAGAGAGAACTCTCATGGCAGACATGTCCTCCCTACAGCAGATGGGATTAGATTGCAGGCTGATTTTTGTTTCTAAGGTTATCCTTAACCATGTATGGTCGTTAGCTGTTTTAGCTACAAAAGAGCCAACTTACTGCTGCTGGCCGACTATGGAACATGATGTAAATGCTACTTATGGTTAATGCCTTCTTTGAATGGTATCAAAAAAAAAAACTTCAATAAAGCATGACTTTGAAGAAATATGCCTACATCAAAAAATTACACTGAGACTGTTTTCTTCTCTATTGTTTCCATCTAGTTTCTTTAACATTTGATGCCTTTTGTCACTCTCTTCTCCCTCTCTGAAAGACCGAATGGCTCTACAGACTTCACAAACTTTAACTAAGAACACTGGTACTTGGGAGCTTTTCTCTCTTCCCTCTATTAAAAATCTTTAGATTTAAATCAAAAGAAAACCACAACGAGTATACACTATACAGATATTATAAGCCCAATCCCAAGACATATAATAAGAGAGCACTATATAAGCCAGTTACCATGACTTTTAAGTGGAGTTTATGATGTGCCTTTGTTTTAGACCCAATTTCTCTCTCCCTTGTGTGTGTTTGTTTCTCAAAAAAAAAAAAAAAAAAAAAATCCTCAAGGCATTGAAGCCAGTTGTGTGCAGGCTCCTCAAACAATCAAAAGTTATATATATATATATATATATATATATATCTAAAAGCTGAAGCGTATCATTTATTTTTGCTATGCTACGCTCCTGTTGAGCTGCATCAGCAGCCACATCTTCTACTAATTTTCTATACTTTATATAATATATATATATATATATATATAAAATATATATCTAAAAGCTGAAGCGTAGCATTTATTGTTGCTATGCTCCTGTTGAGCTACATCAACAGCCACGTCTTCTACTAATTTTTTATACTTACTTTTCTCTATTTAAACTTTTCTTCTCCCCTATTCAAAAAAAAAAAAAAAAAAAAAAAAAACTCTTATTCTCCCCATTATTTTACACCTACTGTTACATTTTTTACAACCTTTTCCCTCCTTTTTTGTCTCTTTATCTCCCCATTACTCTCAACTTTACGGTTACACTTTCTTCCTCATTCTTATATTTTGACTATTTTTCTCCCAATTTCATTTTGTATAAATTTGATATCATTTTCCTCATTCGGTCCATATTTTTTCCCCCACAAAACTGTGAGTACTCTCTCTCTCTCTCTCTCTCTCTCTCTCTCTCTCTCTCTCTCTCTCTCTCTCTCTCTCTCTCTCAGTGGATTTTTGTTCTTTCTTATACCTCTAATTAAGGTTTATGGCTCTTTTTTCTTTTCTTTTTTTAATATGTGTTTTGGTATTGTGTTTTTTTTTTTTTCCCTAATTTCCCATTAGAATCCTTCTCTTTCCCTTTTATAACTTTGGTTGAATTTTGGTTTCGGTTAATACTTAGTTTCTTTTGGAAATAGAAATTTGAATATGCCTACCAATTGTTTGAGTAATAAATTATTATAAAGTCTATTTTTTTATTCCTTTAGTTTCATTTTAATTTTGGCGAAGATAACGTTGTAATTTTGTGATAAGTTTTGATTATTATAATAATTTCCTTATTCCTAAAGAGATGAGAAATTTGAATAATAAATTTGAAATTTATAAAGTTTAGTTGTATATTAGTTTAATATAATACACTACAATAGAAGTTAGAAGAATATGGTTCACCTTTAAAAAATATTAATCAAACACACAAAAAATAATAAAATGATATATTTGTAGAAATAAAAAGATTTAAAAAAGATTACTTGTAAAATCTTTTTAAAAATATAGACAATACTTAAAATAATTGTTACTTTTTATATATTACACCTTATTACATAATATTTATATTCCCAAGCATAAAAAATATTAATCAAACACACAAAAAATAATAAAATGATATATTTGTAGAAATAAAAAGATTTTAAAAAAAATTACTTGTAAAATCTTTTTAAAAAAATTAGACAATACTTAAAAAAAAATTGTTACTTTTTATATATTATACCTTATTACATAATATTTATATTCTCACGCATCGCATAAGTCTGTGGCTAGTATATATAAAATCGAAGACCTCATTGTGTGAGAATCTATACTTTTGCCAAGTGGCACCTCCTACGAAGTTTCTCTACAATCATCAAACTCTCCCATTAATTGCCTAAATTTACACCACAACTCTCTCTCTATGGAGATCGAAATACTAGATTTTTCCATAGCAAGACATCACAACGGAGACGAAGAAATTAAATTACACAATTACATGATGCTACAAGCAGATGGTGTGCTCGACAAGCTCAAGTAAATGCCACCATTGTGGATTTTTATCAAAACCTTTTCACCTCGGCAAATCCCAACAATTTTGAGGAGGTGGTGGACTTAATTCCTCAAGTGGTGACAAATGAAATGAATGAAAAACTTGTGGCAGACTTCACATTTGAAGAAGTGGAAGTTGCTTTGAAACAAATGGCCCCTTTGAAAGCACCCGGCCCAGATGGTATGCCCCCTTTATTTTACCAAAATTATTGGTCTTTGCCTAGTTTTGACGTGTCACATTCCATCTTACATTATTTAAATTCAGGTGTTTTACCTCCTGAACTTTGTCATTCTTTTATTACTTTGATCCCAAAAGTGAAGGACCCAAAATATGTGTCAGAATTTAGACCTATAAGTTTGTGTAACGTGTTATATAGAATCTTTGCTAAAGTTCTAACCAACCATTTGCAAGATGTTTTGCCTCAGCTTATCTCAGAACACCAAAGTGCCTTTATGTCTGAACGACTAATATCAGATAATATTCTTGTGGCCTTTGAAACTCTGCATTACATGAGAAACCATACTAAGGGTAAGTCAGGTTTTATGGCTTTGAAGCTTGACATGAGTAAGGTTTACGATAGGGTGGAGTGGGCATATATGGAGAAAGTTTTGGTGCAGATGGGTTTCTATGATAGATGGGTGAAACTCATGATGGCGTGTATCACCACAGCCTCATATTCGATATTGATTAATGGGGAGCCCATGGTCACATCATTCCAACTCGAGGACTAAGGCAAGGCGATCCACTGTCTCCCTACCTTTTCCTCATGTGTACTGAGGGCTTACATGGGTTGATTAAAAATGCAGCAAATAATGGAGATATTAGGGGGGTCTCACTTTGTTGTAATGGGCCTAAACTAACACACCTCCTCTTTGCAGATGATAGCTTTGTCTTTTGCAGGGCCAAACTAGAGGAATGCCAAAGTTTGCTCAATGTCTTGGCTAAATATGAGAGGGCTACAGGGCAGCAAATAAATAGAGCAAAGACCACCCTTTTCTTTAGTAAATCAACTTCTGAAGAAACCCAATTGGCTATAAAGGAGATGCTTTGCGTTCCGGTGGTCCATCAGTACGAGAAATACCTGGGCCTCCCTTCTCTTGTTGGCCGTAATAAAAAGGAGAGCTTCACATATATCAAACAGAGGGTTTGGAAAAAAATTCAAGGTTGGGAAGCTGAACTCCTCAGCCAAGCAGGAAGAGAGATCCTGATGAAAGCCATGGCACAAGCCCTCCTTACATATACCATGGCTTGCTTTAAGCTCCCTTCAACACTTTGCCATGAGATCGAAATGATGATTTGCAGATTTTTTTGGGGCCAAAGGGGTGATAATAGGAAGGTCCATTGGGTTAAGTGGCAGGACTTGTGTAAGCAATCCCAAGGTGGTATGGGCTTTAAAAACCTCTCCCTTTTTAATGATGCACTCTTGGCAAAACACACATGGAGGCTGCTACATGACACAAACTCTTTATTCTACCGTGTTTTTAAAGCCAAATTCTTTCCCACTACATCAGTGATGGAGGCCAAAATACCTGCAAATGCTTCTTATGCATGGCGGAGTATTATACGAGGAAGAGATGTAATTAAACGGGGGAGTAGGTGGAGAATTGGTTTGGGGAACTCAATCCACATTTGGAGGGATAACTGGTTGCCACTCAAAGCAAACCCGAAGGTACTATCCCCACAAATTGAGGGAAGCAACATTGCCCTTGTTAGTGATTTGATAGATCATGAGCAGAAAATATGGAGGGAAGATGTCTTAGAAAAAACTTTCTATCCTTTTGAAGTGAGTGTCATTAAAAATATCCCCCTCTGTAGGACGATTCAAGAGGATGTATTAATTTGGCCCTTCAACCCTGATGGTAACTACTCTGTTAAATCCGGGTACAAGTTTTTGCATGAAGAACATCTTGGTAAGCAACCTGGTCCATCTGAGAATGACACCTTGAAGCCACTGTGGAAGAAGATTTGGGATCTCAATGTTCCAAACAAAGTGAAACGTCTGGCTTGGAGAGCTTGCAAAGATTCTTTACCCACTAAAATGAACCTGGTCCACCGTAAGATCACTACCACAAGCACCTGTGATCGATGTAAAATGCACCAAGAAGATGCCGTGCATGCTTTGTTGCACTGTCTAGACCCGAAGCCCCTGTGGTGCACATGGTCAAAGTGGAACCATGGCACGCTCTTAGCGTGCTCCTCTTTCATTAACGTGTTTGATTTCATTTTTGCAGCAGTAATTTGGACACTATGGAATAGGCGCAACAACCTACGCCTCGACAAACCTGCCTTACCACTTGATAAAGTGTTGGAGTTTGCCCAAGAACGCTTGATGGGGTCTGAAACTACCAACGTGCCACCTTTGCATCCCTATGGACGATCATCAACCCATTGGACAGCACCTGAGGCTAACGGGTTCAAGATCAATTTTGACGGCGTGACATTTGCAGACAGTGATAGTGCTGGTATAGGCGTGGTGATCCGAAATGATGCCGGGCTGATTATGGCATCCTTGACTCAACAAATACCCTTGCCAGCTTCTGTTATTGAGGTGGAAGCACTAGCGGCCAGAAGAGCTTTAGAATTTGCTATGGAACTGGGCTTCAATGATATAACTCTTGAAGGTGACTCCGAACTCCTCATAAAGAACTTGATAAATGGAGGCAGCAAGCTGACCCATTACGGAAACATTGAAGCTGATATTCTCTTCCTGTTGTCCCACTTCTCTAAAGTGTCCTTATCTTTTGTCAGGAGACATTGTAATAGGTTAGCACATTCATTAGCTAGGAGAGCAATTATACCTCCTATTATGTCCGTCTGGATGGAAGAAATACCACCAGTCCTTGCACCTGTATTCTAGGCTGATCTTGAGAGCCTTCCTTAATGAAGTTTCACAGTTTTGATTCTCAAAAAAAAAAAAAAAAAAAAAAAAAAAAAAAAAAAACCTCTCTCTTCTTCGTGTCTTTTAGTATACCAGCTGTTTCATTTTTTTTTTTTTTTAAGGGACTAATAACTAATGAGATCAAGATAGATGGTCTTTTAGCATTTCTAGTGCCTCAGTTACACAAATCCATATCCTTTATTTACTATAATCATTATTATTTTATTTTATTCTATGGGAACCATTATTTATTTTATGGTGATATAGTTACATACATCTCATAAGTCATAAACAGAGTCTCCATCCTCTATTATTTTTTTTTTTTTTTTTTGGTAAGAAAAGTTTTTACGTTGGTTATTTAAAAAAGATTCTGCCTTTGTAATTGTGTAGATGCATTAATCACAGCTTTCCTCCAAAATGATGTTTTAGTTTTTGCCTTTTCGTTTGAACATGATGTACCTTATCAACATTCCGCTATAATGATTAATGTAGTATTTCCTAAACCTTTGACTCCCCAACCTCTCTCTCACGCTTTGCCTTCCCCTCTCAACTTCGAATTTATGTCTCCATTCTCTTTCGTTCTCTGAAAAAACCCCTTTTATAGTTAAATTTCTGAAACTATTGCTATTCTCAAATTTTGTTTCCATGCTCACAATTTTTTAAAACACCTGGCCAATAGAAGAAACCTATTGCTCTTGTAATCTTTTGTTGTAGCTAGTAGTGGCTGTCCATCGCACATTAAGTGGCCATGATATGTATGAGTTCAAGCTATCTTTTGCTACTTTCAAAAATTAAGTTCTTCACTTACAATCAGTAGGGTTAAGATTGTGAGATTCTTTGTTTTGCTATTTTCTTTTATAGGTTGTGTTATTATGTTTATCGATTTCCAAAAGATGCCAGAAGTCTAGAACTGAGAAGTCGATAATTGTTTATTTTAGTGTAAAATTTTCATTGTCAATATCCTTTTCAAGTTTGTTTAATCTTAACATATGGCTTGAGTAAATAGGTCTTTTCAAAATAAAGAAAAACTAAACCTACTGTATATCTTAAATTCGGATTATAGGGTTCAAGCATGTATCGTCTTGGTTGGAGGGGATTCAGCCAATGGCAATTGAATTTGCAGGAAAAAAAAAAAAAAACAACAACAACAACAACAACTACTACTACTACTATTCAATCAGCATTCTTTAGAAGCTTCTTTCTCAAGGGAATCTTGATATTTCTATAAAGAAATACATATTGAGTTTTGCTTAAAGGGTTTTTTTTTTTTTTTTTTGAGTGTTGGTTTAATGCTGACTATATAATGTTCTATATGTTGTGTGTGCTTTCTTTTATATGAATTTTAATAACGTATGGATAGAGGATTTTAACGTTTGGTTCATTAAGGTTTTTTTTTTTTTTCAGCTTTATTTCATCATTTTGTAGCTTGAAATGTGTGCAATTTATAATAGTTACTTTTTATGATGAACTCATTACTACAAAGTTTTATGACAATTATACTATGATATATATACAACATTTTCCAAAACTATCTTATATAAAACATTACAGTATTATCTGTACATAGCACAAACAACTTACTAGTGTATATAAATATATAACTAGATACCAAAAAAGTCATCAATAATTAAAAATGTTGGATAAATTGGTAAAATTAACATTCAATTAAACAGGTTTGATGTGTCAAACCCAACTTAATATCTTTAATTTGAATCTAATGCGAACCGTTTACAAGTATCCAATGTAAAAAAGTTAATTAATTAATTAAAAAAAATACTAATCAAAAGCAGCGAACTTGGTCAAAGTCTACATAACAAGCAAGAAAATGAAATATGGAACTTCCTATCTGACATGACCAATTATGCTAGAGGCAGAAAAAATTGGCTCAAAGGTGAGCATATTCATCAGAATTTAGAACCAACTACTTTATTTGAATTGGACCATACCAATAGCCATTCATATCCAAGATTGTTAAAATTTTGATTTGAACTATCCTACTTCCTCAAAACAATTAGGATCGAATTAGAATGGTATAAAACTTAGAATTGCTTGTAGGATGGTTTGGGATCGATAAAATCACGAGATCCTACGATCCCAAACCAATCCTTTCTTCTAAAAGATTGAGTCTAAAAGTCTAAACTGAAAATTCTTTGACTAATATTTTGCAAAGCATCTACCGAGCCTCCTCGCTAATCAAAATGTTCAATTTTTCTCATAGCATAGATTTTGGGACAAATTTTAATTATAAAATTAGTTGTAGCCCTAGGCGACAACCTTATTTAATATTTTTTATTTGAGGTGCATTTTGACAAATCCACCATTGGATTACATTTTCTTCTTATATCCTTCACATTTGTAAAATTTCTAGAAAATTAAAAATAAAAAACTATGCCATCAATAAATTATTTAAATTACAAGTTTTTGTAATTTAAAATTATGCATGATATATAAGCTTATAGATCATATAGTAAATAATATCTGATTAACACAAAATTTAACATGTGTATTAGTGTAAATAAGAAGCAATTCAACGATTAAATTTTCAAAAGGACAAAGTTTAGTTACAAAATTAGTTATAGCCTAATGTACAACCTTATATAATATTTTTTTGTTAGATGTGAATTTTGACAAATCCACCGTTGAATTACATTTTCTTCTTATATCTTCCATGCTTGGAAAATTTTTAGAAAATTAAAGATCAATAGTTATGTCATCAATAAATTGTTTAGATTGCAAATTTTTGTAATTTAAATTATGCACAAAATATAAACTTATAGATATATAGTAAATAACATTTGATTGGCTCATAATTTGACATATGTTTTAAAAGCATAAAGAATATGCAATTTAACAATTAAATTTTCAAAATATGTAGTAATGTTAATTTTATTAAAATAAATTATAGCCTTACACTACAACCAATTTTGTAGTTAAACTTTATCATTTTCAAAATATACAATAATATTTAATTTATTGAGTAATATTGTAGCCTTAAGATACAACTAATTTTGTAACTAAACTATCTTTTATTTTTTTATTTTTTTTGTAGAATATAGATTTCAGCATCATCACCAGAGAAAGGAGCCCACTTTTTCGTACACCCTGTATTGCTCTTAGTCATCACAGCTTGAATAGGTATTGGGAAATTTGGCAATACTAAGACCCACTTGTTTTTCACTTTTGATGTCAATGCATTACAGCACTTTTGATGTCACTGCATTACAGCACTGAAGCTTTGCGTTATTCAAAGGAGAACAGTAACTAAAGTGAAAGAACAGGAGGGCATACAGTTGGTTTTTTTTATATATATACTTTGCTGTCCTAGCCATTTTTGTTTGGCTCAAGAATTTTATTGGGTAGCTGCTAGTAGGCACTAAAATAGCGATTAAAACTTTATTTACCAATGGGGTAATGCTGCAAAATGAGCAGTTATTTTTGCTATGGAGATTGGTGTTGATCCTGC
This sequence comes from Lithocarpus polystachyus, assembly GCA_033629205.1. Taxonomy (NCBI): domain Eukaryota; kingdom Viridiplantae; phylum Streptophyta; class Magnoliopsida; order Fagales; family Fagaceae; genus Lithocarpus; species Lithocarpus polystachyus. Next base: position 77,420,183 of record CM066165.1, read on the forward strand.
GGAGTTTGAAGGCAATTCATATGTTAAGTCATGAAATTAAGAAAACTGCCACAGCCATGTTCTACTCTATATGGCAACATAATCATTAGTGAAACTCAAGTCTTTGTACAAGGTTTTACCACTCTCGTCTATATCATGTACAATGCAAAGGACACATGCTTTAGAAGGAAGAGCTAAGGAAGGTAATGATCTGCTTGTCTGGATGAAAAAGCTCTCCAGATCTTTCTTTCTATATCTAATCTCACTGTCTTAATAAAATTTGAACAAAATTTGAACAAAATTTGGCTTCAAACATATTTGGCATCTTGGGCGCCAACTATCAATAAAAAGATGACATTAATCCGTATCATCATGTCCATTGCACATGATTCACTTAACCAACCATATGAGTCTTGTATATTGCACATGACAATACACATCGTATTCCTGGTTGGAGCCAAACCTTTTCCATAAACTTCATCTTGCCTTTCTTCTCTAAAAATAATAATATCCCCAATGCACAAATGGACTTTATTTTTTATATATAGAAATTCTTAAATGAAGAATTTGTTATAGATCCACTTATATAGGTATAATTACACTATTAAACTAAAACTCTTTTTTTCATGGATAATTTCTTAATTCTAATGATTTATTCAACATACAGAGTCTCTATTATTGTCCTTTTTTTTATTATTCTTCAACAAAAAGTAAGACCTTATGATTTTCGATTTGATCCAACAATACAATTCCTGAACCCTTCCATTGATCTTATGTAAGATCCCGTTTTAACAACCTAGGCCATACCAATAGATCTGACCAATGGAGTTGAAAATACCACGAATGCAACTAAACCAGTGAAACCCAAGGGTTTTTATGAAAACCTATAAACTAGATGGCTGAACTGGATTGAACCAACATCACCTTATATTTTGAACGTCCAACAGCAACACCAATGAACTATATGAGACACTATATTCCCTCTTGTTGAAAAACCCATGGATGAACAATCAACTAATTAAACAAGTCATACAAGAACCTGGCCCTTGTCTGGGACAAGCTCCAGTATGCTTTTTGATTCTTCAAACAGCTAGAGAGAAGGGCAATCAAAGATCATCAGCTCATTTTTGAATTAAAGGATCTGCATGTTTCCGCACACTTACTAACAATATTAATCATACAAACTGTACATGTAGCATTCATAAAAGCAAGAATGCAGCTTTTGCATATTGTTTCTTCCATCAGAATGTTTAGCTTAAATAATTTTTGAAAAAATAAACAGCAGATAACCAGTGCTTAACATCGCCTCCAACATTACTGAGACAAACCTAATGGTCAACATAACTGAGACAAATCTAAATGCTACCATCAGAAAGCATATTACAGCCACAATATCTTGTTCTCATAGTCAATACCACCTCGACATTACATCACACGTAACTCAGATTCTTTTTTAGGGGGTTGGGAGGAGGGGAAGGCAGGGGAGGGGTGGGGACAGGTGGGCAAGGGGGTTTTGGGGATATAGAGAGGCAGTGCTTACCTATGGTTTACGAGGCAGCAGTGGCGAACTACTGCGGCTGCTGTTGCTACTGCTTCTTGCTTTAATGGGCCTACACATAAGCAAGCTTCCATCAGAACAAACCCAAATATAAACGAAGGCATGAAACATTTAAAGCTGCAAATGCAAATATATATATATGCTCAGGAGGATAGATGGGATCCAATGTAGATCAAACTTTCTATTCAATAATGGGATCCAGGCGGTCCGGGGGGGGACCACCATGGCTCCGCTCTTCTCAAGAATCCGTACATCCCTTATCAATATATGGATAGCTATCTCTCGAGCACTGGTTTAGGTTCGGCCTCAATGGGAAAATAAAACGGAGCACCTCACAACATATCTTCATAGACCAAGAACTACAATATATATATATATATATATATATATATCAACAAGGAACCTAATATGATATGTGTTAAAGGAATCAAGTCACTTCAGGCAAAATCAATAGAGGAGAGACATGCAAAAACAAGGCCAAGTACTCCTCCCAGCATAATCTTAGGAATTAATTTCTACGAATAACCTAGTTAAGAAGTTGTTAGTCTATTAACTAACTAGAGGTTTAGCATGCACCGTGGTGTGAGCACCATGACTCACAAAATTTCTTTATTAACTTTATTTGAGTTGCTAATTCCCTCCTCCACAATTTTTGGTCCTAACAAGATCCCACTGCCAAGAAAATCTTGGAAAGTGGGAGATATAAATAACTTGAAATAATAAAAATTCAAATCCAAATTATTGTCTATACAACTATATCCTCAAAAGTTGAGATGAAACAGACTTCTACTATCTTCCATTAATTTGGGGATAATGGAAAAGGGAAAAACATCTTCACACCAAAAAAAAAAACCTTTTTCACACCAAATGCAGTTGGTTTTCCATATTAGTATAGATTTAGCTCACATATACTACATTTTCTTTCCTACCAGGGTTCAACTATATCCCAACGAGTCCGGTTAGAGGAAATTCAATATTTTTATTCACATGACTTCTGACTGCACCAGTGCCACCTTAAGTTTATGTACTCTGCTTCTTAAGAAACAAGTACTGAAGTAGAATGTCAAAAAGGAGAAAAGGCTAAAATCTCAAATTATTTAGCTGCAACAAACTGTAACCTCAACTATATGGCAATGGTTGCCTAGTTATGATACTTGTTAATTCTGTTCATGTGGCATAATCACCCAAAATGATGCCATCTAAGGATTTTGTTAGCTATCTCTAAAGGGGTTATAATCAAGTACAATAAGATAAGCACACCAGCAATAATCTTTTTTGTGGAAAACTGGACAATAAAATCATTCCATTTTTTTTTTAACTGGCTTTTAGTGGCAGACATACATTATTTGGTGTGAGAGTCATCACAAATCAAGCATTACCACAACACACAATGATTTCACATGAAGATATAAAAAATAGTTCACTGCATAAAATATTTGAAATATTATGGCTGAACCACCTCCGATGCTCTAAATGAAATGATTTGATAGTTGCATATAAATTAAGAAATGTCTCCTCGAAGTATAAAATGTAGTATTATAAAAAACATGTGACATCAACAGCAAGAAGAGAAACTAAAAACATGCAGGGATTTATGATTTTATTTTGGATAAATAATACACAGCTTTGCCAATAAGGTGAGACCAAGGGAATCAAACAGTCTAGCGAAGCACTCTGGATTCATGCAACTGAATGCAAGTTTGCAGTCCACAAGAAATGGTAGAACAGACATTATGATTTAGCAGTGAACGTTATATATTGAAAATGCCAGTTAAGTCAACTCAAACCAAGATGATGACAACATAACACTGCAAAAGCAGTAAACCATGAATTAACCAACCTGAAGTTTCCCAAGTTGTAGCCTGTTCATGTTATCATCATCATTAGTGCTTATTTATTGAACTACAAAGTACAAACCAAAATCTAAAGCCAGCCTTATCGCCTAAAATATCCTCTAATCCATTTTTGAAACTCAAATGCCAACTCAACTTCCATCTCCTCATGGAAAGCAACAGCTTGCTCCCTCATGTGTATTTTATAGAATTTAAAACTACCTCTTCGGTAGTAGGAAATTTTCATTAAGCTCCTTTTCTCCAGTGTTATCCATTTCTTTGAATTCTATAAATTTCCTAACTTAATGTTATATAACTGAGAAAACTCTCACTTAAATATTTTTCCCAAGTGCAACCACCAAAATATTTTACTTTCTCCATATCACATTGAGAGTCCCATTTGGAAATCAAAATTCTCAAGGGAACAAGCATTTAATAGTTTGGAGTTTAACTTCCACCATCAAGACAATACATGCACAGGTACTTTCCAATAGTTCTGGAGTATAAATATTGATATGAACTTAAAAATAGATGTTACTGAAAATGATAATATGATCTGGGGGTGGGGACACAACAAAGACATTTTCATCTTGGACTCATCACATGAAAATTGAAGGAATGTCATCTTGCAAGCTCGTATACCTTGCGCATAAGAACGAAATTCATCATGTTGAAATCCCATGTTTGGATAAAGAGACGGGGGGGGGGGGGGGGGGGGGGGGGGGGGGGGAGGAGAGCAGCCAAATATATAAAATTATGTTATGACCACGAACCCATATCCTCTTCTCCCCATAAAAGTAAGTAGTAAATTTATTTTTCTTCATTGCAAAGTTACACAAATGCCAGGTGAGTTTTGAATCTATGATCTCACCCTCCATCCTAGGGGCAAAGGAAGAGCCATCCAAGTTAAACCCCATTAGAAGAGAAACAAAATGCAGGCAAAAACACCATTTTGGTCTCTACATTTTGGGGTCACAGTCAATTTGGTCCCTATGTTTTGGTATCAGTCAATTTGGTTCCTACTATTGTAAATTTAGGGTCAATTTGGTCTCTGCCGTTAACTCACTAACAGAAAATGCTTATGTGGCAAACGGTTTGTACATTTGGCATATTTAAAAATTAAATCAAATGCTGATGTGTCTAAGTTTAAGTGGCTATGTCAGCACTTAGATGACAAAAAAAGCCACACAAGCTTTTATATATATATTTTCTTTTTTCTTTTTTATAAACCTACAATCTCACAAAAATAAAACCAAATTTCTTAAATAGTAATATTTAATCTCTCTCTCTCTGCGTGATGAGGAGACAAAGCCAACAACAATAACTCACTCAAATGCCATAGCCAATCCATGGACTCAATCTTCGTCGTTCTGACCAACGTCCATGTGTGATGAGGAGCTCGTGGGATGCTATAGCTGCACAAGGCGGCAACAATCCGAGGCTAGGTCCATGCTGGTCAAGCTTAAGACGAGGAGATCCGAGTCAGGGTGGGTCGGGATCGGGATCAATTGGATCTGGTTTTCTTTGGGGTTGTTCGCCACAGATCAAGCTCTGTTGTGGATCTGGGTTTAGGATGGTATTGGACGGTTGGGGTATTGGTGGATTTGGGTTTGTAGCCAAGGATTTTGGGATTAGTTTGAATCCTTGAATTTGGGGCTTTTGTTTGAAATATCTGGAATTAGTTTGAAAGTGGGTTTGGTGGATCTGCATCTGGGTTTTCTTTTAGGCGAGGATTTAGTCTTTTAGAAACAACATGGCCTATGTTCATTTAAGATTGTTGGACTAAATTATTGTTTGGTTACCAAGAAATTGCAAGAAAGGAAAAAACCCAATATCAATAAAATAAAAATGAAATTCTGCCAGGTTAAGAAAATCGTGAGAAACTTAGAAGAAAAAAATACAGAACGGAAAAAAGTAGTAAAGAAAAGAAAATTATTTTTCAAAGTTGATGTGGTTTTTTTTTTGCCACCTAAGCACTGACATGGCCACTTAAACTTAGACACATTAGCATCTGATCCAATTTTTTAATATTAAATATGCCAAATGTACAAGCCGTTTGCCACGTAAGCATTTTCCGTTAGTGAGTTAACGGCAGGGACCAAATTGACTGTAAATTTACAATAGTAGGGACCAAATTGATTGATACCAAAACATAAGGACCAAATTGACTGTGACTCCAAAATGTAAGGACCAAAATGATTTTTTCTCCTAAAATGTATTTAGATGTATAGAAGTGAAACCATTCATGGATAGAAATTACCTTCTCGGGCTACGACTCCTTGATCTCCGAGTTAACTGTTATAATTAGAAAGAATAAGCAATGTAAGGTATCTAGTAGGAGGAATTATCTTTGAAAAATAAATAACAAACGCTAACCTTGCGTGGACTAGGTGATCCAGAGTAGGATGATGACCGCCCACGTCTTCCGACCGGTGCACGACCTCTATTGTAAACACCACCCCCCACAGAGAAAGGCATGCTTAAGTTAAAAAGTAATACAAACTAACAATACAAATCGAATTAACAAAGGGAAATAGCATTTTGCAAAACTCAAACAACATACTGAGCCTATTACAAATTTAAAGAAAAAGAGGGGGTGCAACGAAATTGAAGCCAACATAATATTGCAACTCGAGTTCAGGACCTACATAGTCTTTATGCAAGATGCAAAACTCAAGGTGACATCATGAGAACAACGAGCATGATAGAACTTATAAACAACACTAAATTGAAGACGGGTGGAGTTGTAGAGTCTTGCCCTTGGATATACCAGTATTGTCAAACAAGATAATGAACATTTCATGGCTATGTTAAAACCTATAGACATCCAATACATTCTATCTGTCACCCAAGCCACATAAAGGACTAAAAGAAATTACTTCATCCCACAATTAACAGCATTGTTTACAAGGCACCTCGCAACCCATATTGAACAGCATTCCATATAGCACTACTACAATTTCTACCAAAATGTCACCCGCTGCAACCCACAAGTACACCACCCATCTAGGTATCAACCACATGCACATCCCCACTACTTCTCATGTACGCATACAAAGAAATTTGCTGGCATGCACTCAAATGAAGCAGTTCTAAAGGAACATCAGAGCTCTGCAACTTTAAGACCCATATTAAAAAAAAAAATTCATAAACCTTATTCCCATCCTACTGAAATAAATCCGACATATATATAAAGCAAATAAAAGAGAGCTGACACAATTCAGATTTCAGACAACTAGAAAACCAGATCAATCATGCTTAGGATTAGAAACAACTTAGAAAAGTTACCTCCGTGGAGAAGCTGATCGTGAACGTGAGCGAGCAGTTCTACGAATAGGAGGAGTACGCCTACGACCAATAGGAGACCTTCTAAGAGGACTACGAGCTCGTCTTGGAGGTGAACTGAACAAAAACAAAGGTCATATTCAAGTTGCAAGAAGATAAACATATAACAGATGTGTCTAAGAATGTGTGCATCACAAAATTAGTATATGAATAACTCCCTAGAGTTTTGAAGGGCCCCAGAAAAGCCAAAGAAAAATATACAGATAATCAAAAGTAATAAGTCTCATACAATGCTTCCCATAGCTTCTAATATAAATTAAAACCCTAACCCTAAAAATCAAATTAGAAGAACTTTATAAAAGCATGAAGACAAATAAATATTAATTGTCAAAAAGATGTCTAACAAAAAGGGAAAGATGCACATTATCTCAAGTAAAGGTCGAGTGTATGCGTCAAACATGGGGACAGACAAGCATCCACAAGGCAATTGTTACTAGGGAAGTAACCTAAACATAAAAAAACTAACTATTTATTTCAAGGCTAGTATTAACTATCATAATAAGATTTGTTTAGAATTCATCTCAAAAATAATAATAATAATAATAATAATAAGATTTCTTTTTTACAAAAATGCAAAAGACTATGTACAAAGAAATAGAGACTCAATAAACATAGAAATAGAATCTCTATTCGTGAGTCCCCAAGCACGTGCCCAATCAAACAAGGTGCCAAAAACATAAGCTAAGAGCTGGCCCCTTGTCTTCTCCAATCCTCAAACGTATGTCTATTCCTCTCTTGCCAAATAATCCACATCAAACACAATGAAACCAAATTCCAATGTCCCATCAAATGCTTTCCCCATCCAATTCCACCACCCAAACAAAGATCTATCACTCTCTTTTGTAGGACATGAGTTTCCAAAAGATCAAAAAAAAAAAAGGGCCACAATTGATAAGCTTCCGTACAATGAATCAGAAGGTGATCCACCCCCTCCCCACTACACTGGCACGAGATTTTTTTAAATTACAAATTATATATCTAAACTGTAAGTTTATATTATTTTCACGCAATTAATAATTTAGTTAAGTAAAATATATTCTAGAAGAAATCAAGGGACTGAGTGACATCTCCTTCACCCATTTAACAATGTGTGGAAGTTGAGGTTATGGACACAATCCCTATCCTCTCTCCCCCCCCCCCCCCCCTTTTTTTTCATTATTTGTTTGATAAGTAAATAAAGATTTTATTGAAGCGAAGATGACTTCATGTACATGGGAATGAACATAAAAGGAGTTTAAAGAATTACAAAACTCCCTTTTTATTATTGGTAAGTTATGCACCCAAAGGTTTTTGAATCGACAACCTTAGCACCTCCAATAATGAGAAACCACCAAGGTGATATATAGATTAGCCTAACAATGTAATCAATGACATTGTCTACATGGGCAGTACAGAATGTGCTCACAGCTGCTAAATACTATGAATAGTTCTATAAATTCCAGGAACACCATAATTTCATTCACAGTGTTACACCTCTTCATGGATTACCATCACTCAAAACAAAGCATTTAAATATAATTTAGAAGTATAATTACCGGCGCCTTGGAGGAAGTGGAGAACGTCTGCGAACAGGACTGCCACGCATCCTTCTGAAGGAGGCCATATGGTAATCAGTTAAATGCTATCAAAATCAGAAAAGACATCAAACCAGAAAAGTAGTTATTTGTAGTGAACCTTGCAGGGGATCTATTGCGTCTTGGTGAAGTTGAGGAACGACCACGGCCAGGAGATGTTGGCCTCCTCCTTGGAGGTGTATCACCACGGCGATAAGGAGAATCCAATCTACGACGAACAGGAGAATCTGGACGACGACGTGGAGGAGAATCTGGTGGTCGTCTAGGAGATCCACCCCTTCGAGTAATAGGGGATCTCCTTCGAGGTGAGGTAGCAGGCTTCCGACGGGGAGAAACTAATGTCATTAAAAATAAAACTCTATTAGAAAACACAGCACAAAATGTATAATGTACCACTCCATGAAACAAGTGTAAGGGATATACGTTCTCTTTGTCGCTTTGGTCCATCCTTCTCACCATCAGCATTTACATTATCAGTTTTGGGCACATCTCTTTTTGGTGCACTAGCAATGGCTTTTAGGGGAGGTGACAGCTTCTGTCTTGGAGGTAACGTGAACCTCGCTTGAACCACATTCCCATCAATTTGTGCCTGCATGAAGAAAATAAGAAACATTGATTTCCCAACATGATTTGTTTTCATCGTAGCAAAGAATTCCACTCCAACACCACATTCTATTTTATGGTTTTACAAACCCACCCCCACCCCCCACCAAAAAGAAAAAAACCTACACCATCCATGAATAGTTGTGCTTTTTCAGCATCCACTCTTGTCTTGAACTCCACATATCCATATCCTCTTGGAATATTGACCTGCAAACACGAAACAAGCTTCAAATTCCTATACCTGGCCAGATGACCCCAAGACCATGATATGACATCTATTATGAACTTACAGCGCGATCCATTGCTAGCTCCACATTTACAACTTCACCATAGTTACCTACAGAGTACAATTCACAGGCAAGAATATTAAGAAGCACTAATTAGAAAATCAACACATGGAAACCTTAGCTTAAAAATACCTTACAGCCAATAAGTAACAAGTTCCTTGTTCAATAATTACTTATTCATGTGAAGCTCTTTACTTTACATTTCCAATGACAAAAAATCAGTTGGTCAATTATTTAAATATTTCCTTCACTTATTCTATATTTTTGACAACATTTGACCAGTAACCTGATTGCACATTGAAGTGATGATGGAAGCACTTGTTAAACATATCAAGAAGGGTTTAAGATATTCAGGTTAGTGATGCAACAGCCTGTTTTTAAGATTTTACCCAGAAAATCAAACTTAACAGGGTTTTTCATAATTTTTTGTCAGTTTAATTATTAGCTAAGAATCAACCAAAAATTACAGAATGCTGTAGAATTTTTTATTAGCTTTATTACCGTATGATTTCATCACAATACTTTCCTAGATTTATGTCAATCAGGAGCTAGCTACTCAGGACAATGCTCAGCCATGAAGCAACTTAATATTGAAGAAAAACAGCTGTTTCTAGATTGCAGCTGATGCATTTAAAATAATTTATTAGCTATCCCAGGAGTTTTTGATAGAACTCTGAAAATGGCCATGGGAAGAAATCTTGGCTATAGAAGTATGTAACTTCCAACCTATTGGTAATGACAAATGAATTTGAAAGATGAGTTTGTTTTGAAATTTTTGAACATGGAATCCCCTTTCCATCCCCTTCTCACTCTCTTCCTATCTGAATTCTAATCTTCCGTCTACTCTCTTCTTTATTGATAAAGTAGGGAACTATCATAGTTGACAAACTTGCTCTAAAACTACCATTTTGCACCTAGCTGGTCATTTTGATCATCTAGATGTATGGCTTCACAGAACCCACTACGCAATCTATATTTTCATCCTTCTTAAGTAAAAGTTCTTTGATAGCAACTCCAAGAATTATCAAAACTTGTACTCAAGTGAGTTCAATGACACATTTATCAAAAAAGTTAAGAAGCTATCCACTTCCATGACAGCATACTAGTGACTGGACATATAAAGTTAAAATTAATAGGGAAAAAATGGAGAATTTTATGCCTTCTTTGTCATACAAAAGCTTAGCACAACAGCAATCAATTACAATGCCTTTAACATCATGTTAAACTACTAGAAGCATAGATTTTTAGAATTCCAAATCAGAAAATGACTAGTGTTGTAAAAAAAAACAAAAAAAGTGATGTTTGCAGACATTATTTTTCCATGCAGACTCTATTTATAATTCTATAAACTTCATAGCTCTAAATATGTGAATTTTGCAGCTAAAACTGACAGGTGTTAGTCATCATCAAACAAGTAATAAACTTACTGAATATTTCTTTTAAATGGCCTTCATTCACATTCCTGCTTAGTTTCTCAATGTGAAGAACAAGCGACTCTCGAATAGGAGAAGCTTTCCTGAAATCAAAAATTATAAATTAACACAAGCACAAAACACACTAGTATTTACTAAAAAGAACTGAGCCTAACACATGCAATAACTATAGATAAACTTAGGTTCAATTCTTTAAGTGCAATTTATTAGGTTACTTAAATTCAAACACAAAACTGCATTGAATTTAATTATCCTTGGGAAAGTAAACCGTATTTATATTGTATTGGTCAATGCAGCTATTTGTTTGAATTTAAATGGGGAACCTAATGTATTGCACCGAAGGAACTGTATCCAAATTTTTCTTTTAACTATATATACAAACATGACTGAGGGAGCTTCCTTTCACCCAACCTTATCCTAACCCTACCCAAAACGGATAGGCCAAATCTTTCATGTTAAAATTGTAATTTTGACCAACACCCAGCACTCTGAATGAACTTTGCACATTACAAAACCCTTCAAACCCTGAACAGCCCCCTAGATCTCGATGAACGTCATATTCTTACAAGGGAAGGTCCATTACAAAATGGTTGCTATATTCCAGAATATTAACAAAATCACTCTAACCAGCACATGTAAAAGTTATAGGTCAAACAGCACCGAATGAAAATGCTAAATTTGAAAATCTAATATTCAAAGGATTTCATGGGGACACACATAGGGAAGGAAACAAAAAACTGGGAAAAAAACATCAGACACATGGGCATAAAATACTAAAGAATATTAACTTTGCATGCATATCCCTGGGTAAAAAAAAATGAATGTGTAAAATGATGATCAGAAGATTTGTTTAATATTTTAACATAAAAATATTTATCTTTCCATAGCTGGAGTATGCTCTGCATTGAAGTTCTGGTATTTACTAGATACCATCATATATATGAAGATGCAGTCATACAGATAAAAACATCTTGACCCTCATCAATATATAATGCCAACTCTAGCTTCATTTACTAAAACCTTTTATTATGCAGAATAAATCCCTCACAAGTATGCCTAAAAAATAAATGAATCACCAAAAAAAAAAAAGTATGAATTTTTTCTTCCTACAGCAGGAGTATGTTGAAAAATTCCTTCCTACAGAAGGGGTATGCTTTGAGTTGAGACTCCTAATTGTAATAAGTTTCATCATATAAATATATACATGTTTGCACTCTCTAATGAAAACATCTTGTCCTTTATCAACAGATTATGCTAGATTTCAAATTCATTCCCTTGATATCTTCAGTATAAATCAACTCTTAAGGTAACAGCCAAAGCATTAAAAAAATGAAATGAAAAATTAGTTGACAAGTTCCAATCAAAAGACACACATTCAACCAAATTCAATTTTTAAAATAAGTTTAATAAAAATAAGAAGTTCAAAGTAATTTTCACCTTGGGGGTGGAGAAGTTCTTTTAGATTGTGAAGGTGGAGTGCGACCTCTCCTAGCTACTTCAGCAGGACTGTGAAGATGAAAACGCAAGAACCAAGTAACATTAAAATAACAAAAAACAAAAACATAGAAATGTGTATTGCTTACAATTAAAATAAACAAAAGTTAATAAAAATCAATGTGTTGGAAATTTATAGGGATGTGCATGTTGAGCGTATGATCAAAACTATCTGCATTGCTTCAGAAAATTGCAGGCAAAACCCCTGTAAACTAGAGACCCACACTCTCCTTTTCCAGCAATCAACAGCTCACCTACTTTGTAGTTTTAGTTCTTGCTGCTAACCCCAAACATGCTTCCCAGTTTTACTATACATTATGACAAACATCCAACTTATGCTGTCTGCTTTCAAAAACTCAAATATTCATATCATAACTTAAAAATCCAACTTTCAAGTGTGTCTTCATACAATTCCTCAGCAAACAAATGGAGCAAATGTCCATTTTTAATGATAATCACACACCAGGTGGGTCTTAAACCAACGACCTCACTCTCCATCTACAATGGCATAATTCAAGTTCTACAAACCAAACAAATTATCAACTTTTTGTTACTTTGATGTCTACAAAACCTATCAATAGCCCAGTGTAGTCAAAGGCGTTCCGGGCGCTCGCCTAGGCGCCCAGGAGAGGCGAGGCACCAGAAAAGCGCCTCAAAGGCACTGAGGTGAGGCGCCTTTAGTGAGGTGCTCGCCTCTGGAGCCTAGGCGCTCGCCCAGACATATTTTGCTAGGCGAGAGGCGAGCGCCTGAGTGAATTTTTGCCATTTAAAGTCTCTAATGGCATGTTTTGTAAATTTAAAGAGGTAGATGGTTGGTTTTAAAACTAATACCTCGGTGGGGGATGAGCTGTCACCCACTTTATCAAATAAATTAATATAAGAAAAGCATAAAGCAAAAGTTAAAACAAATACCCAATAAGAAATTTCGGGCATCAAACTTTCAGAGCACAAAGTGGTATTTCGTCTTCTTCTAGGGTTTGGAAGTTAGTGGGCCAGTGGCTGCCGGCAGTCAAGCAACATCAGGTAACAAATTCCTATTCTTTTAGTTTTTTTTTTCTACACTTTTTCTTTTCCTGAGCTCTCTCTCTCCTGCGGCACTGCTTTGTCCACACTTTCAGAGCATAAACTCTTCCCTCTCTATTTCTTTTCTACTTTTTTTTTCCCCCTTTTCGATTCTCTATTAGACTTTCTCCTCTCTGTTTCTCCTCTGTTTTTTCCCCCCCTTTTCTCCTCTGTTGGACTTTCTCCTTTGTTTTTTCTCTTTTTTTTCCCCCTTCTCTCTTCTCGGTTGGACTTTCTCCTCTCTGTTTTTTCTCTGTTTTTTTCCCCCCTTTTTCTCCTCTGTTTTTTCTCTGTTTTTTCCCCCTTTTCTCTTCTTGGTTGGACTTTCTCCACTCTGTTTTTTTTCCCCCCGTACCCTTCTCTCTTATACTCTATCTCCAGCAACTCTTCCTTCTCTGTTTTTTCTCTTCTTTTTTTTTCCTTTACCCTTCTCAAGTCTGACTGTCTTACAGCAACAGAGCAACTCTCCCTATCTTTTCTTTATTTTCTTTCCCTGTATTTTTCCCTTTTCTCAAATCATTACTTCACTCAATTTTTAGAGCTTAAACCATAGTCTATGATACATAGCTAGCTTAATATAGAATCCTATTTAATGTATTGTATTGGGTTTTATTTTTTAATATGTAGAATGGCTTCAGATAATGGGAGGAGAAAAGATCCGGGATGGAAATATAATTATTTAGCTAATGTTGAAGACAAAAATGCAGTGACTTGCCTCTTTTGTAATAAAGTCACAAAGGGAGGGATACATAGAGCAAAGCAGCATCAAGTAGGGAATTTTAAAAATAGTACAAAGTGTTTAAAATGTCCTAATCATGTTAGAGAAGAGCTTGCACAGTATATGGCAGAGAAGAAGAATGAAAAGGAGAACTATGACAAGATGCCTGATTTTGATGATATAGATAATATGATTGAAATTGAGGATGTAGATGATGATGATGAGGTAGAGGAAGTAGAAGTTATCCAAAAAAAGAAAAAATCATGCTCTAGTAAGAGAGGGGTTGGCAGTAGCACCCAAGTGAAAAATGTGAAATTAATGCCAAAGTCTAAGAAGTTGAAAGGTCCCATGGATTCTTTTATAACATTAAAGCCAGAAAAAGTGGTTGCACTTAGGAAACAAGGTAAGATGAAGCAAACTAACATCAATGATAAACTTGACAAAGAGAAAAGAGCACAAGCTTGCCAGTATATTGGCCGGCTATTTTATCTAGCCGGTATACCATTCAATGTTGCTCGCTTAGATGAATTTAAATGGGCAGTTGAAGCTATTGGGCAGTATGGTCCAAATATGAAGCCTCCTAGTTACCATGAGTTAAGAGTTCCAATTCTAAAAAAGGAGGTGGCTTACACAAATGACTTATTAAGTGATCACAAGGAATCTTGGAAGAAATATGGTTGTTCTATTATGTCTGATGGGTGGACTAGTAGAACCAATAGGACCTTGATAAACTTTTTGGTGAATTGCCCATCTGGAACCATGTTTGTGAAGTCAATTGATGCATCATCATTTATGAAAACTGGAGAAAAAACTTTTGAATTACTTGATGCATTTGTAGAACAGATTGGGGAGGCTAATGTGGTCCAAGTAGTGTCAGATAATGGATCTAATTATGTGTTGGCTGGGAAGTTGTTGGAAGCAAAAAGGCCAAATTTGTATTGGACTCCATGTGCTGCCCACTGCATTGACCTTATATTGGAGGACATTGGGAAAATTCCTAGAATTGCAAAAACTTTGGAAAGGGCCATTCAATTGACTGGATATATCTACAACCATGGGGGTGTCTTAAATATGATGAGAGAATACACAAAACAAAGAGGGCTGGTTAGGGCTGGGAAAACTAGGTTTTGCACTTCATATCTTACAATACAATCCATTTATAAGCAAAAGCATAACCTAAGGGCCATGTTTACTTCTGAGGAGTGGGTTCGTAGTAGATGGGCAAAGGAAGCAAATGCTAAACGAGTAGTAGAAACGATTTTAATGCCTTCTTTTTGGAATACTATAGTTTACATTCTTAAAGTTATGGGCCCTCTTGTTCAGGTTCTTCGCCTTGTTGATAATGAGAGAAAACCAGCTATGGGTTACATATATGAGGCAATGGATAGGGCCAAAGAAGCTATTATAAAAGCTTTTAATGAGAATGAAGAAAGGTATTCAAATATTTTTAAAATCATTGATGAGAGATGGGAATGTCAATTACATCGGCCTTTGCATGCAGCGGGTCATTTCTTGAATCCTGAGTTCTTCTATTTTGATCCTAGCATAGCAACAGATCATGAAATTACAGCAGGATTGTATGCTTGTATACAAAGACTAGTTCCTAGTGGTGAAATTCAGGACAAGATCATGGCTGAGCTACCCATGTATAAGAAAGCTGAAGGACTCTTTGGCATTGAATTGGCTAAAAGATCAAGAAAGACAAGGGCTCCAAGTAAGAGCATTTATATCTAACTTATAATAACTAGAACAGTGGCACTTTTTACAAATAAAAAATCTGACTTCTATGATATATCATATATCATTACTCATACTTATTTTTTTAACATAGCTGAATGGTGGAGTTTGTATGGGAGCTCAACTCCGAATTTGCAACAGTTAGCTATAAGAATCTTGAGCTTGACTTGTAGTGCATGTGGTTGTGAGCGCAATTGGAGTGTGTTTGAGCAGATGAGTTTTGAAGTGTAATAAGTAGATTTTATCCTTTGATGAGCTACTTTATTTCATAGAAAATTCCAATGGTTTAATTATTCACTATAGTCTAATACTTAGTTTTCATAAATGCTTGTAGATACACACAAAAAGAAGGAATAGACTTGCACAAAATCGACTAAATGATTTGGTCTTTGTGAAGTATAATCAAAAGATGAAGGCACGATATGATAAGCGTGATGTTATTGATCCCATCTCCTTAGATGATATAGATGAAAGTAATGAATGGTTGTTGGGGGAAATGGGTGCTGAACCATCTATGAATGTTGAAGATGAGTTGGTTTTTGATGATGATGATGATGGTTTTCTGCTGGTGTTGGAGAACCAAGGAAGAATACTAGATTCCAAACAAAATCAAGGGCAAGCTCAAAGGCCTCAACATCACAACCAAATATTGAAGAGGAAGATGCTGATTCTGATGAGACCGAGGAAGAGAATGTTGATGGTTATAAATCTGGTTCAAGTGGCTTTGAAAGTGATGGAAACTTGAGTGAAGATTCTGATGATGACCTTTAGATTAAAACTAACAACCACATTCAGCTATTAAATAGGCTAATAGGCAGAATGTTCAATCTAATAGGCAGAATGTTTAATCTTCAAATGCTTTTGTTTTGTCATGGATAGTCATGAAGTTCAATCTTCAACGTTTTGTTAGGAGTTTTCTTCTTTCTAATATGAAGTTATGAACAATATTTTCGTTTAATATTCAAATTTAGTTGATATTTGGATGGAGACTAATTTTTAAATGATGATTTATGGTTAATATTCAGACTTAGTTGATATTTGATAATTATCTAGACTTAGTTGATTGTTGATATTTGGATGGAGACTAATTTTTTAGTTGGGATTCAAACCCACAAACTGGTTTTAGAATTTGGCGCCTCGCTTCACTCGGGCTAGCGCCTTTTTGGCGCCTCGTTGCCTCGGGCGATACAAGGCCTTGGCGCCTTAAGGGCGCCTTTCGCCTTTGACTACCTTGCAATAGCCATAAAAATAACAAATTTAAAATTCCTTCATATTAGACCACGTTTGTATGTAGAGGAAACTAAAAAATAGCTGAATAAAACAACTTCAAAAGCTGATTTCAGCAAATTTAAAAAGTTTTGCTTTCAAAGAATCTAGGTGTAGCAACGTTCTTACAATTTCTTGGCAACCAAACAACACAGAAACCGAAAACCATAGCAGAACAAATTATCAATTTTTTCTACTTTGATGACTACAAAACCTATCAATAGCCATAAAAATAACAAAAATTTAAAATTAGGCAAAACCTAGCCTGCGAATTCCTTAGTTGATTTCAGCAAATTTCCAGAAAATTGTGCGTTCAAAGAATCAGGATTTAGTAATTTTCTTTAACACTTTCTTAGCAACCAAACAACAGAGAAACCGAAAACCGTAGCAGATCATATTTGAAAACGAGGAACAGTAAAAGTACCTTTTCTTGGGAGGAGGTGCGCTAGGGCTGCGAGAACTGGCGCTCCGAGAGGGAGAGGAAGAGGAGGAGAAGGACCTGGAGCGAGATCTAGAGCGAGAAAGAGAGCGCGAGCGAGAGACGGAGCGCGAGCGAGAGCTGGAGCGAGAGCGAGAGTCGGAGCCGGAGTAGGACCGGGAGCGAGAGGACGAGCCCGACGCGGACCCCGACGGCGGCGACCGGCGGCCTCCTCGGCTTGGCTTCGCCATGGGCTCTGATTGGGTTTGAGAGTGGGTTGAGTGACAGAGCGAGAGAAAGAGAGAGGTCGAACCCTAGATAAACCCCAGAGAGAGAGAAATTGATTGATAGGGGTAATCAAGTCTTTTTGCACTGGTTCGTGCGCGCTGGTTAGTGTGCTTTGACTGCTTTCTCTATGGGCTTGGGGTTGGGCCATATTTGAAATATTTTGACCCATGCCCAACCAATATGCTAAAAAATTATTAATAATCAATAATTAAATTCTATTTGAAATTATATTATTTGAGTTAATTTGATAGAATGGTTTGCTGGCTTTTTTTTTTTTCTCAATATTCTCATTTTACAAACATATTCGTTATATGGCCTAAACGAAATATGAGTGTGTTTGTATAAATTGTTGAAAAACTGTGTTTTGAGTTTGAAATAAGCGTTTGTAAAAAAATTATAAAGAATTGTAGTTGCAAAACAGAATTTTAGGTTTTAAAAACGTTCTTTTAGTCTTCCGAAATGCCTAACGAAACGGACCCTTATTTAGTTATTTAGTCTTATTTGGAACAATTAACTCAAGAATCAAAAAGAATTTCTAACTCATTCAAATATTGAAGATTACTCTTCAAACTTCATAAGCAAAATCAAGGCACAAAATGGGGTGAATTATATGTTATTTGTATAGAGTAAGGACACAAGCACATATAAGTATGGATACACTTTAAGTGAGAGGAAACTAAGATGGAAGAGGTAAGGTTGACATTGTTCAATGATCTTCAAGCTTTGGAATCCAAATGGATTAGTGAGTAGTTGTTGACTCCCTTGGTGTGCATGAAACCCAATAATCCAATCAATCCAACCACTTAATCCAGTATGACCTATGAAGGCACTGGATTGATTTTTTAAGGGTTTGGTTTTTCAAGGGTTGTAGAGTTGGATTAGGTTGAGGGTTTTGATAAATGTAAAATATTATTGGCAACGAGATGTGTTATATCATGTTGTATATGCTAGAGTAGATGCGGAAGGAGAAGCATAGAATGGGAACATCAAGAACACGAGGGTTACGTGGTTCAGCCTTGTCGGCCTACATCCACGGAGGAATCCCTTAAGGGCTACATCTTTATTGTATAAGAGTGTAGTACAATAACCTGTATTATAATGAACCCTAACATGAGTATATATAGGCGACTAAACCCTAGACTACTAATACAAGTAGGAGTGAGCTTGGGCCTATTACATTGGGCCAATATGTTTAATATATATCTCTAACACCCTCCCTCAAACTCAAGGCGGAATGTTGATGAAGGCTTGAGGTTGGATAAGCATGAGAAGATCATTTGGAGATGCCTTGAAAAATGCCTTTGAAGAAACCACAATGAAGACTATGCCAATTGACCAATTTTGGAGTTTCAAATGAAGAAACGGAGTCCAAAATCGGAATCTACGCGAAAAACTGAGCAAGATAGGCCCTTTTTGGAATTTTTGACTAATGGTCAAAGTCAACGCAAAGTCAAAGTCAACGAAAGTCAAAGGATCTTGGTCAAAGTCAACGGTCAGTGCTCACGGGTCAGATCTGGGTGTCCGGGTCAGGTCGGTCCGGGTCAACGGTCAACTAGGTGACGTGGTGCTGACGAGGCGACACTGCTGATGTGGTTGGCTGACGTGTCTGATGACGTGTCTAGGGCTGACGTGGCTTGTGCTTGCGTGGCTGCTGACGTGGAGTGAGGACGTCATCCGATGACATCAGCAACAGTTTTTCGGCGCGTGGCAGGAGCGTGCGATGTTCACCGGCGCGTGGAGGAGAAGCCAGAAACTAGGGAGGCGCGTGGAGGCGCGTGTATTGTTAGATGAAGGCCAAAATCTCAGGTTCTGTAGATCGGTGAACGAGGAGGCCGTCTAGGCGGCACGTGTACCAAAAAGACGATCTGGAACTCATGAATCTGAGGCGGCGCGTGGGAGATTTCCGGAGTAAAATGCGGCGCGTGGAGGCGCGTGACAGTTCTTTGGGTGACCGAAGTTCTGGGTTACGGTCGCAGGAGGTCGTGGAGCACGTCTGTGGTGTTGGTTTCATCAGGCGAAGCTTGGATTTGCGCAGATCTGATAAGTTAAGTCACGGTTTGCTTGGATTTGTGGATGTTGGACACTGCACTGAGCCATGGTGGCTGCGATATGCCGTGGAGTCTAAATCAGCAGACAAATATGTGTGACTTCAGATGATGGTGTGCACATGAGAATCTTCTTTGCTGTGTAGAGATGTTTATTTGATGCCAAGAACGAAGTTTGGCTCTGATACCATGATAAATGTAAAATATTATTGGCAACGAGATGTGTTATACCATGTTGTATATACTAGAGTAGATGCGGAAGGAGAAGCATAGAATGGGAACATCAAGAACACGAGGGTTACGTGGTTCAGCCTTGTCGGCCTACATCCACGGAGGAATCCCTTAAGGGCTACATCTTTATTGTATAAGAGTGTAGTACAATAACCTGTGTTATAATGAACCCTAACATGAGTATATATAGGCGACTAAACCCTAGACTACTAATACAAGTAGGAGTGAGCTTGGGCCTATTACATTGGGCCAATATGTTTAATATATATCTCTAACAGGTTTTTTTTTTTTTCCTCAAGATGTTAGTTTGGTTTTGACTTTATAATTTTCACAACCCCATTAATCCAAACCAAATGGGCTTGAAGGACTTTCACGTGGATAAATTGTTCCATGCCAGTGCTAGAACTCAAGTATTAATGACTCAAATTTGTCACTGAACTTGAGTCTCAAAGTCTTAAGATGCTAATTTCCTAAATATTTTTAAAAAGTGCTTACTAACGAAGTAGTCTCTAAAATTATGTTAAATTGCACGTATCCCCTGATCGGTGAAGGACCTTCCAATACTTAAGCTAGTACTCAAGCCTTTCAAAGGATAGTTAGGAGTTTTTAAGGTTACTATTAAGAGGTTATCTCTTGAACATTACAGCCTTGGCCTCATCTTAAACTAAGGTGATGCATCATTATTACCCTCATCAATTATTGTGAGTTTGAACTCTCAAGAATTTACAGCTACCAAATTTTGAAATTATCAACAACTAAACATAGCATTGTAAATCCGAAAGCTATAATATATATATATATATATATTTATTTATTTATTTATATACAAGATAGACGTTCTGTTTGTTTCGGTATTAACGTTTCCTAGAAAATAATTCATTTTTCAGAGAGCATTTTCTAGAAAACTATCTCATTTTCTGGTATTTGGCAACAACCTTGAAAATGGGCTTGAGAATGTTTTTTGTTATTTGGTATCCACAGTTTTTATAACATTTATTTTATAATTTAAAACATGTATAACATGAGTATTGTGTAAACCCACCTAATGTAATCAATATGAAAAAAAGAAAAAAAAAAGGAGAAAAAAAGAAAATTAGAATGAATTTGGTTTTCATACTAAAACTTTGACAATAGATACAATCAAAATTAGCTATCCAATTTTCATGATCTCAAATACTCATTTTTCTCATGTATATGAATAGTAACGTACATAATATATATAAACCATACTTTTCATAATTCAAAATAACCATTTTAACCTTAAATTCCATTTTAAATAGTTCAAAATGCCACATGGGCCAAATAGTTTTACTTGCAAACTAATCCAGTACAAATGGTTTGATAAATACACAAAAAATTGTTATAGAACCGTTGACCAATCTGTGAGGAGAAAAAAAAACCTTATTAAAGAACGGTGTTATAAGGGGAGAAGAAATAGGGAGAAAAAAGAAAAGAGAGGCAGATAGAGAAATAAATCTATGGGAAGAGAAGAGGCCAAAGAAGGTGATAGTGAGTGTGTGAGAAGAGAGAAAAAAACAAAAGGAGGAGAAGAAGTGAGAGATTTTATTGTAAGAAAGGTTGAATGATCGAAAGAAAATATTTGGTCCTAGGTCAGAAAAAAATAATATTTATAGGAGTTATACACTGAGAGAGAGAGAGAGAGAGATTGTTTTCCAATATTTATTTATTTTTTTTAAAACAACCTATAGAAAATAAGACTTATTTTTATAAGAGTTTTCCATTAATTAAAGATAATTTTTCGTTAACCAATCTATTTTTATGCTATCAAACACTGGAAAATGTGGAAAACTATCTTTATAGAAAATTTTCTAGTGAAACAAACAGAGCGAGAATTTCTACTCTAGTCTAATATAAGTGTATATGTATGTGAAGCTCCTTTCCGGAGACTTGAACCTCGGCATTTACCCCCTCCACTCAACAAACACTTATACTTGTGGAGTGACCACCGCACCAAGGGTGCGCGGTGGTCAAAAGCTATAATATATTAAACTACAATATATTTTGTATAGTCAAAATATGCACATTAACATTTTCTTTAAAACTTAAAACAACTTAAACACTAAATTAATTAAATTCACAAAACTCAACTTGACTTGTCTCTTTTTTATAAAACATAATAGGATTTAAATTTATAGTGTTGCTCAATGTTGATTACTTTTTACTCAAGAGACCAGTTGACTTCTTTTTTTTACTTATTTCTATTACTATTTTTCTTAGTGTAGACTGCAGAGTGTTTTTTTTTTTTAATTTTATTATTTTTTATTGCTTTACTAAGCATATTTCTTCTTTTTTTTTTCTTTTTTTTTCCTTTTTATGAATTATGTAAATTTAAATATCAATTAAAATTTTTCAAAATACATGGAAGGATTTTTTTTTGTCAAACTTTGTTCTAGTCTTCACTTAATAATTTTTTATTGGATGTGAATTTTTGATAAATCTACCATTAGATTACATTTTCTTATTATATATTTTGTATTCGTAAAATTTTGATAATACAAAGACCAATAGTTATGTTATCAATCGAATATTTAAATTTCAAGTCATTAAGTCTAAAATGATGCATAAAAAATAAGTTTTATAAATCAAAAGTAAATAAAACCCAATTAATACAAAATTTTACATGTACTTTAAAAACATAAAAAATTTGTAATCCAACAGTTAAATTTTTAAAATATGTAGTTATTTTAATTTTTTTTAGTTAAGTTGACGAGTGCCTTATGACTTTTGTTAACATATAATTTTAAAAAAAAGTTTTAATACCACTTTTATGAGAAATATAAAAACTTGTTAAAAAAATTATAAGTTTTTTTTTTTACACAAAATTATTAAAAATAGTTTTTAAATCAATGTTTGCACTCGTAAATATATATATCTTAATATATATAAAGCGGCAATGCCGCTACAGTGTTGTGGCACTGTGCACTCAGTGTTAGTCACTGTTTAGCACTGTAGCGGCAACAGCACCTTCGTTTCGTGAGTCCTTTTTTTTTTTTTTTTTTTTTTTTTTTTTTTTTCTGAATTCGGTTTGTGTGTTTTTTTTTTTCCTTTTAAATGTTGTTGGATGACATTTATATTGTTATACTGACACAATAAATGTTACAATATTTTCACAATTATGGTTTCATTAGTCACATTTTTTTCCCAGTAATCAGTTTGCATTTTTTTTTTAAAATATTGATGTAAGCTCGCATTTATATTGTTATACTAACACAACAAATTTTTATATAACAGTGTTTTATACTGTTTATGCAATGTTATTCACTGTTCATCTATAGTGCTTTTTTTGTGAGTCACTTTTCTTTTTTTTTTTCAGTAATCAGTTTATGTATTTTTTTTTCTTTTAAATATTGATGTAAATTGACATTTATATTATTTTATTGACACAACAAATTTCAAAATATTTTCACAATTATGGTTTAGTTCGTCACTTTTTTTTTTTTTTCAGTAATCGGTTTGTGTTTTTTTTTTTTTTAAATATTGATGATGCACGACAAAATCAGTAGGCTGGATGCTTCGGATTTCAACGACGGCGATGATAAATCTAACTGAAAACCTGGAGAGATGAACAAAACAGTCAGAGGCGACCGGGGTGGACCGGCCAGAAACCCTCCGATGGTAAAGTCAGTGTCTTCTCTAAACTTTGGAAATCCCAAAAAATTGGAAAAAATAGTCCGTACCGTTTTGTTTGTCGATTGTTCTTCTTATATAACGCAGGCCAGGAACGGTTTCCAATGTAGTAACTGCTCCTATATTGGAGGATGTCGGAAGGTTCGGAAGTAACCCCCATAATTGTTATGGAGGTTATTCTATTAGGCCGTACATTTCGCAACGCGGTCATAGGAGGTGGTTTCGTGGCAATGTCCTTGGTTTTGCATATGTTCTAAGTGCATAAGCCTCGTCCAGGGACGGTATGCAGTGATGAAGTTTGTAGTCAATGTGGGCCGTTCAAGGGTCTTCCTGGACGGACGACCCTGACATGGACGAGCTTCCTGTGCCAAGGTGTCAAGCATTTTATTTGGACGACCCCCACGGACGAGTATGGAGTTGATAATTTTTAGGACACCATCAGCTGCCCCCTGTCTGTGGGTCGTCTAGGAAAATGTAGTGTGGTGTCATTCCTTGGACGCTTGTGTTTATATCCATGTCCAAACTTGCCACGTGTCACGGTTTTGGTAGTGAAGATTCACGTCGACTCATTTTCCGAGGAGTGTGCCACGTGTCAACATATGATTGGTTGTGACGTTTCAGGTACTAAAGTCTTCGCCTATAAATAGTGCAACTCCTGAGCTACCCTCTCATTTCTGAAAATTTTCTTCCCTGACACTCCTCGTCTTAGCGCCTCGTCTAGAAGTTTTCCGCGTCCATAGCCATCTAGATCCAGGTATTCTCCTTACCCTCGTCCTTAGGTTTCAACTTTTCAAAAAATGTCTGAAATTGTCCTCTCCTCGTCTAGTAATAGTACTGAGAAAGCCATAGACGAATTTCATGAACCCAGTAGCTTTAGTGGGTCAAGTGATAGTAGTAGTGGTAGTCATAGTAGTAGTGGAGGGAATACCTCAGACGAGTACACGTCTGGGGTCCCTGGGGTTCCTCTAGAGGTTCTCCAGGAAGAGTTTAGGACGAGAGCTGAGTCTGGGTCGAGGGCCGGCACCAGTGCCCCCTCGTTATCAGCTCAGGACGACGAGGAGATCGTCTATAGCTGTGCTTTGAATATCCCATCTAGGACAGATGATAAAAGGTTGGAATCCTTGAAAGCTTGGTACCAAATCCTTGAAAACTTAAACCCTAGGTTGCCCGTCGGCGGGGAATGGTGCTGCCAACCCCACTTTGGAGTTGGTATCTATGAGGCTTACCTCTTGGGGGGTTTGAGGTTGCCTCTTAATGCTTTTGCTAGGGAGTTGCTTTCTAGGTTAGGTTTGGCCATTTGCCAACTCAATCCCAACGCATGGAGACTGATTGTCTCTATGCAAGTCTTATGGAGGGAGGTCTTTGGGGGGGATCGTCCTCTCACTGTGGACGAGTTCCTTTATTGTTACAAGCCCTCTGAGATCAATCAGTCCCCTAGCTTCCATCAATTCACAGCTAGAGGGGCAGATTGCAGGTTGATCCAGTCCTTGGTTACCTCAGATAGGAACTGGAAGACGGAGTTTTTCTTCGTCTCTGGCCCCTGGGCTGGGAGGCCAAGTGAAGTTGATAGGGATCCACTTGGTCCCTACACAGGAGAACTAGGCAACCTTCGTCCTGAAGGTATGAGGTCGTCTATCCTAAGATGTTATGTATGTTTAACTTGTTTGTTCTCGTCTAACATTTTCATTTCTCTTTTAGGTTTTAGACGACCTCATTTGAGCAAGTTCTACATTGAACGAGTTCAAAAGGCTCGTCTTTACACTGACAGGACGTTCCATTTTCTGGTAAGCTTACGACGCCTTACAGCTTGGGGTCTAGGTCCAGAGCCGTCTGTTGAAGCCATTGCTCACGAACGTACTGTCCGTAGACGTAAGTGTTTATTCTTGTGCTCTTTTTTATCCTCGTCCTTACTTTGCTTATTCATTATCTTTATCCATGTTTTTAGGAATGGCTACCATGAACCAAAATAAAGGCAAGGAAGTGGTGGACGAGGTGGCTGGGCAAGGGGTTCAATCCCAACCTCGTCCATCAGCTGGCGACAAACGAAAGGCTTTGTCCAAGGCGATCGATTTGGGAAAACTTCCAAGTCGACGCAAAGAGAAAAGGGTCAAGCATGGACCGTCCAAAACTGGAGTCGTCCAGTCCGGCTCTGCGCCTCCTGTCCAACAAACTCCCGTCCATGTCCATGACATCGATGACGAGTTCGTCGATCCGTCGTCCAGGCACGCGCCGTCCACAATTCAAATGCCTGTCTCACCCTAACCCTCCAGCCAAGTCCCTCTGACCCTTCTTGAAGACGAGGACCTTGCTTGGGGGAGGTTTGAAAGGGTGGTGACTGACCAGAACGTGGCGGCATGCTACAACATGTCCTTGAAGGACTTTGAGCACTCTGGTGTTCATGATCTTTTCAAGGTAATATTTTTCTTCGTCCTTGTCTTTTCTCGTCTTAACAATACTTTTTCTTATCTGAAAAGCTTAAGTTTTATGTAGGCAATGTCCAAGTTCATTGCTGCATCTAGACAGGCAACAGAACTGGACAAGACGAGGATTTTGTTGGAGAGGAGGGTGCAAGAAGTTAAGGACGAAAGCAAAAGATGGGCTGGAGTGGCGGGCAAGGCCAAGGACGAGCTGAAGGAGATGCAAAACCACGTCGAAGAGCTGAAGACGGACATCATTGAGAAGGACACTCGTCTTGATCATCTTCAGAAGAAGAATGACGAGTTGAGTGCCCTTCTTAAAGAGGCTAAGAGAGACGCGGTTGCAGAGTTCATGGCGTCCAAAGAGTACACTGATTCTTTGGACACCAACTATGCAGCCGGGTTTGAAGACTTTAGGATGGACGTCATGGAGCACTTTCCCAACCTCGACTTCAGCTCTATAAAGCTCAACCTTGGTGGCGCTGCTTCAAGTTCTCTTCTCCAGACGAGCTCTGAGGACGTTAACATTGAGGACGACGCCACCACTCAGCCAGCCCAAGACGACCCTAGTGCTGACCCTCCCCAATGAAGACTTAACTTTTCTATGTATTTTCTATTTTTTGTTTTTATTTGAGCCATTGTTTAAGACTTTTATATGTAATGCAAGTACACTTTCCCCGTCCAAAGTTTTAGGACGGTGTTTTAAACAATGTTGAGGGTTTTTGGACGTAGGTTGTCCACCCTTTATGGCTAATGAACGCATCTTTGCTTATTTTTCAGTCCTTGTATGGACTAATTTAATTCACATTTCAATAAACTTTAATTATTGACTCGTCCTTCATGGGGACTTATGGTATGGACGAGCCTAGCTTGTGATGTGCTTAGAATGGGTCGTCCATAAAAAGTGCCTTTGTTGGCTAATATTATGCTTCGCCCATTTTTTGAACGAGCATTTGCCTAAGGACGAGATGTCAATTTTTTATTCAAAACGTTTTGACTTTTTTAACTCGTTCACGCTTTAGGCTATTTTTAGTTGGATTTTACACTTGCATTTCCTCGTCCATGTCTAGGTTGAGACGTTGGCGCATCAGTTTCTCCTGGTTTGGACGAACTTACCTCATTTTTGCTTTATCCTGTTCTAAGGAAAGCTTATGGACGATACATGCATTAGCTCGCCCCCTGGTTAGGACGAATTTTGCTGGCTTTATCCTTATTTTAAGGAAAGCTTATGGACGATACATCCTTGTGTCCAAGGATTTTCCTCGTCTTTAGTTCATTTTCACACATACTTAGATTTACTTCAAAATACATCACATATATGCTTTTAAGAAAATGTAAATATTCGTCCATAGGAATGGCACATGCTTGAGAGCTAGTGCCTTTAGGGAATTACAAACGTTTTAACACAGTAGTTCATAAGTAGTACACATCTAAAACATTAGTAGTAAGCATTTATTAGAAAACTACTTCGGACATCCATGACGTCTGATGCTCGTCCATGGACTTTATTGATAGTATCTTCTCAAATGTTCAACGTTCCAGGGGTGTTCCAGCTTCCGTCCTTCCAGAGCTTCCAAATAGTAGGATCCTTGCCTCTTACAGTTAATAACCCTGTAGGGTCCTTCCCAATTTGGTCCCAGCTTTCCATGAGCAGGGTTTTTGGTGGCCAAGGAAACCCTCTTTAGGACGAGGTCCCCTATATCGAAGCGCCTGGGCTTGACCATGGTATCATAGTGCTTGGCCATCAAGTTTTTATACCTCGTCGTTCTCTGTTCTGCATTCATCCGTACCTCGTCTAGGAGATCGAGGTTAAGACGAAGCTGGTCACCATTTTCTCCGTCCTGATACTTCATCACCCTATGGCTGGCTATGTGCACCTCCGCAGGTATGACTGCTTCGCTCTCGTAAGCCAGTTTAAAAGGTGTTTCCCCTGTAGGGGTTCTCGCTGTCGTCCTGTAAGCCTAAAGAAAGCCCGGTAGTTCATCTGGCCATACACCCTTTGCCCCGTCAAGCCGAGTCTTGATGATTTTCAACAATGATCGGTTTGCTACTTCTGCTTGGCCATTTGCTTGTGGGTGGGAGGGGGAGGAATAATGATTCTGAATGCCGAAGTGTGCACAAAAGTCCCTAAATAGTGCGTTGTCAAACTGCCGTCCATTGTCTGATACTAACGCCCTGGGCACCCCAAACCGGCATAAGATGTTCTTCCAGACGAAATTTTTGACATTTTGCTGTGTGATCTTTGCTAGTGGTTCTGCTTCTATCCATTTAGTAAAGTAGTCAATACCCACCACCAAAAACTTCATCTGCCTAGTTCCTAGTGGAAAAGGACCCAAAATGTCTAACCCCCATTGCGCGAAGGGCCAAGGGGCCATCATAGGAGTGAGGTACTCTGCGGGTTGTTTGGGGACGTTACTGAATCGTTGACACTTGTCACATACTTTGACATAAGCTTTTGCGTCTGCTTGCATGGTTGGCCAATAATACCCTGTACGGACGAGTTTATGCACTAGCGCTCTTGCCCCCGAGTGGTTTCCACAGGATCCTTCATGAACCTCTCTTAACACATAGTTTGCCTCGGCCGGAGCTAAGCATCTCAGGTAGGGTTGGGAAAAACCCCTTTTGTACAGCATATCATTCACGAGGACGTATCTGGCCGACCTGATTCTTAGTTTCTTGGCCTCGTCCTTCCCCTCCGGTAGCTTTCCATCTTTTAGGTATGCCAATATTGGTGTCACCCAATTGTCTTCACCCTCTATCTGCTGTACTTCTGGCAGATCTATGCTTGGCATGTATTGTACTTCGTCAAACTCATCCACTTGTCCGCTTCCCGAGGCTTCTTTCGCTAAAGCGTCTGCCTTCATGTTTTCTTCCCTAAGTATCTGAATGAAGCGAGCCTCCTTAAACTTTTTCACGAGGCGTCGCACCTTACTAAGATATCTCTTCATGCGCTCTTCTTTCGCCTCGTATGTCCCATTCACCTGGCCCATGATTAGCTGGGAATCTCCATGGACGAGTATTGACTCTGCTCCTAAGGATTTTGCCAACTCTAGCCCCTTCAAAAGAGCCTCGTACTCGACTTCGTTGTTGGTTGCTGCATACTGTAGGCGGACGTTGTACTCCAGTTCATCTCCTTCTGGGGATGTCAAAATGACTCCTACCCCGCCTGTATGTAATGTGGAGGATCCATCCACGTGGATGACCCATCTTTGGGTGCTTTCCGGCTCGTACAAACCTTCGACATTAGGGGTAAACTCCGCTATGAAATCTGCTAGTACTTGTGCTTTTATTGCGCTTCTTGGCAGATACTTGATTTCAAATTCCCCCAGTTCAATAACCCATTGGACTAGTCGCCCTGCAGCTTCCAACCTGTTCATTACCTTCTTCAATGGATGGTCTGTCAAGACATTGATGACATGCGCTTGAAAATAGTGTCTCAACTTCCTCGAGGCCGTAATCAAAGCGAAGGCCAATTTTTCCATCATAGGATATCGTCCTTCTGCTCCTCTCAGAGCTCGACTGGTATAGTAGATTGGTTTCTGTACCTTTCCTTCTTCTCTGATCAGTGCCGAGCTAACAGTATGAGGGGACACCGCCAGATACAAGTATAGTTCTTCACCAGGTTTGGATGGACTTAGCAGCGGAGCAGTGGTCAGGTAGGCTTTGAGGGCTTGGAAGGCCCTCTGACATTCGTCTATCCACTCAAAGGCTTTTTTAAGAACCCTGAAAAATGGTAAACACTTGTCAGTTGCTTTGGAGACAAACCTGTTGAGCGCAGCAACTCGTCCAGTGAGTGCTTGGACTTCTTTGATGTTTCCTGGCGGCTTCATGTCAATAATGGCCTGGATTTTGTCGGGGTTCGCTTCGATCCCTCTATGCGACACCATGAATCCAAGAAATTTTCCTGACGAAACTCCAAAAGCACACTTGTTAGGATTTAGCTTCATATTGTATCGCCTGAGCGTGTCGAAGGTTTCCTGCAGATCACCCAAGTGGTTCTTCTCGTCCAAACTTTTTGCTAGCATATTGTCCACATAAACCTCCATGTTTCGTCCTATTTGCAGCTGAAACATCTGATTAACCAGCCTCTGATAAGTTGCCCCTGCGTTCTTTAAACCGAAGGGCATCACCTTATAACAGAACAGCCCCTAGCTCGTCACAAAGGACGTCTTTTCCTGGTCTGCTTCGTCCATCTGTATTTGGTTATAGCCCGAGAAAGCGTCCATGAAGCTTAACAGCTGATGACCAGCTGTTGAATCCACCAGTTGATCGATGCGTGGCAAGGGGTAGCTGTCCTTGGGGCAAGCTTTATTCAAATCAGTGAAGTCTACACACATTCTCCACTTGCCGTTTGCCTTCTTTACCATCACTACGTTGGCCAACCACTCCGGGTAATAGACTTCCCGGATAAACTGTGCCGTCTTCAACTTCAGGACTTCTTCTTTAATAGCCCTATCCCGTTCTGGAGCAAAGACCCTTTTCTTCTGTCGGACGGGCTTGTAAGACGGGCATACATTTAACCGATGTGTAATGACTTTCGGATCAATTCTTGGCATGTCTTCGTGGCTCCACGCAAATACATCAGCATTCCTCTGTAAGAAGTGGACGAGGTCTTGCTTTGTTTCATTTCTCATACTTGTTCCTATTCTTGTAAACTTTTTGGGGTCATTCTCGTCTAAAAGAACATCCTCAAGTACTTCGGTAGGCTCTGCAACAACTCTCCTTTCCTCTATGTTCATCGTCTGAGATGCCTCGTCCATGGTTAGCATGGCTAGGTAGCATTCTCTCACTGCTAGCTGATCTCCTTGCACTTGCCCCACTCCGTGCTCTGTAGGGAACTTGACTGACAAGTGGTAAGTGGACGTCACTGCCTTCCAACTGTTCAGGGTAGGTCTTCCAATGATAGCATTATATGACGACGAACAGTCCACTACGAGGAAATTTATCTCTCGTTGTCTGTTGTGGATGCGTTCCCACCACTACAGGCAGTGTAACGATCCCCAATGGTTGTACCTTCATTCCTCCAAACCCTACCAAGGGTGAGTTCACTGGGCGTAGTAAATCTCGTTCGAGGTTCATTTGCTGGAAGGCGGGGTAATACAGGATGTCCGCCGAACTACCGTTGTCAACTAGCACCCTTCTGGTCGTATAACCTGCGATAAGCAGGGTAATAACGATCGCGTCGTCATGGGGGTGGTGAAGTCTCGCAGCGTCCTCGTCTGTGAAGGTAATAGATTGTTCCTCAGCTTCTCTCGTCCTGACAGGTCGTCCTGAGAGTTGAACATTCTGCACTACCTTTAGGTATATCTTCCGTGACCTGGAAGTCTGTCCCGCCGAGGTTCCTCCAAAGATCGTTCTTATTTCTCCTAGCGGTGGTCATGGCGCCTCTTCCAGCTTTCCTTTCAACTTTTCATCCTTCTGATCTCGTCCAAGGAAGTTCCTCAGTTTTCCCTGCATGATGAGGTTTTCTATCTGCTGTTTCAAATCGAAACATTCATCCGTGTCATGCCCGTGGTCTCTGTGAAAACGGCAATACTTATTCTTATTGCGCTTGTTGGGGTCTCCCTTCATCTTTTCTGGCCATTTGAGGGACGGATCATCCTTGATCTGCATGAGTACTTGGTCAAGTGGGACATTCAGAGACGTGTAGTGCTGATTTCGCCCTGAGGATGAAGCTGGCCTTCTATTATCTTGATCCCTTTTTTCCCCAGCGCGGGCCTTCTTTGGACGGGGAGCTTGCTCCTGGTGACGGGTGTTGTCTCCTTCCCTTCTTTCGGCTTTCTTCCTCTTCTTAGCTATGATCGCATCTTCTGCATTCATGAAATTTTGGGCCGAATGGACGAGCTCAGCCATGGTCTAAGGCTCTTGCTCATAGAGCTTATGGATGAACAAGTCAGAATTGACCCCGTTGTGGAAGGCCGCCAGTAGTAGTTTGTCGTCCATCTCGTCTACAGTGAGGGCTTCTTTGTTGAAACGAGTAATGAAGGAGCGCAAGCTCTCATTTTCCCCTTGCTCGATTGTTAATAAACTGGACGAGGAACGTTTATGCCTTTGTCCTCCAATAAAATTGTTGACAAACAGTTTACTCAACTCTTCAAACGAACTTACAAAATTTGGAGGTATTTTGCTGAACCACACTCGCGCCAGTCCTTTGAGGGTGGTAGGGAAAGCCCTATACATGATCTCGTCTGGCACTTCCTGGAGATGCATTGTGGTTTTGAAGGTGGCAATGTGATCGCATGGATCACGCGTTCCGTCATATGAGTCTAAGGAAGGCATCTTGAACTTGGCGGGCAGGGGATGGCTGTTAATGGAGGCTGAGAAAGGGGAGTCCGTTCGGTGAACCAAGTCTTCCACGGGATTCGTCCTCCTCATGTTCTCCCTCATTTCGTCCATGGCTTTACGCATTTGGTTCATTTCCCTCTCCAAGTGCGGCACTCTTCGTGAAACGGTACCCCTCGATTGGCCTTCGGGGTCGACGTTGTCTCTAATCTCTTGACTCTGGGCTTGTCCTTCTTCGTACCTCTCCTGGCGCTGCCTCCGCAATTGGATCTCTCTAGTCAACTCCTGATTCTGACGGGTTAACTCTGCCATGGCGGCTGCCATGGATTGTATGTGTTGGATGGCAGGCTGTTGAGCGACTGGCGCTGACTGTCGGTCGCGGTTAGGATTGCTAGAGGCATCCCTACTTTCTTGGTGGCCTGGGCTGGTAGCCCTTGATCTGGTCCGAACCATACAGCCTTTTGTTACAGGAAAGGAATCGTTAGTAATTTACGAAAAGTTTCCCACAGACGGCGCCAACTGATGATGCACGACAAAATCAGTAGGCTGGATGCTTCGGATTTCAACGGCGGCGATGATAAATCTAACTGAAAACCTGGAGAGATGAACAAAACAGTCAGAGGCGACCGGGGTGGACCGGCCAGAAACCCTCCGATGGTAAAGTTAGTGTCTTCTCTAAACTTTGGAAATCCCAAAAAATTGGAAAAAATAGTCCGTACCGTTTTGTTTGTCGATTGTTCTTCTTATATAACGCAGGCCAGGAACGGTTTCCAATGTAGTAACTGCTCCTATATTGGAGGATATCGGAAGGTTCGGAAGTAACCCCCATAACTGTTATGGAGGTTATTCTATTAGGCCGTACATTTCGCAACGCGGTCATAGGAGGTGGTTTCGTGGCAATGTCCTTGGTTTTGCATATGTTCTAAGTGCATAAGCCTCGTCCAGGGACGGTATGCAGTGATGATGTTTGTAGTCAATGTGGGCTGTTCAAGGGTCTTCCTGGACGGACGACCCTGACATGGACGAGCTTCCTGTGCCAAGGTGTCAAGCATTTTATTTGGACGACCCCCACGGACGAGTATGGAGTTGATAATTTTTAGGACACCATCAAATATTAATGTAAGTTGACATTTATATTGTTATGCGGCAATGCCGCTACAGTGTTTTGGCACTGTGCACTCAATGTTAATCACGCTACAGCACTGTAGCGACAACAATGCCTTTGTTAGTCACATTTTTTTTTTCTAGTAGTTGGTTTGTGTTTTTTTTTTTTTTTTTTTTTAATATTGATGTAAGCTGGCATTTATATTGTCATACTGATACAACAAATTTTTTATATAACAATGTTTTTGTACTGTTCATGCAGTGTTATTCACTATTCATCTATAGTGCTGTTTTCGTGAGTCACTTTTTTTTTTTTTTTTTCAATAATCGGTTTATGTTTTTTTTCTTTTAAATATTGATGTAAGCTGACATTTATATTGTTTTACTGACACAACAAATTTTACAATATTTTCACAATTATGGTTTAGTTAGTCATTTTTTTTTTCCAGTAATCGGTTTGTATTTAAAAAAAAAAAAATATATATATATATATATATATATATATTGATGTAAGCTGACATTTATATTGTTATACTGACACAACAAATTTCTTATATATAAAAGCGGCTATGCTGCTGTAGTGCTTTGGCACTGTGCATTCAGTGCTTTTGCACTGTTCATCTACAGTGCCATTTTGGTGAGTTTTTTTTTTTTTTTATTAATCAGTTTGTGTTTTTTTTTTCTTTTAAATATTGATGTAAGTTGACATTTATACAGTTATACTGACACAATAAATTTCACAATATTTTCACAATTATGGTTTACTTAGTCTTTTTTTTCAGTAATCGGTTTATGTTTTTTTTTTCTTTTAAATATTGATGTAAACTAACATTTATATTGTTATACTGATACAACAAATTTTACAATATTTTTACAATTATTGACGTGTCAATTTCTTATCAGTCGAAATAAAATAATAAAATATGAGACTGTAATCAACCACAACTGAAAATAAATGTTTTGACAATGCTACTATAGTGTTTTCGCATTGTACATCCAGTGTTTTGGCACTGTTCATTTACAGTGCCGTTTTCGTGAGTCATTTTTTTTTTTTTTTTTTTTTTTTTTTTTTCTGTAATCGGTTTGTGTTTTTTTCTTTTCTTTTAAATATTGATATAAGTTGACATTTATATTGTTATACTGACACAATAAATTTCACAATATTTTTACAATTATGATTTAGTTAGTCACTTTTTTTTCAGTAATCAGTTTGTGTTTTTTTTTTTTAATATTGATGTAAGCTGACATTTATATTATTATACTGACACAACAAATTTCACAATATTTTCACAATTATTGACGTATCAATTTCTTACAAGTCAAAATAAAATAATAAAATATGAGACTGTAGCCAACCACAACTGAAAATAAATGTTTTGAAAAAATGTTACAACACTTATTGTTATCACAATGTTTTCACAATTGTTGAGATCTCAGTTTCTTATAGATCAAATAAAAAAAATGCTAAGTCCACAACATTTTAACATTAATTTCTATAGTGCTTAAAGTTTTTTTTTTTTTTTTCCAGTAATTGGTTTGTGTTTTTTTTTCCTTTTAAATATTTTTATAAGCTGGCATATATATTGTTATACTGATACAACAAATTTCACAATATTTTTACAATTATTGAGATATCAATTTCTTACAAGTCGAAATAAAAAAATAAAATATGAGACTCTGACCAATCACAATTGAAGATAAATATTTTGAGAAAATGTTACAATACTTATTATTATCACAATATTTTCACAATTGTTGAGATTTCAGTTTCTTATATATCAAATAAATAAATAAAAGCTAAGTCCACAACATTTTAACATTAATTTCATAACAAATCATAGGTAAGCTATTATTGATAGATAGCACTGGAGCTACGGTGCTTTTGGTTTATTCAATTGGCACTGTAGCTACAGTGTTTAAAGATTTTTTTTTTCCCAGTAATCGGTTTGTGTTTTTTTTTCTTTGAAATGTTTATGTAAGCTGACATATATATTGTTATACTGACACAACAAATTTCACAATATTTTCACAATTATTGACATGTCAATTTCTTACAAGTCGAAATAAAACAATAAAATATGAGACTGTGACCAACTACAATTGAAAATAAATGTTTTGAGAAAATGTTATAACACTTACTATTATCACAATATTTTTACAATTGTTGAGATCTAAGTTTCTTATAGATCAAATAAAAAAAATGCTAAGTCCACAACATTTTAACATTAATTTCTACAGTGCCTAAACTTTTTTTTCCCCAATAATCGGTTTGTGTTTTTTTTTTCTTTTAAATATTTATGTAAGCTGACATATATATTGTTATATCGACACAACAAATTTCATAATATTTTTACAAATATTGAAGTATCAATTTATTACAAGTCGAAATAAAATAGTAAAATATGAGATTGTGACTAACCGCAACTGAAAATAAATGTTTTGAAAATAACAATAACAATGTTATCAGTTTAAAACCAATAACAACTTGTCATTTAGAATTTGTTCTAAAAATGTTATGAATGTAGCATTTCTCTCAAATAAAATAAAAAAATATCTATTCGGATCCTAAAAATGAAGATATTGTGAAAATATTGTGATATTTTGTTATATTTTTAGACTTCTTTTTTAATATAGTCAAATTGAGTGAGCCAAAATTTACGGTTTCACACACAAAATGTATATTAATTTTTTCACTACTGGGACAACAAGTGCCTCGCACGTGCAGCCAACACTAGTGTATATATATATATATATAGTTTTCTAATTTTTTAAGTGAGAGTGAGAGTTGTAGCGAGGCTGCAAACTTTGTTGGTGGAATTCCAAAGACACTTCTCTACACACACTCTCTCTCTCTCTCTCTCTCTCTCTCTCTTTTCTTGACCTCCCGGTGTCTCGCTTCTCTTCTCTCAATCAAAGTCTCA
Source organism: Lithocarpus polystachyus (assembly GCA_033629205.1). Taxonomy (NCBI): domain Eukaryota; kingdom Viridiplantae; phylum Streptophyta; class Magnoliopsida; order Fagales; family Fagaceae; genus Lithocarpus; species Lithocarpus polystachyus. The sequence continues at coordinate 77,456,425 of CM066165.1, forward strand.
GACAAACGCTCTCTGTCTCTTTCGTCTCTTGGCCTATCGGTTTTCTTCTCTCAATCAAGGTCTCATTCACAGCCTTCATCATGGTAAATTCTCTTTCCTCTCTCTTGCAGTGTACGGAGCTTCTTGATTTCAAGTTGAATTTTTCCTTATTCAAGATTTTTTGGGCGATCCTGTTGTTTTGTTTTGTGTATAGATTTATTCTGTATGTTTGCAGGGGTTTCGTTACTCAAATCAAAATCTGAGTGCTTTTTAAGTTTTTGTGGCTCAATTTCTATAATTCACAAAGTGTATGTATGTATGTATGTATGCATGTCATTGCATTTCGAATTCTGCATTCACCAATTTGGAAAATAGTTGTTGATTTTGATTTGTGATTCATTATAAAATAAATTGGTTCTATGGATTGTAAAGTAGGGATTTGAGTAAATTAAGTGCTTGTTCCACAATTAATTCTATGTATTACAAGTGGGTTTCTTATGGTAAAGTTTATTTCATCAAGTAAAGGACGTGGGTTCGGATTCAAAAAAAAAAAAAAAAAAACCCATATTGGTGTCATGGCCTAATTGTAAGGAGAAATCATCATGGAGTGTCTATAAAAAATTCTCTGTATTATGTGCTGGAGATATAACGCCCCAACTTTGTTGAAAATTTGATGTGTGGAAATGGAAGTAGAAGAGGAGAAATTGGCTTCACTGGTGAAGAGCCGAGTGCTAGTAGCCAGATTTCAAGTCTGAGTGCTAATGAATTACTTAAGTGTCGTTCTCCAAACATCTGCTGCTGTCGTTGCCTTCAATCTTAATGGGCCATCATCTGGGGTTAGAAGCAGAATCCTATATGATAGTGTTTTGGTTGCAAACTTAGCGGCTTTTGTTTGTCTCACAGCCGCTGTGACTCTTAGCACAAATCCCCAAAGTGCTAATGCAATTTTGGGCAGGGTTGGATCTGTTACTACTTTTTTTGGGTTTCCCAGATGACCTTCTTTGGATCATCAGACTGACTTTCATTGCTTTATTGCTCATATTTCTCTTATCATGAACCTACCAAGCTTCCGGCTAAGTATTGGCACTTGTAATAGATATGATGTGAGGACATGATTACATGTAGTAGGTTATGAGCAATTACATGTCACTGTAGATGGTGGTCCAAGAAGTCCTTTTTAATATTTGGAATATTTTTTGTTCATTAGTATGATGTATCCTATTGTATCTATAAAAAATTTTTGTTCATCATGGAGTGAATTCCTTAAGTTTCAAATCCTATCGTGTCTATAAAAAATTCTCTGTATTATGTGTTGGAGATATAATGCCCCAAATTTTTTTTATCAGGTTCTATTACAGCCAGACCCGTTTCTTAATGAACTCACCAGCATGTTTGAGCACAGCACTGAGAAGGGCTCCGTTTGGGTTACTCTTAAACGATGTATGTATAATCTGCATTCCATTGTTTTTCTCTTTTGTTTCTTTTTCCAATAGGGCTGATGGATTTTGTGGTGTTATGTCTAGTATTCTGATCTGTGATTTTCATTCTTGCAATGTTTTAGCATCTTTAAAGTCTAAGGTACAGAAGAATAAAATGACAACTGCTGGTGATGCAATTGAGTATAGATGCCTTATCCGTGCTACTGATGGGAAAAAGACCATTTCTACTTCGGTATGTGTCTTTTGGCCCCTTATACTCATTGCATCCCCTTCTGTTCTTTAGCATAGTTATTTAAGTTATATAGTTAAGAGCTGGGCATGTTTTTGAACTGGGTAATCTATGGTTTATTTGTTAGTTTTTTGGTTGTACACAAATGGGCATTTGTTGTGTGGCTTGAGTATTGTGGTTTTTTTTTTTTCGACAGATTCACAGAGTTCTCTTGTTGGAATTGAGCATACGTTTAGATCTGAGATCTGAATGATAAGTATGCCTCATTTATTGTTTCATGTGATTCGATGATCCAATCTTATATGTTTGTTACACTGGCATTTGAAATTTTTGGTACCTTAGGATTGGTAGTGGTAGTACCTTTTTATTTGTTGAGACTTTTGTTTGAAACATCAAATTTTCGGGATAAAGTTAGCATTATGGTGGAGCACATCAATTGAGAGCAACTTTGGTGGTAATTTTTCTCCCTTACTTTGAGAATTAGAAAGTTTTGGGAGATGGTTCAAGATGTTAAATGAGAGTCATAAGAATTAGTTAGATAGAACATATACTTCTTGATCTATCAATTGGTTGTTGATGAGAGGAATATACACGAGTCTTTGGCTATAGATGTTTTGGATGTGATACAGGATGTCAGGAACTGTGGTCAGCCCTTCAAACACACATATGAAGTTCCACATGCTAAAGCAAGACAATAGTTATTCGGACAAGAGAACCATACAAAACACAACTAAGTAAGGGATAGCTGAGATGGCTTGGTTTAACTAATGAAATAACCAAATATGTAGGAGGCTATAAAGCCCACTAACAAGATTGTCATTATTGTTCCACCACTCCATTTGTCCTTCAATTGCAGTTTCCTTTTTGTATCATCCATCTGTTTGGGAGAATGGAGCTGAGGTCATTTGGTGTGCTCTGCAACTCTAAGTCTAACTTTATTTGGACCTTGAACCCATGCTGAGTCCCAAATATTTTGTTGGACTAGATGGTTTTTCTACGTAAGGCTTTGAGAGTCCATTGGGGTCCATTCTTTAGTTTATAATTGGAAGAAGCTTTGATTGGATACGTGATTAGATTAAGATTAAAATAAGCTAGGATTCAGATGTCATCCCAAGGGGAAGCACAACCAATTAGGTATCACAACTCATCAAGTGTAGGTCTCTAGTTTGTCTCCCCTTCTTCCCTTGGGATTAAAACTAGCTTATTAAAAAGAGAAAAAAGAAGGTAAGATTTACTTGTACCAATGTTATTCTCATAATGTGTGCAAACTTGTACAGTGGGGCACCATGCCAAGTTTGAGCTTCAGCATAGCTAGACTATCAACAATTGACTTTGCCAAGATTAACTCTGGCCTCATCAACATTTGAGAACCTGCTTAGGCACATAATATCAAGTGTCCTAAAATTGAAACCATATTATTAAATATGTAGGTGGGAATGGTGTCCTGCTGTAGCAGATATGGCAACCATCTTGATGTCCTTTTCTTTCTTGGTTAGATATTTAACAACATGAAGAAGTCATCCCAAAAAGTCTCTTGCCTCTTGACTTATCAAAAAAGAAGAAGGTTTTTTTGCCTCTTTTGCTTGATTAAATGGAAGTAGCTCTGAATTAAGGACGTTTAAGGTACCATTATTTCCTTGTTGATGTAGCCATGATTCTTGATTGCACTAGTGAAGGCACCAGCAAAAGAAATGGTTGTGCAGTTGTGTTTGTGTATATATATTATAGGTTAATGTACATATTTCTAAGAATGCTTCCAAGCTCCTTTTAAGGGTGTTCTAATGCAACTATCTTCAAGCCTCCTCCTTCTCCCTTGCAAGTATAATTGCTTCGGAAACTTAGGTGTGACTGCCTATTTCCTAGGTTTACTTTTTTATTCATCTTTCAGTTTTTCTCTCAAGATCAATTTCACTTAGGTGTGAGATTAATTTCAATTTATTTTCTAATATTTTTAGTGGAAGATGTCTTTCTTTCTGTGCTTGGCTAACGATATTAATTGGTTTTTATTGGAAAAGGTTGGAGCAAAGGATCATCAGCGCTTCCAAGCTTCTTACGCAACTATCCTCAAGGCCCACATGACAGCTTTAAAGAAGAGGGAGAGAAGGGATAAGAAAAAGGGTGCAGAGGGTGATAAGAAAGAAGGGGGTGTGAAGAAGCCCAACAGGGTGTAAATAAGTTCCTTTTTATTGTGTAGGCTCCTCTGTTTTGAATAGGAACAAAAGAAAAAAAGAAGAAATATTTCAACTTTTGAAAAAATGCAGGAATTGAAGTTTATGAGATTTTTTTAATTACCCTTTGTTTTGGATGCTTCCTTTTTAATTGATGACATTCTTGTGATTGGGTAGAATTTGTTGATGAGCCCTGGTACGTTCTTCCTCTGTATGCATGGGGGTAAAGAGTGAGATTTTGAGATGATTTTTCTATTTCAAAGATCTAGTTGAAAATTTTTGAGAGAATTTAATGTGGAAACACTTTATTGCATTTTGACTTTAGCCCTGTTTGATGCAAGGTAGAATGAATTTGTGTAAGAATTTAGATTGATGGGCAAAAATATGATTGGTGTACAACATAGTTGGTTGTATGGTTACATCACATCATGGTATATAATTCAAAAGAATGTCTGGATATGTCTCCTCTCCTTTTCAAGATGTTACGCGTTAGTATGTTGCATCACGATCTTCTCCTCCAATGCCGTATTTGCATCTTGTCTTTTTGGAAATATGCCTGGGAGACCTTGAGCTTAGAGCACTCGCATTAGTGTTTTTGTAATAGAAAAATGGCTACATTTTAGCTAATTAAACTCAAAATTCACCAACATCAGATTATATCATGTAAATTTATTCTGATATTATTCATTTTGATTTTTATTTTTTAAGTATCTTGAGAATGAAGTAGATAATCTTTGGGGTGTTTTAGAGAGCGAGAATATAAAATAGAAAAAGTTCGATATTATGCTAAAACAAATCCAAAAATAATAATAATAATAATAATAATAACATTAATTCATAAGCAACGGCCTCTCCAAAAGCTTCACTTTTCAAGATTTCGCTAGACAGACCCAAAGCCATGCCTCCAACGAACTCGCCAATAGCTTATCAAATTGTTTGAAATCTACAGTACCTAGCTTGATCTATTGAGGCCTTGTAACTTTTTTTTTTTAAATCTAACAGATTTCTCTCCCTCCTCTCTTATGTGACACCAGATTTCTCTCCCTCTATATATAGTTTTTCAACCTTTAGCACCTTTTTTTTTTCCTGTACTTTTTCTTCTAATCTGTCATGATTAATTTATTTGGAAACCAAATTAATTAATGGGCATGTCAATAATTACCAACAGTTATCAATTGTTAATTTAAAAGTACATAATCACAATCCTTGTACAATTCTTCACCAACTCTAGACTAAATCCATGTACATTAAATCCCACAAGAGTACAAAGGAAAAAAAAAATTGCTGAAATTACAATCAAATTGACACGGAATAGCCTATCAAAAAAAAAAAAAAAAAAAATTTGATACCGAATCCAACCAACTAAAACAACACAAAGATTCACAACTTAACAGTAAGTAATATCAATTAATCTTTGATAAGTAGAAAGAAAATATATTAATAGCTGAAGCTTCATCTTGAGTGCGAGGAAGGACCCTCTCAAAGAAACGTGAAGGGGACAACTAAGATAGCGGAAAATTTTGTTATTAAAAAAAAAAAAAAAAAAAAAAAAGGTTTTGAACAACTGACAACAGCAGAAGTTATTGCAACAATAAGAATAAAAATATTAAAATATGGTTTAATGTATTCGAGGAATGAAAGTTCAAATTGATATTCACAGTAAAAGTTTATTTATTTCTCTCCAAAAAAAAATTTTCTTAGCCAAGTTCACTGGCTTACTTATAAAACTGCACTTTGCATGGGACCTGTTATAAACAGGACAAGGTTTTTAGGGAATGTCCATGGAAGATGTGTTAAAGAAAGAGGTGGGGATTTGCCGTTATTTAATGAGAGGAAAGATATGGCCAAACGGGAATCTGGAATCACAAATCTTTCAAGAACATCATTACAACGGTTAATTTGGAAGCCCACTTCCAGATTTCTGTCGTTTAAGCTGAAATTTTTACTTACAAAAACACAAGTAAGATCAACGGTTAGAAAGTTTCAACATTATACAATCCGCGTGCAAAATTTGATTCACTTAGGTTCTTCTGAACTAGTTGAAGCATCTGAACGCCTTCTCTTGGCTTCATTGTCACCCAAATGTAATGAAACACAAATATCTTCGTCACAGCCGTTCCTCAATGAAGAGAGATTCTCCGAGATGGCCCTAACCTGTATAATATTTTGATGTAGTGGGGACTGTCTGGTGAAGCTTGGAATGAATTGATGTTCAACACTAGGAGCCACCTTGATCCCATCTTCCAGATGAAACTCTGTTTCCAATAGTGATGGGTTCATTGTTGGGCTGCTGCGTTCGACTTCTAGAGGGAGGTGCTGAATCTGAAGACCCAGTGGTTCGAATTTGTCCTCAGGTTTGTCCTTTGGCAGCATTCCATCCAGAGTTGAGGAGTCTCCAACAGTAGACCCGATTGCTGTCGCTGACATAGCTCTTTGTTCTTGCACTGCCGCTTTAAATAACAAAAGCACACCCATGGAATCATTATAGGGCAATATAAAGGAGGCATTTGTCTATATTCTTACAAAAATTTATAAACCAGTTCAATATTCTATTTATGCCTGAAATATATCTGGTTTTTCATTTATCCTTAAATTATGTACATCCCTTTGCGTGTGTGCATGTGCACGTGTGTGTTTTTTATTTGTAGCTAGGATTAGGAGGATATTCCTATATATATCCTTCTTTTTTTAGATGATGTGGAATCACATCAAGGCATTGCCCTTTGGACTTACCCCCTGGAGAGTAAACCACAGATACATGACCCCATCTGCCAAAATCGTGTAGTATTAGGTAATTCAAGGGAACTCCTAATAGGAGTCGAACCTAGGATGTTTGGGTTTACAGCTCATCTCAAGCCTCCAACTACAAGGCTGCACTCCTAACGGGGATTTTCATGTATATCCTACGGTTACGTATTTTTTTTTTTCTATTTTTTATTGATGAATCCTTCAATAATGTTTCTGCTACTACACTGGATTTGTTTCTTTATGAGCCAAATGAAGTACCCCTTATATTCTTAGACGAAGTTTTCTTTCCAATTTTTCTAAAATACCAAAACACAATCGCATTGACCTCCCCTAAAACAACTCTGTTAACTTTAAATAATGAAATCCTCACTAATGAAAGCATATCTTGGTTTTTCTGATTTGCATAAAAGTTCACTAGCAGTTTTTGATGGTAGGGGCAAGAATGATGAAAATTAGAATAATTATGTCCAATAATTATAAATCCAGAGTCAGACAGATCAGATACAAAATAAACATGTTGGTACCAACAAAATAGGCATCTGTCAGGGCACAAACCTTTAAGTCCTTCATCAGATATGATTAGATCAAGTTCAAGGAGATTGAGAAGGCGCCCAAGATCGACCCCACTTGTCCAATTTTCGGGAGGTTGGCCTACTTTTAGTTTAAGTCGGCCCCGGTTAGCAGTTCCACCCCATATGATTCCGATTGGCCGTGGCTTCTCACTCTTGAACATGATGAGACTTCCACTATCTCCTTCAAGGTCAAATGTCTGTTGGTTCTCACCCACAACAAGAAAGTCGGTTAAGAAGCATATACCTTTCTCATCATTGTACTCGAGAGCATAGGCCAATACAGTTCCTGCCGTCAAGCCAGAACTTCTTCCAACCTTCATCACCTGCTGCCCAATAAGGCTACTGATTGGAGACTGCAAGTCTATAATTTTGACGTCACCAATTTCTCCAACACCTTTCACTGATGTAGTAACGGTGGACATATCAAAATCATCAGCAAAAGGAATGAATGAGCCATCTGCTCTTACGAATGTCTCTGCAGAGGCACCAAATAGCAATGTGAATATTTGTAGGCATCCAAATACAACAAGGTTATTAAAGTAATGCGATATCTGTAGTAAGATAATGTAACAACAAAGAGCGAAAATTTCTATTAAAAAAAAGAAAGAGAGAAATATTTAAGAGCTGCAACCAAAAGGAATAAAAGAAAAATTAAGGGCTCTAAGAGATGTATATAAGGAGGAAAAAGAATCCAACATAGAGGAGAAAAATGTTTTTAAGGGATGAGTCACAAATTATATGGAACAGAAAATAAGATAATACTGACTCAAGTTGATGCTACTAAGGCTTAAAGTTTCTCTCTCTACATTGATAATAACAAGGCTAGGCAAGCAGTTTTGAGGAGCAACTACCAAGTTGGTTCAAGTGTCGATCAATGGAGTTTAGCTGAGATGACTAAATAATGGGAACAAATCTAATACAAAGCTCATTTTATTGAACAAGCATGATGCCAAGCCGTGATAAGTACAACAAAAGAAAGCAAAATGGTTGCTGAATGTAGTGCTGGGAAAAATGGCACATTACCATCAGGTTAGCTTAAGTTGAAGCAGGATAGTGGAAACCCAACAAAAATTTAGGCAGGATCTTACTCTTATTAGGTTACACCATAATTTTCTCCTTTCTCACATGGATACAAATAGACAAGCATGCCATGATATAGGCTAATTAGATAACACCTTGACCCTAGTTTAGTGGACTAATAAAAAAATCTCAGAATAAAATCCAAATCAAGGTGGTATTTATGTAGGTCCATAGAGTCTGGGACTGTGTAGTGCGTAGCTACACAAATTACATTAATCAGGTACTGGATCCTCATTACCTGGGTTTATTCCAGCAAAGATACCATACCAAAGCTCATCAGTGATGAATGATGTAGCTCTCTCCACTGCACCAAGATATACCCCAGGTCCAAGTGTTGGAGGCAGAGGATGAAACATCTTCTGATTTGGGTAATCCAAGTCAACTGCAACATGACGATTTGTAAGGAAACCAACTTGTCGATTGCCTGTTTGGCTCCTCACAATAGCACCCAAGGTTCCATATGTTTCCTGGCTAGCCACCTAACATAAGCAAAATAGATGGTGTAATTGTCAGCATTATATTAAATGGAAGGCAAGATAATTTAAGGAACCAACTGAAGAGAATATATAATATAGAAAATGAGAGTAATTAAAAAAAAAATTACTACCACTGAAGTACCAGACTAGTAGTATATCAGCTTTAGTATTTATTTTAATTTGTGACAATGCTTGATTTATGCTCTATTGTTTTCAGATCAAATTTTAAGCTTCCCTTAAGGTGGCTCTTCTTGTCGATACAATGAAATACAACAATATTACAGGCAGCATTAGAGATATAGCTAAGCACAAATCGGTTGGAAAAAAAAAAAGGATAGACTTCAAACATGGAGTAACATCTATAAGCTGATAGATGCTACTAAATGTATAGACACTGCCAACATATTCGAACTTAATCTCTTCGATTTTCTGTTCCACATCCAAGATGTCCGAAATGGCTTTATAGACATACAAGTACAAAACACCATCACAGGATAATCTGGAGCACAAAATGCAGGAATCTTTGACACTTGTGAGACTCCCACTATAGAACTGCAATTCTTGAAATTCTTGCTTGTCATGATTCCTTAGTGAAGAGACTGAAATTCTGTTGTGATGAAAACTCGAAGGCTTAAATTACTATGAAACTATATTAAGCGCTCAGCTATGCAAATATTTTATACCGCAGTTTACTTAGAAACCACAAATATTATTGAGTTGAAGTCACAGCTCAAATATGTTCTATTCGAGATTCTTAGAGTCAGGTAGATGATTTCTCTTTGGTCATCTGCTTTATCTAGAGCCACTTCTCCATTTTAAGACTTAGGCTCTAAATATGTTTCTCAGAACCTTGATTTCTTTTTTTCCAGCCATGCTCTTGCCCTTGTACTGTCTCCGGCTTGTACAATAGCACTCAATGTGTATGATAGTGACCAAAACATAAACATGTTTCTTTTCCCCTTTGTTTTGAGGGAACTTATTCTCTTCAACCAAAGTTTTACCTAGTAGGTTTTTCTTGATTAAAGGCCCATGAACCTATTAAATATTGTTCAATGAGGAATGTACTCAGAATACAAGGAATTGATATGCTCTGTTCCAGATCACATTAGCTGGCTTGTAGGATTATTTATAAGAGCTGAAGGTGACATTGGCCCCAAAACAACCAAAACCAGTTCTTGTGGATGCAAATATCAAAACAGCTAGAAGGAACATTCCAATAAATTTTATTTATTCAAACAATTTTATGCCGGAATAAGCAACCATAATATTGGCAAGAAAAATAGAGAACAAGAGAGAATAAAAAGTTTCCATTTCAGTCTCACATTTTTGTCAAAGTTACACTAGATATGTTTAGTTTTTGAACATGAAAGTTATACGAAGCTATTGGTTTCATGTTCCTAGGATTATTTCTTCAATGATTTATTAATAACTCTATTCAAACATCTAACTGACCTTTCAACACTTACTTGAAATTGCCCTTAAAGCAACAAAGGAATATTTGAATAAAAAACAGGGGAAAAAAAGGTGAGAATCAAAACTCCTTCATATGAAACTAGATGATGCTCAAGGTAGTGAACATCATAATTGATTTTGAAATATCTAGTTTTGACACTTGTTAAAAACACAGCGGAATTATTAATCAATTATTGAATTACATCAATTAAGTGATCCACAATATTATTCACCACAGTTCAGCATATACCAAATCATAAAGCAAGAAAAAAATAGCAGAAAATCTAGGATTTGGTGACAAAGTAGAAAACCAATGAAAGACGTCCCCAAAGGAAAAACCACTCCGGGGACAACGTACCCCAACAAGGCAATTCACTATAAAAGGAGTTTACAGACTATTCACAAAACCTTTGTGGCTAGACTCTATGACTCAGTAGACAACTCACAAATGCCACCACAGCAGCTTCAGTACCTTTGTACTTCTTCTATACGCATCCCTTCATGAAACAAAATCTTTGGCGCACTCCAAGGCACCTCCTTGAAGATTTCTCTATAGTGAACCTTGCTAGAAGAGCAAACTCTGTGGTCTCAAACTCTCGAGCCGTTGGGTCACAAGTATGGATGAAAAACTAACATGGTTTTCTCATTAAAGCTCAAGGAAGAAAGGCATAGATTTTTCTCTCACAAGCTCTAAGTTTTCAGCCTCTCAATCTGTGAAAAAAAATCATGCATAAGGTCCTTTATATAGGCGCTCAAAGTAGGATTTATGTGACCGCTGAAACTAGGGTTAAAATAGATCTGATAATCTAATTTCCTCGAATCACTCAAGCAGGCTATGAGCGAGGGTCAGCATTTATACTTTAGTAACCCACTTGAGCGGATTCTATTCTCACTTGAATGCCCTCTTCCATTTTGGATGAGTGAGCTGCAGTCTCGTTCTAGTGAGCTGCTTCAATCAACAAGCCTTCAAGCATTTTTCAAACCAGAATATAACCAACCTTATACTGATTAAAGTTTACCAACAACCTTTGAATTTAGTACAAACTAAATCCTGGAATGGGTCAACACTAAAAACCTAACAGATTTATGTTTCAAGATAACTACAGAAATCTTCCCAATTCCACAAAAAAATATGTAAATAACTAGGTTTGACTAAAATAAGATTTTAACCTTGCCCTATAGTGAAGTTTGGTTCATTTGATAGATCATGGTAAAGTATGATGTTGATTATATTTAGCTTAATCACTTGTACCACACTCAACTAAGATCCTTTGTCACTCACTGGAGAACTTGTCCTGTCTGCTTCCCTAGGACACAGAAGCAACAAAAAGCAGAATGGAGTTGCCACTTAAAAATTAATATAAGAAAAAAATTCAAATATTTCAAGATATTGCATAAAAATGAACTTATTACATTTACTTTGAAGCTTCTGCATCAACAACTCTAATAGTACAGTAAGATTCAGATGGAGGATCTTAAGATAGATTTCATTAAATGAAAATCTATACAAATTTTGCTAATGAATAGGTGAAGAAATGAAGAATGAGATGACACTCTCAAAGAACTGGCCTTAATAATGCTGATAAGATAACAAATTTCTGATTGAGGTAATTAAAAGACAATGAAAACTTTCCAAAAATCTTTGCCAAATGAATATGTTGGAGCCATCTTCTAAACATTTTGCATTCCAATGTGCTATTACGGTCTCTTTATTCTAAGCTTATTTTTCTTGTCAACAGCACACCAAAGATAAAGAAAAGACCAAACAACATCCAATAAAATATCAAAATGCAGTTAGTCAGACAGGGCAGATATAAGTTCTATTAGCTGTATGTCTCGATAGCAGTGAAAGCACAGAATTTCATGCAGTTATTTCCGGTGTTTCATCAGAACAAAGAGTACATAAATTTAATGTCAGAAGAGACCAACAGAGATTAGACATTTGGATGTTGTGCAAAAGTATATATGAAGATGTCAAACAATGTAAATGCACCCATAGAAATCTAGTCTTGGCCAATAAGCCAAGCAAAACCATAGAGATCCAAGCACCTAAATGTAAGTGTGTTTTGAATTGAGACTTACTACTCACAAGCTCATGACTCTGCACAAGCCCAGTAGGCTACTGACTTTGCCTTACTAGATTGCCAATATTGCTCAGAAAGTAAATTTTTTACTTCAAAATATACAGAACAAAAAACCTTGATAGAGGTGGACATTACCAAGTTACCTCACTTTATGTAGTAATTAGCCCAAAAAAAACTGAATGGGCAACTTGTATACAAAGATAGGACTAGTAGTTTCTGTGCTACAAGAAAAAAAGTGTATGCTTGCTTGGGAAAGTGAGAATACCTGGGAACCTGAACCAATACACGGATCACCACCACGCAAGTCATCTACAATCTCGGTGTACAATTGTTCTTTTGGAGCAGGCTCAGGTGCACCAAAATAGGAGAATTCTACAACATCCACATCACACCATACGCCACCAGGTCCCTGATTTAAAGATTAAAACGCCTTAATAACTGCTAGTTTAAAAGTAAACTCAGGTCAAGCAGGCATACAGATTATCAACCACTCACCCCACCAAAAAAAAAAAAAAAAAACCGGGAAACAAAATCAGTTTTAAGAAAAACAATAACTAAATAAAAGAATTTGATCAGTAATGTGAAAATGAACGTCATGTCCTGACCTCTAGGGCAGTAGGGAGACACTGGATGGGGCTGAGCCATTGCTTGTGGACTTTCCTGGAAACAAAAACAAGAATGGCTGGTATGTCGGTTAACACACCCCTTCGAATACGAAATCCAATTGCTGTGCCAAGGCTGTAACAACGCAAGATCTTGCTATGAAATGCCCTTATAGTCATGAGTTCAAGCAATGTTGTCGCTTGCTGCCCTTTGGGCAACCGACCAAGAGTTTCAGGTAGCACCCCTTTCTGCAGATTAGCAAAATAGTTTGCCCTCTCTTCCGCAAAATCATTTAATCGGCTTGAAGTAGGCCATGAGAAGTAAGCAGCACTGCTCTCACAGTGCTGTCCAGCTGATGCAAAGGGTTGGAGTGCTGGTGGACTTATTGAAGGCATATTAGAATGACTGCAACCGTTTCTTTCAAGATCCAGAGCTGATTCCTCTGATGGTGTTGAACCAGAGCAACGAAGCCTCATATTATGTCTAGTCCGGTCCATATTTTAGTTTACCTAAAAAATTATAATGAACAGTGAAGAAACCAAAGTTGAGGAATGATAATATAAGAATCTAAACTCTAAAGGTGAAAGTAAGGCAAAAAAGATAAAAACAGAAAAAATTAAAAGTAAAAAAAATGAGAGGTGCACAATGGCAGCAAAGAAAAAATTGATTCTCTTGCTCGATACATACATAAAGAACGGCTTAAATAAGTATAATTCTAGACGGAATATTGAAGCTTGAATAAGGACTACAAAATTATAAAATAGACTCAACAGAATAAGTGGAATTGTAGGAACAAAGCATTAACTCCAGGCATTATATAAGCTCTTCAAAGAAAAACAAAAACAAAACTTATTTTTCAATTACAGAAGGAAAGAAGGTTAAGAAAATAAAATGAAGGGCAAAGGAAACATCAGAAGAGTCAATGTCAAAAAGAAGCTACCAATAGCACCTGCAAACCATTTTAACAAATTTCACCTCAAATTACTAGAAGTTGATTCCCAATCATACATGATCTTTGAGTTCAGACTTCGGGGTATATTACCCAAATTCGTGGGATTTAGTAAAAGTTGAACAGCTAGCACATGCATTTATCCCACTACAACAATGATTCTCAATTTTCCTTTTCAGGATGTATTCCAAATAATTTAACACAAATGTAACATATCTCAAGTTTCATGGCATGCAGAAGTTTCAACACTGCAATTCATTTCACACAACTTTCGCATATATCTTCATTTAAAACTACTGCCAGTGCCTTAAAGTAGAAAAAGGAAAAGTGGATAAAAACACCATACATTTTGGTTCTTGTCAGAAATGAAAATTAAACAAAATCCAATTTGGCATCTGACACGATGGGCAGATAGGGATTGCAATACCTAATAGTAAGTACACACTAGAGATACGAGAATCCATCAAAAGTGACAGTATAATCACTAAAGGTTCCTCAAAGGTGATATCTTAAAACAGTAAATGAATTTACTAAACATCCTCCCACACTAACAACAGGAATAAAACACCTCAAAAGTTCCATAATCATGATGTCTTCCACTGAAAATAAAGAGAAAGTATGCTTTGAGCCCAAAAATGGCAACTTTATGCACTATCTAATTGAAAAAATAAAATAAAATAAAAACATAAATTAAGCAAAGAAACCTGAAAATACATAATAATGCGCCCCAACTTGTTTGGTAATTGAGAAAACTGACGAAAGAATTGAAAAAGAATTAATCTAAAACCTTACATCTTCTACTTTATAGCTTATAAAACTCACATTCACCCAGCATTTTGCAGTTCAAATCAAAGCCAATAGCAAAACATATGTCTCACATATCTTACATTTTCCTAAGCTTTCTCAGCAACAAAACAGACCAATCACAAGCCAAGTGCTATCCCTTCTGCTCTTCATTTTGTATTCTGTATTTAATGAAAATATACAATCTTTTTTCCACACCAGTGTTTCTAAAAATTTTCTACAACTTTTATCCAAAAGATAAGCCTTAATCTCAAACTGGGTATCTCCAAAAAAACCAAAAGGAAGGTAAAAAAAAATCACATAGCCGATGGTTAACAAGCTGTTCATGAGAGACCCCAGAAGAAGAAAACTAGAGAAAAAGCAAATCCAGAAAGCAAAAAGCATACTTTCACTCATACAAGCACCCAAAAAAGTAACACATGCATAAAAAAAAAAAAAAAAAAAAATATATATATATATATATATATATATATACACGCACATATTGAAGCAAAGAGAGAGAAGGGTAATAAAAGAAGTGAAAAAAAAAAACTCACTGACCAGCAAGCAATGTAGAAGTTGCAAACTTTGAAGAACATCTTTCTTTCTTTTCTTCTGCAGAAATTGGCAGCTTGCGTTGTATGTACTATGTAACACATCAACAGTGGTTGTTGACATAGACACCCATGAAAGCCAAGTTTGCATATTAAAATACTACATAAAAATATGTGGTAAAGTAAAGTAAACCTGCGTGCATTATTTTAATGAATCAAATGAAAAAAAAAAAAAATATATATATATATATATATATGGCAAAGAGAGTGGAGTGGGATGTGTGTGACTTGTGGGGAGCTTCATGGTAAGAGCTCTGAGGTTGTCTCTTGGAAGCCATTTGATTGGATTGTGATGTTGAATCTGAGGTTGATTTTCAGATTGTTGATGCAATCCACGGTTTGTGAGAGAGAGAGAGAGAGAGAGAGAGAGAGAGAGAGAGCACATGTATCGAGAATACATACCATGAATGTGTGTTTCATACTCATTAAGGGAATCTGGGCTGGAGGAGGATGTTATTTATGTCTTTTGCTCATATTTTTAAATAGGCAAAAATAATAAATACTATTTACTCCATACTCTTTTTTAAATAATGTTAGAAATTCTATATAATTTATTGTAAAATAAACAAAAAAAAAAGTTAACTAATGCTTTAAAGATATTAGTTAAATTTTTTTTTTTTAAGGAAAAGGAAAATAACTAACTTATTAAACAACTTTTTATATTTTTCATAAAAATTATATTAAAAGTTTCTTAAAATAGTTCATTAACAAATGTCTTAAGGACACCCGTTAAGAGAATTCTATAACAAATTGGCATGTTACCTATTTTAAAAAGTTAAACATTCATTTATGGAAAATGTGTTACCTATTATAAAAAGTTAAACAATCATTTATGAAAAATGTTAAATGCATTATAAAATGGACAAAATTTAGCTATAAAATTGGTTATAACTTAAAACTACAGCTTTACCCAATATCTTTTTATTGAAGGTGAATTTTTACAAATTCATTATTAGATTACATTTTCTTCTTATATTCTCCATACTTAAAAAATTTCTAAAAAAATTAAAGATTAATAGTTATGTTATCTATAACTTGTTTAAATTGTAAGTTTTTGTAATTTAAAATTATATATAAAATATAATCTGATAGATCATATAATAAATAATATCCAATTAATATAAAATTTGACATGTGTATTAAGAATGTAAAGAACTTGCAATTTAGCAGTTAGATTTTTAAAATATGTAGTAATGTTCATGATATTGAGTAAGGTTATAATTTTAGATTACAACCAATATTGTAACTAAATTTTATCCCTATAAAATTTACTATGTAAAACTTAAAAACTACTTAGAGTTTTATAGACTTTTAGTTCAACTAATATTTCCAAGTGTTTCCAACAAAATCATTTAAGGCCCAAATTTGCTCCAAAACTTTCGAATTATAGTTTTTTTTATTATAAAAAAAGTAAAAAAAACTTACATATTAAAGTTTCATTATATTTGATTACTAGGCTTAAACGATCTAATAAATGATATTTGTATTGGTTTTTTATTAGTAATATATCAGTTTGTAAAATTGTATAGTATTTTTAGCGTTACTCTTAATTTACTGTAATGCTTAAATGTCACCAATCAGACTTTTATCATAATTTGTAACTTTTTTAAAGTAAAATTTAAAATAATTTTAGCTTTTTTAAAATTATTTTTTATAGATAGAAAAAACTAGAGGGGAGCGGGTGGAATTCGAACATCCAATCACATTCATGACATAGTACAAAAAAATATCATTATTAGTTTATTACTAGGTTAGTAGATTCTTTGAGCTTCGTTTACTCTTTAAAATTTAAGTAAGATGTTATAATAAATAAATACAAAAAAAAAAAAAAAAAAAACAATTTAATGTGTGGATTCGGGCAGTTCGTACAGTAGGCCTCTTGTCTTGTCCACACTTAGGCACAATAATTTGAGGAGATTAGAACACGTGACAGACATGCATTTGGTAGCACGTATATATATATATATATATATATATAGATTTATATATATACAGCTTGGCTATTGCGTTGATGGCACAATGCATGGATAAGGTCCATTTAGTAATGGCAATTTAAAAGAAGAAGAAGAAGAAGTGTATTTAGGAAATGTTTAGTAAACTATAATAGTGATTAATTAGATAGAAATAGAAATATATATTATATAAAATATAAGATGCTGTAATATAATACTTATTACTATTTATTTATTTGGTGACAACACAATATTAGAACCTTGAAGACAATAAAATAAAAGCATTTTAAATCAAATTTTCTAAAATATGATTATTATAAAATTACAAATACACTTTTGATAAGGATTAGATTAATAAACCCAATCTTGAATGGAGTGCCTCCAACAAAACCGCAAATAAAATTGCTTTCATTTTATTATATTAAATATAGAAGTAGCTAAGCTACATTAGTAATCAATTGGTCTTTCAAAAAATCTTGTGGGTCTTCAATCAAGTGTCCCACAATTGTAAAATTTGACCAACAAAATACAATCTTACTTGAATAATGGTAAAATACTCCATCTTTTCAAAGTCCTCAATCTTGATTCAATATCTAGTTTTGCACTTAACCTAGCATTAAGTAATTTGGTGGAAAGCTTTCCTTCCAAGACTTTCAAATATCCGGGCTTAAACTTAATTTTAGTGTTACCTTCACTTTCATGGTGATATTCTACCAAAACTTTCACTAGTTTCAAATATTCAACGGAAGTCCACTTTTGTTTAGAATGACCATGAGAATCAAGTGTATTTGATTCCATATCTAAAAAAACAAATCATAATGCAATTAAAAAACTAACAAGAAAATGGGAAGTTGATAAATAAAATGTAAATAATATACAAAAGCTTAGATTGAACAAGATGATAATTTAAAGAAAGATTAAATATGGACAATAAGAATTGAGATGGTTCTACCTTTTCCCAAGATGATAACAAAACCATCCCAATAACGTAACTTACTCCAATAACCTATCCCATATTACCCTATGTAAAGTAGCACATAAAGAAACACACTTAAAAAAAAAAAAAAAAAAAAAAAAACAAAACCGAAGAGAGAAGAAAGAAAAGCAGCACATAAAACAGGCTATGTGAAAATATTTGAGAAACTTTGGCTTGTCAATCGTACCAAGGTGACTTTCATTTAACGCTTAAATAGCACTTTACAATTTACAGATAAGTCTGTAATTTAAATGAATTTACAATTGATAAATAGGCATAATTAAATATAAGTTTACAAGTTTGAAATTTGAATACTATACATATCATCTATTATCAGTTTTTTGGTGTTTATCTTCTTAGTAGACTTTGAGTTGTTTCCAACTATACCCTCTTTATCTAGATTCAAATCTTCTAGATTTTCTAAGGTATTCTACTAATATATTTCTTTAAATTCTAACTACTTTTTTATAATTTAAGGATTTAGATTTTGTCATATCAGCATTCCACCAACAATATTTTTATAATAAAAAAATAATATTGCAAACAAAACAATTAAAAGTATTGTTAGTAGAATGTTGATATGGCATAATTTGAACCCTTGAATCATAAAAGAATGGTTACGATTTAAATAAATCTATTAGTAGAGTATCCTATAAAATCTAGGAGATTTTAATCCTCTTCATCTACTTGTGGCTGTCTTTCAAACTCTATATTATCACCTCCTTTATTTTGGAATTTGCTTGTGACTGCTTGTGTTATCTAGACACGATAGGTTAATTAGCACTGTAGAAATTGCAAATTTGAAACTTTTGTGTGTAGCCTATATTATTGATTTTGAAATCGCAATTATAAAACAAAAGTTTCATAAAAATAAAATAAACTTTCAAAACAACCAGTTCAATCGCAAATAAAGTTGCGTGTTTTGTCATTCTAAGCTTGTCTTTGAAAGCGCATAAAGGACACCAGCAAACTTTTGAAATCGCAATAAATATGTGAGAGAGAGAGAGAGGCAATACTTGTGGAATCGTAGAGCTCTAGTAGGTGAGAAAAAAAATTCTTCAGAAGAGAGCAGCAATTGAGATGAGAGAAAGGCCGTACTTGTAAAAATAGGAGATATAGTTTCACATTTTAAACAACATTACACATATTTTTACATATTTTTTCACTCACACTTATTTAAAAAAACTACAAATAAACAATTCTCAAATTACTCTACCAAACACCCCCTAAATTTTTGAGAGAAGAACATAAAATATTTTGAAGAGGAGGAAGATAGAAATTTTTTGAAAGGGAGATGAAAATTTTGGAGAAGTGAGTAACGAGATATTTTTTGAGAATTTTTTTAATAGAGCGTGTTCTTAGGCGAAGGAATAGGAATTCATAACTTTCCGTAAGGAATGACAATTCCTTCATTTTAAGAAATAGATATTCATAAGGAATGATTATTCTTTATAATAAAATCATAATCAAATAACTGTACCACTAAACTATAGAAATAGCTATTACATTACATGCCTTTAGTGATGCAAAAGAAAATGACTCCAGATCATTTTTTTGGCTGAGAAATGATATGTTTACAATGTTTTCACAACACTTTTACAACAAATTTTAAGTGACATGTTGTTACTTGTCATTATTGGTGGACAAAAAAGTAATTTTAATGATGAGTTCAAAGAAGAACTAATAATAACCTATTACTTAGGATTTGTTGTTAAAATATTGGCTTGAAAAATGCCAATCTTTTCTCTTTCTCAATGTGCAACATGGTTTTAAATAAATAATATCTACTATTTTTTTATTCACAAAAAAAATTGTGCATTTAATGCTTTATGAAATAATTTTTTTTTTGCATTTTTTTAAAAATAAGGTCAATTTGTACACATATATTGAAACAAAAAAATATACACAACTACAATGGATTTGTACGTGTGAAACAATGAATTATTAATATATGTATTTTTTCTTTGAAAAACGTGCATTGTAGTTCATAATTGAACATTTATTAATTTTTAACCTGAACCTTAGGAGACTAATTAACAATATCCTATATATCACTGTGCACCCTTGGCACTATTGTAACTCCACAAATAAGTGTTTGTGGGGTATGAGGGGCAAATGTCAAGGTTCAAGTCTCTAGGAGGAAACTTCACATACATATACACTTAAATTATGTTAGAGTAAAATTTTTATCTTGTATATATTAAAAAAAAAATCCTATATTGATCCAATGAGTGAAAAAACATGTTTTATAAAAAGAAAAAAAAATTATAGATCCAATGAACCTAGTTCATCTCTATTCATAAACCCAAGCAAGAAGCAAAAATGGCAATCAACCACTCTACAATCCTAGAAACAACCCACTTGACAATAATATTAAAGGATATTTTGTCTGGCAAAGAAAAAAAATTTGCTAAGAGTCTTGTAACTCAATTTGTTGGCACTTCTTAATGTTTTTCAAACAATACACACACACACACACACACATATATATACTAGGAAAAAAAAAACTTTAAGCATTGTAGAAATTAATGTTAAAATGTTGTGGACTTAGCATTTTTTTTATTTGATCTATAAGAAATTGAGATCTTAACAATTGTGAAAATATTGTGATAATAATAAGTGTTGTAACATTTTTTTAAAACATTTATTTTCAGTTGTGGTTGGCTATAGTCTCATAATTGTGAAAATATTGTGAAATTTGTTGTGTCAGTATAACAATATAAATGTCAGCTTACGTCAACATTTAAAAGAAAAAGAAAAAAAAAACACAAACCGATTACTAAAAAAATAAAAAAAAACTTTAGGCACTGTAGCTACAGTGCCAGTTGAACAAACAAAAGGGTTGAAAAAAAAAAAAGAAAAAGCCTCACAAAATCAAAGCACTGTTACCGCTACAGTGCTGCACAGTGAAAACACACTGAGTGCATAGTGCCGAAGCACTGTAGCGGCATAGACGCTTTTTACGATAACAATAAGTGTTGTAACATTTTCTCGAAACATTTATTTTCAATTGTTGTTGGTCACAGTCTCATATATTTTTTTATTTCTATTTGTAAGAAATTGATACCTCAATAATTGTGAAAATATTGTGAAATTTGTTGTGTCAGTATAACAATATATATGCCAGTATATATGAATACTTAAAAGAAAAAAAAAACACAAACCGATTACTAAAAAAAAAAAAAACTTTAGGCACTGTAGCTACAATGCCAGTTGAACAAACAAAGGGTTGAAAAAAAAAAAAAAAAAAAGCCTCACGAAACCAAAGCACTGTTGCCGCTACAGTGCTGCACAGTGAAAACACGTTAAGTGCATAGTGCCGAAGCACTGTAGTGGCATAGACGCTTTTTATATATTAAGATAATATATATAGAAATATACATTGAACTTACAATGTAAATTTATATTGTAAACACGTAAAAATTGGTAAATGTTGTACACATTTGCAAAATTTGTACAATTTTTTTTTGCAAATGTATTTAATATTTGCTACTTTTTGTGTGTATACAATGTAAGCTTATATTACAAGTAGAAAGTAAACATATAAAGATCTTTTAAAAGAAAAAAACAAACTCAAACTAAGTTGGTGAACTTGAAGGAAAAAAAGTGGGAAAAAGGCAAGTCACTAAACAAAAAATACTATTCATAACACTATTCATAAGCCTATTCGCTCTTTATATATATATATATATATATAGAGAAAAAAAGAGCACAAATCGATGACTAAAAAAAAAAATGATGAACAGTACATATTGAACAAACCAAAAGTACGGTAGGTTTTACACATTCACCCAACAAGTGTCATAACATTTTCACAAAATATTTATTTTTAGTTGTGGTTGGTCACATATTCATATTTTATTATTTTATTTTAACTTATAAGAAATTGACACTTCAATAATTGTGAAAATATTGTGAAATTTATTGTATCAATATAACAATATATATATATATATATATATAAAAAATACAAACAAAGACTGAGAAAAAAAAAAAAAACTAAAGCTACTGTAGCTACAGGGTTCCTTGGTAGGGTAGTTACTGTTCAAATCTTAAAAAAAAAAAAAAAAAAGAAGACAAAACACCTCACGAAACCAAAATATCTCTATAGCTACAGTGATTTTGTGCATTCGCGCTTTTATTATATAAAAATAATACAAACAAAGACCGAGAAAAAAAAAAAAACTGAAGTTACTGTAGCTACAGGGCCCTTGGTAGGGTAGTTACTGTTCAAATCTTAAAAAAAAAAAAAAAAAAAAAAAAAAGAAGACAAAACGTCTCACGAAACCAAAATATCCTTGTAGCTACAGTGATTTTGTGCATTCGCGCTTTTATATATATATATATATATATATATATATTAGCTTCATCGTCTCATGGAGACCTTGGTGCTAGTGAAGAATCTAATGGTCTGGTTGACTTTGATTTTGCAGGAGTACCATTTTATTTGGTCAAATAAAATATTAGGAGTTATAAATGTTAATGGGTTGTTCACTTGGCAAAACTTATGATCTTAAAAATCGGTAATTCTTAAGACTTTGAACTCTTAAGAATTTAAGTTCCTTATAAAATATTTGACTTTTCAGTATATAAAATATAAACCCAACTACTATAAAGATTATCGGTGAAAATAGATAAATCTCTCTCTCTCTCTCTCCATGTGGCTTTCTTCACATTGGTACAAATTGGGTGAGGTTGGTTTTCGCCACAGTGGGTTAATGGTGGGAAATGGTAGTTTTGTGGCAGCGGTGTGTGGTTGTGGTGGTTGGATTAGCTTTGTGGCAATGGCATAGGTTGTGGCTACCATTTGTGGATCGATCTAGCCATGGGATTTTATGCTTGTAATTGATGTGGTGACCGTGGTTTGTAAATTGATACATAAATTTTCTGTGGTTTTGGGTTAACATTTGTTGGGGATGGATTCACAATGATTGGTGTTTTAGGGATGGATGGTGTTTGTTGATCGGAGATTGGGAATGGTTAAAATGTTGGGTTACTTAGTGGATCAATTATGACGTCTCTAGCAAATCATTATAGACATTTCATTTTACAACTTGCATATAATATAACCTCCATTGAGGGATAATGGTAATTTTACATCTCAAGAGGTAAATTTTAATTTTAACAGTCGTATCTCCAATCACTACACATAAAACAATTCTTGAAGTCTTGACAATTAAAATGACATGTCATGGGCCCCGTTTTTTAACAATTAAAATGCAACTACATGATTGAGTTTGATCATGTACTATTATGAATTATTGATTTTGATTAGTTCCATGAGGGTTTGAATAAAAAATAATGATGTGTAATGAAACTATTTTGCTGGACTAAAATTAATGATGAGGTTGTATGCATTTGGTAATCAGGTGATCAAACATTAATGATCCCTTGATTATTGTTGAAATTTCCCTTTAAAAGGGGAAGTTTAATGATAATTGAGGCCATTAATGATAAAATAAAATTAATTTGGTTGAAAATTGGCAAAAATCTTGAAAAACATTCGCGCAAGAGCAGAAAAAGGCAAGAATCATGATATTTGTTTTTTTGAAATACAAGAATCATGATCATTGCTGGGTCCAAGTCCTGATCTTCACTTTCGCCTCTTTGCTTGCTCTTCACTTCTACCATACCCAAGCCAACCCGCCTACCCCTTTTAGAGCATTCTCACTTTACTATAAGTAGAGGGAACAATCTCATTACGAAGCAACCCACTACCCCATAGCTCTAGAGAAAAGCAAAAAAGAAAAGTCATTGTGCATTTGATCTTCCTAAGTCTCCGAATTGAGATTGAAAATTTAATTACCTCACTCCTTTAAAGATCTAGAGAACTTTCCCCCTTCTTCTTTTTGTTTGATTCATATGCAAGTATAGTTTAGTGTTATTTTATTGTTATAGCGTTGTTAATATGTTTCAATTAACACGTTTTGTTGTGAGGTTGCCATGATAATTAGGATCTAAGCATGCTAGTATTTGAATGATGCTCTTGTGTTATTCAAATGTTCATGCATAATTCATAAAAATATTACCTTGTTTGATCTTAAATTCTTTATAAATTACAGATTTATATACCACAATAACAATAATATGATAAGTGTGGTACAAAGAAATAAATAAATCTTTCTACCATACTATCAAATCCCATAACGGCTTTTTGCTTTAATATGCTCTCTTACTGCCCTGAATAATAGAGATGAAAAAGGACGATGTACAATTTTCTTATTTTGATACAATTTCATAAATTTGAAACTTTAATTAACAAAATTAAAAGTTTAGAACTAATATGAAACATGGTATACACTTTAGGTTTTTCTATGTAATTTTTCCTTTTTTTTTTTTTTTTTTTTCTTTTTGGTTTAAATTTTAGATTGATTTTTAATTTCAAAAATTTTAAGCCAGAGTGTCCCATATACATAATTTTCAGAAGGCAATTGGCAATTTTTTGCTAATAGCTAAATAAATTCAAATCTTTTTAATTCTTCTATGCAAAAGTGGCCCTTTTGTTCTCCCTCCCAAAAAAAATGAATTCATCCAGATTTCAATTTTTTTTAACTTTTTTTTAATCTATAAATATGTAGTAATGAAAAATTAATTGTTTTCAATCATCATGTCAAATGAATTCATTACCAAAATAACTAAAATATGTAAAGTAAAAAAAAAAAAAATGATCTCTCTCAACACTCTCTTATTATGTAAAGCAGAGGCGTTGCATGAATTTGGAATGAAACCAACTTCTGAAAATAGGTAATAGGTGCAACAATTTATCAACTTGAGTGTGCGTTTGGGATCAACATGCAGATTAATATAAAGTTTCACAGCCAAAAGTGTCATTTCAAATTCAAGAGAACCAATTTTCACCATCAATATAGTGAATCCGGATTAAATTGTTCTATTGCAACCCCAACTGCTTAAATTTTTGACCATTAACAATTAATTTCCAATTCCCAATTAAGAATTCATTTTTAAAAGCATAAATTAAAATTAAATGTGTAGTGCTGTTAGAATATTTAGGATCAATTGGATTTAAAAATAAAAACTTGAGTAGAATATTGGCATCAAGAGGCTGCCCACAAGGTCTCACACCCGCAATACTGCTTCGTGGGTTGCCATTTTTATTTTTAGATTATAATTCAAATTATTTTTTTAAATTTTATTTCAACTGTCAACTAAGGTTTGATTTTTGTTCTGGTTTTGTCTAAATGAGATAATATGGTACTTTCATCTAAATCTATTAGCAAATGAAGTGTTTAAAATTTATTATTATTTTTTTTAACAATACCTTATCAAATAAAAAGATCTATTGAATGGTGTATTTTATGAATGTTTCAAACAAATTTTAATTTTTAAAAAATGTTTGTTAATGGATTCGGACAGAAGGTACAAAATGAATAAATTTAAGAAAGTTCATACAGTTGTTCTCTTTATGGGCCTAATTTCCCAACAGTAATTTTTAAACTCATAAAAGCACGTTAAGATCCCATCACTCATAAACTTCCAAACATCTTAAACTCATATAAAAGCATATATAGAGCCTGTCATGGCCCACCTCGTATAATAAAGATTAAAGAAACATAACCAATATTAGCACATAAGAGCTCAATAATAATAAATTAATAATAAGCAAAAATACCAATTTTTATCCATACTATCAAATTGGTTGTTACATTTTGGTAACAGTTAATTTGGTCCATGCTATTTTTAACTTTCAGTCAATTTAATTCTTACATTTTAGTAGCAATCATATTGGTCATTATTTTCAACTTTCAGTTAACTTGATCTATATTATTTTCAATTTACAGTTATTCTAAATACAAATTTAGGTTTGTATTAGTTGCTGAGTTGATATTTGTGTCTAAAAGCTTGAATTTGTGTGAAAGCACAATAACTTGTTTAGATTCCCAATTAAACATTATGGCTAGATTGCTTTTACTTTAACATATTTAAGTGCGGAATAAGAGTAAATGAAGCGCAATAAACCGATAACTACTCTAGTGCATAAACATGAATAACAAATAATAAAAGTAAAGTACAAGAGTAAGGGAAGAGAGAATGCAAATTCAAGATAACACTGCGATGTATTATCGAAGAGAAAATTGAAAAATTTAGCGAAAAACCTTTCCGCCGCCTCCAAGCAGTAAATCGATCCACTAGAGAATAAAGTTATAGTACACGAATAACAAAAGACCCTCCAAGCCTAGTCTACTAATTGTACTTGAGCCCTCCAAACTCCTGCTACCAACTGATTTCGCCAAGCCTTATCTTTTCTAGCTCTCCGGATCCTGCAATACGCCTAATTGCATGTTAGGATATATACCTTTAAATCCTATTGTATGATGCTATGTATGATATTATGTATGACATTATGTGAGAAATGATGTATGACTTAATATTGTGTTTAATAAAGTTGTTTTATTCTTATCTAAAATAATGGTAACATGAATATTTGGACATTATCAAATAGTCCTTGAGATGCATAGTATGTGATTTATGTGATTTAGTCACAGAAGATATAGATCACAAGTTCTTTGTAAATTTAGAATTTTGGTTCGTAGTCGGTGATAAAATTGGGCATTTCATTTGCGAAGACTATAACATATTAACTACGATGATTTGTCTTGATCATGGAAGTTGTGACTTCTAGTTAATATGTTGATATGTTTTAAGAGTTAAGACATATTGAACTGGACCGCTGTGAGATTTATTATTCTCCTAACGACTGTCAATTGAATGATAAATCTCACGACTTGTATTCACATGAACTCTTAATCCTGAGAGAATAATAGACCTGATCATGAAATGTAGGTTGCTTTGATATATTAGGAGTAAGATCTAAAGTAACGGTCAAAACCTCAGTATGTTGGGCAGTCACATTTGGTGTTGATGGAACATATATTCTCAAGATGGAATTCATAGTCTCTTAACGGAGATATAAAATATTCCCTTGAGATAAGTTTAATAGGTTCAGTTATTCAGAGAGTTAGGCCTAACCACTTTAGTAAGACTAAAGTATATATTTATGAAATTGGATTTTATAAATATATGGTGAATAACTCAAAAAAGGATTAAATCAGGTACTCAAGGATTAAGATGTAATAATTTACAAAGTGGCAGTCTATATTAATGACTTTGTATTACTACGAATATTTTATGAAGGGGTTGCATGTATAATAAAGTGTTGGGATATAATTTATTAAGAAGGCTTAGAGTGCAATTATATTTATATAGTAGTATTAAATATAATTAATGGTAACTTTGGACTTGTCAAGAGTTGACAGAAAAGCCCAAGGCCCATTGGAGCTAGTGTCTTATTTGTTCCCTTTTGGTCCCACTCCAAACCACACACTAAAGCCCAATTGGGAAGGCCCAAAAGGCTAACCCAATTAGATAATTAGTTATGTGGAGAGAAACATACAGAATTTTATATAGAATGAAATGGTTTGTATTAGAAAATAATAAGAATATGATATAAGGAAGAGAGACACTTTTTCATATTCTCTCTAGAAACATAGAACTGATTGAGAGACCACACATCTTGGGCATCAAGTGGAATTGGAGTGAAGATTGAAAGTGTTCCCGAGTATTTATTCATTTGGTTTTGAATTTCACCGCATCAAGGTATACTCTCTTGTTCTTATATTCTGAAACTTACATAGTGCATGCTATCAATTGCGAATGAAGTAGTTCCGTTTATTTTCCGCTGCGTATGTTTTGTATGCGATGCAAACATGTATATTTCCTAACATTGCATTCGCCAAGCCTCATGTGCTTCTTTTGGCAAATCTCCAATGCTTCCTAGTTCTAAAACACTCTCTACACTCTAAAAAGGTGTGGATTGTGTTTGAGTACAAATCTTCTCTCAAGGTATGACAATGGGAGAGGGAATGAGAAGATGCTAGAATGATTTCTCACTAAGGATGAGTAGCTCTCTCTTTAAAAGATGGGTGTGTGTGTGTGTGTGTGTGTGTTGTTGAAAACCTATCTAGGGTTTTTCTCTTTGAATGACCTCTTTACACTTTTGTGAGTAATGAGGGTATATATAATATGGGTGAAGGGTAAGAAAGCCATACTTAAAAAAAATCCTTCAGGCAAAGAGTCTCGCGGGTATCTCGCGAGAAAGTCTTCCCCGCGAAATATTTGCAAAATTGACAGCCTGACATGACTCTTCAGCTTCTAGTCATGTGCTTCTCATATGCCATTTTCGCGGGAATTCTTCTCGCAAATTTCTCGCGAGCTAGTCACAATTTGCACTGATCTTCATTTCATGCTTGATTCTTTATCAACTTAATACTAAACCCAATACAGTTCTTATAAAATACAAGAAACAAAATTACAGCAATTACAACACTTTTTGTCATGGAATAAAGCCAACATAAAACATAGTTGTAAATCATAACTTTACAATCTTCTCCTTTGGCTATTTTGTGACAAAACATCCTATAACAGACTCTAGACTTAAACGTGAGTTTGGGAACAATGGCAAAACTCACCCACACCTAAATCTAGAAGCTATGATGAACTTGGAACATGTATCCCTGTAACCTGAAACATTTGCACAAAACGCATTAGACCCTTAAGGTAAATTAAGTGATAAAAAGACAAGTATAATGTAACAAGTAAATATACGATCAAGTAAACATGTTGTAAAACATAAGAACAACTTTATTAAACACAAAACAATTTATGGAAATGACTACAATGATCATATAGCAAAGCAAATGATCATCCGAACATGCAACCAACAGAGCATAATAACATAAGGGTGTATGCATGTCTTACACATAAGCATGATGTGATGAGAGCAATAAAGCATAGATACAAAACATAACTCAAAGCACCATAAAGTAACGAGAAAACAAGCATAAAGTAAAACAAAAAAAACAAGGTTTTATCATAAAAAGATGTATTCTCCCCCTTAGTATATGCATTTTTCCTATGGCTTTCTCCCCTTACAAATGTGCATCAGGTAGAATTTCTCCCCCTAAGAATGTACACATGAGTCATATAGAAATGACGAAACACACCGGTATACTCTCTTTGGTATACTCCCACAAAATACAAGGAACAAAATTAAAGCAATTACAACACTTTTTGCCATGGAATAAAGGCAACATAAAACATAATTGTAATTCACAACTTTACAATGTCTACCGGAGTTAGAGATTAGTAAATTTGATTTGTGTTTTTTTTTTTTTTTTTTTTTCGTTTGGTTGTCAAAAAAGGGCAAGAAAAGTTGTGATTTAATGGTAGAGACTAAATTGATTAGAAGTTGAAAATAACTTTGACCAAATTGACTCCTACCGAAATATATAAACTAAATTGACAACGACCCCAAAAAGTAAGGACAAAGCTCCCACCCCCCTCCCAAAACACACACACACACTAATATACATATCATGCTTCTAGGGTTGGCGTTTGTAAAAGCTACATCCTCTAGGATCTATTCTATTATTATACCTTTTTTGGACAAGTGAATACATCCTATTGCGCTAAAAGTAGTTTTAGATTAAGTAATTTAGATGAAATTACAATGGTTTTGAATAGGATAAAAGTTTTATACGTTCAAAATTTTACAAATGAGATAGAATGTTAGAACAAATTGAAACCCATTTGAAGTATAGGGACACTTGGTATCAAATTACATGTCTAGTTGTCTGCTGTGCCGTCGACATCTCAAATTCAACATCATGTAGTTATAGCTCTAGCAATATGGTGTGGTCTATTAGTGTTACTTCATTGTTATTTCTCATTTGATTGTATTCTAGCCAATTTATAGTTTATTTTTAGAAAGAAATTATTGTTGAATTATCTTAATTCAAATTCAAAACAATACTCCCTTTTTCAAATGATAACGTTCTTAAAAAAAGAAAAAGAAAAAGAGTTGTCTTAAAGTGAATAAAAGATAAAACTAAAAGTTCAATATGACATAAAATTCATTTATATATATATATATATATATATACACACATATACATATACATATATATATATATATATATATATATTAACTCTTATTGAAAACTGTGTCACCTTTAATATAAAACTAACAAACCTTTATTGTTCCAATGAGTGATAAAAGATAAATACCTGCACCAAAATTAAGAAATTGATTTGAGATATAGTACAAAATTAAACTTCAATTTATAATCTGATTGGATTTTCTCTTAATTTTAATTTAAATAAATATAATTATAAATTCAAAAAATCTTAAATAATTATTTAATATTTTTTAAAAAATAATTATAAACATGAACTTGTACAAAACACAAATTGGGGTTTTGAAAGAAAAAAAAAAGGCGAAAATCACTTTTTCGTCCCTACATTTTCACGCGATTCTCATTTTGGTCCCTACATTTTATTTTTACCACTTTTAGTCTCTGTTTAGAAAAACACATTCTACTTTAGTCCTTTCCGTCAGTGCCGTTAGGGCACTGACGTACGTGGCAAACAAAATTATTAAAATAATAATAAAAATTTTTATTTTATTATTAAAAAATGACACGTTAACACATGAATTAAAAAAATAATTTATTAATTTTAATTAAATAAAAAAAATAAAAAACAGAACAGAATTAAGAACTAAAACTAATTAATCTAAGAACACAATCTCAATCCCAGATCCAAGAACAACAATAACAACAAACCCAAAAATTTAAAAAAAGAAAAGAAAAAAAAGAACACAAACCTAGCTTTGACCAACACAAACCTAGAAATTAAAAAAAAAAAGAAAAGAAAAAAAAGAACACAACCCCCAGCTCAACCAACACAAATCCAGTTCAACCAAATCAACACAAAGCAAAATTAAAATTAAAATAAGAACACAAACTCAGATTAAACATAAGAACGCAAACTTAAATTTTCTAGGATTTTCTTACCCTTTCTTGCCAACCAAACACAAACACAGACTAATCTCCAACAACAAACCCACCCTTTGACCCACCACCGGACCCAATCGACCACCACCGGACCCAACAAACCCAACCCACGACCCACTCCAACAACAAACCCACCCTTCGACCCACCACCGGACCCAATTGACCACCACCGGACCCAACAAACCCAACCCACGACCCACTCCAACAACAAACCCACCCTTCGACCCACCACCGGACCCAATCGACCACCACCGGACCCAACAAACCCACCCCACGACCCACTCCAACAACAAACCCACCCTTCAACCCACCACCGGACCCAACAAACCCACCCCACGACCCACTCCAACAACAAACCCACCCTTTGACCCACCACCGGACCCAATCGACCTACCACCGGACCCAATCGACCACTGCTTCACAACCATCAACCATCGCCTCCGATTTTTGTTTCACAACTACCACCACACCGATCTCAGCCTCTCTCTAAACCCAGATCAAAACTATGAAAGGCTGTGGAGAGGGGAGGAAACAAGGAGGGGTGAGTAGAAAAGGGAATCAGGGAAGGAGAGACACCGATCTGAGACAGAGACCCACCAAGAGAGAAAGACACCGATTTGAGCCACAGAGAGAGAGAGCAAAGCACCGAAGAGAGAGAGAGGAAGTTTTGAGAGATCTCCATTTTTTGGAAGAGAGAGAGGAAGCTTTGAGTTCTGGAAGAGAGAGGAAGCTTGGAGAATGTTTTAGAAGGGTTAGGGGAATCGGTTTTTGATAAGGAAGTTTTGGGTTGAAGTTTTTTCTGGGTTCGTGGATTGAATATTTTGGATTTGTGTTCTTTTTTCCTTTTCTTTTTTTTTAAAATTTTTGGGTTTGTTGTGATTGTTGTTCTTGGATCTGGGATACCGATTGTGTTATTGGATTAATTAGTTTTAGTTTTTAATTCTGTTCTGTTTTTAATTTTTTTAATTTAATTAAAATTAATAAATTATTTTTTTAATTCATGTGCTGACGTGTCATTTTTTAATAATAAAATAAAATTTTTTATCATTATTTTAATAATTCTGTTTGCCACGTAGGTCAGTGCCCTAACGGCATTGACAGAAAAGACTAAAGTAGAAGGCGTTTTTCTAAACAGGGACTAAAAGCGGTAAAAATAAAATGTAGGAACCAAAATGAGAATCGCGTGAAAATATAAGGACGAAAAAGTGATTTTCGCCAAAAAAAAAAAAAAAACCATAAAATCCTTTTATATCTTAAATGATCAGGACATATCAAGGAATTTGATTAGATTTTTTTGAAAGATTGCTCACCTCTACTTTTTGGAAAATGCATTGTTTAGAGTATTTCTTCCACATAGCATTTTTTGGGTATTTGTTTTTAAGAGACTTTCGTGTATGGTCAAGGATACTAGATGAAGCGTAAATTTATTAGCCTTTTTCTCCCCAAGTCTTGGGCTCTCCATCAAATTTAAGTTCTTCAATGATCAGTAACCTTGTTAAAATGGAATGATGTCCTTCAATCACAACGATTAGTGTTCCCACAGTTGGCAACTGAGCCAAGAAAAATGAATGTATGTCTCCTTACGTTGGTAGCCAAATTAAGGTAATTAGACTAGGCATATAGCATAAAATTATATCACAATTGAAATCCAATTTGAAATCTAATTAGATTTTCTCTCAATTTTGAAGTATATTCATTCATTAATTCTATAGGTTTGAAGCATACTCTAAGAGTTCACAATACAATAATTTATGAGATAACTGATTTAATGATTTGCGAGAAACTTAGCAACTATGCCAAATTGGATTATGAACATGTGTTTTAGCCTGACCTTTGTATTAGTGAACAAGACATTGGGTACCACAGGTTCTCTCCTATTATATTCATTGTTTGACCCCAAAAAAAAAAATGTGTTACAATAAAATCCATCAAATATAGTTTCACCCATAGGCATTTGGGCATATGGGTTTTATTGATTTGAGTAGTGTTCATTCAAGATAATGTATTTTTTAATTACAATCTCTTGTTTCATGAGAAAACCCTTAGATTCCAACCATGTCATCTTTGCATGTAAGTTTATTTTTTGGTGTTTGAGGGTATATGTGTTTTTGTTTATTTGTGGCTACACCCAATAATGTGTTTAGGTTGCTTACATACTCTTGGCGGGGATCAAGCCAATTTGTAGTTCTTAAGTTGAGGTTTTAGATTTAAATTCCTTAAATATGATTTTGTCCACTTTAAATGATGGACATTTAAGTCAAATAATTGGTATTTAATTAAGTATTGACTTAATTTTTTTTTCGTGAGATGATTTATTTTAATCTTAAGGATGAGTTACGGACCCATGTTGTTATTGAAATTGAGCAAAAGGCTCTCTTCATTGAAAAATTGAATGTCTAAACAAATTTCTTTTCTTTCATTTGCTTCTTCATATGTATTTTAACAAGTAATGATATTTTGATGGAAGTTCCCAAAATTAGTTCAGGGATTGAAAATTCCTTTAAAGCAATATTACTTTTAGGATCATTTTTAGAGATTGGGAATTGGAAATTTCTCTCAAACCAATTTTATGATCATTTTATTTTGGGAATTAGAAACTCCAATTTTGGTTGAGGAATTAGGAATCCAAATGAATTAATCATATTGGAATTATATACTCCATTGAATTAATTTGAAGGAATTAGAAACTCCACTCTATTTAAAATAATTTAGGGAGTAGGACTCCATTGAAGCATATTATTTTAAATTCGTGGAGTCAAGAACTCCAAATTGTTTAAATTGGTAGTCAAGGACTCCATTGATTTGTTTAAAAAATGGAGTCAAGTAGTCCATTGTTTAAATTAGCAAAGTCAAGGACTCCATTGAATTATTTGAAACAGTGGAGTCAATGCCTCTATTTAATTATTTGATGTGGTGGAGTCAAGGACTCCATCGAATTAATTGAAGTAGTAGAGTCAAAGACTATTAATTTTGATTCAGTAAAATTAGGGACTCCATTGATTTATTTACTTGGGAGTCAAGGACTCATTGATTTTTGGAAAGTCATTGGTTGGGTAAATTTTTATTTGGTAATTCTCAAGTAAGATCCACTGAGGGAGTTAGGGACCATAATTGTTTGGGATGAAGCTCCAATGGTAAAACGATGTGCACTCGAATCTTTGGATAAAACATTTAAAGATACTAGCCAAGGTTTTTTTGTGATTGAAAAATTTAGTAATTCCCAATTATAATGGATGCAAATTATTAACTTTTACCTAAAAAAATAGAAGAGCCTCTGAGCATGCGCTAGTTTTCTTTTACAATTGACCTCTTTAATTTTGGAGATGGCGTTTATTATTTATTTCCATTGACTTACCCACAAATTTTTTCAAAACTTTTATATTCTTGACTAAATCTTGTTTGGACTTTTTTTTAATTATGTAACCACCTTTTTTTTTTCATTTAAAAATTTCACATTTCAACATGCATCATGTTGTAGAATTGATCTAGTTACAACATTTTTTTTAAAACAAAATCCTAAAACCATTGGCCTACTTCTGGAGCAAACATATATGTGTAAAGTACAAAATTGTGTAAGTATGAGGTGAACATAAAAATTGTTTGATTTATATATTTTTGGTGCATAAAATATGTATTTAGGTTTACGTTTATGTTTATGTTTATGTTGTGCATTTTCAGACATATAATTAGTTAAGAATTTTTTTAAAAGTATAATTTGATTTATTGTTAAAGATTAACAAATAATTAATTGTAGATGATAAATTAATAGTTTGATATTATCCAAAAAGTTTAAATTCTTTGGAAAATAGAAAAGGGAATGCTTTTAATGGGTCACGTTAAGGTTTTTTTTTTTTTTTCTTTTTTCCCCCTTTATGGAAGGGGAGAGAGTGTGAGGTATAACCGTTTAGGGTTTGGGAAATGATTCAGATTCTATTTGAGACTTTATTTTATCATGTATTAGACTAGTTTTTACCCAAAAAAAGGATTTCAAATTTGGCAAGTTGGGCTGCTAACCTAATTTAATTGAAACATTTCTTAAACTCTTTACATGCATGAGTTAATCTATATAAAAGTGTGTTGGTTAGCATATATAGCGGATAATCTTAAAAGAAACAGTACAATTATTAACTTATTAATGGATATAAAAGGCCTACATGTGATTGTGATGCATGCATTTATAGGACCTGGAATAAATTAATTATATTAATAAATAATTCTAAAATAGGATAATCAATCCGATGACATCAAATTGATAGACTCAACAAATATTTAGTTCAGTCTTTAACTTTAAAGGAATAAACTTTGTTCAACATTAAGCTTCCATAGACATAGAGAAATTGAATTCATGCCTTACGCACAGATGGAAGAAAGGACACATTGACGAACAAACGAAACAGTCTGGCCCATATTGTATAAACTTCGCATAAAAGTTGCAGGTTACAATTTTGATAATCTAATTGAGTGTTAGTATGATCCCAACTCCTAGTTTAAAAACTCAAATGGAAAGATTTCATAATTAACTAGCCTAATCACATATGCTTAGCTCGTGTAATTTGGTTTTTTTTTTTTTCCCTAGCGTCATAATTTTTCATTCATTCCAATTTAAGGTTTACACGTTTTCTCATTAATATTATGCATTTATAATTTATAAGTGGATCAAGCAATTAAAAATCAACAGGAGAGTGGCCTTATTTTTTAGGTAATGTTTTAATGGAAGTTAAAGTTGTATTTTTATCGGATTGTCCTTTAGTTTTGTCTCTACTTAAACATAGGGGTGTAGGGGCTTTTTTGAACAAAAAAAAAAAAAAAATGAGGATCCTAAATAGGGGAAGCAGTAGTATAGATAATGTTAGGTATCAATTCTAGATTGACTGAATAGAATACACTAAAATTCCTAAAAACTCTAATGGTTAACGAAAATTTAAATGTTTCACTTTCATATTATTATATAGATATAGTTATAAATTATACTTTCAAAAAAATTCTTTAATAATTATTTTTAAGAAAATATAAATACAAATATAAACATAAATACTAACATTAACATTAACATACACATAAATGCGTACGAGACACACATTAGGGTTAAAAAAAAAAAAACCCAAATGTCATATTGCTCATCCTTTTATACTATAAAATGGTTTGGACTTAAGAAGGATCGTGATTAAATTTTTATGGAAGTTTGCTTGACCCATTTTTTGGAAAGGTGTTGTTAAGAGTCTTTCTTTCATGTAACCTTTGGGGTAATTGTTTTTTAGGGGCCTTCGTGAATGGTTGTGGGATATTGTTTGAAGTGTATACTTATGAGCCTCTCTCTTTCTCAGAGTATGGGGAAGTTTGTATTAGTTTGAAATTATGCAATTATTGGCACTCTCTTATATAGGAATGATGTCCTTCAGTCAGGTCGATTAGCGTTTCTACAGTTGGCAATACGTCCGAATAATTTAGAGGTGGTCAGTGAGTTTAAGGTAATTAGATTGAACAAATGGTATAAAATTATACCACAATTGAAATTCAATTTGAAATCTACTTGAATTTTATTTCAATTTTGAA
The DNA here is from genome assembly GCA_033629205.1 of Lithocarpus polystachyus. Lineage (NCBI taxonomy): Eukaryota > Viridiplantae > Streptophyta > Magnoliopsida > Fagales > Fagaceae > Lithocarpus > Lithocarpus polystachyus. The sequence goes on from CM066165.1 coordinate 77,492,954, forward strand.
GTATACCCATTCATTTATTTTGCAGGTTAGAAGTATACTCCAAAAATTCACAATTAAAAAATTTATGGGATAACCAATTTGTTGATTTGTCAGTGCCTTAACAACTACGTCAAATTGAATTATGAACATGTGTTTCAGCCTAATATTTGTATCAATGAATGAAACATTGGGCACCACAGGTTCTCTCCTATTATATGTGTCATGTCGCATCAATTTTCTTAATTCCTAAAACTATTCACTTGTCAGTAGGGAACATATATGTGTAAAATACAAAATTGTAACAAAAAATTTATTTAATTTATATCTTTTAATGTGTAATATATAGGTTTATGTTTTAAATTTATAGAAAAATAATTAGTCAATTATTTTTTGAAAGTATAATGTTATTTATTATTAAAGATTAACAAATAATCAATAAAAATTTAATGAATTAATAGTTTGATATTACCCAAAAACAATTTAAATTCTTTGAGGTACAAGTTGTGTTGGAAAAATGGTTTATTGTATCATGGACACTTACCCAAAACCATTAAGGTGTGAATGAGAAATTGATTCCATAAGTGTCGACCCAAGTGGCTTGGGCTTATTTCAATGTCTGTTTGTGCGCACTGTACTTAATTCCGAACCAATATGTCTATTGGCGAACCAATATGTCTATTGGTTATTGCACCTTTTCTGCACTGGTGTGAGTTTGTAACAATATGTTTATTCATAATTGCACCTATTCCAAACTGGTGCCAGGGTGCCTATATAGGCATCCTTCATTTCAATTTAAGAAGTTTGTTTTTTCATTCATTCATTAGAGTCTTTAGAGAGAGAGAGACACACACATTTTTGTTCGTTGTGCACAAAGGTTGTAGTGCTTCTTCTGCGCGTTGTTGATTATTGTATCTTGGAAGGCAGAGGTTTGAGAGACTCAAAGCATCATTGAATAGTGTGAGGGGTGAAATCTATCTTATGGACATAGTGTCAAACACTAACCTTGATCAGTTTTGTGTCAATCATTCAGCGTTCATTTGGTCTGTAAATTTTACTGTATTTTAATTATACATTCATACAAAGATTTGTGCATTATTGATCTTATTCACAAAATCACAAATGTAAATTATTTGTGTAATAATATCCAACGAGTTGAACATCATCTGTCATAATATTTGCCTCAATTTCGGGCTTAAAAATAATAAGTTTAAGTTAGAAAGTTTAAATTAATTTCAAATTCTTTAGAATTTGACTTAAATGGACTTGAGCTAGAACAAAATATAAATTATTTGAAATGAGTTTGGAATGGCTTAAATTTTATTTTTCTTTTCCCAAGGATGAATTATTGAGGTTAGGGAAGTTTTTGAAACAATTTCTCTTGAAGTTCAAATAGAATTTTTAAATTTGAGTAATCATTTTACTATTGAGCCAACAATAGTTTTATCATATAGTTTCCACAACAAATTGTTGGATTTGAAGAAAAAATTGTTTATTTATTTATTTTAAGAACTAAAAGAACTGTTGTTAGGAATACAATATTCTCATATTCTGTTGGGTTGGTCTAAATTATTTAGTTAAGGCTGTCTCCACAATGCAGGCAAGTGAGGCAATTGTCTAAGGCACCTAGATGTAAAAAGGCCAAATCAACCCGAATCCCTTCGGCCATACAGGTAATTCCACTGGGTTCTCTTAAAACAAACTTTGATGGAGCTTTGTTTGAGGAATCTAATGAAGCCAGTATTGGAGTGGTAATTCAGAACTTAGATGGTGAAGTTATGGGAGCTCGTTTTGAAAAAAAATCTCGATGCCTTCAGGCTTCATCAGTGGAGATTCTCAAGTCCTTGGCAGCTAGAGGAGTAGTTTTTTTTGTTAGTGAAATGGGTTTCAATCAATCTTGTTTTGAAGGTGACTCTGAGTTTGTTGTATACTCCTTGCGACATGGTGCTATGTCTTCTTCTGCTTTTGGTCATTTAGCTAAAGACACTCGGTCTCTTGCCAGCTCTTTTTTACAGAACGTTCCTTCTTTCACTCTATTTAGGCAAAGTAATGTTGTTGCACATTCCTTAACTAGAAGAGAGCAAGATCTTTTTTTCTGCTTTTAGTTTGGATGGAGTATTTCCTCTAGACATTGCTAGTACTATTGTTGCTGATTTACTAGTCTCTTAATAATATTCATTATGGCTTGATTCTAAAAGAAATGTGTAAGAAGGCTCTCAAATTATAATCAATAGAGTTAAATCTTTACTTGTAGGAGTATTAATAAATTATTCATAAAAAAAAATGTTCTAACTGTTTAAATTATTTGACATTAGCAATTAATATCCAATTACCTCTGGTTATTAACAGGTAAGATTGCCATCAAGAATTCATTTTTAAAAGCAAAAATTAAGATTAAACGTGTAATTCTATTAGTACATTAAGGATAAATTGGATTTAAATAAACATTTGAGTAGCATATTGGCGTCAAGAGGCTAGCCACAAGGTCTCACACCAGCAATACCGCTTCGTGGCATGCCATTTTATTTTTATTAGTTATAATTCAATTTAGTCTCTTAACTTTTATTTTAAATGTCAACTTCATTATTAAGGTTTAATTTTTGTTCTCCGTGTGTCTGAATGAGATAATATGGCCTTTCATCTAAATCTATTAGTAAACGATAAATGAAGTGTTTAAACTTTTTTATTTTTTTAACAATACTTATCAAATAGATAAATGCTATGTCCACAATCTTTTTACAACAAATTCTAAGTGGTAGGTTTTTACCGGCAGTTATTACAGGGCAAAAAAATAATTCAATAGTGAGTTCAAATTATAACTAGTAATAACTTACCACCTAGAATTTGTTGTGAAAAACATTGTTTTATTTTTATTTTTTTAATAAAAAAATGTTGTAAAAATATTGTGAATGTAGTATTTCTCTATCAAATAAAAAGATCTATTCAATGGTGTATTTTATGAATGTGGCAATGTGGTTTGTAAATCGATACATGAGTTTTTTGTGGTTTTTGGTTCAACATTTGTTGGGGATGGATTCACAATGATTCATGTTTTAGGTATGGATGGTGTTTATTGATTGGAGATTGGGAATGGTTAAAGTGTTGGGTTACTTAGTGGATCAATTATAAAGTTTCTAACAAATCATTATAGACACTCCATTTTACAACATGCATATAATATAACCCCATTCGAGGGGTATTGGTAATTTTACATCTCCAGGGGTAAATCGTAATTTTGACTGTTATATCTCCAATCACTTCACATAAAACAATTCATGATGTCTTAACAGTCAAAATGACTTGTCATAGTCCCCCATTTTTTAACAATTAAAATGCAACTACATCATTGAGTTTGATTTGAATTATTGATTTTGATTAGTTCCATGAGGATTTAAATCAAAATCAATGATTTGTAATGAAACTATTTTTCTAGACTAAAATTAATGATGAGGATGCATGCAGTTGATAATTAGGCAAAGAAATATCACCTTGTTTGATCTTGATTCTTTATAAATTACAGATTTATATACAACAATTACAATATATATATATATATATATATATAAATATATATATATATATATTAAAGAGGTGCGGTTCAAAGAAGTATATAAATCTTTCTACCATACTATCAAATCCCATAATTGTTTTTAGCTTTAATATGATCTCTTACTGTCCCGAATAATAGAAATGAAAAACGGAGATGTACATAGTATACAATTTCATAAATTTGAGACTTTAATTAACAAAATTAAAAGTTTAGATCTAATATGAAACATGGTATATACTTTAGCTTTTTTAAAAAAAATGCATTTTTCCTTTAAAAAAAAAATTTAGATTGATTTTTTAATTTCAAAAAATATACACAAGAGTGTTCCATATAGTCATATACATAGTTATCAGAAGGCAATTGGCAATTTTTTTTTTCTAATAGCTAAATAAATCAAGTATTTGTGGTTACAATGGAACAAGTTATACATATAAGAAATCCACAATTTATCCTAATTCAAATCATTTTAATTCTTCTATGCAAAAGTGGCCCTTTTGTTCTCTCTCCCAAAAAAATGAATTCATCCGGATTTAATTTTTTAACTTTTTTTTTTATCTATAAATATGTACTAATGAAAAATTAATTTTTTTTCAATCATCATGTCAAATGAATTCGTTACCAAAATAACTAGAATATGTAAAGTAAAAAAAAAAAGTGATCTCTTTCAATACACTCTTATTATGTAGAGCAGAGACGTTGCATGAATTTGGAATGAAACCAACTTCTGAAATTAAAATAGGTAATAGGTGCACCAATTTATCAACTTATTCTAACATATCAACATGCAGATGAATATATTGTTTCACAGCCAAAAGTGTCATTTCAAATTCAAGAGAAGCAATTTTCACCATCAATATAGTGAATCCGGATTAACATCCACAAAGGAAAGTTAAAAAAAAAAAAGAAGAAAAAAAAGAAAAACTTGAAATCCGGATCTTGACGTATAAATTGTTCTATTGCAACCCCAACTGCTTAAATTATTTGACCATTAACAATTAATATCCAATTCCCAATTAAGAATTCATTTTTAAAAGCATAAATTAAAATTAAATGTGTAGTGCTGTTAGTATATTTATGATCAATTGGATTTAAAATAAATATTTGAGTAGCATATTGCCACCAAGAGGCTGCCCACAAGGTCTCACACCAGCAATACCGCTTCGTGGGTATGCCATTTTTATTTTTAGGTTATAATTCAATTTAGTCTTCTAAATTTTATTTCAACTGTCAACTAAGGTTTAATTTTTGTTCTGGTTTTGTCTAAATGAGATAATTTGATCCTTTCATCTAAATCTATTAGTAAATTAAGTGTTTAAAATTTATTATTATTTTTTTAATAATACCTTATCAAATAACAAGATCTATTGAATGGTGTATTTTATGAATGTTTCAAACAAATTTTAGCTTTTACAAAATGTTTGTTTGTTTGTTTTTTTTTTTTTTTTTGATACATACAAAATGTTTGTTAATGGATTCGGAAAGAAGGTCGAAAATGAATAAATTTAAGGGAGTTCATAGTTATTCTCTTTATGGGCCTAATTTCCAAACACTCGATCAGTAATCCTTAAACTCATAAATGCACGTTAAGATCCCATCATCCATAAACTTCCGAACATCTTAAACTCATACTAGGCTTTTTATTTATTTATTTATTTATTTTTTGGGTTTATTTAAGAAAGAGTTGTATTCCTACTTTTCACTATTAACTTGAGAGAAAAATATGAAAGTGAAAATAAAAATAGTTTAATGATTAAAAAAATAGGACAAAAATATTATTTTTATCTCTATATTTTGAGACTATTTTTTTTTTTTTTGGGTTAAAAAAATAGGGGGATTTATGGTTATATTACATAGGGATGGCAATTTTGCCCCGCCCCGCTTTGCCCCACCCCGTCCCACTCCGCCCCGTGCGGGTTTTCCCCGCCCCGCAAAGGTAGTGGGGCGGGGATGGGGCAATATTTTGTCCCCGCACCCTGGGGCGGGGCGGGGATGGGTTTAGTATTTTTATCCCCGCCCCGCCCCGCCCCCGCACTAATAAAAACTATAATTGTAAATTTAGTAAACCTTAAATCACTAATATTTAAAGTGAATCACAAGAAAACAAGACATGAGATAAAATATTTTTTATTCTAAAACCCTAACGCTATTGCTGCCCTTTGACCCTTCCCTTTGCTCTATAGTCTATACATATTTTTTAATTTTCAAGCCAAACTCCACTCTAAATCTATAAAGAAGAAAGTGGTGTCATTACATTGGGAGAAAGCGAAACCTATTCTTCAAGAACTAGTTAATTTTTATTTGTTATAAGACAATGTTTATTTTGTTAAAAAACTAGTCAATTATTCTTGATAATTTTGTTCATGCAAAGATAATGTTTATTTTGTTATAAGAAATTTTGAATTATGTTGTTACGTATTAGACTATTTAAATATTTGGTTTATTTAAATGCTTGGATTTTAAAACATTTTGTTTTGTTGTGATTTATATTATTGTAGCAAAAAATTTATTTATATATATAAAATTGTATTAGGGGCGGGGCGGGGCGGGTCCCCGTGGGGCCCCAAAGGGCGGGGATGGGGCAAGGTAGTTTGCCCCGCACCCCAAGGCGGGGCGGGGATGGGGAAGGGCAACAACCATGCGGGGCGGGGACGAAGATCCCATCCTCCGGCCCCGCCCCGCCCCGCCCCATTGCCATCCCTAATATTACACCCCCGGGCAGAGAGCCGGGACAGCTGGGAAATTTCACCTTAGGCCAGACCCGTGTGAGAGTCACCCCACGCTTCGCGTGAGTACACCCCTCACCAAGTTTACCCACCAACGGTATCATTTTAAACGCTAGCACGCAAAATACTTATATAACTATTAAAATAATATTAAAAATGTCACATCAATAACTAATTAAAAAAAAAATCAATTTATCAATTTTAACAAAATTAAAAAAAAAAAACAAAATTAAAATTCAAAAAATACATCAATTTATCTGTCTTCATCTTCAACAGGAAGACTAAAGACCATAAACTCAGATTTTAAATATAAGAACAGCCCAGATCTTCTAGCATTTTCTTACCTTTTCTTGTCAACCAAACACAAACATAAACATAAACACAAACCGATCTCCAGCAAGTACACAAACACAAACCCAGCAGCAGATCTTTCTTGTCAACCAAACAACAACAACAACAAAAAAAAAAAAAAAAAAAAAAAAAAAAACACATACCCAAAAATCAGCAAGAATACAAACACAAACACAAACACAAACCCATCGATCCATCTTCAGCAACAGCCCAACAATCCATCTTCTACAAGATTATCTTATTCTTTGAAACCAAACACAAAATCACAGCGATCCGCGATCTGAAGCCCAACTATCTGAAACTCAACTCAAACCAATGATCCGAAATCTCCAAACCCACCACATCCACATCCACAAGCTTTAATCCTTCACCGATCTTCAAACCAATCGTAATCATCCGATCTTCTACTTCTGTTTCACCGCAGAGAACCCAGGCTGAAGCTCCTTAAGCTTTAATCTTTCATTGTTGACCACCACAGCCGCGAACGACAGTGGATCCTTTCTGGGCTTGGTTTATGGGTTTCAAATCCAAACACCATACAACAATGGCCAAGGGGTTAGATTGATCTAAAGAAAGAGAGAGAGAGAGACAAAGCCGAGGGTTTGTGTGAGCAGAGAGCTCGAGATAAGAAGAGACGAGATCTGAAAACCATAGCCATGAAGGTGACGATTGGGTCTTGATCTGAAGAGAGAGAGAGAGGGGCTATAAGGAGGCCATGGGTCTTGATTTGAAGAGAGAGAGAGAGAGAGAGAGAGAGAGAGAGAGAGAGGCTTTGAATTTGGTTTTGGCTTTGAATCGGGTGAGAGAGTGTGGGGCTCTTCAATGTTATTTGTTTGTTTATTTTTTCCATTTGGGGCTGTTCAGAGCTTGAAGAACATGAACATGAACATTCATGTTCTATTCTGAGTTTTTCGTATTCTTCCCAAAAAAGAAGAAAAAAAATTTTGATAATTTTTTTGCGCTTTAAAATTTTTAGGTTCAAAATCCACTTAGATCTTTTGTTTTAAAATTTTGATAATTTTTTTGTGTTTCAAAATATGTGATTTTTTGTTTTTAATTTTTTTTATTTAGTTAAAATTAATAAATTATTTTTTAAAAAATTTATACTAAATGTGAAATAAAATTTATTATTATTAATATCAATATTTATATTAAAAACCGAAACCTCTGAAACTCCTACAATTTTCAACATCATCATTTTAATTTATAATTTTTCTTAATTTTTAAAATTAAATAGTAAGAGAGTCTTAACAGGAGTCATCTTCCTCTTTTTTCCTCATCATTTTAATTTATAAAAAATTTTAATTTGTTAAACTAAATAGTAAGAGAGTTCTAATAGGAGTCTCTCTCTTTTTTCCTCAATCATAATAAGAGTTTTTTTTTTTTTTTTTTCTTTCACGTGAGTCTTTTTTTTTAACCTAAAGTGAGCCCTTAAAAAAAAAAAAAACTTACGTGAGGTCTCATTTAAAAAAAAATTTATTTATTTTAATCCTAATTCTAACGTAAGTCTTTCAAAAAGTTAAAATTTTCAGTTTTATATTATATATAGATATTATTATATATATATATATATATATAAAATCGAAGTCTCTGAAACTCCCACAATTTTTCACATCATCATTTTAATTTATAATTTTTTAAAATTTTAAAACTAAATAGTGAGAGAGTCCTAACAGGAGTCCTCTTCCTTTTTTTTCCTCATCATTTTAATTTATAAAAAATTTTAATTTGTTAAACTAAATAGTGAGAGAATCCTAATAGGAGTCTCTCTCTTTTTTCCTTAATCTTAATAGGAGCGACTTTTTTTTTTTTGTCAGGTGAGTTTTTTTTTTTAACCTAAAGTGAGCCCTTAAAAAAAAAAAAAATAACGTGAGGTCTAATTTAAAAAAAAATTATTTTTTAATCATAATTCTAATGTAAGTCTTTCAAAAAGTTAAAATTTTCAGTTTTATATTATATATAGATAATAACAATAATGTGGCAAGTTTTAAGAATACGAGAATGCAATTTGTAAATTTACTATCAAAATAACATAGATTAGATTGGTAGTGGATAGTAGATATAATTGCAGTTGAATATTATGTAAAGTTATCACCATAGAATAGCCCACGTCGAAATGTGTTATGTGAAACCAATGATATGAAAGAAAAAGAATTTTTCTAAATCATTATATTGAAGAAATTAGTTATTTTCATTCATTTTTAAATTATACATTTTTAAAATTTAAGTCATATACCTTTAAGTAAAATAAGTACTTTTAATTTTCATTTAACTATTAGCGATTGGTTAAAAAAAAAATCTGGTCAACTAGTGCGTTTAGGATATTTGTGAATAAACCCGACCAATGTGAATCAATCTGAAACGTTTCACTCAAACCTTGTCCTAGATTAGGGGTAGCTAAACTAATCCAAAGGCCATAAGAGGGGATCATATATTTAAATGAGATTATTGTGTACTCCCGGAGTATCATAAATGTGTACTCTTTCTTCTCACATAAATGGTGAGAAGAAAGAGTACACATTTATGATAAGACCTGCACATGGAGGGCAATCTTTTCAAGAAACCTGGCAGCCCCCTCCTCCTTCTCTATTTAAGCTTAATTTTGATGCAGCTCTGTTTTCAGCTCTTAACAGGTCAGGCTTTGGTGCAGTGATCTGGAATGAAAAAGGTGAGGTTATGGCAGCTATGGCTGCAAAGGGTCCTGAGGTATCTTGTAGCGAGGAGGCTGAGTTTCTTGCTTGTCGGAAAGCTATTGAATTCGCTATTGATGCTGGCTTTTCTGAACTTGTTATTGAAGGGGATAATTCTTCTGTCATGAAAGTTGTTTCGGCTATGCAGGAGGACTATTCTTTGCTTGGGAATGTAATTGGTGATATTCACCATTTGGTTAGGAACTTACAATGGGTTAGGATCGAATGTACTAGGAGAGGGGGGAATAGAGTTGCTCATGAGTTAGCTCAATTTGCTAAAAACATTAGTCAAGATTTGTTTTGGACGGAAGATGTTCCTCCAATAGTTAGGGTTGCTTTGCTTCAAGATGCTAATTTTTCTGATTAATTAAATAATATGTTTCTGTTTCAAAAAAAAAAAAAAATTTTAATTCATATATTCTTTATTTAAAAAATAAAATAAATTAACAATTCCATATACAAACACTACCATAATAAATATTGTATCTATTAATAATTACCATAATTATATATTTAATAGTTTCATATAAAAAAAATCATAATAAATACTCATTAATATCTATTCATAATGATCAAATTTCATATTTAATAGTATTTCATGTACAAACACAATCATAAAAATATCCATTAATATTTACAATAATTATATAATTAATGGTTCATATAAAACAAAATCATAATAAATACTCATTAATAGTATTCATGTACAAACTCAATTATAATAAATTTCTATTAATACCTCTCATAATATCAAATTTCATATTTATATACAAATAAAAATAGAAATAAAATTATTTTTATATAAAATCATGTATTATTAAATTTCTCACACATTGCATGAGCCACTGACTTGTTAAGGAAATAAATAAAAATTATATTATTATCTAATTAAATAAATATTAGATATATTAAGAAATTTAATAAAAATGATATTGCTAAAAAAATCAACTTCTATTAACATCAATTGATTTTAGAATAATTTCATGATCACAAAATAATAATAATTCATAATTTCTTTATTTGTCTATCAATTTACATAGGAAATTAAAAAAAAAAAATGCAAATTATGGTGGATCAAGTGTGAGCTAATAAGAAAATTAAAATCTATTGTAATTGTGATTTGTGAAGTTATTGTGAATTTTTGTTGCCACTATATATATTTCGCCAATAGCCTAGTTACGTGTGTGTTTGGAAACGTAGGTCCTGATCTGTGCTTGTCCTGATCTACTTAGTCCACGGTATCCGAAAGACTGTAGCCGTTTAGCCGGAGTGAGGCGTCGAGGCGTTGTGTCGACTAGATAGTGGTTTTGTAGCAATTTTTGGGGTAACCAAGTGAGACAGTGAGGGCAGATTCGCAAACATGCTCCTATGGCATTCGCAAACATGCTCCTATGGCAGACTATTGCTCATTGACGAGTTTTGGAGATAGAGAAAATTAGGATTTAATTGTGTTAAATTTTACAGATAGTCAAGATGTTGAGTAAATTGTTTAGAAGTAACTCAACCTCCAGTTTAGCCAGTAGATCCACATCACTCCCAGAAATTCCACAACAGTCTAGAATTATCAATAGTGAAGAATATGAGGTACAGGATTTAGACCTTAAGTTAGGAGATTGGAACCTCCCCAAGGTACCCACAAAGCAGTTTTATAAGTCTTCTACATGGAACTTGAATTCATTCAAGACAGACTTCCATGTTAGAACCATAGAACAAGTTTATGGAATAAACAAGGAGTACGAGACGTGCTACTTGTTTAGCCCAGAACAGATTAAGGCACACATAAACAAAGGTTTTCATTTTATCCACATAGGTTTAGTCCAGGTTGGAGTTAAACCTCTCATTAGGTCAGGATTAAACAATTCAGTTCTGTTAGCCCTTAGAGATACCCGTCATGTAAGGTTTGATGACAATCTCTTAGGAACAGTTCAAGCCAGTTTAAGTAACAGACCAGTCCATTTCGACTGTTTCCCAAACTTCACAGTCCACATCCATGACAAGAATGTCCTACAGGCCTTGACCCTTAATATCAAGACCCATGGAACCTTAGTCACTCAAGGAACCAGTCAGATAGCACTTATATACAGAGTGTATTATAAGTGTATCAAGACAAACATGAATGTTGGAGCTTTAGATAGAAAGAAGGTAGGAGAAACCCTTCTTATCCAAACCAACATCCATAATGCCAAGATCAAAGTTCCTAGAACCCTTAGATGGGATGAAATTTCCTTTCCAGACGATTGGAAACTTCATAATGAGAATCACCCTCTCTTGATCCAAGAAGTAGACCAAGATCCAGAAGTAGATTTTGTCCAGCAACTAGCAGATGGTTCTGTTAGGCTTAGTTTCGACAAATCTAGGTTTAGAACGCCCCTAGATGATTATAGACTTAGATCCCCAATAGATCTTAGTCGATTCCCTTCTAAGAATTCACCTATTCTCTTGAGAGATAAACCTGCATCCCAAGCTAGTTCCTCTAGACCTCTAGCACCATTCCCTAGATCTAGAAGAGACTTAAGTGCAGACTTTCAAGGAGTTAAAAATAGATCTCAGGTTAGCACACCTTGCTACACAGCCAAGAATGACTCAGTTATTGATCACGGTGACAATAATAGTCAGAAGGTAGGATCATCTTCAGGAACAGATATGGAAAATCCTGATATAGAGAACCCATACCAGGATTATGAGCTCAAAACTCTAAGGAAAGAGTTTAAGCCAGACATGAAGCTTTTAGGTGATGAATTTGACTTAGACAGGAACAAAGCCAAACGAGAAGCCTATAAAGCCAACCATACCAGAGAACAAAAGGTTCAAGTTCTCAATGCTTGGATCAAATTCATGAAAGAGATGCAAGAACATATCTTTTTCTTTGATTACTTTGAGAACTATCACGAGAAAAAGATTTGTGAGGCACAAAGACTCCCCTCTGAGGTAAAAACCCTTAGTAAACAAGAAGAACTTCTCTTAGATCTCATAGAACAGATCGAAGATCCAGTCATCAAAGCCTAAAAACTCAGTGCATTTCGTGCAACCTTAGTTCCGGAAACAACCAAACCTGAACCACCCAGGATCAAGGAACCCAAGGTAGATTTAGAAAAGATTTATGAAAGATTCTCTAGATCCAAAAAGGAAGTCACAGTTAATGACCTCCAAAAAGACATTAAAGAAACCAAGTCTGAGGTAAGAACCCTCAAACAGGAATTAACCATCCTTAGGATAGACAATACTCTTTTAGATCAGAGAGTAAAAAACCTTGAAGGCACTTCCTCTTATCAGAAAATAGAAACCTCTGATGACGAAGAAATAGAAAACCCAACAGCAGATATGATCCACGATGACCAACCAGAAACAACAAAGTTTTTAGATACTTTGAATAGGATGAATTTTCAGAAATGGCATTCTGAGGTTAGAATTGTGATTAGCAAAGATTATGAGTTTAAGACAGTTGCCTTATTAGACTCGGGTGCTGATCTCAATTGTATCCAAGAAGGAATTATCCCCTCCAAGTATTTCAGGAAAACCAGAGAAAGGTTAACATCTGCAAGTGGAGGACGTATGCAGATCAAGTACAAAATCCCAGGAGCACACGTTTGCCAAGATAATGCGTGCTTTAAAACAACATTTGTTTTGGTTAAGAATATGACAGACAAGGTTATTTTAGGAAACCCATTCATGTGTCTTCTGTATCCCTTTACAACAGACAATGAAGGTATCACTACCCATCCCTTTGGCCAACCAGTCAAGTTTAAGTTTCTTAGGAGCCCAGAACCAAGAGATATTAGTATCCTCCATGATGTTTCTGTCTCCAAGACTCTTAACCTTATTAGTGCCAAAAGACAATAGATTAAGTATCTAGAAGAAGATCTAAGATACAAGAAAGTCGAAGAAAGACTAACTTGTAACACGATCCAGCAAAAAATCAGAGAGTTTGAAGAAAAACTCAAGCAGGAAGTCTGCTCTGATTTACCCACAGCCTTTTGGTATAGAAAGAAGCATGAGGTAGCGCTTCCTTATACCAAAGACTTCAGTGAAAAGAACATTCCAACCAAAGCTAGACCCATCCAAATGAACCAAGAACTCATGGATGTTTGCAAAACAGAAATAAAAGATCTCCTTAAAAAGGGAATCATCAGAAACTCTAGGTCACCATGGTCTTGTCCAGCCTTTTATGTCCAGAAAAATGCTGAGATAGAGAGAGGTGTACCCAGGTTAGTTATCAACTACAAGCCGCTTAACAAAGTCTTAGAATGGGTAAGGTACCCAATTCCCAACAAGAAAGACCTTGTTAACAGACTTAGTAAAGCTGTAGTTTTTAGTAAGTTTGATATGAAGAGTGGTTTTTGGCAGATACAAATCAGAGAGTCTGATAGGTATAAGACAGCCTTTACCACACCCTTTGGTCATTACGAATGGAATGTAATGCCCTTTGGCCTTAAAAATGCACCCTCAGAATTCCAAAATATCATGAATGAGATTTTTAATCCATTCTCCAGTCATGCCATTGTTTACATTGATGATGTACTCATCTTCTCAGATTCAATTGACAGGCATTGGAAGCACTTGCGTGTTTTTCTCCAAACCATCAAGTTTAATGGTCTTGTTGTTTCAGCCCCCAAAATCAAGCTTTTCCAAACCAGTGTAAGGTTTTTAGGTTTTGATATAAAACATGGTGTTATCAAACCTATTAACAGAGCTATTCAGTTTGCAGATAAATTCCCAGATGAAATCCTAGACAAAACCCAGCTTCAGAGATTTCTAGGATCTCTAAATTATATTTCAGATTTCTATCAAAATCTTAGACAGCAATGCAAACCCCTTTTTGATAGACTTCAGACCAATCCATCTCCATGGACCTCAGTTCATACAAAAATTGTCCAGGACATTAAGAAATATGTCAAGACACTCCCTTGTTTAGGAATTCCCTCAGTCAATTCCTTCAAGATTGTTCAAACTGATGCCTCAGACATAGGTTATGGTGGCATTCTTCTCCAGCGTGTCAATCCTAATTCTCCGGAACAGATAGTCTGTTTCCATTCAGGAATTTGGACCTCCACTCAGTTAAATTATAGTACTATTAAAAAAGAAATCTTATCCATAGTACTTTGCATTTCAAAATTTCAAAGTGATCTTTTGAATCAAAGATTTTTAATAAGAATTGATTGCAAATCAGCAAAACATGTTTTAGAAAAAGATGTTCAAAATATTGCATCAAAACAGATTTTTGCCCGATGGCAAGCTATTCTTTCAGTTTTTGACTTTGACATAGAATTCATAAAAGGAACTCAAAACAGTATCCCTGATTTCCTCACCCGTGAATTTTTGCAGAGTCCAAACCACGATGTCGGGAAAGAAACCCGTCCCCCCAAAGTTGCCTAAACAGCAAAACCCAGGTAGCACTAGTCAGGCAAAGAACCCTGGCCAGTTAGTTCCAGCAACCTCAGCCTCAGTTTCCAGTCGTTATGTTACATCTACCATCCCAAGACCTAATTATAACAGGCCAGTCCAACCCAGTTATAGTACAGCCTTAGCCTCCCCAGCCCCTAGGCAAATCTCACCCTACACATTTAATGATCCTTTTGGCCCCATACAGTCCCAAAAGTCATCCCAACCATTGTCCAGAAAAAATAGGTCACCTTACTTCAAGAAGCCATACATCCAACATATCTCTTATATTGAACCCCACATAGTTCATATAAAAGATCCTCTAGCTTTAGCCATGGAAGTATTCCCAGAAGGATGGCATTTTCTCCCAAAGCATCCGGAGAAAAACATCAAGTATTACAGGCAAATCCTCATTGAGGAAGAGTCTACCAGAATTGAAGACATCATGAACAAAAGGGACCCCTCAGCAGTCCTTTATCATAAGTTCATCATCACAGGTTTTATCAATAGCAAAGAATGGGGACAGCATCCCTCTTTGTTAAGAACTCTCAGGGGACTCAAGTCCGTCACAGGTTCAAATCTCCATTACAGTTATTATGATTATATGGATGCATTTGAAAAGGTTCTTTATTACCAGAATAAGCAGTTTGATCACTCCTGGTTCATAATGTTTGATAAGAAGTTTTCCTGCACCGGAATTCCTGTATGGTTCCTTAAGTGGTGGGACATGTTTGGGTCAGTTCCCCAGATCTTCCCAGAACCCCTCCAAGATGCCCTCCGGTATTTCAGTTCAAGAAGCCAGGCTCTTATCACACCTCATGGTGCCCAGTTTCCGGCAATTCTGCACATGACGGTCATGTACAGGATCCATTGGATCAGTATGTGGAACTATGAGATAAAAGGAAATCTTTTAGACAGAGAATTTTCAGTTAAATGGTGGGATAGTCTCAAGATCGACACCATCATCAGTCAAGTTCATCAGGATCTTCCTCCTCCAGTTCAGAGGAATATAGTCACAAGGTCCCAATCCAGTCTAGATTCTTTTGCAGGAAAGTCCAGCAAAGAATTAAAAGATCTAGCTCATCAGTTACTTCTCCAATCAGAAGAATTATAGTCCCAGGAGAAAGGTTCCCCTGTTTCCTCAGAAGCCTCAGCAAACTTTGATCCAAATGATCCTTTATTCCAGGATTCCCAGGATCCAAATGATGCTTACAGGCTAGACAGCCCCTAAAGAAGATTCTGGATAGGACCAGTCACTATTCAGATACTATTCATCCACAGTACCAGTCAACACGGATGAACAGTAACCAGCACTCAGTCGACGCTACAGACAAGGGACAGAACACTATTCATGAACAGTAAAAAGTCACTATTCATGAACAGTACCCGACAGAATCATTTAGAGTTACTATTTGCTTTCGGTGGAAAAGAAATTCACCCAAGTAAAAGCATTTTACTCTCCGTAATTTCAGCAATCAGTCCAAGCATCCAAGGCTCCCAGCCTTCTATAAATTCAGACTCCCAGTTCAGTTGAGGGCAGAGACCAATAGAGACCAAAATTGCAAGAACCAATTTTAGAATCCCCTCTCCCTTCTTGTAATAAGATTGTATCCCAGTTAGTTTTCTCAGCTTACATTTGTATCACTCCAGTCAGTTTTACACTTGTAACCCAGTCTTCCGCTCAGTTGTAACACAGTAGTAACTTGCCCCCCTTTTGGTATCATATATATATATATATATATATATATAATGTTTTACTTTTGGTTGACCGGATAATATTTTTTCATAAAAGTTTTTGAGACATCGCAATCTTACATGCCAATTCTATATATATTTAGTAGAGTTTATATATGTTATATTTAAACACTTGATTAGAATCTTAACATATCATATTTTTAACATATCATATTTTTTTAAAGGGAAAAGTTTAATGATGCTTTAAGGGAATTGGTTTATAAAATCTTTTTAGAAACATTTTATTGGAAAAGAATGAAGTAACTATTTTTTTTTTTGCAATTTTTTTATATTTTCCATAAAAGTGGTATTAAATTTTTACTAAAATTTTCAAATTAACAAATGCTCTAAGGGCAATAAATGTTTTGACAGCTTTTTCTATTTTCCATAAAAGCGGTGTCAAAACTTTTCTAAAATTGATCAGTAACCATTGCTCTAATAGCACCCGTTAGCATGACCCAATAATAAAAAAGATGATTCTGTATACAAACACAACAATAATAAATACCTTTAATAATTACAATAATTATTCATTTAATAGTTTTGTAACAATAATAAATACCTTTAATAATTACAATAATTATTCATTTAATAGTTTTGTATAAAAAAAAATCATAATAAATATACCTTTAATAATTACCAAAATTATACATTTAATAGTTCTATATAAAATAAAACCATAATAAATACTCATTAATATCTTTCATAATTATCAAATTTCATATTTAATACTATTTCAAGTATAAACACAATTATAATAAATGTCTATTAATAGTTATCAAAATGTCAAGTTTTATATTTATATACAAAATAATAAAAAAGTGAATAATTATATATATATAATACATGTGTCTTTTTTTTTTTTTTTAGAGAGTTTCAACTTATTGTGTCCACTCTTGATAATAGCTCTTTATCGTCAGACTAAGACACCAATTAGTTTTTGGTGTAGGCGGGGGTTGAACCTCAGATCTCTTATACAACCATCAGAGACTTTACCATTTGAGCTAACTGGAACCCACACATGAGTTGCTAACTAGTTATTTTAATAGCCATGTCGACGTTCTGTGTGCCAACAATGCACTCCGTTTGCCACGTAGGCTATTTTTTATTAATGAGATGACGGTAGGGACTAAAATGGAACGGTTTTTTATTTTGAAGACTAAAAGTAGTAAAAAAAAAAAGTAGGAACCAAAGTGGGAATAAGGTAAAAATATAGAGGCGAAAATTGTATTTTTGAAAAAAAAAAAAGAAAAGAAGGTACGATTGTGGGGGAAAAAAAGCAGCTTTTTTTTTTTCAAAAAGAAGAAGTTATATTAGTACTTGACAACTAACGTGAGAGAGAAATGTGGAGATGGGAGGAAAAAACAGTTTTTTATTTTTAAATTTAGCTAAAAATTAGAAGTTTTTAAATTACAAATTTCATATGTCTAATCCTATGATTTTAGCCTTAAAAATAGATGAATTTAAGGGTATTTTGGACATTTAAATTGAGAATCTCAAATAGCGAAAACCCCTTAAATAGTAGTATAAATAAAAACATATATTAAGAGCCCGTCATGGCAACCTCGTATAATAA
The DNA here is from genome assembly GCA_033629205.1 of Lithocarpus polystachyus. Taxonomy (NCBI): domain Eukaryota; kingdom Viridiplantae; phylum Streptophyta; class Magnoliopsida; order Fagales; family Fagaceae; genus Lithocarpus; species Lithocarpus polystachyus. Next base: position 77,510,933 of record CM066165.1, read on the forward strand.
AGATTAAAGAAACATAACCAATATTAGCACATAAGAGCTCAATAATATTAAATTAATAATAAGCAAAAATACCAATTTTTTTTCCTTACTCTCAATTTGATTTTTATATTTTGGTAATAGTTAGTTTAGTCCATACTATTTTCAACTTTCAATCTATGTGATCCCTACATTTTAGTAGCAATCAAATTAGTTCTTATTATTTTCAACTTTTAGTCAATTTGATCCATATTATTTTCAATTTACAGTTATTCTAGGTCTAAATTAGGGTTTGTTTTAGTTGCTGAGATGATATCTGTGTTTACTAGAGTTAGAAATTAGTAAATTTGATTTGTATTTTTTGTGCTTGGTTGTCAAGAAAGGGAAAGAAAATTTGTGATTTAACTGTAGAGATCAAATTGATTAGAAGTTCAAACTAATTGACCAAATTGACTCCTACCAAATTGTATGAACTAAATTGATAATACCCCCAAAAAGTAAGGACAAAGCTCCCCCCCCCCCCCCCTCCCTTGCACCCCCAAACACACGCACACTAATATACATACCGTGCTTCTAGGGTTGGCATTTTGAAGAGGTACATCCTCTAGAATCTATTCTATTATTATACCTTTTTTGGACAAGGGAATATATGCTATTGTGCTAAAACTAGTTTTAGATTAGGTAATTTAGATGGACTTACAATGGTTTTGAATAGGTTGAAAGTATTATACATTCAAAATTTTATAAATGAGATGGAATGTTAGCACAAATTGAAACCCATTTGAAGTATAGGGACACTTGGTATCAAATTACTCGTCTACTATGCAGTCAGTATCTCAGATTTGATATCACGTAGTTACAGCTCTAGCTATATGGTGTAGTCTATTAGTGTCACTTCATTGTTATTTCTTTTGCTCTAGCAATATGGTGTAGTTTATTAGTATTCATTTTTATTTCTCATTTGATTGTATTCTTGCCAATTTATAGTTTATTTTTACAAAGAAATTATTGTTGAATTATCTTAATTCAAATTCAAAACAATACTCCCTTTTTCAAATGATAAGGTTCTTTAAATAAAAAATAAATTAAAAAATGAGTTGTCTTAAAGTGAATAAAAGTTAAAACTAAAAGTTCAATGTGACATCAAATTCTTTTATATATATATATATATATATATATATATAATCTTATTGAAAGTGGTGTCACCTTTAATATAAAACTAACAAAATCTTTGATTGTTCCAATGATTGATAAAAGATAAATACCTACACCAAAATTAAGAAATTGATTTGACATATAGCACAAAATTATACTTCAATTTATAATCTAATTGGATTTTCTCTTAATTTTGATTTATATATATAGTTATACTTTCAAAAAAATCTTAAATAAGTATTTAATTTTTTTTAAGAATATAAACATAAACATAAACTTGTACAAAACAAAAATTAGAGTTTTGAAAGAAAAAAAAAAAAAACTGTAAGATCCTTTTATATCTTAAATGATCAGAACACATCAAGGAATTTGATGAAATTATTTTAAAAGATTTCTTGCCTCTTTTTTTGGAAAGGTGTTGTTTAGAGTATTTCTTCCACGTAGCCTTTTTTGGGAATTTATTTTTGAAAGCTTGAATTTGTGTGAAACATAAGAGTTTGTTTAGACCCCCAATTAGAAATTATGGTTAGATTGCTTTTACTCTTACTTAATTAAAGTGCGGAAACAAGAGTAAATGTGTGCAATGAACCGATACTACTCTAGTGCATAAACATGAACAATAAATAATAAAAGTAAAGCATAAGAGTAAGGGAAGAAGATTGCAAACACAGATAACACGCTGATGTGTTATCGAAGAGGAAACTGAAAAACTTGGCGAAAAACCTCTCCGCCACCCTCCAAGCGGTAAATCGATCCACTAGAGAATAAAGTTGGAGTACACGAATAACAAAAGACCTTCCAATCCTAGTCTACCCAATGTACTTGAGTCCTCCAAGCTCCTGCTCCCAACTGACTTCGCCAAGTCTTGTCTTCTTTAGCTCTTCGAATCCTGCAATACGCCCGATTGCATCTGCCAAGCTTCACTGGCTTCTTTTGGAAAATCTCCAATGCTTCCTAGATCTAAAACACTCTCTACACTCTGAAAAGGTGTGGGTTATGTTTGGGTACAAATCTCCTCTCAAGGTATGGCAATGGGAGAGGGAAGGAGAAGAGACTAGAATGATTTCTCACTAAGGATGAGTAGCTCTATTAAGTTATGATTTTTCTTATAACATTAGTATTGGTTTATTCCATGACAAAAAGTGTTGTAATTGCATAAATTTGTTTCCTTGTATTTTTGTGGGGTTTTATTGTATTGGGTTTAGTACTAAGTTGGTGAAGACTCAAGCTTAATTGAAGATCAGTGTATTTCGCAACTAACTTGCGAGAAGTTCGTGAGAAGGGTTCTCGCGAAAAGGGCATGTGAGAAGTACATGACTGGAAGCTGAAGAGTCGTGCTAGGTTGTCAATTTCGCTAGTATTTCGTGGGTAAGACCTTCCTGCGAGACTCCCTGGCTGGAGGATTTCTAAGTGTGAATTTTTTATCCTTCACCTATACTATATATACTCTCATTACCCACAAATTGTGAGGAGGTCATTTAGAGAGAAAAACCTTAGATAGGTTTTCTACAACTCACACACCCATCTTTTAGGGAGGGAGAGCTACTCATCTTTAGTGACAAATCATTCTAGCCTCTTCTCCTTCCCTTTGCCATTGTCATACCTTGAGAGGAGATTTATACCCAAACACAACTCACACCTTTCAGAGTGTAGAGAGTGTTTTAGTGCTACTGGGAAGCATTGGTAGAAGCCATATGTTTGGCGGATGCAATCAGGCTAAATTGCGTGATTCGGAAAGCTAGAAAAGACAAGGCTTGGCGAAGTCAGTTGGTAGCAAAATTTTGAGGGCTTGAGTACATGGGGTAGACTTGGCTTGGGGGGTCTTTTGTTCTTCGTGTACTCCAACTTATTCTCTAGTGGATCAATTTACCGTTTGGAGGGCGGCGGAGAGGTTTTACGCCAAGTACTTCGGTTTCCTCTTCGATAACACATCGGCGTGTTATCTTGTGTTTGCATTCTTCTTCCCTACTCTTTTAGCTTTCATTTTATTGCTGTGCTTTGATGAATATGACTTAGAGTAGTTATATTGTTTATCCGCTCGCATTTACTCTATTTCGCACTTAGTATAAGTTAGAGTAAAATCAATTGAGCTGTAATCCTTTTTAGTTTAAGGGTCTAAACAGCTCTTGTATTTTCAACACATTTTCGAGATTTCAATTGGTATCAGAGCGGGTACACTTGTTTTGATTTCATTACCTAAGTGTAATCCTTGATTTCTTGTGTGTTTTGTCATGGATAATGCTTTGTATGCTTCTATGGATGTTGTTGATTGTAATATGCCATGTGTTTGTGAAAATGCCTCTATGAGTGTTTATACTCATGATTGTGATGCCATATTACATGAATCATTGGGCATTGTTGATATTCCTAACATCAAACTCTTGAAGAAAAAGGCTAACAAGTTTCATAAGAATTTAAGCAAGCTTATTTTTGAAAAAGATGATTTGATTGCTAAGCTCAATGAATCCAACAAATTGGTTGAAAAGTATAAGAAACTTGCTGAAAATTCTTGTGAAAAGTTGAAAGATTTTGAATGTTTGAATATAGACTTGGATGCTAAACTTGTTTTGTTGAATAAACTTGTTGATAAGCTAAAATGTGGAAATGAATATTTTAAGATGCATACCAAGTTTTTGATTGCTGAACCTATTGCTAAAAAGGATGAAAATATTTGTTGCAATTATGTTGTGGTACCCAATTGTATGCCTATTTTGTGCTTTACCTCAAAGGACAAATCGGTATACATTCCTCTACACAAAAGAAATCAAAAGGTGGAGAGAAAGGCTTTTAAGCCTAAGCCTCTGTTTAGGTCTCAACCTAAGGTTTTGGATGGATTTAAATTTGTTCCAACTTGCCACCATTGTGGTGTGATTGGTCATATAAGACCTCAATATCCAAAGTTGAGAGAACAAGACCATGTTGCTAGATCCCTTCCCAAAAATTCTAGTGGACCTAAACACATTGTTTGTCACCATTGTGGTGCTTTTGGTCATCTAAGACCTTATTGCTCTAAGTATCAAGCTCTTAAAAGAATTAAAAGAAAAGAGAAACTTGAGCTTTTTGGAAGTTGTGCTAAAAAGGGTAAACCGGATTTGAGTGAAAATATCATGTTGTTAAAAAAAGTGTTTAATGCTCTTAATTTCTTGTCTATGTGCATCTCTGGTTCTCATTCTTCCAACCCTCGTCTCACTTCTCATGAGACACTCATTCCAAACAATTGTTCCGTTTGGATGAGGAAGGGTTCCTATGGTTGAGCTTTTGCTCTTTTGGTCTTTGATCTAATTCTTTCGATCTTTGTAGGACCCTTCATGCATTGGATGCTTCATTGTCATGCATTTTTGCATCATGCATCTCTTTATGTGCATTGTTTTGTTTTTGTTTTTTATCTTACTTTTATTCCTTTGTTTTGTGTGAGTAAAAATCCAAAACCCATATAAATTGAAAAATCTCCAAAAAATTTGATCGCTTGCGTTGTATATATCATATGTGAGTTTGGTCTAGTACCTTCGTACTTATGGTGGAGTGCATTTATGAGCTTATCTTGTTCTTTATGAACATATATCTTTGTGGGAAAAATCTTGAAAACTATGTGTGTTTGTTGTAAATAGATCTTCAAGCTTGTCATGAATGATTGGTCAATTGTCTTGTTGGTCTTGATACTTGCATAGACTTGTGCCTATATCTTTTCCCACCTTTATTTTTTACGTTTTTGCTTAAAGAGCTCATCAAATGTAAATCTCAAAATGAAAAGAGATAATGAGCTGCAAAAACTATTGCACATACTAATATTTGACTAGGAAAAAGGGAAAGCGACATTTTAAATTGAATTATATGGTGCTCAAATAGCCAAAGGCTAACTCTCAATGTTGAAATATCAAAAATTTCAAGTACCGATCTCCAAAAATGAGATGTTTTGTTCAAAGAGATCAAATGTTATGATTTGTACAGAAGCCAAATGAAAAGCTTCTAAAATTTGTAATCATTTTCTTGTGGGAGGTCATATACGTTCATTTCTATAATTGAGATTGTCCACTTGACTTAGTACCAGTTGTGTATGACTTGATTGAATCGATCATTGAAGCTTCACTCTGGTCTAAGGACTATTCCACATTTGACACACACACACAATACACAAGTTTAATGTTCAATAAATGCTTATTTCATTTGTGTGATTATACATGTTCAAATGTGATGTGATGTGTATGTGCTCAACCATATATGGATCAAATCAAAAAGATTTTTGTTCTTTTTGTTTGCTTTTGGAAGTGATTTGTATCACCCATGTTTTTCAAAGTTTTTTAAGTTGTTTTTGTGTCAAAAACATTTTTTTCTAGGCATTTTTGTGACCTATTTTATGTGTAAGCTCAACTGGGAGTTAAATGGTCAATTTCTCAAGTTTTTCAATTTTGGACAGAGACTTTCGCGACTGTTTCGCGAGTAAGACTTACCTGCGAAAAATTTCACGAGTTATTTCGCAAGTAAGCTTCCCATGAAAATTCTCAGATTAGCTTTTTAAGAGCATTTTATAGGATATTTGTTTTAAACTTCTCCCATCTTCTCCCAAACCCTTATTTTAATGCTTCAACATCAAAACCCAACTAATTTCAAGTGTTTTACATTCCATAAACATCTCTAAGGTAATCTTTAACTCTTTTAATTGAATTTGATCCTTAGATTATGTTTTTGGGCTTTTATGTTCATAGTTGAGATTTTCTTAAATAGGAGTTGGAAAACTTAATTTTTGTTAATCTTTTTATTGGATTTTGTTTTAAATGTTGATATGCTTTGGATGTTGGCCCCTAGTGGTATAAATAACATGTATTTAGGCAAGATTTTCATATGTTCTTGCATTGTTTAACATACATGTGTAGTGTGTGCACTCTAAGTATTTGATAAAATGCCCAAATGACATTTTCTTGTTGTTTTGGACTCTGATGAGTACCAAATTTTGGGGATCACCATAATTATTCATGTTTATTGATCATTAGTGGTGTGTTTTATACACTTTGCCCCGTGAGTGCTTATCCATGCATTTGTCATGCATCTCACATGCACACTAGATGCACCTTTGCTGCACACACTTTAACACTTGACATGTTTTTACATTCACTCATGCTAGTTAAGTCTTTTTAGACTTCTTAGCACATCTAACATGGTCTTGTGTCTATGTCATGCATAAGTCTATATCATGTTCCATCGTTCTTAGCATGTCATGTTTACTTTATACTTTGTAGTATTGTGTCTTCAAGATATTTCATCTTTTGTTGGAGCTTCATTTTCTCATTCATCTTGCACCCCTCATGCATCATCTTTTACCCGTGTTCATATCTTCTTTTCTTTCCCTCCTTCCTCTTAATTCATTTGTCTATTTATGACAAAAAGGGAGAGAGTATACATGAAAGGATACCAGTGTGTTTCGTCATTTCTATATGACTCATGGGCACATTCTTAGGGGAGAAATTCTACCTCTTGCACATTCGTAAGGGGAGAAAGCCATAGGGGAGATGCATATACCAAGGGGGAGAAGACATTTTTTTTATGAGAAAATCTTGTTTTGTCTTGTTTTACCTTATACTTGTTTTCTCGTTGTTTATGGTGCTTTGAGTTACATTCAATATCTATGCTTTGTTGCTTTCATCGCATCATGCTTATGTGTTGGACATGCATACATCCTTACGTTATTGTGTTTTATTGGTTTCATGTTCGGATGATCATTTGCTTTGCTATATGATCATTGTAGTCATTTCTCTATGACTATTTTGGTATATGATCAAGTTTCTCATATGTTTCACAACATGTTTACTTGATCGCATTTTACTTCTTACACTATACTTGTCCTTTTATTACTTGATTTACCTTTGAGGGTATAATGCGTTTTGTGCAAGTGTTTCAAGTTACAGGTATTTTGTTCCAGGTGCATTATAACTTCTAGATTTAGGTGTGAGTGAGTTTTGCCATTGTTCCCAAATTCACGTTTAAGTCTAGAGTCTGTTATAGGGTGTTTTGTCACGGAATAACCAAATGGGGAGATTGTTAAGTTATGATTTTTCTCATAATATTAGTATTGGCTTATTCCATGACAAAAAATGTTGTAATTGCATAAATTTGTTTCCTTGTATTTTTGTGGGATTTTATTGTATTGGGTTTAGTATTAAGTTGGTGAAGACTCAAACTTAATTGAAGATCAGTGCATTTTGCGACTAGCTCGCGAGAAGTTCACGAGAAGGGTTCCCGTGAAAAGGGCATTTGAGAAGCACATGATTGGAAGCTAAAGAGTCGTGCCAGGCTGTCAATTTCGCAAGTATTTCATGGGTAAGGCCTTCTCGCGAGATACCCACGAGACCCCCTACTTGGAGGATTTCTAAGTGTGACTTTCTTACCCTTTACCTATACTATATATACCCTCATTATCCACAAATTGTGAGAAGGTCATTCAAAGAGAAAAACCCTAGATAGGTTTTCTACAACTCACACGTCTATCTTTTAGAGAGAGAGAGCTACTCATCCATAGTGACAAATCATTCTAGCCTCTTCTCCTTCCCTCTCCCATTGTCATATCTTGAGAAGAGATTTATATCCAAAAACAACCCACACCTTTTCAAACTGTAGAGAGTGTTTTGGTGCTGCTTGGAAACATTAAAAGAAGCCATATGTTTGGCGAATGCAATCGAGCTGAATTACGTGATCCAGAAAGCTAGAGAAGACAAGACTTGGCGAAGTCAGTTGGTAGTAGGAGCTTGGAGGGATCGAGTACATGGGGTAGACTAGGCTTGGAGGGTTTTTTTATTATTCGTGTACTCCAATTTATTCTCTAGTGGATTGATTTACCGCTTGGAGGGCAGCAGAGAGGTTTTACCCCAATACTTTGGTATCCTCTTCGATAACACATCGACATGTTATCTTGTGTTTGCATTCTTCTTCCCTACTCTTTTAGCTTTCATTTTACTGCTGTGCTTTGATGAATATGGCTTAAAGTAGTTATATTATTTATCCGCTCGCATTTACTCTATTCTGCACTTAGTATAAGTTAGAGTAAAATCAATCGAGCCGTAATCCTTTTTAATTTGGAGGTCTAAACTGCTCTTGTGTTTTCAGCATATTTTTGAGTTTTTAAGATCTCTCTCTAAAAGATGGGTGTGTGTGTTGTAGAAAACCTATCTAGGGTTTTTCTCTCTGAATGGCCTCCTTTACTTTTGTGCGTAATGAGGGTATATATAGTATGAGTGAAGGGTAAGGAAGTCACACTAAAAATCCTCCAAGCAGAGAGTCTCGCGGGTATCTCATGGGAAGGCCTTACTCGCGAAATACTCGTGAAATTGACAGCTTGGCACGACTCTTTAGCGTCCAGTCATATGCTTCTCACATGCCCTTTTCGCGAGAACCCTTCTCGCGAGCTAGTCTCGAAGTGCACTGATCTTCAATTAAGCTTGAGTCTTCACCAACTTAATACTAAACCCAATACAATAAAATTCCACAAAATACAAGGAACAAAATTAAAGAAATTACAACACTTTTTGTCATGGAATAAAGTCAACATAAAATATAGTTGTAAATCACAACTTTACAGTTTTTTAGAGACTTTCGTGTATGGTCAAGGATACTAGATGAAGTGCAAAATTATAAGTCTCTTTCTCTCCGAGTCTTAGGCATTCTCCATCAAATTTAAGTTCTTCAATGATCAGTCACCTTGTTATAATGGAATGATGTCCTTCAATCACAACGATTAGTGTTCCCACAGTTGGCATTTGAGCCAAGAAAAATGAACTTATAGCTCCTTAGAGCATATGCAGCAGTGGTGTCAAATTGCTATATTGCTATAATATATAGCAATATAGCTACTCTCTCCCACAATTTCAGCTCCCAGCAGTGGAGCTATTTCCCTATTTTTTAGCTTCACGTGAACAGTGCACATCTATAAATAAATGTGCACTGTTCATCAAAGTTAAAAAAAAAAAATTTATTTTATTACCTCTCTCTCTCCTCTCTCATTAACAACTCAGCCTCTCTTTCTTTCTCTCTCTCTCTCTCTCTCTCTCTCTCCGACTTCTCTTCTTCTTCTTCCTTCTTTTTTTTTTTTTTTTTTTCTCTCCCTCATTGCCGATTAGCTCAGCGCCATCCTCCATCGTCAGCGCCGTCCTCCATCGCCGACTCAGCTCATCGCCGTCCTCCATCGCCCAGTCCTCCATCTCCTCGCCGATCTTCATCGCCGTCCCACTCGCCGTCCTCCATTGCCGTCCCACCTCGTCGTTCTCCATCTCTCCCTCATCGCAGATCTCATGGGTTTTTTTTTTTCCTGTTGTGGACTGCTGGCGATGGTGGTAGTGGTGGTGGTGGTTGTGGCTGTGGCTGATGGTAGCTGACCCATCACCGTCCTCCATCTCACCGATCTTCATCGTGGGTTTCTTTGGGTTTCGTTGGGTTTTTATTTATTTATTTATTTATTATTTATTTATTTTTTCTGCTGTGAACTGCTGAAGTTTGCTGTGGTGGTGGTGATGGTTGTGCTGTGGTGGTGGTGATGACTGTGCTTGCTGTGGTGGTGGTGATGGTTGTGCTATGGTGGTGGTGATGATGGTTGTGCTGTGGTGGTGGTGATGGCTGTGTAAAATTTTTTATTATTATTGTAATGAGTTTTTTGTATTATTTTAATCAAATAGCTAAAAATATAGATGTACTGCTGTGGAGTGTGAAGAGGCAATAGCTAAAACTATAGATAAAGTAACTTTTAGATGAGAGAAATATAGATGTGCTGCTGTGAATGCTCTTACATTGGTAGCAAAATTAAGGTAATTAGACTGGCATATAATTATATCACAATTGAAATCAAATTTGAAATTTAATTAGATTTTCTCTCAATTTTGAAGTATACTCATTTATTAATTCTATGGGTTTGAAGTATACACCAAGAGTTCACAATACAAAAATTTATGAGATAACCGATTTAATGATTTGCGAGAAACTTAGCAACTATGCCAAATTGGATTATGAACATGTGTTTTAGCCTAACCTTTGTATTAGTGAACAACGCATTGGGTGCCACAGGTTCTTTCCTATTATATTTGTTGTTTGACAACAACAAAAAAAATTTGTATTGAAATAAAATCCGTCAAACATAATTTCATCCATAGGCATTTGGGCATATGGGTATTATTGATTTGAGTAGTGTCCATTCGTGATAACGTATCTCTTAATCACAATCCCTTGTTTCATGGGAAAACCCTTAGATTCCAACCATGTCATCTTTACACATAAGTTTATTTTTGTGTTTGAGGGGATATGTTTTTTTATTTTTTATTTTTTATTTTTTATTTGTGGCTGCACCCAATAATGCATTTATGTTGCTTATGTACCCTTGGTGTGAATCAAGCCAATTCGTAATTTTTAAGTTGAGGTTTTAGATTTAAAATCCTCAAATATAATTTTGTCTACTTTAAATGACGGACATTTAAGTCAAATACTTGGTATTAATTAAGCATTGACTTATTTTTTTTTTTTTGTGGTGAGATAATTTATTTTAATTATAAGGATGAATTAAGTACCCATGTTGTTATGGAAATTGAGCAAAAGGCTCTCTTTATTGAGAAATTGAATGTCTAAACAAATTTCCTTTCTTTCATTTGCTTCTTTATATGAATTTTAACAAGCAATGATATTTTGATGGAAGTTCCCAAAATTAATTCAGGGATTGAAAATTCTTTTAAAGCAATTTTATTTTTATGATCATTTTTAGAGATTGGGAATAGGGAATTTCTCTCAAACCAATTTTATGATCATTTTATTTTGGGAATTAGAAACTCCAATTTTGGTTGAGGAATTAGGAATCCAAATGAATTAATCATATTGGAATTATATACTCCATTGAATTAATTTGAAGGAATTAGAAACTCCACTCTATTTAAAATAATTTAGGGAGTAGGACTCCATTGAAGCATATTATTTTAAATTTGTGGAGTCAAGAACTCCAGGTTGTTTAAATTGGTAGTTTATTCATGTGCACCATTTCATTTGTTTAAATTGGTAGTCTATTCTGTAGTCTATTCATGTCCACCATTTCATTTGTTTTGGTCAATTCAATTTATAGAGAATTGAAGGAACGGTTGCCTCCTAGTCTCCCAGATGATTTAGTGGGGTTGAACCGCAAAAGACGTGCGGCAGTTCCTTCTTTCACGTCTTTGCTTTTTCTTTTTCCTTTGTTTATGTGATATGTTGCGGGTTGCAGCTGATTAATAGTTTAAGTAAATTACAATTTATCCATCCGTGTTTTGGCCGAAATATAAGTTGTTTATCTGTGGTTTAAAATTTGACATTTTATCCACTGGAAATTAGCTCAATTAGAGTTCTGCAACATACTTTTGTTAAAAATATTGTTAAATATGTAATTTTACTCAATTTTTATGTCTCTCTCCTCTAAAAAAAAAAAAATACAATATCAAAAAAGATCCAGTGGAACACTTTTATCGTGGAATTTCAAATCACAAGTAAGTAATTCAAATTTCGGTCAAACCTTAGGTGGTTTTTTTTTTTTTTGAGAATAAGTGTCAAACTTCAAATTACAGGTAAGTAACTTAAATTTCGGCTAAACTACGCGTGGCTAAATTGTAATTTGTCCTAGTTAAGTTGGTTGTACTGAATATTATACAGACCCACTTTTTATTTTTATTTTATTTTTTAACACACTCTCACTTTTTTAGCATCTTACACATTTCCTACCATTTGTTATTATTATTATTTACTAGTATTATGCCCGTGTGATGCATGACTTACTTAAAAAGATATATGTTAAAAATTAAAATTATATTAATAATTAGTAAGCCACATGATAAAACCTATTAATATTACGACATATAATACATATAAACATATATTAAGTCACTTTGTATAAACATGGTCTATAATATATAAATTCTACATATTAAAACATAAAATAATGATATATTATGAAAACAAATAATATTTGAAACTCTTGCTAATCTAATTTTAAGTGAAGTAAAATTTTAAATTTTTTATAATTTAGGAAATATATATATATTTATTTATAGTAAATTCTTGGTAAAAAAGTTTGATATACAATAATTATTTTGATAATTAATGAGAGTGTAAACTATTTTTATGCATATGGTAGTATGACCTAGTATTTTAATTGTATGTCAAGAATATTGAATAATTACTTAAAATGAACTATATCAATGACACTTATGACCAAAATACTTTATTTTGAAGTGAAAAAATTGAAAAAAGAAATAAGCATTTCAAGGAGATAGAACACATCATTAGAGGCGTATGAGTACTATTTTCTTGACCCATCATGTAAGCAAAGAAGGAATAAGTGATAACCTTATGTGTGAAGTGAATTTGCTTGAGATGACTAAATATGAGATATTCACATGCTTTAATAAATAAATAAATAAAAAATCCATCTGCATTGCACAACAATTACTATAAAATATCAAACATTATTAATACCAGTATATCATTTAGATTCCTAATAATTAGAGTGTTTTTTTGCCAATTTAATAAAATTTTAATGTTCATATAAAAGTTATCTACATAAATTATAATGTTCATATAGAAGTTATTTTCACCTTAAATTCTATCTTCCATTCTCTACAATCCTACTAACATTTATAATTCTAAGAAATCATTGCCATGCCGAATGGGTGTCGCTGTATCGGCAACATTTTTTACTCCATTTTTTTGCATGACTTAATCAAAATTTATATGTAAATATTTTTTTATTTATTAATTCACTTAAAATTAGATAATAGAATAGATAACAAAAATAATTAAATATTTTACTTTTAAGTTATATAATAAATTCATATTGTGTAAAACTATGGTATTATGAAATGCATATATATATATATATATATATATATAACTTATTAAAAAAGTGCAATAAATATGTTTGTTATCAGAATGCATAAGATGATTTATTCTTTTTTTTTTTTTGTATATTATTTTTTGCCAATATCATGAAACAAAATTTGTATGCTTTTCTTCAAACATACATCGATTTGAATTTGTCATTTATTTTTTTTGCAAAAATTTGTCATTATTTAATATATATATATATATATATATATTAGTCCTTTTTGGGTTACTTTATCCTAATTTTTTTGTTTTGACCTAAATTATATATTTTTTTAATTAAGTTTACGTTAATGTTAATACATATTAGCTATCATTTGATACTTTATCTACACACAAAAAACAACAATTAACGTTTAAATTAGGCTAAAAGTAAAATTTTTTACTTTATAAAAAATTTATACAATACTTATTGTTACTTTATCTAAATAAGTCGAAAAGAACAAATAGAATAAGAGTCTTACTTCAACTAAAACTTGTTATGTTAATACATATTAGTTATTGTAGGGGTCTAAGGCCCAATTCAAGATATTGGGCCGTGGGCCTGTCCGAGGAGACACGTCTTTCCGAGAATAGTAAATTGCGAGGAAAGTACATAGCTTAACTCCTCGCTAAGGTATTGCCAGTACGAGGGCGGAGAAGAATGGTCCGAGGAGTATTACCTCTTCGGATGATCAAAGGGATAGCCAAGATGAGCGCTCTAAAATTTATCCTGATATGTCAGGGGGTTCTCCTGGTATATATGAGCAAATGAGATAGGTGGAAGCAATGTGATATTATGCAAAAAGCTGCTACCACCGCATTTATTATCCTGCAACTAACCCTCTGGCCACGTTAATGGGAAAAGGATGTCTGAACAGTGACTCTCAACCTTTATAGCTGCCGTGTAAAGATTTTAAGGGTAGGTTGATGGGACAAGTATTCAAAAAAAATCACCTAACTAGCATGTGAGAAGAACTGGCTTATAAATAAAGTTGGAGGCAAGGAGAGAAGGCATTGAACAATCCAGAGAGAAAGAGAAGAGGCAACTAACACAGAGAGAGAGAGAGAGAGAGAGAGAGAGAGAGAGAGAGAGAGAGAGAGAGAGAGAGAGAGAGAGTTATAGATATTCAAATAACTGTAAAAACACTTCTCCTCGGATCAAGCCAAGGACAACTTTATATAATATCAGCACTTTGTTTTCATTGATTTGCTTATAACCATACTTGGACCATCGATAATCTCATTTCAAGCCCAGTTTATCTGGCCCACTCTCTACAAATCCATTGCGAGGATGTTGTTTAAGTTCATCTCACTTGTAGGCCTACTCTACAAAAATTGTGTCCTTATAGCTATCATTTGATACTTTATCCACACAAAAAAAAAAAAAAAAAGACAATTAACATTTAAAATAGAATAAAAGTAAAATTGTTATTTTATAAAAAAATTGATACAATACTTATTGTTACTTTATCCAAATAAGTCGGTAAGAACAAATAGAATAAGAGTCTTACTTAAACTTAAACTTGTCTGTTAAATGGATTAGATGAAGAATTTGGATTGTAATAAAATTAAAATGGAATAAGAATTAGATGGATTAGATGAAGAATTTTAATTGAAATCAAATTAAAATTTTTATCAACTTAGAAATAATTGGAGAAGAAAAATTATATATATTTTAAATCTAAAAATCTAAAAAAATTTATGTAATTAAAGATACATTAAAGAGTGTAGAGTAGTAATTAAAAAAAGAAGAAAGTTGTTGCTTTTTTTTTTTATAATACACTACACGTAAAAAATAAGGATTAGATAAATAATTTAGATTGTAATTAAATTAAGATTAAATAAGGATTAGAATGGATTAAATGAAGAATTTGGATTGTAATCAAATTAAGATTTTTATCAACTTAGAATTATAAGAAAAGAAAAATTATATATATATATATATATTTTAAAACCTAAAAATCTAAAAAAAATTCTGCAATTTGGTGAAGCCAGTTGATGAAACCACGGTGTTTAAGCCCAATTTTTATTATATAGTATATGATTTTGTGATGAAGGGAATTGTCAGGAAGTTAACTTTGCTGCCAAAATTTTGGTAAGACACCCCACCTCTTTAGCACGTGAGTGTGGGGTTTATATAATATATATATATATATATATATTTTATCATCCTTATATTTTTATTTGCATTATTTTCTTTTATAATTGACCTTTTTAATTTTGGAGATGACATTTATTATTTGTTTCCTACTAACTTACCCACAAATTTGTTCTAAACTTATATCCTATTTACAAATGATATGATACTAATAAGCCTATGCTGTTCAATGATCATTGCAGGATTATGGTAGACAACACTTGGGTTGTTCCATATAATCGTTGGTTACTATTGAAATATAATTGCCATATTAATGTTGAAATATGTTGCAATATCAAGAGTATATGTACTTTTATTAATATGTGTATAAAGGCCCAAATCGTGTCTCTATGGAAGTTAGACCAGACCCAAATTATGATGAGGTCTAATAATACATTGATGCAAGATGGGTATGTGCTCCAAAGGCATGTTGGAAGATATTTTCTTTTCCTATGTGTCGAAGGTACCCTGCTGTTTTTTGTTTGCAAATTCATCTTCCAAATAGACAACAGGTACACTTTAGACCACATGAATCTATTGCTAATGTTTTGGAGCGAAGTAAAAAGACAATGCTCACTGAATTTTTTTATATGAATATGATTGATCATTGATGCACGAAATTTTCTATATAGAGAGTTTCTTAAGCATTATTGTTGGGATTATACAAACAAAACATGGACATGAAGAAGATCTCATAAAAAAGTAAGGGGCATGATATATATTGTTTCACCATTTGATGGAGAGAAGTTCAATCTGCGTGTCCTTAATCATGTCAAGGGGCCAACAAGATTTGGCAATTGATTGACTGTTAATGGGATAATCTCTCCAACTTTTATGCAAGCAGCTGAACAAAGGAGTTTACTAGAGAATGATAATAGCATTTGAATGTCTTTTGCCTCAAGTAGACAGTGTCTGTTTGAGGCAAAAGACATTCGAATGCTGTTGGCTTTAAGAAGATTTTTGACTACAATATAGGTATTTTTTCTACCAATTGGAGTAGGAGAATTGTCGAATGAGTTCTACCCATATATGGTAGAAGATTATCCATCAACATCTGTTACAATAGAGACACGTCATACTAATAGACTTCTCAATTATTTAGAAGCGTTACTCTTACAACATGGAAAGCACATCACAGAGTATGATTTGCCAATTTCAATTGGAGAATGTGACAATAATTCAGTTGTACCAAGACTCATACATGATGAGCTGACTGCTCCTAATGTAGATGAAGAACTCACTTTAATTGAGAAGTTGAATAATGACCAGAGAATTGCATATGAGACAATCCTGACAGTTTTTGATTATAAGGAAAGCATGATATTCTTTGTCGATGGGCAAGGGGAAACTGGAAAAAGATTTTTGTATCACACAATATTGACAACCTTGAGAAAAGTTGGTCACATTGTAATTGCCACAGCTACAATTGGCATAGCAGTAACATTACTTCCTGGTGGAAGAACAACACATTCTAGGTTTAAGGTTCCTGTTATTATTGATGCTTTATCTACTTGCTCAATAAGTAAACAACCAGACTTAATTAAACTTATTAGACGTGCCACCATAATTATTTGGGATGAAGCCCCAATGGTAAATCGACGTACACTCGAATCTTTAGATAGAACATTTAAAGATACTAGCCTCTGAGCATACGCATGATACTCTTCTGTTTTTTTGGGAAAAACTTAATAATTTGTATCTATTATAATTTGGGAGTTCTACATTTTCCAATTATAAAAAAACCTAGGGGTGTAATGAAAAATTATTTCACTTGCTAACGAAAAATACTCATCACACTCTTAGGTTTTTTTGTGATTGAAAAATTTAGTATCCCAATTATAATGGATGCAAATTATTAATATTTATCCAAAAAAATAGAAGAGCCTCTGAGCACGTGCTCACGCGCGTGCTATGAGGCTAGTTTTCTTTTACAATTGACCTTTTTAATTTTGTAGATGATGTTTATTATTTGTTTTCCACTGACTTACCCACAAATTTGTTCAAAACTTATATTCTTGGATAAATCTTGTTTGGAATTTTTTTTAATAATGTAACCCCCTTTTTTTTCATTTAAAAATTTCACATTTCAACATGCATCGTGTTGTAGAATTGATCTAGCTGCAACATTTTTTTTTTAATTCCTAAAACCATTGGCCTACTTCTGGAGCAAACATTTATGTGTAAAATACAAAATTGTGTAAGTATGAGGTGAACATAATTTTTTTTTTTTGATTTATATCTTTTTGGTGCGTAACATATAAGTTTATGTTTCGTTTATGTTAATGTTTATGTTTTGCATTTTCAGACATATAATTAGTTGAGAATTTTTTTAAAGTATAACTTTATTTATTGTTAAAGATTAACAAATAATTAATTGTAGATGATAAATTAATAGTTTGATGTTACCCAAAAAGTTTAAATTCTTTGGAAAACATAAAATGAAATGTTTGAAATGGGACGCATTAAATTTTTTATTTTTCCTTTTACGGAAGGGGAGAGATAGTGTAAGGTATAGCCGTTTAGGGTTTGGGGAATGATTTAGATTTTCTTTTGAGACTTTATATTATTATATATTAGACCAGCACAATTATTAACTTATTAATGGATATAAAAGGCCTACATGTGATTATGATGCATGCATTTATAAGACTTGGAATAAATTAATTGGATTGCTAAATAATTCTAAAATAGGATAATCAATCCGATGACATCAAATTGGGAGACTCAAAAAATATTTAGCATAGTCTTTAACTTTTAAAGGAAATATATTGGTCAATGCTAAGCTTCGGTGGACTTCAAGAAATTGTATCGTTGATCGAAATTGAGTTGATGTAAATTCCAGAAGTGCAGCTAGAAGAAAAAGCTCAACGATAAACAAGGGGAAACTGTCAAGCCCACATACTATATGAACTTTGCATAAAAGTTGGTGGTTACAATTCTGATGATCTAGTTGAATGCCAATCTGGTCCCAGCTCCTAGTCTCAAAAACTCAAATGGAAAATTTTCATAATTAATAATGTTAGGTATTAATTCCAAACTGGCTGAATAGAATACACTAAAATATCCTAAAAACTCTAATTGTCAACGAAAAGCTAAACATTTCACTTTTATATTATTATATAGATATAGTTATAAGTTATACTTTCAAAAATATTCTTTAATAATTATTTTAAAAAAAATATAAATATAAATATAAACATAAACATAAACACTAAAATTAACATTAACATACACATAAATATGTACAAGACACACATTAGGGTTTCTAAAAAAAAAAAAAAAAAAAAACAAATGGCGCATTGCTCATCCTTTTATACTCTAAAATGGTTTGGACTTAAGAAGGGTTTTGATTAAATTTTTATGGAAGTTTTCTTGACTCATTTTTTGGAAAGTTGTTTTTAAGAGTCTTTCTTTCATGTAACCATTGGGGTAATTGTTTTTTAGGGGCCTTCGTGAATGGTTGTGGGATATTGTTTGAAGTGTAAAATTATGAGCCTCTCTCTTTCTCAAAGTCTGGAGAAGTTTGTATTAGTTTGAAATTATGCAATTATTGGCACTCTCTTATATAGGAATGATGTCCTTCAATCACGTCGATTAGCTTTTAGAGGTGGTTGTTGAATTTAACGTAATTAGACTGAACAAATGGCATAAACTTAGATCGCAATTGAAATTCAATTTGAAATCTAATTGAATTTTTTTTCAGTTTTGAAATATACTCATTCATTTGTTTTGTAGGTTTGAAGTATACTCTAAAAATTCACAATACAAAAATTTACAGGATAACCAATTTGTTGATTTGTGAGCGCCTTAGCAACTATGTCAAATTGAATTATTAACATGTGTTTCAACCTAATCTTTGTATCAATGAATGAAACATTGGGCACCACAAGTTCTCACCTATTATATGTGTTAGGTTGCATAACTGCTCTAGTTGTAAGTTGCATCATTTTTCTTAATTCCTAAAATTACTCATCTGTCTGTAGGGAACATATATGTGTAAAATAGAAAATTGTAACAAAAAAAAATTTATTTAATTTATATCTTTTGACGTGTAATATATGGATTTATGTTTTAAATTTTTACAAAAATAATTAGTCAATTATTTTTTGAAAGTATAATGCTATTTATATTAAAGATTAACAAATAATCAACAACAATTCAATAAATTAATAGTTTGATATTACCCAAAAAAAATATAAATTCTTTGAGGTATAAGTTGTGTTGGAAAAATGGTTTATTGTATCATGGACACTTAACCATGTTCATTAAGAAGTGAATGAGAAATTGATTCCGTAAGTGCCGACCCAAGTGGGTTGGGCTTATTTCAATTTTTGTTTGTGTGAACTGTACTTAATTCCGAACCAATATGTCTATTGGTTATTGCACCTTTCTGAACTGGTGCAAGTTTGTAACAATATGTCTATTCACAATTGCACCTATTCAAAACTGGTGCCAATGTGCCTATAAATAGGCATCCCTCATTTTATTTTAATTAGGAAGTTAGTTTTTTCATTTGTTCATAAGAGTCTTCAGAGAGAGAGAGAGAGAGAGAGAGAGAGAGAGAGAGAGAGAGAGAGAGAGAGAGAGAGAGAGAGAGAGAGAGAGAGAGAGAGAGAGAGAGAGAGAGAGAGACACCCACATTTTTGTTCATTGTGCACTAGTGCTTCTTCTGCGTGTTGTTGATCATTGTATCTTGGGAGGCAGAGGTCTGAGAGAGTCAAAGCATCACTGAATAGTGCGAGGGATGAAATCTATCTTAAGGACATAGTGTCAAACGCTGACTTTGATCAGATTCATTTGGTTTGTAAATTTTACTTTATTTTTCTTATACATTCATACACAGATTTGTGCATTATTGATCTTATTCACAAAATCACATATGTAAATTATTTGTGTAATAATATCCAACAAGTTGAACATCATTTGTCATAATATTTGCTTCAATTTCATGCTTAAAATAATAAGTTAGGAAGTTTAAATTAATTTCAAATGGTTTATAATTAAATTTAAATGGACTTGAGCTAGAATGAGATATAAATTATTTGAAATGAGTTTGGAATGCTTAAATTTTTTTTTTCTTTTACCAGGGAAGAATTATTGAAGTTCGGGAAGTTTTTGTAACAATTTCTCCTGAAGTTCAAATAGAATTTCAAATTTGAGTAGTCATTTTACTATTGAGCCAACAATAGTTTTATCATATAGTTTCCACAACAAATTGTTGGATTTGATGAAAAAAAAATTATTTATTTATGTTGAGAACTAAAAGAACTGTTGTTAGGAATACTATATTCCGGTGGGTTGGTCTAAATTATTTAGTTAAGGCTATCTTTACAATATAGCAAGTGTGGCAATTGTCTAAGGCACCTAGATGTAAAAAGGCCAAATCAGCCCCTCCCTTCGGCCATACAGGTAATTACTTTGGGTTCTTTTAAAACAAACTTTGATGGAGCTTTGTTTGAGGAATCTAATGAAGCCAGTATTGGAGTGGTAATTCAGAACTTAGATGGTGAAGTTATGGGAGCTCTTTTAGAAAAAATCTTGATGCCTTCATCAGTGGAGATTCTCGAGTCCTAGTAGCTAGAAGCGCTTTTGTTCGTGAAATGGGTTTCAATCAATCTTTTTTTGAAGGTGACTCTGAGTTTGTTATAAACTCCTTGCGACACGGTGCTATGTCTTCTTCTGCTTTTGGTCATTTAATTCAAGACCCTCTGTCTCTTGCCAGTTCTTTTTTTACAGAACGTTCCTTCTTTCACTCTATTAGGCAAAGTAATGTTATTGCACATGCCTTAACTAGAAGAGAACAAGATCTTCTATTCTGTTTTTAGTTTGGATGAAGTTCTTCCTCTAGACATTGCTAATACTATTGTTGTTGATTCACCAGTCTCTTAATAATATTCACTATGGCTTGATTCTAAAAGAATAGTGTAAGAAGGCTCTCAAATTATAATCAATAGAGTTAAATCTTTACTTGTAGGAGTATTAATAAATTATTCATCAAAAAAAAAAAAAAAAGTTCTATCTAGCTGCATAATTTATTTGACTATTAGCAATTAATTTCCAATTACCTCTGGTTATCAACAGGTAAAATTGCCATCATGAATTCATTTTTAAAAGCAAAAATTAAGATTAAACGTGCAATGCTGTTAGGACATTAAGGATAAATTGGATTTAAATAAATATTTGAGTAGCAAATTGGTGTCAAGAGGCTGGCCACAAGGTCTCACACCAGCAATACTGCTTCGTGGCATGCTGCATGCTATTTTATTTTTATAAGTTATAATTCAACTAGCATTACTCCCGTGCATTGCACAGTTTTGATTATAAACTTTTGGAATAATTTTATTGAAAAATAACAAATTAATAATCACTTGAGTCTAGATCATATAAATTGTATATAAAGTATTGGTCTTTGGATTCAAACAATCACACAACATATTTATATGAAAAAAATTCCTGAATTTAATAATTAAAAACCTAAGGAAACATAACCAGAGGTTTTTCACTTGCCAGAATATTTGTAGTACATCTAAATTGTGTTATCCACTTGAAGAGTATAGACTACAAGGTATTTTGTTTTTCAAACCTTTATTTAGAGTTACGTTTTGATACACTAATGGCCTCTTTTATCTAAACGGGATCTCCTTAAAAATGAGTGGAGAGTCATGAAGATTTAATATTAAAGGAGTCTTAATGGATAAAAAAGGATAAAGACAATTGTTAGAAAAAATTATTAGTTCAAGCAAATAGTTGCATGATCATATTAAGATGTGAGTTCCTTTTCATGATGTAGATTTAATATTACTTGGTAATAGTAATCTTGTGAAGGAATTTGTTGTTGATATTTATAACATGCTATGTTAAAAAAAATATTCATGAATACTATTCAAATGTGTTGTGGGTGATAAATATAGCCTATATAGGTATGAATATTGATATTTGTAAAAACCAAAATAAAAATTAATTACAGTGAAATTTAAAATAATAATAAAAAGTTACATGCTCATAATGTTAGACAATTTCTTTCACACACATATAATATCATTAACAACAAAAATAAAAATGAGAAATAGTAACACAAAAATTTTACTTCTCAAGAAAATTAATTTAATCTAATAACACACATATAGACATAACAAAAATACAAATAGAACACTTGTTGTAGGAGAGAATACAAAATTTGATAATTCTTAAATAATATTTATAGAGGTTTATATAATAGATTTCATGGATTTAAAATTGCATTTATGACTTATAAGAAAAACCTTAAAAAAAAAAAAAGCAAAAACAAAGAAGAGTAATACATACTTGTAATAGTTTGGATGGTAGGTTTGATTAAAACTTTTACTATGGATTTCACGAACAACAAATTGCCTAAGTAATAAGAAAAAGAAAAAGAAAAAGAAAAAAAAACAAACAAACAAAGGAGAGTTAGATTTCTAAACAACATAGAAATTGTAAGAGAATGAGAATTATTGATAATGGGGGTCAGAAAAGAAGAAGAAGAAGTTGTGCCTAAGAATAGTGAGGAACTTATATTTCTAATTGTTATATAAATTATAAGAAAAGAAGAATTAACTTAAGATATATGTTTATCCAAAAAAAAAAAATGTCATATAGTCATTGAACATAATGTAAGGAAAAGAAGAAGAAGAAGAAGAAGAAGAAGAAGAAGATATATGTAAACGTGTGAATGGCAATAAAAAAATAGGATAGACATATTTTTTTAAAAAAAGTTAAAATCAACTTAGAAGTTTAAAGTTATCCAAATAGGAAGAGGTTAAACTCAACATAACTTTATCCAAAAAAGTGATAAAATCATAGAAGAAAAGTTGATAATAACAAAATTTATATCTATAAATTTCTGCATGTGTAGTATGTTGCTGTTTTTTAATAAACATGTAGTATGTTGCTTTTTTTTAATTAAGAATTCTAATAAATGATTAGATGAAGAATTAAGTAAATGTGAATGGCAATAAGGAAATAGGATAGATATTTAAAAAAAAAAAGTTATAATCAACTTAGAAGTTTAATGTTATCCAAATAAGAAGAAGTTAAACTCAACATAACTTTATACAAAAAAGTGATAAAGTCATAGAAGAAAAGTTGAAAACAACAAAATTATATCTATAAATTTCTGCATGTGTAGTATGTTGCCGTTTTTTAATAAACGTGTAGTATGTTTTTTTTAATTAAGAGTTTTAATAAATGATTAGATGAAGAATTTGGATTGTAATCAAATTAAGATAGAATTTGGATTGTAATCAAAGTAAGATTTTTATCAACTTAGAAATTATAGGAAAAGAAAAGTTATATATATTTTTTCTTAAAATCTAAAAATTTAAGAAAATTTATGCAATTCGGTGCTGCCACTTGGCTCAATCACGGCGTCTAAGCCCAACTTTTATTATATATAATATAATATGATTTAGTCTCTGAACATTTATTTCAAATGTCAACTTGGTTATTAAGGTTTAATTTTTGTTCTCCATGTGTCTAAATGAGATAATAGAGTCCATTCATCTAAATCTATTAGTAAACGATAAATGAAATGTTTATACTTTTTTATTTTTTTAATAATACTTATAAAATAGAGAAATTATATGTCCACAATCTTTTCATAACAAATTCTAAGCGTGGTAGGTTTTTACTGGTAGTTATTGTTGGGCAAAAAAATAATTCAATAATGAGTTCAAATTATAACTAGTAATAACTTACCACCTAAAATTTATTGTGAAAACATTGTTTTATTTTTATTTTTATTTTTACTAAAAAAATGTTATGAAAATATTGCTAATGTAGTGTTTCTCTATCAAACAACAAGATCTATTCAATGGTGTATTTTATGAATGTGGCAATGTGGTTTATAAATTGATACATGAGTTTTTTGTGGTTTTTGGGTTGTCAGACCGTGAGTTGTGGTGATTCAATCTAATGCCAAAGTGGAGCATGTTGCCTCCAAGAAACTTGATGAAGTACTTGCACATCAAAAGCCTTTTTCTGACAAAAGCCGCTTAAGATACACCGGAGAGAGAAGTTCAAGCACCAATGTGTCTAAGGAGATGAAGTTTGTTAAAGATAAGGAACCAATGGTAGTGACTCCAAGTGTTGAGAATGTGAGGGTTGAGAAGAAGCCAAAAGGAACTGCTCAAAAGGTTTTGACAAAACCTCAAAATACATTTGTGGCCAAACCCAAGGCTAAAGGGAAGTCTCTTCCGAAGTCTCAAAGAGGTCCTCAAGTTCAACACTTTTGCCATCATTGTGGAATCCGAGGACACACTAGACTTAATTGCTATAAACTTCGCACATTGAAGAAAGCGGATTCTTAAAGGCTAAGAGGACAAGGAAAGGGGAGTTGGAATGCCAAGAAATCAAAAGAACAAGAAGTCGATCCTGGTATTGGTGATGTGATGAAGATGATAGATACCGTCACTTCTTGTTTGGCAAACTTCACCCAATGGTTTGAGAATCACAACTCAAGTACCCAATTGTCAAAGGATTTCACTTCAAACGCACGTGCTTTGTGGGTGAAGAAGGGTACACATACATAAGCATTAGACCATGTCCATGCATTAATTCTTTCAATATGTTGTGACTTTGTTTGGTTATTTGCTTATGTTTTCATTTTAGCACTTTGTTTGGTTATTTGCTTATGTTTTCATTTTAGCATGTTTCTTTTTCAAATTTGTTTTGTATTTGTTGTTTTTGTTGATCTTACTTTTTATGTTTTGTTTTTGAGTGTGTTGAAAAATTCAAAAACCCATAAAAATTGAAAAATCTTCAAAAAGTTTAATCGCTTGTGTTGTGTATATCACATGTGAGTTTGGCCTAGTACCTTTGTACTAATGGTGTAGTGTATTTACGAGCTTAGTTTGTTATATATGCACATTTTCTAAGTGTGAGTGATATCTAGAAATCTACGTTTGATTGTTGTAAATATATCTTCAACCTTGTCATGAATGATTGGTTAATAGTCTTGTTTGATCTTGATACATGCGTAGACTTGTGCTATATATCTCCTCACATTTTTTTCTTTTTCAAGAGCTCTACAAATGTCAATCTCAAAAAGAGAATTTTGAGCTGAAAAAGCCATCACATATATTAGTATTTGACTAGGAAAAAGGGAAAGCAATTTGTACTAAAATGTATGGTGCCAAAGCCAAAGGCAAAATTGTCAAAGTTCAATCAAATTGTTTATGGCATCGTCTCTCAAAAATTTGAGTTGTTTTGATCAAAAGTATGTAAACCAAGTGTAATAACATTGGTGAGGGGTCATATATGTTCATTTTACAAGTGAGATAGGTTACTTGACTTCGTACTAGTCGTGTATGACTTAATTGAATTAATCATTGAAGCTTCATACTAGACTATAGACTAGTTCATACTTGATCCACACACACAACACACAAGTCTAATGTTCAATGAATGCTTATTTCATTTGTGTGATTGTATGTGTTCAAATGTGATGTGTATACTCA
Source organism: Lithocarpus polystachyus (assembly GCA_033629205.1). Classification (NCBI taxonomy): domain Eukaryota; kingdom Viridiplantae; phylum Streptophyta; class Magnoliopsida; order Fagales; family Fagaceae; genus Lithocarpus; species Lithocarpus polystachyus. The sequence continues at coordinate 77,536,526 of CM066165.1, forward strand.
ATTGCTTGTCGATCAAACCCAAAAATATTTTGAGTATTTTATATGTTTTTGAAAGTGTTTTTATGCTTTTGTATTTAGAGTTTTTGTTCATATTGGTTTTTTCTTGTTTTTGAAAAAAAAAAAAAAATCTTTCAGAGGCATTTTCGCGAAAAACTTCGCGAGTTAGCTCTTCTCGCGAAAATGAGGATGGCAAAAATTGAAAACACTAGAAATTCAGACAAAAACTTTCATGACTGTCTCGCAAGAAAATCTGACTCGCGAAAAGTTTATGTGCTTCAGTGGTATTTTCACGAGTAACTTCGTGAGAAGCTTACCCACAAAAAGTGCATGTTTTTAGTTTTTAAAGGGCTGAATATCAAACACACCCTTTTGCCTCCCTCGAGCCTCTCTCAACCCTAAACTACTTTTCTCTCAAAAACCCAACAAAAACTCAAGTTCAATCTACTCTTAAGTCTTCACTAATGTATGTTTCAACTTTTTCTACTCTTTGATTCCTTAGTTAAGTCTTAGATTCTAGGTTTTCATGGGTTGGGTTCATTTTTGAAAAGGGATTGGAAACTTTATTTTTATGCAAAAGTTTTTCATTTTCTTGATTAGGTTTTGTCCCATTGTCTTTGTTTGCATTTGTGTTGGCCCCAAGTGGCATTCTTACATGTATTTAGGCAAAATTTTCACATGTTCATGCATTGTTTTACGTGTTAGTTGTGTTTGTGCATATTAGGTGTTTGATAAAATGCCCAAATGGCATTTTGATGTTGTTTTGGACTCCGATGAGTACCAAACTTTGGGAATCACCATGATTATGCATGTTTATCATGTTTTGATTAGTGGTTGTGTGTTTTACACACTTTTCCCAAGAGTGCTTAGTCATGCCTTGATCATGCATCACCTATGCACACCACATACACACTTGATCACTTGACATGTTTTGCATATCATTAATGCTAGATAAGTTTTGCTACATGTTTAGCACTTACAACATGATCTTGTGATGGTTGCTTTTATAATTATGTTCTTTTTAGGACTTTGTGTTTGATTTATGGACTAAATTGATACTAATCAAGTGTGTAATCTTGTTTTGTGTTTTGTACTTGCTCCTTTATGTTTGTGACTGCTTTTGCAGATGTCTCCCTTCAAGAAATCAGCTGTGAAAGGAGCTAGTAGCAAAGGAAAAGAACCGGTGATTGAACTTGGTAGCCTTACCCCAATTTCAAAGAAGAGTCGATCATTGAAAGGATTTTATGATGCCAACAAATTCAAATCATATGCCGCATTTCAAGCCTATGAGAACTACTTCAAGGATGCTCCCTTGTTGGTTGAAAGGGTGGTTGAGCAAGCATCTTTGCTTGATACGAACATTCCGAACTGGTTCGCCACCAAGGATTGAAATTTTCTTCTATCCAACTTTGATGAAAAATACGAAGAAATGGTGAAGGAGTTCTGTACAAATGCCATTTCTGATGGGGATAAGTTGAAATGTTGGGTTAGAGGAAAAGATTACACAGTGACACCTTCCTATCTTGCCATCATTTTGCGCATCAACCGGTCAGTGTTCCAAAAGCCATTGATGTATGATGATTTGAATCCGGAAGCGGATGTGCTTCAGGAAACTTTCGGAGAAAACTTGGAGTTATCTCCCAATGGGAAATCAGTTAGTGTTGCATCACTATCTCCTGAATTGAGGCTGCTCACAACAATCATGTTCCAAAACCCCTATCCTCTCTCAAGCACAGGTTACATGAATCTTGGTCGGGCTTTATTCCTTCATGACTTGATCACTAATGAAGAAATCGATATTTGCTCTCATATCTTCCCCATTTTGAGCAAGACGGCTAAGAGAATTGCCTCAAGGAACTACCTTCCTTTCTGTTGCCTAATTTTAAAAATTTTGAAGCTCAAAGGTGTTCATCCATTGGAAAATGAGTACCCATATCCTAAGCAAAGTCCAATCAACATTCGCACTCTCAATGCTAGCATCAGTCACACATGAAAGGGAGTCAAGCAAGAGAGTCATGCTCCTCATGGGAGTTCAAGCTCTAGCTCACATCTTTATGATGAGAAGTTAGACAACATTATTTCATCTGTCCAAGACATCAGCACTAAGTTGTTCGGACTTGCATCTGTTTGCACTCCCAACACATCTGCTTTGACACAAAATTCACGTCTCTCCAAACTCAATTGGACCAAATTCAACGGAAGCTAGAGGAAGACGAGGACTAGCTATTCCATGACAAAAAGGGGGAGATGGTTCATGATAGGGGGAGTGTAATGATAGGGGGAGAAAGAGCTAGATTGAAGGGGGAGCATTGGAGATGAAGAGTAAGAGCAACAAAAGCCTACATTTGATATATTTTTTTTATGATATTTACCTTGCTTTCGTTTAAAGCTTTAAAGTACTTTAGTTTAAATTTTAGTTTATCTTAAGTACTTTGTTTATGTATCTTTGCGTTGTAGCTTTTTAAGTACTTTTAGATTATGTATACATTATTTTTAGTACTCTACACTTGTGCCCTTGTTGGATCTTGTATCCTTGATGCAAATACTTTAGTGTTTTGTATTGGTTGTGTGTTGGACATGCTATTGATTTTTGTGTTGCTCTTAATTGCATTGCGTGTCCGAATGATCATTTACTTGATAAATGTTCATTGTAGTCATTCCTTAATGACTGTTCATGTTTGATCAAGTTACGCTTCATAGACTATATCTTGTTAAACACCTAGATCGTATTTTACTTGTTCCTATACGTACTTTGTATTCAACTTGTCATAATCTTAATGAAATTTTTGTTTATGTGCGAGTGTTTCAGGATACAGGTGTATAAGGTGCAAGTGCTTCACAGCTTCTAGAATTAGGTGTGAGTGAGTTTTGCCATTGTTCCTAGACTCATGTTTAAGTCTAGAGTCTGTTTTAGGGGTTTTGTCATGGAAGGGCCAAACAGGGAGATTGTAAAGTTGTTATTTACAACTATTTTGTGTTGACTTTAATTCCGTGCCAAATTTGATTGTAATTCTATTCAATCATTTTTCTCTGTATTTTATGTGGGATTTTACTGTAAGGGTTATGTGTGAGAGAGAGTGTGAAGACTTAAGCTTGTATTGAAGATCAAGTGGATTTCGCGAGAAGCTCGCGAGAAGTTAACCCGCGAAGTAAGTCACATGTTGAGCACATGACTGGAATGCGAAGAGTCATGACAGCTGGAGTTTTCACCAGAAACTCGCAGGTAAGGTCTTCCACGAAATACTCACGAAACATTCTGTTTTGCTATTTTGTCATTTGTACTCTACCAAGTCTTTACCCACACTATATATACCCTCATTACTCACGTATAGTAAGGAGTGCTTTTTAGAGAAAAAACCCTAGAAATTACCCTTGAGAGTTAGAGATTGTTAAACCCACAATCATCTACACATTTCCTTGTGGTTTTCCTTTACTTATACTCCTACCTCTCCATATCCAAATCCTTAAGAAGTTGATAGTCCAAACACTTACCACACCCAATTTGAGTGTAAAGTGAGGTTTTGGTGCTACTGGGAAGTATTGGAAGAAGCCAATCGTTGGCGGATGCAATCGGGTTGAATTGCATGATCCGGGAAAGTTAGAGAAGATAAGGCTTCGTCAAGTCAGTTGGTAGCAGGAGCTTGGAGGGCTCAAGTACACAGGGTAGACTAGGCTTGAAAGGTGTTTTGTTATTTTTGTACTCCAACTTATTCTCTAGTGGATCGATTTGTTGCTTGGAGGGCGGCGGAGAGGTTTTTTGCCGAGTTCTTCGGTTTCCTCTTCGATAACATGTCTCGGTGTTATCTTGTGTTTGTATCCTTCTTCCATACTCTTTTAGATTTCATTTTATTGTTGTTATTTGATGAATATGGCTTAGAGTAGTTTTATCATTTGTTCGCTCGCATTTACTCTTATTCCGCACTTAGTTTAAGTTAGAGTAAAAGCAACCGAGCTGTAACTTTTAATTGGGGGTCTAAACAAGTGCTTGTGTATTCACACAAATTCGAGCTTTCATGGTTCAACATTTGTTGGGGATGGATTCACAATGATTCGTGTTTTAGGTATGGATGGTGTTTATTGATTGGAGATTGGGAAGGGTTAAAATGTTGGGTTACTTAGTGGATCAATTATAAAGTCTCTAGTAAATCATTATAGACACCCCATTTTACAACTTACATATAATATAACCTCATTCGAGGGGTATTGGTAATTTTACATCTCGAGGGGTAAATTGTAATTTTGACCGTTATATCTCCAATTACTTCACATAAAACAATTCTTGATGTCTTAATAGTCAAAATGACTTGTGATGGTCCCCGATTTTTTTAACAATTAAAATGCAACTACATCATTGAGTTAGATCTTGTACGATCATGAATGATTGATTTTAATTGTTCCATGAGGATTTAAATCAAAATCAATGATGTGTAATGAAACTATTTTTCTAGACTAAAATTAATGAGGTTGCATGCAGTGGATAATTAGGCAAAGAAATATCACCTTGTTTGATCTTAATTCTTTATAAGTTACATATTTATATACAACTTTTATAAAATAAATAAATTGTGGGGGGATGAGGATCCAAAGGAGTTAAACAAGTGGCCAAGATCATTTCCAAGGAGTTAAAATCCATAAAATGATCTAGGGCGGAGCTCCCATGACTTGAAGAGAGGTTGAGTTAACTCACTTGATGGGGATTCCGAGAACAAACTCTAGACCTCGGAGGGACAAGCACCAGTGGTACAAAGGGCATGAAGCTAAACCACCAAAAGGGAAAATTGACTTGGCACGGAACACGAGAAGGATGAAGAAGGAAGAGCATAGAAGCCATCCCCTTCGCATTAAATATTGAAAGTTCAAATAGGGTGTGAAACATCTATGAACGTTTAGACTCCCAAATTAAAAATACCAACTCAGGCTTACAATTAAACAATATATGTGCGGAAAAGGAAATGTAAGCTATAACCAAATTGGTAACACACTCTAAACCATAATTAATAACCAACAAAACAGTAATTAAAAGGTAAAGAGAAAGGGCAGAAAGATGCAAATACAAAGATAATACAGCAATGTGTTATCGAAGAGGAAACCGAAGCACTCGGTGAAAAACCTCTCCGTCGCCCTCCAAGCAGTCAATAATCCACTAGAGAATAAAGTTGGGATACTTGAATAGTAGAAGACCCTCCAAGCCTAATCTACCCAATGCACCTAAGCTCTCCAAGCTCCTTGCTCCAACAGGGTTACGCCGAACCTTGTCCTCTATAGCTTATCGGATCCCGCAATTGCCCATTGCATCAACCAAAATGAATTGGTCCCTTTTGAACTGCTTCCCAAGCACCAAATACCTCCTTACTAATATGAGTATGGTGAGATAAGGATTTGACTAAATATACCTCTTAAGGATATGTCAATGAAGAGGGTGAGAGTAGAGAAATTTGGAGAATCAAAGATGAAGATTGTGGCTGAGTCAATCTTGTTTTTCTCTAGGGTTTCTCTCTCAAAATTCTCTCTAGAAGCTCTCTACATTTTGTGGGTATGAGGGTATTTATAGTGGTGTGTATGAGGAATGCGAAAAGTCATGTTTCAACCAAATAGGGCATTCTGGTGACTCGAGCTCGCAATTGGAACAAGTCACGAGCTAACTGCCTAGTCAGACTGGAAGTTTTGTCTTGTAGTGCAACAGCTGGTGTGACCCTTCATCTCCCCCTGCATGCTTCACACGTGTTCCATTCTGGCAACTTACCAATTGCTAGCCAATCGTGAAATCTAGTCGCAAGACTCCTTTGAATTGCACACTTCTAAGATTTCTTCACACTCTTTCATACACTACTCTTTCATGAATCCCACCTAAATACAGGGTATCTAATTGCTAAATTACAAGCAAATTTGGTACGGAATAAAACCACACATGATTGAATAAATTCAACCTTACAATCTCCCCCTTTGGCTATTCCGTGACAAAACCTTAAAACAGACTCTAAATTTAACATATGAGTTGGGAACAGTTGCCAAAACTCACTCATACCTAACTCTAGAAACTGTGAAGCTTTTTAACCATACAAACAAGTTTCTCCTAAAAATAACAACACAAGACGATCATTGTAATCAGAAATCTTGAAATGCATATAGAGCAAGCACAATGAGAATCAAGTAGTAATGATTAAAGCAATAAGGCATGACTTGACCAAACAGGAACAATCACTATAAATAGTGATCACAATGATCATTCACACAGGGAATGAACATCTGGACATGCAAGCCAATAAGTTCAATGTAAGGTATCATTTGCATGTCCAACACTCAAACAATACAAAAACTCAAAGTAATTGTATCAAGGATATAAAATCCAACAATGGCACAAGAGTGAAGTACTGAAGAAAATGCATAACATTAACTAAAAGTATTTAGCTACAAAGCAAAGGTACAAATCAGGTACTGAATAACAATTGAAATATATAAACCAATGTACCAACAATTTTAAACGTAAGCACAGTAAATACCAAGAGTTATAAGATCTGTAAACAAAATAAGCTAAACCAAGACAAGTCAAAAATATGTGTGTATGTATCAGAATACTCCTTTTGAGCTTACACAGCTCCCCCTTTCATTATGCACACTTCCCATTCTTGTGTTGCTCTCCCCCTTACTATATGCTATCATTCAAGCTATATACATAATACTCCCCCCCTTTTTGGCACGAATAGCTAAAGGCTGTTCTCTAGTTTCTGTTGAATAGCATCTAGCTGTGTCTCAATGGTTGTGAGACGCATTTGAACTTGGTTGTTGGTGGAGTAGAGAACTCTTTACAATCCAAAAATATGCTGATGCAAACCTTCAATCAAAGTGCTCAACCTGTTAGCTTGAGAGCTAGGATGTATATGCAGTGTGCTAGTCATCTGCAACTTCGGAGTATGAGGAGATGCAGTCTCGGTATATGCAGGTATAGTGTGAGTAGCTGAGCCCTGACCGGAAGGAGTGGCATGAAGGAGATATTCACTTTTAAGTGCTTTAGAAGAGTGACTTTTGCTTGCTTGAAGAGAAATCATGGATAGTGGGAGAAGACGAACCAGTGTCTTTCCATCTTTTGGTGGACGAACCCCTTCAAGTACCATAATTTTCATCATCAGACTACAAAAAGGAAGGCATGTTCTTGCTACTGATCGTGTTGCTGTTCTCCCTATTAACTGGAAGATGTGAGCAGAAATGTCAATTTGAACTCCGGTGATGAGATCACATAGAAACTGCACTCTTCCAAGGTTGATGAACCCAGTGTTCAACAGTTTATAAAGGTTGAAGAACATGATCAAGGTGAGAGTTTTCAATTCAGGTGCAAACTTTGCTGTTCCAATTGATGTGCCTTTGGATGAAATCTCATGTTCTGGCCCAAGAATTTGAAGAATATCTTGTACTTGAGGAAGCTTATCATCATATGGAGTGAGGTCTACATTTGCCGGTTGAGTAATTCGAAGGACCTTTGCAATGTAATCTGGAGTGATGATGAATTCCTTCCCTCGGACCCAGCATTGTAGTTCAACTCCAGTAAATCTGGCATTTGAGTATAACTCCTTGACTAGTTCATCAATTGGATCCTTGAAGTTCCCGAATAAATTAGCCCAATATTTTTCTTCAAAGATCCTAGGAATATAAGTCGTTCCCAGGGTATCAAATCTCACAATCCGTTCTACCACAGTAGGAGCTTTTTCAAAAATGCTGGAGTGTGTCTGAGAGTTAAGGGGAGTCTTGAATCTCTCATTGTTTGAGTCGTAGGACGAATGATGAGTTCGTTTTGAAATAGGGGATGATGGAACATCAATCACCGATTCTTTTTCTCGAGAGGAATGGCGAGACATCTGCAAAAGAACATACACACAGCAAAGAACCAATTGCAAAACCACAAGACACAAACACAAACTTGATTAGATTCAAGTTAGTCCATGAAATAAACACATAATCATAGATAGGAAGAAATATCACTCAAGCATGTTGAATGAAACCAATATGCAGTAATGTGTGGCTAGCCTGATTGAAATGCAAAACTATGGCATGTACTTAGGCATAAGCAACAATGGTGAATATGGTGTGCATATGTGGTGCAATGTAGTCTATGAAGTACTCAAATACACAATAAAATGTCTATAAGACATTTTACTATGAGCATAATATGCACATCGCAATACAAACAAGATAAAAATCCTCAACAAAGAGACACAAACACGATAATCATGTAATATGGGTATCAATCCATCAAAACCAATAAAACCCATTCAACAAACTCAAAAAAATATACCCAACCCATATTCGAACATCAGAAACTCACAAAAACACAAAATCCAAGAAAACAAAGGCTAGGAACTGAGAATACATAATGAAAATGACAAAACTCATACCTTTTCTTGAAGATTGGTGAAGAGATGATGAAGAAAAATGGTGTTTTTAAGAGTGAACATAGTGAGTTTGGAAGAGGGAGACAATGAACAGTCACAAGATATGAGGGAAAATTGAAATTTTTTTGAAAACTACCTTGAAAATAACCCTCAAAGCACAAAACACGTGTTTTTCGCGACTGGAATGAGTCGCGAACTAGTCGTCAGTGCAAGTCGCCTAAAGCCCAAAAAGAAAAAAATTGAAATAATTGTCTAAGTATTTTTCACGACTGGAAGTTCCACTCACGAGAAAGTCGCGAAGGGAGTCGCGAATCATTCTGAGTAAACCTCGCAACTAGAGCTTCCACTTGCAAACCAGTCGCCAACATGAGTCGCGAAAATCTCAAAAACCCAGATTTTTTGAAATTTTCTAAGTGTTTTTCGTGACTGAGGCTTTGACCCGGCAGAGAGTCACCAGGAGCTTCTAAGTAAGCTCGCGATTAGGGCTCGCGACTTGATTGACCATGAGGCAAAGTCACCAAAATAGGGTTGCACAAATTTTAAGATTTTTGAAAATTTTTCAAAATAAAAACACTTTTAAAAAACAATTGAAACACTCAAAAATCTTTTTGTGTTTGATCAACATATAATTGAGCATGTGCAACATATTTAATCAAGTACAATCAGACAAATGAATAAGGCATTCATTGAACATAGACATGTGTGATGTGTGTGGGTACCAAAGATGAGATAGTCCTTAGTCTAATGTGTAGCTTCAATGATCAATTCAACCAAGTCATATACAATTAGCACGAGGAAAAATGACCTATCTCAATGATGGAAATATGCATATTTGACCTTCCACAAAACTTGATAACATATCTTTGAAGCTTTTCATTTGGCTTCTTTACAATTCATAACATTTGATAATTTTTGATATTTACATCTCTTTTTGAGATCGATGCTTGAAATTTTTGATATTTCAATTTGATGAACAAGCCTTTGACTTTTGGGCACCATACATTTTCATAAAAGTCGCTTTCCCTTTTTCCTAGTCAAATACTTTTATTGTTAAGGATTAACAAATAATTAAATGTAAATGATAATCGCTTCATACTACCCAAAAATTTTAAATTCTTTGGAAAAGACATAAGGATATGTTTGAAATGGGTCATGTTAGTTTTTTTTTTCCTTTTATAGAAGGGGAGAGGTAGCATGAGGTTTAGGGTTTGGGGAATGATTTAGATTTTCTTTTAGACATTAAATTATACTAAATAATAAATCAAATTAAATAAAAATAATGATGTAGAAAATTGTAAGAGCATTAAAGCTTATGTAGAAAACTTTCTTCAGATTATTAAAAAGTCAAATGTTTTGCTTCTATATTATTATACATTAGACTAGTTTTCACCCAAGGAAAGGGATTTCAAATTTGTCAAGTTGGGCTGCTAAGCTAATTTAATTGAAACATTTCTTGAACCCTTTACATGCATGGGTTAATCTATACAAAAGCGTGTTGGTTAGTATATATAGTGGATACTCTTAAAAGAAATAGAACAATTATTAACTTATTAATAACTATACTATTTATAAGACCTAGAATAAAGTAATTAGATTTCCAAATAATTCTAAAAGAGGATAATCAATCTGATAAGATCAAATTGAGAGACTCACACTTTTTGTTGACTATTGGAGTTTTTTTGAAAATTTGAGTGTATTCTATTCAGTTTGTTTGGAATCGATATCCAACAGCACAAATTATTTAATCTATTCATTGGAGTTTTAGGGATTGAGAGCTAGGATAGTCAAGTGGGCTAAATTGTTGGCTCAATAGTTAACCTTGTTCGACATTGTGTCATTTCTACTATCTGTTATATTGGGATCTATCTTCTTTTTAAGGAATCTAGTGGACACAAGGTCGTTGGATCCATGGACGTTTAGTATTGACCAATATATATATCTTTGTCAAGTATTAGATTATATTGTTTAGTTAATATATTTTATGCAAAATATGATCTATTCAAGTAGAAACCTCTTCAAAGTTGTATTAATTGATATAAAGAAAAGCTCATTGGATCCATGGTCGCTTAGTTTTAACCAATATACATCTTTCTAAAGTCAAAGATTATATTGTTTAGTTAATATATTTTATACATGATATGATCTATTCAAGTAAAAACCTCTTCAAAGTTGTATTATTTGATATAAAGAAAAGCTTTTATATATATATATATATATATATATATATATACACACACTCTTTCAAAAAATATTCTTTAACAATTATTTTAAAAAACACAAAGTACATAAATGTACTCATAAACATAACCATAAACACACCCATAAATGTGTACAAGTCACACATTAGGGTTTCTAAAAAAAACCCAAATGGTGTATTGCTCATAAGAAGGGTTGTGATTAAATTTTTCTAGAAGTTTGCTTGACTCATTTTTTGGATAGGCGTTGTTAAGAGTCTTTCTTTCATGTAGCTTTTGGGGTAATTGTTTTTTAGAGGCTTTCGTGAATGGTTATGGGATATTGTATGAAGTGTAAAATTATGAGCCTCTCTCTTTCTCAGGGCCAAGGGAAGTTTGTTAGTTTGAAATTCTGCAATTATCAACACTCTCTTATATAGGAATGGTGTCCTTAAGTCACGTCGATTAATGTTTTTACGGTTGGCAATAAGTCCAAAGAATTTAAAGAGCGATATTAAGGTAATTAGATTGAACAAATGGCATAAAATTAGATCACAATTGAAGTTCAATTTGAAATTTAATTGATTTTTCTAATAGTTTTGAAGTATACTCATTAATTTATTTTGCGGGTTTGAAGTATACTACTCCAAAAATTCACAATACAAAATTTTATGGGATAACCAATTTGTTGATTTGCGACCGCCTTAGCAACTACGTCAAATTGGACTATGAACATGTGTTTCAACCTAACCTTTGTATTAGTGAATGAAATATTGGGCACCATAGGTTCCCTCCTATTATATGTGTCATGTTGCATAACTACTCTAGTTGCGAGTTGCAACATTTTTCTTAATTCTTAAAACTACTCGCCTACGTTTGTAGCGAGCATAGATGTGTAAAATACAAAATTGTAACAAAAAATTAATATATTAAATTTATATAGTTTGATATGTAATATATATGTTTATGTTTTAAATTTTTAGAAAAATAATTAGTTAATTATTTTTTGAAAGTATAATGTTGTTATTTATTAAAGATTAACAAATAATCAATAGCAGTTCAATAAAATAATAGTTTGATATTACCAAAAAAATTTTAATTTTTTGGGGTATAAGTTGAACATCATTTGTCATAATATTTGCTTCAATTTAATGCTTAAAAGTAATAATTTTAAGTTAGAAAGTGTAAATTAATTTTGTCAATTCGTTTAGACCCCTTAAACCCAACAGATTAACTTAGAGAATTAGCCAAGTGATTAACTTAGGTAATTTAATTAAATCTAGGTTAATACAAATAAGCAAAAACAATAAAGCAGCGGAAAAAAAAATAAAGAACACAAAGATCTGATGACCCAGGAAACCACACCGGTAAAAATCTGGGGAGGATTTAACCTAGCTATCCTCAAGGTAAACTGAATCCACTATGAAAGAATCGAAGTTTACACAACAAGACTTAGACCACTAACATCTTATTGCTACCCAAGTGTAGGAAACTTACTACCATGACCCCATGATAGCTCCGAGATCCAGAGACTCCTTCTTTCTTGAATTCTTCAGCAATCCACAAGCGCACCTGCTTGTATTCCTTTAAGATCTTTGATTCTGCAACTGTATTGATTTACACAACTCTTGACATGAATCTCAAGTTTGTAAATCCTAAGTGTATGTGAAGGTAAACACCTCTAGATCTCACAATGAGATTCACAAACACAGCATTCAGAACTCTAAAAACGTGGCTAGGGTTTTCCTTTATATACTTAGGGCAAAACATAAAACCCTATACATTAAAACGGGCTTGGGCTGAGTTGGAATTTTCTGCAGAAAAACGATTTGCTCGATTTTTGATCGATCGAGCCTAATTTTCGATCGATCGAGTTATACAGAAAGTGAACAGTAATTCTGCATACAAACTCGATTCCAACTTTACATTAAGACCCATACTTTGAGCAAGTCTAACACACGACTAAATATTATTTTGATCATGGTTTGCCAACATACAAATTGAAGTTCTAAATACATTAGATCCTAATCCTTAGAACCTAACAAATTTTAAATAGTTTAGAATTAGATATAAATGGACTTGAGCTAGAATGAGATATAAATTGTTTGAAATGAGTTTGCAATGGCTTAATTTTTTTTCTTCTCTTACCAGGGAAGAATTATTGAAGTTAGGGAAGTTTTTGAAACAATTTTTCCTAAAGTTCTAATAGAATTTTAAAATTTGAGTAGTCATATTACTATTGAGCCAACAATAGTTTTATCATATAGTTTCCACACCAAATTGTTGAATTTGATGAAAAGAATTGTTTATTTATTTATTTATTTTTAGGAACTAAAAGAACCATTGTTAGTATTTAGGAATATTATATTTTGGTGGGTTGTTCTAAATTATTTAGCTAAGGTCGTCTCTACAATATAGGCAAGTGAGGTAATTATCTAAGTCACCTTGATGCAATCAACCGAGCCACCAGGTTTGAGAGTAAGGTGGGATCCCTGGCTGTAGTGGCACAAACCGACCCTTTTTTTAGGCCCTTTAGGCAATTCCTTTGAGTTCTCTTAAAACAATGATGGAGCTTTGTTTGAGGAATCTAATGAAGCCAGTATTGGAGCGGTAATTCAAAACTTAGATGGTGAAGCAATGGGAGCTCTTTTAGAAAAAAAATCTCAATGCCATCATCGGTACTGGATATTCTCAAGTTCTTAGTAGCTAGAAGAGCAATTCTTTTTGTTTGTGAAATGAGTTTTAATAAATCTTTTTTTGAAGGTGACTTTGAGTTTGTTATAAACTCCTTGCGACATGCTGCTATGTCTCTTCTTCTGCCTTTGGTCATTTAATTCAAGACACTGTCTTTTGTCAGTTTTTTTTTTACAGAACATTCCTTTCTTTCTCTCTGTTAGACAAAGTAATGTTGTTGCACATACCTTAACTAGAAGAGAGCAAGATCTTCTTTTTTGCTTTTAGTTTGAATAAAGTTTGTTTCTCCAATTGCTAATACTATTGTTTCTGGTTTACTGGTCTCTTAATAATATTCATTATGACTTGATTCAAGAAGGCTCCCAAATTATAAACAATAGAGTTAACTCTTTACTTGTAGGAGTATTAGTAAATTATTCATAATAAAAATTGTTCTATTTAGCTGCTTAAATCATTTGACTATTAGCAATTAATTTCCAATTACCTCTTGTTATCAACAAGTAAGATTGCCATCAAGAATTCATTTTTAAAAGAAAAAATTAAAATTAAACGTGTAATGCAGTTAGTATATTTAGGATAAACTGGATTTAAATAAATATTTGAGTAGCATATTAGCGGCAAGAGGCTGGCCCCACAAGGTATCATCACATTTACACCAGCAACACCGCTTCGTGGCATGTTATTTTATTTTTATAAGTTATAATTCAATTTAGCGTGTGATTAAAATGAAAAATTAAAATTATTTCACTATTTTGCTTATTTTGCTACTATTTATAGGTTACATTACACTTTTTAATACTATTTATGAGCCCACTGTACTATTTCAACTAATTTTTATTTTTATCTAAAATACTTTTAGTAATAATTTTTTAATTTCAAGAAAATAAGCAATATCTAAACACACCCTAATTATTTCAAACTATGCCTTTCCATGGACGGTGATATCTGATGGTACGTACAATGAAGATTTCTGATCTTAATTTGATTCTCTTATGATTATAATGGTACCTACTGCTATTGCTATAGTCAAATAACATTCGGATTATTATTGAAATTATTAAGTACATGAAGCTAAGCGACATGCATGTTCCATACTGGGTTTGTTGATGCAATGAATAATAATTTCAATAATAATCCTTACTTTTTGCTACTTATTTTTTTATCTATAAATTATAATATATATGCTTCAAAAAAAAAAAAAAAAATCTGGATAGTGGCCGATTGTGATGTAATCTGTTCAAACTGGATGTGGTATATTAGTTTGTTTGGCCATTTTTTTAGGTTTTTTTTGAAATGATGCTTCTTAAATATTTCAGAAAATGATAGTTTTATTGAAGTTATAAACGCAACAAATAAGTTACTGAATGAGAGGAAATGTATTTATCCTGCCTTTATACAAATCTCAACTGCGAGAGGATGGTATTATCTAAGACTAATATTATATTCATAATATTTTTACAATAAATTAATTTAAGTGGCAAGTCGTTATTGGTTTTAAATTTAACCTACAGTAACTATTACTTTTTTATTCATCAATAACAGTTTGTTACCTGAAATTAATTTGTTGTAAAAATGTTATAGACATATTATTTCTCATAATTTAATTTTTTTTGATCTTTGTTTGAAAATCCTCACATTAGCCTAAGTTAACGAAGCCGTGGAATAATAAGATAATTTTAAATGTCTGCAAACGAATGTATGAAATTATTCTGTGAAAGAAATGTCTGAAAAACAAGACGCAAATGACAATTTGGTGTAGTACCTACGTTGTTTACATTTGTGTTAGCAGAGCAAATTAATTTAGTAGGCTTCTCATTTTCTAGGGTCCATAAAATTCCTACAACTGATATAATTAATAACTACTATATACTAGCTTGTAACCCCATGCATATGCACAAATACACTTAAAGATATATAATAAGATGCATAATATAAGTAATATATATATATATATATAATTTAAATACTATTGATAGTCATTTTTATATTTTGTTAACTCTTTAAAAAATTTTGTAAGGTTATTATTAGGTAAAAAATGTAAATTGTCCATGTTAAAAAAAAAAAAAATTGTGAAGCACTTTTTTTTTCTTCTAGAATTCATTTATTTTGGATTCTTTGGATTTTGTACTTAATAACTCACTTGGATGAATATTTATGATGTGGTCCCATATTTAATTCTAAAATTAAGAAATAAAACTCTTTAAGAATAAATAATTTAAGACACATGGCTCAAAATTGAAACTCTAATTTGGAATTCTAATTTGAGTTTCTCTCATATATATATATATATATATATAAATACACATATATATAGCACATATCGTTTCTTTTTTTAATAAAAACTTCATAAACATTAACATAAACATATACATATACATACATATAGATATACATATACATATACATATAAATCAACATTAAATTTTTTATATGCTAAATTGAAATTACACCATCTAACTTTAATTTTAATACTGCTCCAAACGCAATTGAGATTTTGAATAGAGTAATGTTGCAGTCACAAATTATTTCACAACATTTTTACAAACTGTTGATGTGGATAGCTTTTTATTGGTTTTCAATTAGGCCACCATCAACATCATCTTTTTATGTACTAATAACCATTCAACATATCAGCAGTTTGTAAAACTTTTTATAAAAAAAGTTTGTATCTCTAGCATTATTCTTTTGTATCTCTCTTGATTTCATCGCTTGGTTGTCTAAGTCTGGCCGGCCGTACGAATCTCCACTAGATCGCAAGTTTTTCTTTTCCTCCTTCCCTTTCTCTGTGTCGCAGTATCGCCAGACGTTTTCTTTTAAAGAGAGTAAATGTTTAGCGGAGTGTGATGAAAAGATATGGGTAGGTTTTTTCTAATTGCAATGTTTTTATAATTTTATTATAACTGTTTTTTTTTTAATATACCCAAAAAAAAAGCTGTCAAACGGTGTTAACCAATGCGAAACAATGTAATGTATCGCTTTTTAAAGTGAAACGTGTCTGAATTTTAGATTGACAGTTATCCTATTTGTCATCACCTCCTTAATTGTAGGAACTTAATTTCTCTTAGCTTCTGCTATTATATATAGTATATGATGAGTGCTCCTTTAATTTTAGGTAGTTCTTCAAAACGAAACAATGGAGTAGTCTGCAATAATAGACATGATTCATAGGACGTTTTTAGTAATTATGCAAGTCCAAGTCCTTAAAATCTCGATTATAAGATTTGCAATGATCGAACCAATGACATTCAAAATCACAAATTTATTTTTTAGATCTTTTTTTTTTTTTGAGTCTATCAATTTCAAAGTCATCAAGGCAATGGCCATGCCATTGAGGATGGCCATTACCACCATCATTGTACCTTTTATAATTTTTTTTCATATAGAAATGATCAAATTCAAGTGAAGAGAAGAAATAATTTTTTATTTGTTTTTCTCTCTTCTTATAAATTAGTAGTGGAAAACTATATTTATAACACGTCTTTTTTGTTTTTATTCTTGACTCTCTTGTTAATGATATCAATCCAAGGCCATTAACTTTGAACCAAAAACAAAAAACACAAGTCCCGACTTACTAAAAATTAGTAATTGAGGTTCTTAATTTCCCATTTTAATTGTCATAAATACACACACACACGAATTTGACCCATTATATATAATAGATATATTTAAATTTTTAGCTTTATTGAAAAATATAAATTGACAAGAGAACTCCATCAATCCAAATTCAAGAGATATTATCACTACCCAATATGATTCAAAGATAATGTGTAGTAATGAGTTGAATAATATCACCCTTCTTCAACCCTTATAGATCATATAAATATTAATAATATAACTTGAAATAGTTGTTCTACCCTTATAGATCATATGTGCTCACAATTTTACATGTAAATATTTAATATATATTTTTCAATTAGACTTAAATTTTATTTTATATTTAAACTCTCAATTAAATGATAAAAAAGATAGTTCAATGTATAAATACAATCATAATAAATATCTATTAATATATATATATGAAATAGCTTAACATAAAAGCGCAATAACAATAAATTCCATAATTATCAAATTCAAATTTATATACAAAATAAAATTCATAGAGAGAAAACCAAAATTTTCATACAATATTTAAATAAATACTTTATAAACATAAACATAAACATAAACATTTACATATTCTTATACATATACATTACAATTTTTTATAGGCTAAATTAAAATTACATACTATAATTTTTCCTAATTTTCAATTTAGTTTTGTAACTTTAATTTCTTCAAATTCTATCTATTCTATTATTTTTTATTGTACTTTCCTCTCTACATAGTGTTCCTTTTATAATAATAATAATAATAATAATAATAATAATAATAATAATAATAATAATAATAATTTGATAGTTTGAGGAGGAGAGATTTAATAGTATGCCTTATTTAAAAAAAAAAAACTCATTTTTTTCAACTTTGTTTTGATATGCAATATTTGACAAATTTGGAAGAGAATTTTCCATGTTATCATGATAGTAAAATTGAGATACTTTTTCTTTTCCCACATGAAGTTCTTATAAGATAAAACTTAATTATTAGATAAATGAAAACTTTTTTCTCAAAAAAAAAAAAAAAAAAGATAAATGAAAACTTAATAAATTCACAATCATGTAATTTTTAACTAACCTATCCACCTAATCATTTTCTATATTTTTTTAGTTAGAGCTTGGAATAAAATACATGGAACAAAATTATTAATTGGGAATTTGGGATTAATATATACTAGACTCCTTATTGAATTCAATCAATCCTATATTGCTTTAAAATTAATTGAAATTTTTGGTAAAAAAAATAATAATAGGAGTTATTTTTCAACAAATGTTTAATTTTAAAAAAAAAATTAAAAAGTCCATATTTCCACATATATAATATCAATTACCATTCATTATCATGGCGTATATCTTTAAAATTTTCAAAAACACATCTTAACCATGAAATAATCTTTGTAACTTTGCCTATTTCAACACAAATAGAAAGAATCCTTCCAAATATAACCATTATAAAATGGACTCAAGAGTTATCGAGCTTATAAGCAAATGATGTAAATATAGGGTTAGGCTAGAATGATTGAATTTGTGGATGAATAGCCTTCTTATAGAAAGAGGAAGGAATGGGATTTTTTTTACCATAATTTTAAATCTTATTAAATTGAGATAATCTATTTACATCTATATCTATATAATATAAAACAGAAAGACGTTTGACTTTTTGTTGACATTCTCATGGCAAAACAAATGAAGTGTTTGGTGCATTATTTGCGAATGAGAAATTTTCAGTTCATAAAACTCAATCATTCCTAAAGTGTTTGATAGAATGTCGAAGTTATACTCTCCACCACCAATGCATATTTTGTTGGGAAATTGCCTTAATTCCAATTTTGACTTGGAATGTTAATTGGGTTTCCTAGTTGAAGAAGAAAATATTAATTTAGGTTTCCTTGGCGTGGAAAGAAAGACTATTATTTGGTGAGAAAGAAAAGTTTACTCCTTATTAAAGAAGTAATGTATTCATTGTGCCAGAAGGAATAGGAAAAGAAGTCTCATAAATAGACAATGCTTTGGCCAAAGGGTCCTCCCTCTGGGGAGAGAGAATATAGAATGTGAAATCAAGAGAGAAAAAATATATTTTTGCTTGGGAGATAGCTAAAGAGGAGAGAGCAAATTGTTGCTTCCTTTGAGAAGATAGACAAGGAGAGCTACATGTGTAAGCTTTGAACACAGAGAACAAAGAAAGAAAAGCTTGAAAGCTAACAGAGAAAGAAAAGCTTGAAAACTTAGAGAGAAAAACAGAGAGAAGTTTTTGGAATGATTTTTGTTATTATTCAATGAATGAAAAAAATATGTATAAGAGATCCTATATGTATAGCAACAGAAAAGGAAAACTAATTTCCAAATTATGAGGTAATCAGTTATGGCACGTGTATTAATCACATGTGAACATAAATAACTAATCTTCTATAAAGTACATGTAGTACAATCAATACACAACAAGTGTTGTAGTTTAGGCAGCTCCTTATATCGTTTATGCAGCAATCTATACACTTCACCACACTAGTGCACTACACTTCATGGCACTAACTTCTTTCTCTTCTTCTTTTGACTTCTACCATCTTTGGATTTAGCATCTTTGCATTTCACATCTTCACATCCCCCCTCAAGATGAGTACCAAAACCATGGATATTGATGATGCTCATCCTGATAAGCAAAGAAGCTAATTGTTGAGCACTAAGTGCCTTTGCGAGTAAATCTGCCAATCGAGTGTGAGTAGAAGTGTAAAACAACTTAATCACTCTATCTTGCACCTTGTCCCTAACTAAGTGACAGTCAATTTCAATGTGTTTAGTCCTTTTGTGAAATACTGGACTCTCCCCTATGTATATTGCTACTGATTGTCACTGAAAAGCATTGCTGGTTGTGGATGATAAACTTCAAGGTCCTTCAACAATGCTAGCAACCAAGTTATTTTGCAAACTGTCACAACCATAGCCCTGTATTCTGCCTTTGCAGAAGATCTGGAGGCTATGGACTGCTATTTAGACTTCCATGAAACCAAAGATTCTCCTAACTTGTAAGTCTATGCATATGCATGGATAAACTTAAAGATATACAAGAAGATGCATAATATAATTCCTATATATATAATTTAAATACGATTAATAGTCATATTATTAGGTTAACCAACTAATGGTACACTACTCCTTCGCTTTATCGCTTATAAGGCAGAAAGTGGGGGAAGCATAAGTTTCCTCGGTACTGTGCTCAAAGCCTTGCCAAGGAGTACAAAAAACTTACCCACAAAACTCTTTAAGAATAAATAATTTAGGACACATGGCATAAAATTAGAAATTTAATTTGAAATTCTAATTTGAGTTTTTCTCAGCTTCATATATTATTATATATATAGACTAGTTTGTAATCTCATACATATGCATGGATATACTTAAAAGATATACGTTAAGATGCATAGTACAATAATCTTACCTATATAATTTAAATATTATTAATAGTAATTTTTTTTACCTCTTTAAAAAGTCTTGTAAGAATGTTATTAGGCAGAAAATGTAAATTGTTCATTTAAAAAAATGTAAATCATTCATTTTTTAAATATTTTTATGTTCATTAATTCTAGACTCTTTGGTTTTTGTACACAATAACTCACTTTAATAGATATTTATGACATGGTTCCATATTTGATTCCAAAATTAAGAAATAAAATTCTCTCTAGATATAAATAATTTAGGATACATGGCGCAAAATTGGACTTCAATTGTAAAATCATTCAAACTCCCTCTTCCTCTAATTGAAATCCAATTTTTAAACTAAACTAATTAACTTGGTACAAAAATTTAAAATTTTTGATTACATGGGACACATAACCCAAAATTAGACTCTAATTGAATTCCAATTTAAAATCTAATTGAATTTTCTCTCAACTTTACCTCTAGATATATATATGACTTATAAACTTGAATTGTTTTTAGTTCTACAAAAAAAAAAAAAAAAAAAGGGCTCATAAATTTAAAATCATTCAAAAATTATGTTTTTTTTTTTTTTTTTTTTTTTATGGTTTACTTATATTGGACTCCACATTTTTTATACTAAATTAACTCATTTGGTACAAAATCAATAAATTTAGGTTAGATGGGACACATGTCACAAAATTAAACTTTAATTGAAATTCAAATTTTACATTGAATTAACTCACTTGGTAAAAAAATTTAAAAACTTAGATTAGATGGGACACGTGGCACAAAATTAGACTGTAATTGAATTCCAATTTGAAATTTAATTGCATTTTCTCTCAACTTTGCCTATTATTATTACTAGTGTGTAACCCCGTGCATATGCACGGGTACATTTAAAAATAATCGCAGTTACATATTATATATATATATATATATATATGATTTGAAATCTAATTGGATCTAGACTCTACGGTTTTTGCTCCCAATAATTTATTTGCCACAAAAATTAATAAATTAGATGAGACACATGACGCAAAATTGAACTTCAATTAAAATTCAATCTAAAATCTAATTGAATTTAGACCTTTTGATTTTTGCACCTAATAATTCACTTGACACAAAAATTTAAAAATTAAATGACACATGACACAAAATTAGACTCCAATTTAAAATTTAATTAAATTTTCTCTCTGCTTTAGCTATTAATATATATATATATATATATGACTTATAAATTTGAATTTTTTTAGTTATATGATTATTTTTTTTATGGTTTATTATATTGGACTCCTCGTTTTCTACATTAAATTAACTAATTTGCCACAAAAATTTGAAAATTTAAAAATTTAAATTAAATGGGACACATGGCGCAAAATTAAACTCTAATTGAAATTCAATTTTTACCTAAATTAACCCACTTGGCACAAAATTCTAAAATTTAGATTAGATAAGACACATGGCATAAAATTAGACACTAATTGAATTTCAATTTAAAATTTAATTGAATTTTATCTCTGCTTTACCTATTATTATATATATATATTATTATTATTATTATTATTATTATTATTATATAGATACATAGACATCTTCAATCACTTCACATTAATTCTTGATGTCTCAACAGTCAAAATGACTTGTCATGGTCCCCCAATTTTTAACAATTAAAATGCAACTACATCATTGAGTTTGATCTTGTGCGATTATGAATTATTGATTTTGATTAGTTCCACGAGAATTTAAATCAAAATCAATGATGTGTAATGAAACCATTTTTCTAGACTAAAATTAATGATGAGGTTGCATGCAGTTGATAATCAGGCAAGGAAATATCACCTTGTTTGATCTTAATTCTTTATAAATTACAGATTTATATACAACAATTACAAAATAAATAAATAAATAAATAAATATATATATATAAATAAGAGGTGCGGTACAAAGAAATATATAAATCTTTCTACCATACTATCAAATCCCATAATTGTTTTTAGCTTTGATATGATCTCTTACTGTCCCGAATAATAGAAATGAAAAACGGAGATGTACATGGTATACAATTTCATAAATTTGAGACTTTAATTAACAAAATTAAAATTTTAGATCTAATATAAAACATGGTATAGCCGCTATAGGTTTTTTTTTTTTTAATGTATTTTTCCTTTAAAAAAAATTTAGATTGATTTTTAAGTTTCAAAAATTATACACGAGTGTTCCATATAGTCATATACATAGTTATCAGAAAGCAATTGGGATTTTTTTTTCTTCTAATAGCTAAATAAATTAAGTATTTGTGGTTACAGTGGAACAATTTATACATAAAAGAAATCCACAATTTATCCTAATTCAAATCTTTTTAATTCTTCTATGCAAAAGTGGCCCTTTTGTTCTCTACCAAAACAAATGAATTCATCCGGATTTCAATTTTTTAACTTTTTTTTTAATCTATAAATATGTACTAATGAAAAATTAATTGTTTTCAATCATCATGTCAAATGAATTCGTTACCAAAATTGAAAGGCCAAGAATGTATTGACCCCTTTGTTAAATTAATCAATTAATTAGTCAAGTTAATTAATTAGATTCAATTTTATGTAATAAGCGTGGTTGCACAAACAAATCACCAACTAAGTTAAATGCAGTTGAAAATAAATTTGATACAGGTGATTTGTTTACGAATGAAGAAAGCCACCGAGACAAAACTCCACTGGGTGAATTTAAGGTCACCATTCCCGAGAATCTACTATTATCAAAGACAAGCAATTACAAGTAAAAGGAATCCTAGTACCTAATACAAACCTACAGTTAAACCCTTACCCCAATACACAATTAGACTTGTAATATAGTGACCATCTCTCCTTTCAATGCACGGCTCCCAGTACGTGACTAACCAATCAATACACGGATTCAAGTACGTGACTATAACACACCAACTTGAGGAAGATGTTGGCTGCAAAGTTCTTCAGTTCATCCAAACGATGAAGATCAAGAAGCTCTTTGGTTATAAAACCCTTGGCGCAAAGACGCAACAGCTTCTACAAGAGAAAGATGACTAGGGCAAATTGTCTCCGGTCACAAAATGCATGAGTAATCACTTTGCATCACCTTTGATACCCCTTAAAATAATCCTTATATATGTTTAGGGTTGTGAGAAAAAAAAAAAAAAAAAAAAAAACCCTACACAAATAACTTGGAAATGCATGAAAAATAGATCTAGAAATCTGAATTTCGTAATTCTTGATAGATACAGCTTCTGTCGAGAGTTGTTGAGAATTAAACATTAAACCTCGATAGATATTATCTGTCGAGCTTTAATGAACATCACTTCTTCACTTGTTTCTTGGACAGTTTTGCATGGCTTCAATACTAGACTTGAACTCTTGTTTCTTGAAGTACTAAATTCATCCTAAATCTACCTAATTACAAATAAAATACATTTTGTCAAAGGATTAGCCAATATTACATGACATATGTTCTAACAAGTTCCACATATGTCCTAACAAAAATAACTAAAATAAGTAAAGTAAAAAAAAAAAAAAAAAGCGATCTCTTTCAATACACTCTTATTATGTAGAGCAAAGGCATTGCATGAATTTGGAATGAAACCATTTTCTTTTTTTTTTAAAGAATACTAAGTATTTTTAATACACACACGGGAGAGAGGAAAAGATCTAAAAAAAAAAAAAAAAAAAAAAGGTAATAAGTGCAACAATTTATCAACTTATTCTAACATATCAACATGCAGACGAATATATTGTTTCACAGCCAAAAGTGTCATTTCAAATTCAGGAGAAGCAATTTTCACCATCAATATAGTGAATCCGGATTAACATCCACAAAGGAAAGTTTAAATACTAGGTCTCACACCAGCAATACTGCTTCGTGGGTTGCCATTTTATTTTTAGGTTATAATACTATTTAGTTTTTTAAATTTTATTTCAACAGTCAACTAAGGTTTAATTTTTGTTCTGGTTTTGTCTAAATGAGATAATATGGTCCTTTCATCTAAATCTATTAGTAAATGAAGTGTTTAAAATTTTTATTATTTTTTTAATAATACCTTATCAAATAACAAGATCTATTGAATGGTGTATTTTATGAATGTTTCAAACAAATTTTAATTTTTTTAAAAATGTTTGTTAATGGATTTGGACAGAAGGTACAAAATGAATAAATTTAAGGAAGTTCATATAGTTGTTCTCTTTATGGGCCTAATTTCCGAACAGTAATCCTTAAACCCATAAAAGCACGTTAGGATCCCATCGCCCATAAACTTCCGAACATCTTAAACTCGTATAAAAACATATATTAAGAGCCCGTCATGGCCCACCATGTATAATAAAGTTTTTTTTTTTTTTTTTTTTTAGAGTGAACTTAGAAACTTTATTGAACTTGAATTGCCAAATTGGCTACATCATGTTGAGCTACCGAAAGTAAAGGGTGAGGAACTTCCTCCATCCAAACTGCATAGTCAAAAACATGAATCGAATATCTAACTAGACTGTGTGCTAGTTTATTGCCGTCTCTTCTACAATGAGAGTATAGCAATTTTGTGTATAAACCTGAAAAAATAATGGCATCCTTTATGAAGGGCTCCACTGAAGCTATGGTTTCACCACCTGCCTTTAAAGAATCCATAATCAACTCCAAATCTCCTTCAAGAACAGCTTTAGTTAGGCCTAATTCCTATCCAAATTCCAGAGCTCTTGCTGCTGCAATTGCCTCAATCTCTACTGGTAGAAGTGCTGGAGAGAAGCTTTGAGTTAGGGACGCAAGTATGGCACCTGTGTGGTCACGGGCAACAACGCCAGTACTGCTTTTATTCTCATCCCTGAAAATTGCTCAATCAAAATTTATTTTGACTAAACTTGCATTAGGTGGCTTCCATTTTTCTTTTGGCTTCGGTGTTGCTGGGGTTATAGGTGGAAGCACAGCAACAAACTCTGCCAACTTCTCTTTTGCCTGCGATGTAAGCTGGTCCAAGGTGCAGCACGGTCTATGGTTTTGGACTTGATTTCGTTGGTGCCAAACTCCCCATGTAACCATCGCAAAGAGCTCTTGGTTTTCGTGATTGTTGAGTATCCATGACAGCAGCTCCTTAAAGTTTGTCACACTTGAGGTTTGCCGCGAACTCCATTTCGTTTGTGACCATACTGAGTTAAGCTCTCTGCATGACCATAGCGCATGTAAAGTTGTTTCCTCCTCATTCTAGCACCGTCCACACAGCGCGTTTACCGTAATGTGACTTCGCAACAGGTTCGCTTTTGTGGGAATAGCATCACAGCTAACACGCCATAGGAAGTTCTTGATTTTATTTGGAACTTGCAGTCCTCAAATACTTAGCCAGAAATCTTTATCTCCATTCTGAGCTACCTCATTCCCTCCCTCTTCTTCCTCCATCTTCAAAAACCGGAATCCTGATTTGCACGAATACTTGCCACTTTGTGTCCACGGCCAGAACAGCTTATCCTCTGTTGGGTGTCTTGACAAAGGAATTTTCTTGATAAGTTCAGCTTCCTCAGGTACAAATAACCCAGCTATTAGG
Organism: Lithocarpus polystachyus; assembly: GCA_033629205.1. Taxonomy (NCBI): domain Eukaryota; kingdom Viridiplantae; phylum Streptophyta; class Magnoliopsida; order Fagales; family Fagaceae; genus Lithocarpus; species Lithocarpus polystachyus. Next base: position 77,562,330 of record CM066165.1, read on the forward strand.
TGCTCATTCCATGTTTGACTGTCTTCATTTATCAATACATCCACTGTGGTCTCCTCCCAACCTTCTAGCATTGGTGATTGGACACAGGTAGGGTGTTTAAGTGGTAGCCAAGTGTGTTGCCAAATCTGGACTTTCTTCCCATTACCTATTCTCCAACAAGCTCCACGTTTGATAATGTCACGGCCATGTAAAATGCTCTTCCAAGCATATGAACCACGGCTAGATTCAATTGCTTCCATAATTGTGCAATTTGGAAAAAACCGGGGTTTGAAGATCTTGTAGAATAAAGAGTCTTGATCTTGCAATAGGCGCCATGCTTGCTTGGCCAAGAGAGAGTCATTGTGAAAGACTAAGTCACGGAAGCCCATACTACCCTCACTTTTGGACTTTGTCATTTCGCTCCATTTTAGCCAGTGAATTTTCCTTTTTTCACCCCTTTGTCCCCACCAAAACTTTCTTATCATCACCCCAATTTCATTGCATAAACCTATTGGTAATTTGAAGCAACCCATTGCATAAGTTGGGATGGCTTGGATAACTGCTTTAATGAGAACCTCCCTTCTAGCTTGGGAGAGGAGTTTTCCTTCCCATCCTTGCAATTTCCTCCAAACTCTCTCTTTGATATAGTTGAAGCTTGCCCTTTTTTCTTTTCCCGACAAAGATGGCAACCCCAAGTATTTTTCATAGTGTTGGATCTCACGAACTCCAAGAATCCCTTTAATGATCTGTCTGTTAGCTTCAGTAACTGATTTGCTGAAGAATAAAGCAGTTTTGTATCTATTAATTTTCTGGCCTGAAACTTCCCCATACACTGATAGCAAGTCCATCACCTTTCTACATTCTGTGGAATTGGCCCTACAAAACAGAAGGTTATCATCTGCAAAAAACAAATGGATTAGTTTAGGTCCTTGTTTGCACAACCTGAAGCCATTGATATCTCCATTGCTAGTTGCGTTTTAATAAGGCCATGTAGACCTTCAGTACACAGGAGGAAAAGGAAGGGTAAGAGGGGATCTCCTTGTCTAAGACCCCTTGAGGGATGTATCAAGCCCTTCGGTTCACCATTCACTAATATAGAGTAGGTGACTGTTTTTACACACACCAGGATAAGACTAATTCATTGTTCACAAAACCCCATTTTTCTCATCAGATTTTCTAAAAAAACTCATTCAACCCTATCGTATGCTTTACTCATGTCAAGCTTCAAAGCCATAAACCTATTTGAACTAGAATTATAATTCTTCATGCAATGCAAGGTTTCAAAGGCAATAAGGATATTATCAGTAATGAGGCGCCCTTTTGCAAAAGCTGATCGATGTTCAGTAATGACAAAATTGAGGAGTTTTTTTAGTATATTAATAGGACTTTAGAGAAAATTTTGTAGAGAACATTGCATAAACTTATAGGTCAATATTCTGACACACAACTTGGGTTTTTCTTCTTAGGAATAAGGGTGATAAAGGTATGATTTACTGGGGGTGGAAGAGTACTTGAATTTAACCACGATAGCACCAAGTGTGTAACATCCCTTTCAATCATGGGCCAGAAGTGTTGGTAAAACAACGGGAGCATATGTGGCGTTTGGAATGGGGTAATGTTTTAGGATTCCCGAGAATATTTAAAGACTCCCATGTTGGGTTGCATATCATGCCAGGAGAATCTGGATGCCCCCTTTAAACCTTGTTAGGGCACATTTTTTTTTTTTTACACTTAATATTATTTAAGTATCAACTATTTATTTTCAAACACCACCAACAAGTAATTGGGCTTTCCCAAATATTTTTTGCCTTATTCTTATGTTAACCACAAATATTTCATATCTTATTATCTAAATTGGATCATGATATAAACTGTCACAAAAGCCTAAAAAACCTCATATTTTATCCAATTTTTTTATCATTATTTAGCTAAGCCCAAAACCAGCCCTACGAGCCCAATGCACACATCCCATTCTATTTAAAGCCCAACAATACTTATGCTTGACAATATTTGAAAAGCTCATGATTCAAGTCCATGGTAAGAAAATTTTACCAATGGAATTCAAATCCATAATCAAAACCCATGATTTAAACCCATAGCAATTTATTTATCAAAAACCCAATTCTTATTGGCAGCATCAAAACCCCAATTCTCGCTGACAATATCAAAAGCCTAATTCTCATTAGCAACATTAAAGGCCCAGTTCTTGCTGGCAATATCAAAAACTTAGTTCTCGTTGGCAATATCAAAAGGCCAATTCTCACTAGCAATATCAAAAAGCCCAATTTTCATTGGCAACATCAAAAGCCCAGTTCTTGCTAGCAACATCAAAAATCTAGTTCTCGCTGGCAATATCAAAAACCCAGTTCTCACTGGCAATATCAAAAAGCCCAATTCTCATTGGCAACATCAAAAGCCCAGTTCTCCCTGGCAACATCAAAAGCCTAGTTCTTGCTGGCAATATCAAAAGCTCAATTTTCATTGACAATATTGAAAGCCCAATTCTCATTGGCAATATCAAAGCCCAATTTTCATTAGCAACATCAAAAACCCAATTCTCGCTAGCAATATCAAAAGTTCAACTTACATTGACACTATTAAAAGTCTAAGCTAACTACTTGACACTATTTTATCATAAGCCCAAGGTTATTAATACTTGGCAAAATACTATATTATAATTATTTCACTTAAAAGTCCAATAATGAACAATACTTTAGATTCTTAAACCTATTACTATAATATTACAAGCTTATGGAATTTATAAATTATCAATTCTCAATACCCATGGAAATCATCTTATAAAAGTCCATGAAAAGTTATGATTATTTATCTTAGACCCATGACATTTATTTCATATCATATTATAAACTCATGTTCACTATTTATCTTACATCACAACATTTATAATATCTATTTCCAAAACTCATGATAATTATTCACCTTACAAGCATATTATGATAATCTATAGAAAAAACCCACAAGATTATCACATTATTCCATTATAGTGGTTGTTACCATATTTTATTTGAAACCCATGGATATTGCCTCAATTAAAACTCATGGTAAATATTATCACAAGAAAAATTGGAGGTTACTATTTAAAAGCCCTAGAGAAAATATCATTTACAAAATATTCCATAGCAAAAATTATGAGAAACTATACAAGTTGTTATTTAAAGTCCGTGAAAATTAATACCCAAAACCTATCATAAATATTTATTAAAACTCCTCGATTCATTTTATTTCTACTAACAACTAAAGCCCATGTGGAATAAAAATCCATGGCAATATATGATAGCTTTGTCCATTTTGTAGGGCTTACAATGAGAAAGCAAAAGGATAGGCCCAAGTGAAGAGAATCACTAAGTCAGACACCTACCAAAATACTCAGCCCTCATAGTCAAGCCCAATACGAAATCTTAGCTAAAACAGCCCATGTGTGCAAATTGACCCCGCTGGAGAACTCCATTCAGTTCCGCCTTCTGCTGGAGGTCACCTCTAGAAGCAACCAAGCTCCCAAACCAAATTAGGAATTGGTCAAATGTCCCACTGCCGACTCTGACATGAACAGTACCAGAGGCTGATACCTATAGGCTAATGGGCAATAAATACCCTTCTTCCCCAAGTTTTGGTCACAACTCAAGGAAGCCACAACCAAGACCTCCAAGCTCATGAAGTTCTTAACCAAATAGTTTATTTTATTACTAAAAATGTATGTAATTGGTTCATAAACCAAGCCCATGAATCCTAAAGGGGAAAACTTGGGAACATATGGTTTGGAGGGCATAAAGGGATCTCTAGCAGAACCCTCTGAAGTGGACTTAAATTTTGACACCTGGCTTGGGGTGTTGAATCCTACTTCCTAGGGTCCAAATTTCAATTGCAGCATTGGGATTCCTCCTTAATACCTGCCTTAATCCCATTGGCTGAACACAATATCAGAATTCTTAGCATTTAATGCAATATTACCCCAAATACTCACCATGTGTCATATTACCCAAAGAAGTAGAGCAGCCCTAAAAGCAAATCTCTCATTTATGGCCGAATCCTATGATAATTATGTCTGCTTTTCAGCCCCTGATTAGTCCTACGTTTTTGGACTTTTGCTAATCAATCCATTAAGCTTCACTATACAAGGAAACTAGCATCAACTCTATTTTCAGCTATTTTTAGCCTATAAGTCAGTCCCTTAGTTCAGAAACTAGCCTTTAGTTCTATAAATGCCCATATGCACTTACTCATAAACATCACATTCCATATTCTCAAAAAATCCCAGCACCTTAAAATAGACAAACCAACCCCTCTGAAATTTCTGATTTTCTTGTCACTTTGCTTGTGGCTCAACTCTCCCCAAGCTCATAAATCATTCCCTTTAGGCCACACTCACTTAGCCTCAGACATTCCTTTTTCTTTTTCTGCATATTCATAGCCCATAACTGCTTCCTAATTAGTCACAAACAAGCCTTTACCCATTAAAATCTTAACTTCAGCATTAACTCCATCACACTTCCACAAGACTAAATACCCACTCACTCAAAATAGCCTACACTACCTTGTTCATGCCCTATGTGTGTGTGTGTATATATATATATTCCCCAAAATCTTAGTTCAATATATGCTGCACTGAGCTGGAATCTCTTTCTCTCCCTTCATTCCATCCTAATTTTCCTCTTTTACTTGTAATTATAAAGCCTTTAATCATTGTTTATTGTTATTATGATGAAAGCCATAATGTCTTGGATACTATGGAAGTGTTCCCTTATGTTGACTTAATAATAATAACGAAAACATATGATTTTTATCATATAAATACACTTATTAATCTGTCAGCATCTACTGCTGGAGGTTTGTCATATTCACTGCTGGACCATTTTTCCTCTTGTGTACTTATTATAATGGGCCCACTTCTATATTAACCAACTATGAATGAAATGCACAATTTTTACTATGCAAATACATCTATTTATTTTTCAAACATCTACCATTGGACATTTCTCTTGCTTACCGCTAGACTATTATTTAAGCACTTGTTGTGGTGGGCTACCCTTTGTGCTAGCTCATCTTTGCAAGGGGTATTTTTGGAGCCTTATTATAATCTTTGTTGGATGCAACCTAGACCTTGAGCAAAATGGGCCTTTCACACTTCACCGATAGCCTTTGGGCCATGTTCCAAGCCTAAAGTCGAGTCTCAGTCTTAACTCCCCAAACATCACGTGGGTGATGAAAAACACTCCCAACAAACCCCTCTCAATAGGAATGTAGATTCCCTTTAAAACAGGTGGGTATCCAGATTCTCAAACTTAAAGAAAATTGTATTTTTTATAAATTGACAATTTTAACCATTTTTCCCTTATCATTTAAGCAATTAAGATAAAATATAAAAAATATAATCAATATCTTTTCTCCTGTCTTTATCTTTTCCCGTCAAAATAACATAGATAGGATAGACAACTTTATTGATATATGCTTTAACAGAGTTCTATTTAGGTTTCACATGTGGGAAAATAAATAAATAAAAAGTTTGAAGGGGACTTTCCATTATTGCTAAGTATTCACTTTTGCTGTTGTGTGTGTGTTGCTCAACAAATTATTAATAGTTTATATTTTGTTTTTCATTATTTATTTAGAGGAAGATTTTTTTTTAAAGGACTTGGTAGTTCACATTCAAATCTAAGGATAGAATGAGAAAAATAAATAATTCATTTAAGATTCTTAGTAATAAACCAAACATTATCATATCACATTCTTAGGAATCTTAAGAGATTCCCAATGAAACAAAACATAAAAATAATTACATTCCTAGGAATCTAGATTACTAGGAATCACATTCCTGGGAATCTGGATGTCCGGAGTAATGTGGATTTTCCCGTACCAAACGCCACATTAGGATCATTTTTAGAGATTGGGAATTGGAAATTTCTCTCAAACCAATTTTATGATCATTTTATTTTGGGAATTAGAAACTCCAATTTTGGTTGAGGAATTAGGAATCCAAATGAATTAATCATATTGGAATTATATGCTTCATTGAATTAATTTGAAGGAATTAGAAACTCCATTCTATTTAAAATAATTTAGGGAGTAGGACTCCATTGAAGCATATTATGTTAAATTCGTGGAGTTAAGAACTCCAAATTATTTAAATTTGTAGAGTTAAGGACTCCATTGATTTGTTTAAATGATGGAGTCAAGTACTCCATTGTTTAAATTAGCAAAGTCAAGGACAACATTGAATTATTTGAAATGGTGGAGTCAATGACACTATTTAATTATTTGATGTGGTGGAGTCAAGGACTCCATTGACTTAATTGAAGTAGTAGAGTCAAAGACTATTAATTTTGATTTAGTAAAATTAGGGACTCCATTGATTTATTTAATTCGTGGAGTCAAGGACTCATTGATTTTAGAGAAGTAATTGGTTGGGTAAATTTTTATTTGGTAATTCTCAAATAAGATTTGTTGAGGGAGTTAGGGACCATAATTGTTTGGGATGAAGCCCCAATGGTAAATCGACGTGCACCTGAATCTATAGATAGAAAATTTAAAGAGCGTGTGCTCAGAGGATCTTCTATTTTTTTGGGAAAAACTTAATAATTTGCATCCATTACAAAAAAAACCTAAGAGTGTGATGAAAAATTGTTTCACCTGCTAATGCATAATTCTCATCACACCCCTAGATTGTTTTGTGATTGAAAAATTTAGTAATCCCAAATTATAATGATTGCAAATTATTATCTTTTATATAAAAAAAAATAGAAGAGTCTCTGAGCACATGCTAGTTTTCTTTTACAATTGACCTTTTTAATTTTGGAGATGATGTTTATTATTTATTTCCACTGACTTACCCACAAATTTGTTCAAAATTTATATTCTTGGATAAATCTTGTTTGGACTTTTTTTTTTAATTATGTAACCACCTTTTTTTTTCATTTAAAATTTTCACATTTCAACATGCATCATGTTGCAGAATTGATCTAGTTGCAACATTTTTTTTTTTTTAAATTCCTAAAACCATTGGCCTACATTTGGAGCAAACATTTTATGTGTAAAATACAAAATTGTGTGAGTATGAGGTGAACATAGAAATTGTTTGATTTATATATTTTTGGCACATAAAATATACGTTTAGGTTTACATTAAAGTTTATGTTTATGTTTTACATTTTCAGACATAAAATTAGTTAAGAATTTTTTTGAATTATAATTTTATTTATTGTTAAAGATTAACAAATAATTAATTGTAGATGATAAATTAATAGTTTGATATTACCCAAAAAGTTTAAATTCTTTGGACAAGAGAAAAGGAAATGTTTGTAATGGGTCACGTTAAGGTTTTTTTTTTTTTTTTTTTTTTCGAAGGGGAGAGACAGTGTGAGGTATAACCATTTAGGGTTTAGGGAATGATTCAAATTTTCTTTGAGACTTTATTTTATCATATATTAGTCCAGTTTTCACCCAAAAAAAGGATTTCAAATTTGTCAAGTTGGGCTGCCAACCTAATTTAATTGAAACATTTCTTAAACTCTTTACATGCCTGAGTTAATCTATATAAAAGTGTGTTGGTTAGTATATATAACGGATAATCTTAAAAGAAACAGTACAATTGTTAACTTATTAATGGATATAAAAGGCCTACATGTGATTGTGATGCATGCATTTATAAGACTTGGAATGAATTAATTGGATTAATAAATAATCTAAAATAGTATAATCAATCCGATGCATTTATAAGTCTTTAACTTTAGAAGGATATACATTGTAAATACTAAGCGTCCATCAAATAATGGTAACTGAGTACGTGCCTAAAGCACAAATGGATAAAAGAATACATTGATAAACAAGGGAAACTTTTAGGCCCATATACTATATAAACTTTGCATAAAGGTTGTTAGTTACAATTTCGATGATCTAGTTGAATGCTAGTCTGATCCAAACTCCTAGTCTCAAAAACTCAAATGGAAAGATTTCATAATTAACTAGCCTAATCAAACATGCTTCGCACGTGTAATGAGGTTTTTTTTTTTTTTAAGTGTCATAATTTTTCATTCATTCCAATTTAAAGTTTACATGTTATCTCATTAATATTATGCATTTAGAATTTATAAGTGGACCAAGCAATTTGAAAATCAACAGGAGGGTGACCCTATTTTTTAGGCAATGTTTTAGTGGGAGTTAGAGTTGTATTTTTACCGGATTGTCTTTTAGTTTTGTCTCTACTTAAACATATGGGTGTATGGGCATTTTTGATAAAAAAAAATGAGGATCCCAAACAGGGAAAGTCCTTTAAATAGTAGTATAGATAATGTTAGGTATCGATTCTAGACTGACTGAATTGAATACACTAAAATTTCTAAAAACTCTAATGGTCAACGAAAAGTTAAACAATTCACTTTTATATTATTATATAGATATAGTTATAATTTATACTTTTAAAAAATATTCTTTATAATTATTTAAAAAAAATATAAATATAAACATAAATACTAACATTAACATTAACATTAACATTAACATACACATAAATGTGGACGAGACACGCATTAGGGTTTCTAAAAAAAATGGCGTATTGCTCATCCTTTTATACTCTAAAATGGTTTGGACTTAAGAAGGGTTGTGATTAAATTTTTATGGAAGTTTGCTTGACCCATTTTTTGGAAAGGTGATGTTAGGAGTCTTTCTTTCATGTAGCCTTTGGGGTAATTGTTTTTAGGGGCCTTCGTGAATGGTTGTGGGATATTGTTTGAACTGTAAAATTATGAGCCTCTCTCTTTCTTAGAGTATGGGGAAGTTTGTATTAGTTTGAAATTATGCAATTATTGGCACTTTCTTATATAGGAATGATGTCCTTAAGTCAAGTCAATTAGCGTTTCTACAGTTGGCAATAAGTCCAAAGAATTTAGAGGTAGTCAGTGAATTTAAGGTAATTAGACTGAACAAATGGTATAAAATTAGATCACAATTGAAATTCAATTTGAAATCTAATTGAATTTTCTTTCACTTTTGAAGTATACTCATTCATTTATTTTATGTTTGAAGTATACTCCAAAAATTCACAATACAAAAATTTACGAGATAACTGATTTGTTGATTTGTAAGCTTAATCTTTGTATTAGTAAATGAAACATTGGGCACCGTAGGTTCTCTCCTATTATATGTGTCATGTTGCATCATTTTTCTTAATTCCTAAAAATATTCACCTGTTTGCAGGGAACATATATGTGTAAAACACAAAAATGTAACAAAAAAATTTATTTAATTTATATCTTTTGGTGTGTAATATATAGGTTTATGTTTTAAATTTTTAGAAAAATAATTAGTCAATTATTTTTTGAAAGTATAATGTTATTTATTATTAAAGATTAACGAATAATTAATAAAAAATTAAATGAATTAATAGTTTGATATTACCCAAAAACAATTTAAATTCTTTGAGGTATAAGTTGTGTTGGAAAAATGGTTTATTGTATCATGGACACTTAGCCAAAAACATTAAGGTGTGAATGAGAAATTGATTCTGTAAGTGGCGACCCAAGTGGCTTGGGCTTATTTTAATGTTTGTTTGTGCACTTAATTGTGAACCAATATGTCTATTGGTTATTGCACCTTTTCTAAACTAGTGTGAGTTTGTAACAATATGTCTATTCACAATTGCACCTATTCCAAACTGGTGCCAATGTGCCTATATAGGCATCCTTCATTTCATTTTAGAAAGTTAGTTTTTCATTCATTCATAAGAGTCTTCAGAGAGAGAAACACACACACATTTTTGTTCATTGTGCACAGAGATTGTAGTGCTTCTTCTGCGTGTTGTTGATCATTGTATCTTAGGAGGCAGAGGTTTGAGAGACTCAAAGCATCACTGAATAGTGCGAGGGGCAAAATCTATCTTAAAGACATAGTGTCAAACACTAATCTTGATCAGTTTTGTGTCAATCATTCAGTATTCATTTGGTCTATAAATTTTACTTTATTTTTCTTATACATTCATTCATAGATTTGTGCATTATTGATCTTATTCACAAAATCACAAATGTAAAATATTTGTGTAATAATATCCAACAAGTTGAACATCATTTGTCATAATATTTGCTTCAATTTTGGGCTTAAAAATTATAAGTTTAAGTTAGAAATTTTAAATTAATTTTGTATGGGTTCCAAGGACCAAAGAGTCTAAATTGAGGAACAGTCTTCATAATCTAGGGTGAGGAGGGTAAGTAAGTCCCTAGAGTTCCATCTCCTCGAGGAGAAAGAGGGAGTCTGGACAACTGATATCCCTAAAAGGCCCGAGGAAAGGAGAGGATATGGTAACTTGAACAAGGATGGTGAGAGGAAGTTTCCTAGAGGATATACCTTCCACATCTGCATTCAATGCCCTTCACCAACCCTATCAGCTGCATTAATGTGGAAATGACTCCTAAACAGTAACTTCACAGCTAACATTTCCTTCTACCACCTTCATTAGAATGATGTGACAAGTATCCTGAGAAAATGCCTAGACATGTACAAGTGGAGGGTCAAGATGCATGGGGAAAGACTATGAAATGAAGGGAGCCCACCTGAAAAGGGGGATGAACATTTTTCAATACCGCGAGAATAGGAAAGAGAACAGTGTAACAAACTTGGTGAAAAAACTTGATCCACAATTACATAATAGAAACTAGTCCTCAAACTTACCCGAGGAGGTCATTACTTCCATTTTCTGTCTAAATCTTGTTCATTTGATATTCTGGGCTCTTCGGCCTAAGGCTTGGACATAGGATAGAATTGCATCTGGATAAGCTTCTCACTATCTTTAAAAATTCTGTTGTTTGGACCTAATTTAGAGGATAAGGTACCATTGATCTAAATGGGCTTGGGCCTTTATTTTTTGAGCACCAACAAATTTCAAATGCTTTAGAATTAGACTTAAATGGACTTGAGCTAGAATAAGATATAAATTATTTGAAGTGAGTTTGGAATGGCATAAATTTTTTTTCTTTTACCAGGGATGAATTATTGAAGTTAGGGAAGTTTTTGAAACTATTTCCCCTGAAGTTCATATAGAATTTTAAAATTTGAGTAGTCATTTTACCATTGAGCCAACAATAGTTTTATCATATAGTTTCCACAATACATTATTGGATTTGATGAAAAAATTGTTTATTTATTTATTTTAAGAACTAAAAGAACTGTTGTTAGGAATACTATATTCTGTTGGGTTGGTTTTTAGTTAAGGCCATCTCTACAATATAGGCAAGTGAGGCAATTGTCTAAGGCACCTCGACGTAAAAAGGCCAAATCAACCCTTCCCTTCGGCCATATAGGTAATTCCTTTGGGTTCTCTTAAAACAAACTTTGATGGAGCTTTGTTTGAGGAATCTAATGAAGCCAGTATTGGAGTGGTAATTCAGAACTTAGATGGTGAAGTTATGGAAGCTCTTTTAGGAAAAATCTAGATGCCTTCAGGCTTCATCAATGGAGATTCTCAAGTCCTTGGCAGCTAGAGGAGTAGTTCTTTTTGTTCGTGAGATGGGTTTCAATCAATCTTTTTTTGAAGGTGACTCTTAGTTTGTTATAAACTCCTTGCGACATGGTGCTATGTCTTCTTCTGCTTTTGGTCATTTAATTCAAGACACTCTGTCTCTTGCCAGCTCATTTTTTACAGAACGTTCCTTCTTTCACTCTATTAGGCAAAGTAATGTTGTTGAACATGCCTTAACTAGAAGAGAGCAAGATCTTTTTTTTTGCTTTTAATTTGGATGAAGTTTTTCCTCTAGACATTGCTAGTACTATTGTTGCTGATTTACCAGTCTCTTAATAATATTCATTATGGCTTGATTCTAAAAGAAAAGTGTAAGAAGGCTCTCAAATTATAATCAATAGAGTTAAATCCTTACTTGTAGGAGTATTAATAAATTATTCATAAAAAACATGTTCTATCTAGCTGCTTAAATTATTTGACTATTAGCAATTAATTTCCAATTACCTCTGGTTATTAACAGGTAAGATTGCCATCAAGAATTCTTTTTTAAAAGCAAAAATTAAGATTGAAAGTGTAATTCTGTTAGTACATTAAGGATAAATTGGATTTAAATAAATATTTGAGTAGCATATTGGCGTCAAGAGGCTGGCCACAAGGTCTCAAGCTATTAATAGCTTTTATAATCCGTAGGCAATCTCCCTCAAAAATTACTTTGAATAAACTAAGCTCCCTTGCAAATGTCACAGCCCAAGATGCCGCTAGTGCTTCAGCATGTTCTATTGATTGAGGCAACACTATTTTCTGACTTAGAGCACCAATAATGTTCCCATTGCGGTCTCTAATCACCACTCCAATACCTGTCGAGTTGCTATTTTCAAAGAGAGTTGCATCAAAGTTGGCCTTATAAAAGTCCTCTGGAGGCTTTGTCCACCTTACTCGATGTCCTTGCACCTCTGAATTAGTGGGCTGGGCATGTACATCAAAAAATTCCACCACCAAATCCTTTGCCATCTTACTAATCTCATGTAATGGCCATGAGGGTTGCTGCATCTAGATTTTGTTTCGTCGCTGCCAAATGCACCAAGCAATGGTTGAGAATAGCGCAACTGTGAAGGTCGATCCCTGTTCAAGTACAGCCTCTATAAGATCGAGGAAAGACCGATATCCTACCTGGTACAAGCGTGAAAAGCTTGGAACAGATTTCCACAAGACCTTTGCTTGATCACACAGCCATAACGCATGCATGCTCGTTTCTTGCAGATCTTCACATAAAGAGCAGGTCTTGTCTATGGGTATTTTCCAGCGCGCTAAATTCTGTTTTGTTGGTAAAGAGTCCTTCACCGCTCTCCACATAAAGTGCCTGATTTTTGGTGGCACTCGTATCTTCCAAATACTCTTCCACACCTTCGCACCTTCCCCACCAAACGAAGATGGTGCTTCATTATTCACTTCAGTTGCTAACATCTGATAGGCAGACTTGACAGAGTAACAGCCATCCGACGACTTGGGCCAAACAAGGCAATCCGTGTCGCAAGCTTCACTCACATAAATCTTTCTAATCACATCAACTTCCCACGGGTAGAATAAATTCTGCAGCACCTCCACATTCCAGATTTTTGTACCTAGATAGAAAAGATCACAAACCCGATTCGGCCCCACATCAAGTTTGGGTGACACCACTCTGCTCATACCCGATTCAGGTAGCCAATTATAGTCCCAAATACTTATGCTTCGCCCATCCCCTACTCTCCAAACAGCACCTTTCTGTATTACCTTCCTGGACTGTAAAATACTCTTCCAAGCATAAGAGCATTTGGTAGGAATTGGTGCATCCAATATGTTGCCTCATGGAAAATATTTAGCACTAAATACCTTGTACAACAGTGTGTTTTTTTTTATGAAGGAGCCTCGAAATCTGCTTCGCAAGCATGGCATCATTGAAATTATATATATATATATATATATATATCCTGGAATCCCATACCTCCAATAGATTTTGAAGAACATAGTGTACTCTATTTTACCCAATGAATCTTCTTTCCTTCTCCACTTCCCCACCAAAATTTCCGGATCATAGCCTCAATATCCTTACAAAGGATAACCAGTAATTTGAACACATTCATTGAGTAGGCCGGGATTGATTGGATCACTGCTTTTATCATAACTTCCTTGCCCGCTTGAGAAAGCAACTTCTCTTTCCATTCTTGCATTTTTGACCATATCCTTTCCTTGATGTGAGTAAAGCAAGCCTTCTTATTCCTTCCAATAAAGGAAGGTAGCCCCAATTACTTTTCATAGTGTTGGATAGCCGGGAGACCAAGGGAGACTCTGATTGCTTCTTGTGTGGAATTATCTGTGTTTCTACTTAAGAATAGAGTAGTTTTGTCTTTATTCACCAGTTGACCAGAAGCAGCTTCATAAATGTTCAAAATATTTTTTATTTGTTCACATTTAGCCAAGGTGACCCTGCAAAATAATAGACAATCATCTGCAAAAAAGAGATGGGTTAGTTTCGGCCCCTTTCTACACAGTGAAAATCCAGTAATGTCCCCCTTAGTAACTGCTTTTCGAAGAATAGCTTCAAGCCCCTCCGCACAAAAGAGGAAGAGATAAGGAGACAATGGATCCCCTTGTCTAATTCCCCTAGTTGGGGTAATCATACCCTGTGGCTTTCCATTGACCATAATGGAATAAGTCACCGTAGTGATACATTCCATAATCAAAGACACCCATGTATTTTGAAATCATAACTTCAAAAGAATTTTCTCTAGAAAGGCCCACTCCACCCTATCATAGGCTTTGCTCATGTCAAGCTTTAAAGCCATGTACCCCAATCTCCCTGTACAACTTGTCTTCATCTGATGCAAGGATTCAAATGCAATCAAAGTGTTATCAGTGATCAATCTACCAGCAATGAAAGCACTTTTTGTTTCAGAAATAATATCATTGAGGAGAGGTTTAAGCCTATTGGCAATAACCTTACTAACAATTTTATAAATTACATTGCATAGGCTTATTGGTCTAAACTCAGAGACTTTTTCCGGGTTTTTTACTTTTGGAATTAAAGTAATGAAGGTACGATTTATGGACTTCAAAAGAGAACCTGAATTAAGACAAGAATTGACAACATGAGAAATATCCATACCCACATCAGACCAATACGACTTATAAAAGAGTGGTGGCATGCCGTCCGGTCAAGGTGCTTTTAGTGGTGCCATCTCCTTAATTGCCAACTCCACCTCCTCTATTGTATATATAGCTGCAAGTTTTGAGATCATTTCCTCTGTAACAACTCTTTGGACTCCTTCCATAATGCTGTCGAGATTTTGAGGGTTAGAAGTTGTGAACAAATCAGCATAAAAATCCACAAGAATTTTAGTGTAAATGCCCTCCTCTAACTGCCACCTTCCTTCACTATCTTTAAGCCCTTTAATGAAATTCTTCCACTTTCTCTGAGTTGCTGTCCCATGAAAGAATTGAGTGTTTCTATCTCCACTTTTAATCCATTGTAATCTTGATCTTTGATGCCACATTTGCTCTTCTTTTTCACACAATCCATTCAATTCAACCTTCAACCTCACTACTTCTTCATCATTCCCTTCCCTGGCCGACTTCTCCTCTGCTTGCCATAGCTTTTCCTTGGTCTTCTTTAGTTGCTGCTTTACATTACCAAAATGGTCCCTACTCCACTTCTTTAGAATTTTCTCACATTTTCTTAGCTTCTCTGTTGCTTGAAACATAGGGGTACCTTCAGTTTGATATGTCTATGCTCTAGTCACTGTGTCCCTACAACCCGAATCCATCAACCACATTGCTTCGAACCTAAATGGTTTTCGCTTCCACTTATGACTCTCCCTATTCGGATCAAGAGCAAGTAGCAAAGGTCTGTGATCTGAAGTAAAGCAATGAAGATGTTGAACACTACCCGTAGGGAACCTGTTTAGCCACTCATAGTTAGCAACCCCTCTATCCAATCTCTCCCAAATTAACTCTCCTCTTCTCTTCCCATGACAAGTAAATTCTGGTCCTGAGAAACCCAAATCAATAAAACCACAATCATCCAAAACCTCCCGGAATGACTGCATTAAATTATGAGATCCCAGTGCACCTCCTTTTTTATCTGCCACCTCCAATAGCTCGTTAAAATCACCAAAACAGCACCATGGTAATTTTGGCTTTGTGCTCAGCATCCTTAGCATGTTCCACCCGTCAAAGTGTCAACTTGTCTCCGATTCGCCTTAAAAACCAGTCAACTGCAATGCTCTCTCTGAACCTCCATGCACAATAACATCTATATGATAGTGTGAAAAACCATCCACCCACACCATATCCTTCTCCTTCCATAAAAGAGCCAAACCACCTCCCCAACCTATACTAGGAACTGTGAAACATCCATCAAATTTTAACTTACATCGAATCCATTCCATTCTATCTCTGTCTGACCATGTTTCCGACAAAAAAATGATTATGGGACCTTGTGCTTGTACGATATCTACAAGCTCTTGAACTGCACGACGGTTCCCAAGCCTTCGGCAGTTCCAAGCTATAAGATTCATTGGTCCCGACAGGGCTGGGACCCAGCCTCTGCTGCTGATGATAAATTCTCCTTTTTCAACTTCTTCCTACACCCTTCTGTAATCTCAGTTTCTGCATCATCCTCCATGCACGTTCTTTTGTTTAATAATGAAGAGGTTTTGCCGCTGGGCTCACCTCTGTTTTGCTCTCTACGGACCCAGCCCCTTTTTGGTGTTATATTTTTCTCTTTTGTAGCCTTATCGTTGAAGTGAAGGCCCACTGACTTTATGCACCCTTTGAAAGCCCGTGTCCTCTTTGGAAACACTATCACCCGATATTACACCACTAACCTGTACGTTATCAAATTTCAAAAGCTCCTTGTCAATTTTCTCCAATTGCTCCGAAAAATCTGCCTTCTCTCTATTATTGCCTGGATTTAAATAAGCCAGGCTGTGAAAAGTAACGTCCATGATTGGGTCATCCTCATTAATGGAATCCGGATTTGTTGGGCTTTTTGTAACAGGTACATCCTCATTAATGTTGTCTGCCACGTCACTGTCTTCCTCCCCATGTCGTGCAACCATTTTCTCCTCCGCCGCTGTAGTTCTTCTCTCCTCCGATCCGCTACCTTCATTCCCCCTCTCTCCAGTCTTTTGTTAATCATCATCAACCCCAAAATCCTCTTCATCCAACCCCGCCACCCTGATCACCGTTCTTCGAGACATGCTTGGTGTGGCAACACGCAACCATGTCCCAAATTATTGGTCTTCCACCTTCAAAGTCCCTCTACTCTTTACCCACTTCGGACATTCTCTGTCACCGTGTGTTAATCTGCCACACCAGTAACAAATATTGGGTAACCTCTCGTACTTGAAACTCACCCACCTTTCCTTCCCACTGGCCATAGTAATCCTACGACCTCTGCATAGAGGTTTTGTTATATCCACACTAACTCTGATTCTGAAAAAAATTAAAATTGCTGCTACCCCCTTCCTTTGACATTCTCACATCCACGTTTCCCATCACCGAAACAATCTCCATCGCAACCTCTAGTGACGAACACTTGATCGGTAAATCATGGACTTGCACCCAAAAACTTGTCTGATTAAAGCTTTGGTCTTCGAATACTTCAATGCTGTTCATTTTTTTAGTACCACCAGGTGCCTATCAAAAGTCCAAGCTCTCCCATCAATACCCTATTAACATCCGCAGCATCTGGGAATACAAACAAAACTCTATGGTCACCCATGTCTCTTATTTCAAACCCTTTTCTGGTTTTCCACAGTAAAGTGAATGTCTTGGCAATCACCTCCATATCAAGAGCTCTTCTGTTGAGAAACTTCGCTGCCAAAATATGCTCCTCCGCCCCGGGATCATCCCTTATTGCAAACTTGCTTCCTTCTGGCTCTGAGAGAGATAGTTTTTCCCAAGAACCCATCAGCCTCTCCATGACTTGTACCCGAGAAAATAGTCACTCTCCACTGCTAACCAAAGTATTTGACTGTGACTGCCTCACCACAGAGTAGGCACTATCTAATCTCCTGACTGATAGGGTTCGGCGCACCTTACCCTAGGCCAGAGAACTAGAAAATGGTGTGCCTCTTTTGTGTGATGTTAACAACTAATAACTTACAACCTAGAATTTGTTGTGAAAATATTGTTTTATTTTTTATTTTTTTCTTCTAAAAAAATGTTGTGAAAATATTGTGAACATAGTATTTCTCTATCAAATAACAAGATTTATTCAATGGTGTATTTTATGAATGTGGCAATGTGGTTTGTAAATTAATACATGGGTTTCCTGTGGTTTTTGGTTCAACATTTGTTGGGGATGGATTCACAATGATTGGTGTTTTAGGTGTGGATAGTGTTTATTGATTGGAGATTGGGAATGGTTAAAATGTTGGGTTACTTAGTGGATCAATTATAAAGTCTCTAGCAAATCATCATAGACACCCCATTTTACAACTTGCATATAATATAACCTCATTCGAGGGGTATTGGTAATTTTACATCTCGTGGGGTAAATAATAATTTTGACCATTATATCTCCAATCACTTCACATTAAACAATTCTTGAAGTCTTAACAGTCAAAATGACTTGTCATGGTCCCCAACTTTTTAACAATTAAAATGCAAATACATGATTGAGTTTGAGCATGTGAGATTATGAATAATTGATTTTGATTAGTTCCATGAGGATATAAATCAAAATCAATGATGTGTAATGAAACTATTTTGCTGGACTAAAATTAATGATGAGGTTGCATGTGTTTGATAATCAGGGGATCAAACATTAATGATCCCTTGATTATGGTTGAAATTTACCCTTTAAAAGGGGTAGTTTAATGATAATTGAGGCCATTAACGATAAAATAAAATAAATTTGGCTGAAAATTGGCAAAGATCTTGAAAACATTTCGGGCAAGAGTAGAAAAAGGCATGAATCATGATCATCATTAAGTCCAAGTGTAGATCTCTTTAACCCCATTGGCTCCATTTATTTTTCCATTTCGTCTCTTTGCTTGTTCTTCACTTCTACCAATCCCGAGCCAACCCTCCTAACCCTTTCCAGAACCTTCTTGCTTTACTATAAGTAGAGGGAAAAATCTTACTTCGAAGCACCCCATGCACCCTTATAGCTCCAGAGAAAGCAAAAAAAAAAAAAAAAAAAGTCATTGTGCATTTTGTCTTCCGAAGTCTTGAATTGTGACCGATTATTTAATTACCCCACTCCATTAAAGCACTAAAGAACTTTCGGTCTTTCCCCCTTCTTCTTTTTGTTTGATTCATATACAAGTATAGTTTAGTGTTATTTTACTGCTATAGTGTTGTTACTATGTTTAAATTAACATGTTTTGTGAGGTTGCCATGATAATTAGGATCAAAGCATGCTAGTATTTGAATGATGCTCTTGTGTTATTCACATTTTCATGCATGATTCATAAAAATGTTACCTTGCTTGATCTTAATTTTTTATAAATTACAGATTTATATATTACAATTACAATAATATATGAGGTGTGGTACAAAGAAATATATAAATCTTTCTACCATTCTATCAAATCCCATAATTGTTTTTAGCTTTAATATGCTCTCTTACGTATTGTCCCGAATAATAGAAATGAAAAATAGAGATGTACAATTTTCTTATTTTTAATTTCAAAAATTTTACACAAGTGTTCCATATAGTCATATACATAGTTATTGTTAGAAATACTGAATAATTGTATTGTATTTCATGATCTAAGAATATACATGAGTGTGCCTTTATATAGGAGGCATATGAGTGCAGTACAAGTAGGAGTGTAGTACAAGATGTGTGCTGTACAAGTAAACTAGTTGGGCCTAAAGCCTACAACTCTATACACGTTAACAGTCCCCCTCAAACTCAAGGTGGATGTGAGACCAACTTGAGGTTGTCAACTAAATCACGAAGGCGTCCTTTAGGATGTGACTTGGTGAAGATATCTGCAAGTTGACCTTTGGAGGAGACGGAGAAGAGCTGGAGAGCACCATGGACAAGATGAAAACGGATAAAATGACAATTAATCTCGATGTGTTTTGTCCGTTCATGGAAGACATCATTGTGAGTAATATGAATGGCACTCTGGTTGTCACAATAAAGAGGAGTAGCAGAGGATGTGGACACACCTAAGTCCTTAAGAAGCCATCATAGCCAAAGGAGCTCAGATGTGGTATCAGCAAGGGCACGATATTCTGCTTCAATACTGGAGCGGGCCACATGAGTTTGTTTCTTGCTTTGCCAAGAAATCAGAGAAGAACCAAGAAGAAAGCAATAACCAGTGGTGGACCTGTGATCAGTGGGATCTCCTGCTCAATCAGCATCAGAAAATGCACGGAGAATAAGAGGAGACTGAGTAGAGTAGAAAAGACCATGGAAGAGAGTGCCCTTTAGGTATCAAAGAATGCACTGAACAGCAGCATAGTGAGTTGATCGTGGAGCAGACAGATACTGGCTAACCTGGTGAACATCATAGGAAATGTCTGGATGAGTGACAGTAAGATAAACTAGGCTGCCAACCAAACGTCTGTAAAGGGAGGGATTAGGCAATGGTTTCCCTCCTGAGGGAGTCAAATGCGCATTAAGCTCAACTGGAGTATCAACAGTCTTACTATCAGTGAGCTCAGCTCGAGACAAGAGTTCAGATGCATACTTGGCTTGAGTAATATAAAGTCCATCTGTAGAATGAGTGATTTCAAGACCCAAGAAGTAGCTGAGATGTCCAAGATCTTTCATCTCAAATTGCTGACTGAGAAAATCCTTGAGTTCTTGAATGCCACTAAGGTCATCACCAGTTATGATCATATCATCCACATACAGGAGAAGTAAAATAGTGCCTTTGTCAGTGTGATCATGTAACCCAAGCGAGAGATGGTAGAGCTGAATTTGGCAAACCAAGCTCGTGGAGCTTGTTTAAGGCCATAAAGTGCACGTCGAAGGTGACAAACCTTGTTTGATTCAACAGAGAGTCCAGGAGGAGGTTGCATATAAACTTCTTCACTTAAATCCCCATTAAGGAATGCATTTTTAACATCCATCTGAAAAAGGTCCCATTTACTGGCAGCAGCAACAGCTAAGAGGGCACGAACAGATGAGATACGTGCAACCGGAGCAAAGGTCTCTTCATAATCAATCTCATACTCCTGTGTAAAGCCTTTTGCAATAAGACGAGCCTTGTAGCGCTCAATGGACCTATCAGAGCGAGTCTTAATCTTGTAGATCCACTTACAACCAACCACAGATTTCCCACGGGGGAGAGTCACCAAATCCCAAGTATGATTTTTAGATAATGCATCAAGTTCCTCTTTCATTGCAATCTGCCATAAAGGGTCAGTGGAAGCCTCACGATAGGTGTGAGGCTCGTGCAGTGTAGCAAAGGCAGTATAACAATGATAGTCAAGTAAATGTGCAGGAATGGATCTTACCCGAGTTGAGTGACGAGGTGAAATGTCTTGTGCAAGATCTTCAGGCGGACTAGGAGCAAGGGACCCAAGCTCAAGGTTGGGGTTGGGTTGTTCATCTTCAACCTGTTCATCTTCCACCTGTTCATTAAAGGGTGAACTAGGAAAGGAATCAATGATATCTGGTGGTTGGACAGAGAAGTCTACATGAAAATCAAGAGCAACTACAGGAGGATCAGGAGCAGCGACAGAAGGAATATAAGCCTCATCTGGAAAAAGATCTAAGACAGAGGAGGAAGATAGGGAGGCACGGAAGTGAGAGAGCTCGACAAAGAGGTGATGTTTCCAAAAGACAACATTGCGGGAGACACGAAGACGATGAGAAACAGGGTCATAACACCGATACCCCTTTTGAGTTTCGCCATAGCCAAGAAAACAACAAAACCTTGACCGAGGTTCAAGTTTGTTATGCTCATGTGGCTGAAGAAGAACGAAACAGGCAGAACCGAAGGAGCGAAGGTGATGATAATCTGGAGATGACCCAAAAAGGCGTTCATATGGAGTTTGATTTTGGATGACAAGACTGGGAATACGATTAATAGCATGAACAGCATGAAGTGCAGCTTCGCCCCAAAAAGGAGCAGGAACTTTGGCAGAGAGAAGGAGAGCACGAACAGTGTCAAGAATATGACGAAATTTTCGTTCGGCTCTACCATTTTGCTGAGAGGTACCTGGACAAGTTAGTTGATGAACAGTGCCATAGGAATGCAAAACAGCTTGAAAAGCATATTGAGTGTACTCAAGAGCATTATCAGATCGAAAATTTTTGATACGTTTAGAAAATTGAGTTTCAACAATTTTTGCAAAATTAGAATATACTTGCAATAATTCAGAACGATGTTTCATATGAAAAATCCAGCTATAACGGGAATAATCATCAACAAAGACAACAAAATATCGAGACCCACCAATACTAGAAATAGAGGAAGGTCTTCAAACATCAGAATGAATTAGGTCAAAGATATCAGTGGACACTGATTCACTAGTATTGAAAGGTAAAGCTGGTTGTTTTCCTAATTGACATGAAACACAATCAAAATTTTCTGTGGACACTGAGCCTAACAAACCTCTAGAAGCCAAGTGTTGTACCCGAGAGGAAGATGCGTGACCAAGTCGGGCATGCCAAAGTGCAAGGGAAGGAATAGAAGAAACTGCAGCAGTTGCAGCAACAGAAATAAGAGCAACAAGTGGAAGACGAAGGTTGTCCACGGGAAACATACGTCCAACTCTGGGACCGGTCCCAAGCTCTTGTCCCGTCCTCAGATCCTGCACAATACACCCAGAATAATCAAAGATAATGCGATAACCCAACTCAGCTAATTGTCCCACAGAAAATAAATTGTAAGAAAGGTCAGGAACATTAAAGACCCCAGGAACTGAGAGGTTGGAGGTCGAAACAGAACCTATATTATGACCAGACATTATGGAACCATTGGCTGTGCGAATATTAAGAGGGTGTGGTGCAGGTTGAAGTTTAGAAAATAAGAATGAGTGAGGTGTCATGTGATTGCAACAAGCAGAATCCATAAGCCAAGAGGAAGGAGACATACCAGATAAAGCTGAGAGAGAAGAGGAATAAGATGCATTACCAACCATACGAATGACATTAGCTATGATGTTTACAAGGTCATCTCTGGAAATGGTGAAAGTGGATCCAGAAGACTGAGACTGTGCAGTGACGGAAGCCATTGGTTGGACACTCTCAGTGTTGGCAACAGTAGCAGCAGCAATTGAAACAGCTGATTTGTTGCGATGATAGCAAGTCTCAATATTGTGGCCGAGACGTTTGCAAAAATTGCAAAAACGTTTACTGGATTGTCGGCGACGATTATTGCAACAAGAAGAAGACCTGTCCTTATTCATCATTTAGAAGCAAAATATGCAAAAATGGACTGCAAAAATGAAATCTATGCGAAAAACTGGGTAAGGAGCACCTGGACTGCAAAAAGTCAACTCTGGCAAAAAAGTCAACGGTCAACAGGGTCAAAGTCAAAGTCAACTCAATCAACGATCCGGTCAACGTCTAGGTCAAATGATGACGTCAGCAGTCTGGGCGGGTGACGTCAGCAGAAGAATTTAGGATGACGTCAGCAGATAATGTCACCTAGGGCTGACGTCAGCAGGTGCGTGAGCGCGTGAGGGCACGTGACGGCGCGTGAAGAACCACCCAACTGTGAAGTGGCGCGTGGAAGCACGTGGGGCGCGTGAGCTACGGAACAGAATCTTTGGGAGGCGCGTGGGGGCGCGTGCGGCCACCGATGGCTTCGAGGCTTCCACGGATTTGTAGATCGGCACAAGACGATCTCAGTGGTATCTTGAGAAGTTGAATCGGAGTAATATTCGCGGCGGCAATGCAATGGGCAGTGGTCTTCGTGGTGTGAAACTCCTCAACAGCAGCGGCTGCAAATCCGGAATCCAAGGAAGACGGCTGGAAGGCGTCGTAGGTTCAACGGCGAAAGGCTGCAACAGCTACTGTGACGGCGGAAGCGATATTGGGAATGGAGTAACACCAATAAAGACAAGACTGCTAAGAAAAGTTCAGAGCAGTGGCTCTGATACCATGTTAGAAATACTGAATAATTATATTGTATTTCATGATCTAAGAATATACATAAGTGTGCCTTTATATAGGAGGCATATGAGTGCAGTACAAGTAGGAGTGGAGTACAAGATGTGTGCTATACAAGTAAACTAGTTGGGCTTAAAGCCCACAACTCTATACACGTTAACAGTTATCAGAAGGCAATTGGCAATTTCTTTTGCTAATAGCTAATTAAATTAAGTATTTGGGGTTACGGTGGAACAATTTATACATATAAGAAATCCACAATTTATCCTAATTCAAATCTTTTTAATTCTTCTATGCAAAAGTGGCCCTTTTGTTCTCTCCCCCCCTTCTCTCCCCCCCCCCCCCCCCCCCATCCGGATTTTATTTTATTTTTAAATTTTTTTATCTATAAATATGTTGTAATGAAAAATTAATTGTTTTCAATCATCATGTCAAATGAATTCGTTACCAAAATAACTAAAATATGTTAAGTAAAAACAAAAAGTTATCTCTTTCAATACATCTTATTATGTAGAAAGAATTAACTTACATCCTGGGACAAAAGTAATAGGTGCTACAATCTATCAACCCCAACTGCTTAAATTATTTGACTATTAACGATTAATTTTCAATTACCTCTGGATATCAGCAAAAATTAAAATTAAATGTGTACTGCTGTTAGTATATTTCGGATCAATTGGATTTAAAAAATATATATTTGAGTAGCATAGTGGCATCAAGAGGCTGCCCACAAGGTCTCACACCAGCAATACTGCTTCGTGCGTATGCCATTTTTATTTTTAGGTTATAATTCAATTTAGTCTTTTAAACTTTATTTCAACTGTCAACTAAGGTTTAATTTTTGTTCTGGTTTTGTCTAAATGAGATAATATGGTCCTTTCATCTAAATCTATTAGTAAATGAAGGTTTTTTTTTTAATTTTTTATTATTATAGAGTTTTAACCTATGAAGTTTGTTTTTGATAATTGGACTCTTTATCATCAGATCAAGACACCAATCGATTATTAGTGTAAGTGAAGGTTAAACTCTAGATCTATGTAAAAATAAATAAATAAATAGAGTGTACAAACTTTTTTATTTTTTTTTAATTATACCTCTTCAAATGACAAAAATCTATTGAATGGTGTATTTTACAAATGTTTCAATCAAATTTTAATTAAAAAAAATGAAGATCTGGAGTGTTTAAAATAATACCTTTTTCTACGATCTATTCTATTATTATACCTTTTCCTCGGCAGGTGAATATATGTTATTGTGCTAAAAATAGTTTTAGAATAGGTAATTTAGATGGACTTTAAATATTTTAAAATTTTAATTTTTTTTATAGAGTTCCAACTTATAACGTTCACTTTTGATAATTGTACTCTTTATTATCAGACCAAATCACCAGTCAGCTTTTAATATAATTGTAAATTGAACCCCAGATCTCTATAAAAAATATTAGTAAAAAATGGAGTGTTTAAACCTTTTCTAATTTTTTTAATAATACCTTATCAAATAACAAGATCTATTGAATGGTGTATTTTACGAATGTTTCAATCAAATTTTAATTTTAAAGAAAAAAATTTGTTAATGGATTCGGACAGAAGGTCCAAAATGAGAATCAATTTAATTGAATACGGAAGTTCATAGTTGTTCTCTTTATGGGCCTAATTTTCGAACAGTAATCCTTAAACTCAAAAATAAATATTATTGGTTACTTAAAATGAAATAGGGATGTTTATCCAATATTGGTTGTATGTGTCTAGTATCCGCTGTTTATAACCTCAGCCTAAAACTACAAAGATTAGACTCTTTTGTAGTTGTACTCTAGTTATGTAATGTATTATAAATTTGGTTTAAAATACTAGTATTACTATTTTCATGTGTGTTCTAATAAATATTATTTTAACTCCAAAAAAAAAAAAAAAAAAAACAGGGATGTTTATCCCATATTGGTTGTGTGTGTCTAGTATCCGTGATTTATAAACTCAATTTATAACTACAAAGATTAGGCTCTTTTATAGTTGTATTTTAGTTATATAATGTATTATAAACCAGTTTAAAATACTATAACTATTTTCTTGTGTGTTTTAATAAGTATTATTTTTTACTAAAAAAAATAGGAAATTACAGTAAACCCACATATAGTTATGCCCGTTTTCACTTTGCCTACCTGTGGTTCAAAGCTTAATACTTTCCCACCTGAGGTAATTTCTGTTAGAGATCTATTATCACCTCTCTCTTTATTGTTAGAAAAACATATTTTTAGGGAAAAACAAACATAACAAAAATAAAAAACCGACACTATTGCTATTCTTGCTCTCCTAACTCCCACCTAGCTCAAATTCACACCCACCTCTTTCAAAACCACTACACTTACAACCTCCATCACTGTCATCTTCTTCTCCTGTCTCATCTTCTTCACCACCAGGTACAGACAACTCCACCCTATCACAACCCAAAACCGAGAAAATTTACAAGAGAAAAGCCTCTCAGCTATTTGATCTCTCCTTAATTTGAACTCCTTCAGACAATCCGAAGCTGCCACCATAATCACATGGTCAATTATCTCGAAAATGTCTGAGTTCGCTGTCCTAAAGTAATTCCTCCAATAATCTAGTGACCCTGATTTCTTCACCATCATTGACTTCCCGGGTATTCTAGATCCAACAAACTGGATTTTAGCAAATACTCAGAAATCAAAATCCTATTTTCATGTGGTTTTCGATAGTACCCAGATATGAAACAATGAATTATTGATGATTTTTGATACTACCCAAAAACGGAAAGACGATAATTATGGAAATTCAATGAATACCCAGAACCCAAAAAATAAATCTTCTGTAGAATTTCAATTGTGGATTTGGATTTTTTAATCAGTTTTTTTCCTACCTTTTGTATTTGTGCAAGAGACATGAGCAGCTGCTAGAGCATACCCTGAATCAATGGCCTACTTGATGAATCTCTTCCGTTCTTTACAGAGACGTAGAGCTTTATTTTTATCAGTTTTGGAGTCAGCACAACCCATTTTCTCAATATCCAAACACTACCCCACCACAACTGAACAAAAATCACTACACCAATAAGACCACCAAAAGCCATGGCAATCTAGTCCTTGAAACAAACCCCATTATCAGAGCCTTCACAGTGAAATGAATCATTCAAAAAAATATTTAAAACCCACTTGAACAAAAGCTAGTGAAACTAAAAATATGGACAATGAATATATTAAATCCGAAATTTCATTGCAATAGAACCAACAAGAGGCATAAAAAACCCAACTTTTCACCCACTTCATGAAGTTCTGCGTCTTTTTTCAAATGGGGTTTTTCGTACTTCCAGGACTTGTGAGGAAAAGTTTCAATGGTTTTGTTTTTTATCCATGTTATGTTTTTATTTGTATTAAAAAGGTGTTTCTCTAACATCTGAGAATGAGGAGGGTAACAGAGAGCAAACGGATTGAAATTCAGGTGGGCGAAGTGTTAAGTTTTAAACCATATATAAGCAAAGTGAAAACAAGCATAACTACATGTGAGTTTACTGTAATTTCCCAAAAAAAAAAAAAAAACTCATAAAAGCACATTAAGATCCCTTCACCCATAAACTTCCGAATAGTAAACCTTAAACTCATATAAAAACATATATTAAGAGCCTGTCATGGCCCACTCCAAATAGTAAAGATTAGGCAAAAACATCATTTTGGTCTCTATATTTTGAGGTTATGGTCAATTTGGTTCATACATTTTAGTAGTAATTAATTTTGTTATTATTATTTTCAACTTACAGTCAATTTGGTCCTTACCGTTAACTCAGTAATAAAAAATGCCTACGTTTACAGTTGGCACATATGTGGCTACTAAAATAATATTTAATTGTTACTAAAAAAGCCACATAAGCAATTTTAACAATAAAAAATCCATCTCAGAAAAATTAAATAAAATTTTTGGATGAATTTAAAGAATTAATTTTTTTTTTTTCAACTTTCTTGAACTTTCTTGGTAATAAAACACAACAACCTAGACACACACAAAAATAAAAATAAAACAATTTCTAGAACTTACGTGACTTGCCGGTCACCACGTCCATGGCCATCTCTCAATTTGCTTATTTTGGTTGGCCTTTCCTCAACAAGATAGGTCTGTAAATCAACTATCTCTTTCCAACCCAAATTCCCAAAAATCAAATCATACAAAACAACACAGGTCTAATCTTTTCTACCCTTCAATCTTTAATCCACACCACAAAATTTCTCAATTAATTTCTTTCTCATTTTCTCCTATTTTTGTTTTCTCTCATCTGTGCTCTCCCTTTAAGCAATGGAGGAGAGTAGAAATTGCTTCAGTTTTGCTCTGAAGGTTACGATTAGGAGTAATGGGGTTTGTTGTATGGGTTTGCGATCTTGTAGCAACAGAGCACGAGCACCACTGCAATCAAATTCGTACACACGAGCAGTTCGATAGCACCATGAGTGGATTTTTTATTTTTTTTTTATTGGCACCATGAGTGGATTTGGGTTGCTGGGTTTGCTTTGGGTTGTGATGGATTTTAGTTTTATGGTAAATTTTATGTTTGGGAGGTGAGAAAAAAGTCATCGAGAAGATAAAGGTTTTAATTTTGATGTTGTACTTGCTTTGGTATCTCATAGCTTTAATCATAAAGATTTGATTTCTACCCATGAACAAATTTCTAACCACAAGTGCAAAGAAACGTTAATTCTTCGTTGAGTAATCCCAGTTCTTAAAACACTTACAATCTTATTAAATAATTAAGGTTCCAATCTTTCACAGTGACATGGTTTTTGCATTTTACAACATAAAACGCAGGTCAATGATTTAATGATGTAACCATTTTTGAGAAGAATTTGCTGATGTGGTTTTTTTTAATAACAATTAAACATTTTTTTAATTATTTTATTAGCAACATGTGTGCTAACCATGCAAATTGTTTGCCATGTAAACATTTTCCGTTAATGAGTAAACGATAGGGACTAAATTGATTGCAAATTGAAAATAACATGAACTAAATTGAATGTTACTAAAATATAAGGACTAAATTGGTGTTTTTGCCTAAAGATTAAAGAAACATAACCGATATTAGCACATAAGAGCTCAATAATAATAAATTGATAAATTACATGTTTAGTCCATAACCTTTACACTATATGTCAATATGGTCTTTACATTTTAAATGTGTTAATTTGGTCCTTAATATTTTGATATTATGTCAAAATGGTCTATGATGTTAAGTGATGGATGAAAAATACTAACGTGGCGAACAACCAAAACAAAAAAAAAAAAACAAAAAAAAAAAGTTTTTTACCACATTAATTGCCACCTATACTAACATGTCAACATAACCTTAACTTGAATTAAATTTTTAATAAAAACAATCAGATAAGTTATTAACACAGCACGTGAGGAAAAATTTGGGATCCAAAAGTTGATTTCTCCATTTATATAAATTCACATCTTTCAGCCACACTTATTTTGTACATATATCTAGCCTCACATCTCAACCTACTTACAGATAGAAACTCATTGAGATTCCTGTCTTTTTCTTATTTTTTGTGTTGTTGCAATTGCACTAATTTTATGGCTAGCTTAACTGTGACAGTAAAAACCATCACCACCACAGACTAATTAGCTCTTCTTGCTCTCGAAGCCCATATTACCGATGGCCCTAACAAAACCTTGGCAAGTAATTGGTCTACTTCTACCTTTGATTGCAACTGGGTTGGGATCTCTTGCGGTGCCAAACTCCTTAGAGTCACTACCTCAAACCTTTCTCACATTGGTATTACAGGAACCATTGCTCCACAAGCGGGAAACCTATCATTCCTCCCTCATTTATCTTTCAGAAACAGCAATTTTCATGGCTCTCTGCCCAACGAGTTGGCTTATTGGGCCAGTTGGAAGTTGCCTGCCTTGGATTGAACTCCTTTTCTGGACTGTTACCTTCATGCTAGGGTCCTTGGCTAAAGTCCCTCCCGAATTTTTCAACGGTCCTGAGTTAAGGATTTTGATCCCAAATTTTTCCTCACTATTACTCACTTATCTTTTTTTTTTTTTCTTCTTCTTTTCTCTTATTTATTTATTTATATATTTATACAAGATAAAATTTTATTCTAGCCTAATCTAAGTGTATATGTGTGTGAAGCTCCCTCTTGGAGACTTAAACCCCGGCCCTTACCCCTCACACCCCACAAACACTTATACTTGTGGAGTGACTATTGCATCAAGGGTGTGCGATGGTCACTATTACTCACTTATCTGATTGTTTAAAAATAAAATAAAAAATAAAAAATTTAAGGTTATGTTGACATGTTAGTATAGGTGGAAGTAGTAAATTCTTTTTTTTTTTTTATTTGGCCGTTAGCTTTGTCAACATTTCCATCCATTATTTAACGTTAGAGACTATTTTGACACAAAGTCAAAAGGTTAAGAACCAAATTGACACGTATGAAAGGTTATGGACCAAATTGACATATAACATAAAGTTTAGGAACCAAATATGTAGTTTACCCATAATAAATTCATAATAAACAAAAATACCATCTTTTGTCCTTACTATCAATTTGGTTTTTACATTTTGGTAACAGTCAATTTGACCCATGCTATTTTCAACTTTCAGTCAATTTGATCCTTACATTTTGGTAATAGCATTGACCCTTTTGGTAAATTAATCAATTAATTAGCCAAGTGAATTAATTAAATTCAATTACATGCAATAAGTGTGGTAGCACAAACAAATCATCAAATAACTAAATGGATCAGAAATTAAATTTGACACGGGTGATTTGTTTACAAATGGGGAAAACCATTGAGTCAAAATCCTACCGTGTGAATTTAAGATCACCACTCCCGAGAATATACTATTATCAAAACAAGCGGTTACAAGTAAAAGGAATCTTAATATCTAATACCAACCTACAATTGAACCCTTACCCCAACACCAAATTGGACTTGTAATGTAGTAACAATCTCTCCTTTCAATGTACGGCTCCAAGTACGTGACTACCAATCGATGCACAGATTCAAGTATGTGACTAACACACCAACTTGAGAAAGATGTTGGTTGCAAAGTTCTTCAGTTCATCCAAACAATGAAGATCAAGAAGCTCCTTGGTTACAAAACTCTTGGTGCAAAGACGCAGTAGCTTCTACAAAGAATATAATGAACTAGGGCAAATTATCTTCGGTCACAATATGCTTAAATAATCACTTTGCATCTAGTGAGATGGCCTTAAAATAATCCTTATATATGTCTAGGGTTGTGAGAAAAGAAACCCTACACAAATAACTTGGATATGCGTGAAAAACATATCTGAAAATCTGAATTTCATAATTCTTGATAGATATTATTTCTGTCGAGCAGCTGTCGAGATTCCTTATTAAACCTCGATAGATATTATTGATGGAAAAATACATGTTTTTATCGCATACAAAACATACGCATCGGAAAATTAACGGATCTACTTCATTCGCAATTGATAGCATGTACTATGTAAGTTTAAGAATATAAGAACAAGAGAGTGTACCTTGATGTGACGAATTTCAAAACAAATATTAGAAGTACTTGGAAACACTTTTAATCTTCACTCCAATTCCACTAACACCTAAGAAGTGTAGTCTCTCAATTAGTTTATATGAATGTTCAAGAGAGAATGCAAGAGTATCCAACACTCACATACAAACCATTTCATGTACATCTACAAAATTCTGTATGTTTCTCTTCTTATAACTGATTATCTAATTGGGTTATCCTTTTTAGGCTTTTCCAATTGGGCTTTAGTATGTGGCTTGGAGTGGGACTAAAAGGAAACAAATCAGACACTAGCTTCAATGGGCCTTGAGTTTTTCTGTTAACTCTTGACAAGTCCAAAGTTACCATTAATTATATTTAATACCATTATACAAATATAATTGCACTCTAGGCCTTATTAATAAATTATATCCCAAGACCTTATTGTACATGCAACCCCTTTATATAATATTCGTAATAATACAAAGTCATTACAGTAGACTGCCACTTTGTAGATTACTACATCTTAATCCTTGAGTACCCGATTTAATCCTTTAAGTTATTCATCATATATTTATAAAATCCAATTTCACAAATATATACTTTAGTAACTATTTACTAAAATAGTTAGGCATAACATTCTAAATAACAAACTCATTAAACTTATCTCAAGGGAATATTTTGTATCCCCGTTAAGAGATTATGAATTCCATCTTGAGAATATAAATTCCATCTTGAGAATATATGTTCCATCAACACTAAATGTGGCTGCCCAACATACTGAGATTTTGACCGTTACTTTAGATCTCACTCCTAATATATCAAAGCAACCTATACTTCATGATTAAGTCCATTATTCTCAGGATTAAGAGTTCATGTAAATATAAGTCGTGAGATTTAGTATTCATTTGACAGTCGTTAGGAGAATAATAAATCTCGCAGAGGTCCAGTTCAATATGTCCAAACTTTTAAGACATATCAACACATCAATTAGAAGTCTCTACTTCTATGATCAAGACAAATCATCTTAGTTGATATGTTATAGTCTTCACAGATAAAATGTCCAATTTTATCACTGACTACGAACTAAAATTCTAAGTTTACAAAGAACTTGTAATTTATATCTTCTGTGACTTTTCACATAAATCACACACTATGCATCTCATGAACTATGTGATAATGTCTGAATATTCATGTTACCATCATTTTAGATAATAATAAAATAACTTTATTAATTGCAACATTAAGTCATACATAATGTCATACATAGCATCAATCAATAGGATTTAAGGGCACTAATCCTAACAATTATCTGTCGAAATATCTGTCAAGCTTTAATGAATGTTGTGAAATTTTAAAGTACTCGCAAGTGTACGAACCGTACCGAAGTATAATTTAACAAGAATGAGGTCGAACCCACAGGGACTTGAATGAACGTAGGAAAATTAATTAAATCTTAACCAAATTAATCCTAATCTAATTTAATAAAAATTGATTGTTTGTAATTAAATAAACTAAACAAATAATTAAACAAAGTAAAGATATAATATAAAGCAGTAAAGAGATGTAAACAATCTAGAGAAAGGAATTAAGGTTTTGAAATTCGCCTTGTAAGTCATATCAGCATATATTTATAATCATTAACTTTTCCCAACCATTGCATGATAATCTATAAATCAATCTTGCTAATATGGAAAATATTATCATTAAAACTTCTATTTAAATATCTAAAGCATGCTCTTCTTCGCTTCCTAGGTATAAAATCAAATCATTAATTGTATCTATAGCCAAACAAATCACAAGAGATATCTAATTTTAAAATCAAGAAATAATAAACTAAGCATTCAATTAATTAAGACAAATCCTAAATCATGAGAAAAACATGATTGAACTCATATCTAGAATCTCATCTTAGTCAATTGATATGAAGTAAGAAAAATTTAAATCATTAAGGAACAACTATTGTGGGTGTAGGGGTCAAAGGCCCAATCCTAGATGATGGGCCATGGACTTGTCCGAGGAGGTGTATTTGTTCGAGGATCACTAAATACGAGAAAATTGTACATTTACAAACCTCGCCAGGATTGGGCTGACATGCAAACAACGAAGAGTTGCTCGAGGAGGATTACCTCTTCGGATGATAAAGAGAGAGTCAGGATGCACATTCTGGCATTCATTGTAATGTTTTAAGGGATTCTTCTACTACAGGAGCATCTAGTAAGCACGTAGGACAGGTGGAAGCAGTGAGATATTATACAGAAAGCTGCTACCACCGCATTTATAACCCTGCAGCTAACCTTTTGGCCGCATTAATGAGGAAAGGACATCTGAACAGTGACTCTGGACCTTTACAGCTGCCGTGTAAAGACTTTAAGGGAAGGTTGATGGGATAAGTATAAAAAAAAAATGATGATCTAATAGGCACGTGAGGGAAGGAGGGAAAATAAAGAAAGCAAGAAGGAAGAGAAAAGGGGAAGAAACATTTGAAGGAAGAAAAACAAGACCAGTAGAGAGAGAAAAAGAGAGATAAGTTGTACATCTTTAATTAACTGTAATAAAATTCTCCTCGGACTAAGCCGAGGACGATTTTATATAACATTAGTGTTTAGATTTTGTCACTTGGGTCTCAAATATATCTGGATAATTGTTGATTTCATTCAAAGCCTAGTTTTTCTAGCCCACTCTCTACAAATTCATTGCAGAGACGTTTTAGGCCTAAGTCAATCCCACTTGTGGGCCAGCTTCCCAAAAATTGTGTCCTTACAATAGGAAAAATCAAATCACATAAATATTATTGATAATCCTTAACAAGGTTTCATCTTTAACCCTAATTATAAATTTAGCTACTCACATTAATTGAAAGAAAACACAAAAATAAAATACTAAACATCAAACTAGAAAAATAATTAAAACTAACTGTCATGGAAGGGGTAGCCGTAGCTCTCTATACATTCAGCCCTTAGCCCTAGTTGCCTTTTTTATATCATACAAAGACACATGCACTTCAAAAAGAAGCCGCTTGACTCTATGAAAATTCCTAATACAAGTGAGACTAGGATTAAGCCACACGCTACGCTTCAAGTCATGCCCAACCAATACCAAAGACTAGCCCAAAAGAGAGCCCAAGTTAACAAAGAGCAATTAAAACCCCAAGCCCATTGTATATCTCTTTGTCCCACGAAAGCACTTCTATTGTTATTTTTTTTATTTCTTTTTCTTTTACTCCTTCACGTGTCTCCAGGTCCTTCTTCTTTTCATGTTGGCTTTGAATCAATAGGCCTAGACCTCTTTTTCTTCATTTTATTCTTCCACCAATTCTCATTAGCATGTAAATCATTCATTACCTATAAAACAAAGACAACTTATAATCAGCCACAAAATAGCATAAACATGCAACTAAAAATGCATATATGAGAGTACTTTATTGTATATATTTCATGCATATCAATGAATAACACTTCTTCACTTGTTTCTTGGATAGATTTGCATGACTTCAATACTAGACTTGTCCTCTTATTCCTTGAAGTACTAAACTCATCCTAGATCTACCCAATTACAAGTAAAGTGTGTTTTGTCAAAGGATTAGCCAATTTTACAATACATATGTTCTAACAAGTTCCGCATATGTCCTAACAATCTCCTCTTTTGGCAATCCGTGACAAAAGCACAACAAACAAATGAAGTATGAGAGAAGTCATAAATCACTAAACTTATAATCATTTGTTAAATACAATAAAATCTAATTCTAACACTAACTCTAAAAAAACTTTGCAAGAAGAGAGTTCATGACATGATAGATTTTGACAACCTGTCTTTTAGAAACTTAAACAAAACTCATTAATGCGTCTTAGTGTGAAACAGAAATAAAGGATTGCATACATAAAGAAAATATTGTATAAAAAGAGAAAAGAAATAACACATAGAGAGATAGGTGAAAGATAACACACATCATCATATATATAAAAGAGAAGTAAGTACAATGTATGCTATCACAAAATGGTCACAAGACCAAATGGTCACAAGACCAGTGTACAAAAGGATAATGTAACTAAAGAAAGAAAAGAAAAGTACATAAATCCTCACTACATCCCTCAAAAAAAAAAGACACTCTCCCTATCAAAAATGTCTTATGCCAACTCTCCCCTTAAATACATGACTACTCTTATCCCAAAACTACTTCCCCTTTTTGTCACAAATGACAAAGGGTAAGTCACTGAGAAGTTGTCTCGTCATCACTGGAAGAGCTAGCATCCTCATCCTCATCATCATCATCGGAACCATCATCAGCATCCTCATCCTCAGAAGCCTCCGAAGAAGGTGAAGGAGATGGAGACGTGGCGAAGCCACCCATGCGAGCCTGTCGTCGTACGATACGACTAACACGGGTGTTCACCTGATACAACTCAGTAGTGAGTGTATCAAGGCAAGCATCCATGCGCTCAAGCTGCACCATGATGGCATCAAGTGTCACACCACCCGTAGAAGAAGAAGGAGTGGAGGTGGATGGAACAAACAGGATTGGAGGAGTTGTCGTCCCGATCTGTGGCCACTTCGGTCAAAGCTAGGCCTCGCTCCATCAAACAGACACTGAGCTAATAGCACCCATGACGGTGAAGTAAGAAGACTCAGGATAATGGATAGAAAGATAAAGAATGATCCGCGTGATAGCTGAAGGAAAAAGAGCTTATCACGGGTTGTTGTATCCTTATAGACATCTATGAGAGAGATAATGACGTGAGAATGAAAGTCTATAGTAAGGTCCTCAATGAGGGATATCAAAAACTGAGCACAAGGCTCTATAATGAAGTTATAGTGAGACAGTGGATGGAGAACAAAAGTTATCACCATGTTTATGGATAAAGCTCGAGCATAAGGTGTTTTGGCACTCACCCCATGAAGAAGGTGTCTCATAGAAAGAGACAGAAGTTCGTCCTTGGACAAGGTCCTCAGACGTGGACACGCAGGGTAATCAGGATGCGAAACTCGTGGAACATGTAGTATCTCGGAAATAAGCTCCGAAGTGACTACGATACGTGTACCTCGAATTAGTGTAGCAAACTGAGGTATAGAGGTATCGAAACCGTGCATATTGGAGTAAAATTCCTGTATGATCATGATAGGACAACCCACAGGTATCTCACAGAGATTCCTATCTCCGACAATGAATGACAATGGGTAGAGTAGTATCGGAAAAGTCTTATAGAACCACATGGTGCTCTAAATGAACACCACGTTTGGAGAATTTCTTCGAGAAGTCCTTACGGACCTTCTCATCACGGAACCGAAGGTGAAGAGAAGTAGTATCAAAAGAAGATGTCCTGGAACAAAGAGCATTTTGAGACGGAGCAGATTTGTGCTTGGGTGCCATGCGCAGTCTATCTAAGAGAGAGAAAGAGAGAGAGAGAGAGAGAGAGAGAGAGGGAGAGAAACAAAGAACGCAATCACAACAAAGTACCAAATGGAAAAGAAAAAATACGTATGCATGAAAAATGCATGAACATGTGACATGCTAAAAAAATGCATCATGGGTTCAACCCAATCCAAACCTATCAACACATAATTTTCAAATATAAACACACATCTAAATGCATGAAACATTGTGAAAATGCAAGTGGAATGCAATGAATGATCATATAGCATCAAATAAGCAAAACTCAACCCAAAAATTTCACAAAAACTCAAAGATTTTCAAAAACCCTAAAAATTTCAAGAAACCCAAAACCTAGGTCTAAATGCGTGAAATGCATTAAGAAAGAGAGATAAAAAGATCCTACCAGAGGAAAAGCACAAGATCTAGGCCGAAATCCAAGTGGGGAAGGTGAAAGGGTTAAGGGAAAAGGGTTTGGGAGAGGAGAAAAGATATTTTTGTCGAGAGAGAAGTCAAAAAATGGAACTGATTTTGTGCTAGACCTATTTATAGAAATCGCAGCTCGATGGATCGAGGATCTACCAAGCACTAAATCTCGACAGATATAAATCTGTCGAGCTGCTGTCGAGAATCTGTCGACTGCAAAATCACCTCGATGGATCAAGATTTTGTCTAGAATCTATCGGCCAAACAGAAACTTTCTCGATGGATTGAGAACCTGTCGAGAAGCTATCGAGATAAATTCCAGATAGCTCGATGGATCAAAGATGATCTGTTAAGAAAAAAAGTTCAAGGGGCTCGATAGATAGCTATTTGTCGAGAAGTTGTCGAGCTTGATAAAAAAAAACAGTTTTTCAAAGAGAGGAAAAACACACAGAAATGAATGCAATCAAGCAAGTTACTCAACCAAAGATCCAAACAACATGTTAAGCTCTCAAAAACATTTTTCAACAAAAAATGCAAAGCATTTATGATCCAAAACATACACATACACACACTAAACAAGTCTAACCAATTTTATATTTCAAAAACAAGTCAAGACAGTTTAGTGAGTATACATTAACACATGTATCCCTTGTGATGGCCAAATCATATTGTACCTGCACATGTATCAAAAGTAGCAAAGAATTTGCGTGTTGTGTGTAAAAACATTGCAAGAGTGCATGAGTGTCTTATATTATGACAATTTGAGATATGAGAAAATCAATTTAACTCATACACAATCATAACTGCTTGATGGGGACTATCACCTTCAAGGTACATCCTATAAATCCCACATCTCTTAGAAACACACTTGCAACCCTATTTAAAAGCATTTTGATTTTTTTTCTCTTGATTTTTCTTTGCATATTTTTTTTAGCATATCATGCATGGGCATATATGAGAGAGAAGAAATACCCAATTATGTTAAGCCAAAACATCACAATTTTGCTATGCCAAAGCATACAGATGTTTATTCATGATTGGCAGGCTTTAATGGTGAGATGGTTATTTATGCCTTTCTATTAGGATTTTTTAGTCCTTCCCGTCAAAAAGAGTGATATGAGTGTTAAGTATAAGAGATTACTTAATCATACTCCTCACAAACACGAGCCACAAAGCTCACTTGCTTCGTTGTGCATTGAAATGCTTATCTAAGCTACAAAAGATACAAAGTTCAGAAAACTTTGTTTCAATGGCCATCCAAGGTACACAAGTACCAATGTACACAAAACACACACTATTTTTATATTTTTCTGATTTTTGAATTTGTTTTTAATTTTTATGAAAACAAAATAAAGCAAAAACTGAAAACAAACAAACAAAAACACGTTAAACAAAGCATAGCATAAAACTAGATGCAAATACATGAGGAAGGAGGAGAAGGAAAAAAAATCACTCCATGGAGATCACACCAATGTTTTGGCGTAGGAATTCAAATCGTTTGCTATCAAGAGGCTTAGTGAACAAATCAACCTTCTGATCATCAGTTTGAATGAACTAAAGAGTGAGAGTACCATCTTTGACAAGCTTCTGAATAAAGTGGTGTCGAATCTCTATATGTTTTGTTCGAGAATGTTGAACAGGATTCTTAGAGATGTTAATGGCACTGGTATTGTCACAATAAATGGTAAAATGTTCTTGATGAATACCATAATCAAGGAGGAGTTTTTGCATCCATAGCAGTTGGGTGCAATAGCTACCGATAGCGATGTATTCAGCCTTAGCAGTAGATAAAGAGATGAAATTCTGCTTTTTTCTCATCCAGGTGACAAGATTATTGCCCACATAAAAACAAATCCCTGAAGTACTTTTTCTATCATCTGCATTCCCAACCCAGTCTGAATTAGAATACCTAGCTAAGACATTATTGGTGTCCTTGCTATACCACACACCAAAATCGGCAGTGGATTTGACATAATTTATGATCCTTTTCAAGGCAATCATATGAGACTCTTTGGGATTAGCCTAATACCTAACACACACTCCCATACTGTAACTAATGTCAGGTCCACTAGTAGTAAGGTAAAGAAGACTACCTATCATGCTTCCATATAGAGAAGAATCAACATTTTTTCCTAACAAATCAATAGTGAGTTTAACATTTGGGCTTATGGGGGTTCTAACAGAACTAGCAGATTCCAATCCAAACTTTTTCACAAGATTTTTAGCATATTTAAATTGAGATATGAATATACCTGACTCTTGTTGATGGATCTGCAATCTAAGGAAGTGATTCACCTTTCTAATCATGCTCATCTCAAACTCGGCTTGCATGAGTTTGGAAAAATTATGAACAAGTTCATCCTTTGTAGACCCTAAGATGATATCATCAACATAGACTTGAGCAACTATTAACTCGCCATCTTCCCTTTTGATAAAGAGTGTTTGATCAGCTTGTCCTCTTATGAAGCCATGTGAGACCAAATATTGTGTAAACCGGTCATACCAAACTCTAGGTGCTTGCTTTGATCCATAGAGTGCCTTCTTGAGGTATAACACCTGTTTCAGAAAGTATGGATCAATGAATCCTTTAGGCTGAACCATATAGACATCTTCTTTAAGGAACCCGTTCAAGAATACAGTCTTTACATCCATTTGGTAAAGCTTGAACTTCAAGTGACACGCCAGGGCTAAGAGAACCCTGATGGATTCCATGCGAGCTACAAGAGAAAATGTCTCATCGTAATCTACTCCTTCCATTTAGGAGTATCCTTGAGCCATAAGACGAGCCTTGTTGCAGATGACATTTCCCTCCTCATCAGTTTTATTGTGGAATATCCATTTTGCGCCAATGATGTGCTCTCCTTTGGTCTAGGGACGAGGATCCAGACATCATTTCTTTAAAACTGAAGCAGTTCATCATGCATGGCCTCAACCTAGCTTTCATCTTGAAAAGCATCCTCAACCTTGGTAGGTTCAACCTGCGACAAATAGCAAGAATAAGACACAAAGTTAGCAACACATTTATCAACTATGCGCTTTCTTAGTTCATTCATATTTCCCATAATCACTTCAAGAGGGTGATTCTGATCCTTAAGGAAGGTCATTTCTTTTCATGAGATTCAGAATCAGGTGAGGTAGGTATGTCTGCCGAGACTTCTACAACACTTGGAGTACTTGGAGATACGAGCTCTTGATCAACTATTTCTTGGACAACCTTAGGCTCAAGAGGAAGAATTTCCTTAGGTATCTCCTCACTAATTTTCTCATAATCAGAATCTAAAGCTTCATCAATAACAACATTGACTTTTTCCATCACCTTCTTGGTTCTTTTGTTGTACACTCAATAAGCTTTGCTAGTAGATGAGTATCCCAAAAATATTCCTTCATCGCTTCGGGAGTCAAATTTACCCACATTCTCTCTAACCTTAAGGATGAAGCAAGTACTTCCAAAGATTCTAAAATACTTCACATTTGGCATTCTTCCCTTCCACAACTCATAAGGAGTCTTATTGGTAATTGGTCTAAAATACACCTTGTTAACCGTATGACGTGCAGTGTTGACGGCTTCTCCCCATAAATTTCTAGCCACATCCTTATTGTGCAACATGGCTCTAGCCATCTCCTGGATGACTTTGTTCTTTCTTTCTACTACACCATTTTGCTGAGGAGTAATAGGAGTAGAGAATTCTTGAGATATACTTGATCTAGTGCAAAAGGATTCCATACATGAGTTCTCGAATTCTTTACCATGATCACTTCAAATTCAATCAATCTTCAAGTTCTTCTCATTTTGCAATCTTGAACACAAGGCTTCAATGTGCTCAAGAGCATCTGACTTGGATCTTAGAAGATTGACCTAAGTGTACCTGGTGAAATCATTTACCACAACCATGATATATCTCTTTCCTCCAAGAGACTCGGTTCTAGTTGGACCTATGAGATTCAAATGTAGTGGCTCCAAAGGTCTAGATGTAGTTGATGTCTAAGTGCCCGATCGTTTTGTTTTTGTTTGTTTCCTAAGCTGACATAGTTCACACACAACATTGTTCACTCTGCTAAGCTTTGGTATCACAAAAACTGAATCATGCTTAGATACAGTCAACAGATGTTTGTAGCTAGCATGTCTCATCCTTTGGTGCCACAAGTCTTCATTTGGCAAACAAATGCTATTGCACACAATATCAGCATCAGGTACCAATCCATAACAGTTATCCAGAGTGCGAACACCGCTTATGAGTTTCTTCCCAAACTCATTCAACACAAGGCATTTCCCTTCTGAGAACAGCACCATAAAGTCTTGATTACGTATTTGACTTAT
Organism: Lithocarpus polystachyus; assembly: GCA_033629205.1. Lineage (NCBI taxonomy): Eukaryota > Viridiplantae > Streptophyta > Magnoliopsida > Fagales > Fagaceae > Lithocarpus > Lithocarpus polystachyus. Next base: position 77,603,454 of record CM066165.1, read on the forward strand.
ACTCAACAAGTTCACCCTCAAACCTTCTACATATAGCACATTTGAAATGTCTGGCAGTCCAGGTAGAGAGATGGTTCCCTTCCCTTTTATCTGTGATTTACTTCTATCACCAAAGGTGACATTTCCACATTTCTTGGACTCGAAAACCTTAAAGAGAGAATGTCTCCAATCATGTGTTGTGAGCATCCACTGTCAAAGTACCATAAACATGTGTCCATTACCTTGAATGCAGACTTCATCATAAAGAACACCTCATGCTTACATGACAAATCAGTGAGAATGGTGTTTTCTCTCATCTGCCATTTATGAACAAAGCCTTTAACTTTCACCCTTCTCAAACGAACTCCTCTGCATATTATCATTCTGAAACAGCCTAGTTTCTTCTTTGTTATACTAAGACCTTTTTCCATAATCCTCAAGATAGCTTTCAAATAACTTTTAGACTTGCAATTTCTGAAACACTCAATCAAATAGAGATTAGAAAAGCAAGATGTATTTGAAACAAAAGATCTTTTCATGCCATTTGCAACCATGGCAACAGGGGTCAGTGAAGCACACAGTAAAGATGAAACCTAATCAGAGTGTGTTTGCTCTAATACCACTTGATAGTCCAAGAATTTATTGACCCCTTTGGTAAATTAATCAATTCATTAGATTCAATTACATGCAATAAGCATGGTAGCACAAACAAATCACCAAATAACTAAATGCAGCAGAAATTAAATTTGACACGGGTGATTTGTTTACAAATGGGGAAAACCACCGAGGCAAAACCTTACTGGGTGAATTTAAGGTCACCACTTCCAAGAATTCACTATTATCAAAACAAGCGGTTATAAGTAAAAGGAATCCCTATACCTAATACCAACCTACAATTGAACCCTTACCCCAATACCCAATTGGACTTGTAAAGTAGTGACAATCTCTCCTGTCAATGTACGGCTCCAAGTACGTGACTAACCAATCGATGCACGGATCCAAGTACGTGGCTAACACACCAACTTGAGAAAGATGTTGGCTATAAAGTTTTTCAGTTCATCCAAAAGATGAAGATCAAGAAGCTCCTTGGTTATAAAACCCTTGACGCAAAGACACAGTAGCTTCTAAAAAGAATATGATGAAGGCAAATTGTCTCCGGTCACAATATGCTTAAATAATCACTTTGCATCTAATGAGACGGCCCTTAAAATAATCCTTATATATGTCTAAGGTTGTGAGAAAAGAAACCCTACACAAATAACTTGGATATGCGTGAAAAACATATCTAAAAATCTAAATTTCATAATTCTCGATAGATACTGTTTCTGTCGAGTAGCTGTCGAGATTCCTTATTAAACCTCAATAGATATTATATGTTGAGATATCTATCAAGTTTTAATGAACAGCACTTCTTCACTTATTTCTTGGACAGATTTGTATGGCTTTAATACTCGACTTGAACTCTTTTTCCTTGAAGTACTAAACACATCCTAGATCTACCCAATTACAAGTAAAGTGTGTTTTGTTAAAGGATTAGCCAATTTTACATAACATATATTCTAACAAGTTTCACATATGTCCTAACAAATGTGACAGGGGACCTCTAATAGGCTGACAACACCTGCCAGGTGGACGACGACGAGGCTCATCTGTCCCACATTGATAGGAAGCAAAGCAACGACGGACCGCAAGATCGACGGGTCAGGTAAACTGACGATCCCAACATGGCCTAGCTTGGTCTCCACGAATGTCTATACATGGAAATATCTTGTATTCTATGCCTAACCCTAATCAGAGGAATCTATACAAGGAAAGGATCCCGTAAAACATAATAAGAATCTTCTGTACAAGGAATGCCTTCTTTGCCAAGAAATGAAGGTCAGCTCTACACTACTATAAAAACCTCAAAACCCTCACAAATCAAGGTACGTGTAATTTTAGAAATTCTCTCTAACTTAACCTTCAGAGGGTATTTGGCCAGTACTACACCGGTACTCTCTGTAATGTCTTCTTTGTTTCTATTTCCCAAGTTCTATCAAGAGCACGTGAGCACTACACGACTCACTGACAATTTTTGGCATCATCAGTTGGCGCTGTCTATGGGAAAGAACGATAGCAGTCATATTACCACTTCCCAGACAAAGAGTTATATGGTACTCACTCGTTCAATGGCAACCAAAAAATCAAGGAGATGAACCACGCACTACTACCCTCGAAAGGCAAGTACAGACCCTAGCCGTGGCTGTGGAATGCCTTACTAAACAAAACCATGACCTAAAAGAATAGCTGCGCCGAAGGAATGCTGGGCCCAGTAATCAGGGAGAAGAGCAGGAGGGAACCAGCCCTCAGCACACCGCCAAAAGAAGGGACTGAGAAGGACCAGAAGGCAGTAATGCCTTAAGCAGACAAGAGCGACGAGACACTAGCCGTCCGTCCAGCGTAGATATGGCACCTCTGCACATGGTTGCAGAGATGCAGATGATGAAGGAAAGGATGGACTTCACGATGAACACCCTCAAAGGACGGGTGTCAAACGACCTCGACGAGCTAGTCCACCAGATGGATTTGCCCTTTACAGCACTCGTCACTTCGTTTCCCCTTCCGTCAAAGTTCCGTATATCACAGATAAAAGCCTATAATGGGTCTAAGGATCCCTTGGATCACTTGGAGTCGTTCAAAACTCTCATACACTTACAAGGTATTCTAGAAGAGATCATATGTCGAGCTTTCCCAACTACGCTGAAAGGTCTCGCAAGAGTATGGTTCAGCAAATTGACACCCAACTCCATCAGTACCTTTAAAGAGCTAAGTGCGTAGTTTGCGTCACACTTGATCGGGGGGCACAGGTATAAGGAATCCACTGCGTGCCTGATGAGCATTAAGCAACAGGAGGTCGAGACACTGAGGTCCTACATAACGCGTTTCAACAAAGAAGCCCTTCCGATAGATGAAGCTGGTATTAAGATACTTATCGCTACTTTTACTAATGGCTTGCGAAAGGGGAAGTTTTTGTTCTCCTTATACAAAAATGACCCAAAGACCATGTCATCAAGCCACTAAGTACATGAATGTAGAAGACGCATTACTCGCCCGAGAGGAAAAACCCAAGAAGAGAGATAGGCAGGAAGATGCTCTGCAAGATAAAGGACGAAAGACGACTAGAACTGGAGACCAACAGGAGGATAGGAGCTCCAAATTGCCCACTAGAAGGCTTACGAATTTTAGCCCATTAACCGCCCCAATCGTTCAAGTCTTGATGCAGGTCAAGGACGATACGACCTTAACGTGGCCTGGTAAGTTAAAAGGAGACTCCAGCAAATGGTCTAGAGACAAGTATTGTCGTTTTCATCATGATCACGGTCACAACACATCTGAATGCTATGACTTAAAGCAACAGATTGAGGCCCTCACTAGGCCCCCCTTAGGGGACATAAGGATGACAGTAAGGGGCACCACAGCATCTGGCTCGTCCAAGAAGGCATGAAAAATCTACCTTAGGATGGTCCAAAGTGTCCAGCTGACGGGGTTCGTCCCAAAGATGGCTCGGCTAGACAACCCCATAGTTGGGTTTTTAGAGGAAGATGCCCGACGTCTCCACCAGCCCCACGATAACGCTCTCATTGTTAGCATAAGAGTGGGAAACTACAACACCTACCAGGTCCTAGTCGATAATGGAAGCTCTGCTGATATCCTCTACTACCCGGCGTTCTAGCAGATGAGAATCGAGAAAGAACGGCTCGTACCGACCAATGCACCACTCATTGGTTTCGAAGGCACTAGAATATACCCTATAAGGGCAGTTACACTACTTATGACGGTCAAAGATTACCCTCAACAGATCACCAAGGATGTGACTTTCCTTGTCGTCAACTGCTTGTCCACTTACAATGCCATATTGGGCCGACCTACCCTTAACTTGTGGAAGGCCGTGACTTCAACCTATCACCTGATGATCAAGTTCCCCACTGAGTATGGTGTAGGAAAGGTACGTGGAGACCAAGTGGTAGCACGCGAGTGCTACATAGCAATGTTGGAGATGGACGACTACTTATAGACTCTGAGTATAGATGAGGAGGGGACAGTTGCAGAGCCCGTTGAGGGGTTGGAGGAGATACTTCTCGATCACTCTAGACCTGAGCGGATGACCAAGATCGGCACCCTCGCCAGTCCACCTGTTCGCCAAGTGCTCGCGACCTTCCTAAGAGAGAACTAGGATGTCTTTTCCTAAAGCCACGAAGACATGCCCGGGATCGACCCCTCAGTTATAGTTCATAAGTGGAACGTATAACCCTCTTTTCCCCCTGTCCATTAGAAGAAGAGGGTGTTTGCCCAAGAATGAGACAAAGCTATAGTGGAAGAGGTCCGTAAATTGTAAGATGCAGAGTTCATAAGGGAAGTATACTATCCCGATTGGCTAGCCAACGTGGTGATGGTCAAGAAGGCCAGCGAAAAGTAGAGAATATGTGTAGACTTCACGGACCTAAACAAGGCCTGCCCCAAAGGCAGCTACCCATTCCCATGGATTGACATCCTGGTAAACTCAACAGCAAAGCACCAGTTACCGAGCTTTATGGATGCATTCTCTAGTTACAACTGAATCAGGCTGGACGAGGCTGACTAGGAGAAAACTTCATTCATCACCAGCCAAGGCCTATTCTATTATAAAGTGATGTCGTTCGGTCTCAAGAACGCAAGAGCAACATATCAAAGGCTTATGAACAAGATGTCTGCACAGTAGATTGGGAGGAATGTCCAAGTCTACGTGGACAACATGCTAGTGAAAAGCCGACGGGAAGATCACCATTTTGAAGACCTCAAAAAGACCTTCGACACCTTCTGTTCCTATAACATGAAGCTCAATCCAAGCAAGTGCGCATTTGGGGTAACGACTAGAAAATTCCTAGGGTTCATGGTGTCTCAGAGAGGCATTGAAGTCAACCTAGACAAGATCCGGGCCATAATGGAGATGGCACCACTTAGGAACGTAAAAGAAGTGCAAAACCTCAACAGCAAGGTAGCAGCGCTAAACAGGATTGTGTTAAGGGCAACGGACAAATGCCTGCCTTTCTTCCACGCATTGAAGAAGTCCTTCGAGTGGACGGCCGAATGCCAAGAAGCATTCAAGGACTTAAAAGCATACCTCTTTTTCTCACCGTTGCTAAGTCCTTCCAAACCTAGGGAGGTGCTACTTCTCTACCTGGCCATCTCCCTAGCTACGGTCAATGCAACCTTGATCAGAGATGAGGAAAAGGTGTAGAAGCTTATGTACTACACTAGTTGAACACTCCGAGACGCAGAGGAAAGGTACCCCCTGATGGAGAAGCTAGCCTTTGCCCTAGTTACGTCAGCTCGCAAACTCAAACCCTATTCTCAGGCCCATACGGTAGTCGTCCTGATAAACAAGCCCCTACGGAGAGCAATGGGTAATCCAAAAGCTGCTAGACGAATTGCGCTATAGGTAATCGAGTTAAGCAAATTCGACATACAATATCACCCGCGCACTGTAGTGAAGGGACCGATAGTTGCCAACTTCATTGCGGAATTCATGAATATGGAAGGCCAGAGGGTAGAGGAGCATCCTCAATGGATTATCCATACGGATGAATCATCCAACATGTAAGCAGGCGGAGCAAGAATAATGATCCACTTTCTAGAAGGGGACGAGATCAAGTGCATGGTTTATCTTAACTTCCCTACGACCAACAATAAGGCAGAGTACGAAGCCTTAGTGGCAAGACTAGATCTTGCCAAAGCAGCAGGGGCCACAAGTATAATTTTTTATTGTGACTCTCAGGTGATCACGAGCCAGGTGAACGGATGAAGAAATACCTGGAGCAAGTAAGGAAGCGGGTAGGCAACGACCTTTAGGCCAAATTTGTTCAAATCCTAAGGTAAGAGAACAAACAAGCAGATCGTCTTGCCAAGGCCACATCAGCAAAACACATGCCCATCTCCAGTAAGGTACTTTCTTTTGTTCAGATTTCGCCCTTGATAGATGGCGTTGGTGTCTAGGAACTAGGCTTGGAAAGCAACTGGACCACACTGATTTCTTTGTATTTGAGAGATGGCACACTACCCGATGGTATGGAAACCGCAAGGAAATTGAAGGTCCATGCGGCACGATTCGTCTTAATAAAAGACAACCTATATAAGAGAGGCTTCTCTCAAGCATACCTAAGATGCCTAACCACCGAGGAAGCAGATTATGTCATGAGGGAAGTTCACGAAGGAATCTGGGGGAACCATTCAGGATCACGGTCCTTAGTGCACAAGCTAATTCGAGCAGAATACTATTGGTCTACCATGCAGAAGGATGCCCAAGCTTATGTCAAAACCTGCAACAAGTGTCAAAGGTTCAGCAACATCATCAAACTGCCAACAAAAGAGCTTACTCCAATGACGGCCCTATGGCCTTTTGCTCAATGGGGGTTGGACATCATGGGCCCATTTCCAACTGGGTAAGACAACTAAAGTTCTTAGTTGTCGGTATAGATTACTTTACCAAGTGGGTGGAAGCTAAAACACTGGCCACCATCACGGAGAAAAACGTATGAAGCTTTATCTGAAAAACATTATCTGAAGTTCTGGAATCCCTAGAGTCTTGGTCTCAGACAACGGAAAGTAGTTCGACAACAAGTCGTTCAGGAATTTTTGCTCACAATTGGGAATCAGGAATCATTACTCCTCGCCAGCCCACCTTCAGGCCAACATGCAAGTTGAGGTCACAAACCGATCCTTGCTCAAAATTCTCAAGACTTGGCTCGAGGACTAAATAATATATGGCCAAACGAGTTGCCAAGTGTCCTGTGGGCATATAGGACAACGGCCAGAACACCCACAGGAGAAATACCCTTTCGAATAGCATACAAGAGCGAGGTTGTTATCCCTACTAAGATCGGACTCACAAGCTTCAGAGTGGAGAATTATGATGAGAGCAGGAACGACGAGGCCATGCACCTGTAGCTGGACCTAATGGACAAGATTAGAGCAACAGTCGAACAAAGTTTAGCACAATACCATGACCTCATGGCCAAGCACTACAACTCTAGAGTCAGGCACAAGGACTTTCAGGTTGGAGATCTTGTCCTAAGGAAGGTGGCGAATGCCACAGAAGATCCCTCCTAAGGAAAGCTAGGACCCAACTGGGAAGGACCCTATAAAATCACTTCATGGCAAAGGAAGGGCACCTACCACCTGGAAACACTCGACGGTCAAAAGTTGCATTATCCATGGAACACCGAGCACCTAAAGAAATATTACCAGTAAACAATGGCATACAGGCCACCACTCCTTATTTCCAATTTATTTTATTCTAGTTATTTTTATTGTCTACAGTACTTTTAGCCTAAAGGGCAGCTTTTTATTTTTTCAGAACATTTTTTGGCTTATGCACTTGTTTACCATAATAAAAGGAGTTATTCAGATATATCATGTGCATATGTACATTTCTACAAAAAATGCATCTACGACTAAGTCCTTAAGTGGACGGATACCAGGAAATCCCAAGGGATTCCTTCAAATATATATATGTCCTTAGGTGGACAGACACATCCCAAGGGATACCTTGAAATATATATATATATATATATATATATTTATATTTCCTTAAATGGACGGACACATCCCAAAAGAAACCTTGAAATATATGTCCTTAAGTGGACGAACACATCCCAAGGGATACCTTGAAACATATTCAAGTCCTTAAGTGGACGGATACAAGTCCTTAAGTGGATGGATACATCTCAAGGAATACCTTGAAATGTACACAAGTCCTTGAGTGGACGAATACAAGGAAATCCTAAGGGATAACTTAAAATTCATATAAGTGGGTTACGTAATTCCTTACGTATGACAGAGGCATATTCAAACAGCAAGTAATACTAAATGCAAGCGACAGATATTAAAAAAAAAAAGAAAAAAAAAAAGAGAAATAATAAATAAAAGCCCATAAAGGGCAAAGTGTTTACAATAAAGCCCAAAAATAAAAGGGCATGCGCTATTGTCTGAAAATAAGATAGAATGCATAAATACAAGTTGAGAATTAAAGAAGACAAAGATGGAGAAGCATCCACGGTAGTCGGATCAACAACGTTCTGTGTAGACAAGTCTTCGGCAAACAAGACCAAAGGGACGACGGGTCGTCCTTCGAAACCTGCTCCTCTGTGTGAGTAGAATCATCAGACTCTTCGTTGACGGTATCACCACCCCTAGGAGTCATCGATACCGTGTCGTCAAGAGTGATCTTAGATAGGTCAAAGTCAGGATAGACAGATCCAACTTGCTTTAAGCAATCGTCGAATCTGTCACCATAGTAAACACCGCAAGCATCGATAAAGGGTTAGGAAGCCTTGAATTCTGCCATGGTGTTGGCCTTGGCCTTATCCATCTATTCACGAAGGGTCATCAATTCCGTTGTCAAACTAGCCTTCGCCTTCTCCGCTTCTTCTCGGAGGCAAAACTCCTCCTTCAGTTTAGCAATTGTAGCCATCAGTTCCTTGTTGAGGATATGAAGGGCCTCTTTATACTGGTCCCGTTCCTTATTCTTGATTTCCTGTCGCTTTCGGTACCAACGAATCACCCCCTCGTTGGCAACACACCTGTCTTAAAGCGCTCTCATATGTACCAACGCCTAAATCAAGACACTTGTCAGAAAAAGAATGGACAAGTAGTGCATAAAAACATAGCTTGAGAGAAACATACCCTAGACAAGTCGAAAAGGCCTGATGCCCCCAAGTCCTCGATGGTCTGATTAGCGCAAGGGTCCAAGTCCATCTCCTTGATGATTGAATCAACCATCTCGACGGCATGTTCCTTGGGCACAAGCAGCCGACGGACAGCACCTTGAGTAACGGGACCCTTCCCCATCATCAGGCCTTTGCCAACCCCATGGCTAGGTTTAGGAGGCGACGGCTGTTTCGGCTGTTTGTCACTGACGGGGGTGCCTGCCCTCTTTTTTTACGGACAGTCATCTTTGCATTCATTCTTTCTTTTCAACGTCCCCTTAGCGATGACCTTAGAGGCCGACGCCAGGGACCTTTCTTTTTGCTGCTGCTTACGTGCCACAGCAAATTGCCTCACCAACGCCCTCTGCCTCCCTGCTTCCATCTCTACTAAGGAAAAGAACAGATGTTAGAAAAATATACGTTAGAGAAAGTAAAAGCCAAACAACAGAAAGCGGATAAGGAAATCAAAACTTACGTCGACGGGAGAAGGCGTTTAATCTGCAGGCTGCAGGGGACGGTTCAGGACCACCGCAATAGGCGTGGAAGGTGTCTAGAGTGACGAGGTCTTTCCATTTCCTTTAGCTCTAAGGGATCTCTAGTACGCGACGAATGAAAGCCCCATGCTCGTCGGTTATCTGCGAACGGACCCAAACTAAAAGAAAAGGAAAAACAGACGATGTTAAATACATGACAAAAGGAATAAAGCGAGGATAAAAAAAAATGCAAACAGCATCACACTTGAATCCCTTACAATACCCCATGTATTGTCAAACCTGTGGGGCATGCTGTCCCACTCCTCTCGTCTTCACACCCAGTCCGTCCCTTGGACAAAAAAATATCTATTCTTCCAATTTCTATTTGAATCAGGCATGTCTGATACTAGCTTGAGCGACGTCTTCCTCGCTAGGAGTGATAGATTCTTTAGGACAAGGAGATGTGCTAAGGTTTGTAGCAATAGAAGAACTCATCGAGGGTAGGCCGATGGTTCCCACCGCTGAGCTGACCCCAAATTACTTCAGCTCCAATAAATATTCTCCAAGCACTAGGAGCTATTTGGCTGGCGGAAAGCTCAAGTAGTTGGCCAACTAACGATGTAATTCCGTCAATGGCAATCTCAATCCAGCAGCAAACATGGCATCATACATGCCAACATCCATAGTCTTCCCAGAATAGCATCGTTCGAACTTTCTGGGCAAACGGATTGGGATATTCTTGGGGATTTGGTAACGGTCACAAAGGGTGTTGAACACCTTGCTGGACATCATTAGGTAAAAGTCATTGACTGTCCATATTGAAGGAAGAATGAAGGGACGGGCACCATTGTCCTCCTAACCCTCTGAATCTCCTCCCTCAGAATGGGTCCCCTCGTCATCCTCATCGTCCTTCTCATCCTCCCCATCCTCTTCATTGCCTTCTCCCTTCAACGTCTCCTTTATCCTCTTCCTCATTTTCATCACTCAAGGACTGGGTAAACGGCTCCATTTTTGGGGACCAAGGGAAATCTTCCCCAGGCTTGCGCCCTGATGGAAAGACCTCATCGTAGCCCTTACCCTCGCAGATTAACAATGATAGTTCACTCGTCACTTCCCTATTTGACATTTATCCACCTACAAGTGATGGAGGTATTTTTCTAAGAACCTATCTTGACGAGTCTCAAAACATAAAAGGCGACGGGTTGCAAAAGTATAAATAAAATTGAAGAGAAAAGAACTTACAAGAAAAGGTGAACGGACTAAAGCGACGGTCCCTCCGAAGGTCGACGGGCAACAAGTGACGAACAGCTTGGACGATGGTACGACAGCTCTGTTTCTCTTAAGGCTCTTAAAGATGAAATAAGGGAAAGTGAGAGGAGGTAAGGGACTATTTATAGGACGAAGAAGCACGACAAAAGAAGCAATGCTTTTGATTAGAATCGAGGCTAACTGGCTAACGCCATGTGTCTCCTAGCATTTAATAAAGGCTGCTCAAGAACAATTAATGACACCCCTTTCAAAAAGATAAATAATAATATAAAAAGATTGTAGTTAATGATTATACTCCATAACCCGTCAGTTGGAACTGATGGAGCCATGGTATAAGGGGTAGCTGATGGGGACGTTTTCAACATGCAAGGCAGACGGGTTTTTTATGGTCGTCAAATTTAAGGTGACAGGGGACCTCTGATAGGCCGATGGCACCTACTAGGTGGACGACGATGAGGCTCGTCTGTCTCACATTGACAGGAAGCAAAGCAATGCAGACCGCAAGATCGACCGGTTAAGTAAACCGACGATCCCAGTATGGCCTGCCTTGGTCTCCACGAATGTCTATACATGAAAATATCTTGTATTCTACGCCCAACCCTAATCAGAGGAATCTCTACAAGGAAAGGATCCCGTAAAACGCGAGTATTAATGAGAATCTTCTCTACAAGGAAATGCATTCTCCACTAAGAAACAAAGGTCAGCTCTACACTACTGTAAAAACCCTAAAGCCCTCAACAAATCATGGTACGCATAATTTTTCCCAGCTTTGGTACTCTGGAGTTATAGAAATTCTCTCTAACTTAACCTTCAGAGGGTATTTGACCGGTATCACACTGGTACTCTCTATAAGGCCTTCTTTGTTTCTTTTTCGCAAGTTTTGTCAAGAGCACGTGAGCACTACACGACTCACTGACGATTTTTGGCATCATCACTAACAAAATCCTTAATTGTTCTAATGAGTGATAAAAGATAAACATCTGCACCAAAAGTAAAAAATTGATTTGACATATAGCATAAAATTGGACTTCAATTTTATAATCTAATTGGATTTTCTTTTAACTTTGACTATATATATATATAATTTTTAAAAAATCCTAAATAATTATATAAAAATATAAAAATATAAACATAAACATAAACTTGCACAAGACACAAATTTGGGCTTTGAAAAAAAAAATTGTAAAGTCCTTTTGTATCGTAAATGATTAGGACACACAAAGGATTTTGATTAAATTTTTGCAAAGATTGCTTGCCTTTATTTTTTGGAAAGGTGTTTAGAGTATTTCTTCCACTTTTGGGTATTTGTTTTTTTGGGACTTTCGTGTATGGTTAAGGCATACTGGATGAGGTGTAAAATTATAAGCCTCAGTCTCTCTGAGTCTTGGGCATTCTCAGTCAGATTTAAGTTCTTCAGTGATCAGTCACCTTGTTATAATGAAATGATGTCCTTCAATCACAACAATTAGTGTTCCCATAGTTGGCAACTAAGCCAAGAAAAATGATTGTATGGCTCCCTACATTGGTAGCAAAATTAAGGTAATTAGACTAAACATATGGCATAAAATTATTTCAAAATTGAAATCCAATTTGAAATATAATTGGATTTTATCTCAGTTTTGAAGTATACCCCAAGAGTTCACAATACAAAAATTTAGCCTAACCTTTGTATGCCAAATTGGATTATGAACATGTGTTTTAGCAAATATGCCAAATTGGATTATGAACATGTGTTTTAGCCTAACCTTTGTATCAGTGAATGAGACATTGGGCACCATAGGTTCTCTCCTATTATATTTGTTGTTTGACAAAAATATTTGTGTTGAAATAAAATCTATTAAACATAATTTCACCCATAGGCGTTTGGGCATATGATTTTTATTGATATGAGTAGTGCCCATTCCAGATTATGTATCTCTTAATCAAAATCCCTTGTTTCAAGAGAAATCCCTTTGATTCCAACAATGTCGTCTTCGCACATAAGTTTATTTTTTGTGTTTGAGGGGATATTTATTTTTATTTATTTGTGGCTACACCCAATAATGCATTTAGGTTGCATATATACCCTTGGCAGAGATTAAGCCAATTCGTAGTTCTTAAGTTGAGGTTTTAGATTTAAAATCCTTAAATATGATTTTGTCCACTTTTAACTATGGACATTTAAGTCAAATGCTTGGTATTTATTTAAGCATTGACTTTTTTTTTCTTTTTTTCATTTTTGGTGAGAATTTATTTTAATCTCAAGGATGAATTAAGGACCCATGTTCTTCTGGAAATTGAACAAAAGGCTCTCTTTATTGAGAAATTGAATGTCTAAAAAAATTTCCTCTCTTTCATTTGGTTCGTTGTAGGAATTTTAACTAGTAATGATATTTTGATGGAAGTTCCTAAATTTAATTGAGGGATTGAAAATTCCTTTGACGCAATTTTATTTTTACGATCATTTTTTGAGACTTGGAATTGGAAATTTCTCTCAAACCAATTTTTTTATCATTTTATTTTGGGAATTAGAAACTCAAATTTTGGTTGAGGAATTAGGAATCCAAGTGAATTAATCATATTGGAATTATATACTCAATTAAATTATTTGAAGGAATTTGAAACTCCACTCTATTTAAAATAATTTAGGGAGTCAAGGACTCCATTGAAACATATTATTTTAAATTGTTGGAGTCAAGAACTCCAAATTGTTTAAATTTTTTAGAGTCAACAACTCTATTGATTTGTTTAAATGATGGAGTCAAGGACTCCATTGTTTACATTGATGGAATCAAGGACTCCATTGAATTATTATTTTTTTATACAAGATAGAAATTCTACTCTAGCCTAATCTAAGTGTATATGTGTGTGAAGCTCCCTCCTGGAGACTTGAACCTTGGCCCTTGCCTTCCACACCCCACAAGCACTTAATACTTGTGAAATGACCACCGTGCCAAGGATGCGCAGTGGTCTCCATTGAATTATTTGAAATGGTAGAGTCAAGGACTTTTTTTAATTATTTGATGTGGTGGAGTCAAGGATTTTATTGAATTAATTGAAGTAGTAGGGTCAAGGACTCCATCTTAGTCAATTGATATGAAACACGAACAATTTAAATCATTAAAGAACAACTATTGTGAGAAAAATCAAATCACATAAATATTTCTAATAATCTTTAACAAGGTTTCATCCTCAACTCTAATTATAAATTTATCTACTCATGGTAATTGAAATAAAACAAAAAAATAAAATACTAAACATTAAACTAGACAAATAAAAAAGAGAAAGAAATAATCACAATACTGTCATGGAGAAAAGCTATAGAGAAGCCACATGCGGCACTGCCTCTTGCTCCAATTTTCTATTTTGCATCCTAGACCTAGCACTAGCCTCCCTGAATTTTGCCCTAAAGAGCCTTTAAATAGTTCGAGGAATCTCATTACAAGTTGAATTCCCGTTTGTTGAAAATCCTAGTTTTTAGGCTTCATTCAACTGGAGATTTTGGCCCATTTAACATCAGCATTCGGACTTTTAGTAAACTACAAAGTTGTAACTCTTTAAGTTAACTTTCTAGCTCAACTTAAATCATCTCGATTGGACATCTGAACCGATATTTATACTAAAAATACTAACTGATGTACAGGCTGAAATCCTAATCCGAATTGGACTTAGATTTGGATTTGGTGCAAATTTCCTTTGATTTCTTTCTCCAATTGGACTTAAATTTAATTGCATAGGCATTCTTTAACTTCATGCCCTTGTAAAAGTAAATTCCATTAGCTTTCTTCTTTGCACAAATCCACTTATTTAATTCCATTCTCCTACAAAAGACAAATTCATGTAATAAAATTCAATTAAGCACAAAATTGATTATTCAGCATTATTCCAAAACCAAATATAAAATTCATGAATTAACTCAAAATAAGTACGATAATGCTTTTTAACAATGATATAAATATGCAGAATTAAACTATTATCAATGCACATCAAATACCCCTAAACCTACATTTTGCTAGTCCTCGAGCAAAATAGATAAAGAGTAAACAAAACAAAGAAAAAGGAAATCCTAACTAATCCACTTTCGCTGGAAATTTCTATTGCATTTAGCATATGCAACGAGCCTTTAAACCCCTAGCTTACACTAATGGACGAGTTGTAGTCTCGTGAGGGTTTGCAGGGAATATACCCACAAAATCCTAAGAATGAATACTAAAAAAATTAAAATTAAAAACAAAACAAAGAAAATCAAACAAAACTTTTTTTTTTAATTTGCCATTTGCAAAAAGGATTAGTTCAAGTTCAAAAACACTACAAATGCTAAAGAAATTTCTCATGCCATCATAACCCAATGTGCGTGAAAAGTGATAGCCAACCCAAACATACTCTTAGTTTTAGAATAAACTTGACTCGAATCTCTATTTGAAAGTATGTTGCAACTCAAATCTTTCTAGTGTTATCACTCTACAAATGTAATCACTCTGAAATAGGGTGTAACACTCTCAAAAATATATGTGAGCGGAATAATGTAAGCAAAATCAAGCACCTCACATATATATCACATGAAAAACACTTAATCAAGAAAGAACTAGTAGTCTCATAAAAGGATGCCAAAAAGAATTTATACCACACTTTTTATTCAATCATATCAATATTTGAACTACACAATCTTCAAGATCAAATAAGGACTTTATTATGACGTAATGTAGGGTAAAAGCAAAGGGAATGAAATAAAAATGGGTGAAGGTAAATATAAGAAGTGTTTTCAAGATTAGTTGGAATGTCAACTCTTTATGGACATTCCATTCAACATTTTTTTTTTTCAACTCTTCTTCTTCAAAGTAATGCTCCTTCCTTACATTTCAATTCTCAAAATTTGATAAGAACCCTTTTATTTTCTTCTTTTTGACACTTTTCCTTCTTTTTACTTTTTTTTTCTTTGAATTCTTTTTTTTTTTTTTTTTTTGAATTCTCACACAAACCACCACATTGAAACAAACTGATCAATTTCCATCTTGAAACACTATGGATAGTGGCTTTAAGAAAGAAAGACTAATTAAAAGGCTCAATGGGGTGACTAGCAATAATGTATCAAGAAAGAAAAAGAAAAACACATATATAGCTCGAAGTAGACAAATGTGGCCTAATCTCAAATATATGGCTTGAAGTAGACAAATGTGGACTAATTAAAACACTATGGATAGTGGCTTTAAGAAAGAAAAACTCACAAGGGTTACAGTCTCCACATTGTTATCTTCAAGATTTTCTAATCACTTTTATCATTCAACAACAAGTTGTGTCTAAGTGGCTACATTCATGTGCAATAAATTGAGCATGAAAGCAATGAAATTCTTTAAGCAAGAGTATTATAATGAACTCAAAACATAAACCTCAAGCTAGGCAAAAGATTTTTTTTTGGGTACTAAACAAAACACAACGGAAAGATAGAAATCTATGTACCCAAACCTGAACCAAACATTGTCCTCAATGTTAAAAATGATACTCTCAAATGTTTGTCTTGAATGAAAAGAGAGAAAAATATTAATATGCAACATGAGAACCAAATAGAAACAAGTAAGGTAAGGAGAAGGAAGAGACGTACCTTGATCAAGCTGATTGTTATAAATTTTAATTTCTGTCAAATATCAGCTAGAAGAAAAGAATATAAAACTAAATACGAAAATAAACACAAATATTAATCTAAAAGCAGAAAATAAACAAGAAAAAGATTTTTTTTTTTTTGTGCAAAAAAATTTAACACAACTAGAGATCAATCCTAATAAATAGGACCATCCAAACCTCAACAACACCATGGAGATAAATAATGCATATTATGAATGGACTAGTCCAATAAGATTGTAACTTACCTGGGTCAAAAACATGTTGGGAGGCTTTAGCAATCTCTTCTACGTGAATTCTATGCATAACCACAAAGGGACTAATACCCTTAATATCAGCAATTGTCCAACCTATAGTTTCCTTGTTGAAGTATACTTATCAATTGATGTTCCCAAAAGTCATCCAACTTTGGTGGTTCTACAATAGATGGAAGTGGGGATAAAGAAAGTGGAAGAGGGACCACTTTTGGTTGCCAACTATTAGTACTTAAGAGAGGAACAGAATCCAACAATGCATTGACCTCCTCAATTAATTTTTCAATATCCAAATTGCAATAAAAAAAGGGTTAAGCAAGCCTTTAGGGGATCCTCACAACTTGATTGTATGAAAGTATCATGGACTAGGCTCCCAATCATGTTAACCTCACATATATTCTCATTGTCTGGTACTTGCTTACTTATGTCAAATATATTAAGCTCAACAGTCATATTTCCAAAAGAAATCTTCATCACACCACTTCGACAATTGATCAAAGCATTGGATGTGGCTAAGAAAGGGCGACCCAAAATGACATGGATTTGTGTACTGGCATTTAGAGCAAGCTCAGTGTCTAACACAACAAAATCAACATAAAAATAGAATGCATCCACCTTAATCAACACATCCTCAACAATACCTCTAGGAATTTTCACAGATCTGTCAGCTAACTGGAGTATCATGGTTGTGGGTTTCAGCTCCCCCAAACCTAGCTATAAATAAATTGAATATGGCATTAAGTTCACACTTGCCCCCAAATCTAGCAAATCTCGCTCAATGAGATTATCGCCAATCTTGCATGAAATTGTAGGAGATCCAGGGTCCTTACATTTCGCTGGATATTTATTCTGAATGATTGAACTGACTTGTTCTACCAAAAATGCCTTTTTAGGGACATTTGTCTTACTCATCATTGTCACAAGATCTTTTAGAAACTTGGCATAAGCAGGAACTTGCTGAATTGCATCATGAAATGGAATGTTAATTTGAACTTGCTTAAAAACCTCTAAAATATCTCCAAATTGTGCACTTTTCTGAGGACTGATTAAACTTTGAGGAAATGGAGTTTTAGGAACAAACTTCTTATCAAGAGGGAAAGAACTAAGATCCTGAATTGGAATTGAGATTGAGTTGCCCTTCTTTTCTTTATGATCATCCTGTGAACTATGAACTCCTTTTTCCTCTAACACAGTGTATTATTATCCTCCACTTTTGGCATTTTCACTTGATTATCAACTTGTCTTCCGGACCTAAGGGTAGTAATAGACTGAACAGATTCATGTGCATGAGTAGAACTAAAAGAACCATTGATGGCATACTGACCTTTTGGGTTTGGTATAGGCTGACTAGAAAATTTTCCTTTTTCCCTCTCTCCAACTTGGGTTGCTAATTGGCCAACTTGATTTTCCAACTTTGAAATAGTTTAAGTATTCAAATGAGTGGAACTTTTCATCTTTTGAATGGCTTAGCTAGTTGATAGCATGAAAGTTTTGAGAGACTCCTCCAAAGATGATTGTTGTCTGGGTAGTGCCATAAACTAAGGAGTTGATTGAGGAATGGGAGGAAATGCTTAGGTGGGTGGACGAAATTGACTTTGTTGATACACTTGTTGTCTTTGAAATTAGGATGATTTTGCCAATTTGGATTGTATGTCTTTGAAAATAAACTAGCTAGTGGTCTTCCATAATTATTCAGTGCATTTGTTTGATCAATATAATATTCAGGGTAACCAGTTATGGAAGGACACATTTGTTTTGTATGCATAGGACTCGCACAAATAGAGCATGTTTCACTTTGAACTTGATTGACAAAATTCATCCCTCTACCTAAAGCTAACACTTCAACCTTACAAGTGAGATTGTCCAACATAGCTTTTATATCTAAATCTTCACTGACTTCATACAATCCTCCTTTCTTAATTGCAGGGGTAGATCTCTCTCTACTATTGGAAAAATCCCATTGTTGTGAACTTTCAGATAAATTCTCAAGAAATTTGAATGCCTCATCATTTACAAGACTCAAAAATCCACCACCATTCATGGACTCAATCATGTTACGATTTGTCTGAGTCAAGCCATTATAAAAATATTGTACTAGCCTTGTTTCAAAACCATGATGAGGACACTTTAAGATCAAGTTCTTAAATCTCTCCCAACTCTCATAAAATTTCTCTTGTTCGTTCTAATAAAAATCTGCAATTTCCATCCTTAAAGCATTGGATTTGGCCATTGGGAAAAATTTAGAGAGGAATTTTGTGACCAACAGTTCCCATGAAGTGATAGATCCAGGTGACAATGAATTAAGCCATGCTTTTGTCTTATCCTTCAAGGAAAAAGAGAATAAACGCAAGCTAACAGAGTCATTAGTGAAATTCTGGAACTTACAAGTAGCACAAATCTCAAGAAAATCCTTTACATGCATATAAGGATCTTCTTTATCCAATCAATGAAAAGTAGGAAGAAGGTGGATTATTTGTGACTTCAACTCAAAACGTGCGGTAGTGGTTGCAGGCAATACTATGCAAGATGGAGTGGTAATAGGTGAGAACAACTTTCTAAGAATTTTTGAATCATCTCCCATATCTCCTATTGTGGATGGATAATTAAAACTAAGAAGATGATTTTCTTTACTACATATCCAAGTTCTCATCCACCAAGCACAAAGAAATAAAAAAATTTTGTTTTTTTCTATTTATAAAAATAAATTTTTAACTTCAATTAAGACATGTCGCAATCCTTCTCTCACGTCTTCCACTCCTGTTTTCCTTTGTTTATGTGACGTGTTGCGGGTTGTAGCTAATTAATAGATAAGTAGTTTGTGCATAGCAAGAGACTATTAGCTACAGACCCACTCTCTTCTTCATTTTAATAAACACATGTCCCACATTTTTAGCATCTTACCCATTTCCTACTTTTTTTATTATTATTTATTTTATGAGGAGGGGCATTGGCAGTAAGTTAACTTTGCTGCCATAATTTTTGAAGACAACCCCACCTCTTTTGTACGTGAGTGTGGGGTTTATGTAAAATATATATATACTAGTTATAGGCTCGTGCGTTACACAGTTTTAAGAAAAAATTTATAAAATATATGTATAAATAATTATATATTTTAATAATTATTATAACAAAATAAGTACTAATTTGTTAGTGACTCGAAGTATTGTTAAAAATAATATCAATGATTAAAAAATGTTAGAAGTATTTTTTTTCCTTTGGAAAATCTTTGAATACTTATTTGTACACTATGTTTTTAGAGTATCCTTGTTCTTCTTCGTCATTGTTCTTTATTAAAATCTTTAGACATAGTATTATAAAAATTGGCCAGTTTTGAGAGATAGAACTATTCGAAGAATAATAACCTTTAATTTGTTATAATTATAGAACCTATCATAATTTTTGCTTTTTGTACCTTGCACGATTTTAGACATAAATTCATATAATACAAAATTTATTTGAGAAACAAAAAGAAAATGAATAGTTCGAATTGTAAGAGAGACACTGTGTAAATGAAAAAAAAAATTGTAGAGCTCTACATATAGATTACACACCTTTCTTAGGATGCTTGGAATCTTTTATGACAAACTTGGAAAACGAAATAAAGAAAAAAATTAAACTGAGTTAAAAAAAAAAATTGAACCATATAGATTGTAAAATTTCATAAGTCTATGACCATTTAATACCAGGCTTTAAAATAAATTTTTTTTCTATAAAGAACTATCATTTCCACTTTGATTTCACTACTTTAGTCAAATAAGTTCCATAATCGCAAGGGAAAAAAAAACTTATTTTATAATGATGGTCCAAAATTTTGCAATTTAAAACCAAAAATATAAAAAGATTAATGAAGAATTTGTTGGGAATAGAAAATTATACTAATAATTAGCAAAAAAAATATTAATTAATGTTGCAAACGGATACGTAATTCTATGCACACTTTACATAAATAAATGCTGATATTCAAAATAAAAATAAAAAGTAAAAAGGAAAAACATGAATAAATCATACTTGACAAAATTTATTTAATTTTGTTTGATAAATTATATAAAATAAATCCTATCAACTTAGTTTTAGTGTATTTAAATGATCTAGAAAAATAATGAAGCATATACTTTTGAGCCTAACACATCTACAAAAATAATATAGCATTCAAAATATTGAAAGGCAATTTAAGTTCATACATGTTTGCATGAGATACATATCTGTCCATAGTAGCAATAGAAGCCTTATCTTTGAGATGAAGAATCAATGTAATGCTAATAAAAAATAAATAAAAATAAAAAAAAGAGAGAAAGAGAACGTGGTTGATATATATATTTATATATATATATATATATATATTTTATATAAATGATGCAAAAAATCATATCTAGTTAAACATCTAGATAACGAAAGACAACCTGAAAAAATGACAAATCTAACAAAAAGAAAAACACAGCTGGAATGTATCACAGATAATCAACAAATATTAAGCACTGAATCCAACACTACTTTCACTCATCATCCTCATCATCATCGGCTACGAAGTTAAAAGCATTCAATCTCTCAATCAATTTGGCCTTTCTTTCCTCGCATAAAAGCCTCTTCAAGTCAAACCTCTTTTATTCCTTTGGAGGCTGTTTCTCAGACTTCTTATTCTGATAGTTTTTTTTTTTTTTTTTTTTGTTTAAAATGTCATCAACGTAGAAATTATCAAATAAATGGAGATATATACTATTTTTGGCATTAATAAAGATTATCAAATTAATGGAGATATATACTATTTCTTAGGATAGGTTTATATTAATCACCTCAAGAAGAATTTAGATTTTGTTATCCCTTAATAATCAAGTTTTTTTTTTTTTTTTTTGAGAAAAATATAATCAAGTTTTGTAACTTGATATTCTGATATAATAATAATAATAATAATAATAATAATAATAATAATAATAATAATAATAAATTTAAGTTGCAACTTGAGGAAAATAGAAACAACAAAAACGTGGGATGAGATTTAAATTTAGAAAATTTTTAAAATAGACTTTGTGGGGACAAGGGGCCCAAGATTGTATATCTGACCGTGAAAGGGCTAAAACCCTAAGACCCTGTATTGGGCTTTGTATGGCTAAAGGCTTAAACCCTCGCACTGAACCTCCAGCTCGATCCGAGGACGAAATCAAGTCCGAGGAGAAGCAAATGAGTGTGTAGGATCCCGGATCGTAACCCATTGCGTTTGGAACAGATAATGATGGTCCGAGGAGTGATCCCAATACCGAAGGAAGTATCTGCCCAAAATATCTAAGGGAAAGGCCGCCACCACCACATTAAATGTGCCGCACCTTCTCTTCTGACCGCATTTATGTAGAGAAGACCCCTGAACAGTGCAGCATTGGCTACCGCAACTCACAGAAGACAAAAGAAGATATATGATGGGACAGGTACTCAAGTAGAGACTTGGACGATCGACAAGTGTAGGGTGTAGATGATCTGGAAAGAGCTATATAATGTAAAAGAATCCTTCTAAAGGGGAGGGGGGTTGTTTGAAAAAGAGAAAAGAACAGTGAATATTGAAATTAGCCTCCTCGGATCATTGCCGAGGACAGTTTGTCGCACGTAGATCTTTTATTTTTGTCTTTCTTATACCTTTAACTCGCCATGTTGATTGCCTAATCCAATCTAGCCCAGCTTATTTTTCCCACTCTCTACAAATTCATTGTTATTGGGCCTTTTTAGGCTAGTCCATCTACCTTTGGGCCGGAGCACGAAACTGTGTCCTTACAGACTTTTAATTAGAGTAGAATTAAAATTTTGAAAATTTAGGTGATAAATATTATCTAAATTAAATTTTTGTATGTTAAATATTATCCCTCAATTTAAGAAATATATCCTAACAAATAAAAAAATAATGTTAATTAGATGATATATATTATCTAAATTAAATTTTTGTATATTAAATATTATCCCTTAATTTAAGAAATATATCATAAAAAATAAAATAAAAATAATGTTAATCTAATTTTATTTAATGATAAGAATGAATTAGAGTCCTGGTAGTATACTATTCCTTTTTAGTTGTCTAAAAATCTAAAAATTTAATAAAATTTCTGCAATTTGTTGAAGTCACATGGTCATCTAAATTAAATTTTTATATGTTAAATATTATCCCTTAATTTAATAAATATATCATAACAAATAAAAAATCAATGTTAATCTAATTTTATTTAATGATAAGAATGAATTAGAGTCCTGGTAGTATACTATTTCTTTTTAGTTCTTTAAAAATATAAAAATTTAATAAAATTTCTGCAATTTGATTTAGCCACATGGCGCAACCACGGCGTCTAAGCTCAACTTTTATTATATATAATATGATATCTAAATTAAATTTTTGTTTGTTAAATATCATCCCCTAGTATAAGAAATATATCCTAACAAATAAAAAAATAATGATGATTAGATGATAAATATTATCTAAATTAAATTTTTGTATGTTAAATATTATCCCTTAATTTAAGAAATATATCTTAACAAATAAAAAAATAATGTTAATCTAATTTTATTTAACGATAAGAATGAATTAGAGTCCTGATAGTATACTATTCCTTTTTAGTTCTTTAAAAATCTAAATATTTAATAAAATTTCTGCAATTTGGTGAAGTCACATGGCACAATCATGGCGTCTAAGCTCAACTTTTATTATATATAACTAGTGTGTAACCCCGTGCATATGCACGGGTACATTTAAAAACAATCACAATTACATATTATATATATGATTATTTTTTTATGGTTTATTATATTGGACTCCTCGTTTTCTACATTAAATTAACTAATTTGGCACAAAAATTTAAAAATTTAGATTAGATAGGATATGTGGCACAAAATTAAACTCTAATTGAAATTCAATTTTTACCTAAATTAACTCACTTGGCGCAAAATTCTAAAATTTAGATTAGATAAGACACATGGCTTAATATTAGAGACTAATTGAATTCCAATTGAAAATTTAATTGGATTTTCTCTCTGCTTTACCTATTATTATATATATAGACTAGTGTGTAATCCCGTGCAAATGCACGGGTACATTTAAAAATAATTACAATTACATATTATATATATGATTATATTTTTTATGGTTTATTATATTGGACTCCTCGTTTTCTACATTAAATTAACTAATTTGGCACAAAAATTTAAACTCTAATTGAAATTTAATTTTTACCTAAATTAACTTACTTGACACAAAATTCTAAAATTTAGATTAGAGGAGACACGTGGCGTAAAATTAGACACTAATTGAATTTCAATTGAAAATTTAATTGGATTTTCTCTCTGCTTTACCTATTATTATATATATAGATATGATATTTAACCAAAAAATAAATATATATATATATATATATATTATCATCCTTATATTTTTATTTGCTTTATTTTCTTTTACAATTGACATAGTTAATTTTGGAGATGACATGTATTATTTGTTTTCCAATGACTTACAATTTTTTTTCAAAACTTATATTCTTTAATAAATCTTGTTTGAACTTTTGTTTTATATGTAATAGGGGCCGCGTCAAGTGTAGTTCAGGGTGGTCACATGACCACCCTGACTTGAATTTTTTTTTTTTTTTAATATACCTTAAAAAATTGAATTTTATATAAATATGGGATGTTTGACCACCTTAGAAAAAAAAAAAAAGCTTGACCACCTTAAAAAAATTTGAACACCTCAAATAACAATTTGAGCCCATTAAAATTTAAATTCAACTTCTCCGAAATTTTGGCCTGTTGAATGTTGAACAAAAAAATTGCAAGAAATACTATGTTTATAATATTTTCGCTACACTTTCACAATAAATTCTAAGTAGCAAGTTATTACTAGTAGATAAAAATAATAATTTCAGTGATATATTCAAATTAGAACTAGTAAAAACTTACCACCTAGGCTTTGTTGTGTAAGTGTTGCAAAAATATTGTGAACGTAGCATTTTCAAAAATTGCCCAAACAAACAAATTAGCCTATAAGCTCAAATCAAACTATTAAATTATGTTTTCAAATGGCATATTTTAAAATTGCTATTTTTTTTTTTAAAAAATGCACACTTTTCAAATAGCTAATATGTTAGTACTTGCTTTAGTCTTTAGTCAAATATGTTGGATTTATGTGATACATTTTTTCAAAAAAGTAATGCATTTTGTTTATGTTATTACTTATTTAGGCAAAATGCTGGTAATTGAAAGGGAGATTAGTAGTCTATTGATTGCTTAATTGTGTATATTGAAAAAGATGTAATTGATAATATTGATAGTAAAGCCATCATATCATACAATGACTTCAAAATATAAAAACTTGTGAGGGAGATTTTAAAACTTTATGTATTTGCACATGTTTGTTTTTTCTTTGTGATGTTAATATATTCAAGTTCTATTATTATTTTTTTTTTTTTTAATGACCACTCTGAAAAAAATTTCTAGAGCCATTGATGTAACCACCTTTTTTTTTATCATTTGAAAATTTCACAAATAAATATGCATCATGTTGTAGAATTGATCTAGTTTCAACATTTTTTTTTTAATTCCTAAAACAACTAGCCTACTTTTGGTGCAAACATTTATACGAAATTGTGTATGTACGAGATGAACATAAAAATTATTTAATTTATATATTTTGGAGCGGAAAATATAAGTTTATGTTTACATTTATGTTTTACATTTTCAAAAATATAATTAATTAAGAATTTTTTAAAAAGTATAATTTTATTTATTGTTAAAGATTAAAAAATAATTAATTATAGATGATAAATTAATAGTTAGGTATAATCCAAAAAGTTTAAAATCTTTGAAAAAGACAAAAGGAAACGTTGGAAATGGTTCACATTAGTTTTCTTTTTTTCTCTTTTATGGAAGGGGAGAGAAGGCGTGAGGTTTAGCCATTTAGGGTTTGGGAAATGATTCAGATTTTTTTTTTTTTTGATACTTTAAATTTTACTAAATAATAAATCAAATTAAAAATAATAATGATGTAGAAAATTGTGAAAGCCTTATAACTTTATGTGGCAAACTTTCATGAGATCAACAAAAAGTCAAATAATTCACTTTTATATTATTATACATTAGACCAATTTTCACTCAAGAAAAGGGATTTCAAATTTGGCAAGTTGGCTGCTAAGCTAATTTAATTGAAACATTTCTTAAACCCTTTACCTGCATGGTTTAATCTATATATAAAAGTGTGTCAGCCGGTATATATAGTGGATAGTCATAAAAGAAATAGTACATTAATAACTTTTTAATATTTGTACAATTTATAAGACAAGGAATAAAGTAATTGAATTGCTAAATAATTCTAAAAAGGGATAATTAATCTAATAATATCAAATTGAGAGACTCAAACTTCTCGTTGACCATTGGAGCTTTTAGGAATTATTAGGATATTTTATTCTGTTAGTTTGGAATCGATATCCAACATGATTAATTTTGAAATTTATGATGTCTATATTTTGCGATTAGGAGCTGGGAGCTAAGACTGGACTATCATACAACAATCCCATCAGTGCTATAACCAGTAACCTTAATACAAAGTTCATAATGCAGGTGGACTGGAGAGTTTATCTTGTTTGACATCGTGTCTTTTCTATTATCTGTGCTATCGAGATCTGTCTTCTTTTTAAGGAAACTTGTGGACACAAGGTCATGGAGGCCATGGATACTTAGTATTTACCAATATACATCCTTATAAAGTCAAAGATTATATTGTTTAGTTAATATATTTTATGCATGATATGATTTATTCAAATATAACCTCTTCAAAGTTGTATTAATTGATATGAAAAAAGCTTTTATATTACTATATAGATATAGATACAAATTATACTTTCAAAAAATATTCTTTATTAATTATTTTTATAAATAAATAAAAGTAAACATGGACATAAACATAAAAATACACATAAACGTATACAAGACACACATTAGGGTTTCTAAAAAACCCAAATGGCGTATTGCTCATAATTTTATACTCTAAAATAGTTTGGACTTAAGAAGGGTTGTGATTAAATTTTTTTGGAAGTTTGCTTGACTGATTTTTTAGAAGGTTGTTGTTAAGAGTCTTTTTTTCATGTAGCCTTTGGATTAATTGTTTTTTAGAGACCTTTGTGAATGGTTGTGGGATATTGTATGGAGTGAAATTGTGAGTCTCTCTCTTTCTTAGAGTCTAGGGAAGTTTGTTAGTTTGAAATTCTGCAATTATCGGCACTCTCTTATATAGGAATGATGTCCTTTAGTCACATCGATTAGCATTTCTACAGTTGGCAATAAATCCAAATAATTTAAATGTTGTTAGCGAAATTAAGGTAATTAGACTGAACAAATGGCATAAAATTTAATTACAATTGAAGTTCGATTTGAAATCTAATTGAATTTTCTTTTAGTTTTGAAGAATGCTCATTAATTTATTTTGCAGGTTTGAAGTATACTCCAAAAATTCAAAATACAAAAATTTACGAATTACCAATTTGTTAATTTGAGAGCACCTTAGCAACCATGTTTAATTGGATTATGAATATGTGTTTCAGCATAACCTTTGTATCAGTGAATGAAACATTGGGCACCACAAGTTCTCTCATATATTATATGTGTCATATTGCATAACTGCTCTAGTTGCAAGTTGCAACATTTTTCTTAATTCCTAAAACTACTCGCCTACATTTGTAGCCAACACATATGTGTAAAATACAAAATTGTAACAAAAAATTATTTAATTTATATCTTTTGATGTGTAATATATAGGTTTTTGTTTTAAATTTTTAGAAAAATTATTAGTTAATTATTTTTTGAAAGTATAATGTTACTTATTATTAAAGACTAACAAACAATCAATAGCAATTCAAAAAATTAATAGGTTGATATTACCAAAGAAAATTTAGATTTTTGGGGTATAAGTTGTACATCATTTGTCATAATATTTGCTTCAATTCATGCTTAAAAATAATAATTTTAAGTTAGAAATTTTAAATTAATTTCAAATGGTTTAGAATTAGCTAGATTTAAATGGACTTGAGCTAGAATGACATATAAATTGTTTGAAATGAGTTTGCAATGGCTTAAACAAATTTTTTTTTTCTTTTACCAGGGAAGAATTATTGAAGTTAGGGAAGTTTTTGAAACAATTTGTCCTGAAGTCCAAATAAAATTTTAAAATTTGAGTAGTCATTTTACTATTGAGCCAACAATAGTTTTATCATATAGTTTCCACACCAAATTGTTGGATTTGATGAAAAGAATTGTTTATTTATTTATTTATTTATTTATTTATTTTTAAGAACTAAAAGAACTATTGTTAGGAATCCTACGTTTTAGTGGGTTGGTCTAAATTATTTAGCTAAGGTTGTCTCTACAATATAGGCAAGTTAGGCAATTGTCTAAGTCACCTAGAAGTAAAAAGGCCCAAACCAACCCTTCCCTTAGGCCATTTAGGCAATTCCTTTGGGTTCTCTAAAATCAATGATGGAGCTTTGTTTGAGGAATCTAATGAAGCCAGTATTGGAGTGGTAATTCAGAACTTAGATGGTGAAGTTATGGGAGCTCTTTTAGAAAAAATCTTGATGCCTTCATCAGTGGAGATTCTCGAGTCCTAGTAGCTAGAAGAGTAGTTCTTTTTGTTCGTGAAATGAGTTTGATTCAATCTTTTTTTGAAGGAGACTGCTTGCAACGTGGTGCTATGTCTTCTTCTACCTTTGGTCATTTAATTCAAGAAACTATCTTTTGCCAGCTCTTTTTTTTTTTTTTTTAACAAAACGTTCCTTCTTTCACTCTGTTAGGCAAAGTAATGTTGTTACGCCTGCCTTAACTAGAAGAGAGCAAGATCTTCTTTTTTGCTTTAAATTTGGATGAAGTTTGCTCCTCTAGACATTGCTAGTACTATTGTTGGTGATTTACCAGTCCCTTAATAATATTCATTATGATTTGATTCTAAAAAAAAAGTGCAAGAAGGCTCCCAAATTATAACCAATAGAGTTAAATCTTTACTTGTAGGAGTATTAATAAATTATTCATAAAAGAAAATTGTTCTAGTTAGCTGCTTAAATTATTTGAATATTAGCAATTAATTTCCAATTACCTCTTGTTATCAACTGGTAAGATTAATTGCCATCAAGAATTCATTTTTAAAAGCAAAAATTAAAATTAAACGTGTAATTCTGTTAGTATATTTAGGATCAATTGGATTTAAATAAATATTTGAGTAGCATATTAGCGTCAAGAGGCTGGCCACAAGGTATCACACCAGCAATACCCCTTCGTGGCATGTTATTTTCTTTTTAAAGTTAGAATTTTAGCCTCTTAATTTTTATTTCAAATGTCAACTTGGTTATTAAGGTTTAATTTTTGTTCACGATGTGTCTAAATGAGATAATATTGTCCTTTCATCTAAATCTATTAGTAAATGATAAATGAAGTGTGTAAACTTTTTTTTTTTTTTTTCCTAAAAAAAACTTTTTTATTTTTTGATAATACATATCAAAGAACAAAGTTTAGTTACAAAGCTGGTAATAGCCTAAGACTAAAACTTTACTTAATAAAATAAAAGCGAAAAGCACCTTTAGTCCCTACATTTTCAAGAAATTCTCATTTTAGTTCCTACATTTTATTTTTACCGTTTTTAGTCCCTATCCTGAAAAATGCTTCTCGTTTTGGTCCCTGCCGTTACATCAAAAACAAAGAAAGCTGATGTGACAAACGGTAGGAATAAATCATATTAAATTAATGTACACATGGCTTAAATTAATAATAAAAAATATTTTTTTGACATTTAAAAATGCCACCTAAGCATCTAAATTAAAAAAATTAATTTATTAATTTTAACTAAATAAAAAAAAATTAAAAACAGAATTAAAAACTAAAAATCATATGAATTGAGATCTAAGAGTGTTTTGAACAAGAACAATAAGAACACAAACCAAAGATCCAAGAACACAAACTCAGAAATTTTAAAATATAAAAAAAAAAAAAAAAAAAAAAAAAAAACCAATTAGATGAGAGCAGCGATGACGGATGACATGGTTGTGGTCCAGCTCCTGGTGCGGTTGAAGCAGTCACAAGCGGCATCGTCTTCTTCTTCGCTGAAGTCTCCTTCGAGAGCTGTGGTTCCACTTCGGTGGGGGATAAGGCAATTGTGTTCAAGGTCAGCAACGTTGAGATGCGACAGCGCCTTTCACGAAGGAAGGATACTGATTCCACGAGATGGAACCGGCCATCGTGCTCTCCATGAACTCGGCCTGGACCTCCATGTTCACTGCTTCTCGAACGAGTCCATAGTCTTGGACATCTTCTGGAGATTCTCGGTGGCAAGCGAGGACTCGAGGGACTTCACAATGTTCCCCATGGACTTGTTGATCGTGGACATCTTCGCCTGCGTGTCAAGACGAGCCACGACGGCATCGAGGCAAAAGGCGAGGCGAAGATAGTTCATCTGCTTGATGCATTTCTGGATTGCATTCTCAGCGTAGATTCGAGCTCCGTCGATGTTGCCTTTCTCCATGGCTTTCTTGATCTTTAACTTCTCGGATTTCTCCTCCCCTCGCATTTCTTGGCTTGGCATTGGAGCAATTTGGATGTGAACTTTAGCTCCATGATCTGGTTTTTTTTTTATTTTTAATTTCTGGGTTTTTGTTCTTGGATCTTTTGTTTGTGTTCTTGTTGTTCTTGTTCAAGATATACTTAGATCTCAATTCATATGATTTTTAGTTTTTAATTTTTTTTTATTTAGTTAAAATTAATAAATTATTTTTTTTAATTTAGATGCTTAGGTGGCATTTTTAAATGTCAAAAAATATTTTTTATTATTAATTTAAGCCACGTGTACATTAATTTAATATTATTTATTCATGTCGTTTGCTACGTCAGCTTTCTCCGTTTCTGAGATAACAGCAGGGACCAAAATGGGAAGTGTTTTTCAGGATAGGGACTAAAAGTGGTAAAAATAAAATGTTGAGACTAAAATGAGAATTGCCTGAAAATATAGGGACTAAAAGGTGCTTTTCGCCTAAAATAAATGTCACTACATATTTTGAAAATTTAACCGTTGAATTGCATGTTCTACATACTCTTAATACACATGCTGAATTTTGTGTCAATCGAATATTATTTACTATAAGCTTATATATTATGCATAGTTTTCAACTACAAAAACTTGCAATTTAAATAATTTATTGATAACATAATTATTGATCTTTAATTTTTTAGAAATTTTGCAAGCACGGAGGATATAAAAAGAAAATGTAATCCAATGGTGTATTTCTCAAAATTCGTCTTCAATAAAAAGATATTGAGTAAGATTATAGCCTTAGACTATAACCAATTTTGTAATTAAACTTTGTCCCTTATCAAATAGAGAATTGCTATGTCCATAACATTTTCACAATAAATCTTAAGTAGCAGATTGTTACTGACTATTATTATTAAGTAAAAAAATAATGAAAATATTTTGTTTAAATAAAAAATGTAATGAAAATATTGTGAACGTAATATTTCTCTATCAAATAACAAGATCTATTGAATGGTATATTTTATGAATATTTTCAATAAAAATTTAATTAAAAAAAATGTTAGTTAATGGATTTGGACAGCAGGTCAAAATTGCATCATTTTAAATGAATACGAAAGTTCATACTTTTTCTCTTTATGGGCCTAATTTCGGAACAGTAAACCTTAAACTCATAAAACGGATTAAGATCCCATCACCTACACATTTCCGAACAGTAAACCTTAAACTCAAAAACACGTATTAAGAGCCCATCATGGCCCACCCGTATAATAAGGAAACATAACCAATACAAGCCCATAAGGGCTCAATGATAATAAATTAATAATAGGCAAAATATCATTTTCATCCTTATATTTTAGGGTTACTGTTAATTTGGTGCATGCATTGTCATTTTGGTTGCATTCAATTCAGTCTTTGTTATTTTCATTTTTAGTTAATTTAGCCCCAATATTTTGGTTGCAATCAAATTGATCCATGCTATTTTCAATTTGCTCTTAATTTGGTCTCTATTTTCAAATTGTAGTAATTCTAGATCCAAATAAGGATTTGTTTTAGTTTTTGAATTAATATTTGTCTTCCAGAATTGGAGATTATAAATTTGATTTTTTTTTTTTTTCCTTTTTTGGTTTTTGGAGAAAGTGCATGAAATTTGAGATAATCATAGGTGGTATATATAACCCTAAAAGAGCACCAAATACAATTTTGGAGTCACATTCAAAGATCACTTCCGTTATACCCACATCCCAAGCAAACGAAACCCCAACCTCCTAGCTTTTGCTTTGATTTCCAAAGGTCTCAGCGCCTAGTGAATTTGTTTGCTTAAAGCTGCTATTACCTTTACTTCATAGTCTTGGATCACAACACCCACCCCAACTTGGCAAGATTGACTAAAAACTACCCCATCCACATTCACCTTGTACCTAGGTGCAATCGGAGCTGCCGAGAATTCCTGCATATCTTCCTTCGGCTGGAAATAGAGTGGCTTACTATTTGAAATTCATCTAGCAACACCCGAGCTTTTTGCACTACCAAATTTGCAGATTATCATGGGCTTCCATGTTGAGCTGCATTTCAATTATGCCACATACTCCGTGCAATCATGAATAGAATCTCTAAAAAGTCATTCCCCACATGCTAGATAAAAATGAGATGCCAGACCAAATCAACAAATTCATTGTACTTGACTCCTTGTGCTTTGAAGATAATGCCAGGTTGGACCCATACTTTATGAGCTATTTATCAAAAAGCTATTTATCAAAAAAGACAAAGTTTAGCTATAAAACTGGTAATAGCCTAAAGTTACAACTTTACTTAATAAAGTAAATGTCACTACGTATTTTGAAAATCTAACCGTTAAATTGCATATTCTACATGCTTTTAATACACATGCCAAAGATTGTGTCAATTGGATATTATTTACTACATGATCTATAAGCTTATATATTATGTATAATTTTCAATTACAAAAACTTGCAATTTAAACAATTTATTGATAATATAGCTATTAATCTTTAATTTTTTTAGAAATTTTACAAACATGGAGGATATAAAAAACAGATGTAATCCAATAGTAGATTTCTCAAAATTCACCCCCAATAAAAAAATATTGAGTAAGGTTGTAATCTTAGGCTACAACTAATTTTGTATCTAAACTTTGTCTCTTATCAAATAGAGAATTTGTTATGCCCATAACATTTTCACAACAATTTGTTACCGACTATTATTACTAATAACAACTTATCACTTAAGATTTGTTGTAAAAATATTTTTTTTTTCTTTACTGAAAAAGTATTATGAAAATATTGTAGATGCTAGTATTTCCCTGTCAAATAACAAGATATATTGAATGGTACATTTTATGAATATTTTCAATAAAAAATTAATAAGAAAATGTTAGTTAATGGATTTGGACAGAAGGTCCAAATTGAATCATTTTTAAATGAATACGAATGTTCATACTTTTTCTCTTTATGGGCCTAATTTCCGAACAGTAAACCTTAAACTCATAAGACGCACCTACACATCATGGCCCACCCGTAGAATAAAGAAACGTAACCAATACAAGCCCATAAGAGCTCAATAATAATAAATTAACAATAGGCAAAATATCGTTTTTAACCCTTACATTTTAGGGTTATTGTCAATTTGACGCCTGCATTGTCATTTTGGTTGCATTCAATTCAGCCTTATTATTTTCATTTTCTAGTTAATTTGGCCTCAATATTTTAGTTGCAGTTAAATTGGTCTATGTTATTTTTAATTTGCTCTTAATTTGGTCATTATTATTTTCAAATTATTGTAATTTTAGAGCCAAATAAGGATTTGTTTAAGTTTCTGAATTGATATCTGTGTCTTCTACAATTGGAGATTAATTGGTTTTTTTTTTTTTTTTTGGGTATTTGGAGAAAGTGCATGAAAATGCACACAAAAATAAAAGTGATTTGATAATAATGACCAAATTGATTGGAAGTTCAAAATAATACTACGTACGATTGCTACCAAAATATTTTCTCCTTAATAATAATATCATGGTTATTGTACAAACCTTCCACACGCACACGCTAATATACCATGCTTCTAGGGTTGGCGTTTGGAAGAGCTAGCCGGAGACCTTCTATGCTTTAAATCCTTCAGGATATATTCTATTATTATACCTTTTTCTGGATAAGTGAATATATGCTATTGTGCTACCAAGAGAAGGTAAGAAAAAATTCGAATAACTCATTTCCACTTCATAAAGCTTGATTAAGGATCAAGTGTGCCACTCATTTGTGATTATCACATCACTAAGTTCTCTTTCCCTCTCTCTCTCTCTCTCTCTCTCATTGATAAGAGAGAGATCTACGGTTTTCAACTTAGAGGTATAGATGGATTTGATAAAAGAGGACTGCCTCTTAAATTTGTAGTTGATTCAATGAG
The DNA here is from genome assembly GCA_033629205.1 of Lithocarpus polystachyus. Classification (NCBI taxonomy): domain Eukaryota; kingdom Viridiplantae; phylum Streptophyta; class Magnoliopsida; order Fagales; family Fagaceae; genus Lithocarpus; species Lithocarpus polystachyus. Next base: position 77,637,187 of record CM066165.1, read on the forward strand.
AAAGGTAGAGAGTATAGTACACCAACTTGCTCAACAAAATTAAAAATGCATTACCAATATGGTGAGACATGAAAATTTAGCTGCTCAAATAAACTTTATTATTAATTTAAAAGTAAGGATAAAGAATATAATGAAATAAAACCAAAACAAAAACCATCTATACAATTCCTATCAACAACAACAACAAAAAAACAAAAAAAAAAAAAACCATTAATACAATGATGAATAACCCATTTCATGATATTCATTCATCAAGCAGTGGGTCCATCGATTCCAAAGATCGAGTTAGGACAGAGATCAATAATAAGAATGACATATAATTGCACCATGGAAGACAGAAAATTTGACCCATTACAAGTTCTCAGATGCAGTCACAACCTAACATGTATATCCATTAAGCTTTCGTTCTTTCTGACTAGACCGGACCTTGAGATATAGGCTATAGATGCAGGGGCCTCATCAAGAAAGATAGAGCTCAGCCAATTCTTCCAAGGACTCAGAGCTAAGATTTGGGTCCGCATTATCTAACATCCACAAAAGATGGTCAAATAAAACAACTTCACACTTGACCACCAAAATATTATTGTTCTCCTCTCCTGCTTTTTGCTTATTGGTCTTGTCTATTAGAGCATTTATAAGAGGATGGCTTAAATACTTGGAGCTAATAACGTACCTCTTTCTTGTGCTTCCCACGAATATAGTTTCATGGTGCTCATGATCATGATCTTGCATGTGGTCACCACCACCCCATAATTCATCTCTTGAGGATTTGGACCTTAGGCTACTATATGATGCAGATCTCCCTAGTTGCCTTGACAAGCTCTTGCACTTCCTTAGTATCATATTGATCTTCTTCATTTTTTTTAGAGAGAGAGAGAGAGAGAGAGAGAGAGACAATTAGATAGGAGGAGACTTAATTTACACTCACAAAGTGTGGAGTACTTAAAAGGGTAAGAGGGAGTTGGTGCAAGGTCGTTGTTTTCCGGTGCTAGAAAAATTGTGGGGTCTATTTTACAACCGGACAATTCTTTAAGTGACAAAAACAAGTCATCTTTTTTAATTTGATGAATTCATGGAGGGGGCTTTTACACGCACAAACCGATATACATAAGCTACTGTAACTAGTCAGGCACCTATAGTACGAGCCCATTGATTTTCTATCTCCCAAGTCAATTAAGGCTCGGATTGGTGAGTCCAATCGGTGCCTGCTTGACTCATCACTTGACCCAGTCACAGGAGAGAAACCAAGATTGCAAAGGGTTTGGTAGAGTGACACTACAAACATTAGCAACTCAATTAAGAGGCAGTTTCGTTTTGGGTAACTTCCTGTTATTTGGGTAATTATATAAGAAGTTTAGCGGTTAGTGTCTATTATCATTGTTTTATGAGGTTTAGAAAACACAATCTCGTTCATTTATATCATTCATTACTATGTAGAGATACCCACATGTTTAGCTATAAAATAGTAAGCATGAGAAAATGACATTTCTTGCATTAATTACTTTGGAAAATATTTGGTTCATTGTATTAGATACTAGAATTTGTATTGTACTAGATTTTGTAATAACTATATTGCAAGGACGCTATCAGTTTTTAACTTACAAGCAATTAAGAACTTGACTTAATAGCCACAAGATGTACCCAGTCAATTGGCACAGCTATATTTCAGAGAAAATAAATTCAAGGCTGGCTTTTTCAAAGCTAAAATATGCCGGAAACAGTGTTCATTCTAGATTGTTTTTTTCGGTTCTTACAGTAAAACCTAATTTAAAGTTTTTAATGTAACCCAGCTGTACCACGTTAATGAGAACTTAGGAAAATCCTCTACTTGCTCTGCCTTTCCATGCTTTGACAACGACTTTGTTTAAATCACAAAGACTTTTTGTAGACTTTTAAAGATAAGTATTCTTATCTAAAACAGGGAAAAAGTTTTACCACAGTAGAAATTAATGTTATGTGATTTGAAATTCAACTTTTGAATTTGTTTTAATGACATGACATATATAGTCTAGCTTGTTCTATATATCCTGCAATATATACAAAAGATTTGCTCAGTCCATCTTGTAGTGAGGGATTTGAGGGAAATAATTCTTGAAAACACATCATTCTGTGATGATGATCGATGAGATAATAAAAAAGTATATATAGTGAAGGATGCAATTAACTTGTATTTGTATATCTGAGCATGTATCAGTGAGAAAAAAACCATGAGAGAATGGTGTCCCACAGGCATGGAAGCTTGACTAAATGCTTCGTCTTCAATGGTCCAGTGACAAATTCTATGCACGTGGAGATTTTGTCACGAAGCCAAACCCTTCCACATGGCTTCTCCTTAATTTTGGTTTTGGTATCCAATAAGAGTTTTACAAATTTAGGAAAAACCACAGTCGACGACAGCGGTTTGCGCCGATTGCGCACAAAAGGCATGTCTGAAAATATATACATACATTCATACATACAAATACAATACAACCTAGGCATGGGGAGTCCCTAATTCCCTATTCACATTTTAATATATTTATGTAATGGATAAGATCATGTCATATGCAACATGTAAAAAATATTGGATAAGAATAGTTTCAAGTGTATGTTTGGTTTGCCTTTTTTTTTATTATTAACTTTTTCTTAATATCAATTTGATAATTATAACGAGTGAGTAGATTTGAATTTGAACATTTTTGTTGAAAATACTATGATGTTTTAGTTAAGCTACAAGACACTTGACTTTTTAAGTTTATTAGTCTATACACAACATTTTAAAGCTTTTTTTTAATTTTATAAATCAGAAAATAAACCAAAAGCTAAATTTTTTATTTATTTATAAAATTTTAACCTATAGCGTCTGTTTCTGATGATTGTGTTATTTATCATCAATCTAAAATACCAATTAGTTTTTAGTATACGTGGAGATTGAATTCCAAATCTCTTATTCAACCCTCTAAAATTTTGCCAATTGAACTAAATAGAACCCCTCAAAAACTAGATTCTAAAATGTTTGGATGCAGCGCTTTTGATATGTTTTTTTTAGGCTTACACATATGTAGTTTTTTTTTTTTTTAATTATGTTTTTAAAATACAACTAAATAACTAATTATACTTTTAAGTAAATTTAAAGAATCAACACAGAGGTGATGCAAAAACAAGAAGAGAAATTGTTTTAGAGCTAGCGGGTGACCAAAAGAGCTGAAAATGAGAGTGCTGTAATTCCAGGTCGAGCAGCACATACGCATAAGATTGGAAAAACTATATATAGTACTAAGCAAGATGAATATTAATTGATGCAACTCAAGGTTAAAAGATACAAATCATCAGAATAATGAAAATTTAAAGAGCATTTGGATTTTGTGGAAAGTTAGGGATAGGGAGAAAGTGATGCAACAAATGATTGTTTTTTACTCTTCATTTTTCGTTTTCTTTTGAATTAAGAATGCTATGGATAAGGTTGACCAATTGCTGTGGCTAACTTTGGCTGACAAGCCTGGCATAACAAAGCAATAAGAGCTCTTGAGTCTTGATGGGGAAAAGGACCAACACTAAGAAAAAGCACAAATCAAGCTCCGAAAGTAAAAAAGAATGTTTTTTTTTTTTTTTTTTTGAAAGGGAAGTAAAAAAGAATGTGATGGTTTAAAAGTGGTTTGTGAAATGTGAAGGCAAATGAAAATTGACATTGCATAGGGGTTTCCAAAGATTTAGAAACAGAAATTAAAAACCTTTCTTCTTCTTCTTTTTTTTTTTTCGCTGCATAAACAAAAAAACAATATGCGTCGTAGGAATTCCAATAATATCTACCATATACCATGTCGCAAATATCTTAACCTTGTAGAAGAGTGTATAAAATTAAAGACTACAATAGAATTAGTCCATGAATCAAAGAATTTAACACAACTGAAACATATATATATATATATATATATATTAGAACAAATTTTTACACTTTTTATTTTATTTTATGAAATAGTACATGTACACATGCATGCACGTTGGGAAGCCTTGATAGTCAAATTGGGAAAATTAGTGATCAATTTCCAAGGAAATATATATTGAGTAAGGAATGAGTTTTTAAAATGTTATAGTAAATTTTGCAATAGCTTGTGATGTGAGATATCAATAAAAACTTGGTTCAACAAAAAAAAATTAATTACCTTTAAAAAGTGAATCAAAATTTAGATATATATTTTATCACACAATATATGTTAGAAGCATTAGATATTTGTATTATAAGATAGAAAACAAAGAATAGAGAAGAAATTTAAAATGTAGAAAAATTTCCGCTCCCTCCTTCTCCATCTCCTATGTCTTCTATCTAAATTATCTTTAAAAAAAAAAAGGTAGAAAAAATTTGAAGAGAGAAAAGCATATATTGACTTCATATTTTGAAAATCTTACCGTTAGATGCATGTTCTATATGTTCTTAAGATGGACGCCAATTTTCATGCTAATTGGATGTCATTTACCATTTTATCCATAAATTCATTTTTATGCATTATTTAAACTACAAAAACTCGAATTTAAACAATTGATTGATGACATAGTTATTGATATTCGATCACCTTGAAATTTTGCATATACAAAGATAATGTAATCTAACGGTGAATTTGTCAATATTTGCATCTTATTAAAAAATATTGTGTAATGTAATATTACTTAGAATATATATATATATATATATATAAATAAAAAAATAAAAACTAAAAACTAAAGATCTCTCTCTCTCTCTCCCTCTCTCTCTCTCTCTCTCTCCAATTGAGTAAAATACCGTAAAGTCTCACTTTAATTCAGCATCCCTCTCTTGACTCTTTCACTTTCCTAGCAATTCCATCAGCTATTCAAACCCTTCAAATGCCCACTATTTGCAATTTCCTTCAATTTTTTTAACACAATTATATTTTAGCATATCTCTAGCCTACGCTAACTAGCTTTTACAATATGCTCCTCCTCTCTATATCTCTCTACTTGTTTCTTTCAAAGCTTAACAACTGCGGTCACGACAAGAAGAATAGGCCTACTCTCAAACCGGTGTAGGTATACCAGTTCCTTTAGATACCAGCACATGCATCCATGTTATCCGCGGAGACAATGATGTGAAAGCTTATGCTACTATGCCATTTTTTTTAGATAAACACAATCAGGATCTTGTGTGCATCAAATAAATTTATAATTAATATTATTTAGAGATATCGAAAATATAATTTCATTATAATTTTCTAGTATTTTTTTTATTAATCTAATAGATTCAATTTCTTTTAGTTGTATTGTGTTACTTTAAACAAAAATTAAATTAGTAATTTTGAATTTTTTAAAAAAATTTAAGTAAAAAAATATTATTTAAATAATATTTAAAAATATAAAAAGTCTCAATTCAGATTCCTTTGTCTTCGAATTTCATCGAGTCAACCCTGTATTTAGCAAAACATTGGAAAGAGTACAATAATTTATAACATATGCCAAATTAGTATGGATTGGAAGCTCTTCGTAATTTTAGTTGTTGTCTTTGTCAAGTTCTTTAATCAATGGACTCTTGATAATCTAATATGTATATGACTGATTTTAGGATCCTTGTATGACATCCTATTTTCCTAATTATCTTTGCTAACATATTTTTTTTTCCTTGTATTTTTGACACTCGTTCGAAACTAACTAGAACTGTGTTAAATTTGTCTTGTAATTGATTATATTTTAAACTTTAATAATGAATATTAATTATAGTTTGAAAAAAAGTTTGATAATTATTTGTTAAAAATTAAAACATAAACATAAACATAATAATTTATTTGGATTGAATGGAACAAACTGTTTATTTATATTACCTCCTTGATTTCTATGTTGCTCTGTGTGTATAGTAAATGTAACCAAAAAAAAAAATAGAAAAGGAAGGTTCAAATAAATTTATAAATAAAATTATTTAGAAATATCAAAAATATAATTTCATTATAATTTTCTATTATTTGGTTGATTAATTTAATAGATATGGTTTCTTTTAGTTGTATTGTATTACTTTACGAAAAAATTAAATTAGTAATTTCGTGTTTTTAAAAAATAAATTTTAAGTAAAAAATTATTATTTAAGTAATATTTAAAAATTTTAAAAACCTCAATTTAGATTCGTAGTCCTCAAATTTTATCGAGTCACCCCTGTATTTAGCAAGACATTTGAAAGAGAACGATAATTTATAGTAAATCTCAAATCAGTACAAGTTAAATTTTTCTGCAAACTTTGTCAACTGCTTTAATCAACAAACTCTAAATTGATAATCTAGTATATATATGATTGATTTTAGGTTCCTTTTACAACATCCTATTTTTCCTAATTATATTTGCTAACATATTTTTCTTCCATGTACTTTTGACAATCATTCGAGACTAACTAAAAATATGTTAAATTTTTCTTGTAATTGATTATATGTTAGTCTTTAATAATAAATATTAATTATAGTTTGAAAAAGAAATTTAATAATTATTTTTTAAAAAAAGTAAAACATAAACATAAATATAATACGTTAATTGAATTGAACGAAACAAACTGTTTTTTATGTTACCTCCTTGATTTCTATGTTGCTCTATGTGTGTGTGTATATATATAGTAAATGTAACAAAAACAAATTTTAGAAAAAGCAAGAACCAAATAAATTTATAATTAAAATTATTTATAATTATTTTACAGGAAATTAAATTAGTAATTTTTTGTTTTGAAAAAAACTAATTAAAAAAATATTATTTATGTAATATTTAAAAATTTAAAAAGTCTCAATTTAGATTCCTTAGTCCTCAAATTTCATCGAGTAGCCCTGTATTTAGCAAGACATTGAAATTAGTACAATGATTTACAGCAAATCTCAAATTAGCATAGATTGGAAGTATTCTGCTGACTTTGTCAACTGCTTTAATCAATGGACTCTAATTTGATAATCTAATATGTATATAACTAATTTTAGGTTCCTTGTATGACATCCTATTTTTCCTAATTATATTTGCTAACGTATTTTTTTTTCATGTACTTTTGATAGTCATTCGAAACTAATTAAAAATGTGTTAAATTTGTCTTGTAATTGAATATATTTTAATCTTTAATAATAAATATTAATTATAGTTTGAAAAATAAATTTAATAATTATTTGTTTAAAAAAGTAAAACACAAACATCAACATATTAAGTTATTTGAATTGGACGAAACAAACTGTTTATTTATGTTATCTCCTTGATTTCTATGTTGCTCTATGTGCGTGTGGGTATGTGTATATATATAGTAATTGTAATAAAAAAAAATTAGAAAAGAAAAGCACCAAATAAATTTATAATTAAAATTATTTAGAGATATCAAAAATATAATTTCATTATAATTTTTTAGTATTTGGTTGATTGATCTAATAGATACGGTTTCTTTTAGTTGTATTGTGTTACTTTACACAAAAATTAAATTAGTATTTTCGTGTTTTAGAGAAATAAATTTTAAGTAAAAATATTATTTAAGTAATATTTAAAAATTTTTAAAGCCTTAATTTAGATTACTTAGTTCTCAAATTTCATCGAGTCACCCCTGTATTTAGCAAGACATTGGAAAGATTACGATAATTTATAACAAATCCCAAATCGGTATAAATTGGAAGTTCTCAGCGGACTTTATTAACTGCTTTAATCAACGGACTCTTAATTGATAATCTAATATGTATATGACTAATTTTAGGCTCCATGTATGACATCTTATTTTTCTAAATTATCTTTGCTAATGTATTTTTTTCCTTGTACTTTTGGCAGCTGATTAATATTTTCTAATGATTAAGTGTCCAAAATTTCTATTATGACCAATTTTTAAATTATAACGATCTCATATATAAATGTTTTTAATTTCAAATTTTTTTAATTTCAAATTTTATTTATTTTCAAATTACATATAGAAAATAAAATATATTTTAATGGTTTAGAAAGTAAATAACATCCAAATTAAATAAAATTTGGTATGCATGTAAAGTATGAATAGAATGTGTAATACAACAATGCAATTTTCAAAACATTAGCTAAATAAAAATATTAAAATTAAATGATGTCATAAAAAAATATAAATGGCCATTCCCGATTAGCCAATTTAGATGATCCATAACTAAATCCAATTTAATAGATTTGAATAATTACTCCCATATGTTTCCTAATTATTTAAGTTAAGCTTTTGGAACTATTAATGACTTAGGTTAGGTAGTATTATTTTTATTTTTTTGAGAAGGGACTTTTGGAACTTAGGTAGTATAATTAAAAAAAATGACATGTCCACAACATATTCACAATACTTTCACAACAAATCATAAGTGGCAAGTTGTTATTAGCTATTACGGATGGACAAAAAATTAATTTAAGTTGTAGATTCAAATTAAAACCAATAACAACTTACCGCCTATGATTTGTTATAAAAATATTATAAACGTAGCACTTCACGTAATTAAATAGTTTGGTTTGTTACCTAACGCTCTGTTTGTTTCAGCATTAACGTTTTCTGGAAAATTGTTCATTTTCCAAAGAGCATTTTCTAGAAAACTGTCTTATTTTTCAATGTTTGATGACAACCTTGAAAATGAGCATGAAAATGTTTTTTGGTATTTGGTATGCAATTTTTAAAAAATATTTCTTGTATGATTTGTTATAAAAATATTATAAACGTAGCACTTCACGTAATTAAATAGTTTGGTTTGTTACCTAACGCTCTGTTTGTTTTAGCATTAACGTTTTCTGGAAAATTGTTCATTTTTCAAAGAGCATTTTCTAGAAAACTGTCTTATTTTTCAGTGTTTGATGACAACCTTGAAAATGAGCATGAAAATGTTTTTTGGTGTTTGGTATGCAATTTTTAAAAAAATATTTCTTGTATAATTTAAAACATGTGTACTATGTAAACCAACTAATGTAATCATTATAAAAAATTTAAAAAAAAAAACAGGAATAAATTTGGTTTCATACTAAAATTTTGACAATAGATACAATCAAAATTAATTAGTTGTCAAATTTTCATACTCTCTACAACTCATCTTGTTCATATATATAGACAGTAACGTACATATGTATCTACGTACACACACACACACACACACACATATATATCAACCATTTAACTATATATATATATATATATATTTGACAGGGGAATACATTTTCAATAAGTATAAATAACAATAACTTCTAATTGTCTACTCTTTTTGTTGGTATACTAATTGTCTACTATAGTTAACCACAAGTCTTCAATGTTACTCTAAATTATGTATTTACATAATCTATCCGTATAATATATCATCACTGCATAATATCTGCATAAAGTATTTGCCAACAAATGCAATTCCCCTAAACAATTATCTTTCATTATATAACAATATTATTAGTCCATGGTAAAGATTGTCCCATGTAAAAGCACTTTAGAGCAATATAGGTATTATGTTTAAAATTTTCATCTTTTACTTCATTCATTCTTTCTTCTTCTTCTTCTTCTTTTTATTAGACCAGAGTTAGTGACAGTGAGGGTGTGAGGAGAGAAAACGCGAAGGGAAGAGAAAATAAGTGAGAAAGTTTACCATGAGAGAGAGAAGACGCCAAAAAATTATGTTTCCCATGACTACAAACGAAAATAATATTTATAGGAGATGCAACACGTGAGAGAGAGATTGTTTTCCAAAAAAAAAAATTTGGAAAACAACCTATAGAAAATAAACCTTATTTTTATTAGGGTTTTCCGCTGACTAAAACTAGTTTTCCATTGATCATTTTTTTTTTTTTTTGGTACTACCAAACATTGGAAAATGTAGAAAACTATCTTTACAGAAGGTTTTCTAACAAAACAAATAGAGCGTAAGTGTTTTTTTTTTTTTTTTTTTTGCTAGTAAATAGTGGGAGGGAGATTCAAACCCAAGACATCAAACATTACAGAACGTGGCAATACGATGGAGTTATAACTCCAACCTTAGTTTGTTGTCCAAATTGAATCAAGTATACGGACTTTCTTATTTGAGCAGTGGCAGAGCCACTTAAGGGTAGAGAAATTTTTAAAATTCTTAAATAGATATTGTTATATACAAATATGGTTCCAAGACTTTTTTTAATCATTAAGTGTATATATTTATGGTCTTCAAATCTTAATTAATTAAGATATATATAATATTATGTTAAATTATATGATTTTTATATGAAAATTTAAGTTTACTCATATTCATTTGTTTTTTTTTTAGAGTTGCAATTTATAGCGCCCGCTTCCAATAATAGGTCTTTATCATCAGACAAAGATACCAATCGGCTTTTAACGTAGACGGAGATTGAATCACATATCTCTTATTCAACCATCAGAGACTTTACTAGTTAAATTAACTAAAACTCACTTCCTCATATTCATTTGAATGGAAGTAAAATCATATTTGTGATGAGTTGTACATATCAATTACTTAAACTAATTTAACTTCATGAAATTATACTAATGCAATTAAATTCTTAATTTATATCTTGAGTTGTGTTTACAATACTATTTTATACTTATTATACATTGTAGGAATATATGTATATAAAGAAAAATTTACTTAATCATCATTTTTTTTTTCGATTCCCTTAAGGACAAATTCCTAGTTCCACCAAAATCCTATCACCTCTCAAAAATCCAAAAAATGATTCGGAAACTTTTATTGACACCAAGAAGCAAATTAAAGTATAACTAGGTAACCAACTTGTTAATGATCAGCTCTAGGCTTGATTTTATTAAGAAGGTTTTTTCTTTTTTCTTTTTGTTAAGAAGGTTGTTGATTTTGACTTGCTGCCCATGTACCACGTACCAACTATTAGCTTAGCTCTAGCTTGGCTTTATTCAACAATGCCAAAGCTTAACAGACTAGATTCTCTATCAAAAAATTAAAAAACCTAGATTATTATTTCTTTATTTTTTTTTGGGTAAACGAAAAATCCATATATTCCTTCAAAAGACCAAAACTAAAGTAAGCCGGTAGAACTTATATAAAAGGTATCTAATTCTTTATTTTATTTTATGTTTGAACAAAATTTGACTACAAACTTGGTTGTAGTCAATAACTACAATATCACTCAATATCTTTTTATTAAATGTAAATTTTGACAAATTTACAATTGGATTATATTTTCTTTTATATCATTTTTGCTTGCAAAATCTCTAGAAGATCAAAAATTAATAGTTATGTTAACAATTAAATATTTAAATTTCAAGTTTTTGTAATCTAAAATGATAAAGAGTTATCATCAGAAGCAGATGCCATAAGTTGAAACTCTCTCTAAAAAAAAAAATTATACATAAAAAAATATGTATAAATCGAATAATAATATCCGATTGACACAAAATTTAATATTTCTATCAAAAACATAAAGAACATGTAATCTAACAATTAGATTTCAAAATATATAGTCATATTAATTTTTTTAGTAAGAATTATTGCCATTAGCTAACTAAGTTTGTAGTCAAACTTTATCTTTTTTATATTTTTTATTGATATTATAGTATATCAAATCTATGGTGTTTACTCCATCATGATTGATATTTATCATTAAATCAAAACATTAATTAATTTTTTTGTGTAGGATAAAATGAAAGCTTAGATCTCATATTCAACGGTAAGATACATTAATAGTTGAAGACTTGAAGTAACTGAGTATCTAATTCTCAAATAAAATATTCATCCATAAGTTGGTTATGACTTATTATGAAGGAATACAAAATTTTCTGCTTAATTGCAACCATTTTTAACAAGAGCATCTGCTGCTCAGTTAGTTTCTAGTTGTTAGTTCTAGGCTTCTAGCTTGAGTTGTGGCTGGCTTATATATCATTGGCAATTCGTACAAAATCCAGTAAATTACGATTCGCATATCGGTATATGCTAATATTGGGATTGAAATTATCACTTGGAAAATACTAAAAATATTACAAACTTATTATATTATTTGTACAAACTAATTTGACAACCAAATATAATCAGCACGGAGTCAGGACTTGGAGTTAGGGGATGAGTCTGTTGCTAGTTGTGAGTAGCAATTTTGGTCACCGGCTCTATTACTACTTAATCGCTAAGATTTTTTTTTTTTTTTTTTTGGTGTCTTTGTCTCTTTGACATTGATGCTTGCGTCTGTTCTGGGTAAAGATAAATTGATTGACGTACAAAGTTTAGTTACAAAATTGATTGTAGCTTAAAATTACAACATTACTCAATATCTTTTTATTGGAGGTGAATTTTGACAAACCCACTAATGGATTATATCTTCTTCTTATATCCTCTATGCTTGCAAAATTTTTAGAAAATTAAAGATCATTAGTTATGTTATCAATAAATTGTTTAAATTGTAAGTTTTTGAAGTTTAAAATTATACATAAAATATAAGTTTATAGATCATATAATAAATAATATCTTATTGACACAAAATTTGACATATGTATTACAAGCATAAAGAACATGCAATTCAACAGTTATATTTTCAAAATATGTAATAATATTTATTTTATTGAGTAAGTTTAGGCTTTAACTAATTTTGTAACTAAACCTTGTCCTTGATTGATTTTTTTTTTTTTTTTTTTTTTTGCCTTTACTATTGGTAATTTTTGTTGCTATGCTAGTTTTTTTGGGCTTATATATTTTGTTTTAGATTTTAGATCTATACATATTTCTATATGGTGTTCAAAAGGAGAAGAATGCTAAACTTTCAAACTTTTTAACAAATTGCTGATGTGGTAACTATTTATTGGTAATTAAAAAACTGGTATAAGTTTTGGGTCTAAATACAAACCAATAAAAACTCGCTACCTCAACAGTTTGTAAAAATGTTATAAAAAAGTTTATGGCTATAACTTTACTCTTAAAAGAATCAATAATATTGTTAACAAAGGGTAAAGTGTAATTTTTATTTTACAAAATTGCTAAAATTAGAACCTCTGTGTGTGTGTGTGTGTGTATTTTAAGTTGGGGGCCATTGCAACCCCTCCCCCCCCACCCCCAAAGTCAGAGAGTGGCTCCATCCTTGAATATCGTAATACCTTAATTATTATTTTATTTTTTTGTTGGTAACACATCTGTTTATAAACATTATATAGTAAAATTTGTAGTTCCTTGGAATGAATTAAATATACAAATAAGGTTTACATTATGATTATTCTTTATTATCAGGCTAAGACACCAATTGATTTTGGATGTAGGCAATTCTTCCAAATCTTTTAGTTAACAAAATTTTACCAATTGAGTTAACTGAAACCCAACGTTATAAAAGTTTTATTGGCTCATGGCTGGATTAATATTTGAAATAGAGACTATGATAATAAAGCTAGCTAATCAACATGAAGTGATATTGGGCATTATAATTGCTTGGTTATAACCTTATTATCATGCATGACAAAAGCAACATTGTCACTATCGATCTGACTTGATGCCAAATGTGCCGAGATGAGTAAACGTCACAACGACGGTTCTTGCTAAGTTTGGGGAAACCCGGGAAACAAGCTCAGCCACAGCATCTTCTCTTTGTGTTATTGTCCTATCAATCAAAACTCAAGAGTTTGTCCTTTTTCTTCTGGATGGATCAGATTTGTACAAATTGTTATTATTAGTATTAAGTGGATTCACACTACCTAAATACTACTACTAAGACTTATCCAAAATCCAAATACCTTACTAACAAGAAGGTTTTTTTTTTTTTTTTTCTGGTCTGGAATCTTAGTTACTGGTTTTTATTTATATATTTAGTCAAATGATAGGATATAAATTAATGACATCCTCATTCTAAGATGGAGGTATAAATCTTTACAATGCTAAAATAGACATGATAACTGAGATTAGTGTGGAACTTTTATTTGAGAGAAATATTATCTTTACAACATTTTTACTGTACTTTTACAACAAATCTTAAATAGTTAGTTATTATTAATAGACAAAAAAGTAATTTTAATGAAGGTTCAAAATTCAAATTAGAACTAGTAACAATTTACCATCTAAAATTTACTATAAAAATGTTGTAAAAATGTTATTATCGTGTTACTTCTCTTTATTTTGTTTGGTTATGATCGAATAGATTGGTAAAATATTGCCCATTTTTACTAGTAGTATGTTTTCCCTTTCTATGAAGGAGCAGAATAAGATCATTTAATTGGAGCGAGAGATGGACATGAAGTGTTTCATTAATGGAAAGAAATTTGTCATAAGAATCAGTAGGACGACAGGGTAGTGTAAGAATAAAAGTTTTTTTTTTTTTTTTTTTTTTTTTTGGTGAAAGCAAGAATAAAAGTTTCAGAACCATTTAAAGAAGCTTCTGTCATCTATTTGAATTCTTAGATCATGAATATAAAAGGCAATGGCAGTTTGTGACGCACCATAGGATTCCCATGTTGTGAATTTGGCAGCTGATTAATATTTTCCAATGAGTTATTTAATTGGAAAATTTAAGTGTCCAAACATTCTATTTTGACCAATTTTTAAATTTATAATGATCTCATATATAAATTTTTAATTTCAAGTTTTATTTATTTTAAAATTACATATAGAATATAAAAATATGTGTTTACGGATCAGAAAGTAAATAACATCTAAATTAAATAAAAATTGGCATGCATGTTAAGTATAAATAGAATGTGTAATACAACAATGTAATTTTCAAAATATTAACTCAATAAAAAAATTAAAATTAAATGCTGTAATATTAACTTAAAAAAAAAAAAGATGTAATATTAACAAAAAGAATGTGTTAAAGGTATTACCAATTTTATAAAAAATTACAAATTGACATGGTAATGAGTGTAATTGGTGTTACATCAACAATATAATAAATAAACTATTTAACTACTTTTTTTTTTTATAATATTGTGCTTAAAAATTGACATGTTAATTTGTAATATTCTTAGTATTTCTCTCAACAAAATGTTACACTAGGTGCAACTTAAACTTAAACTTAACTCTCTCTCTCTCTCTCTCTCTCTCTCTCTCTCTCTCTCTCTCTCTCTTTATATATATATATATATATAAATTTTTTTTTGAGGGAATATAAATTTTTATATTTATAAAAATATAAATTGACACACTTAGTATGAACTCAACCAAGTAGGATTTTAAATGAACTCCTGCTATAATTTTATTTTAATCCGCCTGTATTAAGTTAGGGGTGGAGAATCAAACAAAATTAATGTGCCACCTAATCTAAGGTCATTGGCAATTGCATTGATTGTTAGACGTTACAATTGACCATTAGAATTTAATATTTTAAAAGTGAAGTGACATTATATTAATTTTTAATTTTATTTCACACAATCATCTGATAGAATTTACATTATATACATTACACATGTCTTGCTTTTTATTTATTTGAAATAATTTTAAGATGAATTTTTAAGACCATTGCATTATATTTAATAGGCCTTGGCCACTCTCCCTCCTTCAAATTACTTAACACACAGAAAAAAACTTTTTGTCTTTTCATTTTAAAACCAATCAAAAGAAATCATTGCGTTAGGTCTATTAGCAAAGCAAGTAGTTCAAATGATAGTTTTGTTTTGTTTTGTAAAAGTGTTTGTTATCCTAGATTATTTGCACCTGACTTTTATTTATGAATTCCAGTATTCACCCAAAAATAATATAATCAAAAGGACTAATGCCTAAGGCTAAGGATTGATCGGATAGATTAATTAGGAAGAACATGCAGCTTTTTCAAAGGACAGTGAAGGTCAGGAAGTGATTGGAATTTGATACATCAAACTCATGTAGCCCACCAAGTTGTGCTATGAAGTGTGATGGAAAATATTTCCAAATTTTGGGGACCCCTTATGCATCAGTGTGAAAACCTGTTCCATCATTATCAAATAAATAAGCACGAGGGGACCCCTCCACCAGCAGAGACTGCTAGGACATGGTATGCTTTTAGGAAAATCAAATGAGGTTTGTATCAACTTTGCTTCCAAGTGAAAACAGCTAGGATTCTCACTTGCTTAGAAGGAAATGCATCATCAATCAAATCAATGAAGAGTTAAAACAGGGCAAAGATAAGACCCCTGACCCATGAGAAAACAACATCAAACACAAACCATATCCAATCAGTAAAGAAAATGACATCTGATCTTCAACCTGTTCCATATTAGAATCCTCTTATCTAATTCTAATCATCTTTTGGTTTGAGGTTTACAGTCAAAAAACATAGTTTCTTCAAGGAGAGTGAAGCATAGTCCTTCCTCAAATGATTGATTGCAGACTTGCAATCATAGTCCAATAGGTAATTCCACGCTCTTGTTAAATTTTAGCAACACGTTCACATTTGGTCTGGGCCGAGCCAACTAGATCATTGTATTATTTAGAGTGTAATTAGTGTCCCCATAGTAAGCTTAATCATAGACAATTATGTAATTATTGGGGTATATTGTCAAATCACTTAGAATCTTCCCAAAAGAATGAGCACAACTGCAAGTGGATGAACAAGAAGCAATGAGAAAAAAATGCAAATACAGCATCAAAGTTCACCAGATATCAAAAGGAATTCTCGCAAACAGAAGAAAGAGGTTCGAATTTATTCTCACAGAAGAAATTATTGAAATAGAAACTAATTATGCCCATCAAGGTTGATAAAAACCAAAGATACACTGACTTCACTTTGATATTCCTTTTTCTAGTTTCCTTTTCTTTTTCTCTAATATGTTCAATTTCCTAATTGTGTAACCTTGAAATAAAATCAACTCAAATATTTACTCTACAAGAACTAGTATCGAGTTTCTTGCATACAAGTGAAAGAATAATCCACTTTGATCATCGTATGAATTCTCGGGCCACCAAAATTTTTAATGAGCCATAACCTGGATCATTGGCCAGCTTGTTGGGTTGAGGAATAACCAAATAATTTCAGCCACAATAATACAGTTGTTATACATTGAAACGAAACAGCATTACATCTCCTTCTTGTACAATGTAATCTTTACCCTCAGATCGCAACTGCAATATCAAAACAACACAGCTAATCAGTATGGTATTGGAGAGTTCTTTTTTTCTTTCCTCTAATGTGTGTGCGCATGCCATGTTCTACAAATTGCAAAGCCCTTGTTACCGGTAACCCTCACATACTCACTGTACATACATACCATATGTCATGCATGTTTCAATCAATGAATTTTTTTTTTTTAAATGTTGCTAGGTATAAAGTCATATCTTTATATTATAAAATGTTCGAGGAAGATCTCTGAATTGGAAGGCTGAAGGAACAGATTTCTATCTCCAATCACCTGGAAATTGGAGACAGTGATGAGTACAAGAGGAACAAATAACCCAGCAGTGAAAACGACAAGAAATCATTGAAGCTCTCTATTTTTGGTCCAAAGGCTGGTCCCATAAACAACAACCAACCCCTCCCCCCACCAAAAAAAGAGAGCTTTGGCAACTAGGGTGAAGACAAGACTCAATCCTGACTCTTTGATACAACAACGGAAAAACTAGAGGCTTTAGCAACCAGGCAAGCCGGCAACTTCTAAATTATTGAAGTTTTACAACAGCAACTTTAATGCCAAGAAGAGGGAAAAGGAAAGAGAAATATTTAAATATAAATAATCAACAAAATCTACAGAAGACTGAAAGTCTCAATGCAGCCTTCCACACAAGCATCTTCAAGTCAGAAAAGTTTGTTTTCTGACTTTCAAGTTCTGAACATAATCCTTGGGTTTCTGTTTCAACAATAATAAATTCTATTCCATCTACTAATGCACACATCCAGTACCAACAATGGGTCAATAAGTGAGGAGACAAAATTGTTTGTTCAGTTGGTGCATAGAAGTAGCAATAACAATTCCGGAGAAATCAACCACTGCCCCCCGATATAAAAGTGTTGGGCTATGTGGAACCTAGTTTATGTTTGATCCGGATTATAACCCGATCTGATATAAAAGTATTACGATTTTTAATGGAAGATTTTCTGAGGCTTAGTTCATAAAGTGGAAACTTGGGCTGATAGGCCCAAGCCAGAAAATATTTGGCCCGTTTTTAGCCCATTGTGAATCTGTTGTATGATATATAAATACCGATTTTTCAAACTAGGGTTTGGGGTGTTGAGTTGGAGAGAAAACTGTAATGCCACATTTTGTATAATTAGGTAGATTATTTGTTGAACACACTAGAATTCACAACTAGTCCAAACATACGAAAATATCAACACAAAATGTTTTCACAAACTTGTCTAATTTCTAACTTTTCCCAGATATGGAAATTCTGTAATACTTTCCTAGGCAGATATATGTAAACTTGATCAAACAGAACATATATTTCTCCCTCAAGCATAGCTCTCAGCCAAAAACTATTGATCCTTGGATGATCTCATTCTCACATGTTAGCATGAAGAAGTGCATCAAGGGAATAGAACTTGTGATTTTGTACAGTACTGAAGCTAATGCAGTTTCATGTGTCTTTGAATTCTATTCATTAGCTAGTAATTCATTTTGAATTGCGAATTGACAGGCTCCAAATAAAACCCATCATTTACAGATGATATCCAATTTATGCAATACTAGACATGATCAGTATCAGAACCTCAGAAAGAAGCTTTCTTTTTGTCTTATCTTATGAATTTATTAACCAACAAAAAAGGTAAATGTTCTTATTAAAGCAACCAACTCACAAGTCCTTTCTCCCTTGCAGCAGCAAGTGAACCAGCAGCAACAAAATCATCATAAGCCACCTGATAAATCAATCAGGTCATCATTATACATATTACCAGATATTGGGCAAAAATAATACGCCAGGAAAGGATGATAGTTTTTGACCCTAGAACATTTGCAGATACTTCAATAAACAATTAAAATATTCCATTTGCCCATGGATAAGCAGTCAAATTCTAGAGTGCCTACTGGTTAACTGAGAAAAAATTGATATATTAATTAATGTTTTTTTTTTTTATCATAGTTATTGTAAGAAAAATAAGAAAGAAAAATATGTGCAATTTGCAACACACTTTTAGTAGATCCATAATATGAAGATGTGGTAATCAAATATTGCTCAGTTAAAGTGAATAGCTTTACTATTAATCTGAAAGAGTGAGATTTCTTTCCATTCAAACTACAGTACCTCCATAGACATAGCTGTGTATAATTTCATTTCATGAAGATATTTTTGTGGAATGGGACAACTTTCCTGCTAAAGACATGATAGAACACTGTGTTTACCCAATGTCTGTACTAGCACTCTTCTAGGTAATAACAATGAAAGTCTTTGTGTGGGTGGCAGTGGCATAGCACTTTGTACAATTTTCTATATGAACTATATTAGTTTTTTTTTTTTTTTTTTGGATACATAATGATCTTGTTACCAGTTTTGTACCTCTTGTACATGTCGAAGAAAAAATATCAACAAAAACATAACGCAATAGTTTCCACTCAAACAAACTTGTTTGTATCACAAATGAGAGTGTCAGGCTAAAAACACTATAGCGCAGCCTTGAAACAAAAGCTATGGACATCAAGTCTGACAGAAAATCCAATGCATGATCTTTAAATCAGCACCAAAACATAAGGAAAATAATGATCTTTGAGGTTGGTGTAAGTTACAAGGTTAAGATTCTATAATAAGTGAGAAAAGGCTAAGCTTTTGCTTGAATTTGGGGATGGACTATTTGTGAGAGGCTACATCACAGCAAGAATAGAGTAACTTTTTCTCTTCTTTTAGAAAGAACTGAAAATCACACTAGGTAGGGTCTTGGCATCACACCACATTAAAGCACTACAAGGAACCAAAAGAACTGCTCATTCTGGTCAATTACAAGAATACATCATACGTAAAGAAAATGATCTTAGGCAGCAAGCAAGCAAGAGCTAAGACTTGGACCAGTCAAGAGCCACTGAACTTGGCCAAAACTAGCAACCACACCCCTTAAATGAAAGCCAAACACCAGCTACCTAGCTGCTGGGTCAAATTGAAAAGACTAAAGTGTTTATAATCCTGCAGTTATTACCTTACTCTAAAGACTCTTGATTTTTATAAAGTAGAGAAATCCATCCCTGAAATCATACGAATGGTCAATAAAGTTTAATTCTCTCTTCTTTTCATGGTCCTAAAGTTCTGCAGCTGATTGTATTTGACCCAGAAGATAAGTTCCATGTCACTAAAAGAAAAAAGATATGATATTTCTAGAATCAAGATTCCATGGCCACTAAATTTCCCCTAAGAATATTACTGAAATTTAAGTGCTAAATTTATAAGAGAGATGCCAAAGAATTTCCATGCTTGTTTAAGTTGACCATATATTATTATTTCATACAGTTCTTTTTTTTAACGAAAAAAAAAAGCAACAAACAGAAACATATTTAAACATAGGTAGTTAAAACTTCTACTTCTGATACTTACAGTCTCAGCTCGAATGAAACCTTTCTCAAAGTCTGAGTGGATAACTCCAGCAGCTTGAGGTGCAGTCATTCCTAAATAAATAAAGAATGAAAATCAGACAACAATCTGACCACGACAGCATAGATGTGAATAAAGAGTTCAATATACATTGTTTAAGCCATCTCAGGTTTATCCAATCGCAACATAGGACCTTGGTGTAAAGACACTTTTCTTAAGGATGCATATCCTGAATTTTATAACATAGCAAGGGATGCAAAGGTGCCAGATTATTTAGAATGGACAAATGGTGGCATTCATTTAAACCCACTTTTACTCTGCTCTTGACATCATTGGAAGCTTGAGTCTATGGTTTGGATTTTATAGGATCTATACATTGTTTGTATTAATTCAATGGAAGAGGATAAGATGATTTGGCTTCCATAAATAAGCCGAGGTTTTCAAGTCAAAACTTATTATAAAGCTTGGAATTTGAAAGAGAGGGGGGGGGGGGGGGGGGGGGAGGGTTGTAAAAAATCATTTCCTTGGAGAAGCATATGGAGAACTAAAGCTTTGCCAAGAACTAAAGCTTCACCAAGAGTGGCTTTTCTCCTATGGACAGTGGCATGGAAAGATCCTTACAAGAGATAGTGATCATGAACTGGTTTTGATTGGATGCATACTCTAGCCAGCATCCCACCTTTGTCTTTTGTCAATTTTATTGACTTTCTTGCGTTGCAGTCTGTTTTCTTTGGAAAGGGCTTTGACTCATCCTTTGTGTTATTCCCTTTCATTTTTCTAATAAAACCTGAAGTTATATTTTTTTTTTTTTTTTTAAAAGAGAGAGTATGTGCAAGGCAGATGGGATTTCAATTGATCATTTCCTTTTACAATGTACCATTGCTCGTGAACAGTGGGACTTGGAGTTCTGTTTGTTTGGGATTAAAAGGGTGACGCTGAGAATGATGATTAGGCTTTTGGAGTGTTGGAAAGGAAGGTTGGGTAAACTAGAAGGAATTGAAATTTTGACAGTCATTCCTATATGTTTGATGTAGTATATTTGGAGAGAAAGTACAGCGTACTGTGATATACCGGATTGTGTGGATTTGAACTATGAAGGCATTGTGTGGGCTTGTGCTAAGTCCCACATCAGATAGGTAATTGGTCAATTTGGACCATAAAAGCAATTAGGAGGAGCTCCAATTGTAACTGGTACTTTTGGAGTAAATTGTGGATATGGCTAGCTTTTTCCTTAGATCATGAAAAACACGTTTGAGAGAAGATAAAAAAAGGTAAAGAGATTGAAGCATCTAGTCCTAAGGACTCTCCATGAGTGGACTAAGGCCTCTCCACAAGTTTTCTTGATTTCTAGACATGCTGAACTTTAGAAATTACCTTCTTTTTTTTCTGTACTTTATACATTTGGTTTAGGTAAAAACTTAGGTATAGTACTACATTACATTAGGTTCTCCAATTAAATTCAAACACTTGGTTGCATTATCCAATAAAACACAAACAATGTTATCATTTTCAAGGACAATTAAATTCAATACAAATATATGGTTGAATTTAATTGGGGAGCCTAATGCATTGCACCTTAAGGTATTGTATCTAAGTTTTACCCTCTGGTCTATACTCTTGCATACATCTTGTGTACTATGGTAGCACCCTTTTGCATTTTATTAATGAAAATCATTATTACTTATCCAAAAATATAGGATGTCTCCCATATAAAGAAAGAAAGCCACCAAAAGGGAAAAAAATCTCTGAGAGAACTATTGGTCATAGTAATTCTCTTTTGATAAGTTCTCTTTCATATCTGACCAATTCTTGAGACAAATGTTCATGCTTGTTTGGAGTAATTCAAGGGCCACTAAAAAGAATTTATCATCATTGTACAACATTTTGACATCCAGCAGAACAAAAGCTAACCTGAAAGTATGGTCCATGCTTTTGTTTCCTGCACAAAACAATTATTAAAAAACAAATTTTTAATATATAAAATAAATAACATTCAAAAAACTCTTCACAAACTTATCTTCGTACCTTCTCGCCAGAAGTGAAGTATGTACGCATCCCTAAAAGGCTATAAGTTGCCCTAATTAGGTTTCCAAGACCACTTTCACTGACACCAAGAGATTTTAAATACTCTATCCTTTCTTCATATGGAAGTTCAGTAAGCTCTGACTCAACCTGCAAGTAAAAAAGTCCTTAGTTTACTTGCCTGATGTCATAGTTAAGATAAGGAAGACCAAGATCAGCACAGGGTTTATCAAAACAATTAAAAAGACAAACATTTTATCTCACACTCCTTTAGTTGGTAGTAAAATGCTTTCAGAAAAAACATCTTTCTCATTTTCAGGTGTTTGTTTTATTGTAAAATCTGCTCAAATCTGAAAATGATTTCTGTTGACCAGAAAGTCCTTTGTAAAAATTTGTAGAATGTTTTATCAAAATTTTTCCACTAAAATATTTTCCAAATTATTGAGCTTGCACACACCCCCTCACCTTCCCCCCCCCCCCCCCCCCACCCTGGCTGTCTTGCAACAAAATCCACCCCCCACCCCCAACCTTCTCTCTTTCCAATCTGAACGAGTCGAGTCCCAGCAACATGGAGAGGAAGCCATCGGTGGCTGCACTGACCATGATCAAGTTTCATGGGTCAGCCACAATCGAGAGCCCACCCCACATGGGGAAGCTTCCTTCGATCTGCCACCCACTGTGAACACAAACGCACCGCCAATCAATCGATCTACCGCCCATCACAATGCAAACGCCCAAGCTGATCTAGGTTAGTGCCAACACCAACGTTGATCTTGGCTTTTCATGCTTCCCAATCTAGGTTCACGACAGATTTTTTTTTTTGGCTTCCCCATTTTTTGAGTGGTTGATGAGATGAATTTGGTCGCATATGTGTCAATTTGGTGGTTTGTGCTTAGATTTGGTGGGTTGTGAGATCACAGAAAAGTTTTTTTTTTTACAACAAAACAAACACCAAAAATAATTTTCAGAGCATTTTCAAGAACAACCCCAAACACCAAAAACAAAAATGTTTTCAGTTGAAAACATTTTACATTTGATATTTTTTTTAATACAAAACAAACGAAACATCAGCAGAAGATGCATTCAATCCCCATGCCCTAGCTCATGCATGCACAAGCCCACCCACGCGCTCAGATGCGCAAGCTGAGAGAACTATTACTAGTTAAAATTGTAAAGGTTTCTGTTCAGAAGTAGTCAGCAGACCTGTGCTGAGATTGACACCAGTCCAGATTGTAATTCTGATGCAACATTCATCACTTCTTTGACATGAGGATTATTTTCAGGCTCAGCTAGCTCAGTCTCAGCAACATTGGCAACATAGATGATTGGTTTCATTGTTAACAAGCAAAGATGCTTTATAGCATCCTTTTCAAACTCTGTCAAAGTTACTGATCGTGCTGGTTTTCCATCCATAAGTGCCTGCTGAATCTTTTCCAAGGCAGACTTCTCTGCTTCTTCCTAGGAAAAAAAATTGATACACTTTAGGTTAACATATTTCAAAATACAAAAGGCGAGAAAGGAAAAGAATTTGGTGGGGGTTAGGAAAGGTTGAAAATGATAACAAGCTACTAATACTTGTATTTTAACTTGGAAGAATGGAAGATCATCTTACCTTTACTTTAGATTGTGAATCCTTCACCTTGCCTTTCTTGAGTTTCTCCATTCTTTTCTCAATCTGCACTTCTTGTAAAGGATACAATTTAGTTCTATCAGTTCACCTCACCCTTCTGAGCTATTAACATATGATTAATGACAACTAAGAGACCATTAAGATGACCAGAACAAGGAATGTCTGTGCACTAAATAAAAGAAAAAACTTTCAAGCAATGTTCTTGAAGGCAAAAGGCAACTGAGGGATTAATACTCCATCTAAGTATACAAACCCTGGAGCTGTTGCACCAAGCAATGCATCAGAAAATGAAACTTTTGATATCAGAAAACAGTTATGTGGTAATAGGAAAACTATTAGAAACAATGTTCAATCCATTAAAATGAACTGACTTAAACTATTAGTTATCTGAACAAAGGTTTCTCTGACAATTTCATCTGTGATCTGCAACCAAGTAAAGAGGATTTATGGGATGAGCACTGACATAAAAGGCTTTATTAGTACTTTTAGTGAAAAGTTGTAACATATGCCTGCTGTGTTTAATTCAAACTAAGGTTAACCAGGTAAATATTAATAGTGAAGGAAAGTATTATTCCAAGTTGGGATATGACTGACAATTAATCAATTATGACTTGGGGAGGATTTGGGTTTGTTGGAAAGGAGCTAATAATTAGAAAATTGAATATATGAGTGTCTGATCAGGAAGAAGTTATGAAGGGAGGCTTACACATAGGAAGAAGTTATGGTTGGATATCATTACCATCAAGTGACAAGTTGGAACTATGCCGTGGGTTCTTACTGGGGATTTTTATAGTATTAGAGATCCTAGTGAAAAAATAGGTTATAACTATAACTGTTAAGATGAAGACTTCAAAAAGTGTATTTGTAAGGCTGACTAACAGACTTCTTTTTATTGGTAGCTTGTTCACTTGGAATAACAAGAGGGAGGCTGATGACATGGTGGCTAAAAAGTTGGATAGGGGGTATCAGATCATCCCCAATGCTTACAACTTTTGAAGCTGCTGCTGCTGCTGCTCTCTCTCTCTCTCTCTCTCTCTCTCTCTCTCTGTTGTCAGTTAGTGTTAGCTATAAACTGGGTTTTGTACTGAGGACTTCAATAACAGTATGATGAGGCTTTACCTAGGATGGCACAATATAACAAGAAAAATGCATCACTAGGATCCATTCAAGATTAAGAGAGATCCATACATGCAGGGAGTTTTAAAAAAGGAGGGCCATTAGGAATAAAAGCATCATCGTTCAAAACCTATTAAAAAGGGGGAACCAATGTGGAAGTATAAATGCTGCTTAATTTTACCTTAATGTAACAATAAAATAGACCAAGCCAAGTTGCCCAAACTGTAGGTGCATTTTATAAACAAGTGTTTGGCCTTCCCAAAAGAGGCAATAAGAAAATAAGTTTAACAATTCCTATATTATTATAGGTCTTTGAGACAGCTATCTTTTTTTCCATAATCTACAAGCTTTAAACAGCTAGTAAGAAATGTCAAAACAAAGGCAGGACCACTTATAAGCTACAATTAGGTCAAGTTCCACAAATATTGAGGAATTTTGGAGATCTCCTGCATGAAATGCAAACCGTATGACCATAACAGTAAAATCATGCAAACGAATAATATTTCTAAGGGGGAAAAAGGAAGAAGAAACCAAAAAAACATGATGTGTACAACAAGGAAGCATATCATTTAACCAAACTGTGTATATACATTGTAGCTGGTACCAGTCAAATCATAGTAATACCAGGAAACAAGAAATTGAGATCAAATTCAACATGATACTGTCCACAAAATGATTTTAGTAAGTTTGTTGAGATAGCTCCTGATTTTACGTCAAAAAGGCACATGTAGAACAAGCTATAATTAGCAATACCTGGTCCAAATCTGAGAAAACAAGCTCTAAGTTTATAACTTCAATATCAGATTTTGGATTGACTTTCCCATTCACATGAACAATGTCATTATCCTCAAAACAGCGTACAACCTGAAAGAATAATCATTAGGCCATTTATAACATAAGACAGATATGCAGTAACAAAAAGAACCATCTTAAAAAATTAAATTACAAGTGTACTAATAGCACCACCTTACCCTTGACAAAGTTGGAATATTCTCAAAACATTGCTTGCACCAATTTCTAACATGAAAATTTTCGATGAGTAAAAATAATTGACTAACAGTTAACAACAAGATAAAAGAGTGACACCCTAGTCCACTGAAAAATAGAATATCCATCCTAGGGCTGTTCATGGATCCACCCAACCTGACAAAACTCATCGATTCGACCCATCCCGATAAGGCGCAGTCAGTTTTATCCATTACTTTGGCCAGAAGTGGGTCAGGAACTGTCAAATCCAATCGATATCGGTCAAATATAGAGTCTAGGCATCTCTCACCTGATAACCTGACCCAACTGCATCCCCTAGCTTCCACCATGCCTTGCAACCACAGCCCCAAATCTTGTCTCTCCTCGCCACCATTGTTGCTTGCTCCAGCCAAATCTGCTACCTCCACCCTTGACCTCATCTCTCCTCACCACCTTTGTCCCTCAATCTAGATATACATCATTCCATCTCATTTCCCTCAAGTTCACACAGGTTAGGGTTTCTACTTTCTTTCCTTTTTTTTATTTTTATTGATAAGTTACACACACATCTAGTGGGTCTTGAACCCACGACCTCACACTCCACCTAGCACTTGCAAGGGGAGGAAGTGTCAATTGAGCTAGAGCTCATTGGCATTAGGGTTCCTAATTTCTACATAGAAAATTTTGGGAGTTTTTTCTGTTTAGTTATGATTTGTTGGTAGTCTTGCAGGTTTTGGTTCTGGTGAGGCAGAGCTAGGTTGTG
Organism: Lithocarpus polystachyus; assembly: GCA_033629205.1. Taxonomy (NCBI): domain Eukaryota; kingdom Viridiplantae; phylum Streptophyta; class Magnoliopsida; order Fagales; family Fagaceae; genus Lithocarpus; species Lithocarpus polystachyus. The sequence goes on from CM066165.1 coordinate 77,663,999, forward strand.
GTGTTAAGCTGACTGCTGAGTTGTGTGGGTGTTTTAGTTAGGCATAGTTGGTGCTAGTGGTGGTTTTGAATGACCCATATGTAGAGAATTGAAGCAACACTGGCGGTGTATTTGGATTTTGCCTATTTCAAACTACAATAGTGAGTTGGTGTTTGATTGGGCCTATTAGCTTATGTGGGTAAAGGGTTGTTGAGGAAATGAAAGAATTTTTAGGGATTTTGGATTGAAAGATTCTGATTAGGAGGATTGATGGGTTGTTTTGTTCAAAATTATAGTTTTTTCAGGTTTTAATTTTGATTTGGAAGGTTTTACATGTGTAAAACAAACCAGCCCAATACCTAATTGGCACAACCAACCAGACCACACTGACCTTTTGACCCAAGCTGAAAACATCAACCTGTAGGCACAGTGCCTTAAATGGAGTGCCTTAGAAAATGTCTCATTAATGAGGTCGGCGCAGTGCAAAAAAAAAAGGCAAAAAGCCAACCACACTGCACTAATTACAACTATACTCATGCCTATGTAGTCAAAACCAAGTTCAAACCAATTGTCTTTTTCCCACTAAGCAGAAAGTTTCATCAACACCGGACTTTACCTCCAAGTATCAACACCCATTTGTATCATATGACATCTTAATAACCTAAGTAGCACAAGATTTTGAGAAACGTTCTTCTAAGATATGTCACAAGCTTCAAATTGATTAGACAAGTCCAAAGCCAGGCATTTTATTTTTCTCTTTTTTCCCCCCTTTCTTGATGCAATATGCCAGGCTCTTCATGTCTCTTTTTCTTTCTTGCAGAAGCAAATAATCTTGTGCTTTTCCTCTTTGAAAATCCATTCTAAAAAAAGAAAGGCAATTCCCTCCCAAGGTCAGTCCCATCCCCCCCCCCCTGGCCCCCCTCTTTCCTCCTTCTTTAACACAGTCATACCAAAGCCTCCTAGGAATTTTCTAGGACAACATCATTAATGTCTTATTTTAAAATCTAGAAGTAGGATAAATTTACGTTGCTGGATTCATCACCCACCTGACATTGTGCAGACACCAAATTAATGTTGATTGATTCCATTGGTCCTAATTATGAGATTTGAAATTTATTTTATTTTGAGGCTTTTTAAAGGATTCAATTGTTACCTTAATTAGGTTTGATTTCCCTTCCTTTTTCAATGAAATTTGGGACCCTGTTCAAAGGCCCTAGAGTAAACATTATTTTATTATTGAATTTGATGAATAATATGGAATTGATATTTTTTTTTTCTCTCTATCTTGGTGGTAATTCCAAGCAGCCTTAGGTGGTGAAGCCTAGGGCTGTCATGTTGTTCCCTTTTTCATTTCTTTTGTTTTCTTCTTCTTTTTTTAATTGGTCTACATCACTAAATAGTTGAGGATTTCAACAAAAGGGAGAGAGATGTTGGATATCTATCATTCTACAGATTTTGGGTTGCATTGGATCATGCCTAAACAGGTGGTGGATTTATTTACTTTTGGAAAGGAAGGTTCGGTAGGCGCCATGAACAAACATATAGAATGCCTCCTTTATGCATCATGTGGTATATTTGGAGAGAACATAATATGTGTAGTTTTGAAGATTGTGGGAAAACAACTTCAGAGAAAAAGCTACTACTATTGAAGACCCTTCATGATTGGATAGCTACTACTAGCTTTTTTCTTTTTCAAAAGGTGACATGACTCCCGGGAAGGCCAAAATGATTTAACCAAGTCAGCTATCATAGAAGAAAACATCCTTCTACTAACTTCTATGTTTATTTCTGTAAAGATCACAGCCATTTGAATCAAATAGAACTTGCACCCCTCCTTTTAAGCACATGATGCCTGCTTTAAGCATCACTAAAGATCTTATGGCCCATAGTTTAAGGAAAAAAAAATTAAGTATATGACTTCAATAGCAAAGATGACTCGTGGTAGTAGAGCATAAACACTATTAATATCAACATAAATAACAAATAAAAAGTCAAGCAGCTTAGGCAAAAGATTGTCCAAGGTGAATGCTAAAAAAAGATAAAGTTCAGAAAAATTGATGTTATCCTGTATTGTAATTCCAGAACTTTGTTCCTACATCAAATCATTGCAAAAATTGATGTTATGCAACATGACAAATTCGTTAAATAAAAAAATGCTGAGGGAAACAAAGATGACTCTTTTATTATAAGTAGAGGAAAACAAAGATGATAAATCCATAAATGAATATGAATGTGTTATAAAAGGCAAAAACCTGAAGTATGGAGTCCACTTCACGAATGTGTGATAAAAATTTATTACCCAAACCCTGGAATGAGAAATTTAAAAAAGAATGAGTTGATGCATAACAAGCTAATTGCAGTAAAATATAAAAGACAGAAAATGGTCATCCCAAAAAAGAAAAAATCAACATAGAATATTGGATGACACCAAAAGCAAACTAGAACTGGTAAAAGACAAAGTATGTCACCTCGCCTTGACTGGCACCCTTGACAAGCCCAGCAATATCCACAAACTCTATGGATGCTGGGACTGCTCGCTTAGATTTGCTAAGATCAGAAAGTACTTGAAGACGCTGATCTGGAACTGCAACAATCCCTACATTTGGCTCTATTGTGCAAAAAGGAAAATTAGCAGCTTGAGCCTTTCCATTCTCAACCTACACATAAAAAATTACTATATGGTAATATTATGTATAACTCAAAACACTGATTATGAACATAGATAATACCCAGAACTTCAATATTAATCATCAAGCAACTTGATCAATAAAGTAACAATACAAGAACAAACAAGTAGCTAAAGTGTACAATGTAAAGGCTGGAAGGCCCAACAGTTGTGGAGATTTGTTTTTAGATCTTTTGCGATCTCTTGGGTCTTACCAGAGAGAGTGATTGATCTTTCGTTTGGGTGGAGGAGCTAGATGGGAAAAGATTCGCCTGATATTTGGAAATTGGGCCTGTTATGTTTGAGCGGGTGCGTTACAAGCGTACATTTGAGGATATGGAGAATATGGGGGATCAGCTCCCAGCCTCATTTGTAGGCACTTTGCTTGATTGGTCTCATGCTTGTGGTTTCACAACTTAGACATTCCATATTCTAGTTTTTATAGAGTCACTATCGTTTTGTACATAATAATTCTTTTGGCTACTTAGTGTGCTTTTTGCACGAAGTAGTCTTTTTTTTTTCAGTCTTTTTTTTTTTTCAATAAAACTATTCTTACTTATCAAAAAGAAAGCAAGAAGTTATAACCATAAGAACGACTTCATTAGCTCCGTGCATTCGTTAGTTTGTTACAGCAAAACCCCATCAAAACATAACTCTAGTCCTGACATTATAAATTTAGAATGTTGTGAACACTGTTTTGTCTTAGATCTAAGATTACATCAATAAATCAAAATATGCAGAGAAATTGTCTAGCAACAATTTCAAATTACCAAAAATCTTCTTCTTCTTCTCCTTCTTTTTTCTTTTTTGGGCTAGGTAATAAGATTTCAAATTATCAAAAATTGTTGAATTACACTAGAAATGAAACATAAATAACCTTGTGTTAGCATTTCCATTGTATTTTGTTACATTCGAATTTAACTGTGTTATCTATTTTGTTTAATCAACATTGTCTGTACAAAATTCTTGGACTAAAACCCTGACTCCATCACCGAACACATACATATGCATGTTGATTGTAGAGAGAGAGAGAGAGAAGGGGCTTACGACGGCGTTGAAGAGAGTGGATTTGCCGACATTGGGGAGGCCAACGATGCCGGCTCTAAGGCTCATGCTTATTTTGGAGGCTGAGGAAGAGAATCGCCGCCGCTGAAGAGAGTGACACCTCTCCGCGAGGAGGAGGAGAGAGTGGTTTCTTGACAGAGATGATGACTTCAATGGATTCGCCAGTGCCGGAACAAGGTGAAGGCACGCTACTCTCGCCATTGTTTTGCTAGAGCGAGAGAGAGAGAGAGAGAGAGAGAGAGAGGAGAGAGGTTTATCTATCTATCTATCTCTCTGGAACAATAGAGGGAAAGGAGGGCCACGCTCTTGGATTTGGGTTTGCACATTGTCTACGGTTTAAACCCTGCGAAATGACCCTTTTCTACGGTTTAAACCCTGCGATTCCTCCGTATAAGTTTTGAGGTGTCCGGTTTTTGTAAAGTTGTCAAAGTTTGGGGAGAATCCTCAATTTTTCAATAAATAATTAACATAATTGCATATTTTGAAATTTTAAAAAGTGAAATATGTGTTCTTTATGTTTTTAATACGCATGTCCAAATTTCGTTTAAAACAGATATTATTTACTCTTTGAATCATAAATTTATTTTTTATGCATAATTTAAGATTATAAAAACTTAAAATTTAAACATTTGATTGATAACATAACTAGTTAGCTATTGATCTTTAATATTTTTAAAATTTTGCAAGTATAAAGAATATAATAATAAAATGTAATCTAATTGTGAATTTGTCAAAATTCACATTTAATAAAAAGATGTAGGAAAAGTTGAAAAGGTTTTTCTTCAAACTATAAACTTTGTTATATTTATTATATTTTTCACTTTATTATCTATCATTCATAGCTTATCGCTACGATAATTGTGAAATATTTTCTCCATAAGCAGTGTAGCATTATTGGGATCACATTAGTTATTACTTAGCGTATTGGGCTAAGGTTGAATTTTATAATGTAATTAGCTAGGGAGTTAGGCCATTCTCAATTTTAAGGGTATTTATGCAAGTGAGACTTGTCTTTAGTTTCCTTAGCGTGTTCACAATGCCACTCGTTAAGGTACTCCTATTACTTATAAGAGCATTAGCATTAGATGTGTCAAATGCCAAATATTTGGCATTTGACACACCAGACACTAAAAAACTTCTCACATGAAATGTTCTAAATGCCAAAAATTTTGGCATGGATGTACAATTTCATTTCGAATTTGGAACGGTACGGACACAAATGCTACAAAGAAAAATTAATTTTTTATTATAGTTACCTCTCTCCTCTCATCTACTTTACACTCTTCTCTACCGTTTGCTTTGAGAAAATTAGACTCTCTTCCTTTCACTCTCACCTAGCATCTCCTCTCTTCCTTTCTCACGCCTCCACCTCACCAAGCCAACCACCTCACTACACCACACCATGCATCCACCTCACTAAAAAAATATCAAATCTCTTTTCTCTCTCACACAAATATATCTCCTCTCTCCTCTCTTATCTCTTTTGCAGGCACCTCTCCTCTCTTGTCCCCCTCTCTCTTCGATGGTGGTGGTAGATTGTGGTAGTACTGATGGTTGCTCAATTTCTTTTGGGTGTGGGTCTCTCTATCGGTGGTGATTGGTTGTAGATTGGCTTCTCTAGACTATGAATGGTGGTTGCTAGGTTTTTTAGGTGTGGATCTCCATTTGTGGTGGTTGTGGGGTGGATCTTGGTGGCTGGATTGTGGATCGGATTTTTTGAGCTATGAATGGTGGTTGCTAGGTTTCTTTAGGTGTGAGTCTCCATCGATGGTGGCTGTGGATCATGGTGGCTAGGTTGTGGGTGGTGGTTGCTGGGTTTTTCAGGTGGTAGGTCTATCTGTCAGTGGTGGTTGCTGACTTTTCTGTGTTTTAGTTTGTGGAGGATGTGGTGGTTGGCGGTTGGTGACCACTGCCACTGGGTTGTGTTTTGTATTGGGCTAAGATTGAGTTAATATTATTTTAATGTATTAAATATATTATTTTAATGTATTGAATTGAAGAATATAAGATATGACGCAAGGTGAATTGTAAAAGGTGTGCTAAAATAATAAATTAGCTTTTATATATGTTAAAATGGCATAGTTTTGCGATAGCTGGTGTGTAAATATTCATTTTGTAACTATTATTTTGTAACTATCACAGTCCTTTATAATAAAAAATTAAAAACAGAAACATTTTAGCACTAAGGATAAAATTATAATTTTATATAGGTTAAAATTTCATAAATGACCTTGACCTCAAAATTTACATCACAAGTTGTGATTGTGCAATCAATGATTAATTTGTTATTTTGGTGTGTGCAAAACAATGCTTAGATCATAGTTTTTTTTTTTTTTAATAAAAAAACAACTTGTTAGGATACTTTTTTTTACACCTAATTTTATTTAAGTACCACCTATTTATTTTCAAATACCACTAATAAGTTATTGGGTTTTTCCAAATATTTTTTGCTCTATTATTATGTTGATTACAAATATTTCATATGTTATTATTTAAATTGGGTCATGATACATACTATCACAAAAAAGCCAAAAAACTCATATTTTATCCAATTTTATTATCATTATTTAGCTAAGCCCAAAACTGGCCCTATGAGGCCAATACACACATCATATTCTATTTAAAGCCCAAGAATACTTGTGTTCGGCAATATTTGAAAAGCCCATGATTCAAGTTCATGGCAAAACAATTTAATCAATGAAATTCAAATCCTTAATCAAAGCCCATGATTTAAACCCATGACAACTTTATTAATGGAATTCAAATCCATAATTAAAACCCATGGTCTAAACCCATGGCAATCTATTTATCCAAAGTTCAATTCACATGAGTAATATCAAAGCCCAATTTCCATTGGCAATATCAAAACCCAGTTCACGCTGGCAATATTTAAAACCTAATTCTCATTGGCAATATCAAAAGCCTAACTTACGTGAATCCAAATCTTCTGTCCCATTTTTCCTACTCTACTCTATACTCCACCAATAAATGATTGCCACGTGACAAGCATTTATTGGTGAAGTATAGAGTGAAACAGGAAAAGTGGGACAGAAGATTTGGACTCAACTTACGTTGGCACTATTAAAAGGTCAAGCTAATTATTTGATACTATTTTATAAAAAGCTCAAAGTTATTAATACTTGGCAAAATACTATATCATAAATATTTCACTTAAAAGTCCAATGATTAACAATGTTTTAAGTTTTTAAACATGTTACTACAATATTACAAACCTATTAATTCTATCTTATAAAACCCATAGTAACCATTTATGTTATGTGACACTATTCATTTTTCCAAAACCCATGGCAAACATATATCAAGCCTATGGAGAATTATGAATTTGTGTTACTAATATAAAAACTCATGGAAAGTTATGATTTATTTTAAACCCATAATATTTATGTATTTCATGTCATATTATAAACTCTTGGTAACTATTTATGCTATGCAATACTATTCATTTTTCCAAAACTCATGGTAAACATATATCAAGCCCATGGAGAATTATGAATTTGTGTTACTAATATAAAAACCCATGGAGAGTTATGATTATTTATTTTAGACCTATGACATTTATTTATTTCAACCATAATATAAATTTATGGAATTTAGATAAAAACCCATGGTCACTATTTACCTTATACATTCTTAATATCTATTTCTAAAACTCATGATAATTATTTACCTTATTATGATTATTCATAGAAAAAACATGAGAATAATCACATTATTCCACTATAATGGTTATTACCATATTTTATTTAAAACTCATGGATATTGCCTCTATTTAAAACCCATGGTAAATATTATTCTCAAGGAATATTGGAGGTCATTATTTAAAAAACCCCAAAGAAAATATCATTTACAAAATAATCCATAGCAAAAATTATGAAAAACTATACAAGTTATTATTTAAAGCTCATGGAAATTAATATCCAAAACTTATCATAAATATTTATTAAAGCTCATAGATTCATTTTATTTCTACTAACAACTAAAACCCATGTGGAATAAAAATCTCTGGCAATATATAGTAACTTTGACCATTTGGTAGGGCTCACAATGAAAAAGCAAAAAGATAGGCCTAAGTAGAGAGAACTACCAAACTAGAGGCCTATCAAAATACTCAGCCCTCATGGCCAAGCCCAACATGAAATCTCAGCCAAAACAGCCTATGTGTGCAAACTAACCCCGCTGGAAAACTCCATTCAGTTCTGCCTTTCGCTGGAGGTCATCTCAAGAAGCAACCAAGCTCTCAAACCAAATTAGGAGCTAGCCACCTGTCCCATTGCCAACTCTGACGTGAACAGTACTAGAGACTGACACTTAAAGGCTAATGGGCAATAAATACCATTCTTCCCAAAGTTTTGGTTACAATTCAAGAAAGCCATAAACAAGACGTCCAAACTCATGAAATCCTCAACCAAGTAGTTTATTTTATTACTAAAAATGTATGTAATTGATTCATGAACTAAGCCCATGAATCCTAAAGGGGAAAATTTGGGAACATGTGGTTTGGAGGGCATAAATGGATCTCTAGCAAAACCCTCTGAAGTGGACTTAAACTTTGACACCTGGTTTGGGGTGTTGAATCCTACTTCCTAGGATCCAAATCTCAGTTGCAGCACTATGATTCCTCCTTAATACCTGCCTTTATCCCATTGGCTGAACACAATCTCAAAATTCTTAGCATTTAATGCAAGGTTATACTGATTTTTACCTATGTGTGATATTGTCCAAAGAAGCAAAACAGCCCCTAAAGCAAATCTCCTATTTTAGGCCAAATCTTAGGATAATTAAGTCTTATGTCCTGCCCCTGATCAGTCCTACGTTTTTGGACTCTTGCTAATCAATCCCTTAAGCTTCACTATAAAAGGGAATTACCATCAACTCATGGAAGACAACAAATCTTATGATAAAATTCCTCACCTATCTTGCCATTTTCAGCCCATAAGTCAGTCCCTTAGTTCAGAAACTAACCTTTAGTCCATAAATACTCATATACTCTTACCCATAAACACATTCCATCTTCTCAGAAAATCTCAGCACCTTAAAATAAACACCAATTTCCTCTAAAATTTCTGATTTTCTTACCACTTTGCTTGTGGTTTAGCTCTCCCCAAGCTCATAAATCATTCCCCTTAACCCACACTCACTTAACCTCAGACATTCTCTTTCTTTTTCTGCATATTCACATCCAATAAATGTTTCCTAATCAGTCATAGACAACTTTTTACCCATTAAAGTCTTAGCCTTAACATTAACTTTATCACGCCACTACAAGTTTAAATACCCACTCACTCAAACATAGCCTACACTACACCATTCATGCCCCACATATAAATATTCAAAAAATCTTAGTTCAATATGTGATGCACTAAGCTAGAATCTCTTTCTCCCTTCATTCCATCCTATTTTTTTCCTCTTTTATTTATAATTATGAAGCCTTTAATCCTTGTTTATTGCTATTATGATGGAAGCCATAATATTTTGGATACTATAGAAGTTTTCCCTTCCTTATGTTGAACTAATAATAACAAGGAAAACATATGATTTTTACCATATAAACACACTTATTAATCTGTCAGCATTTACCGCTAGAGGTTTGTCATATTCATTACTAGACCGTTTTTTTCCTCTTGTGTACATGTTATAATGGGCCAACTTCTATATTAACCAACTATGAAGAAAATGCATAATTTTTATTATGCAAATACATTTATTGATTTTCCAAACATTTACCGTTGGACATTTCTCTTGCTTACCGCTAGACTATTATTTAAGCACTTATTGTGGTGGGCCATTCTTTGTGCTAGTTTATCTTCGCAGGAGGTATTTTTGGGGCCTTATTATAATCTTTGTTGGATGCAACCTAGACCTTGAGCAAAATGGGCCTTTCACACTTCATCAATAGCCTTTGGGCCGTGTTCCAAGCCTAAAGTCGAGTCTCGGTTTTGACTCCCCTAACACCATATGGGTGATGAAAAAAAAAAAAAAGCCCCTAACACAACTTAATTATCATAGACTTTTTTTTTAGAAGCTAATTATCATAAACATGCATGTATATAATTATCCAAGATTCATTTTGATTGGTCCATAAAAGATTGAGAAAGTCTCTCGGTATAACAAAATCTTGTAACATTTTCATAACATTAGTTGTCAACCCACTCTAATTGAAACTAAAATAATAAAGATTATATTGGAACTCACTACAAATCAAAACAACATTATTATTTATTTTATTTAGCTAGGGTGGGTTAACAACTTGATTAGTTGTGAACATGTTGTAAGATTTTATTATGACTGCATAAGAAGTTTAAACAATTAATAACAATTTAATTGAAAGATTAAATTGCATTAGTCTGAACATTAGATTTCAAGTGGATAATGCCAAAATTTTAATTATTTTAAGATAATAGTAATAGTGATACTGTAATGTACTTAATTAATAAATAAAAGTTTTGGTTGTGGAATAACATTATCAATAAATAGTTCCAAATGGCTAAAAGGTCTAAATTATCTCTAAAAAATAATTTTATATTTGTTTATTTGATTTTTTATTATTATTTAAGAAGCTCACAAAATAGTTAAACGAGATCATTTTTGCATGCTAACAATACAATTTGACAAATTTAAACAAGTGGATTACATCGAATAACAATAAAGTTGGATGACTAAAATGATTAAATTGAAACTTACAAGGCAAAATTTAATTTTGGGCCAATGTAAAGGATTTTTTTTTTAGAAAAAAATAATTGCTTCCATATTATTCAAACTAGCATGTAGCCCATGTTTACGCACAGAAATATTAATAATTGTGATAATAAGATGTTCATCTTGGTAGATTCGGTTTCCACATTGAGCATTATAAATGGAGGTAACTTAACACCAACATTTAAAAATCAAATTGAACACATAACACAAAATTAAACTATAATTAGAAATTGGATACATAGCACAAAATTAACGATAGGAGCTAATTATTGAGCTTGGAATCTTCTTGGAAGCGCCAATAAAGCGATAATGTATAAGAATGTGAAGTAAGGAAAAGTGTGATTGAACATTGTGTTTGAATCCGGCATTTCTTTTAGAAATCCGAAAGGAGGAGGAGAGGGTAATGTGTGGATCTAGTTGGTAGATATTGAGAGAGAAGGAGGAGACATGAGATAACAATATTGCATTAAGAGGAGATGATGTTTTACTTTTATAGTCTTTCTCGTTGGACTCCATGGTTCTGGTAGTGAGATTAGAAGAGTTCCAAACTTTATTGAGTTCACCCATAAAATTGTGCAGGTGAGATATTCTTGCTTAGGCCAATGAACATTATCATTGTGGTTTTCTTGACTTCCGTGTTAAATGTTAATGCATCATTTATTTGAGTACAAAAAATTAGAAAATTTAGATAAGATACAAGACACAAAATTGGAGTCCAATTTATAATTTAATTAGATTCATTGTGGTTTTCTTGGCTTTTGTGTTAAATGTTAATGCATCATTTATTTGGGCACAAAAATTAGAAAATTTAGATAAGATACATGACACAAAATTGGAGTCCAATTTATAATTTAATTAGATTTTTTTTTTTGAGTTTTGATTAGGACAAGTGGCACAAAATTAAAAATCCAAATCTAGACACATGGCACAAAATTGAAACTCTAATTTGAAATTCTATTTGAGTTTCTTTCTGCTTTACCTATTATTATATATATAGATAACTGGTAAATTAACAGACACATTAGAAATTAAATCTGGTGAAACAGACTCCATCCAGTCTTGTAAAATGAAAGAAAGCTTTGTTCTTTAAAATTAAGGCGTGTGCTACTGCGATACCTTGCTTCCTTGCCTAACAATACGAGTGAAGGAAAAGCTTTGTAATAAGCTTACATAAGACATAGCATCTTTTATAATGTGACCTGCAAGAGAGTTTTCCATACCATTACTCCGTAAAGAGTTAATCGCAATCTCAAAATCTCCTTCAAAAGAAGGCTGATGGAATCCCGATTCATGGATAAAAATTGCAGCTCTCCTAGCTGCCAGTAACTCTAATGTCACAATTGATGGCGGCTTTTTTATATTTTCTGACAAGCTAGCCATGACCTCACCTGCAGAGTTTTGAATGATTACTCTAAGACCAGCTTCATTTGATTCGTCAAACATAGCACCGTCAAAGTTTGTCTTGACAGAATTTAAGGGAGGGGGACACCATTTTTTATGCATAACTCATCTGCCATTGTGGGATTTATTAGCTTGAAGTTTAAAACCCCGAAGATACTCCTTTGTAAAGTTTGCAATCTTGTCCAAAGGCAGAGAAGTTTCTTGGAGCCGAGTCTTGTTTCTATGGTACCAAAGAGACCAAGCTGTCACTGGGAAGAGGGGGACTGCCTAAGGTTTTTCCTGAACTAGTTAAACCAAATCTGAGAAAGGTCGAAGCAGCTTTTGCTCTGTCTACCCAAGCAAAATATGCATTCCATACATGCTACACTTTCTCACAACTCCACAAAGCATGTAATACCGATTCGGGTTCATTGGAGCATAACTGACAAATGGGATCATGAAGGATGGTCCTCCTCACCAGATTCTCTCTAATGGGCAGAGAGTTGGTACAGGATTTCCACAAGAAGTGCTTTATCTTACCTAGAGCTTTTAGCTTCCAGATTTGCTTCCAATTTTTTTTTCTAAGCAGCAGAAACTACTGATTTGTCCGATTCAAGAGTAGAGGACTCTATGAGTGACTTGTATCCAAATTTCACTGTGTAATTTCCAGAATTTCCCTTCGGCCAGATGAGGATGTTAGATTGTGGAGTGGAACATAGGGGCAAAGATTTGATATGTTGAGCTTCGAGGGGATAAAAACATAGATCAATGAGATGAGAATTCCACCAACCCGTGAGAGAAGCAATGAGAGTGTCAACATTGGCTTCGGGTGACAGTAAATATGGGGGAGAAACCACTCCACCTTCTGCAGAATTTAAAAGCCAATAATTAAGAAAAATACGAATGGACTTACCATCTCCAATTCTCTAACGAGCCTTTTTTGCAATAATTTTTCTAGAGTGCAAAATATTTTTCCATGCAAACGAACCCTACTTTGCTTCAAAAATGAAACTATTTGGAAAGTATTTTGCCTTGAATACTCTATAAAATAAGGAATCTATGTCGTGAATTAGATGCCAGACTTAGCTTGACCAGCATTGCTTCATTGCATAAGTCTTTAAAGCCTAATCCCCCTTCTAATTTTTGTTGGCATAAGACTTCCCATTTCTTCCAATGAATCTTCCTTCTTTCACCCCTTTGATCTCACCAAAATTTTCGAATAAGAATCTCAATATCTTGAAATAGACCTATAGGCAGTTTGAAGCAACTCATAGCAAAAGTAGGAATAGCTTGAACCATGGCCTTCAACAAAACTTCATTTTCAACTTGTGAAATGAGCTTTTCCTTCCATCCTTGCAATTTCCCCCAAACCCTATCCTTTATATAATTTAGACTCACCTTTTTTCTCCTCCCTACCACTGCAGGCAACCCCAAATATTTTTCATACTCTTTAATCTCCAAAACTCCAAGAAGATATTTTAATAGCTGTTTTGTGATATCATACACAATCTTACTAAAAAAAAAGGGTAGTCTTATTTGAGTTGATCTTTTGTCCCGAGGCTTTTTCATATTTGCCTAGATGTGATTTGTAACTTAGCAAATAATTTTTTTATGTAAAATGAATTAAATAATGCAATGCTAATACTTGTTCCAAGACCATAACTAGTCTAGAAGTAAGCAACTCCCACAACTTGGTTCAATGAGTGTGGACTTTTATTGAGATTGAGATTGTATACACGTTGAAGTATCTCATGTCTCCTCGCCATGGAACGGGTCTCTCCTAATTAGACGTGGCAAAATGGGCGGGTCGGGTTTGGTCAATCGGGTTTGCGGGTCAAATGGGTCGTGGGTCAAAATTGGTCATTTTTAAACGGGTCAATCGGGTTGCGGGTCGGGTCGGATTGACCCGTATTTATCCGTATTTTTCAAACAAGTTTTTTTTTTCCTTCAATTAGAAAAACAAATCAATGACAACTTGTTTAGAGAGAATGAATAAAATCAATTAAGCAAATGAATTGCACTTAATGCCACTTGTTAATATCCTTTCAATTATGATAGTTTTGACTTTTGAGTATGACAAAAATTATTCATAGTTATAAATTCATGATGGAAAAAGTTTTCAATGTTAACAGTTCACTGTCAAAATATATATAATTACAAGTTTACAGCTTCAAAAAGAAATAGATCTTAAAACAAACAAAATAAGTAAGTCAGCAAAGTAGCAAGTTATCAGTCTTTTTAAGTACATATGTTCCTGTTGCATCTAAAATAATAGTAAAGTTAGATTATTTAGAAAAATAAACTAAACAAAAAAAGATTTAAAAATAAATATAATATATTAAGTAAAGAAGAATAAGTAACTATTTTATAAGAATTACATCTCAATCTCAATCTACTCAACATTGGTAGTAGATTCAGCACTGCAAATATTCATACTTGCAAATTGTAGCTCAAGTTGGCTAATTTCATTAGTATCTTCATCTATAATATAATATTTTAATATAACTTAATGTGACATAAAAGTAAATCAATAAAAAATTAAAATTGTATAATTATGACTATAAAAAGTGTGGAAGTGTGAAAAAAAAAAAAGGTAGAGGAAGCTTTACTACTTTGGCTCTTGTGGATGTGTGGTTGTCATGGTTTGTTTCACTCTTTCTGTCTTTCATGTTTTGAATCACAATTTTCGCTTTGGACTACAGCTAAGCTAAGCTAGTCAAATTAGATTTTTTTTTTTTTTTAATGGTTGTGTTGTCTAAGACTCTAAGTCTTGTCTCATTTTTTCTCTTGTCATATCTCTGTGGAGGCAGAGCTAAAGTTTATAGCCTTTATTGGTTGTGATTCGTGAAGCCCTTAAATAGTTAAATTGCATGTGAAAGACTATTGTTAATTTATTGACTATTGCTAATGGTTTGGTTCTGGTGCTTTGTGCATAAAGCACAAAGTATGACAAAGTTTAAATATTTTTTTAGCGGATTTTTTTAACGGGTCAGGTTACGGGTTATTCGGGTCGGGTTGGGTCACGAGTCAACCCGTTTTTGCTTCAGGTCAAAAAAATCGGGTTTAGGTTAAGTATTTTTCGGGTTGGGTCAGAAAATTCTGACCCGTTTTGCCATGTCTACTGCTAATATTCTACACCTGTAAGATGCACATATCAATAAGAGACTTGCTCTATAGAGCTAGCACAAAAATTTCACCCATGCACAAGGATAACCCATTTTAACTTTCATCAAGACCAAACACACAAGGACAATCCACTTCAATGTTCATTGAGGCCACAAGCATGAGGATAAACCAATTTGAAGCATTTTTTTATTTATTATATTTTTATAGAACAGTCTATAATATATGAACCTGTTATGGTGGATATCTCATTGGCATGAATTGTATTGCAGAGACAAAGTTTTATCACTAAGGTAATTATTCGAATATGTAGGTAACAGGTAAGGTTGAAGGCTATTCCCACTCTTGTCGGAGAAGATGCCAAACATCTCTGGCTTTCCACGAACACTATCACTAAGGTAATTATATTTTAATCCCAATGGATTTATATAGTTTCTAAGACCTTATAAGATATGTGAGGGTTTAAAATTTCTAGCAAGCATATTAGGGTCATATAAAATATTTCTCACAATGTACGGTATATGAGGACTACAAATACCCATGAGAATAATCAAGTGCTTCCTGAATTATCTTGATAGGCCCAAAAAGAAAAGAAAAGAAGGAAATTCCACTAAGATATCATCCTATTGCCAAAGTTTCAATATATGTGAATGCTATTTCTAAATTTTGAATTTTTTTTTTTATAAAAGAAACTCAATTGTGTTATTTGTTTTAATTAATTTTATTCATCTATCATAATTTTCAATTATGATTTAACAAAAAATTGAGCTTCATGATAGTCTTAGTCAGATTACTTAAAAGTAATTTTTAAAGAATTTTCATGACTTGTCATTTTGACAAGTAATATTATTTGTATTTTCATCTAAATCTAGTATTATTCTTGTGCAATGTACGACTTGATTAAGATTCAAATTTAAGTAAATTTTTTTAAAATAATTAAAACTAAATTATTAAATAAATAGTAATAATAAATTATAAAATAAGTAAATAATTTTAATATAAAGTTACTTTAAGTTATAATTTTTTAGAGTTTAGACTTTGTTAGTGTTTGTCTATTTTTATATTTTAAAATTATTTTTGTGCTTTGTGTTAATTTCTTAATATGAAATGTGATATGAGTTTGATCATTCCTATTTGAGTTATATTTAATCTATGTCATAGCCAGCACAAACAATAATAAACAAAATAGTTCTCAATATCAATTTTTTCCTAGTGATAGTCTAATTAAAAAAATCAACACACTCATAAATTAAATACAATAACCCAAACCCAAAATCAAAACATACAAAAAATAGTTCAAAAATTGAGAATATAAAAAAAATTTAAAAACTTACATAAGAGAACCAAGAACTTAAATGATTGTCCACTGTTTTGCTTATTTATAGTAAAATTCCTCTGGCATAATATCATGCAAACAAATTCGGAAGCAAAGAATAATAAATAAGATAAATTTCTTAGATTAAAACATAAGCGTAAGTTACATCTTGGGTAAAAAATTATTTAATGGTACATCTTAGATTAAATAAGTTTGCTTGTGTGTTTCTCAAAAAAGAAAAAAAAGTTTGTTTCAACGGATAATATATTCCCAATATTTAATGTTTGGCCTAACTAAAAATCTTGGTCAAATTGAAATTGATTTTCAAGTTGACTTGAAAATGCCCTTTCCATGCCTCAAACATACTCAACATATCCCCAACTTGAACCTTAACTCACCCCAAGTATGTCAACCCGAACCCTGAAAAAATTAGTAGTTAGACATGTTAACAAGGTCTAATCTTTAGGACCGTATGAAAAAAATTCTTAAGCTTTTCTTTCTAAAGATTAAAATTGACTAAAAAATTAAAATGAAGAATACTAAAAATCCCAAAAGCATATACCTTCTTTTCCTCCTCCAATCCCATGAAAGAAAACACATTTGATGAAGAAAAACCTTACATCATCCTCCAAAGATACCCTTCTAATCCCATTGTGGTCCCTTTTTCTTTGACACGTCTCCTTTCTACAAAACCAAATTAATAAACACAACCCTTCAATAAAAAATTTAAAAAAAGAACCCATTTTTTTTTAAAAAAGAAAAAGGTATTAAAAAAAACCAAAGGATGAAAAAAAGACAAAGAAAAAAGAGAAACTAAAAAAGCCAACCAAATAAACAAATATACAAGCCAAAAAATTTAAACAAAAAAGAAAAGAAGAAGAAGAAGGAGAGTGCTTTCCTCTTCTTTATAACTTCTTTTTTGTTCCTCCTAACTTGTTGCACAAAAAAGCGACCAACACCCGAATAAGTGCAGGACACAATTATTTTTAAACACTTATATTTTGCCACCTACGTGTAATCTTTTTTTTTTTTGAGAATGACCTACGTGTAATCTTGAATGCCGGCATACACAAAGTAATTACTAGTAAAAATCTATTGAGGTGGCCCAAAATGATGGGTTGGAATTTTGAACACAAGACTTTTTATTATGATTATAATTAGTGTGTGATAAAAGTGAGATAAATGATAAACTTATCTCTAGATCGTATGCAATACCCTAGGCTAGGTATGCATGGGATGAAAACTTCTATCCAATGATATAAAAATGGTAACTCTTTAATTTTCTGATGGTTGAGATGTAAAATTAAGTTTTTAGCTTTTCATCTCGGTCATCCAAAAAGTCTTGAATCATATACAAAATATGGGTGGTTCGTAGGGAATTGCATGAGATTTATCTACATCCTTGCTAAGTTCATAATAATATTTTGAACAAATTTTAAATAATAAATTATTATTAATTTTAATTTGAGCTCATTATTAAAATTATTTATTTATTTCCCTACTAATAATAGCTCATCATATAAAATTTTTCGAAAAAAAATATTGCAACGTAGCATTTCTTTGTCTACAATCCTAAAGAAAAAAAAAAAAAAAAAAAAAAAATTTGTAAACCCTATCACTACTCACAACAAGAAACAACAACATTTTTCATCTCCTCTTTCTCTTTCTCTCTCTCAATCTCTCTCCACCGTCCAACTTCTATTCTTTATTCTCCTATCAATAATATCACTATCGTTATCTCTCTAGGGTTCCTCTCTCTCTCTCTCTCTCTCTCTCTCTCAAATAACTGTAGTACTCAATTCACTTCACAGATCTTCTCTTCCACCTTGTTAACATTAAGCAAAGAAAACCCATATATTTTTTTTCACTGTAAAGGGTTTCCATTTATACCTTTTTCAGATTCCTAGAAAAATTCTTAATTTAATTCCTTTCATTTGTAGATTTAGTTGTTCCTAGGGTCTTTCAGTTTCTGGGTTTTGATTTATAGTTCAAAAGAAAAAAAAGAAAGAAAGAAAGAAAGAAAATTTTGTGGGTATGGATGGGTTTGGTATTGGGGATGGTATTGAAGAGCCCCCCAACCCTCAAGATCTTAATCAACATGGAGACAACAATCCTTCAGGTTCTGCTTTCATGTTTTTCAGTTTCAAGTTCTGCCTTTTTTTTTTTGTGCTAAATTGGGTTTTTATTAGATCTGGTTTGGCTTAGATTAATTGTCTGTTTGGTTGTTTAATTATTTGGGTATGTTTTAAATGAGGATCTTAAAATATAGTTCAAGTCAAATGTCTGTAAGGTTCAGTTTGGTGGGTTTTTGAGTTTCTGGCTATGTTTTATGTTACACCATTTGTTTTTTGTTTTTGTTTTTGTATAAACTGTTAATTCATGGTCAACTTGAATTTTATTTTTGTTTTTAAGTGAATGTGACAGCGGGTTTTGGGTTTTAACAGTTTTGTGTTTTTCTGTGTTTGTTAGCAAAACATTTTTAATATGTTTTGGGAAAATTGGAACATGTTTGTATTGAAAAACTGGTTAAAAGAATTTCTGATTTCCCTACTGTATATGCATATGTGGGTTGTGTATTGTTCTATCATTGTGAATAGGTAATTGCATTTGTAAATTTCTTTCTTATAATTGGAGGTCATTTTTTTTTTGAACAAGAGTATGGAGAATTGACTGGTCTTTTACTTGAATTTGTCTGTGATGCAGGAGGTACATTATTTGATGCATCACAGTATGCATTTTTTGGCAAAGATGTTGTTGAGGAAGTTGAGTTGGGGGGGTTGGAAGAGGAAGAGGATATGTTGCCTGTGGCTGGGATAGAGGAGGAGGAATTTCTGTATGATCGAGAAGAGGTGAAATAATTTTTTTTTTCTTTACCTCTCTCCACTTGAACATTTTCTCTCTTGTTACCTTCTATTTATGGTATTGGATGATTGAATGTTACCGTGGAAACTGTTCATTTGGAATGTAAGTTTGTTTTGATATTTATTTGGTTAGAGTTTACACCCGTTTTTTCCCCCTTCAATTGGGTGATGCTTAAGGGTGTTGTGGGGTCACTTCTTGTACGAAGGAATTGATTTGGTAAACAGGGGTGCATTGTGGTAGGACCTTGAAAGGGTGTTCTCTAGGTGGGTCATGCCTTGGTGTTTGATTGGGGATTTTAACATAATAAGATATTTGGGCGAGCATTCTTAAATTTCATGTGTGCAGTCTAAAATTTCATTGAGAATAATACATTTTTTTTGGATAAGTAATAAAGATTTATTGATTTCAAAAAGAGAGAGACACCCAAGTACACAGGGAAGAACATATCAAGTACGAACATTACATAAATCAAGTAAATCCAAAATAGAAGAAAAAAGGTTGGTTTCTCCACACAGAGAACCAGTCCAATAAGGTTTTGAAAAATAGAAGCTTGAGATCAGGCATGGAACGCTCATTTTCTTCAAAACACCTACTATTTCTCTCCTTCCAGATACACCACATCAAACAATGAGGAACAACCATCAACTTTGCCAGCAAGCAAAGAGCTCAATAACAGACATTAGCATAACCCAACAAACTCCAAATAAACCAAAAACCATATCCCACAACTCCAAAGCAACCGGGCGATGAAGGAATAGATGGTCAATAGTTTCACTATTACACTTGCACATATAACACCAATCCAAAATGCATACCTTTCTTTTCCTTAAATTGTCAATTGTTAGACATTTCCCCAAGGCAGCGGTCCATACAAAGAAAGCCACTCTAGAGGGAATCTATTTCTTCCAAATGCTTTTCCAAGGGAAAACTGCTCACTATGGCCAACTTGAAGATGGTAGTACGCACTAACCATGAACCCCTTACTCTTACAAGGTAGCCAACATCTCTTATCCTCCCCAATCCCCCTTACAGGAGTGCTATAAATGGTATTTATGAAGCTCCAGAAAGCTTCCAATTCCCGATTATGCACATCCCTACAAAAATGTATCTCCCAATGGAGGACTCCATTGGTTGATTTACCTTTGGAAGGGGCATCCTATACATGGTTTAGGGATTTTGATGCACCATCTATGTCCAGAACTGATAGGAATTTGGTATTAGTCGATTAGGAAGATCATTTTATGGATGTCATTCGGAGGGTTCTTCCTCATGTTGTTTCAGATTATTGTCCTCTTCTGGTGGTAGTTGGTGGTTTTAGTCATGGTTTTAAAAACCAGACTAGTCAAAGAACTGAAAAATGGGTCTGGCTCCCAGTTGAACCAGCTGATCTGGTTTGGTTTTTAAAAACCATGGTTTTAGTTGGGGGGGGGGGGGGTTGTTGTGTGTTCAAATTGGAAAATATGTGGTTTACAGCAGAGGCTTTTGTGGTGAGATTTTAACAGTGGTGGAACGGTTATCACTTCACAGGCTCACCAAGTTTTATGTAGGCACTTAAAGAAGATCTGAAGAAGTAAAATAAAGAAGAATTTGGGGATTTGGATTTTTGGAATAAGAGCTTATTGACTGAGTTATTGGGTTTGGATGCTAGAGAAGAGTCATAGGGTCTCTCGCATGAGGAAAAAAACCCATAGAACTCAGCTTAAAATTGAAATTGTTCGGTTGGCATCTTTGGAGGAGATTTCTTGGAGACAAAAGTCCTATGCATTGTGGTTGAAAGAGGGAGATAACAATACTCGTTTCTTTAATAGATTAGCTAACTCCCGTAGAAGGGCTAATCATGTTAGAGGCATTGAGTTGGATAATTTGTTTTATGAGGATGCAGAGAGTGCATATTCAGGTGGAGCAGTTTTATCAAGAATTATATATATGAGGAGATGGAAACTTGGCGCCTTACTGTAGACGGGTTGGATTTTGTGTGTAATGAGGAAGAAGAGAGGCATATGCTTGAGAGAGAGTTTACTAAAGATGAGGTCATTCAGATGTTGAGGGAGATGGAGGGTGATAAAGCTCCTGGTCTAGATGGGTTCACCATGGCTTTCTTTCAAAAAAGTTGGAGGGTGGTGGAAGGGGATGTTATGACTTTTCTTTTGAGCATTTCCACTGACATTGTGTTTTTGAGAAGTCTCTAAATACCTCTTTCCTAGCCATAATCCCCAAGAAACATAATCCTTTAAACATCAAAGATTTCTAGCAGCCTATCAGCTTAGTGGGAAGTGTGTATAAGCTGTTGTCTAAGGTGTTGGCTACTAGATTGAGGGTGGTATTAGACAAACTCATTTGTAAGGCTCAAAATTCTTTTGTTGGAGGTAGGTAGATCTTAGATTGCTCCGTTTAAGGCAACTTCCATTTGGAATCCCATTTTGGAGAAGATGGAATGGAAAGTCAGAAACCCTCTGGGTGGAAGAGACTTCACTTATCAAAGGGAGGTAGAGTCACTTTGTTGAAGGGTACCTTTTCAAGTCTTCCAACATACTACTAATCTCTTTTTATCACTTAAATCTGTGGCTGATAGACTAGAAAGAATTTGGAGGAATTTCTTGTGGGGGGCTTTGGTGGCATGGAATAAGACCTATTGAGGTTGGTGGTTTAGGGGTCAGGAGGCTTGTGTGTTTTAATCAAGCATTGCTAGGGAAATAGTTATGGAGATTTGAGAATTGTTTTTGGTGGATATTGGAAGAGAGGGGGTCCAACATTTTGTTTCCTTCTATTTTCTTCTGATTAAATTAGGGAAATACCCTTACTTCCATGCCTTTTCCTATTCCCTCTTTCCCTCTCCTTTCATCTCAACCAAAAAATATGTTAGTTTTATGTGAATAACAATAGCAGCATTTGAGCTTCTAATATGCCTTTGGGTGAACATGCACTGGATTGAGGTAGAAACTATTTTAGAGAAGTTTTAATATTCATCTTTCTCTGATGAGATGTTTAGTTATACATGTGTCTTTATATGATTAACCAGTTCTTGAAAGAAGCACAATCTCGCGTATTGCAAAAAATTGATTTTTTTTGGTTCTTGAAAGAAGCACAATCTCGTGTATTGCAAAAAATTGATTTTTTTGGTTTGCTCTTTTGGCCTTGAACCATTTGCATTAGTGGTCTAGTAATTAGATATGTAATTTTTAATAACTATTGTTTTAAGTGCAAGAATTCAAGGGAACTGACTCATCTGTCCTGATTTGCAGGGTGAGGATTTACGATCTCTGTCCGATATTGATGATCTTGCTAGTACTTTCTCAAAGGTGAGATTACTGGATATTGATAATGGTCATGCTGGTGCTGAAGAGTGTAACTTTTTATATTTATAAACTTATGATATGAAGTGTCTTAAAGACTTATATTACTGTGTATCTATTTGGAAAAAGCTGAGTTTGAAACTGTCAGAAACTGCCTCTGCCTGGAGATTAGTCTCATGGAACCGTTGCAGGTTTCTCTGAATATAGGATGTCTGTCTCACCTTTTGCAATTTGAGATACAGACTCCCTTATCTTCTTTTGCTAATAAGTCAACTAGTAGGTGGGATATTTAATTTGTAGTGAAGCTCTTATAGGTGAGAGCAAGCAGATTAGGAATTGGATGATATATTTTTTAAGTCTAAGGCGGACTCCTAAAACTGATTACATTTCATGATCTGTAGTTATGGTTATGCTTGTGAACCTTTTTTTTTTTTTTGGATTTTTCCTCGGAAAAATAAAAAAGACTTCACTTGTAGATTATCCTGTCAAATAATTGCCATAGCTAAGCGGGACGTTTTTCTTTATTGGTTTTCTTAATCCTCCAATGTCTTTTACACACACATATCCTTGGGTCCCAGGACCATCGTTTTATTTTTTGATAAGTAAGAAAGATGTATATTCAAAAAGCTGCTTAATGCAAAAAGGGCTCAAAGCAAATCAAAGGTTACAAAAATGGGAAAAGCAAAAGAATGAGGAAGGAAATTAATTACAATGAAGAAGAGAACTAAGGAACAAAGGGAGAGAATCACTAGATTTGAGTCCCTAAGCCCTAGACCAGTAAAAAACAGAACCACTAAATGAAGCAAGCCATTGGTCATTGGATCTGTCCAAGTCCTCAAAAGTTCGACGTTTATGCTCCCTCCAAATACACTAATTCAAACACAACGGAACTAAGTTCCAAATTTTAGACGTGTGCTTCCCGATCTTGATAGGACCCATGAAATCCCAAAAGTTCTAAAGACAAAGCTCCACAACCAATGAGTCTTCTCACAATGTAGCATCAAATGGTCTACTGTCTTGCCCAATGACACCTAATGCACCAGTCAACAAAGAAAGAAACACATCGGGGTACCTTAAACTTCCAAATACATTTCCAAGGAAAGACAACGGAAGGAGAACCTCGCAACTTATGATAAAACTAGTGGATGTCAAATCCCCATTCTTTGTCAACTTCCACCTTTCCAATGTGCTCTAGCTCAAATAGCACCTCCTTCTCATGTAAGAGCTTGGAAGAGGGCGTGAAGAGGTTGAGGTTAAGTTCAAGACACTCGTGTAATTTTTAACAAAAAAAAGGGGGGGGGGGGGTAGGACCTACTGCATACTTCTTGCGCCAATGAGCTCTAGTTCAAATGGAACCTCCTCCCTATGTAAGCCATGCGGAGGGTAAGGTTATGGGTCTGAGAGTTAAAGACCATGTGCATGTGTAAGTTACCAATAAAAACTTGCATACCAGTTGCTTTCCCCTATTACCTCCAGTTCCATTGTGGTAATGAATATATGGGTTAGAATGTTATGTATACCATAGTGGTGTATGTAATATTAAGATTGTATCCTGACTGTAACATGTTGCAAAGAATACATTGGAAATGGTTACTTTTAAGAAGAAAAAGAAGAGTCGATTTATATTCTTTTAGCATTTGGTTTACATGTAACTTAGTTTTAAGAAAAAAGTAGAGTTGATTTTTATTCTTTTAGCATTTGGTTTACATGCAAACTTAGTGGCGGGATGTCTGTGTCTATAGGGCAATTTTGTATTATGTTCAAAATGATGATAATATTGCTTTCTTATAATTTGGTTTATCTTTTACCCTGCATTGTTATATGATGAGTCTTGGTATGTATGACCCTAGTTTCTTCTACTGTTTCAGTTGAACAAGGCTGTTAGTGGACCAAGAAGCACAGGAGTCATTGGTGATAGGGGATCCAGAGAAGGTGAGCTCAATAGTTGCAGAATCTTATGTTGTTAACTACTGGTAAAATTTGAATTTTTTGTCAAACTTGGTTATTTAGGAATCCTCACATCTTTTTCTCTCTTTTTGATTAATATAATTTGACATAAGTCATAGGAACTTCTTATTTGTTCTCACCTTCTTCTGACTTCTTTCAATCTATGTAACTTTTTGTTCTTATAATGTTGCAATAACCATTATATGAATAAGGTAGCGTTTATTGGTAGCTGGATAGGTACAAATACAATTAGGGAGATCCTTGGTATAATTTATTGTTGGTCTGTGCCATTACATGGAACGCAGAACTCTGGGTAAAGCATTTAACCTCTGGTTTTGCTGAATATCATTAAATGCACTTGGAACTTGGAGAACTTATAAGTTGAAGTCATGACATTATACTTGAGTTATGCAATAATATAGATTCAGTTGCTTACTGTTAGAGTTAATTTGTGGGAGTTTTACATATCGGAAAAAAATTGTGGGAGTTTATCCTTCTTGATAGGTAAATATTTTTTTTTTTGGGGGGGGGGGGGGGTGGTGTTTGAACCTTTGACATGGGGAATCACAAAGGATGCTACTATTCTAGGCTATCATTTGAACCCTAAAAATTGTGGGAGTTTATTGATAATGTATTTGGATATTTGCTTGTTAAAAATAGTGGTCAATACATTTTGCTCCCATTTTCATGCTTGTGGTGAACTTTGGTGGAAGCATTGTGAACTATTGGTTGGTATCAAATGGTTTTAACACATATTGGGTGCAATTTGTCCCCAAATTCTGGTTACTAATCATGAAAGTGGAGCTTCTCTAACTCAAGTTAAAATTATTTTAAATAAAATATTGATGTTATTTAATAATTATATTAGTGAAAGACTTTGGAGCATAAGCCTGAGGATCATTTACTGGTTGATGTCCCCTCTATCCCCCTGTAAAGTTTGGTCATATTGTCGTCAACTTGGTATTTTCTTTAAATGGGAAAATGCATTTTCACTAAACAATTCCAATACATATTGGGAAGTTCTGTCCAAGAAGGCTGGGGAGTTTAAATGAAATGAAACTTCCCTGACTCAAGTGGAAAGTATTAAATTATATCAAGTAAATCTGACAGGTCCTAACTATTTTGTTATTGAAGACTATTGGGAGTTTACATATCAAAACAGGAAGACTATCAAATATATATATATATATATATATATATTTGGGCCCTTTGGAGTTTGGACCCACTCTTGGGGAATAAAGCATGGATACATGATCCCACCTGCTAGAACTGTGTATCATGTAATCTAGAGGAACTAGTGGGGATTGAACTAAGGATGTTGGGTCTACAGCTCATCCCAAGCCTCCCACCACTATGTTGCACCTTGTTGGATAGAAACAGGAATGCTATTGGGAGATAATTCTTACAGGAATACTATTGGGAGATAATTCTTACATTGGTAGGATCATTCTGTAGTTAGCATGGTAAGTGATCATTGTAGTAATAAAAATACAATTGATATAAAAAACATACATTTTTTTAATGACAAACTGAAGGTAATTGTTGAATCTATGTAAGGGCTCTAAGAGAGAAAAATGTTTTATGTATTTAAAATAAAGGTACAAAAGAAATTTAAAATTATAGAAGATCAAGTGAAGTCCGAGTTGGATTGGCAAGTTGGCATCTCAACCATGTCAGTTGATTTAGGGTGTCTTAGCGTATTTTTTTTTTCTTCCCATTTTGTGGTTGGGGGGGGGGGGGGGGGGGTGGGGTATTAAAAGGCAAGACTATGCTTGCAGCAAGAAAAAAAGTGGGTTGAAATGAAGTGGTGATTAGGGTGGGGGCATACAAATAAAAGTAAAAAAGGTGGTCTAGGCTTTAATGCTTTATTTGTTATACCAATGTCTGCCCTAAAGCCTGAAGTTTCTACCAGCCTTTGCAACCTGA
Organism: Lithocarpus polystachyus; assembly: GCA_033629205.1. Taxonomy (NCBI): domain Eukaryota; kingdom Viridiplantae; phylum Streptophyta; class Magnoliopsida; order Fagales; family Fagaceae; genus Lithocarpus; species Lithocarpus polystachyus. The sequence goes on from CM066165.1 coordinate 77,690,271, forward strand.
GATATCTATTCGAAGCCTGCCCAAGTATGGGCTGTACCAGAAGGCTGGAGGCTGCATGGGTCTAGTCTTGATTGGGATATCTTTACTTCTTGCCAGTACTATGCTGCCACCATGTCACTGCTGTTTCTGTCAGCACTGCTGGCTCTGTTGCTACTTTTGCTGTTGCTTCTCTGTTGCCATCCACATTTGCTAACTTCCTTCAATGACTGATACCTAGTACTGTGTTAATGGCTTTCCTTGTTAAGAAATTTTGTTGTAACCTGTTCTTTATCAAGTCCAGTGTTCGTGTTCTGCACAAACATAACATGATTTGAAATAAAGGCCTTCAAAATAATTTGGCTGGAAAGTTGCACTTTGACTGAAAATGTATGGTTTCGGCTTAGCCATTTTGCATGTATGTGAATATGAGAAATATGCTGCCCAGAATTGGTTTTTTTCTTTTCTCAGTTTTGGGACCAATATATATGTACTATATTTTAAATATAGAAACATGATTTAGATGGTAATAATTGGACTAGAGCCGAAAAGAGCAGGAAACACGCCAATGAGCCCTAGCTCAAATGGTATTTCCTCCCTTTATAATAGCAAGATGGAGGGTGAGATGGGTTCAAGAACCATTGGGTGTGTAATTTGCCAATAAAAAAAGAGCAGGGAACACATTAATAGTGCCAATGAATAGCTCCTCATGCAAAACGGTAATTTTTTTTTTCAAAGCTTCTAGTTAGCCTGTGAATTCCTAAGAAAGCTAATGATGAAGTGCACTCTAAATAGAGATGCAAAAAACCCATAAAAGCTCTCAGGTAGATAGACTTACTCTAATGTTTCTGTGCCCACTTCCACTTGCTTTATTGTCTTTTTATTTATTTATTTATCTGGTCTTTCCAAATTGTCTAAAGCCAAAGCAAATAAGAAAAGTTTCCAAAGCATTTGCCCTAGATGAAGTGGAATCTGTACCCATTCCCAAATAGGGACGATGGCTTTGTGAGTTAAGTATGTATGTAATTTCGTCCTTTTCTTGTGTTCATTTTGTGACATTGACGCTTTTACATTCTGAATTAGCTGGAATTTTTTTGTAAGTTTATGGCTATTATTAACAATTTGTTATTTATTTTTATTTTTTTTTTCAATTAGAGCAAAGCCATCATGGTTGTATGAGAGAAATGTTTGCTTATGTCTGCTATATGCAATATAAAATAATGTATTTGTACATTGTCAGCATGCTATAATGACAATGCACGTTTGGCTCATGTCCTACTATGTAATATTAACATTCAAAGCTTCCACTCGAATGTCCAACTAACATCAGGTTTAGTCAACTTCTTATAAAATTAATTTCAAACCAAATGTGTTTTTACCAACAGTAAGATCTAGAGGTAACAAAGTGTGAATATGTGTGGCTATTGGATTGGTTTGTTGAGAATCCATAGCCGATCTAAAAATTTTTGGACTATGGCTTGGTTATTATTGTTTTTGTTGTACCAAACAGTTGGATCTAGGATTGATGAACTGGCTGTATGCTGGAACAAAACTATTGGTGCAATCTCACTGCTGCTTGAAAATGAACCATGAACAATTATTCTGCTTATTGCTGGCGGTTAAACATTTTGGCTGATATCTTATTGAATCAGATTCACCACACTAAGATGTAGCTCATCGCACTTTGTTATCTATTTTACTTTTTCCAATGAGCTTAGCTCAATTGGCATTTCCTCCTCCCATAATAATGGGATGGAGGGTGAGGCCATGGGTTCAAGACCCATTGGGTTTGATTGTAACTTACCAATTTAAAAAATATTTCTATTAACACGACTTAACTCCATGCCATCCATCTTTGCTGACCATTTCAAGGGGCTACAAAATTATTGGTTGAGCCAATTGGTGGGTAATCATCGAGCTTTTAAATCAGAAGAATGGGACCTGTTTCCTCTCCTTTTGGCAAAAATTAAAGTTTCTTCTATGTGACAATATGACTTTTTTCTTCCAAGTGGCTTTGTCAATTGAATTTTCTTTTTTCCGTGTGTGGCCTTTCTTTTCAGGTTCATCTGTTGCTGAATGGGCACAAGGGGATGATTTTCCTTACTGGTTGGATCCACAAGTATTTGATCCCGAAAACACTCAGGACGGCAAACGATGGTCATCGCAGCCATCTGGACGCCTTGCAGAATCAAAGTCTTTGTACAGAACATCTTCATACCCTGAGCAGCAACAACAGCAGCACCACCAGCACCACCAACATTTCTCCAGCGAGCCAATTCTAGTGCCAAAATCTTCTTTTACGTCATATCCTCCCCCCGGTGGCATGTCTCCTCAGGCTTCACCAAACCACCCTTCAGGCCACCCAAATATGCCATATCTTGCTGGTGGACCTGAGATGGCATTATCTTCATCAAATTTGTCTCCCTTTTCTAATTCTCAGCTTCAGTTGACTGGTTTACACCATGGTTCAAATTTTGGTGGAAATATGTCTCAGTTTAGTCATGGTCCCTCTATGAATAGCCGACCACCAAATCAATGGGTTAACCAGTCCAACTTTTATCCTGGAGACCATTCCAGCCTTGTGAACAATTTGTTGCAACAACGGTTACCTCATCAGAATGGGTTAATGCCACCACAAGTAATGGCACAACCACAGCCACAGCAGCATAGGCTGCACCACCCTGTTCAGCCATCATTTGGCCATTTATCGGGGTTTCAATCGCACCTATTTAATCCCCATCTTTCTCCAGGCCCGCCCTTAATGAGCAAGTTTGAAGCAATGCTTGGAATGTCTGATCTAAGAGATCAAAGACCGAAATCGGCTCAGAAAGGGAGACAGAATCTCCGGTTTTCCCAACAGGGTTTTGATACCAGTAGCCATAAGAGTGATATTGGGTGGCCACAGTTTAGATCAAAGTATATGACATCTGATGAGATAGAGAGTATCCTTAGAATGCAGCTTGCGGCAACACACAGTAATGATCCATATGTAGATGACTATTATCACCAGGCTTGTCTTGCTAGAAAATCTGCTGGGGCAAAGCTTAGACATCATTTCTGCCCAAATCAACTGAGGGATCTTCCTCCTCGAGCCCGTGCTAATGCTGAGCCACATGCTTTTCTCCAAGTTGATGCTCTTGGCAGAGTTCCATTTTCGTCAATTCGTAGGCCTCGCCCACTTCTTGAAGTTGACCCTCCAAATTCATCTGTTGCTGGTGGCAGTGAGCAAAAAGCTTTGGAGAAGCCCCTGGAGCAAGAGCCGATGCTTGCAGCTAGAGTCACAATTGAGGATGGCCTTTGTCTTCTTCTTGATGTAGATGATATTGACCGTTTCTTACAGTTCAATCAGCTTCAAGATGGTGGAGCCCAGTTGAGACGGAGGCGGCAAGTCCTGCTGGAAGGGCTGGCAGCATCGCTTCAACTGGTTGATCCACTTAGCAAAGATGGCAATACTGTTGGGCTTGCTCATAAGGATGATTTTGTGTTCTTACGATTGGTTTCTCTTCCCAAGGGGCGGAAGCTCCTTGCAAGGTATCTTCAGCTTCTCCTTCCAGGTGGTGAGCTCTTGCGAATAGTCTGCATGGCGATTTTCCGTCATTTAAGGTTCTTATTTGGTGGCCTTCCATCTGATCCAGCAGCAGCAGAAACAGCAAATAATCTTGCAAAGGTTGTTTCACTGTGTGTACGTAGCATGGATCTTAGTGCAATCAGTGCCTGTCTAGCAGCAGTAGTTTGTTCCTCTGAGCAGCCCCCACTCCGTCCTCTTGGAAGCTTAGCTGGAGATGGGGCGTCCCTGATTCTAAAATCTGTTCTTGAGAGGGCAACTGAACTCTTAACTGATCCTCGTGCTGCTAGCAACTATAATATAACTAATCGGTCACTTTGGCAAGCTTCATTTGATGAATTCTTTGCCCTTCTCACTAAGTACTGCATAAATAAATATGATTCCTGGCTTATGCAAGCACAAACCCCTATGGCTGCTATTGGGTCAGATGCAGCAAGAGCTATTAGTAAGGAAATGCCAGTTGAGCTGTTACGTGCAAGTCTTCCTCACACTGATGAGCACCAAAAAAAGCTACTGTGGGAATTCGCACAGCGCTCTATGCCTATAGTTGGATTTAACAGTAATGGTGGGGGAAGTACTGGTGGTCACATGAATTCTGAGTCAGTGTTGAGTTGATGGAAGCTGCTTGGATATCTAGTAGAGCCAATGGGGGACTTAATCTTAAAAAAGGATAGTCATGCATGGGTCCAGAGATCTCGTTCTCTCATATTTCCATGCAACACATTTTTCACATGGCAGCAGTACATGAGGTGGAAGCATGAAGACCGTCTGCTTGTGAGAGTTTAGTCCCTTATGGCTAGTGTTTAATTGTTTTAACCACATCATTCCATACTGGTGCTTACAGAAAACTATTAAGCAGGCCCTTGGTGTTTTATGTCAACTCTCTGCTGATATTTCTCACTCACGCTTTCTTTTTTTTTTTTTTTTTTTTTTTTTTAAATTGACAGGAGAGCTTATTTTTATGCTCTGTTGTGGTCCAGGTGATAGTAGAGTTGTAGGAAGTTACTATGTACAGGTTTAGGTACAGGTCGATGTCCCACCTTCCTTTACTATTATAAACAAGGATGTGGGATTTGTTTTATGTTCACATCAACATGTAAGAGGGTGCATGCTATTCCTGGTTGGTAATGGCGCTCAAGTATGGAGCTGATGATTGGAATAGGTTTCTGAACTGAAGACAGCCTGTGATAACGGGTGATTGGTTGATTATGGGATCTTTCTGAATTGGAAAACAAAACCTGTAATGATTCATACTTTCTCTTGGTCTTCGTATAAGCCTGTTTTTGTATTCTGTTTGTTCTCCTGTTTTTTTTTTTCTTAGTACTTTCTCAAGTTGTATAAATCTTTTACAGACTAGTTTCATTCGTCTACCTTATTGGTCTGACCTTGTACTAGGTCAGCCGTTTAAGTTGTGGTTTGGGTTTTGCACTTAGTCAATAAATTGCTTTTATATTTGCTCTTCCACTGTGTTATTGTTCTGGTTTGTGCTTGTTACTGTTATGCAAAGTCATGTTTTGACAAAGATATTGAAGCCATCTATTGTGTTTTTACTTTAAACCATCTTCAAAGAGACCCGTCTAGTGGTTCTGGGTTATACCATCTTGGATAATGCATCTATGACATGGGCACTCACTGTTTTTGTCAATTGCCTTAGTCAATGCATTGCTACAGCAGTTACATTGGGGCTGTTATGGAAGCTCACAGTTTCAGTCAGCCAAAGATGCTTTTTAGTATTGTAGTAGTTAGTCAGACGGTTCTAGTCTTATCACACCTAACCCTGAACCCCATTGAGGTTTTTGAGCGTAACACAATATCTCTCTTTATGTGAAAATACAGTTTTAAATATGGACACTGGTCATCATACGAATAATAATTGTTTGTTTTTACGGTGGTTCTGCCATTTAAACATACAACAATATTATAGTAATATTGTGTTACATGCAAAAATATGCATGGGAGGAAGGATACCGTGTTTTTATTGAGAAACCACGGGTTTAGTGGTTTCATTTTTGTGATTTAGTACTGTTAACTCTTGTTAGCTATTAAAAAAATAAAATTTAATATTAAAAAAATGATATTTTTTAGTACTAACAAGTAATTTAAATTCAATTGTATTCAAAAGTAAAAATACAAATTATACCTTTTAAGTTTGGTAAATTTATCAAGTTGGACAAGTTTCATTTTATGTCATTTTGGTCTTATAAGCTTGCATTTATATCACCGTAGTTCGTAACGAATATCACCGTTAGTTTGTAACAGCAAATTCTTTAAAGGAATAAAAATATTAAATAGAAATGTATTAGAAACTTTCCTTTAGCATAGATTTTGTCTCGTTGGCAAACCATTACAATAAGCCTATTGTGTCTCGAATCCCAACAATTCTCAACGTGTGGTAGGCACTTTTAATGGTGAAAATCCCGCAAGCTGTGCCATTCCATATTAACACATCTACATGAGCTCTTTGAATTAAAGGAGTAGATTTAATGATCTGTGCCTTCATTGAAACAAACACTAATCTCTTGAAAAATGTGACACTCCCTATTTGTTTTGCAAAATAAGATACCATCATCGGTGAAAAACAATTGTGATAACATTGTACTCCTTTCTTGATGGCCACGCCACTGGCCTCCTAAAATATAATATATTATAGTATCTCCAGTAATGCTAATTCAACTACAATCTACAAGTATTTCTTGAGCATGACTAATTATAAGTTTGATTTTCATCTGTATTGCATAAAAATAAAAATATATTATAGTATCTATGTGTCTTATAGTATTGCATAAAAATAATAATAAAAAAGTAAGGCCTCTCACTTAGGAAAAATAAAAAATAAAAGAGACATCTTCTATTGGAAAATAGAATATCTTGTCTATCTGCCTTACAATGTAAAATTTTTAATTAAGGCTCAAAAATTGAATAAATAAAAATTATTTTTAAAATATTATACTCTTTTCGAATGTTCAACATTTTATTAATACGTTTTTACTATGTTTGTGGTAGTTTAAGAATATATATTTGTAATTTTTCAAAAAAATTTACTCTTTCTTCCTCTCTCCCTATCAAAATTAAAATTATAATTAATAGTTTTTAAGAAAAATTCATTATTGAAACCCATTGTTTAATAAATTAAAAACTGAAGTCCAACATTGTCAAGAGAGACAGTTTTCATATAAAATATGATATTTATAAATATATGAAAATAGTCCCAATTAATGTATTAAATTATATGAAAATGTTGGCTTCTTTTTTTCTAATTTATATATTGCTTATAAAATATTATATATATATATATATATTTTTTTTTTGGTGCGTCTAGCCCCAAAATGTGTTGAGTCAACCCTATTTTTGTGGACCATGAATTTGAGCGAGGTTTTGAAAAGAATCTGTTTGAAATTGAATTGAGATATTCCATTGAAACGTCATTGTTTAGAATTTACAAGTTTTTAAATCTTGTTGTTTTATAGGGGAAGAAACATTTTTTCCTTCTATGTTTGGGTTAAGTTCACAATTCCCTCCTTATCTTTGAAACCAACCAATTTCCCCCTCTATGTTTGGGAAATAGAAAATACCCCAAATCCATTACTTTTTCAATCAAATCCAATAAAATTATAATGATAACAAATGCAATCTAAGAAAATAACAATACAATTTTCAACTTTTTCTCTTCCTTGTGGTATACAACCAATAATTTTTTTAAACAATTTCTTTAGATTTAACTAAGAAAGTAACAAATTGAGGGTATTTGCTCATTTTCCAACCATAGAGGGGAAAATTGATTGATTTCAAAGATAAATGAAGGAATTGTGAATTACCCCAAATATATTGCATATTTAAAATATCTACACATAAGAAAAATTTTCATAGAAATGTGGCCATATTTTGCATAAAGACATTTAACATGACATGATTAATGCTTCTTGATTTTTGCATGATCTTAGTGGTATTAGTAAAAAGAAACTAATTCAATTGAGGCTAAAATTGTTAAAAAAAAAAGATGGTTTTTATTTTAATTTTTTTTTTTACAGAGAAGTGGTCAACAAGTAATACCATTGAGATATTGGAAGAAATTAATAACTTTTCATAAAAGGCTTCACTTAAAATTGTTGCATTTGGCACCACCGTATACCCTTGGTGCGATGGTCACTCTACAAGTATAAGAGCTTGTGGGGTGTGGGAGGCAAGGGCTGGGGTTCAAGTCTTTAGGAGGGAGCTTCACACACATATGCACTTAGATTAGGTTAGAGTAGAAATTATATCTTGTATTAAAAAAAAAAATTGTTGCATTTGGCACAAAATGTGTTGAGTCAACTCTGTTATTAGCTTGATTGATCAATGCAGTATGACCCTCTAACAAATAAGGAATATGTAGTTTGACAGCGGATCAACCTGTTTCAACTATTTAATAGGTTTAATATACCCTTTATGCACCTTAAATGCCAATAGTGTTGAATTTAATTTGCAACTGACAATTATTTGTGCTAGGGATCAAAATTCCATACAAAAGAAAACTAACCGTCACAATTTAGCCAAGAAGAAGAAGAGGAAGTGCAATAAAATGAAGAATTGAGAATTAGAGCACTATTATACATGTACCCTTGTTCTCTATTAGATAAAAACAATTGTTTATCTCCTTCTCGCCTCTAAATCAAAAACTTGCACCTAACAAACAATACGTTATTTGTGATGGGTTTGTTTGGATACTGCTTATTTTGCTGAAAACTGAAAACACTATAGCAAATAAGTGAAAAACACCAGCTGATTCTTTTTGGGTCCAAGTACTGTAGCTTAGCTGAAAGTATTTAAGGGTTGCGTTTTTACTCTTTTTTTTCCCCCTTCTATTCACTCCTCACCCACCCTAGCTAACGCCTGTGTCTTTGAGAAGAGAGTTCCACACCCACCAGAGAAATCTACAAGGAAGACAACCTAATCCGACGCTGACAAAGATTAGGTTTCCCCTGGTGTACTCTTCCTTCCATAAACCCATTTCACCCTCTTCCCCAATTTCACTCCTCTTCCACCCATGACACCTTTCTTCCCATAAACCCATTTCACCCTCTTCCAATTTCACTCCTCTCCCAGCCTAACACCTCTCTTCCTATAAACCGATTTCATGCCTCTTCCAATTTCACTTGCTGACCCTTTTGTTTAATTTCTAGGTAAATGGGTTTTTGAATTGTGATGGTGTTTGATATTTAACTGAATATGTTTAGTTATTAAACTGTGTGTTTGTGTTTGTGTTTTTGTGGCAGGGCCGTTGGTTTCAGTTGCAGAGGCCGTTAGTTTGTGATGGTGTTTCTCTCTCTCACACAAATAAGCACAACGCGTTTTCATTCTGTAGTCTGTAGAAAGCCTTTCGATATCTTTCATTGTGGCTCACTCTTTTCTATAGGTAATGAGCTGCACCATTGTATGCAGCTGTAAGATTGAGTATCATTGTAGCCGCCTTCAAAGCCCTGGTTGTAAATGATAAACATAAATTATTGAGTCCAAAAACATAAATAATCGAGTCCAACAACATAAATTTGACTATCCTAACAGAGACTCATTCAAGATCCATATTGTAATAAATTTACTTCAAACTATGGGGTAGACATTGATGCAATTAGAACTATGGTTTAATTAGTAACCATTGTCTTACTTATAGATGACAATTATAAACACTAGCAGAAGAAAAAGGAACAGGTAAGCATACACTAGATGACAATTAATTAGTAACCACTGTCTTACATACACACCCATGGTAAGCATAGTTTCCGCCAATAAAAGAAAAGACAAAAAAAATGCAACAGGTACACAAAGAAAATCTGATTACTACAACACCAAGCCTAGGCAATCCTATTGAGACAATCCCCTTTTCATCAGAAAAAATGAAACTGAGGGTTCATTTGGTATTGCATCTCTAGCCACTTCAGTTGGACCTCCTTTCTCTTCACATTAGCTGCAAACATGTTCCTAGCCTCTTAGTTTCCCATGAAGAAGCAGGTGCTAAACATATGAAGGCGATCACTCGATTGCACCCTAGGAAGACTCAACACCTTGTCCATAATTGCTTGAACCTTAGTAGCTGCTGTGGAAGCAAATGGTGTATGAGTACTTACACTTTTGTTTTCATCAATAACATTTGAGATGTTCTTCAAAGAGTCGGACATCTCTTGCACAACTGAACGCTTTTTTCTTGATTTCTTGCAAATTCCTCTGAAAAGGTGGACACTGCTTGCCAAGCCTTTCCCTTTATTCATTGCCGGTCCTACCCTCGACGATGATGGGCCTTCAACCTCCATTGGGTCAACATTCGTAGAGGGTTGACATTGGGGGTCAACAAATTCTTTGCTATCAGTGGAGTGCCCAGACCCTTCGGTGCATTCCTTTGGTATTTCACCACTCGTGCATAATGCATTTTTTCCCGTTGCAACCATGCCTTCAAACATGATTTTCATGGACTCAACATTCGGCAAACCTTTGTTTTTAAAGGTTAATGCCTTGGGACATGCCTACATGTGGACAACCAGTAGTTAGAACACAATATAGTTGTAAACAATTGAGTTTTTCACAATTATGTAAAGTGAACTAACCTCAAGCTTTCAGGTCCACCACTCATTGCTGGCCTTAAGCTTCCCAGTTACAGAATCATAACCAAACCCAGTCTCACGCTCAAAACACTCCCTCCAAGCCTTCCACTATTTTCTCAGATGATCCCAATTGTTTTTAAATTACGTGTGAGTCACCACTTTTCCAATTTCACCCAACTGCTTAATCACTGCATCAATGCCTTCCCTTCTCAAAAATCCTCCATTCCTCTTGCTATCTAGGACTTGAGCAGCACACAAATCACAAAAAGCTTTTAGTTCCGCTGGTTTTTTCCACCTAGTTCTCGCATCATTACCACCGTCCTTCGCTTTCCACTCATCCATATTTGCTACAACTTCCTTCTATACTCATTGATGCATTTCAACAAACAGTTCGTATGTTATCACAATCGGTTATGCATGTCCACATGAAAAATGCAAAGTAAAATCACATAAGTCCAAATACAACATAGGCAGGAAGAGAAACACACAAAATTACATGAAGGAGAGAGAAACCCACATACTAGTGTCATAGAAAACACAAAAATCACACACAAACGTTGAACACAAAACCGCAGATTGAAGCCTCATGGGAAACAATATAACCACACACCAACAGATCAGAGAGTATGAGAAGTTAGACACAACTTACTCGTGAATGCAGAGACCCACAGTGGCGGCAACGATGTCCTAAGCGGAGAGAAGGTGAGCTTGAGCAGAGGAAGAACAGAGGTTGGGTTCGTTTTTTCTGTTTACTCCTCTGTTTTGATGGTTGTTTGGAGTGTGGTGGGTAGGTAAAATTAATTTCAGAAGAATACTTTGCATTCACCTGCATTGATTCCATCTCTGGCACATCAATCTTCTCAAAATTAGAATGAGCTCAGAAGAGGAATTAGCCGTTGGAGAAGAGGAGAATCCAATGCATCGGCATTTTTGTTCCTCTGCCATTGTTTCGTGGGTGATGAGTAATACCACAAAACTCACTGTTTAGCTAATAGGTGTCTCCAACGGATGTGGGAGATGTGTACACGTGTGGAGGATTTTTTAATTGAAACGATGTGTTGAAGGAGAAATAAGCTACACTTTCAGTTCCAGTCTTGGCGTTTTTGGAAGCTACTATTTGCGTGGGTCCCATGGATATAAAAACGCCAGACGCAAGATGTTCCTCTGTAGATGCAATCCAAACACGTACATAGTGTCTTGGAATAAAAGTACTTTGACTATCTGATATAAGATAGAGTATGTTTTTGAATCTATTGGCAACACTTTAACAACAACGGACAATCTTGTAAAGTATGTTACATAAACTAATTGGCTGAAATTGTATCATAATTCTAAAAAAGTTGCCTTTGAAATTAGAACAATATAAGTGAAATTAAAAGCCATCGTCCTCAAATGAAGACAATCCAATAGGGGTAGCTATGACATCCTACCACACTACATGCCAAAATTTTTGGAAACATAAAACCCATCAAATTGTATTAGTTTTATTTGGGGAAGAAGGTTCTTTAAACCTCATTTGCTATGAAGGGCCACTATAGCTATGTCATTAAGAATTAAGAAAAATGAAAATTGATGGGGATCAACTAAGGATAACCCATCCTTGGATGTCGTCCATGGCCAGACCACGACCAAAGAAAACAATCTAGAACATTCGTCCTTTACATTGAGGTGATCCAGTCTAGAGTTCCTTCATGGATGACTAGATGTATGGACGAGTATATATATATAGACGACTGAACTATACTTGGATAAATTCTACAAAGAATTCCCCAAGAATTTCACATAATTACACCACGACACATTGCTCTTACTACGTGGAAGAGACTCCTCAAACTTCGCTCCATGTACTCCATAGTATTCCAGCCTACTGATTTTTGTGTATCATTAGTTGGCGTCGTCTGTGGGGACAATAGTAGTGCTAAGGAAAAAAGTTTCCAAGTGTTAACTCCTTTTCCCTTTCCAAGACAAAAAAGGTTGCATGGTTCGGATTAGGTCAATGACTACCAATCCAGGACACCGGGAGAGTGGAAATGCCTCTAGTCACCCAAATCGTGTGCCATCACCCCCCATGACCGTCCAGCAACAGTTATAGTCCATGGCAGCAGCGATGGCAGAACTAACAAAATAGAACCAGGAATTAACTAGAGAAGTTAACAGACAACGTCATTAGTAGCATGGTGGAGAACGAGGACAAAATTTGAAAAATGAAGGGACTGATAATAATGTTGAAGGAGACCAGTCCAGAGGCACCGTTACTCGTAGAGTACCACATTTGGAGAGGGAGATGGACTAGATGAAAAAAGCCATGGAAGAGATGAAGGATTCCATGAGGAGAGCAAATCATGTGGATGATCTCGTCCACAAGACTGATTCTCCCTTTATTGCGTCTATCACAAGTCATCCCTTGCCTTCCAAGTTCAAGATGCCTACCTTGGACTCATATGATGGGACATGAGACCCTTGTGATCATATTACGACGTTCAAAATAACCATGCATCTCCAAGGTGTTCTAGACGAAATTATGTGTAGAGTCTTTCCTACTACCTTGAAAGGCCCAGCCAGAGTATGGTTCAGTAAGCTACTGCCAAATACCATAACTTCGTTTTAGGAGTTAAGTAAGTTGTTTGTCAACAACTTTGTTGGGGGACAAAGGCAAAAGCGTTCTTCGTCCAGCCTGTTGAACATAGAACAAGGAGAAAATGAAAGCCTGTGTACTTTTATCAGTCATTTTAGTAGAGAAGCTCTGTTGGTGGATGAGATGGATGACAAGATCCTCTTGGCAACCTTCTACAATGGAGTTAGTTTAAACCTGTTCATTCATAAGTTATACGACCAGGAGCCTCAGATGATGGCTGAGTTGATACATTTAGCCCAAAGTTTCATGAATGTAGAGGACGCAATTATTGCCAAGAAGAAGAAAAAAGTTGAACGACTGGAGAATGGCTATATACACCATCCAGAACAAGGTCCTCGTCCAAAGAAAGCCAAGATAAGGGAGAAAAGGGATCGCGACGGCAAGAAAGTAGGTTTGTCTTCAGGACGATACTCCAACTATACTCCCTTGAATACTCCGCTTGATCAAGTGTTAATGCAGGTCAAAAATGATCCATCCTTGAAGTGGCCTGAGAGGATGAAAGGAGATCCTAGTAAACGAAACAAAAGCAAGTATTGTCGTTTTCGCCGTGACCATCGATATGATACAGAAAAAAGCTATGACTTAAAGCAGTAGGTTGAAGCTCTTATTAAGCAGGAAAGTTAAAGAATTTTCTTGGTTCGAGAGACAGCCAATGAAAGGCAAAGCAAAAGAACCAACATGTCCACCGCTTGGAGGAATAAGGATCATTGTAGGAGGTACATCAATAGGTAACTCGTCTAAAGCCAAGAAGACCTACCTACGTGAAGTCTAGAATTTTCAAATATTTAGATGACCACCAAGGATGATCACAGAAGATGAACCAGCCATTACTTTTACAGACGAAGATGCAAGACGACTGCACCATCCTCATGATGATGCGATTGTCATTACTTTGACGATTGCAAATCATACAACTAGAAGGGTGTTAATAGATAATGGGAGTTTAACAGACATCCTCTACCATTCAGCCTTCCAGCAGATGAGGATTAACAAAGAATTACTTCGTCTAGTAAACATGCCATTGATCAGGTTTGGAGGAAAAAGATTTTATTAGTGGGCACCATCCCTCTGCCAGTCATGGTGGGCTCCTACCCATGACAAATCAATAAGGAAGTGAATTTCTTTGTTGTAGATTTTTCATCTTCATATAATGCCATTATTGGACGACTAACTTCGAACAGTTGGAAGGCTGCAACGTCCACTTATCATTTATCTGTGAAGTTCCCAATGGAGTATGACATTGGAGAAGTACAAGGAGATCAATTAGCAGATAGAGAATGTTATCTAGCAATGATGGCCATGGACGAGCAAATGCAAACAATGAGCATTGAAGAAAGAAGAACGTTAGCGGAGCCAATTGATTTGTTGGAAGATGTACTGTTGGACAAGTCCAACCCAGAGAAGTTTACTAGGATTGGAACAAGTATGGAGGAGAAGACGAAGCAAGAACTTATAGGGTTCCTTAAATAGAGTACAAATGTTTTTGCTTAGAGCCATGAGGACATGCTTGGGATTCACCCTCGTGTGATTACTTTGATGGAAATATTCATGTTTATATCGCATACAAAACATATGCAGCGGAAAATTAATGGATCTATTTCATTTACAATTGATAACATGTACTATATAAGTTTCAAAATATAGAACAAGAGAGTGTACCTTGGTATGGTGAATTTCAAAACAAAGATTAGAAATACATGAGAACACTTTTTAATCTTCACTCCAATGCCACTAATGCCCAAGATGTGTGGTCTCTCAGTCAGTTATATGAATTTGTTCAAGAGAGAATTAGAGAGTGTCCAACACTCACATATAAATAGTTTCATGTTCTTCTTTAATTCTGTATGTTTCTCTCCTTTTTAACTGATTATCTAATTGGACTAGCCTTTTTGGGCTTTTCTAATTGGGTTTTAGTATGTGGCTTGGAGTGGGACCAAAAGGGAACAAATAAGATACTAGCTCTAATGGGTTTTGGACTTTTCTGTCAACTCTTGACAAGTCCAAAGTTACCATTAATTATATTTAATACCATTATATAAATATAATTGCACTCTAAGTCTTATTAATAAATTATATCCCAAAACTTTATTGTACATGCAACCCTTTCATAAAATATTCGTAGTAATACAAAGTCATTAAAGTAGACTGTCACTTTGTAGTTTACTACATCTTAATCCTTGAGTACCTGGTTTAATCCTTTAAGTTATTCATCATATATTTATGAAATCAAATTTTATACATATATACTTTAGTAACTATTTGCTAAAGTAGTTAGGTCTAACATTCTGAATAACAAACCTATTAAACTCATCTCAAGAGAATATTTTGTATCTCCATAAAGAGACTATGAATTCCATCTTGAGAATATATGTTCTATCAACACTAAATATGGCAGCCTAACATACTGAGGTTTTGATTGTTACTTTAGATCTCACTCCTGATATATCAAAGCAACCTACACTTCATGATCAGGTCCATTATTCTCTCAGGATTAAGAGTTCATGCAAATAGAAGTCGTGAGATTTGTTATTTATTTGACAGTCGTTAGGAGAATAATAAAACTCACAGCGGTCCAGTTCAATATGTCTTAACTCTTAAGATATATCAACACATGAACTAGAAGTCTCCACTTCCATGATTAAGAAAAATCATCTTAGTTGATATGTTATAGTCTTCATAGATGAAATGCCCAATTTGATGACCGATTACGAATTAAATTTCTGAGTTTACAAAGAACTTATAATTTATATCTTCTGTGACTTTTCACATAAATAACATACTATGCATCTCATGGACTATGTGATAATGTCTGAATATTCATGTTACCATTATTTTAGATAATAATAAAAGAACTTTATTAATTACAACATTAAGTCATACATAGCATCATACAATAGGATTTAAGGGAACTAATCCCAACATACTCATCGTCTAAATGTGCCCACGTCCTACAAGCCTGTTCGTCAGAAGAAGAGGGTATTCGCCCCGAAACGAGATAATGCCATCAAGGAAGAAGTCCATAAGTTAGTTACCGCAGAGTTCATACATGAAGTTTATTACCCTAATTGGCTAGCTAATGTAGTGATGGTTAAAAAGGCCAATGGCAAATGGAGGATGTGTGTGGACTTCACAGATTTAAACAAGGTCTGCCCAAAAGATAGCTATCCTCTTCCACGCATTGATTAGTTGGTGGATTCATCGGCTGGACACTAGTTGTTAAGTTTCATGGACGAGTTCTTAAGGTATAACCAGATTAAGATGGACGAGGCAGATCAGGAGAAAACATCCTGTTAAGATATGTGCCCTTAAATCCTATTGTATAATGCTATGTATTATATTATGTATGACATTATGTGAGAAATGATGTATGACTTAATATTGTGTTTAATAAAGTTGTTTTATTCTTATCTAAAATAATGGTAACATGAATATTCAGACATTATCAAATAGTCCATGAGATGCATAGTATGTGATTTATGTGATTTAGTCACAGAAGATATAGATCACAAGTTCTTTGTAAACTCAGAATTTTGGTTCGTAGTCGGTGATGAAATTGGGCATTTCATCTGCGAAGACTATAACATATTAACTACGATGATTTGTCTTGGTCATGGAAGTGGTGACTTCTAGTTAATATGTTGATATGTTTTAAGAGTTAAGACATATTAAACTGGACCGCTGTGAGATTTATTATTCTCCTAACGATTGTCAATTGAATAATAAATCTCACGACTTGTATTCACATGAACTCTTAATCCTGAGAGAATAATGGACCTGATCATGAAATGTAGGTTGCTTTGATATATCAGGAGTGAGATCTAAAGTAACGGTCAAAACCTTAGTATGTTGGGCAGCCACATTTAGTGTTGATGGAACATATATTCTCAAGATGGAATTCATAGTCTCTTAACGGAGATATAAAATATTCCCTTGAGATAAGTTTAATGGGTACAGTTATTCAGAGAGTTGGGCCTAACCACTTTAGTAAGACTAAAGTATATATTTATGAAATTGGATTTCATAAATATATGATGAATAACTTAAAAGGATTAAACCGGTTACTCAATGATTAAGATGTAGTAATTTACAAAGTGGCAGTCTATATTCATGACTTTGTATTACTACGAATATTTTATGAAGGGGTTGCATGTATAATAAAGTCTTGGGATATAATTTATTAATGAGGCCTAGAGTGCAATTATATTTATATAGTGGTATTAAATATAATTAATGGTAACTTTGGACTTGTCAAGAGTTGACAGAAAAGTCCAAGGCCCATTGGAGCTAGTGTCTTATTTGTTCCCTTTTGGTCCCACTCCAAGCCACATACTAAAGCCCAATTGGGAAGGCCCAAAAGGCTAGCCCACTTAGATAATCAGTTATGTGGAGAGAAACATACAGAATTTTATATTGAATGAAATGGTTTGTATGTGTAAGATAATGAATATAAAGAAGAGAGACACTCTTTCATATTCTCTCTAGAAAACATAGAACTGATTGAGAGACCACACATCTTGGGCATCAAGTGGAATTGGAGTGAAGATTGAAAGTCGTCTCGAGTACTTCTTCATTCGGTTTTGAATTTCACCGCATCAAGGTACACTCTCTTGTTCTTATATTCTGAAACCTACATAGTACATGTTATCAATTGCGAATGAAGTAGATCCGTTTATTTTCCGCTGCATATGTTTTTTATACGATACAAACATGTATATTTCCTAACACATCCTTCATTACAAGCCAAAGTTTATTTTGTTATAAAGTGATGCCATTTGGCTTGAAGAATGCAGGGGCTACCTACCAGCGGCTAGTTCACCATATGTTTCGTCCACAAATTGGGTGAAATGTTGAAGTATATGTGGACGATATGTTGGTTATAGTGCAAGTAAGATGCAGCATTTGGACGACCTTTAAGAAACCTTTGACACATTTAGGCGATACAAGATGAAATTGAATCCAAGCAAATGTGCCTTCGGAGTTGCGTCAGGGAAATTCCTTGGTTTCATGGTTTCCCAGAGAAGAATTGAAGCAAACCCTAATAAGGTCCAAGCAATTTTAGACATGGAGCCCCTAAGGAATGTCAAAGATGTCCAAAGGCTCTCACTGGACGAGTAGCTGCCCTTAACAGGTTTATTTCAAAAGTTACTGACAAATGTTTATCAAAGTGTTAAGAAAAGCATTTGAATGGATGGATGAGTGCCAACAAGCATTTGAAGGCTTGAAAGCTTATCTTGCTTCAACTTTACTGTTAAGCCCGTCTAAACCTGGAGAAGAACTGTATCTCTACCTAGTAATGTCCCCTCCTGTAGTAAGTTCAGCCTTGATCAGAGAGGAGGGGAAGATACAAAAACCTGTCTACTACAGCACCAAAGCTTTAAGGGGAGCTAAAGAATGATATCCACCCATGGAAAAGCTTGCATTTTCATTGGTGATAGCAGAAAGGAAGCTCATACCTTATTTTCAAGCTCATGTAATCAATGTATTGACAGACCACCCGCTAAAAAAGGCCATGAACAAGCTGGAGGCCGTTGGACGACTAATCCAGTAGGCAATAGAACTTAGTGAGTTTGATGTGTGATACAAACCAAGAGAAGCGATAAAAGCTTAGGTCCTAGTAGATTTTATTGCTGAATTCACTCCTGTTATTAGTAAGCAAGATGAAGACCAGGGGGCGAAGCAGTGGGTCGTCCATGTGGATGGCTTGTCCACATAGCATGTAGGAGGAATTGGAATAGTTTTACCCTCACCTGAAGTGGCTCATCTGGAGTATGCAATTCATCTACAGTTCTAGACAACCAATAATGAGGCTGAATATAAAGCCCTGTTATAGGGCTTGGAGTTAGTTAGGTCACTTGGACCATACTCTGTGCTTGTCTAGGGAGATTCGCAGTTAATAATGGGCCAAACAAATGAAACAAGTGAAGCTAAGGAGGAACGGATGGAGATGTACTTGGGCAAAGTCAAGCAGTGCATTAAAGGCTTCACGACAGCTTAATTTCAGCAGATACCAAGGGAGGATAATATGGAATCTGACGTCCTAGCCAAGATGGCATCTGCAGATGATATTATGAGTGATCAAATCAAAATCCAGTACATCCCAAGTATTGACGTTCCAGAAGTCCATCAAATAGATGGAATATACAACTGGACCACTCCAATCGTCTCTTATCTTAAAGATGGACTCCTCCTAGAGGATAAGGAAGAAGCAAGGAAGCTAAGGGTAAGGCCAATGAGGTTTGTCCTTATGGACGAGGTGCTATACAAGGGGGGGTTTTTTTCAACCTTACCTAAGGTGCTTGAATCCAGATGAGTCTCTTTATGTCCTGAGAGATATCCATGAAGGGGCTTGTGGAAACCATTTAGGGGCCAGATTTCTCGTCTACAAGATGGTCCATGCAAGGTATTATTGGCCGTTTATGCAAGCAGATGCTAAAACTTATGTTAAAGCATGTGATAAGTGTCAAGTTACATCAATATACCTAGGCAACCATCAGAGTATCTTACTCCAATGGTGGCCCTTTGGCCCTTTGCCCAGTGGGGACTTGACATTCTTGGTCCTTTTCCCTTGGGGACAAGACATGAAGTTTTTAATAGTAGAGATTGATTACTTTACAAAATAGGTGGAAGCGGAACCCGTAGCAAGAATCACTGAGCGAAATGCAACGTCCCATCCCAGTCAGTCAGACAAAAAAAAAAAAAAAAAGATTAGATTTTTCTTTGTGTTCCCACATGCCCCACCTAACCCCCTTCCCCACCACTCTTTTTTCACTCATCACTTTACTCTTTTGCCGACTCACTCTTCATTTCTTTTCATTTTTTTATTTTCTCTCATACACTCTCTACTCTCATATCCTCTCCACTGGCACTTCCACACCACCACCACCATTTCCACCATCATTTTTCCGGCAAAATCATCGGAAAATTTTTGTGAACCCATAAACACCTTCACATCCTTTATTTGAAGTAAAAATTTCTAATCTTTTTGGTGGGTTTTACACTTTTGCTTGAGGTTATTGTTATTAAAACTTTAATAATGATACCCATGTGATTTATGAGTATTGGAAGTGATATTTATGTGTTTTTATGTATGGGTTTTGTATTGGTGAAATTATTTGATGAGTGGGTATATGATTTGTGCTAATGATGACTACTTAAGGTTTATTTATGGGGAAAAATTTAGGATTTTTGAGTTATAATATGTGATGGTTGGTAAACTTAATTTTTTTCATTGCCATTGGGTTTATTTGGAGTTAGTTGAAGTTCTAAATATCTTGTCTTGGAGAATATTTTGATTTTGCTTTCATGGGTCTCTTAATAATGTAGTGTAAATTTTATGGAAGCTAGTCATGATGTTGGAGATGATATTAAATGGGTTAACTTTATAAATTGGAGTTTATGCATTGTGAATCAATTTGTTGAGCAACTTTAGAAGTGGGATATATTATTATTGATGAGGTTAAATAATAGGCTTGCCTAATTAAGTGCTCTTTTGGCAATTCCTAAATTGTAGCTAGATGCAATTTCAAGCTCTATGCTTATTGTGATAGGTTTACTTGACATTGTTTAGGTTCTAGCTAGTCTCCTTGGAGCTTGGAGAATTAGGATTTTGCGATTGCGAGGTAAGTAGCTTCTTAATGGGATTTTTGGAAAATAACCATGTTTTATAAATGTTATTTTTGAGTCAAACACATTTTGAAAAATTATATATGGATATATGTTTTCTTAAAAGCATTGTGTTGTGACCCTATTATATATTATTATATATATGAAAATACATCATATTTGGTATTGCATTTGGGGAATGCATGAATTGTTGATATGAAAAAATGAGCATCTTTTGTTTAATCTTTGATAAGAAAGTCATTGATTTTATGGTATATTAGAAAATTTAAAGATGCTTATCTTGTCTTGTTACGTGGGAAATTGATAGAAATCTTTTGACAAGAATGAAGTTGAAAACCTTACAAACTTTGTGGAAGTTAGACTATTTAAGGTTTTTCTGAAACTACTTAGATATGAACTATTTGTTTCAAGGAAATTTATACCTGTGAGCTTTATATGGTTTTAATAACATGCTATGTGTGATTTCCTAGTGATCACCCGATTTGGTTGCCGTAGTCTTTGTGATAACAGAATCAAATCTAGGTCAGTGCTTTTTTACTTTGGAAGACGCGTTCTTCCCTGTTGCCTATGGGGGGAAGAGGTTCCTTGATTGTGTGTGGGTGAGGCTGCTGCCCATGGGGCCAAGAGACCACATGCAACAGAGGTCCTATTTGACGAGCTCTCTCTGCTACCCATGGGAGGAGAGAAAAACTTTGAGAGTATGGGTGAGGCTGTTGTCCATGGGGCCAAGAGTCTGCACACCAAAGAGGACAATATCATGCCAGTTGTGAATAAGTGGATCCCCTGACCGGTCTATGTGGTAGTATGGTATATTTGTGATAAATTACCGTATGTTAGATTTAATGGCTTCGAAAATTATATTGTTGGTGTTTCATTATTTAATAATTCTTGTCATATCATATTATTATTATTGAAAATGGAACTTGCATTTCCCCCACCCCCATTAATTATGCTACTTACTGGGTTTTGTCTCATTCCATTATTTTATAAACTTTTCAGAGTAGGCAACAATCTTTTGAGACAGCTTTTTGGTGGCTAACGGTAGTTAGACTGACTACTAATAGAGGCTGAACGTTTGTAATGGAGATATTAGATGATGTACATCTTAGAATAGGCTTGACTCATTTTTTTTTATATTATAGTGGTTGTGGTGTTATTCCCACTGATGGGACAAGCTGACGATATGTAATTATATATTCAGACCTCCATTTTTTTGTGGCCAATGGTCCCTGTAATTATTGCTTAGAGCTCTGACTTACTTTGAGAGTATATTCAATAGAATTATTGTGGTAATTCTTGATGTTAGTACTTGATATGATTTATGTGGATTGAATTGCCAAAAAGGAAAATTCTATAGGTACTTTGAGACGTCTTTCTCATACTTTGGACCTTTTTGGGTTTGGGGCGTGACACGAAATGTCAGAAATTTTGTTTGGAGGAATATAATATGCCACTTCGGAATTCCTAGGTACTTATCTCAGATAACAGACGCCAATTTGATAATGCGTCCTTTAGAGACTTTTGCGAGCAATTGGGGATCAGAAATCATTATTCCTCGCCCTCCCACCCATAAGCCAATGGATAAGTTGAAGTTGCAAATTGGTCTTTACTAAAAATCATTAAGACCCAGCTTGAGGGAGCAAAAGGGATATGGCCGGATGAACTACCCAGTGTCCTTTGGGCATACAGGACGACAGTAAGGACTCAGACTGGAGAGACTCCTTTTAAGCTGGCATATGGAAGTAACGCGGTCACAACTACGGAGGTCGGTTTAACTAGTTACAGGGTGGCTCACTACTGCAACGAAGAGAATGAAAAGCAGCTTCGTTTAAGCCTTAACCTTATGAACGAGGTGAGGATGGATGCAGAACAAAGGGTGGCTCATTACAAAAACTTGATGACCAAGCATTATGATACACTAGTGAAGTCAAGATAGTTCAACTCTAGAGATCTTGTCTTAAAGAAGGTATCCTTGGCTACAAAGGATCTTGCTCATGGAAAGTTAGGGCTAACTGGGAAGGACCATACAGAGTCATCAATTCCAAAAGTTGAGGTTTGTACTACTTGGAAGCCTTAGATGAACGAAAGCTAGAGCACCCATGGAATGTGGAGCACTTAAGGAAGTACAACCAGTAAAGAAGACTCGTCGAGAAGGTCAGCATGGACTAGTGTAAAGATTGTTAGTGATTTTTAATAGTTTATCTACTATCTTTTAGCACTTATGTTTTTCAACAGTATTTTATGTTTTCTAGCATTTGAATTCTCTAAAAAGCACTAGCTACTGGCATGTGCTATGGACAATGTCATGAACAAAGTCCTTGTATATAAAGTAATTTGAATTCCCTAAAAAGGACTAAGTACTAGCATAGATGATGTCTTTGAAATGCTATGTACTAAGTTCTCTGATGTTTGTGGACAATGTTATGTACAGTTATTGTATATAAAGTTGCTTTAATTCTCTAATTTAAGTGTTGTGAAATTAACGTCCATGATAGATTAAAGATGTTTAAAATCTTTGGATGCGGAGATATACCGTCATGAGCCATCCTTAGCTGAGGAAAAGACAAATTGCTATAAAACCTAAGGCAATAATGATAAGTGCAAAGGGAAGGAACAAACCTCCCAAAATACTCGTCCAAAAAAATTAAGGACGAAGAAAAGCATGCATGCGACACTTTTTATGGGCAATAAGTCTAACTTGCCAAATAATCCAAGCTATGGATAAAAAGAATAACCAAAGAAAGTTCCAAGAATAAGTCTAAGGACGAGGATAATATACATTCCAAAATGGAGTCGTAAACATGGACGAGAAAACACTTGGAATTAAATTTGGCAATAACAATATGGATAAAGGTGCATTCATAAAATAAAAGGGTAGACAATTGTTGTCCAAAAACCCTTAATAAAGTTAAGCTTAAAAAGGAAATTGTATCAAGACTCGTCTTAAAACATGGAAGAGCCAAATGTACTTGGATTAAATTAAAGTGGTCCAAAACAACAGACCCTTTCTAAAAAAAGAAAAAAAAGAAAAAAAAGCAAGGAATATAAATCATTTTAAAAGGATAAACCACTGGGGGCATCGCCACCAGACTTGAGATTGTCATTAGCAAGCTGATTAGAAGCATCGTCTTCAACATTAATATCCTCCGAACTTGCCTGAAAAAGAAAGGTCTCAGCAGCAATACGGAGCTTAATAGGGCTGAAGTCTATCTCAGGGAAGAGCTCAAGTGTTTCCATATGGAAATCTTCAAATCCCGTTGCATAGTTCTTGTCCAAGAGGTCAGTGTACTCACTGGATGCCTTGAACTCTTTGATACCTGCTTCTTTGGCCTCCCCAAGAAGGGTACAAAGCTCGTCGCTCCTCTTCTACAGATGATTAAGATGACTGTCCTTTTCAACAACGTTTGCTTTAAGCTCTTCGACGGGGTTCTTTAAGTCCTTCACTTCTTCCTCAAGTTTAATCCTCACTCCAGCTCAGCGATTGGACTCTGCTTGCATTTCACGAATCTTTGCCTCAAATCTAACCCTTTCATTGTCCAACTCATAAGCTTGTCTGGATGCTACCATAAACTTTGATATACCCTATATGAAAAGAATTGGATGTGAGATAAGTAGACGAACATATCATTTCTTAAATGATTCAAGACGAGGGGAATACCTTGAAAAGATCATGAACAATAGAATGCTCAAATTTTTTCACAGACATGTCATAACACACTGCAACGTCCTCTTCAGTCACAGCTTGCTGGTACCTTTCCCAGGCAAGATCTTCATTCTCAAGAAGATTCATGGGAGCACTTTTGGAAGTTTTGGATGGGGTTACTTTAGGATTGGATGGCTCCTCGTCCAGGATTTGCATTGAAGGTGGTTTGGTAGGTGCAGGAGAGACGACTAAACCAGGTTTTAGGACCTTTATTTAGACGACTTATGCTTCGCCTTTTTATGACCTCGACGGCTTGGAAGACTCCCCATGTTAATCATGTTGGACAGGGTCTTCCTTCTATCCCCTACCGTTGGATGAGTTTGGGAATGAGTCCTTTCTTGCTTGGTTTCCTTGTCTATTAATCCCTTCTCCTTGTTTTCTTTCATGGTTGCCATTCCTGTAAAAAAGAAAAAATGTTAGGGTTTGGAAGAAACAAGTAATAAAAATGCAAAGGAGAAAACTTACATCTTCGATTAGTAAGCTAGTGAGCAAGCACATTTTCAGTAGGTTCAGGGCTAAGTCCCTAACGTGCAAGATGGCGAAGTGTCATTAGGCAGTGAAACGACCTGTCTGTGTAAGAACGAGCTCGCTGGATGCAGTCTAAATGAAATTTAGACAAGACAAGTCGTCTTACAACTGTATAAAAAAAGGGGATTAGACAAATACAACAATAAAAATGAAATGAGTAGTGAAAAGGGACATACCCTCTGGATGAAGATTCCTTATCTCACTAGTATAGGGAGGAAATGGATCCCTGCCTACCTCAATAGGGTTTCCTGCCCAAAACTTGGAGACGAAGATGAACTACGTCTTCCACTTCCTATCAGATGTGGGGAGGGACTTCACCAATCTATAGTTTAAACCCCTAGCTGAGAATTGGTAAAAACCTAGGGATTGACTAATTTCAGAGGGCATGTAACAGTATGGGAACTCATCCACAGTGAGAGGATGGTTCCCATCAAACACTTCCCTCCACAAAACTTGCATAGAGACGATAAGCCTCCATGCATTGGGATTAAGTTGGTTAATTCCTAAACCTAATCTAGAGAGTATTTCTCTAGCAAAAGCATTAAGAGGCAACCTAAGTCCTTCTAGAAGGTAAGACTCATAGATACCTACCCCAAAACGAGGGTGACTACACCATTCACCACAGACGACCAATCAAGGATTCAGGTCGTCTAAGATTTGGTACCAACTCCTAAGGGAAGTAAGTTTTTTCTCAACAGTTTTAAAGGAATACCTACTGCATAACTATACAAAGTCTCTTCTTCACTTGAAGAAGGAGACAAGGGGGCACTAGTGGATGTGCCAGTAAGTGACCCAGAAGCCATCCTTGTCCTCATCTCCTCTTGCAAAACGTCTAAAGGGATTCTAGGAACCCCGGACGTGTATTGCTCATTCGTGGTGTTTCCTCCACTACTACTATTACTACTGCTATCAGTACTACTACCACTAGGACTACTATTATGATACTCATTTATCTCCCTATCATTGCTTTGCTAGACGAAGACACTACGATTTCAAACATTTTGAAAACTGAAGAAAAGCCTAAAAGACGAGAAAATGAGGATACCTGGCTCTAAACGAGGATGACTAAAGACGGAAACTCCTAGACGAGGCGCTGGACGACAACGGTCAGAGGAGAAAATATGAGAAATGTAAGAGACTAAGGGAGGAATTCCACTATTTATAGGCGATAGACCCAATCACTGAAATGATGCAATCAACCAAATGTAGCCACGTGGCACTTGCCTTGAAGAATGAAACGACAATAAAAACGAACCTCAAGATTGCGCCACGTGTCAACAAAAAAAAAACTTAAATTGCCATAGTGACAAACAACACAAGGACGAGGGGGCAATTGATGGGGATTAACTAAGGATAACTCGACCTTGGATGTCGTCCATGGCCAGACCACGTCCAAAGAAAACAATCTACAACATTCGTCTTTTAACAATGAGGTGATCCAGTCCAAAGTTCCTTCATGGACAACTAGATGTATGGATGAGTATATATATATATATATATATATATATATATAGACGATTGAACTATACTTGGATAAATTCTACGAAGAATTCCCCAAGAAATTCACATAATTACACCACGACACATTGCTCTTACTACGTGGAAGAGACTCCTTTGACTTCGCTCCATGTACTCCATTTTCTCCGTTAATTGCCCATACCATCCATGATGATAGTGAATCCAAACAAGTAGACCCATGACTAACTCTCTATAAAAGGAACAAATCTCATTCGCCCAAGGTAAGTTCTAACCATTCATTACTTTCCATCCTTGTGTCCTAGAGAAAAAACTGATTTAACCGTCGGAGAGTTCTTGGTTAGGTCACACTGGTTACCTTTGATAGTTCTTTCTTTCTTTTTAGGATTCATAACCATCACTATAGCCTGAAGCATTCCAGCCTATTGATTTTCGTGTATCATCAAAAATAAAATACAAATCATATTTTGATTAATAGAGAATATGATGAAACAATTTACGTAAGTAGATTCGTATGCATCCTAGATTTTTTATCAAATAACCAAAAAAAAAAAAAAAATTTACATGAGATTGGATAAGATAAATCTATATTACTGTTATATAGACTAACCATTATAATCCCTTTCTTGTATATCAATCATAAGTTGTCATATTCTAAATAAAAAAAATTATAACTTGTCATATAAAAGAGGTTTGAGAAAAAATTGTCTCTTTTGTTATTTAATAAAGAATCTAGGATGCATATGAATCTATTTACGTAAAATACTTCATCAATATTTTTATAGCTTTCTCAAACCACGAAAACTATAATTGCAACATCAATAATCAGTAAGTCAGCTACCATCTTATGATGTTTTCTATGGAGATTTTAGGTTCAAATTCCCTTCCTCCATTTGAAATATATATACATAAAAACTCTAATTCTCACCTATTTTGATTCTATTGCATGAGCCACATTCGTTACAATGAATTGAAACTTGTTGCTAAAACACAGAAGACAAACTAGAGTTGGCTTTAAGCCGTGGCCTAAGACCCCCAGTTAGAAAAGGCCAACAAAACAAAGGCTTCTAATTAGGAGATAATTGATGTTTTTTTTTTTTTTGAATTTTTAAAAGAACATAGATGTGTTTTAAAAATTGTGAGCTAATAAAAATTTAATTCACTTGAAACCAAAATATTTCCCAAAAAAAGAAGAGAAGACATTATTGAAAACCACTTTCCCTTAGCAGCTTGAGATTTTAATGTTTATAACTACTATCTTAGCAAATAAATTGATGACATTTACCACCTAATCTCTCATAGGATTGCACATTAGGAAATCTCTCTCTCTTTTTCTCATTATCAAAATTGAAAATTAGATTTCAACTTTCTTTCACCATGTATTGCATTGCCCAAGGTAAAAAAATTATTATTTTTTGATAATACATTTTCATCCCTTTTGCTATTTTTTTATTTATTTGAACCATGACATTTAATTCTCAACATGAAATTAATCCTGTTTGGTTAGCATTGATTTATCACATTATATGCTCAATCCATCTTTCCGTAGGTTGAGATTATTCGTGATTCTATTATTAGCGTGTTACAATAGTGTTTTTGATAAAATACATTGGTTTAAAATTTATTTTCTTCTTGTCATGTAGTATTAATTTCGTATAATATTTCTTCTAAAAAAAAAACTTGTATAATAAATAGTGTTTACTTTATTTATCAATATATTTAATTTATAATAAATGTAAACTATAAAAATATCAATTTGCTTAAGAAAAACTGTTATAGAATCTCAATCGGTAAAATCTAAATACAAAATCTTAAGTAATAATTTTATATTTAAAATAAAATTTTATATAAAATCTGAAAAGATATTATTTTAAATTATATTTAAATATTAATAAAAAAGCCCTACATATAATATTGAAGTCTCAAATTTTATTCCGCCGACTCCAACTCTTATTGTTTGACTATTGTGACTCTTCCCTTTCCCGCGCTTCTCTCTCTCTCATAAACCCTAATTCCGTTCTTTCTTCGATCCGAGTTCGAATAGCTGGTAACAGTTTCGAATTTCATGGACCTTATTTCTGTTTGTTTCCCTGGAATATTGCTGAGAATAACAGAAAATTCACAATCCTACAACTTCTCAGAAACCTTTTGTTTTTCTATTTCCTTTTGAAAATTTCTAGAAGGTTTTTTTTTTTTGGGTAATTTATCTTTTGTATTTGTTTGTATTTCTATTTTAATTTGGTGACTGTTGAATTGGTTGTGGAATAATAATGACATAAGTTAGTGTGTTATATTATTATTAAGGTTGTATGTTTGTTTTGGTAGCTGAAACTTTGAGATTCATGAAATAATTGATAGCACAGAGATAAATGGTTTCATAAACAAATTTTAATATAGTGGGTTTTTAAAAATTTTTTTAAAAAATTTTTTTTTTTCATAAATTGATGTACTAATGTTACCTGAACTTGCAGGTGAATCCGAGACTTTTATTGTATTGCTGTGAAAACGGGTTAAGGTGTAATAGTTTGATGCAACTATGAGCAAGTTGACCAACAGGAAACTAGAAGGAAGGTTAGAATCAGTTGAGATTACAATGTAGTAGGGCCGTTATTCGTAAATTTGAATGTAAAAATGTTATAGCTAGGAAGTGAATTTTCTGTCGACATTGTGTGATTGGTTGTCTCAACTGCTTTTATCTTTGGAGATAAAATATGTAGTTCTATTGATTTTTGTTCTAATTCTGATGTGTCATTGTTAGAGATCGAAAAACTTCCCTCAACCTCTCTTTCTTTATGTCAATCTTGTTCATATTGGAGAAGTAGTCTAGGAAGCACGGACATGACAAAATTGCCAACAACTAGTGTCGGACACGTATCTGATGCGGACACAAACATGTCAAATACACACTCACAAAGAAAAAAAATCACTTTTTAATTTAGTTGTTCTATTTTGATATTGAAAGTTGTTTATTTGAACTCTTTTTATGGATGTTTAGTTTAGTTGAACTCTTTTGTTTGTACTTTAAAACATATTTTATTGTTTTTAAATTAATTTTAGATATATTTCTAAATATTTTATTGTTGTTACATTATATTGTTGTTATAAACATGAAGTTCACTCTCGTTTTTTAGCATTACGGCTAGACATAGTGGCTTGAAGGGTATCTTATCAGCAATGTGCAAAGATGAAAATGAGTGCCTTCAAGATAAGCCCAAGGAGATTGATATTGAGGAATGGCAACGTCTAATCTCGCATCTTGGATTAGAGAAATTAAAGGTAAGAAAATAAAATGCAATATATCATTACATTAAAAGGTTTGAGTTTTTGACCACTATATGTAACGAATGATGTTTATTTCAGACCATAAGTAAAAGAGATGCGGAGGGCAAGAGTAAGCAGGTATCCCAAAAACGTTGCTGCAGCAAAGCATTTGCACAATTTACCTATGAAAATTTTCGAATTTTGTAATTACAATATTAGAAACCATAGAAATTGTATCATTGTTTTTGCTCATCATTGTTGTCAAGAGATACTAATGTGATTGCATTTGTTTTACAACACAACAGGCTCTAGAGACTCAGCAGGAGCCCGCCAATCCTGAACTGTGGTTGTTGACCCATTGTCCGAAAGGGCAATGGATTGATGAGACCTCCAAATGCATATATGTATGTATATTACATTTACCTTTTGCATGTATAACATTATCTTAAGTCGACATATTTTTGTATTTCAGTCCTCAAGAAGTATGTATTCATGTCTCTAGCACAGGAGGAGTTCAGTTGCAGGATCAATGAGATGGAAGTTGCTGAAAACCGAGCTTTACCTGTTGATGAGCAGGATGAAATATTCCAGTCAATTGTAGGTTCAAGATCAGGCCATGTCTATGAGCAGGAATATATGGCAAGGCCTTCTACTTCCATGGAGCGCTTACGTGCTGAGCTTGATGCACTGACTCGCATATCAGCTGAGACACAAAGGCGGAATGATGAGCTCAATGCCCAGGTTCAGGAGCTGCAGAGGCAGTTGGCAGCAGAACGTGCTGAGAGGCTTAAACAGGTGGAGTTAGAGCGTGCTGAGTGTGATAGACAGATGGAGGTGATCCAACAGAATATGAGAGAGGAGTTCATGAAATTTTTAGCCAATTTCCACTCTCAGGTATACATATGAAGCTTGAGACAATACATTATAACCATATGCTCTGTTTATTTTATTTATACTTTTGAAAACAAAAATTCTAGGGAGTGGCACCACATAAAAGTATATTGTCTCATTGTCTGTGAGAAATTGGCTCCAGGAATGACACAGTAAATTCATACATTTTTCAGACATTCTATATTTCATGCATTCATTTTTTTCTAACTATGTTTTATTGGCTGCCAGTTTCAGTTGTACTCTGTGCTCTTAAATGCTGTTTTCAGTTTTCAGCTGTGATCTTTATACTGCTCCTTAGTGTTGTTTAGACTTCTAGTTACTTGTTACAGTATAATCTAGTAGAATTCTACTTGTCAATTTCATCAACCTTTGTTTTTCATCTTCAAGGAACATTGTGGGTTGCTAGCATTTCTTTCTTGACCACGATCTCTTTGCACATGACTTTGTTGGATAAACTAAGAAAGTTCCTTGGTCTTTTGATGAATAATATAGACTGACTTTACCAGAACAAGAAATGTTTTGCAATCTAATGCATATCTTGTCTTGCAGCCTCAATGAAGACATATGTCAAAGGAGGAGACAGAGCTGGAAGATCATCTTTCTTACAAGTCAAAATTGCTGGAAATGGTATTCAGGATTTTTTTGGATGTTCACCAGTGAGCATTTATTGACTAAATTTTGGAGTTGATATCTCTTAAATGACTAACTATGTAAATGACTTTACACTCATTGTTGGTTTATCTCTAAATTCTCTTTTCATTTTTGCAAAGAAAAACAGAAATGGCAAAGGTTTGCAATGCATACCTTTGGTTGGTTTGATGGGTAGTTCCCCATGAAGTGGGGAATTTTGACACCTTAATCATCCCATTCAAGTAAGTCAAGTGACTGGGGGGATAAATTAGCAGGTGGACTTTTTTTTTTGGGACACATTTATCGAGTTTGGTCGGAGCTCGGTTGCCAAAGTCTTGAAGTTCTCTATTGGTATGCTGAGCATGTTCCTTTGGTCGGGTGGACGTTTGTTCTGCTTGAGCAATTTCAACAAGAGGTGCTGGGTTGGTTTCTTTTTATGTCTTGGCAGAATGGATCTTGTTTGGCCCAAGTACTCAGCATTTTGCCAACAAATCATGGGTACGTCCATAGGCCCAGGCCCAAAAAGGGATCATTGGGCTTCAACTCATATTTGGACTTTCTGGTTTCTTGTGGCAGTCCCCTCCAATCATGTCCTTTAATAATTTTAGAGGTTTGGGAGAATATTTCCCGAGGAAGATGTGAGATGATTACTTTGAGAGGGCATTGGTAATTTTCTCAAGAAAAAGCATGTAAAGTTGTGTTGGCTTTGTTTTCAAGGCAGGGTAAAGTTACTCTAATTTTAAAGTAAATAAGGGTAAATTATAATTTATTCTATGTGAGTTGGCCATATCACGATTTAGTTTGCAAAATATTAATTGTTATATTTAACTCTTAAAGTTTGGATTAAAATGAAATCTTTAGGGTCTAATCCAAATTTAACATTTTTTCACGCGTGGATGTGATAAATTTTATAGGACTTAGCTTAATGAACCCCACATATAAAAAGAAAATTCCATTTGCCAACTTTTTATTATAATGATAAATAAATTAAAAAAAAAAAACATAACGAAAGTAAAAAAAAGAGAAAAAAGAAAAAAAAGAAAAACAAGGAGAAGATGAACTCGGAGTAGAGATTGAGATTTAATGGTAAACGATTGGATTTTTGACATGATTTTAAAACATGTGGAATTTTCATCTGGCCAAGAAAAGAGAGCACGAAACCCCACACAGATGTAAGCTTTGACATCTTTTCTAGAATTCGACAATGGTTTAATGGCTTCTTTGCTGGTGGTGCCTTTGGTGATTAGAGGTAGGAGTAGGGATGACAATGGGGTAAAGTCGGGCCAAAGGATGGAGTCTTCACTCTTGCCCTGCTTGGCTTTGTCTTACCCCGTCCTCACTGCCCCTTCCCTCAAAATTTTACTTTGTGCTAATTTGTCACACCTTGCCCCACACCTATTAACATTTTTATTATTATGAAAGTTGTTTCATTAATATAAATATATTTGAAATTACAATTAAATTTATTTTATAAAATGAAATTGATTTTTAGTAAGGATTGAATAATATTATCCAAAGTATTTAATTAGAAAATATCACAATAAAAAAACTCTTAATGTTCACGCATTTAAATATTTAGTAATACAAACTAAGTTTTTTATTTTTTTATTTTTTTTATTTTTTTGCACTAAGAGAGCGGAATAGGGCAGAGCTAAAAAGCCTAAACCCAACCTCGATCTACTCGGGGTGTGGGGAAATAATCTTGCCCCATCATCGCCCTACCACCTATGCGTGGCGGGGGGGGGGGGGGGGGGGGGGAATTGCCACCCTAGATAGGAGGCCCAACTCTTCAATTGTGGGCGCTAGGTTTTTCATTAATTGATTTTTTTTGTCCCCTGATATTTTGGCAGATGAGGTGGAAGGATTGGAACTCTGGATGATGGCGATTGAGCTACAAGGCTCTTAGCCATTAGACCAAGAATTTTGAAAACCCGTTAGCTAATGGAGTTGGAAAATCCTTGATGGTGTAAGGGATTAATGTAGGAGGTGCCAGTTGAGCTACACGACTTTAGGTAGTTTCATTTTAGGTATTTAAAGGGAATGATCGTGTGTTGCATGTCTTGTTTATTGGTTAGAGAAATATTGACATTGGAGGGTGTAAAGAGGGACAATTTGCACCAAAATCTCAAAATGAATTACTCTCTTAGTTGTAGCTTATATGACTTTTACACCTACATTAACCACTTTAATGATGTTTATAAAATGTGGTTGGTTTGGCAAGGTATACTGTAGTTTTATTATGGCAAATAAACTCCATAGTATCCAAGAAGAAAACATTGCATTGAAAAGGCTAGAGATGTAATTCTACGCTCAGTTTCTTTCGTTGTAAAATGTTTTAAGTTGAAAACATTTTCAAGTGTTTGGTGTGACCTAAAATGAAAAAAATAATCTTATATCACAACCCACTAGTCACCACCACTAGTTCAACTCAAGAAAACCCATCCACCCACAAGATTTGCACAAGAGTACCCATTAGATTGGCACAAGAAGACCCAACCACCCATAAAATCAAACTTAACCACAATCGGTGTTGAATGCAAAGCCCTAGTGTTGTTGATCTCAAAGCTCTAGTGTTGCTGTGCATACTGAAGACTCCACCATGTGGGGCGGGCTCGACTGTGGCTAGCACAGCCATTGACGACTTCCTCATATTAGAAAGAGACAAATGGAGAGTGAAGGAGGGGGGGGGGGGGGTGGGGGGTTTTTGTGTTTGCATTAAAGCCAAAGAGAAGGGGGGGGGGGATGTGAGCTCAAACAATTTGGAAAATGTTATATGGAAAATAATGTTTTTTTTAGAAGACACAAAAAATAATCATGTTAGTAAAACATTTTACAAAAGTCTTAGTCTGATGAAGTCTCTGAAAGTTGAATAAAAGATCTGGGTTTCAATTCCTGTTCACACCAAAAATTGATTGGTGTTTTAGTCTGATAATAAAAAATTATCATTAGGAGCGGATGTTATAGGTTAAAATTCTCTGAAAGAAAATTACAAAAGATATTCCAGTAAAAATAAATCATATTTAGGTTTGATTAGATTTTATAATGAAACAAACATATGAAAATGACAAAAAACATTTACTCCATTTGCTTCTAGTAGAACATTACTACATTTATGTTTTTATTTATTTATTTTTAATTTCATAAAATATTTACTTTTATCAACACAGAGATTTAGAAATTAAAAAAAAAAAAAAAAACTTTTTTGAGGAACTTGTTTGAAACAGTTAAACACACACACACACACACACACACACACACACACACACACACACACATATATATATATGACATGTAGGACTTTATGCCGCGTGGTGACCCAACCCTGAAAGGCTCAAACTCCACAATTAAATCCAGTCAGCGAAAGGAATACGTACTCACTTCAAATTTGACTCTCTATGGAGATAAGATAGGGTTCTTGCTTATTACGTACCTTAACTAAACATAATATTTCTTGAGATTCCTAATAGAACCAAAGATAGCCACTAATTTATAAAGATTGAAACACCAAGAAAATTGTAATTCTATAATGTGCTCGACTAGGAAAAGGAATCCCATCACTCAGTAATCAAAGAATTCCAGACTAAAAAAATAAGATCACACTCTTTTGGTTCGATATAAATGGGAGGGACAATTTAAAGACAACATATGGTGACAACCTAATTCGGCTAGACAGCTTGTTTTGTCTTTCACCTTATGTGAAGACCATGCTTTTTACTTTGAAAAATGAACCAAGTTCCCTAATGGTAAGCAGTTTTTATTAATTACTCAAATGAATTGGACACCTTATTTTTCTGTTAATTTGAATGTTGTCAATTGTTTTGTAGCCGAATATTCCATATACTCATTTGAAAAGAGTAGGATTTACTATATATATATATATATATATATATATATATATTAGACCAGATAACTTAGCAAATCCTTCTAATTGCTAAACCATTTAAAGGAAACATAATATTAACCATCCAAAAGGTCATGACTATGCTGAATAAAATAAAAACCACAAAAAAGTTTTCTTCCTAGTTAGACCAATATAAAAATTTTAAAGCATCAAGTTGGTTAGAATGAAATAAAATCTCTATATCTAGGACCGTAAATGAACTAAGTTGTTTATGAACAACTAACTCGAGCTTGGTGGCATGCAATTTTGGTATTAGCGTGTGAGTGTATTTTCTTATTTCATCCCCCTCCCCCTATATATATATATATATATATATATATATATATATATGAGTGTGTGTGTGTGTGTTTCTCAAAAAAAAAAAAAAAAAAAAACTTGAGCTTGGCTTGAAAAAAAGAAGCTTGTTTATGTTCGTTTGTTAAGAAAATAAGCCAAGCTCAAGCATTAAGTTTAGGTTCGATTGTTAAACAAGCTAAGCTCAAACAAAATAATGTGTACATGAACAAACTCGTGAACATGGGAGCTTGATTTAACTATATATAATATTATATTTTTATATGTATAATTGTCTAAAATTGTATTTATATAGAATTGAAATGGATTGTATAAGTTTTTCAATAGGTTCATATGATATTAAATTATTATTTGTAACCTATTAATTAATGATATAAATAGTCTATTCATAGTCAAAATTCATAAAATTATGTAAAGGTAAAATATTTCAGTCATGATTTCACACTATATAGTAAAAAAATAAGTTAATTAAGTAACTCGTGAATAAACTCAAGCTTACTTGACAAGAAAATGAGCTAAGTTTGAATATAAAATCTTGTTTGATAACAAATTTGAGCTCTGCTCATGTTCGGAAAAAATGAAATGAACAAGTTTGAACATTTAATATTTGGCTTGGCTTGTTTACAATCCTATTTATAACTTTTGGTGTAATAAAAAGCTTAGAAAATTTGTCTATAGGCTCTATACCCTAAATTTTTGTAATAAAACTCATTAAAAATCCTTGCATTTGTTAATATCTAAAAATTTTATTGAGACTTTGATGGGGAAAAAAAATCCAAGGGTTAACATAATGTGTTTCAAAAGTATCATTGATCCTTAGCTCACCAAGTGTATTTTTTTTGGTAAAGAAAAAAAAAAATCCACTCTTTATTTTTTGATTAAAAGAAAAAAAAAAAATCTACTCATGAACGGCATAAATCGAAACTCAATAGCCCTTCAGGTTCCAGCTTCACCTGACATTGATTATCGATCTTCGGCCTTTTTTTTTTTTGGCTATCCAAAAACGAGGAAAAACTTATGAATGGTTGGCAACTCAAGAATGTTCAAATTCTTGGCTAGAAAAAAAGTATGTTGGCTGGAATGCTGCTAATCTCTTCCATCCTTCCCCACTCGGTTCACCGATTCCACTGAAAACTCTAATTTGTTGAGCGAGAAACGTCTCTTCTTTTGTTTCAGTTTATTCACTGATTTGAAGCACTTGTTTTCTTATTAATTCTAGTGGCGGCGGCATTCTTGAATGAAGTCTATCCAAACCTCAAATTAGCATAGATCTTGACATCGATAACAAATTTTTTTTTTTTTTTGAATGAGATATTAGAAAATTAAGTAAATCATTTTCTTTGCAATTATAACCAATAAACAATGGATTTTACTTTTTTTTTTTTTTTGTCTTACATTTTTGATGTAAAAGTAGAAGAAAATATTGCTTTACAATAGAGTTTCTTCCTCTTCTTTCTTGGACGGTTTCGTACAAATTTTTTAGGTTACATTAGAAACTGACTATTGGACGTTTGACTTTGGCAATAAAGCCGGACAAAAATTTTCGTAAATTTTGGGGTAAAATACTCTGACATCCTATAAACTTTCAAGTAATGTCACTTACATTACTTGAATTTTTATTTTAACTAATTCAGAACCTAAATTTTAGCACAGTGAAAAATAAACCCCTTAACTTTTATTTTAGACAATAAAAAGAACTTTTATGCTGTTGCAATAAAACCACTTCATTATCATTACTTTTTAATGATTTGGTGCAAATAAAAGAGTATAAATTGGCCACACACAAAAAAAGTTAAAGGGGTCTTCTTACTACAATATGAAAGTTAGAAAATTATAAGGTACTTCCAGAGTACCATAAATGTGTACTCTCTCCTCTCACATGAATGATGGGTCTCACCATAAATTTAATTAGTGGAATCCACCATTCATGTTAGAGGAGGGAGTACGCATTTATGGTACTCCGGAAGTACACAATAATTTATCATGAAAGTTTATATACTAAATATGCGAAAGAAATTTTTTTTTTTTTTTCCTGAGAAAGATGCGAAAGAAAAAGTTAAGGAGTCTATTTGCTATAGGATCAAAATTTATATACTAAATTGACTATAATAAAAGTTCAAGTTTCAGGATATATTTTTCCTAAAATTTTAAACAAAAGTTCACTTGGAGAAGTATGAAAATGAACTTCCAAACCTCATCGTTTGTTCAATTTTTTTTTCCCCTTTAAAAAACAGAAAGGAAGAAGAAGAAGAGTAGATTGGTATCACTTCACTAGTTGCTCGAATTATCGAGTCATCAAATAATAAATTCATTAACGGTAAGCACGTCGATTTAAAGCAGCATGTGCAGGGTTCAGAATACCATATCAAAATTACATGAAACAAGGGCCATAATAAATGCTCACTCAGATAACGTAAATCAAGGTCCACGCTTCACACTCTTTTGGGGGAAAAAAAAAAAAAAATCCTTGCTACAAAGTCATTGTGGATCTCGTCAAACAAAAGAGAAAAAAAAAAAAAAAAAAAAAAATCAAAAATCAAAAAACAAAAAAGTCATTGTGGATCTCGTCAAACAAAAGAGAAAAAAAAATCAAAAATCAAAAAACGAAAAAGTCATTGTGGATCTCAATGAGTACACCATTTCAAATCCACCAATGACCTGATAAATTGAATCTTCTTACGTTAAAAATAAGTGATGGCATTAGCTAATATTTTTCACAATTTATTTTATTGTTTTTGATTGTTACTGTATTTGGATTTGATTGAAACATAATAAACGTGATATTAGTATTAAGCCAAAGCAAAAATAATATTCTTTCAATGACAACTTCCTGATTTAATGCACTGTTTATTTCAATATTAAGCTTTATATGAAGATAATTTTTCATATTTTACTATATTTGGTAGTATAAAAAGAAATGGTTCAAATGAAAACTATCTTTTAACATTCTTTATTTAGCTTGATATGAGATAGAGTTGTTAAAGTTGTTTTAACAACTTTATCTTATGCAACTTATTTTAAGGTATCTACCAAATATAGAAAAATGAGATAAGATTTTTAGAAAATATTTTTTAGAAAGTGATTTATTTTCCAAAAAAATGTTAAAGTAGAAAAAAAAAAGATATAGTATTGACCTTTTTTTTTTTTTTCTATTTTTAACTTTGGTTATTTTATAAGAAAAGTCAAATGAATATATGACAAGAATTAATTAGTAGATCATAAAATAGAACACAACAAATGGATAGAAGATTAGTATTCACTAAGAACACATTTGATACATTGAATGAAGATTACATTAAAAATTGTAATATTCATAAGTTGTTACATATGGAAAGCTTAGTTGTATAGCTATTATTTAAAAAGAACAGTTATTCATTTTTTTTTTAAGTTGTAATAACTTGGTTGTAATAGCTATTTTTCAAATTGATGAATATTTATTCATTTTTAAAATAGTTGTAATAGTTTTAAAATTAATATATTTCCAAAAATATAAATTTTCTTTATATATATCTTTTACTAGCTTTTTAAACTTATGAATAGTAATAGTTATTTCATTATAATATTTTTTATTTACAAAGGTTAAAAATGTAAACTATTAAAAATGTGAGGAGGCCCCAAAGTTGTCTAATTGTCTATGGAAGTCATGTAGTAGATAAGCGCATAAAGTCAAGAAGACAAGCGATGCGGATTGGAGCTGAACAAAATGGAATGCCACCTAATTTTTCAAACTCGTGCATATAAGTCTTCATAAGAGACAACTTTTGATACCAGTTACGCCAATCAAAGCATCTTTCTTCGCCCATATTTTCTGCTTAACTTCAGGATAAATGAAGAATTTTTCAATCTCTCTTTAGAATTGACAAGCTCTCTCTTTCTCTTCTACTAAGGCTTAGTTTCTCAGAAAATCAGAATAAAAAAGCCCAAAAAAGCTATCTGTATTTTCTTCTATTACTAGTAGAGTAGTAAAAGAACCACACTACCTCATAGAGCAAAGAAACTTTTCTTGATAATGGGAGTACCACATCTGTTTCAGTCTCAAAGATCTCCAACTTCAAAACGTGCAGCCCAAAACAAAGCCTCAATTTTAATCATTAATGGGTTTGTCTATTTTTGTGGTACATCCTTGCTTCTTTCCCTGGTTTGGTCCCTATTGACGATGTTAGACCCTAACCTTAGTCTTGAAACCATCATATCCAAAACAAGGTTCACATACTCTCAGGGCCTTAACCAGTGCTATGACCCTCCTGATACTACTTTCTATGATGACCCTAATCTCAGCTACAACATGGAGACACCCATGAAAGACTGGGACAAGAAAAGAAAAGAGTGGCTAAGGCATCACCCCTCGTTCAATGCTGGTGCGCACAGGAGAATCCTTATGTTGACTGGATCACAACCATCCCCATGTAAAAACCCGGTTGGAGATCATTTGCTTTTGAGGCTGTTCAAGAACAAAGTTGATTACTGCAGACTTCATGGCTATGACATCTTATACAACAACCTTTTGCTTCATCCTAAAATGAATAGCTATTGGGCCAAGTACCCGGTCATCAAAGCTGCCATGATGGCTCACCCGGAGGCCGAGTGGATCTGGTGGATTGACTCGGATGCAGTGTTCACTGACATGGAGTTCACGGTCCCATTAGAAAAGTACAAAAACCACAACCTGATTGTGGATGGTTGGGAACGTGAGATCTATGAGAAGAAAAGCTGGACAGGTCTCAATGCTGGGGTGTTTTTGATTAGGAATTGCCAATGGTCCATGGACTTCATGCATGTGTGGACCAGCATGGGCCCACAGAGCCCTGATTTTCATAAGTGGGGCCAGGTCCAGAAATCAATCTTAAAAGACAAGATGTTTCCTGGGTCAGATGATCAAGCAGCATTGATATATCTTATTCTGAAACAGAATGAAAAATGGGCAGACAAGATATACCTGGAGAATGAGTATGCTCTGAGTGCATACTGGTTGGCAATAGTGGATAAGCTAGACAATTTGACCAGCAGGTACATGAAGATGGAGAGACGGGCGCACAGGTTGAGCCGGCAACATGCTGAGGTGGTGAGTGAGTGCCATGGTGCAATGACAGAGCAGTATCTTAAAGATGCAGGCCATAATAATAGTACCTGGAGAAGGCCATTTGTTACTCACTTCACTGGGTGCCAACCATGCAATGGAGAACACAATCCTATGTATAAAGGAGATGCTTGTGCGAAAGGAATGCAGAAGGCTTTGAATTTCGCAGATAATCAGGTGCTTCGTAGATTTGGTGTCGTGCACCCGGACCTTCTGAATTCAGTTGTGACCCCCCTGGAGTTTGATCTAACAGCTTGATCGAACACGATGGATTTTTGCACTTTTTATTGTTTCGTTTTCCTAGGATGTTTGTAATAATGTTGACCACATTATAGGGTAAGATTGTAACATAATTTGTGGCCCATGTTTTTATAGCAGCAAGCAGTATAAGTCACAAAAGCTGTATTGGCATTAGCCTAGCTAGCCAGTTGCAGCGACTACAATTCACAACCAATCAATCAAGAGAGAATATCACTGAACTGTGGTGAAAAGATCTTCGTATACATTTTTATTTTTATTTTATTTATATAGGTAAATATTTCATTGATTAATTGCAAAGGGTTGTAGCCCATGTACACAAGATGTATAAAAAAGGTACACCAACATTAAGTACTAAAAATACAACTATCAAGCATCTCAAGCATATTGGCAAGAGTAAAGAGACCAGAAGCATTCACCCACTTAATAAAAGATTTGGGGAATGAAAGCTTTCACATCAAGAACAGAGAGAAAAGAGACCAGAAGCATTCACCCACTTAATAAAAGACTTGGGGAATGAAAGCTTTCACATCAAGAACAGATTTTTCACAACCCTCAAAACTTTGGGCATTTCTCTCTCCAAAGTGCTGCTATGCATTATACTATCAGCCACTGTATATTCCCATTACTCATCTATTTTGATGCCTAAAGCACTGCTGTACACTCATCTTGAATTTGACGCAAGTATAACCCTTTTAACTTCAGAAGCTATCCATTTATATAATGTCTAGGGTCCATTTGAAACATTCCAATCCTTCGCGAATTTTCGGCTGCAGTTGAGATGATGGAGTCCACTTCTATTAGTTAGCCCAGCTGTTTATGTGCAAGAAAGGGATCTTTGTTATTACCTGCCCACAAAATGTTTATATCAAACGCTGCAACTTCTAAAAATTAATAAATACTTTGTCATGCCGAAAAGAATGGTATGGGTGCCTAAAAAATTATGCCTTCCATTTTGATTCAATATATTTCAATCCATAGCTTTTGATGTTGGAGATTGTCTACCTGAACAGCGAAAAAAATTTATTCCAATGGTCCAAAGCATACTGCATAAGACAAAAAACATGAGAAAGATTTACTAAAATGAAAATATGCGTTCGTGCGTGCGCATGTGTTTGTGTGTGTGTAGAGTTAAAGAGAGAGTCACATAGTAATGCATCAAACCTGCAAAAGGAGTCTAATTTCAGGTTACAAAATGAATTTTAAAAGCCATGAAGTATGCTTTATGAAACTTAACAAAATCAATAGGCATACAGAACTTAGAATCTCCGTGACCCTGTGATTCTACAAGATTTGTTCTTTTTTTTTTTTCTGGTATAGAAATTTAAAATCCTGAACCATAAAGATTGGTGTGTATGTTCACATGCATGCATTTATA
Source organism: Lithocarpus polystachyus (assembly GCA_033629205.1). Classification (NCBI taxonomy): domain Eukaryota; kingdom Viridiplantae; phylum Streptophyta; class Magnoliopsida; order Fagales; family Fagaceae; genus Lithocarpus; species Lithocarpus polystachyus. Next base: position 77,732,039 of record CM066165.1, read on the forward strand.
TATATGTCTCTATGTATACAATCTATCCCCAACAACTATGATGTATCTGAAATACCTAAAGAACCCAGAACATTATAAGAAAAAAAATTAACAGAATTAAATCTAATACTAAAACAATTCTATAAAAAACCTAGTATAGTAATAGAAAATGTAGCAAAGTTGTTAAAAATGGATAACATTTGAATAAGAACTATTGTGGGACATGAAGAAATATTTTCTTAAAAAAAATTTAATGCTTGATAATTTGAATCATACAAATATTGAAAGAGCTATATTAGTCTAATTGGGTTCTATTGAAAAGTCAACAGAATTGTTGATTGACGTAGAATATACATAATCCAAAACACCAATGATTGCAAGCAAATAGCCCAATAGAAATGTTAGTTCCTTCTAGTTATGGTTTTATATTAGCATGTTAATAAAACAATAACTAGAAGTAACGCTATCAAGAAATAAAAGACAAGGTAACTTCTTGGAGCCAAAAGGGGTGCAAATAGTATAACAGCCCTGTTTATTAAGGTATTTTTCCTCCCTTTTTTTAGTTTTTGATAAATGACATAACTTTATTAATGAATAAAGAGACCCAAGTACATGGGGATTTTGCCTACATTTATTTACTCATTATAAAGTATGTATGGTCAGGGAAGGAAGAAGGATCATAGGTCTTGCAGCAAAGAAAAAGGAGAGGAGACAAACCAGCCTCCCATTCCATGGTACAAAGGAGCAACGTATTGAATAGTATGAATCCTATCCTTAGTTTAATCTAGACAATCACCAAAAAAAAAAAAAAAAAAAAAAAAAAAACCATGCCTTCTCATTCATATCTTGAGTAATATCTTCAACACTGATGGTGAAGATTCGTCGTGAGGAAGTGCCAGTTTGGAGGACATTGTTCAAGTTATAACCCAAAAAATCATAGTTTTTTTCTATGAAAACTCACTGAAGAAGTAAAATTGAAAAAACTACTCAACTGATTTAGAGATTGAGAGCTTCAATCTGATGGCAGATGATGAAAACAAATCTGATGTGGTGATTGAGAATTTTTATCTGATTCCAGAGATTATCTTCCATCTTGTTCAAGTTCAATGGGAAGATCAGCATGGTTAAACATAGAAAAGTTTCTCTGTAACAGTAACCCAGGAGTTAGGACTTCGTTGAAGTGCAAAGAAGAAAGAGAGAAACTAAGATCAAACAGGTAATGTCATGCAGGACAAGCCAGAACAATTCAACACAAAATTAAAAGACAGAAAAATAAAGGATAGACCTAGAATTCAGAACCTTGGCTTGATTGGAGTCAACACCAAGCGAATAAAAAACCACTTAGAGTTAGCACCTAGGATGGGCTGGAGTTAGCACTAGAGCATGGAGACAATTTCAACATATATATTTTACACATCAAAATAGTCTCTCTTTGATAGAAGTATGATACTTCACTCATATAGGAACACTAAACCTAATTCTAACTGGCGTAGAAAATCCTAATTGCCTTTTTACAAAAATACCCTAAACTTATAATAAAAATAGTAATTAACCTAATTAATAGGAGGGCCTAAAATAAAAATAAAAGGCATAAATGCATTTTTAGTCCCTATATTTTGACTTTTTTCCATTTTGGTCCCTACATTTTTATTTTACCACTTTTAGTCCCTAAACCAATAAACGTCTGACGTTTAAGTCCTTGCCGTCACTCAACCAACAGAAAATGTTGACGTGGCTGACGGCACAGTAAAATAATAATTAAAAAATCTATTTTTGCATTAAAAAATTGCCACATCAAAATTTAAATTAAAAAAAATTAATTTATTAATTTTAACAAAATTAAAAATTAAAAAAAAAAAACTCGGGAAGAACATGATAAAAACAAGAACTCCAACCCAGATCAAAGAACTTAAGAACACAAACCTAAACACAGAATTTTCTTTCTTGACCCGTGACTGCCCTCAAATCACAACCATAAATCCATCGGAATCTGCCACAAAACCATCAACTATCCACCACAAATCCAAAACAACCCATTCACTACCCACACAAACCCATCGGAGCAAACTACCCCACCCAAATCTGATTAAAAAAAAGAAAAAAAGAAAAAGAAAAAGAAAAAAAACCTCAGCTAGTCCAGCGCCATTCCTCTTCGATCTGAGAACGAAATCCATCACCAAACTCCAATCTGTAAACGAATCCCACTACCAAACTTCGATTTGTGCTATCATTGAAACCCCCCACCAAACTCCAATTTCAGCCACTGAAACCCACCACCAAACTTCAATCCAGCCACCAACCATTACCGATCCAGCCACCGAACAATCATGCAACCCATCATTGACCGACCCAAACTCTGATCTGTGCCATCACCAAAACTCCACCACAGACGCCGATCACCACAAACCCACACTCTCCACCACGCCGATCCATAAACTCAGACCTCCACCACGCCGATCCCCACAAACCCACAAAAAAAAAAATGCCAAAGAGACCCATTGATTTGAGAGAGGAGCTTAAGGCATATGGGTTTGGGTTTGGGTTTGGGTTTGAGCAAAATCAAGAGATAAAGAGAGTTCAAGAAGGCTAAGCACCAAGATAGAGGGAGAAAGAAGAAAAAGAAGAAGAAAGCAAGAAGAAAAGGAGACAAAGGAGGCGGAGAAACTGAGAGACCAATCTGGGGAAGAAAACGAAAAAGAAAGAAGAAAACAAAAAAGAAAAAAGAAAAAGAAACCCACAAGCACCATTGAGACCGGAGAGTTTCAGAGAGTTGTGATTAGGGATTGCGGTGTTTTGATCTATATTGAGCTTGAGATTTTGTTTTTAATTTTTCATTTAGTTAAAATTAATAAATTAATTTTTTTAATTTAAATTCTGACGTGGCAATTTTGTAATGTAAAAATAGATTTTTTAATTATGATTTTACTGTGCTGTCAGCTACGTCAGCATTTTTTGTTGGTAGGGTGACAGTAAGGATTTAAACGTTAGACGTTAATTGGTTTAGGGACTAAAAGTGATAAAATAAAAATGTAGGGACCAAAATGGAAAAAAGTCAAAATGTAGGGACTAAAAGTGCATTTAAGTGTCCAAAAAGAAATAAAACTAAAATTAAAATAGTTTTTTCTTTGACTTTCAGGCATCAAAATGGCTAAATGGGATGAATAGTTCCTCACCCCGGTACAATAAATAATTTCGTAGTGTTTAAAGATAACAAAAATTAAGAGTGTGTGTATTCAGGTACCATATGATCAACAGTTTCCAGCAAGGCGCCAAAAAAGAAGAAAAGGAAGACAAACACCATTGAATGCCAACATGCCCTGAAAACATCAAAACAAAATAATGTATCTTATTTTTCTGAAACCAGAGAAATCCACAACTTTCTTAAAATCCGGAAGTTTTTTTCAACATTTTCTTCTCAGATTATCTTCGTTTAGACCAAAAAACATAAGTTAGACAATCCCAATCCTTCACAACCACCCAAAAAGAAAAAAAGAACCAACTTGCAATGAATGTGTAAAAACAGAAAAAAGAGGCTAGCACAGTAGCAATTCTGCTACAAGTAAACGTTTGACAATAATGACATACACAGCTGATTAAATTGAAGTACGAGAGAGAAAGTCACAACTCCTAAATCAAAAGGTTTGTTTAGGCACCAGCGTAGAAATCTCCTAATATTAATGGGTAATGCTTAGCAACTTTACAAACAATTTTTAAAAACTGAGTTGATCATAACTTTTGCAATCTTATAGAGATACCTAAATTGAGGACACGAGTAAAATTGAAGAACTTGATTCCCACATTTGCTTTATTGCACCCCAGAGTTGCAGATTATGCCCTCCAAAAGATAGGAGGTGGAGGAATGGAGATATTTTCAGTAATGGCTTTAGGTGGCAAAGAAATGAGGATTACATAATTAATAATTATGGGATGAATTCTACCAAGAAGAAAATACGAACATTTGAGAGGTTAAACCATATATATATATATATATATATATAGAAGGCCTACACCAAAAAGGCTAAGCCTTATATTGACCATAGAGGAACCTGCCTGTAATAATAATCAATAAAACAACACACACACACACACACACACACATATATATATATTTAAGTATACCTGACATCCCTTCACATTTTAGGCTCTCAATAGCATCAAACCACACTGCTATCAACACTCCAATCCTCAAATTATCTGAAAGCGGACAAGATCACCTAGAGTTACTACTGCCCTCTCGAGAAAGTCTAACAGAAGCAACACGAATCACGTCGACTAGCATATCATCCAATGCTTCAAGTTCACCAGAATCATGTAGTTGGCGATAAAAAGGAGCAATGTAATTAGCTGCAACTTCAGCCAACTTCCACAGTGACAAATCAGCAGCAATTTGGATTATTTTAATAGACAAGGGTCTGGCAGAATCAAGACAAGAAACAATGACATTTGAACAGTCTTCCTTAAGATCTTTCAAAAACCAGAACTCAGCAAGCCAACAAAGCTCTACATATGGTCGCAGCTTGCACAACTTTTCTTCATTTTCCATATAATCCCATAAACATCCAGAGGGAGGACTTGACAGCTCATTAGAATAGAACCAGTTCACTAATTTCACCAATGCTTCCCAACTAACAGGGACCTTAATGGTTCCCAAATGGCTGCACACATAAAATATGTCTTGAGGGAGGAGACCAATAATAGGAACAGAGATAGAAAAAGAATAACAAAACTTAAGAAAGAAAAGAGAAGTATCTGTTGTCTTTTAGTGTTAAAAAATAAAATAAAAAAGAAGAAGAAGAAGAAGAAGAAGAAGAAGAAGAAAAGTAAAGAAAAAAGAAACAATCAACAATCACATGTATTTATTCATAAGGGATGTTCCAAAACACTACAACATCAAATAAAATACAAGAAAAACACAGTACCTGCTGCCCCCACCTTCACATCCCCACACCAACAACATCAAAGGAAAGGAAAAAAGAAAAAGAAAAGTTACACATACTTAACATACTTAAAGTACCCTAACAAGATAATACCTGACACAAACTAATAATCCGCATCACAACCAGAATATGAAAAATAACATTAGTAAAAATCTCTAGAGGGATTTTCATTAACTCCCTTCCTTGAAAGACTATAAATTAACAGAATATGAACATCATTTATCCACACACACACACACACACAAATAAAGAGTATGAACATCTATTCACCTCTCCTTCATTCCTGACTGAAACAAAGCCCGCATATAATCACAGCTTGAAGACAATATAACTTTGTGAACATGTATATGTGGCTTTGATAGAGAGCAAAAACTGCATGTCCAGCACATCAGTTCAGTTACTTTAGCTTCCATGATGATGTCCCTGAAATTAGAATAAAGTTAATTAGAACCCCTACTTTTTAGAAAAATGAAATAGTGGCAATGGAAAAATTCAATTAGATATCTTATTAATCAACAAGATCCTACTAAAACTAATGATTCACTTCACTAGGATATGAAAAGAACTGAACATTATAAATTATTCAACATGGTAAATGAACACAACTGGTAGTCAATCACTACAGCCAAAATATTCAGCCGTGTTCAGTTCTCCATCAGGCAGATGTTCCACAGTTGCATTGTCAATCCAGAGAGCTTTTTAATTGAAAAACAAGGAGGCAAAACAGTATATGTAGGCCACCAGAGTGCTGACCTCAACTAAACTCTGATGCAAGGAGCAGTCATTTATGATTTTAATTTTGAACTTGAAATACTTTTTGTTTTTATTTTGAATTTTGAATTTGATTTTAATGTTGACGGTTTTATGGCATTTAATTAGATATTTTTCATAATAGTGTAATCCCTAAAACCTTATTAAACTAACACCCTTGTAATTGTGACGGACATTAGAATTTGAATAAGAATTATATGAGTTGAGAATGTGTTTGTCCCTTCCTTGGTGCTGATGTCAAACACACTTAGGTGCTGATGCCTAAGTTTTCTTTCAATGGTGTTGATTCCAGGCAAGCCCCTAAGTGCTGATTCTTAGGGTTTATCATTTTTCCTTTTGTTCAATTTTCCCCTTTATCCCCCATTTGATATTGTCCGGCATCAAACTCCTTGTCAAATTCAGAATTAGTGCCAGGGTTACCCAGATAAAAAGAAATGCTGTTAAGAAGCAAAATCAAGATGTCCCCAACCAAAAGATCAGTGAGAAAATCATACGAGAACTGAAATCCAGCTGGACCAAGAGCCAGAGAAAGATCAGAGCTAGGGAAGGGAGTGCTCCACTTCGGATGTTTTTTACAAAGCAGTTGTAATAGAGGCTGTAGATTACAACGTTTAGCAAGAGTTTTCAACTTCTTCACAAGTTCCTCTCCTGCTTGTGCATATCCCAAGTAAACATATTCCAACAACTTCATCAGTGCATCATGATCAACATGAGCAGATAAACGAATTTCTTTTTGGAACTCTCCATGCACCTTCTCTGTAAAGTCTTTTATTGAAGAACCATCAAACTTTTTCTCATTAATAGGCAGTCCTTTAGGAGGCAGCAGAGCTGAACATCGAACTGCAAAAACAACACCATGGACACTCAAAGACTGTCCCTTCGTAAGAATGAGTTGCATATCTGCATATTCCTTCTCATTAAGAGCTTTTCCAATCCTTTTCCCCAGTTTACTTGGAAAACCATACACTCCAAAGTAACTAAGGACATAAGCAGCATACCATCTGAGTCCAGGAGAAGATGTGTGAATGCAGATTTCCTGGAGTTTGCTAACTAGTTCAGTTTCAGTATATGTCATCTCACCAGCAAATATGTTGAGGTTATTTCTTACGGAGCCAGAATTGTGCATCAACTCAGCTAGCCCCCACAAACTATAGAGCAAAGGAATGTCCCCACCTTCCCACTCTTCTGTACAAACCCAGCAACAACTCCTTTCTTGGAATGTATTATGCAAATGAGGAGCAAAGCTCTGCCTTTTTATGTGGATGTCATAGTCTAAGCAGCATTTTACAAGGACCAGTAGGGTCTCTATCCCTTTACTTTTGATGAGACGCCTCCGATATTGTGGCAGACCACAATAACAAGTCAAACCTATCAAGTTAATGACAAGTTTAAGTATATTTGGCATTCCAATGTTCCTCTGAGAGGCTGAATAATTTAGGGCACGTAATATATGTATCAAATACTCCTTGCCATTTGGCTTTAATATTTCAGATAGTATAACTCTGGCTCTTGAGGAAATGTACTTGCTGGGAGAATATATCATCATCAGAACTGCCCTTGACGCTGACTCACTTTTGAAATTATCAACAACATCATTTTGGCATACTTGGCGCCATTTGTAAATAGCATCCACAAATGCCAAGCTATTAAGAAGCAAAAAGAATCAGAAAAATTAATTAGCACCCAAAGTCCCAAACAATAGAGGTGAATAAACAAATGGTAAAACACCAGAAGTTAAACAATATCTTCATCCCAAAAGACAAGGAGAAAAGAAGGCATCATAAATTAAGGGGAAAAATCCAAATTGAGTAAAATTAATGAATTTTAATATGGGGAAATTACCATGTACATGTAATAAGGATGTCGAGATAGAGTTCATTTCTAAATATTTTGGGATTAAAATCTTCCCCACAGTGTGTTGCAAGCCATCCAAGAATATCCCAGACATATCCCCTCAAAACAAGAAGATAATTGGCACTGAGAATCTCCTGTGCTATGGAAATTTGTTGTTCCAATGACACAAATTCTTGATATGACGTCTTGTGAAAATCTTTTGAGAGAAGACCAAGAAGGACTCCGTCAATCCCTTGTTTCCAAAAATAAATGTGATGTTCCCCAGCCCAACGAGTTATCAAAGCCAAACGGCATGCCTCCACTAATAAAGAGACTTGATCGTCAGCAGCCTTTCCAGAAAGAGAGCTCTGTTGGCTGATCCCACACATTATGGCTTTAACAAAAGGCTCACAACAAAAGCTCATTACTTTCAAAAATGTTTCTTCATTTCTCTGACCAAAAAAAAAAAATGAAACAAAATAAGTGTTCATCATAAAGATGTAAGAATCTTAATAACATGTCTTGCAAGAAGAAAAAATTACAGATATTACCACTAAACATTGGGCAAGTCTAAATCCCTCCACCTGAACAGAATGAGGGTGCGATCTGTCCATGCATTGCACCATCATCTGCAATAGTGCTTCTCCATTTTCTATAAGATTCATGGCAGCACTACCACATAAAGCTGGTAAATAGAATATGAAAATTTCAAAACTACAAATTTCAAAACCAAGAAATGGAAAAGGATGAAATTTAAAATTACAGGTATCATTACCTAAAGCAGAATACAACTTCAAAACTGCAACTTTAATAGACGAATCTGGTGTTGTGTGTATAGACACTAAAGCTTTCATCAATTTAACATCATTCCAAACAGGATACCTAGATGGAGGCCACTGCCTCAATATTGTACTCAAAAGTGAAGCCATCTCTTGGAAATATTCACTTGGTATTATACCTCCAGAAAAATCATGTATGTTACTTACAATATGAGCAACAGTTTCTGTTTTTTTTAAAATCCCCCAAATTGCTTTCTCGCTTTTAGAACTCTGGTTTGACAGAATCAGGTTCAAAGCAGTAGCACATGATACAGCCACTTCTACTTGTTGTAAAGATAACAACGATGAGAGAGGATGAACAAGATCTAACAAATAAGGCTGCATTACTGAACTGGGTAAAACATTAACCAACTTTTCTACCACTTTTGCTGCTATATTTAATATGGCTCCATTTTTAAAATGAAGAATCCATACCAATGCCCCAACCATATCAGCAACTGAATCCTGGAATTGGACCACAAAATATGAATGTAAATACTTTAAGAATAACTTTAATTATCTGGAATCAGGCATTTCCAGAAACCCCAAACCCACCATATCAAATAAGAATAAATTTGTGGTGACCTGGCTTTTGAGACCTTGATAAAGGAGTCATATTGTGTTCATATATATCATACTCCTTAATAACCAACATGAGTGAGCAGTGAGACTTCGTTTTTATTATATATAAATGAGTCATGTCGTGTTTATAGATATCATATATGTCTTTCTCTTTCTCTTTCTTTGTCTTCTTTTTTATTCTATCTTCATTTTTTCTCTGTTGACTTTTTTTGGAAACAAACTATCAGCCTTCCTAAAAGAAGCCAAGATGTATTTTCTAGTTACAAATAAATTTGATAATGTCCATATACCATATTTCCGCATCCATTTTGTTTGTTGAATTATATTTTATTTTTATTTTTATTTTTATTTTTATTTTTATAAGTAAAGAAAAATATATTAAAATTTTAAAAAGAAGTGTCACCTGAGTATACAGGAAGAATACATCAGGGATTATAAATTTGTAATGCCAAACACACTGTTAGGGATAATTTTAAAACATTTACCATACTTCTTTTTTTTGTTGATAAATTAAAACATTTACCATACTAGATTCTATACTAATAAAAAATAAATAAACAAAAGGGTATAAGGACAGCATAAAGACTTCATACATGTATATGGAGCACCATTGAAGTAAATACAAAGTGCACATTTTCAACAGCTTCAAAATTGTGATAATGTGAGAGCTTATGCTTTAGTTTACCATTATATAGTTATAGAATACAAAATACTAAAACAAGATTTCAATACTCAAAATTAATCAAAAGGTAAAAACAATTACTATGGATTATCCATAAGCACAGAGATTCAAACAAACACCGTGTTTACCATCAAATGTTTAAAATGTGGAAAAATGTGAATACCTTTACAAGTGGATGGCGTAGAGTATCTCCAGAAATAGAATCAAGAAATGCAGCAATTGAGCGAACCACATGTCTTTGCACCTCAATATCCGTGCTCATCCATTTCCTCGTCTTGTCATCATAAGATCTGCCAATACACAAAGGATTACAGAAGTAGACAAATGTCATTCAGAATTACATAGGTATTTCGAAAGGGGCAAAAAAAAAAAAAAAAAAAAAAAATTATAACTTGCAAAATTGGAAATGAAAAAATCAACCAAACCCGAGCTGGTAAAATGACCATCTCTAACCACGAAAGTCAAGCCCAGTATCATAAACTAACTGTTGAAGATTTCATATTTTAGCAATATCAGTGAACAAAAGAGAGAAAATCAACACAGATATTTACATGATTTGGCACTGTGCCTACATCCACAGGAGTGAGCGGTGTAGTGCCTCCAAACTCCGCTACGCTCTGCCCATGAGGCATCTAGGCTAGAGAACATTGTTACTTCCACATTCAGAATATGACCCATTATCTCTAACACTGACTATCAATTGGTGAACTACAATAGAAACATATCAGTAAACCCCACAACAAATACTTGTGCTATATTTCAACCTCATTTGTTATATTCCTTTGAGCTCATAAACCAAAGCAAAATATTGTTTACAGTTACAGACTCCTTGAAGCCTCTAAAGACTACAAATTTGGAAATAACAGATACCCATTTGAGCTAATCACTCAATTTTGCAACAAATTAATGAAATTCAAACATTCATAAAGATTAACAACGTAATTCCCATAAATTTCTTTCTTTTCTTTACTTTATTCTTTACAATTCAAACAGTGTAATTTTCTTCAACTATTAACAGTTTCTTTTACATATCAGAATTCTTGAAGCTTTGAGAATAGGAAACAAACACAAAACAATACACACTGACCCATTTGCAAAAGAAAAACATAAAATGGGTATTCTAAAAAAGGAAAGAAGAAAGCAAAAATGAAAATTGAAGGGGATTGAGCACCTGGTACCAAGATTGAGAGCATGGTAGAGACGCTGATGAAGAGTGTACATGTGACCGCTGATACTGCGATTGTTCTCTGATGCCCCATGACCATGTTTAGACGATGATGATCTCATTTTTTAACTTTTTGCTTTGTTTTTGTAATAGGTTTAAAATTTCAAGAAACAAGAAGAACTGGGTTTTTTCAAGAATTTGGTTATATAAATGGGAGAGGGAGAGGAGAGTGAGAGAAGAATATGAATTTTTGACGGCAGATCATTTGTACTTCTCATGCCTCGTGTGGAAACAAATAAGGTATAGGGTGAGAATAAGTTTGGGTAAGAAACAAATTTCATAATTTTTTTTCATGGACTATCCATTTTTTTTTTTTTTTGATAAAAATGGACTATCCAATTGGTAGAATATGATTGTTGTAAAAAATAAAAAATAAAAATCTCATTAAAAAGAAGAGTTCAATAGTTACAATGGGGGAAGAGTCGGAATCACCTTTAGAAAACTCTATCTCTCACACACACACACACACACACACACACACACACGCTAACATCTAAGCACACACTAACACAACTGTTAGTGCGTGCTTAGAGCTTCTGTTTCTTTTTTTTCCCCTAAACAAATAAATCAAAATCATATACAATAATCAAATTATATAAGTAATAAAACGAGAAAAAAAAAGGAGTGCTTAAATGAATTACCTCATAGGATATGAATAACAGGTTATAGTTTTAAATTTCGTAAGAGAAATTGTAATTTTTTTTTATCTTTGAATTAAAATAAATAGTTAGCTAATATATATATATATATATATATATATATATATGTTTTACCAACGTTAGAGGAAGATAGAGTTGGGAAAAAAATCTGTATTATACTACTATACTTTATATATATATATATATATATATAAAAGATATAAATTTTACTCTAATATAATCAAAGTGTATATATGTGTGAAACTTTCTCCTGAAAACTTTAACTTCGACTCTTACCCCTCACACCTCATAAATACTTATACCTATGAAGTGACCATTGCGCCAAGGATGCGTGGTGGTTATTACACTTCTATACATGCGACTGTGAGAGAGGGCAAGATTAAATTTTTTTTTTTTAAAGTTGTGTAAAACTATCTAAAATCTAATATGATTCTCAACCAAAAAAAAAAAAAAAAAAACCTAAAAAGAGTTGTTTTATTTTCTTAAAAAAATGTTGTTTTATTTTGAAATTTGAATTTGACAAAGAAACATGGAAGAGAGAGAGATGTGGGATTAAAAAATTGTTTTTTAAAACTTTTCTAAAATATAGGAGTTTTTAAATTAGCTTATTTACATCTCTAATCCTATTATTAAACTTCTTAAGCAAGATGAATTTAATGGTATTTTGGGCATCTAAATATAGGAATCCAAATAAGAGAAGCCCCTTAATTAGTACAGTAGTGTGTATATTTTCTCAAAAAAAGAAAAAAAAAAGAAAAAAAAGTACAATGGTGTGTGTGTGTGTGTGCGCGCGTGTGTGTATAGTTATAGTTATATCAAACTAATCTTTTATAAGTCACTTTACTATATTAAACAACAACAACCCAATAATTTCGTTTAACAACAAGTAGAACAACTCAGAACCCAAATTTTAGTAAAAACACAATTAAAGTCATATGATTATGTATTGTACTATTCATAAGCATGATATGCACTTATAATTCAGAACTTTTTAGCTACGATACAGTATTGATAACTTTTTTTTAATAAAGGAAACGATAGTAAACTTTATTCATAATCAAGGCATACTAATGGGAAGAGAAAAGAGGAGCATTGTTCAATCCAAACAATAGCTTTCTCTTTCTCTTGTGCAACACTAGCGGTGAATATCATAATTAGCCCATGATTTTCTATGTTTTTTTTTTTCTTCTTTTTTTAAGTGAAGAAAGATATGAGTGGAGGGCCCATCACTCTTAATTCCAAACCCATCTAAAAAGAAGTATTCTTATCTAACCAAAATGCAAAAACATCTCATTAGGTTCGGATTTGTTATAGAAACATCCATTGGGGTTTCAATTCTTCTATATAACTCCCTAGGGTTTCCATATCTACCAAATTGATCAATGAGTTTAACTTTCATTAGCTCTTATGGTTGGAAAAATGACATAACCATCACGTGAATACATTAAAAAGACTCATCAACTAATTCACATTACTAATCACGAGATGGTTGTGTAATTTTTCCATCTATAAAAGCTAATGGAGGATAGTCCTAAGGATCGGTTTGACAAATATGAAAACCTCATAAAGGAAGAATTAAAAGCCCAAAGAATGTTTTTGTAACTAACCCAAAGTGCTTTTGCATTTGAGCCTTCTTAAATCCAAAATAGTTTAAACACTTTTTAAACTTCTTTTAGTAGGGAGGCTAGATCAAATCCACAACAAAGAGAAAGACGGTAAGTAGTTTGGACACTTATAAAGACATGTCCCCACTTACTTGATAAAGTATCTATTTTTGATGGGCTTGAAACTAGCACTAGGTCTCATCCACTTAGTTATAAAATAATAGTAATTTAAAAAAAAAATTATCAAGTTTTCAAGTCATACTTACCCCAAAAGATTTCTATTATACCAAAGATTGTTTGTTTGTTTGTTTTTTTTTAATTTTTTTTAAACTTAATCGGAAATACTTAGATATGTTGCTTTATAGCTTGAACTTGCTCCCTCCTCCTTAACCCTAAAGCATTTAGTGTTTGGGGAGGTATTAATCAACCTCATATGCTGTTGGTTACAACAAGTGTTGTTGTGACAACAACAAAAAGAAAATTATATTGATATCATTTGTACTCAATGGAATTCTAATTTAACTTTCTCTGAGTTATGCCTATTAATATATATATATGTGTGTGTGTGTGTGTGTGTGTGTGTATTCCTAAGGCTACAAACTTAGTTACAAACTTGGTTCAATATAAAATTTGGTTACAAACTTAGTTACAAACTTGATTCAATATAAAGTTTGGTAATAAACTTAGTTGTAGCTTAAGATTACAATTTCTACTAAAATAAATTAATATGGTTATATATTTTGAAAATCTAACCGCTTGATTGTATGTTATTTATGTTCTTAACACACATGTCAAATTTAGTATCAATTAGATGTTATTTACTATTCAATCTATAAACTTATTGCTTATGTATAATTTAGATTATAAAAATTTGAAATTTAAACATTTGATTGATGATATAACTATTGATCTTTTAAAATTTTTGCAAGTATAAAGCATATAAGAAGAAAATATAGTCAATGGTGAATTTGTTAAAATTTATTTCTAATAATAAAAATATATGAGTGAACTTGTACTCTTAGGCTACAATCAAGTTTATGGACAAACTTTGTTCCAAGTAAAAAAAAAAAAATCTAATTTTCACTCATCCCAAACACAAAGAGGATGAGAAGATTTATTTTTCCTTCTATTTTTGATAGGTAAAATAGCATGAATTCAACCGTAAACTTCTTATTCAAATTAGGAATTTTTTAATTTTAATTTTAATTTTTTAGATATGATAGCAATTCAAACCTAAAATATGGTTTTGTAAAAAATGAAGGACAAAGTTTGGTTATGAACTTAGTTGTAACCTAATGTTATAACTTATAGTTTTAAAAAATTAACATAGTTAAATATTTTGAAAATTCAACAGTTGAATTACATGTTCTTTATGTTGTTAATACACATATTAAATTTTGTGTCGATCAGATGTTATTTATTATTCAATTCATAAATTTATTCTTTATGCATAATTTTAGACTACAAAAACTTGAAATTTAAACATTTGATTGATAACATAACTATTAATCTTTGATCTTTTGGAAATTTTGCAAGCTTAAAATATATAAGAAGAAAATATAATTTAATAGTGAATTTGTTAAAATTCACATATAATAAAAGAATATTAAGTGAAATTATAGTTTTAGGTTGCAACTAAGTTTGTAATCAAACTTTGTCAAAAAAGAAAGGGAAAAATTATTAAAAACTAAAGAACAGTGAGCAAAAAAAAATCACATTATGCAACCCATCTGAATAGGCCGGTGGAAAATAACTTTCTAATGTCCATAACATGAGTCATGAAATGGCAATAAATGAATGAATTTTAAGAAGCATGTTGTAAATTCATTTAAACAGTTGTAATTAATTTGTTGTAACACATATTTTTCTTTTTTAATTTTGTAAAAGAAAAAAATGAAAAAAGATATCACAGAGAATCCAACATTTTCTGTGACCGTGGTTCACAAGTTCTGTCGCCATTAACTTAATCAACAATGAAATTAGGACTCTAAATTTGCGATTAGCACTCTAAATCTTAAAATGAAAACCATGTTAACACTAGCTTAATAAGAGAATAACTTGTATATATTAACTTGAGCAGTTGATTGATGAATTCCATGTTGTGTTCTAAAAAGCTTTTCCACCACTTTTAATATCTAAACATAGTATTTGTATGTGCTCATAAGTCAAAAACTAATATAAACAAGCATTTGTGAGCTTGGTTTTAAACATCAGACACTATCTTAGAAGAGCTGAAGTTTTGGGTATCGAGTGCTAGACTAAAGTGATTGTCATTTGAACAGCATAAATTCTTATGTTCTCTAAGTGGAGGAGAGAGATTGAAACCCGAGCTACCCATCATGGAAAAGTCAGATGGTACCACTGAACCACAAGAATGTAACAAGGACAAACTACAATTGGAATTGAACAAATTAAGAACTATGAGAACATTGTTAAACAAGTCGAACAAAATCAGCAACCCAAGGACAAAACAAATGGAAAAGATTAAGACACATTTACATGGCTAAAGCCTAAATCACATCAGCCATCAACATGTCATGATTAACTTGAGCTCCATAGACTTCAAGGGACTGCCACTGCAACCCCCAAAATAATTTAAAATTATTTGGCTATGGAGTTCTATCATTAAAACCCAACATGACAAAACATAAAAAGAAACAACACTTGTATAAACAAAAGAAAGAGCAGAAAATTAAATTGTCATCATAAATTAACTGGTACCTAGTTTTTATTATTTGTTAACATGAGGAATATAAAACCAGAATTATTCAGCATTTCTCTTTCCAAAATAAATAGAGAGAAAACTCACTACAAATATTTCCTAAGTTACTTTAAAGGTCAGAAGTTGTTTCCACCATTATGTCATTCTCGAAGAAGTTTAACCTCAAATTTGTCAATTATCACTTTTCTCAAATGGTGTCTCCAACAATAATGCCACTGAAAGTCTGAATCCTCTTCTTCAACTAATGTTGCTTTACTTTGGAACTGCAAATGCAACTGACAAGAGCCAAATACATTAATACGATTAATAAAGCAGGACCCAGAAAACTTAGAAAAAAAGAAGGAAAAAAAGAAAACAATGTATTGCCATCCATGTTTCAAAATACATCAATATTTTGCCTTAGTACCGGTGAACCACAAGACTGTCACAAGGACAAACTTCAATTGGAATTGAACAAATTAAGAACTATGAGAACATTGTTAAACAAGTCATATAAAACCAGCAACCCAAGGACACATCAAATGGAAAAGATTAAGGTACATCCTTTTTTTTTTTTTTTTTTTTCCATAAGAAGACACATCCTATTAAAATCTCTTTTGGTCACTTCCAGAATCTCAAGAAACTTAATCAAGAGTTCTAAGTGCATCAAACTTGTACATGGCTAAATCATATAGCGTTCGACTGGTGATACACCTCAGCCATCAACATGTCATGGTTAACTTGAGCACCATGGATTTGAAGGGACTACTACTGCAACCCCCAAACATTTTTTAAAATTATTTGGCTAAGGCTTTTTGTTATTACAAAACAACATAAAACATGAGAAGGGACAATATTTTTGTAAAGAAAATAAAGAGCAGAACACTAAATTACTGGTATGGGATTCTTAACATGAGGAAAATCAAACTAGAATTAATTCAGCTACTGTCTTTCCAAAATGATAGAAAGAAGACTCACCCCAAATATTTCTCACCTTTCAGGTCAGATATTGTTTCCACCTTTATGTCATTCTCGAGGAAGAAGTTTACCACGGTCTCTTGGACATCATTATTAGCCACAAATTTGTAAATTATCACTTTTTTCAAATGATGTTTCCAACTAGAATTCCGCTGGAAGTCTGAATCCTCTTCTTCAACTTCTGCTGTTTTGTTTTGGAATTGCAAATTCAACTGACAAGGGAAAAATACATTACTATAATTAATGATGGACCAAGAAAACTACAAAAAAATAGAAGGGGGGAAAACAACTTACTTCTACGGAATTTTCTTTATATTTCGAAGTAAAACACATGGTCTCCAGATAAGGTGAAAGACAAAGAAAGATGTCCAGCAACTCTGGTAAGCTTCTGGATGATGAAAACAAGCTTCTGGATGATGAAAACAATTGAACAAGTAGATGCTTGAGAGACAACAGTGGAGGTTGTAAGCTATTCCTCAACTCCTCGAGGAAGCTTAAGTCCTAAAGAAATCAAAAACAGAGGAAATTTATTTGCATGGAGTATATACGATGCAGTACTAATATATAAATTATAGATTATAGAATAGAATAACAAGATAATATGCATAGTGAATGAAGTTCTAAAGAGGAAATACCATGTCATATAAAATTAACGACAACGATTTGCAATGGCCAAAAGAAACCAAAAAGTTCTTGAAATTCATGAACTGCTCATCATTTTTGGTAGAAATTCCAAACAATACGAGATTTGCATGAAGTTGACTTGAACATTGCAGAGTTATCACTGGAAAGAAAGTTTCCGGATGTTTGCTTTTGTTATAACACAATGAAATTAGATTCGGAGCCTCAATCTTGGCCTTCACCAATGTGTCACAGTTTAGCAAGACTAAGCTCTCAAGCTTTTGATGACATATATCAATCTCTCCAAGAATTTTGCAGCTTTCCAGTGTCAAATTTTCTAGTAGAAGTAGTTTAGAAAGATGGTTTTTGAGCCAGTCATCTGTAATGACTATGTTATCTAATATTACATTTTTCAAACTCTTACAATCGCCAAGACTGATTTCACTAGAGTCAGTAAAGGTTGAATGTGAAAAATATTGCAGATTGACTGCATCAACCACAATAGTCTTTAATCCTTTGCAATCCTGGAGCTGTAAAGTTTTAAGCTTGGAGCTTGAAATTGTAAAATTGCTTGATATACTGCAGAGCCCAATTCTCAAATGCTCAACCAGAGTCAAACTTGGGATCAAATCCTCAAACTTGAAAGCAAGGCCTACCAAGTTCAACACAACAAGGGATTTAGTAGTTATTGTTTTTGGCAAAGTATAGAGCTGTCCATAAACCTTATAACGGGAACGTATCCAATAATCTCCAAATCGAAGATCCAACTCTTTGACATTATGCTCCATGGCAAAACAAATTGACTCATCAATCCGTTGATCTGATTTTCCATCATGGTCGACAACGCATAGCTTAAATATTTCCATGTCAATATTCGATTCGCGACGTTGTTGTAGAGATTTTTGCACGAAATCCAAGAATGAATCAAAACCCATGCTTTTTTTCCATGAACGTTGATCGAAATCTAAGATCGGGTACGAGTGACATACAGAATTAAGTGTCTTGGACAAGACGGCAACACGAGTCACATCTTTAGTTGTTGGAAGGAAAGACATGATATGATGAATGATGGGTACAGGCAAGTTGGAGAACCGATCAAAGGCTTCTTCAACTCCATCCTTCTCCATTGTTGTCTATGCCGAGTCTATAAGAATTTGGAGTCTATAAGAATTTCAGGGTTTTGTGACTGACTGTAGTCCAGAATTGAGTTTTACCTAATTGCCTGCGGAACCATGAAATATGAATAAATTTGGTTTAAGTACGCAACCCAATCCTTTGATTAATTGATTCCTTTCACAGCCTTGGTGACGTAGATTGGTTAAGGAAGAATGAAGTATTTTAATATTTTATGTTGTTTTTTATTTTTTTTAGTGGAATTAGGATTTATTTTCTTTTATAAGTTCAATTAAAATCCTTTTTTTAGTTGAATTAGGGTTTTAAGTGTTTTTCTTTTTCTAGTTAAATTGTTTTTCCTTTCTCAAGTAGAAGTAGGTTTATTATTTCCTTATAGGAGAAATTCTATTCTTATAAATCTTTATAGAGGGGTTGATTATTATTATGCGCTGATTAATAAAAGTTTGTTAGAAATATATATATATTTTTTATTTTGCCCACTAGCCAGTGTTATTGTAGAACTTAGGTTTTGTGTAAGAATTGTAGTAATTATGTGTTACAGATTCTGCTTCCACATGCTCACGCTGCATCACTTAGAAATGAATATAAATATGTTTAGTTTTATTTAAAAAATAATGAAAATATGTTCAGTTTTATTCTTGTTTATTTTATTATCAATTTTATTTAAATTAAGAGAGATAATGGTTTCTCTTAAAAATGAATAAACTCTATATTAAATATTAAATACAATATTATTCAACTTAAATGGTATAAGATTTAATTTTTGGCAGAACACCATTTTAGTCCCAACATTTTGGGGTCACAATCAATTTGACTTCTACATTTGGTAACAATTAATTTGGTCCTTCTTATTTTCAATTTGTAGTTAATTTGGTCTCTAAAATTAACTTACTAACGGAAAATACTTACATAACAAATAGTGTGCACAGTTGGCACAATTGATGCTAACATGGCAAATAAATTAATATTAAAAAGTTTTAATCAAGATTAAAAAATAACACCTCAACATTTATTAATTTTTTTTTTTAAAAAAAGCCACTAGACCATGTAATTAAATAACATAAAAAAGAGTTTAAAAAAATAAAATTACAAGATTATTTTTATTTTCTATTTGTTTTCTTTTCTTACTAAACAAACACGAAGTCAAATATGCATAAAGCCATAAAATAATACCTAGAGGCAAAACCAAAACAACCAAATCAACTTGATAAAAGTGTTGTACCCTTAGAAACAGTGTGCTTAATACTAATAATTCCCCATCTAACTTTCTCAAATTTAAATCCTCTCTCTCTCCCTCTCTCTCTCTCCACATCCCCCATGGACAAGCTCAAACAGCTTTCTTGCCACCATCGGACTTCCATAGTTGGATCTCAAGCCTTCTCATTGTTTTGCGCAAGTCAAACCCTCTTTCTCGATCAGCTTTGCTCATACCCACTCTCTCTCAACTCAAATCTTATTTGTCTCTCTATCAGTTTTGCACAGGCCCACTCTCTTGCTCAAGGAAGTCCATTCGACCTTAAGAGTTTTCCTCAGTTCCAAATTTTTAAGATATTTATGTACGTGAAAGTTGATAAAAGTTTGAAAGCCTAAAATTTAAGAACTTTAAAAAAAAAATAGTAAATTACTCTTTTAACTGGTTTGTGTTTTTAAATTTAAAATTATTTAACTAAAAATATAGTTATTTTTGAGAGTTTAAGAATTTATGTTACGATATTTTAATACGCAAAATTATGAAACCCAAATGGAGAATCATGTTACTAATATTATAGATATATAGTCCCCTCTTAAAAAATTTTTTGGCCTCGCCATTGAATATTGTTAAGTATCCATTGCCATCCAAATTTAGAACACAATCTCTGGTAAGTAAATTTTGGTTATTAGCCATACTTGGGGGGAATTTTGGTTATTGATCATCTTGGACTTTCATTTTTGTTTTTCTTTTTTTTTTAAATACGTAAATTAATATTTTTTTCAATTCAAATACTTTCGTGGAATTTTTTAAAGTTTATTTTAAAAAAATTTAATAATAGGGGCATAGGGAGGGGAGGGAGGGGGTAACAGGGCTATACCCCTTGACTTTTCAAAAATCTCCTCTCTCTCTTGTATGTATTTTTGGAGTTATATTTAATTTGATCCTCATATTTTGGTAGTAGTCAATTTGAACTATATTATTTTCAACTTGTAATTAATTTGGCGTCTATCGTCAACGTTCTAACGGCAAATGCTTACGTGACTAACGACGTGCATAATTGGCACACTTCACTCTTACATGGTGTATAAAATATTATTAAAAAATGACATGTAAGCTATTAAATTGAAGAAAAAAAATCAAAAACGAAAAAAAAAATTCAGAATTAAAAAGATAGGAAAAAAAAAAATGAAAAGATCAATTCCAAATTTCTTGTACTTTTTTGCCAACCAAACACAAAACTCAAACCTATATTTGAACAAACAGCAGACACAAAGGTCTCGTTTTCCTACTCTCATCACCTGTTTCTCTTTCTTTATCTCCCTATCTCTCTTCCTCACTTGCAAACCCAAGCTCTAACTTTATGATCGGTCTTTTTTCCAAAATAACTATAAAAGCCCAACAATATAGTTAGTAAGCAAACGTTTCAAACAAATTTGGTTTCTAACAATTCAAGTCCAGAGGACTCAATTTTGGGGTCGGAAATCGAGTGCTACGAACTCGGTTTTCCCATTACGCGCTAAGCTGAGCTGGATAAGTTGTCCACGTGGCCTGGAAATCGAGTGCGGTGCACTCGGTTTCTGTTCATGAAAATCGAGTCCATTGCACTCGACTTCTGTGAACAGAAACCGAGTGCACTGGACTCGATTTCCTTGTCCTCCCACCTCACGTGCTCTCTGACGTTGCGCTGCTCTGACGTGATGGATGTGATAATACAATGACTGACTCAATGAAAATCGAGGTCAGTAAACTCGATTTTCTTGCATGGGTCCCACCTGGGACCTCTTTTCCCCCTTGTCCGTCTCATGCCTTCTCTTTTTACTCTCACAGCTTCTCTTCAGCTCTCACATCTCTTAAGCTCTCACAGAACTCTTCAGCTCTCATTTCTTTTCAGCTTACAAACACACTCACTCACTCACAACTTTCCCACCTTCTCACACAACACTCATCCCACACAACAATCTCCTTAACAACACTCATTTAAAGGTAATATTTTTACAATATTGTTATTATTTGCTAAGTTTTTTTTTTTAAAGAAAAAATTTGAATATTACGAATTTTTATTTTTTTATTTTGTTAGTATAATGTGATTAACTTATTTGTTAGCATGTTGTGATTAGTATATTTGTTAGTATATTGTGATTATTTTCCATTTTTTAAAATTAATATTATGGTTAATTATTGGAAATATTTAGTACTAAATATTGTGATTAATGTTATTACAACATATTGGGAATTTTTTTTTTGTTAGTGTAAATATTGTGATTATTGGTAATGTTTTTACAATATTGTAATTATTTGCTAGGTTTTTATTAAGGAAAAATTTAGAACATATTAGGAAGTTTTTTGTTTTTTTTTTTTTTTTAGGTAGTGATTAATTTATTTGTTAGTAGTGATTAATTTACTTGTTAACATATTGTGATTAGTTTATTTGTTAGTATAATGTGATTAATTTATTTGTTAACATATTGTGATTAGTATATTGTGGTTATTTGCCATTTTTTAAAATTAATATTATGATTAATTATTGGGAATATTTAGTACTAAATATTGTGATTGATGTTATTACAACATATTGGGAATATATGTTTTTTTTTTTTTTGTTAGTGTAAATATTGTGATTAAATTATTTGCTAAGTTTTTTTAAAAAATTAATATTGTGATTAATTTTGTTATTACAACATATGAGAATATTTGTTATTTTTTTTTTTGTTTGTTAGTGTAAATATTGTGATTAATAATATGCTAGGTTTTAAAGCTAAAAAATTAATAAATATTGTGATCAATTGTTAGGAATATTTAGTACTTTTAGGTTTTTATCATGGGTATGAAATGAATTATGCGTTTAATAATGAAGATAGTATTTGTAGTTTTTTTAGTATAAATTATTTCAAAATATATTTGTTTATGATTTGTAACAGAGGTTTCAATAGATAACTGGTTGGTATAATATTTTTATTCACATACATCAATTTGAATGGGTTTTGAAAGTCATGCCCCTAGAATGATTTGGAATTTTAAAAGAATATGAAATTGGTATTAACTATTTTTGTACATGCAAATTTGGTTAAGGTTAGTATTGTTGGCTTTTCATACGTAAAGTTTTGTGATTGATGTTGATTGAGAATTATAAATTTGTCACTAATACAGTTGCACTTGAGGATCTATATAGGTTGACAATGATCTATATAAATATATACTACGGTGGACCCCTTAGCAATGCCGACCCTTATGACGGAGTCCCATTTCAAGGTCCGGGTATCCAGTGCTACTATATGATGATACATCGTAAGCTAAAGACCCTGAATGAATTGAAAATAAAAATTATGGAAGAGCTACAAGTGAACCCTGCTTTGCATGACATACATATTACTTTCCGTTGTCCACATGAAGTCTTCAATCAATGCATTAATTACAGATATATGGCGATAAAAGAAGACAAACATGTGAAGATCATGTTTAGCATGAAGCAGAAATGGGCACAAGTAGCAAATATTGAGTTGTACGTCACTTTAGAGCCACGTGCGGAAGTCAGCATAGAGGAAATTATACAAACAACTACATCTCTACAAGTAGCAGTCCTAGATAATCACAATAACATTACATTGGGAGGCTATACACCCCCTTTTCAAGAGACACCAACAACAATTGAGAGTGAACCTAGCAATAGATATGAAGATCAATTTTGTACACATCGAGGTGAATCCTCTACACTTCCAGTTGTTGAAGACGAAGACTGTTTTGGGGAAGATCTTGACGATAGAGATGAGTATGAAGAGAGGATTGAGCGAGACGACTTTGACAGGGGTGTTGATGACCATGAAATTACTCCCAATCCTCATGTTGATGATATGGCTGAATGTGATGAAGATGATGCGGACGCTGCTATTACAGTTCAGCATGTTACAAATACGCCCCCCGTTTATGAACCTCCTGCCTCATCATTTTATGCAAATACTTGGGAAAATATGGTTGATCCTGAAGTTGTTCAGCAAGCATTTGCTTCTTCTTGGAATGCGGACATGAATTTTGCAAAAGGGTTGATTTTTGCGAACAAAGAGGCGGTGAAACATGCATTAACAATTTATGCTGCAAAGGGTAACAAAAACTTTATCATTGATAGGTCGACCAAAAGTAGGTTGTCTGTGAAATGCATGGATGAGTCCTGCCAGTGGTACGTTGGGGCAGTCCTGAAGCTAGAACTTGGACTATGGATTGTCACATCTTATATGGGTCCTCATAGTTGTATGTCCCTTGGCATGACCCTTGATGGTAGAATGATGGATTGTAATTTTCTTGCAGCAAAATTTGTTCCATTGTTGCAAAAAAATCACACGGCAACAATTTTTCACCTCAGAGATTTCATTACAGCGAAGTATTATGAACATAAGCTTTCTTACTATAAGATATAGGATGCGAAACAAAAGGCTATTGCAAAGATATTCGGGGATTGGGAAGAGTCTTACCAAAGGTTGAGAAAGTTATTGTTGGCATACTCGGATCAAGAAATTGGCACTCGGTTTTGGTATCACACCATACGCAGTGAGGTGTCCGGTGACACAATATTACGCTATGTATTTTGGGCTTTCGCTCCATGCATTGAAGGATTCAAACATTGTAAGCCAGTGATCAGTATTGATGGGACCCATTTGTATGGTAAATATCGAGGGGTGTTGTTGATTGCAATGGCCACCGATGCCAACAACAAGGTTTTGCCTCTCGCCTTTGCTGTTGTGGACAAAGAATCAGGGCCTAGTTGGAGCTGGTTTTTAACATGCCTCAGGAATTCATTGGAATATGTGATAGTAGATAAGGACATCTGTGTAATTTCTGACCGACATAAGGGTATTCAAAACGGAATTGCGAATTGGCGTATAGATGATGATGGACGAGTACGAGTAATTCATAGATATTGCCTTCGACACGTTGCTAGCAACTTCAACACGCATTTTCAAGACGCCACTTTAAAGTCATTGACCTTGAAAGCGGGGTATGCTACTCAAGAAGCTAAATTTGAGTTGTACATGCAACCTATCGAGGAAGCTAAGATCGAGGCCCTTAGGAAGAAACTGAGAACCGGGCGGCAGGAAAGTGAACCCGACTCATCCATCATGCCATACACATATCTAATGAAAGAGGATCTAGACATGTGGACCCAACTACATGATGGTGGATACCGTTATGGGGCTATGATAACCAATGTCTCGGAGTGCTTCAATGGAGTACTCAAAGGTGCTCGTGGCCTGCCCATTGCTGCGATGGTTGAATTCACTTTGAGCAAACTTGTCGCGTATTTTCATGATCGACACAAAGAAATTACTCATGATCTCTCGGAGGGCAAGGTGTGGAGTACATATGTGTTAAACATCTATGATGCGAATCTGAGAAAATCAATAACACACTCTGTAAGGGCGTTTAATAATTTCCTTGGTACATATCAAGTGGAGACCGCATACAACAACTATAGCTCTGGAGGGGGACACCATAGTCATGCAATAAACATAAAGGCTAGAACATGTAGTTGTGGAAAGTGGCAAAATTGAAAGATCCCTTGTTCACATGCAATTACAGTTCTTTAGTTGTTGGGGCAAGATGCGACTACATATATTGACCCATGTTATAGTTTGGAGAACGCCATTCGCACGTACTCACATCAATTTTTGGTGCCAAAGTTAGAGTCATTGTGGAGGGATGTGGACGGTCCAAAGTGGGTGCCTGACCCAGCCCTGTTGCGGGGCAAAGGTCGACCTGTGAAGTCTAGGATACGGAATGAGATGGATGGGGTCCGGCGATAACCGGGAAGCCGGAGGCCTGATTCTGACTTGAGGGAAATTCAACAAAAGCAGAGCTGTGGACTGTGTCATCAACATGGGCATAACCGTAGACGATGTCTGCTTTCCCGTGGAGCTTCGACAAGCAGTACTGATCCAAACTAGGTAAGTGATGCTTTGATATAAAATGCCATGATTGTATCAATTAGCCAAGCTAGATAGATTAGTACCTTCGTTTTGGCTTTTGCCATCTGACGACAATATTTCAATTTTTGTCAGGCATGCAGATACTGGAACATGTTGGTATGGCATTGTAGATGTAAATTGTGATTCTCGTTATGGTGTATTCGAACTTACCACCATCGGCACAATTATTATTTTGTTTATCACTAAATGCACTTGTAATCGAAGTATTCTATATCCAATGTACTTGTTTCTAGATTATGATATTATGAATGTTTAATATGGTCTTTCAATTAGTTGTTACTTATTTCCATTCTTTTCCCCCTTTAGCTCTTGGTATTGGGTTGTGATTTATCTTCAGAATAGATGCTTAATTTTATACTTAATCATAATATGTTAACCGGTGGTTGATTTTGTAGGGGTGGTCGGTGGTTGTGGGTTGTGGCGGTTGATCTATGGGTGTGGGGGGTGGAGCATTTTGTATATATATATATATATATATATATTTGTAAAAGTTTTTTTAGATTATTTTAATTTGTTGGATATATTATTTTAATGTGTTGAAGGAAAAAATTGAATATCTGATGCATGGGATATTGTAAAGTGGTGCGTTAAAATAGAAAAAGTAGGATTTTATGTGTGAAAATGGCATTTGAGATAGAAGAGCTGATGAGAATGCTCTTAAATGAGCAAAATGAAAATTATACCAGAATTTGGAAGTTTTAAAAGTATATTTCTTATATGATTCTCAAGAATTGCAAAATTGTTAGGTTGAACCTATAATGGTGTCATGAATACTATACAAAAATGTGATGGTTTTTAGTTTTGTTTGAAAGTTTGAATGGGCTCAAAAGTGTTACGTAAGTGATTTGGTTTTGAGCTTTGGCGTACAGTGCTAGATTATTTCAGGATTGGTGTACAGTGTTTGGTATTTCTGCAGGATTGAAAAAAAAAATTTGCGTAAAACTCGAGTCTGTTGTCATCAAGTACTGTAGACAGTACTCGAGTTCCTAGTCCTCGAGTCCAGCTCTGTGTTTCCTGGACTCTCTGCCTGAAAACTCGAGTTCTGCGAACTCGGGTACTAATCATAGAACTCGAGTTCACTGAACTCGAGCTCTCTTGTTTTTTTTTTTTTTTTTTTTTCTTTTTTCCTTTATTATCCGTAAATCTTGGCATCAAGCCCCTCTATTCTCAGGTTTCTCTTATAATATCTCTTCACTTTGCGACTAAACTAGCAACATCAATCCACAGACTCTCTCTCTACAACGAAACATATGCATCGGTGATTTTGAGGTCATGTGATCTTTGTCTTTCAATTTATGGCGTTTGAAATTTTGGGTGATTCTGAAGAAACTGAAGGAAAACAAGGAAAATTGAAGCCAGTCAGAGAAATAGTGGAGAAATAAGGCATGGCTTTCACCATTGAGGAAAAAAAAAATAAAAAACCGTTAATAATTTTATCATTCATTTGCTGAGATGTTTATTTTAAACACTTGACAGTAATTAAAATGAGAACCTAAGGAACGATACCTAAAGAATCACATCGCCAACTGTGTTTTATTTGTTTTTTCTTTACATAATTTTTTTATTCATTCCAAGTCACATAAGCACCAAGAACACAACTAAACCCTAAAATATAAAATACTTCTCAGTAAATATTTTCAGCTGAACATTAGTATGAAAATATGCACACATGATCGAATCACATAAAGGATGAGGCAAGAGGGAGAAGATATTGTTTCTGTAATATAAGTGAAACTACAAAAGTAAGCTTATTCAGATATTGCAATACGTGTTAAACAAATTAAATGATAACCACTAAAGGAAATGCACTTAATAAGTAGAAAAAGATCACATGTAATTGTATCCAAGAAAATAATAAATAAATAGTTTAATAATCACTCTAAAGTATTGAAACAGCCGTTTTTCATTTTGATGCACCATGTCTCTAGGCATGCCACTATAGTACCAATGACTCCGAAGTGAAGTACAAGAGAATGCTCCTTCCAGGAACATGATGAAACCGGCAATAAGAAAGGAAGCATACAAAGCTGGGCCTACTGCCCAAGCAACTTACACTTAGTCTGAATATCTCTTTTTGTCGCCTTCGCAATTTTATCCCTTTTTTTTTTGTTAAGGAATCGTTACAATGGGCAGAATGCAAATAAATAAACACGAATCATGATGCAACAAGTGTGCACTTTATCCAACCAGTTGTCCAGACGGTCACGCAAGGATTTGATCTGTGGAACACCCAAAACTCTTGGCTGCACCCAGGATACAGGCACATACTTCCACCTTGAGAAATGCCACTGCTGTTAGGTCTCCTTTCCTCAATGTAGACTTGCCTTCCACCCAACTGTATCGGAGATGCCTACAAAATATAGAATTGACATTTAAAATATAATTCATTGCAAAATTTTTAAAATATAAATCATTGCAAAATTTCAGTAGATTATTGAAGATAAAAAAAAAAAAAAAAGAATTACAACACATAAGACAGGCTGGTTCTTTCAGGCACCATAAAATAAAAAGAAAAAATGGAATAAAATATTACAACTTTCAGGGAACAAAATCCCAATTTACTGTTCTATTTACATTGCATGGAAATAATAGTAATAACAAATTCTGTAAGTATTAAAAACATAGTTTATTTAGTTTTTAGTAAGCTTCAATAGATAAGATACCTGATACGCATCCATGTTATATTCAAGTTGTAACACAAAATATCAATAAAATATTACCAAATACTTAGGGTATTCACTACAATACCTTGAAGACTTTTTCAAATATATTTAAAGATTAAAAAAAAAAAAAATAGAGAGAGAAATACAAACCTTGAGTGCATTTTGAACACCAATAAGGTCTTCGAACTCAAAGGCATAGCAAACTCCAACTTCCTGTATAAATCAATTGCTATTTTAGCTGCTCACAAGGTCACATACAACGAAGTCACTATCAAGAAAGAAAATCCCACCTTGCGTAACCTAATAAAGACACCATCAGGTATAATTTGCCAAAGTCCTTGAATTCCTGCTCAATTTCTTCTTCAGTAATCGTAGGAGGCAAGTTTCTCACATAAACAGATTTTGGTTCATCTGGAAGGAAGATGAAGAATCAACTTAATGCTTCAAAAATGAAAATGCTCAAACATATCAACATAGTTACATGAGATAACCTTCCAAGTCTGAAATTCCCTTCCAAGTCTGAAATTCAAATACAAGTGTACTCTCATAAATGGAATCCTCAAAATTTCACGTGAAATATTGGCACATCACACAACTACTATTGGAATTTGAACCAATCACATGGTCCCCAAATAACACATATATAACTTTTTTTATAAGTAAATTATTATTTCAATAGGAGGACCCAGCCCATATCTCCAACTAAATATTACTTAACAAATATTTTTTTTGATAAATCAATAGTTGGGGGTGATGGGAGTTGAACACTAGATGTCTCTATTGGAAACACTAGGAGATGCCGATTGAGCTAATTAAATGATACATTGTAGACTGCAATAACAGGGGAAGGACAAACACTACAGAGTACAGACAGCCCAAGACCAGCAATAAAGTTAATGCTATAATGTCATCAAAACATAAATGATAAATTTTAAAAACATGTATCAATAACTAGACCTTCTTCCATTGTCAGACCCTCCTCCACTGCCTCTGCCGCATATTCAGGCACATATGACAATGCAGAGTTTGACTGCTGAGCAGCAGGCTGTGGTGTATGATTCCACTCTGAAGCAGTTGGGAAACTTCTATTTAAAGATGGCTGGCCGGCTGCTGATGATGCAGGCTGCCCTCTAGAAACTCGCAGCTAGCAAGTTCCAACCATTAAAAACACAACACGTAATATATAAGTTGATTAAACCAACAGAAACTAATAAATTCCAAATTTCAATTAATGATGGATCTGGTTTTAGTAAAGGTATACACACACACACACACACAAACAAAATACATATCAATAAAGGTTCCACTCCTCCCATGCACAAATCTGAATCAACGGAAAACACCCAATTCTTCTTGTGTGACTCCCATGCATGGTCCCATTGCTTCTTTTTATTTATTTTAAATTTGCATATATCTTCTCCAACCCCAGATTCTCTCTGACATAGATGCTTTTTACTAATGAATCCAATATTTTTTCCCCAATTGATTAATGAACAAAATGTCTTTTGATCATGTCAGGTATATAAAGAACATACAAACATGTGCAAACCAAACTCGCATAAACCTCCAATAAAGGAAAAGTAGCAAATCCAAAGGCACTTGCAGGAAACAAACACATCCTGAGACATAATGGCAAAACAACAATGCAGCAGTACATTTGAAAATGAAAACAGAGTGGCACAGGTGTAAACCACCCCCCACCATCCACCACACACACACTCCAGAGTAACAGAACAGGTACATACAATAGAAGCGTAAGTTTTCTTCAGTGGCTCTCCCACAGGCTCCTCCACAGCTACAGATGGGGCTTCATGCACAGTGTTTACCACACTTTGAAAACCTGCAGGTAGAACATAGAGTTGAGGGAGGAAATGCTCAAGATGCTTTTACAAATGAGAAACTAACAGAAGTGTAATCACTACAAGAAAAGAGTCTACTAGCGAGGGTAAAATGCCATCGCAAAAATTCAAATATCGTCGCAAAAGGCTATTAGCGAGGGCATGTGACCCTCGAAGGCCGTCGTATTTGCTCTTGTTGCTAAAAGAGATTTTGCGACCATGCCTTCGCAAATAAATAATTTACAAGGGCAATTTACTGTCGTTACTGAACAAATCCACCTTCACAAATATATTACCAAACGACGAAAAAAGTCGACCACTTATTTTTAGCGAGGGAAAGTAATCGTCGTTAACAACTATTTATGAGGACCTTTATACCCTCGCAATTAGTTATTTATAAATTTCAAATTAACGACATACTTTTTAAAGAAAAATAATACCGTCACTAAAATTTATTTGTGAGGGCTTTTAACCCCTCGCACTTAGTTAGGAGTAATAGTGACGACATTAAGCTGTTGCTTAAAATATTTTTGCAAGGGATTAGGTAGCATCGCTATTCTATAAATTGCAAGGGACTTTGTCGTCACTATAAAATTATTTATGACCAAATTTTTATGTCATCGGTGATAATATTTTATATATTTTTTAATTATTTTATATAATTTTTTTTAACTATCATGTTATGATAGTCCAATAATTACTAAAAATTGATCAATTGAAAAATAAAAATTCATATAAGTTCAAACTTTAAAATATAAAATATACAAAGAAATTTTGAAATTAAACCTTGTTTTAAACTTAAACAACTAGAATTATGACAAGATCTATACTAGTCTTCCTCTGAGTTACCCTCCAAGCTGTTTTCAACCTCCCTCGTGTTATTGATTGAGTTGTCCTCTTCGTCTCTACTAGTACCATCCTTAAAAAAACAAAACATTAAACATAATTCATACACGAGAATATTAGCTTTTATAAAAATAATAACAAATAATGGTTAAAGAGAGTGCAAAAGAGATAGAGAGATTTCATGACACGTATTTCGTTTATACTCACCCTCTAATCTCCATCCATCCATTTATCTACCGTCTTTTTCCAAAAGAGTGTAGAAATGAAGGAAGGACCATTCTTATAATAATCTTCTTTCTCAGTGTACTTCTTAAAAATAGGATTTTTAATGTGAAACATTCAATCAGAATAACAACGTTTCACCAATTCTACAAATTCTTTCTTCACGTGCTCATCTGGTTGCTTATGCTTAAAATGTTGAGCTCTATAGCAAGCATATAGAGTTTTGAGCAAAGAACTTGCATATTCACTAAAAGTCGTTCAGGCACCATTCAGTTTTTGGTAAAAAAGAATAGTAATCTCTCGAGTAGCTTTTGGTGTGATAATTCTGTCTTTACTTTTACCTTCCCTTGCCATGTCTGCCTTTTTTTTTATAAGTCCTTGCCACGTCTACCTATTATTAGTTGGTATTCGTATAATGAGAGTATATAATATAAATATGTTTTTCCAATATAATTGTGTTAAAAACATAACCCACTAGTAAAAGATGATACTCTAGTATATGATGATACTAGACCTTATCCTTAATCCAACATACTTATTGCTACAATCAACACACAAATAATTAATTTTCATATCTTTATTTATTGAATGTTTAAATGCATACTCAAGAAAATTTTCAACCCCATTAAAATATCTAGTAGAATGATGCATCCAAAATTTATCAACTAACATTTTATCTACTCCCTATAAAGCATCATATTATATAACTAACAACAATAATGGTTGCTAACACATGTAAAATTATTCACTCTTAAAAATAACTAGCACAGTTAACATTGGGTCTTGTAAAATAGAAATATCAAGGATTCACAAATCTTGCCACAAAATAGAAATATCAACACAACTTAAAGCAAATCTCAAGCCAAACAATTGAAATTGAACAAATATGTTGTCAACATCGTCATCCTAATTAACTTTTTCAAGTAATCTATAGATTTTCAACTCGCTACAAGTCTAACGCATTTAAAACTCACATCAGAGAACTCTACAAAATTTCCGCATTTAACATTCCTTATAGTGTTCTGAAAATTACCACAATATATATATTTTCAATAAGATACAAAAGTTTGTATTTGCCTATATACGAGATAAAAAATAAATAAATAAATAAAACTAATTATAAAAACATATATAAATAAATAGCTTCAATCAATATCAGTATAGATATATATATATATATATATATGACTAATTATTTTATGGGTTTATTCTAAAATACAAAAAAAAAAAAAAAAAAGTACCCATTTGTCATTTGGTTCAAAATTAAATTTATACAATGGAAAAATTGTTCATAGCCTCCAAAATCCAAATTGCAGGAATTGGAAATGATAGTTGATGAATACAACAAAAAAGAACAAATACACATGGTGTACATTTACAAAAATCAAGCATGTCATATAAGAGAAAATGACTGGAACTCACATTGCAGTGTGTACCGAGGTAGGACCTGAGATAGGAAAGTAACTTCTTCAATTCCTTAACCGTCCTACCATTTGCACCTACAAGAGAGGCATAAGAAACCTTTGTTGAATGATGCCATAAGAGGAATCTGATCACTAGTCCATATTGTTCTTTCATCAAATTCCTTCATTATGTTCAACTTTCCTCTCTCTTCAATAAAAGTCAATTGACATTTTCAATAACAAAATTTATTAATCAAGAAGAAACATAGAACTGGAAAAGCCAAGTGTACATTAGCAAAAACAAGGGACCACGGGCACAAGTTATGAACATGGGACTCAGCACATACTATATATATATATATATATATATATGACTTATCAAAGCGAATATCGGAGTAACAAGAGTAAAACAGAAATCGCATACCTGTGGTTCCTCCAGTGGATCTTTCAGAATTAGATGTGAAGATATTGAACCAGTGTCTCCCTTATAATTATAATCAGATCCACTCAGAAAATTGAGATTATGTTGTGGGCAATGACTGGTCTCTCTCCTACGACGGTGTACATCATGTACACCTAATAAAGGACTTGAACATGAAAAAGGAATATGTGTTGGTGAATGCACTTCAGCTGCCTGCGGAAGTAATAAACCAAATGGAAGAGGCCATATTGATGCAATGGTACGAGGAAGCATAATAGATACTACCTCACCTATCCAACAAAAAAAGAACTCAGTTTCAACGTACTATGAAATGAATAAGGTGCTTACTAATATTATTAACAATTATTCTTATCATTAAATACCAAAAAAAAAAAAAGGCTTGAAATAATCACGCATTATGATTTACAAATAAACAAATCAGTAACATTCCCCATTGTTGTGGCAAATTGTTAGTATGATAAAATGATCTTGGCAAGGAGTTCAGAACTTTCACATGCTGACTCTAGTCCTGACACATTAAAAAGAAAAAGAATGAATTGCGACCCACCATTTGATGGGTTTTAACTAAAGCACCAACCAGACAGTCATGAGCCTGATTAAATAAATTTCATAAATTCAGTCTAATTTATTCTTCTCACAAATCATCATTCATCATTTCAAATTCTGATTTGAATTTCAAAGAGCAACAAATAGTGGATTTTTTAAGCACACTGGGACAATTAAACAGGATTCATGAAATAGTCCATCCATGCATCTCTATTTTTTTCTTGCCAAACTGGTTGAACATCACTGAGTTCCTATCATGCTATTGATGCTGAAGTGGCAAGAGTGCTAGTAATTTTTCTTTTTCTTTTTCTTTTTCTTTTTCTTTTTAAGAAAGAGTGCTAGTAATACTTATAAGAAACTTTGTAATTCTTTTAGGCTACAGAGAACTACTCATCGTGACCTGGCCATAACCTTTTTCATTAATAAATTATTTTGCTTATCAAAAAATATATATATATATATATATATATATATATATAAGAAAGTTTTTCTTTTTACTGCAGAAAAGCAATGTCCTGAGAATATTATCAAGTAATTGAATTACCACTGAACAGATCCTGCCTGCTCACCTGATGAGTTGTAGATTGTTAAAGACTCAATTTGTAAGACACAGAGAAGAGCTTCAGCCATATTACCCAGACGACACTAGCACACCTAGAATTTTGATAAAATTATAGCCAAGACTAAAAATTCAGTGAAGTGAATCAAAATTAAACAAATACCATGCTATCTAAAAGACAAACAAAATGACAGATATAACAAAGTATGTTTATATACAGTACTAAGAAGAAGCTCTAATGAACAAAATGCAAAGAACCATAGCATTACTGCTTTAGCCGGACGTAAAAGGCAAATATAAAAATCATAGGAAAAAAAACAAAAAAAAATGCCTTATAAAACATCCACATGGAAATATGCACTTGTTAAACAATAGTGAAACCCCATTCACACTTAAAAACAAAAGGCAATTCACAAAACTTCAACATACAAACACAACAAAATCCCTCGAAATACAATATCATAGCAACCCCAGTTCTAAAAATCCAATCCCTAAAGAACCCAAAACAACAAACTTAGCCCCACTACTCAACATCTTAATACAACATTACAAAACACCATTTTTCCCCCTTCAGAAAATAGGGATATTGAATTTATGGTAAAACCTTAGGCTTTACAGCATCAGGAACCAAAGAGAACTAAAATCAAAAGCAAAATTGAAAATTAAATAAATAACCTAATGTTAAGTATCCAAATCCAAACCCAAAATTTCACAATAATCAAAACAAAAAATCAAATAAATAACTTACCAAGCAAAATCAGAATGGGTATGGGTATGGGTATGGTGAGGAAAATTGAATGGGTATGGGGGTGGTAAGGGGAGAGAGAGAGAGAAAGGGAGAAAGGATCTTGTGGTGAGGGAGAAAGAGCTGATGGGTATGGGTTGATGGTAGAGAGATCGAGGAGGAGAGGAGTCGATGGCTGGGCTCGGCCTCGTCGGTGTCGGCGCTGGGCTGGGCTGGGCTTTACTCATCGGCGCCGGCGGGTTATGTGGGTGTGTGTGTGTGTGTGAATGTGAGAGGCCGTGTGAGAGATGGAGAGAAAATGATAGAGAGTTTTGTGAGTAAAAACTGTGTAAGAAATGAAGCTTTTGTGTGGGAAATGAAAATGTAAGTGGGAAAAAAAATTTTGGAGAATTTTCCGCGGGAATGGAAAGAAAAAAAATTTTGGGTGGAAATTTTCTTTTGTTTTTTATCTTTTTATTTTTGCCACTCAACTACCCAACTCCTCATATCTATATCTTGAGCAGTGATCTAGTAATAGCATTTGGTTAAGTATGCCCTTGACAAGTGACGACATTACTACACTCGTGTGAATTACTGAAGTTTAATGAAATGTCTATTCTACTTTTTTGAAATTTTTTACCATCGGTCAAATTGATAACGTGTTGTACACCACAAATACTATTATTATATTATTATTTATTAAATAAATCAACTAAAAAACTATCAATTGAGTATTTATTAAATAGATAAACTATCTATTATTATTAAAATGAGCTAACATTTTATGTTTTTAACTAAAGTTTAGCATATTAATTAAGATATAGACTTATAATTGTAAATATTTTTAATAAATTATATGGATTTTGACTAATGAACTTATAAATAAGTAAATAAATAGTTATATATAAATATATAAAATTAGCGGTAATCAACGATACACTGGTATTAACCGGTACCGAAATATTTCATTTATTTGATCAAACTGAAATAGTCTCCAATACGGTATTGATTCCCTTGTTTTTGGTCCCTAAAATGAAAAATGCATTCCATTTTGGTTCTTATTGTCATATCACTGATGAAAATTGCTTACATGACAAACGGAGTGCATTGTTTGCATACTAAATGCTGACATGACCATTAAAAAAATGGTCCTGAGATCATTAGACTTGGTGAAATTCATATTCAAATCTTGATCAATAAGATAAAAGAGTATGGTAACATAATGGTGTTGGCGAAATTTGAGACCAATTGGATAGTCAGATTGAGTAAACAAAACTATACAAGCATACAGCACATGTCCATCATGCGCTATACTTAGATTTGAAATCTAACCGTTAGATTTGAAGAATATAATGAAATGTTAATTCTAGTAAATTATGATCACAAACAAACAATTGGATTTAGAGAAATGTATGGTCAAAGTTTAGTCAAAATTGGTCAAATCCGATCAAACTTAATAGATGGTGCCGATACCACTAGACTTGGTGAAATTTATTTTCAAATCTTGATCATTAGGATTGAAGAGTATGGTGACATATTGATGTTGGTGAAATTTAAGACCAATTGGATGGTCAGATTGAGAGAATATATATAGTCATATAGGTACACAACACATGTCCATCACGTGTCATACTTAGATTTGAAATCTAACAATTAGATTTGAAGAGTGTAATGAAAGATTGATTCTGGTAAATTATGGTCACAATTAAACAGTTGGATTTAAAGAAAAACACAGTCAAAATTTAGTTAAAGTTAGTCAAACCTGGTCAAAGTTGATCTTTAAACTCATCTATTATGCGTTATTTTAAACTACAAAAACTTGAATTTAGACAATTGATTGATGGCATGCCTATTAATCTTTGATTACCATGAAATTTTGTAAGCATGAAAAATATATGAAGATAAAGTAATCTAACGGTAGATTTGTCAAAATTCACATCTAATTATGAAATATAGGGTTGAGTTCAAGTTACACCTGACGTAATTCTAAAAAATGTTACACCACCCAATAACTTATTATTGAATTCATATTTTGAAAATCCAACAGTTTGATTACATTCTCTATATGTTCTTAACATGCATGCCAATTTTCATTCCAATTGGATGTAATTTACCATTTGATCGATAAACTAATATTTTATGCATTATTTTAAACCACTAAAACTTGAATCTAAACAATTAATTGATGACATGGCTATTAAGCTTTAATCACCTTGAAATTTTGGAAGTATGAAAAATATATGAAGATAATGTAATCTAACGGTAGATTTATTAAAATTCACATCGAATTAAGAAATATAGGGTTGGGTTCGAGTTACACCTTACGTAACTCTAAAAAAATTTTACACCACCCAATAACTTATTATTGAATTCATATTTTGAAAATCTAACCGTTGGATTACGTGTTCTATATGGTCTTAATATGCATTCCAATTCTCATGCCAATCAGATGTAATTTTCCATTTGATCTATAAATTCATCTTTTATGCATTATTTTAAAATACTTAAACGTGAATCTAGATAATTGATTGATGACATGACTATTGATCTTTGATCACCTTGAAATTTTGTAAGCATGAAAAATATATATAAATAATGTAATCTAATGGTAGATTTGTCAAAATTCACATCGAATTAAGAAATATAGGGTTGGGTTCAAGTTACACTTGACGTAATTCTAAAAAATGTTACACCACCCAATAACTTATTATTGAATTCATATTTTGAAAACCCAACAGTTGGATTACATGCTCTATATGTTCTTAACATGCATGCTAATTTTCATGCCAATCGGATGTAATTTAACATTTGATCTATAAACTTATCTTTTATGCATTATTTTAAACTACAAAAACTTGAATTTAAACAATTAATTGATGACATTACAATTAATATTTGATCACCTTGAAATTTTATAAGTATGAAAAATATATGAAGATAATGTAATCTAATGGTAGATTTGTCAAAATTTACATCGAATTAAGAAATATAGGGTTGGGTTCAAGTTACACCTGACGTAACTCTACAAAATATTACACCACCCAATAACTTATTATTGAATTTATATTTTGAAAATCCAACCATTGGATTACACGTTCTATATGTTCTTAACATGTATGCCAATTTTCATGCCAATTGGATGTAATTTACTATTTGATCTATGAACTCATCTTTTATGCATTATTTTAATGAAAATACATTTTTATTCACTTTTGAGAGAGAGAGAGAGAGAGAGAGAGAGAGAGAGAGAGTACAAAAGGGTGAAATTCTTGAATTTTAGGCTACCATTTTGAAGTTGAAAGTGTTATCAATTTTTTTTTATAGGTACAATTGTTTAGAAAATAAGGACAGATCTTTCTTATATAGGATGTATATAAAATGTGTTTTTTTTTTTTTAGAATGTAAACAAAAGGTTCATCTAAAGAATACAAAGTGCAATATGTTTATGCATTTCTTTTTATTTTTCTTTGAATTTTAGAATAACCTTTATCTCCAAAAACAATTAACAATTTAATGATTTTTTGCGAAGGTCAATTGTGGCCCTTGTAAATAATTTAGTATTTGTAAGGGCATATTTTTAACCCACACAAAAAATAAACTTTTTGCAAGGGATTTTTATTGTCCCTCGGAAATAATTTGGTGGGAACATTTCCCTCCAAAAATTTTGACATTATAATGATTATTTGTGAAGGTCAATCCTAGCCCTCGCAAATAATTTAGTATTAGTGACGGTTTTTTTTAACCGTCACAAATAATACACTTTTTGCGAGAGATTTTTAATTGTCCCTCGCAAATAATATGGAGGGAAATTTTCCCTCCAAAATATTAGTATTTGTAACGGTTATAACACATAATTGCGACAGCTTTTTTTGTTGGTCACAAATATTTCACATTTTACCAAGTATTTGCGAGGGCTTTATTTTGCCATCGCAAATAAGATTTTTTGAGAGGGCTTTTTGGGTCCGTCAAAAATTCTTGGTCGCTATTGAGCATTTTTTTTGTAGTGAATATTTGGGTGATACAGGTTATACAATAAAAATCTGAACATTTACTCTTTGAATATATCAAAAATGCAACCTCAAAGTCATTATAACACAATAAAATTGAGTTATCAATTGGAATGCACACACTAGTAACTTTCTGCAACAAAGTGTATATAAGTTTTTGTAACTAATGATACAACCATCAATCACAGAGAGATCGGAGTAGTTATTTTTGGGACAAGTGATAGTTTATTTGTTGATACTTGCCATGGTATGTGAATAAATGTTCCCTTCGCTAAGACCATGGTTTACAAATTCAAATGGGGTGTTTACCCTAATGCATTTGACGCTTATGCTGTCTCGTATAGTGTCTGGTATGTGGGGGAGGGGGTATTGCATCTCCTTGGCCAGGCTCCTCGCGTTGCTGTGAAGATGAAGTTAGAACCAAAGAATGGATTGAATGAATTGTAATACGAAAGAAACAGCAACTACGAAATTATTCATTACATTAAATTACTTGTCATACCGTTGGGCCAGCGTTGTGTCCTGCTTTGTGACCACCTGTCCCACAAGAAGGTGGTTTTCTTCTGCGTTTAGGTCGACCTTGTGGGGGCAAGGGTAACCCTACTCCCTGCTCATGCTACATGCACATTTGGCTGTTTTGCTTGACTCCCAACGACTGAAGATCCTACAACTGCGGGGGAGGATGGTGTAGCAGATGATATGTGAGTAAGGCCAGTAATCATGGGACTTGTATGCAGTCCAGGAGTGGGCATGAATGACATGGAGTCGCTATGGGGTGGTACATGGTCTATATGACCAATGCTGCACAAGGGGGACTGAGTGTGCATGACAGGAGGGGTCGGGGTGAAATCAATGCCGAGATCAAAGGACGGCGGAGTAAGTGAAAGATGTGCGGGGTCAGAAAATGTACGGGGGGTGGGTGAAGGGATCTCGGGGTGAGAAGATGCATGAGTAGTGGGTAGAGGGATCTCTAGGTGAGGAATTGGATGAGCAGTACGTGAAGGGATCTCTAGGGAAGGAGATGCATGTGGAGGTGGAGGGAACTCTGGGGCAGGAGATGCATGTGGGCGTGGAGGGCAATCCGGCTTACTGACAACCTGATCGAGTGCAGCACGCTGACCATGGCTATGGCTAGCAGGAGTTGAGCTCGTGCTTGGTCGTCTAGTATCTTCTGCCACTTCTGGATTTGCCTCATCGGCATCTTCCAAGGGAAGTTGGGCAGTTATACGGTGAAGGCGATCCACTACCTTAAGTACAGTTGTAATTTGATTGTACTCAGGACTGCCTACTGCATAACACATCAACATCTGCTTGTGACTGGCAACCTGCAAGTAAACAAATACAATTAGTGCATCTAACACAAAATATGGTGGTACGCAACAAAATTTGAAAAGAAAGGTTGAAGCAATTACCATAATAAGAACTGCAGCGGCAGTGTGGTCGATGAACCTTCAAGTCACCCTACCGTACCAATCGAAGTATGGATGAGCAGGCAACATATCACCCTCTAGTCGTGCCCCATGACATATGGATTGTGCTCGAGTATTCCATACTTGGATATGGCCAACATGCTTGTCCCTCCAATTCACATTGATCTTCCCCCTCAGGTCTATGGCATGAAGGGCATTGTCAGTATCAACATTTGGGGGGATTTCTTGTACCATCCCAAACTGACGAACAACACGTTCCGGTGTATATTTTTCTACTAACCAGAAACATACAAGCGGCACTTTCGCCGTCCACACGTCCCTTCCTGCGACATAGAATGCAGGTAGGTGGCCTAATTCAGCTTCATACGGTTGCCACACCACCTGAAATAGCCAAATAAAAGGGCAGCACATTATGCAATGTTCCATTATTTTCGACTATAGCTATTTTACAGTTATAATAGTATACAATAGTCGTAAACAATAGAAGAAAACAATTTGGGTACCTGGTTTGGATGCATGGAATCTAGAAGCTGACGGTACCGGACCAGACAGATTTTCGAGGGGCTATTTTTCGTGCTCACGATCCACACGGTCCTACAATGAAGAAAGAGGGAGTCAATACTTGGAATTGAGAATTTGAAGTAATCAACAACAATAAATGATGGGCAATCGTAAATTTAACATTAAATACCACTGAGTTTATACCAACAAATGATTATCTAAACATATAATTAGCGGTGGAGCTAGAAATTAATATCACTTGTATTATACATCAATCATAATATATGACCTCAGTGGTTGTAAAACGATATATAAAAATAAATAAAAATCCTATTAATTTTCAAAATTTGAAGAATATCAAGGTTAAAAATATATTTTCTATGTCTAACAATGTGTCATGTAGTTTAAAATTATGGATCTATTTCCAATAGAGAGAATCGGTCAAGGAAGAGACTTACTTAATGGATAATGGAGAAGGTGCAAATGGTGGGCCATATGCATCATCTGGTGGGAGGTTCATCCTTGGGCACAAAAAAGGGAATCTAATCCATGCCCAATATTGAACCAGTAGCAAGGCCCCACCAATTTGACTGGCACCTCTGTCGGTTGCTCTACATAACTCTCTGTACAACCATGCAAGGCAAGCGCTCCCCCAACTGTACCAAGGTGGATTGTTTAGATCCCTCAACATTTGCAACCACATCGTATGCACCCTATCGCCAGACTTATCGGCGAAAATCGTGTCCCCCAAGAGTGCTAGAATATAACACCGTGCATACTGATGCACAACCACCTCTGCTGCACCATCGGGCAACCTTTGGTCAAGTTTTTGAAGTAGCCTCTTAATTTGGATCCTTTGTCCTTTAAGCACCACATTATTAGTA
Organism: Lithocarpus polystachyus; assembly: GCA_033629205.1. Taxonomy (NCBI): domain Eukaryota; kingdom Viridiplantae; phylum Streptophyta; class Magnoliopsida; order Fagales; family Fagaceae; genus Lithocarpus; species Lithocarpus polystachyus. Next base: position 77,773,795 of record CM066165.1, read on the forward strand.
GTAATTCCAAGCATATCCCGACATTCAGCAGCCCATGTCAAGTCAGTTGTTCCAACCATTGCCTCACCATCGATTGGAATCCCCAAAAGAACCTCCACATCTTGTAATGTGATCGTTGTCTCACCATGTGGCAGGTGGAAGGTGTGGGTTTCAGGCCGCCATCTCTCAATGAAAGCCGTGATCAAGTTATGATCAATCTCTCTAGATGGGGTCCTATGCAGCCCCTCTAATCCAACTCTCTTGACAATGTCAAGGACGCGATCATCCACCATCGGGGGTCGTTTTCGGAACTCGTCATTACGACCACGGCATGTCAATTCTCCCGGATCCTGCACATGATAGAACCATGGTGATGAGCAATATGCCATAACCTTTGTATATATGATTATAGCTATTGATCCCAAAAAAACAAAAATAAAGCGGTGGGACTAGAAGAGAAACTTAGAATTTTAGAAATGGAAAAAAAAAAAAAAATTCAACATAGTGTAAAAGGATAAGAAGAGAGTACTCAAAGGTGGTCAGTTTTAATTTTACCTTGCCTTCCCAAATAGCGCATGATCGATGTTCTTTTATGAACCTTAACACCAAACCCTCCTTGGGACCAGGATCGAACTCATCAGGAATCTCAACAGCAACGGCAGCCATACTGTATTAAACATAATAAAAAATAAAATGAATAAACCAAATAATGCAAAGACCAAGGAACACAACATCTAGGTTGTTGAACAGCACAAAATAATGTTCTCTAGTCTTTCATTAAAGATTCCACCATATAATTTAACTAGTCGCTAACGATGCACGGGAAAGCTATTGAACACAAGATTTAAAAAAGAATTTCAGCAAAGGTAAACATCATAGGAACACAACAATAATGAAATTAAAATTCAGAGCTCACTTGATATTATATATTACAAAGCCCTCCAACACAAGTGATTATAATATTTGAATCGTTTCCATGTTCTTTTCTTTTTTCCTAGTGCATGTTAGGAAAACTTTTGCATTCTTAAGAAACAAACTTCTAAAATCTCCATGAACTAAGTAATCTTGTTCTGTTTAGGGGGGAAAAAGACTCTCATTTATTGAAGATAAGTGCACTGAAAATACTTCTCTCCAAAGGCCACTAATAATTCCAATATTCCTGCTATTTGAGTCACTGATAATATTCCATGTTCATGAATTGTTACTAAATGATCCGGTTTATTGAACAGAAAAAAGCATTATGTGGGAATCAATTATCAGTCTCCACAAACTAGGAAAGGGAGTAAAAACAGAAGTCAGAATTAAATTTAGAATGTTCTCAGACAATGTAGGTACCACTCCCAATTCTGTAACTGGCAGATTGCATGCAAAGCCAGCAATATTTGCTCGCCATAGATATATGTGTGAATCCAAGGTGCGGTTAATCATCTTGATGTTTTTCGGAAATTATCAGCACTAGGAGTACTGGGAGTTGACCTTGATCAAAACAAATCACTTTGGATGATTGATTGTTATAGCACTACTAATGAAGTTTAAAATTTTACTGTGCTGAGTTGCCAAGAGAGTATCAAACCATATTTAAAATACATAGAAATATAGAGGTAGTAACTACAAAAATAAGCAAATACCTTGGACCCAAAATACTAACATATATATACATAAGAATAACTTTATTGCAAAGAGACTACTTCATGAAAAAAAAAAAAAATGAAGTAGCCTAAAGAATTACAATTGAAAAATATTTACATATAAATTGACACTATGAAATTTTGAATAGAAGTACTATCTGTGACACCATGTAAGACTGTCAATGCAAGTCCAAGATTCCTATTCAAGATATTCCTTATGCCATAAGCAAGGTCTCTAACCATGCAAACTCCAAGTTAACTCTTAATGACCAAAACTAACAGGGCCCCTTTGGCATGTGTTCACCCCGTATAGTGTTATCAGGACACTTGAGCACAAGTATCTGTCAACACCCTTTGATTCTCAATGCAGCCAATGTAGTTGCAAGTACCAAGCAAAGGCCAAGTTCTACTTAGACAGCATTGCTAGAATAACAACACCAAATCTAAAATACAAGAAATAACCCTCAATTGATGTATTATGAATGTTTCATGCATGCTCCAAGCAACTAAGATAATCAAATTCTTTATGTTCCTAGTAATTTCCCAGTGATTTAAGTACATGGTCTCCACAATTTGTCAACTAAATCACAGTAGGTTCATTTGGACTGCAGCTTTGAGAACTATTTTGACTATTGATAATTTACGTAAGAGGACGATGTTGATTATGGATTGGTGTTATATGTGAAAAAGTAATAGAGAGTCAGTAGATCATCTTTTACAGTTTTATTACATTGTCATGTTGTTTTTGAGTTGTGGTCTATGGTGTTCATCTTGTTTGGTATATATTGGCTTTGGCAATGGTAGATGATGTAGGATTAGACAAAAAAAAAAAAAAAAGAAAAAAGAAAAAAAAAAGCAACATGTCTGGACCTAAAATGTGGTTCCCATTTGTTCATGTAGCTCTCTCTCTGTCTATTTCATAGTATTCACACATCAGTTTCCACCAAAGTACACTAAGTCCAGCGTTCAAAAAGATATTCTTTTTTGTCATTCAACAATCAAAAATGTTCACAAAGATTCAAATCTTCCAAAATATTCAATATTCCGAATTAATGCCCATGAGTTGAATAGCTAAATTTCCCGAATCAATCAAATTAAAAAAAAAAAAAAAAAAACCAGAGAACCTTCTTTCTTAGCAACAAATACATCAGTTTGTAACCCTAGTAAACCAAAAAAAAAAAAAAAAAAAAATTGAAACAGAGAATCCAATAATACCCAAATAAACATATTCAACAAACAATCTAATTAACAGAAACATGTAAAAAAAAAAATTTATGTTGATCTCCAAGCAGATTGACAAGGGGTACCAACCTTCAGATTGAGGTTGAGCAATGGCGCGGCGCAAGGTTCAGGAGAGCGAGGGTTTGAAGAGCGCGAGGGTTTGAGTAGTTGGCGCGAGGTCTGATGAAGACGGCGTGGCGCGAGGTTTGAAGATCGGTTTGAATCTGAAGAGATCGGTTTTTTGAGTGAGAGTGTGAGGGTGTCTGAGCTTGTGTTGTTGAGCTTGTGTTTTGAGTTGTTTGAGTTGGTGATGAAGATGTGTGAGGACTCGGAGTGGCGCGAGGTTTGAAGATGGAGATCAGTTTGAATTTGTGAGGACTGTGTGAGGACTCGGAGTGGTGAACTGTGAAGACCGGTCTGAGCTTGTGTTTTTGAGTTGTTTGAGTGGGTATGAGAGAAATGAGTGATTTAAGTGTGTTGGCTGAAACCGGCTCGGACTTACTATGAACAGAAACTGAGTACTAAGGTCTCGATTTCCAGAACAAAAAACCAAGCTCATTGTGCTCGATTTTAATGAATGGAAAACGAGTCCTTTAAACTCGATTTCCATTAACAAAAACCGAGTCCAGGCTGGGATGGGTAAGAAAATCGAGTTCAGTAGGCTTCATTTCCATTGAGTTCTCATTCCATCACGTCAGAGCAGCGCAACGTCAGAGAGCACGTGAGCTGGGAGGACAAGGAAATCGAGTCCAGTGCACTTGGTTTCTGTTCACAGAAGTCGCGTGCAATGGACTCGATTTCCATGAACAGAAACTGAGTGCACTGCACTCGATTTCCAGTCCACGTGGACAACTTGTCCAGCTCAGCTTAGTGCGTAATGGGAAAACCAAGTTCGTAGCACTCGATTTCCGACCCCAAAATCGAGTCCTCTGGACTCGAATTGTTAGAAACCAAATTTTTTTGAAACGTTTGCTTACTAACTATATTGTTGGGCTTTTATAGTTATTTTGAAAAAAAATCTGGGCTTTTGCCTAAGAGAGAAAGAAGACAAACTTTTTTTCCCTAGGTAAAGATGAACCTAGTTGGACAGATATGCTTTGTTCAAATTTGTTTGTGATTTTGTTTAGATTTGGACCCAGGTTTGCTTGTGTGTGTTTGTTCATATCTGGGTCCAATTTTGGTAAATTTGATTTAATTAGTAGTTGATTTTTGTGTCTGAGATTTCTAAATTTTTTTCTAATGTTAAATTTGATTGGTTGTGTATTTGTATGAGCAACACATACGAGAGTGACCGATAATTGCTGAGTTTTCTTAGATCTAGTCCAAATCTTAGTTTGAGTTTTGTGATTGGTTAGCAAGAAAGTTAAGAAAAATTGGACGATCTTTCATTTTTATATTTTCTATCCTTTAAATACATAAATTCATATATTTTTTTTTTCAATTAAAATGCTTACGTGGAATTTTTTTTAGTGTTTTTTTTTTAAATTTAATAATATCATTAGGGGTGGGGTTTGGGGCCATACCCCCTGACTTTTCAAAAATCCTCATTCCCTCTTGTATTTTTGGTAATAATAATAATAATAATAATAATAATAATAATAATAATAATAATAATAATAATATTTTGGACATAAATTTCAATCATGACCTCCCCGGCGGATTTTTACTAAAAATATGTAATGCGTTTATATTGTAGACTAATGTATTGTTTTATTCTCTCTAATTTCTCTTATGTCATATATAGCTCATTAAATTAAAGTATATTTAATGTATACCCTACGTAATGAATAAATAAGTATATATGTGAGTATTATATATGTATGTATGTATGTATGTATGTATGTATGTATGTATGTATATTTATACTAGACTTATCACATATGTTTTGCGCATGCAATGAGGGTTTTTTTATTTATTTTAGATTTAGTGAAATAATGTTTAAAAGTGAAATAAAAATAGTGTCCTAATTTTTAAGATATTTTTATATGTGAGAGTTGATATAAGTTTGAAAGCTTAAAACTTAGGAACTTCAAAAAAAAAAAAATACTCTTTTAACCGGTTTGTATTTTTAAATTTAAAATTATTTAACTAAAAAATACAGTTATTTTTGAGAGTTTAAGAATTTATGTTAAGATATTTTAGTATACAAAATGGTAAAACCTAAATAGAGAATTTTGTTATTAATAGTATAGATATAACGCCCTCTCTTTAAAAACATTTCTGGCCCCGCCATTGAATATGTTATTTATCCATTGCCATCTGATTTTAGTACACAATCTCTGGTAAGTACATTTTGGTTGTTGGCCATACGTGGGGGAAATTTTGGTTATTGATCATCTTGGACTTTCATTTTTGGTTTTCTATTTTTTAAATACATAAATTAATCTATTTTTTCAATTGAAATACTTACGTAATAATATCACAGGGGCAGAGAGAAGGGCCCCGGGGGGGGGGGGGGGGGGGGGTGGGGGGGGGGGTTATGCGGCCATACCCTTTGACTTTTCAAAAAGCCTCCATCTTACTTGTATTTTTGTTAATAATAATAATAATAATAATTTTGGATATAAATTTCAATAACAGCCACCTTAGATTTTTACTAAAAATATGTAATGCATTTATATAGTAGACTAACACATTTTTTATTGCCTCTAATTTCTCTTATGTCATATATAGCTCATTAAATTAAAGCATATTTAATGTATACCATACGTAATTCAATTATATTATATTTTTATTAAATTGAATTTCATATTTTTAGACATGTCAAGACTTACATTTTTGTTTTTGCAAAGATGTAAAGACTTATTTGATGTAAATATTTTTTTTACATAACAAAATATCTTATGTTAAATCAAAATTACAAATATTCCCTGTATAAGTAATAAATAAAATACAAATACACATGCTTTGCGCTTGCAATGAGATACTTTCTATTTTTTTATTTTAAATTTGGAGAAGTTTTCTAAACTTTGTATCTCTTGTAGCTTAGATGAGCATCTCAATCACAACTAAGCAAGTGAGCTTTGTAGCTCGTGTTTATGATGAGTACGATTAAGTAATTTCTTGTACTTAACACTCATATCACTCTTTTTGACAGGAATTACCTAAGAGAAAGGCATAAATAACCAAATCACCACTAAAACCTGCCAATCATGAATAACATTTGTATGCTTTTGGCATAGCAAAATTGTGATGTTTTGGCTTAACATAATTGAGTATTTCTTCTCTTCCTTATATACCCATGTATGATATGCTCAAAAGAAAAAAAAAATGCATAGAATATCAAAAGCAAAAACAATCAAAATGTTTTTAACTATGGTTGCAAGTGTGTTTCCAAGAGATGTGGGAGTTATAGGATGTACTTCGAAGGTGATAATCCTCATCAAGCAGTTATGATTGTATCTGAATTAAATTGATTTTCTCATATCTCAAATCGTCATAATGTGAGACACTTATGCACTCTTGCAATGTTTTCACACACAACATGCAAATTTTTTGCTACTTTTGATACATGTGCAAGGACAATGTGATCTGACCATCATAAAGGATATATGTGTTAATGTATGCTCACTAAACTGTCTTAACTTATTTTTGAAATATAAAATTTGTTAGACTTGTTTAGTATGTATGTGTGTTTTGGATCATGAATGATGAATGCTTTGCATTTTTTTTATTGAGAGATGTTTTTGAAAGCTTAAAATGTTGTTTGGATTTTTGTTTGAGTAGCTTTCTTGTTTGCATTCATTTCTATATGTTTTTTCTCTCTTTGAAAAACTGCATTTTATCAAGCTCGATAGCTTCTTGACAGATCCTCGACAGCTTTCTATTTATCGAGCCTCTTTGACTTCTTTTCTCGACAGATCTTATTGCATCTTCGATTTATCGAGCTATTTGTAATTTGTCTCGATAGCTTCTCGACAGTTTTTTAATCCATCGAGAAAGTTTCTGTCTAGCCGATAGATTCTCGACAACTTTTCGATCCATCGAGGTGATTTTGCCGTCAACAGATTCTCGATAGCACCTCGACAGAATCATATCTGTTGAGATTTAGTGCTTAATAGATCCTTGATCCATCAAGTTGCATTTTCTTTAAATAGGTTCAGCGCGAAATCAGATTTCATATCTCCCATTCTCTCTTGACAGAAAAGGTTTTCTCACCCTCCAAACACCCTCTTCTCTCTCAAAACCTCCTACCCACGTGATTTTCTACCTAATCTAGTCTCAAATCACTTGGTATGATTCTCTAATCCTTCATTTTTCATGCATTTCATGCATTAGGTCTAGGTTTTTGGGGTTTTTCAAAATTTTTTGGGTTTTGAAAAACTTTTGAGATTCTTGTGAAATTTTTGGGTTGGGTGTTGCTTATTTGATGTTATATGATCATGCATTGAATTCCATTTTCATTTTCACAATGTTTCATGCATTTTCACCATGCAATTTTTTTTGGCACGTCACATGTTCATGCATTTTTCATGCATACATACCCTCTCTTTTCTTTTGTTGGTACTCTGTTGTGATTGTGTTTTCTGTTTATCTCTCTCTCTCCCTCTTTCTCAGATGGACTGCGCATGGCACCCAAGCGCGAATCCACTCCGTCTCGGAACCCTCTTCGTTCTGGGACATCTTCTTCTGATCCTACCCAACTCATGTTCGGTTCCATGATGGGAAGGCCCATCAGGTGTTCCTGGAGAACTTCTCCAAGCGTGGTATTCATTCAGAACACCACATGGTTCTATGGGACTTTTTCGATACACTCTACCCACTGTCATTCACAGTCGGGGATGAGAATCTCTATGTGAGATACCTGTGAGTTGTCCCACAGTGATCTTACAGGAGTTTTACTCCAATATGCACAGTTTGGATACCTCTATACCTCAGTTTGCTACACAGATTATAGGTACACCTATCGTAGTCACTTTGGAGCTTGTTTCTGAGATACTGCATGTTCCACAGGTATCGCATCCTAATTACCCCACGTATCCACATCTGAGGACTGTGTCCAAGGACGAACTTCTGTCTCTCTTCTGTGAGACACCTTCTTCATGGGGTGAGTGCCAAAACACCTCATGCTTAGGCTTTACAAAAGGTTCGAGGTTCCTAAACATAGTGATGACATTTGTTCTCTATCCATTGTCTCACTATAACTCTATTATAGAGCCTCGTGCTCGCTTTTTGCTATCCCTTATAGAGGACCTCTCTATAGAATTTCCTTCTTACTTCAATCTCTTTCTTATAGATGTCTATAGGAATATAATAACCCATGATAAGCTCATTTTTCCTTCGGCTATCACGCAAATCATTCGCCATCTTTCTATCCCTATTCCTGAGTCTCCTCACTTCATCGTCATGGGTGCCATTAGCGCAGCGTTTGTTCGACGGAGTGAGGCCCAACTTCGACCGAAGCGGCCACGAACTTAGACGATGAATTCTCCAGCCCCCTCTATTACTTCTACCTCCGCTCCTTCTTCTTCAGCAAGTGGTGTGACCTTTGAGGCAGTCATAGCGCAGCTTCAGTGCATGGATGCTCGCCTCGATACACTCACTACTGAGTTGTATCAGGTGAACACCCGTGTTAGTCGTATCGCACGACAACAGGCTCGCCTTGGTGGCTTTGTTGCGTCTCCCTCTCCTTCTCTAGAGGCTTCTGAGGACGAGGATGCTGATGATGGTTCCGATGATGATGATGAGGATGAGGATGCTAGCTTTTCCAGTGATGACGAGGCGACCTTTTAGTAACTTACCTTTTGTCATTCATGACAAAAAGGGGGAGTAGTTTTGGGATGAGAGTAGTCATGTATTTAAGGGGAAAGTTAGCATAGGACATTTTTGATAGGGGGACTGTCTTTTGTTTTTGAGGGATATAGTGAGGATTATATGTACTTTTATTTTCATTATCTTAGTTACATTATCTTTTTGTACACCGATCTTGTGACCATTTATTAATAACATACATTGTACTTATTTCTCATTTATATATGATGATGTGTGTTATTATTCATATATCTCTCCATGTATTGTTTCTTTTCTCCCTTTATACACATGTTTCTTCATGTTTGCAATCCTTTGTTTCTGTTTCATACTAAGATGCCTTGATAAATTTTGTTTAAAGTGTTTCAAAAAGACAGGTAGTTAAAATCTATCATGCCATGAACTCTCTTGCAAAAATTTTCAAGAGTTTGTGTTAAGATTAGATTTTGTTGTATTTAACAAGTGATTATGACTTTAGTGATTTATGACTTCTCTTATACTTCATTTGTTTGTTGTGGTTTTGTCACGAATTGCCAAAGGGGGAGATTGTTAGGACATATGTGGATATTGTTAGAGACATATGTTATGTAAATTGACTAATTCTTTGAAAGAATGCACTTTACTTGTAATTTGGTAGATCTAGGATATGTTTAGTACTTCAAGAAACAAGAGTTCAAGTCTAGTATTGAAGCCATGCAAATCGATCCAAAAAACAAGTGAAGAAGTGTTGTTCATTAAAGTTCGACAGATAGATATCTATCGAGGTTTAATGTTGATGCTTAACAGCTGCTCGACAGAAACAGTATCTATCGAGAATTACAATATTCAGATTTTCAGATTTGTTTCCATGCATATCCAAGTGTATTTGTGTAGGGTTTCTTTTTTCACAACCCTATACATATATAAAGATTATTTTAAGGGCCATCAAAGGTGATGCAAAGTGATGCAACTCAATGCAAATTTATTGTGCATGCAAATTATGACCGGAGACAGAATTTGCCTTAGTTCGTTATATTACTTGTAAGAAGCTGCTGCGTTTTTGCGCCAAGGGTTTTGTAACCAAGGAGCTTCTTAATCTTCATCGTTTGGATGAATTAAAGAACTTTGCAGCCAACATCTTTCTCAAGTTGGTGTGTTAGTCACGTACTTGAATCTGTGCATCAATTGATTAGTCACGTACTTGGAGCCGTGCATTGAAAGGAGAGATTGTCACTACATTATAAGTCCAATTGTGTATTGGGGTAAGGGTTCAACTGTAGGTTGGTATTAGGTACTGAGATTCTTTTTACTTATAACCGCTTATTTTGATAATAGTGAATTCTCAGGAGTGGTAACCTTAAATTCACCCGGTGAGGTTTTGTTTTGGTGGTTTTCTCTATTCGTAACAAATCACTCATGTCAAATTTAATTTCCATTGCATTTAGTGTAATTAGTGATTTGTTTGTGCTATCACGTTTATTGCATGAAATTGAATCTAATTAATTAACTTGGCTAATTAATTGATTAATTTATCAAAGAGGTCAATACATTCTTGGCCTATCATAGGGGACATTTAATTTTCTCATCATCCTCAACACCAATCTCTAAGATTGCTTGGTGGACCTTCAAATACCATTGATTGGAGTATTACTTGAGTCCATACAAGGATCTTTTAAACTTGTAGACTTCTTCCTCGTGTACTTTAACTTGGAAACCCTCTTGTTATAAAATGTAAATGCCTTCCATCAATCATCCATTAAGGAATCTATTCTTGACACCAAATTGGTGAAATTCCAAGTCTATCCATGCCACACCATTCATGATTATTCTAACCGAAGCAATTTGCTACTGGTGAAACTGTAACGACAAAGTCTACACCGGGTTTTGAGTATACCCTTTCAACCAACCATACCTTATACTTGTCCAAGCTATCGTTAGCCTTGTTCTTTTATTCCCACTTTTCTTAGGATTGGAAGCTTGTGATTCCAACATTGGTTATGATTGGTATACTCTCTTTTCTATTGCTCCCACTATCTTGAGCATCTGTATACTAATCTTGATATTGTGATTCAATGTCATCTAGTTACCTTATCACATCGAGTAAGGTAACCTAGTTGGTGCTCAGATAGCGTCCCTATTCTCCATCATTCCTCTTATTGGGTGATAAAATTGCATCTAATCCAACACTATATGGCCCACATTAACCAATTCCATGGCTATTAATTAATTTCATCTTGTTGGGTTGAACACCAACGTATATATTTGTTTTCATCTATGCAGGTAACATTAAACTTATTCAACATTAGTTGTATTTAGGTGTCAGACTTTGGCCCATTATTCGCTTCCAATGCTTCCATCAATTCCTTGGCCATTTGGTGCACCTTAAATAGAGATATAATATTATCTCTCATATGATATGAAGCATTGATGTCTTTGAAAGCGAATTATCTACTTCTCATTTCTCATCAAAATATTTCCAAAATGATTTACGATGCCTACCTTTAAAATGAATGTGAAATTGAACTTGCAGCAAGTCATGTAGCAACCAAATCAAAATTGTTCCACCACCATGCATATCATAATTTACATTGAGATTGAAATCTCGCACTCATGAACACATTATCAACTCAATCTCTTCGACATGTAAATTAAACTTTTTTTACTTATGATCTGGGAAGATCATGTACTAATAATCCTCCCACTATTGCTTATATTTTGGTGGTTACATCGTAGCATCATGTCATTGTGGTTACAACTTAATCTGACAATTGATGCTCACTATATGTGCGAAACATTATAATACTAGCAACAAATATTGTGCAATATCATGTGTCCAAAATAGATCAAGTATATAAAATAATGAGAGCAATTAAATTTACTAACTTATATTTCACTAGGATGAAAATCCTAGTTCATGGCTACCTTAAGTGCATTGGTGTGCTTACATTTTCCAACTCAGTGTGCAATCCATCTCAACCATTTCCGGCCTATATATGCTCTTAGACCTTGCAATTCACTTTTTCTCAAATTTAAATTACAATGAACATCATCGCCTTGAATATTTACTAGGTTTTGCACGCTCAAATCTCAATTTATTATTGGAATTGAGATGAATGTACCCACCAAACTTAATATGGCTTTGATTGGAGTCAATTTGGGGCCTAAAAACATGGGTCAAAGTAACCCACAAATTTGAAATACAACATTAACTAGATTCATATATAAATTTTACCTATCGGCACATGACAATTAGGTCTTGTAGTTATGTCCAAGAAACAAAACATATGGATGTTTGATATGTCATACAGATATATATATATATATATATATATATAGATATATAAACTAACAATATCCAAACAGTACAAACAAAAATTGTCTTTAAAGTCAACTAATCAATTTTCATTAGATTTTAAAGAAAGCAAAGAACCATCAAAGAAATGAAGAACGGACCTATATACCAGAGCATTGTTACCATAATTTTTTTTTTAATTTTTAAAAATGGCTTTCTGCAATGGGGTTTAAATTCGGTTTTGGCTGTAACATTGCTAGCAAACTCCACATACTTACAGCAGCACCTCCATTACTTCATGCGTGCATATCATGGCCTCTTCTACCGACGAGATCTTTGTTATTGTGATGTCTTTGGTCTAAACTGGTTTGGGTGCAAGCGTTTCGCAATGAGTTGGTTTCCATTTGTGGGAAGTACGCCTCAGCCTAGTGTAGACTAGAAGGAGAGTGAAAATGGTATTACCACCTACATTAGGTCTAGGAACTATATACACTTATGGAAGGACTGATCTTTGTCAGAGCATGTGCGGAGTTTAGGTATAGAGATGAGAAGATATTAGACACTCAATCCCACCCAACCGTAGGTCGGCCACCACTCATTGTGTTCCAACTCTTAATCCCATCACATGATCTTTTAATAGGTTATTCAAAACTCACGTGTGCATCTAAATGCACAACATGACTTTTTTTTTCTTTTCTTTTTTTGGGTTTCCCATAGTGTTTCCTTTAAGTTTTCAACCAGAGACTAATCACTGTTCACACTGGGTGGGCCCACGAAGGGGTAAAGTGCTGGCCTAAGAAATTCTTTTCAAAGTGCAGGTAGCAGGACTCGAACTAGGGAGCACACCCAGTCAAGCCCAGTACAAGCACCTTGAGACCGAGAGCCCAACCAACTCGGCCAACATGACATATCATCTCAAAAACCTAGCATTCATCTATCATGGCATCCTCATTCAATCATCCAAGGGTAGCATACATGTCAAGGTAGTAACATGGCATTAGACAAGTAAACGAGCATGGCGTCATAGCATTCGAGCATGTATATTTATCATTTTACACAACCCACTCATAATCATCTTAGGCAATCAAGTCAAACTCATGTTCATGTGATTATACATGACTTACCTCACTTACCTCCTTGTATAACAAATCGCACGTCTTACAATGAAACATCATCCACCAAATAAGAAGTTATTGCACATGTGATGTCAGGTTGTACCGTGTCATGGTGTAGTTTCTCATCATAATTGTACGCTAAAACATCATGGCAATATATAAGGAGTAGAGTTAAGAAAAATTAATTCGAAGTTAAACATATATTTAAACATATTTCAAGATTCTTAGTATAATCTCATGATTACAGATTACAACTATTTCATGATTGTAGGTGTAATTTCAAGAGTGTTATTTTTACATGCGCTAGGATTTTACAGCCATTGACAACCACCAATGAGTTAAATCAAACATCATTGTATTCTTATTGTCAAAGGAATCCTCATTTGGTGCTTTGGAATTTGGCTAAATGATATAATTGAAAGGAAACGATCAATGATTTGTGATAATTTCTTCCAACACCATGGACTATTTAAGTTGGTCAAGTTCTTAAGTATATTATATTTAGAAGATTACTAACTGAAACAAACGTAGCAATAATCACAATATCTCCAATATATATTTTGTGGTTCTTCATTGATCAAGGTGTAGGAATTAGCACAATAGAATTCCAAATTTATATCACAAAGTTTTGTCTCTCTAATAAATAGGGAGTGCCAACTGTAACATATTTAGTATTGTGGGCAATTGGTCTCCTATGTTATAGCTATAGTTGCAATATGGAAACAATTTTTTTTTTTCACAAAAAAAAAAAAAAATAACCCAAATACCCACCAAAAGGATACCTCTTATAATACTGTCCCTTTGTAAATAAATAAATAAATAAGGAGAGCCCCTTTGTAAGGATTAGGGATTCCATTTTTAATGAAAATGAGGTTAAAATCCATTCTCAAGATGAGGCAAATAGAAAAAAAGGATTGGAATCAAGGTGATAGGATTCGAACCTATACCCCTTTGTACCCAAAATATGTGTTGACTAGATTGTGCTACACCTCGTCTCAGCCCTTGGAGCATATAGAATGTGATCTTATTGTAATATTCTTTAATATAGGCATGTGGTTTTATTAAAAATTAATTTAATTTTTGTTGAATAGAGATCTTTGTTGTTGTGATGTCTTTGGCACAAAACATGCATCTAAACACACAACATGACATATTATCCCGAAAACCTAGCATTCATCTATTATGGCACCCTCATTCAATTATCCAAGGGTAGCAAACATATCAAGGCAGTAACATGGCATTAGACAAGCAAACGAAAATGGCGTCACAGTATTTGAGCATGTATATTCATCATTTTACACAACCAACTCATAATCATGTTAAGCAATCAAGTCAAATGCATGTTCATGTAATTATGCATGACTTACCTCACTTACCTCCCTGCATCATAACACCTATGCATCAATACATGTTCATATTTATATGAATGTTCATGGTGTTCATCCAAATATTATGTGGATGAACACAAGCCACATAATATTTTATAATTATGATCAAACCACATGCCTATATTAAAGAAATACAATAAGACCACAATCTATATGCTCGAAGAGCTGAGACAAGGTGTAGCGCAATCTAGTCAACGCATATGTTTTGGGTACAAAGGGCTATAGGTTCGAATCTTGTCACCTTGATTCTGTTTTTTTTTTTTTTTTTTTTTTTTTTTTTTTTTGCCTTATCTTGAGTATGGATTTTAACCTCATATTTATTAAAATGGAAACCCTAATCCTTGCATAGGGGCTCTCCCTATTTTTTTTTTTCCTTTTTTTTTTCTTTTTTTTTTCTTTTTTACAAAGGGACAGCATTAAAAGAGGTATCCTTTTGGGGGAAATTGGGGGGTTTGTATAAATTATTTTGTTAAAAAAAAAATTGTTTCCATATTGCAACTATAATTATAACCTAGGAGACCAATTGCCCACAATACTAAATATGTTACAGTTGGCACTCCCTATTCATTAGAGAGACAAAACTCTACGATATAAATTCGGAAATTTTTTGTCCTGATCCCTACACCTCAATCAATGAAGAACTGCAGAATATATATTAGAGATATTGTGATTATTGTTATGTTTGTTTCAGTTAGTAATCTTCTAAATATAATATACTTAAGAACTTGACCAACTAAAATAGTCCATGGTGTTGGAAGAAATTATCACAAATCATTGATCGTTTCTTTTCAATTATATCATTTACCCAAATAACATAGCACCAAATGTGGATCCCTTCGACAATAAGAATATGATGATTTTTTTAACTCATTGGTGGTTGTCAATGATTGTAAAATCTTAGCACATGTAAAAAAAAAAAAAAAACACTCTTGAAATTACACCTACAATCATGAAATAGTTGTAATTTGTAATCATGAGATTACACTAACAATCTTGAAATATGTTTAAACATATGTTTAACATCGAATTAATTTTTCTTAACTCTACTCCTTATATATGGCCATGATGTGTTAGTGTACAATTGTGATGAGTAATTGCACCATAACATGGTACAGCCTCTCATCACATTTGCATTATGTTCCATTTGGTGGATGATGTTGCTTCATAATACGTGCAATTTTTTTTTTTTTTTTGTAGAGATATATTAATTGAAGTGGTATTTGGGCAAGAGTGTGACTCTTGGAATTGAGATATCTTTTCAGAACACACATGTCTCTAATGTTGATATATTGAGAACGCCTTTTGCTGTGAACATAGAATGAACATTGCAACATTATGTTTATGCGAAGAGCGCAATAGTTTCTATTGTTTGGTGCATCTTGAAAACGCCTTTGGATGTGCTTGGAGTGGATTTACATTCTCAGCTTCTCTGCCTTTCAACGAGTGTTTGTGGATTACATTCTACGCTTCTGTCTCTTTGTTTCTTAGCAAGTTGCAGTTCAGTGTCTGGTATGCATGAATGCCTAAGCCAAAAAAAAAAAAAAAAATTCCTAGTGAAACTCGAGTTTAAAAAACTCGAGTTTTATTAAAAATTCGAGTTACAAAAACTCGATTTACTCAGGCGAAAAAAAAAAATTTTGCCCAGCGGAAATCGGGTTTCATAAACTCGATTTCCACTAGTGTGAACACACCTGAAACAGAGCATCCAATCTGCCTGAAACAGAGCATGGTTCATTTTTTTTTTAAAAATAACTTCCACATGAAACTCGACTTTGGAAGACTCGAGTTCCACTAGTGTGAACGCTCCGAAAACAGAGCATCCATTCTGCCTAAAACAGAGCACGGTTCATTTTTTAAAAAAACTTCCCAGTGAAACTCGAGTTGCAAAGACTCGAGTTCCGCTATGAGTGAAACTCGAGTTTTTTACACTTGAGTTCCAATAGGAAGTCGAGTTTTATAGACTCAATTTCTCTTTTCTTTTTTCTTTTTTTTCTTTTTTTTTTTTTTTTCCAGCGTACTATTGACACATTCCTGTAGATTCTTTGAAGAGTGTTGACTTCCAATCAACTTAAGTATATTAATGAAGCAATATTAATGAAAAGGAAATAATCTATAAATAAAGCATAGGTGTAATGGAAATAATCTATAAATAAAGCAATATTTTATTTCTTTTCTCAAACCAATTTTTCAATCTGAGTGGTATCTCTTCCAAATAAGAAAAGAACAATGATCAACAATTACCATCGAATTAGCTGGAAGCACCCAAAAATATATTGGGTTCCAAAATGGACCATTCACTCCACTTTTTTCCATCTTGTCTGTTAGGATTTCTGAATAGAATCTTGGCTGAAAACTGCTACTCACTTAATAAAATAAAATAAAAAATTTCTTGATTCATAGTTTGGTGACACAAAGATTGGAAAAATGCAGAACAGCCAAATGACAGTTTCATACTGATTCATTGAGTAAGAAGAACCCCATTGGGAAATTGTCATAATTTCAACTTTTTCACCAGCATTACAACTTTACCACACTAATGGAACAAAGGCATACGAAAAGCTCACTAAAAAATGAATATACAGCATTAGGGTCAAGAAATAATTACTATAAAACACCACTCCAAAGCTTATGAGTTCTTCTGCCTTGCATAATTGCAATCGCATTATGAGAGGAGGCCAAAATTAAACCCCCCGCCCCCTATTTTTGTGTCTCTCTTCTGGATCATATCTATTCCGTCAAAATATCCTCTCCATTCCAAGCACTGGTTCTCAACTGTTATTGCTGCCAACCACCATACTGTTGATTACGGTTACCACCCATCGGGTTTGGACCTCTACCACCAGCTGAACCTCCAAATTGACTACTTTGGGAATAATTTGGAGGGCCAACCCCATAACCACTAGCAGCTCCTCTTTGACCAGGAGCTGGCATTCCACTCCCCGCATATGGAGGTCCCCGGCCTTGCGGTGGATATGGCCCACCACTATAGCCTCCGACTTGAGCCCCACGATTTTGGTTATACCCCCCACTCTGGTTTCCACTAGGAGGGTACCTATTTGGACCTCCAGGAGGACCGCGTGGCCTTCCATATTGGTGATGACTAGGTCCAGCAGACACTGGAGGCTGTGGATTATTGATGGGATGATTAGGCCCATGCCAATGAGACGGATGAGCTTGCCCGCCGGTATGTTGAATGGGAGGTAGGCGGGTATGCTGCTGAGGGTGCGGCAATTTCTGTCTCTTTGCGGTTTCTTCATTTTGTCGCTGCTGCTGCCTTTTTTTCTTTGTCTGGAACTCATGTGATGATTCATACTTGGGCAGGCTACATGATCCAAATACAAGCATATTTCAACATAGTATAAGACATACTCGCATGCAAGGGAGCTCACCTGTTTGATAAGCAGACAACAACAAAAATTATGGAAATTTTTAAAGGAGTTCAAGCACAAAGGGAAATGTCCATGAAAGCGCAGGACAGATATCCAAAAATTGTTTCCTACAGGTGGCACAACACAAATGTAGTTGTTCCCCATGGTACTCTTTATAGCTCTAGCTGTGCAAAACAAATTATGTCTACTCTTGTATAGCTCTAGCTGTGCAAAACAAATTATGACACTAGACACCATAAAGGCATAGTTACTCTAACCCTCCTTGATTTATATTATACACACACACACATGTATCCCATTGGGAACAACTCAAACCTGACTGTAGGCAAAAATCATAAAACCATCTTCTAAACAATGGTTAGTTAGCTAATTTAATGAAAAAATAAGATCCAAATCACAATTTGATGGACTCATGTGATTATATCGACTAACTAGAACTAGTGTTCATTTGCATATGTCAGCAAATCTTTCATAGTATAGAGCCCAACCGTTTAACCCAAGCGGAAGAGAAGTATCTCCAGAACCATAACGTAATTACTGGGCATCTTTCATGCAATTAAGAAAATATAATCCAGTACTTCTCACAGCATATACTAATCAATTGACTGTCAAGAGTGTAATCATTGACTATCATAATATCAGCTTCATGTTCAACAAAGAATAAAAATAAAGTGATTTTCAAATATGTCTTTTGAACAAACATTCTGGTTTTAACCTTGATACATAATTTTGGTTTAAAACTACATTCTGTCAAAAGCATATTTGTCTAGGAAAAGGGAAAACGAAACTGAATTCCAATAATAGAAAAATTATGAAAAGGCAGGTTGTAACAATCCAAAAATGAGTTCCAAAGCAACCATATTCACTACCATTTTACACCGCCAACAACACCGTATGTAAACTATGAACTAGAGAGAGCCCGCTTATGAACATCATTCTGCTTCTGCATGCTAATTATCAGACAAAAATTCAGGAACATATCTAACCTCATTTTTCCCAGGCAAGATTGGTTTTCCATTCAAAAGCTCAGCAAAGATACAACCAACGGACCACATGTCAACAGCTGGGCCATATTTCGTGGCTCCTAGCAGCAACTCTGGTGGCCTGCCCAAACCATAACAATCTGAACCAACTAAATCGAAATTGGGGATATTCTTGAAAACATTGAACGCCGAGTACAGGGAGAATTACACTCAAAGATTTAAGTATAATCTATATATTCGGTGTAATGTAACAACTTACCTATACCACAAAGTAATAACACGATTCGTAAGATTCCCAGTGTGGTCAGTAGAAAATGATCGTGCAAGCCCAAAGTCTGCTAGCTTCAAATTTCCCTCATTATCTATCAAAAGATTAGAACCTGCAAGAAAGGTATTACTCAAGCATAGCCCTAATCACAAAACATTAACAACAACGTTTAATAAAAATATATCATTTTAAAATATTCTAACAAATTCTAATAATCTGGGACAAATGCAGATTAAGAACAGATTAAGAACAAGGCCATATTGGCTTCTGTCGTTGTAAAGAATCCTTCACCAGTGGACCCATACCTCAGGCCTATCATGACTGCTACTGTAGTCTACAATGAAACAAAAGAATTTGTAAACCTTGGAATTAATGGTTCTGAATTAGTTAATTAATGTGTCACTGTTTTCTATACATGAAGGATTTTCCTTAATCATATTAGTCTGAAATATTACCTGGCAAATAATCATTTGTATGGCACCTTGAAAGAACAAAAACCTTCTCCCTAGCTTGTCAACTAAGAGGATGGCAACCAATGTGGCAAGGACATTAACAATGCCGGTAAGGACTGCCGACATCAGTGCAGCACGGTCACCAAAACCTAAAGTCTTAAACAAAACAGGTGCATAAAACATCACAACATTAATGCCAGTGAGCTGCTGGAAGAATGGAATGAGAATGCAAAGCACAAATTGAGGACCATTAAGTAAAATTGACCTTCACTGGTGAAAGTCTCTGTTCTAGTAGAGTTGGGCTTGGAAGAGATGAAATTGATTGTGTAACAGAAGTTGGTGATAGTTCAGACGGAGAAGTTAGACATACAGCCACCTGATACTGATTTTGTGTCTGAGCATCAACAAGCTGGGCTGTTGCACTTGCCAAAGCTTCCTGCGGGGACACCCCAACTTGATCCTGCGAAATATTTAGCAAAGAAAATTTAATGAAAAAAAGAAACAAATACATCTTAGACAAGATGCAATGAGAAGCACTTTCTTCATTTGTTGCAAATTTGCAATGCAAAGCTCAATCCTCAAAACTAAAGGTTTGAATAACAATAGCCACAGACCACAAAAGTAGAGTGCATGTGCAAACCACATATACTGCCCACAAAAGTGTACAAGTTCACAAATAATAGTAACACATCATACTTGGACCCTAAACTTTAATGGATTTTATAAATTCAAACTTTGATAGTTCCTTCTGTAGGACAAACCAAATGCAAAGCTCAATCCTCAAATACTCAAAAACCATGTATATGCCACCCTTAAATTTGTTACCATCTGCAGTTCCCAAAAACATGCAACTCACATTAGAAATTACCATCTATTGCAGAATTTAGGTATCAGGGACATTTATAAACAACATGGTCAAACACAGGGTTGAGGGGCAAGCAAGAATAACTCATGAAGCCAACTAATCTTGAAAGCATACAACAACTCTCTCACCTTGAATCCCTTGCTCGTCTGTCTCAGGACCTTAGAGACAATAACAATAACAAAAAACAGAAGGTATTAGCAAAATAGATTAAGTACTGTTGTTAAGAATCTATAGAAGATACAGTATCCAAAGCAGGCAAAACTAAAAAGTACCTGGAGAGGTCACAATCTCTAGCAGCTTAATAACATTTTCATGATGAAGCTTCTTCAGAATTTTAATCTCCCGAATGGCTGTTATAGGAAACTACATAACAGGCCAGACAAATTATTCAAAAGAAATGTGAATTTGTGTGCATATGCATACACACCTATGTATTGTTAGGTAACAACAGCTCATCAAACCTTTTTGGACTATTGTTAAAGAAAAATTACCCCTTCTTTTTTCATTGTCCATGCGTATTTTTTTTAAAGCAACAATTTCCCCAGTTCTGATTTCTCTGGCCATATAAACTTGACTGCAAATATACCACAGGGAAAAAAAAATTAGACATCAGAAAAACCAAAGAACTGAGTTGGATTATTATCCAGAAAAATCCAGATGGGTAAGTTTAAGAAAATATCATTCTCTAAAGCATAGAGACAATACAGAAACTTAAAAAGACACGGTAATTATGTAATATCCTTGCATGAAACTCAGTCCCTGCAGCATTCCACAGTTTATGAAATAAAAGCTTCATTTTCATTAACAAATATAACAACTCATACTACACCACCCGTCACCAATATATACTTCATTTTCTCTCTCTCTTTTTATATCAATTCCTTCCAAACGAAACCAAACAACAGCAACAATCACAACAACACAAAATTAATTATTACGCAAACTCAAAAGCACACAACCCAAAAAACAAAAACAAAAACAAAAACACTGGTATTAGAATAGCAGTGGTTTAAGTAATCCAGAAAGACCCAGTTCTCCCTTTGGGATTTTATATACGATATTATCAAACAGACAGTCTGAACGGAGAGAAAAATGTGAACTTGTTCTGAATGGCGGTTTTTACAAAGTCCATACTTTTTTTCTTTTCTTTTCTTTTCAGGGATTTGTAGTGGGTGTCTCTCTCTTTCTCTCAAAGAGAAAAAGATTCTACTTTTGAATAAAGATTAACAAAAAAGAAAGACCAAAAATTGAAAGAATGAGACAAGAAAGTAGAATTGGATTCAATGAAAGTAATTTTGGAACTGTGTTTTTTTGTGTTAAAGCTTAGTAGTGTGCCAAGAAAGAGTTTGTCATTAGTACAAACTCATCATTAAGCCACGCATTATGCCTCTCGACTAGGGCCTTCTCCTGCGCAAATCCAAACACAACTTCACTCAGAATGAAGCACAAAAGATAGTAATAAAAGATAGAAGACATTTGTAGTAGTAGACTAACCAATTTTGCGCTTTTTAACCCTCGTGTAATGTTTGGGCGGGGGAGGAGGCTGCGGGGCATCATCCTTATGCTGATCATCGGGCTGCAAAGACAGTAGATGTATACAATCAATATACACGGTAATGATAAGAATAAAGTGAATTGCAAACTATTTCATTACATTAAGCATTAATGTTATCATACCATAGAGCTGCCTTTGTGTCCGATTTTGTGTCCACCTATCCCACAAGTGGGTGCTCTTCTAGCGCGTTGCGGTCTACCTCGTGGGGGTGAGGGCTGATGAGGGGAATGCTCGTCTGGTACATCCGTATCTGGATGTACAGTGTCAATCCCAACCAGAGGTCCTAGAGGGGCGGATGATGAAGAGGTAGGTGGGTAATGATGCTCTGTGTAGAGGCCAGGAGTGGGGATCACTGTCATGGGTTCAGTACGGGGTGTGTCCATGGGCAAAGTGGGTGCACTGGAGCTGGTGGGTGGGAATGAGGATGTCTCGGGGTGCATAGGAGGGGTCAAATGAAGAGGAATACCAAGATCAAAACTGGGCTGCGAAGGTGGGGTGGGTGAATGGACCTCAGGCTGAGGAGATGCATCGACCATGGGTGGAGGCACCTCGAACTGAGGAGATGCAGCTGGGATGGGTGGATGGACCTCGGGCTGAGGAGATGCGTGAGGGATGGGTGCAGGTATTTCAGGACTACTTACAACCCCTCGGGTTGTTGCACGCCGACCACGGCCCGTAGCTGTACTTGTGCTTGGGCTTGCTGTAGCAGGCCGACCACAGCCCCTAGCTGCACTTGTGCTTGGGCTTGCCGTAGCACGTCGGCCACAAGTCGGTGGAATTAAGAGTGCTGCGCTTGTGCTTGGGGTTGCACTAGCTGTTGGTTCATTCTCTTGCCCATTGTTTGCCTCCCCATTGTTTGCCTGCTCCCCATTTGGTGCAGGAACACCACCAAGCCCAACCACGTTACTTAGGACGCGCTGGACATGGTTGTGTTCTCGGCTACCTATAGGAAGCATCGCCAACAGCGCTAAATGGCTTTCAATCTGAAACGGAGAAAGAACCAGTACAATCAGATTTGAGACATTTATGTACCAATTATACAATGGATAATATAGTACTTATTAATCTACTAAAATACTCAACCTAGAACTAAAAGTTTTAGTAGAATATTATATGTAACATAAAGTCATTAATTGGATGTTAGTCAAATCAAACCAGATTTCACGAAAAAAGAAGTCAATTGATTCTACGTTCGTACATGTACTGAAGAAAAAACGAAGAAGACAATAAAATCTAATTAGAACACATTACCATTATATCTAACTTAGCGCTGTTGCGGTCGACATACTTTCGAGTGACCGGACGGTACCAGCGGTAATATGCATGATCGCGGGGCATCTCACCAATCTGAGGAGGTGCATGGCAAAGTCGTTGTTGTCTCATATCCCATGTAAGGATATACGGTCCATGCTCCTTCCTCCAATTTTTTTCCACCTTCCCACGCAAGTCTATTCTATGCAGTCTATGATCATACACAACATGGTCGGGCCGCTCTTGCGCCAATCCAAATTGTCGAAGGACACGGTCAGGGTGGTGTGTCTCTACTATGCAAAAACACACGAGTGGCACCCTTGCCGTCCACGTATCCCTCTCGGCAACGCAAAAGGCAGGAAGGTGGCCTAAGTCTGCCTCATATGGCTGCCACATAATCTACAATACAAACAAAAGACAATTTTCATAACATTTTCAAATGTGAAACAAGGGGAAGAGTACATAGATAAAGAGAAAAAACTAAAAATAAAATAGAAGAGATATTAAAACAATGATTTTAAGGAAGGACCTATGCCATCATTTACCTGGCCCGGTTGCACTCTAACTAATTGCTCGCGATAGTAGATCAACGCCATGCCGGATGGCCTACTCTTCGGGCTTGGCACCCGCACCCACCTACAGTTACGAGCAAATAACATAAGACAAAATAATACCACTAATGTACTAAGAAAAGTACATTGCATAACACTCAAAATATAAAGAAAATACTTACTTAAATGCAAGTGGAGCGTTTGGCCATGGGCCATAATCAGATCCAGGTGGGGGCTCTATCCTCGGGCACAAGAATGGCAACCTTGCCCATGCCCAATACTGAACCAATTGCAACGCCCCACCAATTTGCGATGCGTCTTTCTGGCTTGCCCGGCACAACTCTCTGTACAACCACGCCAAGCAACCACTACCCCAACTATACTGTCGTGGACGACAAAGGTCCCGCAGGAACTCCAAAAACATCAGATGCACCCTATCTCCCGACTTGTCCATGAAAAGCTTATCCCCTATTAGCGCTAAAATATAGCACCGGGCGTACTGATGTAGCTGCATCTCCGTTGCATCATGAGGCAGTGGCTCTGCAATGCGCTGAACAAGGCGACTGATGAGAATTCTTTGCCCCACCAAAGTTGTGTTGTCATTCGCCGGAACTTCAAAACCAAGCAACTCTACACATAGTTGCTTCCAATCCCCACCCTCTACAGCAGTCGGCCCAATCAAGACCTCACCGTCAATAGGAAGTCCCAAAATGACCTCCACATCTTCTAGGGTGATCGACATCTCACCATGTGGAGGATGGAACGTATGAGTCTCCGGCCGCCATCGCTCAACTAGGGCCGTTATTAGGCAATGATCTATCCCTTTGGAAGGGGCCCTAAACAATCCTTCTAGCCCTACCAACTTGATAATGTCTATCACCCGATTATCTTCCATCGTTATGTTTGCCATCTCCTTAGAGCGACCACGGCACGTAAGTGGGCCCAGGTCCTGTAAAATCGATAAAAAATATAGCGGTTGTTAGAACTAGATATACAACTTTGAAAGAACTTGCTAAAAATCAAAGACAATGTAAAAAGTAAAAAGTTTTTAGAACTAGATCTAGATGTTTCACCTCGCCATTCCAAATGGCCTCTGATCGATGATTTTGTTGCTGCGTCAACAATGAAGCATTTTCTGGACCAGGGCGCACGATCGCTGGCTCCTCATCCATCTGAGGCACTGTAACAATGCAAAGAGTGCTACTGTGAGATCAACACATAGTGGCAGACATACATATATATTAAAAATGAAAACATGAAAAGGCTGAGAAGTAGTGAAGGAGGTAAAAGAAACTATGTGTTAATAAGATCCCATTAAAAGAAATAGTATTAAAAAAATAGTATTCCAATATTTTGAACCCATTAAAGAATACTCTCAATGAATAACTTAAAAACACTACAGTTTTAGAATGTCTAAGTCTAGAAGCCTATAAAGTTTTCTTTCCAAGGTAGTTGCTTATATTTTTGAAAATCAAGTCAATATGAACAAGAATAAAATTTTTTGTAGATGAATCAAAGATAAATTCAAATTTAAATGAGAAAGGAATACAAGTTCTACAACTCAACTAAATTTAGTATCACAAAAACTACAATAAAACCATAGTACAAGATAGCAAACAGCAGCACTATTACATATTAGAGAAGAAGAAATACAAAATTCATTTTTTTATTAGTAAATTAAACAAGATTTGGTAACTTATAAAACTACAGCTAGCAAATCCACTTTAGCTTTTTAAGGAACCAAGGTTATCAATGAACAATCAATCTAATAAGGCTACTCCATGTATAAAGGATCATGAAAATTATCAAACTGTGTCAAGCATTGATACAACAACAAACAAAGATGCAATCATCTCAAGCCATTGTATAAGCAATGAGATCAACATTTGTAGACTGCATATGATTTGGAAATAGCATCATTCTAATGAATTGGCAGATCTTACCTCTTTGTGCTCATGTGAGAGAGCTTAGAGCTTAAAAAACAAGTTGAGTAAAAGCAAAATAGCTTTAAAAAAATATATATATAAATAAATAAATAAACCCAAAACTTTAAAAAAATTGTACATGAGTTTAATAAGTTCACTGCTCATCCAAATGAACATAATACTGATAAATGCCCACAGCCAGCACACTGTATCTCTCTGAATCTTAGGTTTGGATCAACTACCATATAAGATTCATTAATAAAGTCCTCAGAAGGGCCACATTGTCGTGAAAGGTGTTACAGGTCCATCATCAACCAAATCAGGGAATAATAATTTAAACAAAGCAAGTCAACCACATTAACCATATAGCTGGTGAGTTAAGTCACAGAGGTGTCACCAGAGAGCACTCTGTCGTGTGAAAGCATGCAATTAGTAATGACAACTATTTTAAGTTCTATCAAATCTAAGGGGTAGCCCAATTGGCTAGAGCCCACACCTCATAAAGAAAAAATTACTAGTTGAACACTTGGGACTCTTAGATATTAGTGGTATTCTAAGTTCCAACTCCTTTATGTAAAGATGTTCTCATTCAAGTGAACAAAAGATAGTTTACCAAAAAAAAAAAAGTGAACAAAAGATTTGTCACGCTCAAAGATCAAGAAAAATATGCAACTTTTTCCACCCCCCCCCCCCACATAAAAAAAAAAAAAAAACAACTTTGATTTATTAGAAAATAATAAAATTCTCCCCAAAATAAAGAAAGAAGAAAAAGAAACTACATTTTTTTTTTCCTTAATGACGTGGAACATCATCAAGGTAGGGCCCTTTGGACCATCCTTGAGAAGCAAACCACAGATAAATAACCTAATCCGCAATAATCATGTATCAAGTAATTCAGGGAAATTCCTAATGGAGATCAAACCCAGAATATCTGGGTCTACAACTCATCCCAAGCCTCCAACTACTAGGCAGCACCTTGATGGGTCACATGTTAGAATTATAATTAAATAAATAGTTTTACTATTCTCTAATAGTATAAGCTTTTGCAACAATTAGTATTTTATCATGGTATAAAAGTAAATGATCTTGAGTTCAAACCTTATCTCCACACTACCTCCTATTTGGGATGCCCCTTTATCACTCACCTTTATTAGTATAATCGACGTGGCTGACTCTTAATTCTGCTGGCACTATCTGTGCCTTACACATTAGTACATTCCCGCTTATGTGCACCTAGATTTTCCCATATATATATATATAGGATCTCATTTATTAAGGGAAAGTCTAGGCCCACATGTGAGGGGAAATGGGGAGTGTTAGAATTATGGTTAAATATTTTTTTTATACAAGTAAATTATGGTTAAATGATTATTTTTATCATTTCCTAACACCTTTTTAAGTTTTTAGGACAAATGGTAATTTATCATCATACCATATTCTTCCTTTCATAACATTCATAATTGATTACAATATATCAGGGAAAAAAAAAAGAAAAAAAAAAGAGGAGAATATCCCAAACATGTGCTGATGATCATTTGACCCCAATTAAGATGTTCACCTTAATCCTTACGTAGTTGTCCAAAAATGCATTTAGAATCTTCTCAGTAGAAGGGTTCACTTTTTTTTCTTCTCAATAAAAATTTGCATTGATACAACACCACCGATGCCAATATTCATTCATTTACTAAACTAAAGAAAAGATATAAATAAAAATAGGATTAATAAAGACAGATTCAGTGGTTAACCCACCATGATACTAACAAAGTCATAAGCACCTTTGAAAAGGTTTTCAATCAATAACAACATCTCACCAAATAAAAACATGTTAATTTAGACATTGTTTCAAACAGTTGGTGGGCATTGAAAAATAAATGCAGAACGGAATGAGATAGAGAGAGAGAGACTCACGTGGTAAGTGTAGATGGAGATCAGGGGGTGACGAGCGGTGAGAAATCGATGAAATAGAGAGGGATTGAGTTTCTGGGTTTACAAAGAAGCCGTAGAGAGAGAGAGAGGGATGGCGGAGAGTGAGAGAGAGAGAGAGAGAGAATACGAATGGAGAGTGTTGAGAGAGTGAGAGAGTGAGAGACGGAGAGCGTTGAGAGACCTAGAAGTGTTTGAAAGTGTTTGAAAGTGGCTGAGAGAGTGACTGAGTGACTGAGTGTGGTTGAGTGTATAGGCAGTGGATTTCGAGTCTTATAAACTCGATTTCCACTTACTGGATTTCGAGTTTTATAAACTCGATTTCCACTTAGCATGGACTTCGAGTCTTATACACTCGATTTCCACTTGGCTAGCGCTGCTCCACGTGGAAAAATTTGTCCACGTCAGGGTATTGCCAAAAACCATAAATCGAGTTTTATAAACTCGAATTCTATATAAATCTCGAGTTTTATAAACTCGAGATGCTAGTTTTAAAAATTTTTTTGAAACCGGCCAACTTACTAAAATGTTGGATATTTAATGGTAAATGGCAAGGGTGTCCTAGAACTCTATCCAGTTAGATATAGGAGTATTAACAGCTATATTAATATCACAGCAAATTGGGAGTCCAAATAAATAGCATAATTGATATAAAAGTTACTTTTTTTTATTACCATGATTTCTATTTGTATAATAGTTTATTTTTGCATGTATTTTCCTTTACAAAAAAAAAAAAAGAAAAAAAGAAAAAAAAAAAGTGAGTCAATGTAAATCATCTAGAGACACAGAATCCTACTTGGGTTTAAAATAATGAAAAGCTACAATTTAAACCTCCCTTCAAATGATGCTTCTAGTTTAGTCAAATAAGTTTCTCCAATCAGAATTGATGAATCTGCTGAGATATGCTTATTGTTTTAATTTTTTATCAACAAAGGTAGATTTTTATTTATTATATATTTATATAAACATAATACATTTTCATTAGGTTTGTGTTTAATTAAATTTATTTTTCAATATTTAAATTCTTTTTTCAAAAGAGGCTTAATCAATTCTAACTAATCATGTTTACTTTTCATATACTATTTTAAAATCCTATGGTGTAAAAAAAAAAAAAAAAAAAAAAAAAAAAAAAAAAAAAAAAACCTATTTGTTTGAAGTACAATATTTAAATAAAAACATTACAAACATAAACAACAACATTCAAATTTTTTTAAATAAAAACTTTTAATTTAGCCTTCTTTCTCTTTTCATTCTTTGCTTTTTTATTTAATAATAATTTATAATTCTAAGGTGTGCAAATGCTTATATTTGGCAGTTTGCTATGTAAATGAATGAAGTTTTCTATGTACGATGACGATTTGGAGATTTGAATGCTTTATGGGGGCATCCAAATATATATGTTGAATTTACTTTTTAACCATTGTGATTTGTGACTTTCAAATGACTACATAATACAAATAGTTCTGTTGATATTAGCTGTGGGGTACTTAAAAAAAAAATAACAGTGTTTTCAAATCTAAACTTGACAGACTTGGCACTAGCTGTGCTGTCTAGAATTTTTAGTTTTAATTGAGTTTTAATAGGATTTGATTAAACATTAACGTTAAAATAGGAGTACTTTATATATATATATATATATATATATTATTTTATGTTGATGTTTACGATTTTTATTTTTATTTTTTATGTTTACGATTTCTTAGACATTTCAAGTATATGTCTCCTATCCCTTCTACTATTCATGACAAAAGAATACTCAAGTTTGGAATTGGTTTGAATTTAGTTTTACTAGAAAGAACTTTGTAAAATCAGGAGTAACAGTAATAGTACTGATTAACCCAAAGGATCATAAGATATTTTTTTACAAAATATTTCAAAATGTACTGCATATTGCGCAGTTTAGTTATAATAATAATAAATAAATAAAACATTATTGCTATAGTAGGAGCAACATCTTAGTTGTCCCTATTCATCCCATATTCAAAGCAGAACTGAAGGGTAATATTAAAATTTTTCTATTACTTCAATGAAAGAGAATCTTTAAATGCTAAAATAGGAAAAATACAATTGTTCAATGTATTAAAAACGTACTAAAGATGGTCCATTGTCATTTGCCAAAGAAGATTGCCAAATGGATAAATAGATAGCTATATAGAAACCTTCAATAAGGTCTGACCACGGCTTTCAATTTGCCAAATTCTAGTCACTCTGACCATGGCTTTAATTTGCCAAATTCTAGTCAAAAATTAGAATGGTGTAATCAAGGGGAAGAGTAGTTTGGGTTACTTTCTTTTAGTATTTGCTTTTTATTAAACTGCAGCAGAAATTAAACAAAAAGGGCACTAGACTTGCTTGGTAAAGAGTTTAAAGCAGTATTAGTTCTCTCAAGAATGTTTCACTCAGAGACTATTCCTGGCTTAGAGCATCATCCAAATTGCAGCAGAAGTAGATCTAACTTTTGCTTTGGAAATGAAATGGTACTGCTAGAATCATCATATATCTGGACGTACTTACCCAAAGATCACATCTGTCGGTGCCTTTGGTTTTGGGTAAACTATCCGGTAAGAGATTTATACTGCTCATGAAAAATCAGGCAGGCAGAATACACATCTAAACTTCTCTGGTCTAGTTGCAATTTTGATGACAATTTCACACATGAAAAGTAGAACTTAGTAGTACTGTAGTAGCAGTGTTCTAATAATTGCAGTGAAGGGGGAAAAAAACCATACAGATCTCATTTTCCTAACAAATATCAATCAAGTTTCTCAAAAAAGAAAAAAAAAAAAGAAAAAAAAGAAATATCAATCGATGAATGTACTAGTACTAATTAATAAATGATATCACAACTTAATAGTCCAAAACAGCAGTTGACAGGGTTAGGATTTGACCTAATATGTATGAATCAAAAGCACAAAATTTCCATATGGAGCCGACATGAGAACCAACTCCATCAAAACCTGAATCCAATTCAGTCTTCTTTTTTGCTGGTTGTGAAGGGGTGGGGGGGTGTTCCTTTCTCCTAATGAATGGTAGCAAAGATTGTTAGCTCAATTGTGTAAATATCTTCAGTCAGGAAGTATTTGCTCATTATCTGCATCTCCTTCTGTCTCAACTTTAGGCTTTGGAGCTTGGCCTGCACCAGGGGCCTGCTTCTTCTTAATCCCACTTACAATGTCATCAATTCTCAAAAGCATGCAAGCAGCTTCTATGGCTGTTTTAAAGGTCTGTTCCTTCACATTGTAGGCGTCCCAGATCTGAAAAGTCAACAAGTGAGTAACAGCATCTCCGACATTAAAAATTTCGAGACTCTAGGAAAAAAAAAGAACCCTAAGAGTTAATTGTACAAATCAGGTATAAATAGGAGATATCCAAGTGTTTAAGGAATGGTACTGCATAAGGGAGGGGGAGGTGAGAGAGATGCACTGTTATTATTAACCTATGCTACATAATTTCTAACACATGAATATAAATGGGGGGTAGTTGTCTGTATAAATTGAGAAATACTCGGAGAAATTTGTAATGATGGCATACCTACTTCAATTAAAGAACATGAAAAGGATAAGGTAATGAATATAAAATTACCTTTTGCTCTTTCATATCAGAGATGACACCAGTGTTCCCATCAATGCCTATCCATGCATTCTCACCACTTGCATGCTATAAAAATTTTTGTCATATAAAGAATGGGTTAGTCAACATCTAGAAATGATAGTATCAAGAGTTAACAGAATTTATACGTCCACACAAGAGAAAGATTCTTACCTTTCCTTGCAGGGCAGTCATTGTCCTAATCACATTGACCCCACAATTCTGTGCCAAAGTTCGTGGAATAGCCTCAAAAGCAACAGCAGCAGCTTCATAAGGCCACTATTTTACAATCAAGCATATATATAAGAATATAAACATCATTTCAGAATCATGTAATACTGCAGCCCATGTTCCAAGTGTTTTGAATACAAAAAAATATTTACCCAAGAAAGAGAAAACTATAGCAATCTAGAGTTTTACCTTCTCTATCCCTTCAATAGATGAACTTTTTTGTTTCAATGCAGCCGATACGGTTAACTCTGCAGCACCACCACCAGGAACAAGTTTTGGGTTCTTGATTATGTTTCTTGCAACAGCCATAGCATCCTGTAAAGAAACATGAATATAAATAATAAATAAGACAAGCTTAAAACACATTTCATAAAAATATTTGGAAATCAAATTTTAGACATACTTGCAAATTTCTTTCAACTTCATTTAGGAGATCCTTACTAGCACCCCTTAAGAGCACAGTACATGCTCTTGGATCTTTGCAGTCAACAATATATGCAAAAAACTCATCCCCAATTTTCTTAACCTCAAATAGCCCAGCGCCAGTACCAACATCAGATTCTTGCAATTCATCTGGTCTGTTAACAATAACAGCTCCACATGCCCTCGCAATTCTGTTATTATCTGTCTTCCTCAACCTCCTGATTGCACTGACACCAGCCTTGCTCAGATAGTGGCAGGCCAAATCACTGAGTCCCTTCTCTGTTATTACCAAATCTGGTTTAAATTTCAGTATCTGCACGCAAAGGCTCTCAATGTATTCTTCTTCCATTTTCAACAGGATGCTCCAATCTTCTTCTTTGACTAACTCAGCATTTGTTTGGTTCTCACCTTTCTTGTACTCAAGGGGACAATCAAGAAGTATAATACGTGGGTTGACAATCTTCCTTCTCATTTTGCCAGGGACAATTACATCCTTATTAATCATAACTCCCTTAAGAACTTTTGAATCATCCAACTGGCCACCTGGAACCTTCTCAACCTTTATGTACTTCTTAATATCCACCTCTCGCAAACCTTGGCCAAGGTCCACACCAACAGTTGTTGTTGCATCAAGTGCTAAATCCTAAAATTTAGAGAGAAAAACGTGTTTTTACTTAATATACCAAAGAAAACAACAAGGTTTTCTAGTGTGTAAGGCTCCTAGCAATTGGTCCTCTCCCCCCCCCCCCCCCCCCCCACACACACACACACACACACACACACACACACACACATGTAAGGAAAAGCCACAGAAAGATTTCAACTATAACTGTTCCCAAGTGTGCTCATGTAGTGAAAAATTTATGATGGAACCTTAGCAGACACACACAAAAGATGCTAATCAGAATGAAAGTAGAGTTGCCATTTTCCTTTGAAACAACGGGGCAATTTTATAAAGAACTCACTAAAAGACTTGAGGCCACAGTTTCTTGAACATTAGTAAGACTGCTCATAACCTGAAATTCTTATAGAAGAGTTTTCTTGAATTACCAATTCTCCCAAAAGCTCAAGCTATTAGAAAATGGTAAATTTAATCATTTTACCACAGGTATTGTGGAGGAAACAAGAATCGAACTTAGGACCTCTTGTTCTAATTCCATGTTAAATTACCGATTGTTCCAAAAGTTTAAGCTATTAGAAGATGGTAAATCATTTAACCACATAATTTTAACAAGTTTAAATCAGGAAGTGAAGTTTGAGTCATTGAAATGCTAAGGCCTTGGATCAGGTAAAAAAAGGGGGGAGCTGGTTTTCACTACATTTGAGGTCCAAATCATACCAAGCAAGAGGAAAAAAAAAAAAAATCAGTAATGCCATGCATAAACTGATGTATAAACATGAGGTCCAACTCCTAGATTTGAATCAAAGGATAAGCAACCCTTAGAGGTATTTTCTTGGCCCTAGAGAAGCTTGCCTCTACAAGCTTCATAGGTAAATTCAACAGCCTAACCAGATTTTTAATTATAGAAGTTGCAAATATCTTAAGGAAATAATAAAAATCTGTTTTAACAAAGCCTTCATAAAACTATTATATGAAGAAAATACTTACAGCAATTAAATTGCCAAATTGACTAGTGAACTTTGTTCCTATACAGCTCTTAATTAGCCCCAACATCATTGCACCTGTAATATTTCATAAAATCAATTGTATAACACATAGGAAGCTAACATTACAAGCAATGACTTTCATAAAGATATCCCACAGACTAATTGCTATCTTTTCACATTGAACATTTGTGCTCAAGAAAAGATATACTTTAATAGGCTAAAAAAGGACAATGTCAAGGTACCTGGTAGCTGTGTCCTAGGTTTGCATGGCCAACATACCCAGAACCTTAATTTCAATACCAAGGTCCCATCTAGGAATCTAACATGGGTGAAACCAAGGCCTTTGTATTAGAATTTATTTTTTAAATAAGTAATCAATTTTATTATTTCAAAAAAATCATCAAAGTATACAGGAAGTATGCCAGATGAATAATACAACTAAATTCTGAGTTCAAAAGTCCATAAAATCTAAGAAATAGAAGAAATATATGTCCCCAAAGCCATCATCCACTCAGACAACATTTTGAGAAGGTTTACTTCCAAGTTAAACCTAGTCCATTCACAACCCACAAAGGTTCTAGCATTTCTTTCACACCACATCAGACAATGAGGAACAGCCTGTCATTGCACTGTTTCTGTCTCCCAAATTGGCCTCGCCAAAAAGATTGTAATTCCAAGACCACCTTGATAACTAGAATAATATAAACACACATGCGTGCACACGCACACGTGTTTGACCTCAAGGTGGAGTTAGCATCCTCCACAAGCTGTAGAGGGCTCACTCAAGTTGAAAGAAGTATATGTTAACCCATTTGCAAAAGTACCAAAATACGAAACCTAAGAGCCTGCATAGACATTTTTTTTAATGAGAGAAAGTACTAATGGCTTCGTAAAACCTCACATATGAACATAGATATACGTATCAAGACCATAAACAAAACATAAATCCTAGGATTTATAGATACTCAACCCAAATAATTGCAGCCATAGCTAGGAAAGGATCATATCTTCAACTAATCATCTGCACTAGCAATTTTCTGGTCTTACTCCCCTTATACTGGCTTTAGTTGCAAGATATCAATATTGACTGCTTTGCCTAGTAAAACAAGACAAATGATCCATAATGCACCCCCTATTTTTCCCCTTTTTTGGTGGGAAAGGACTCTACAATCTACATCTGAAATTTTGAATTTGCAACTTTTTTTTTTTTTTTTTTGAGAGAGAGATTCAACTTATGGCTTTTGCTTCTGATAATAGCTTTTCATCATCAGATCAAGACAGCAATCAACTTTTGGTGTAAGCGAGAATTGAATCCAAAATCTCTTATTCACCTATCAAAGACTTTACTAGTTGAGCTAACTAGAACCCACGAATTTGCAACTTATATTAAAAAAAACATACATCTTGAAAAAATTGTAGGACCATAACAAAAAATGTAAAGAATACCAGTTGGAAAACACAAGAGGCTAAGTTTGAAAAGAAACATCTAGAAAATGTACATTAAATGCCCTTACATAATTAAAACCAGGTATATAAATTTAGAAGGGATTTAAAAATTTAAAAAAAAAAAAAAAAAAAGCAATATTGACCCTCATTATAAATTACATATGGCTAACTTGAATCGTACACATTGAAAATTGGTATTAGCGAAAATACAATTAAAATAAAATTGGTATTAGCGAAAACACAATTAAAATTTGGTTTCAGTGGTTAGAGCGACAAATGATCCATAATGCACCCCCCTATTTTTCCCCTTTTTTGGTGGGAAAGGACTCTACAATCTACATCTGAAATTTTGAATTTGCAACTTTTTTTTTTTTTAGAGAGTTTCAACCTATGACATTCGCTCCTAATGATAGGTCTTCATCATCAGACTAAGACACCAATCAGCTTTTGATGTAGACGAGGATTAAACCCCAAATATCTTATTTAACCATCAGAGACTTTACTAGTTGAGCTAACAAGAACCCACGAATTTGCAACTTATATATAGAAACATACATTTTGAAAACATTGTAGGACCATAGTGAAAAACATAAAGAATACCAATCTGAAAACACAAGAGGCTAAGTTTGAAAAGAAACGTCTAGAAAATGTACATTAAATGCGCTTACATAATTAAAACTAGGTATATAAATTTAGAGGGGATTTAACCCAAAAAAAAAAAAAAACAATATTGACCCTCGTCATAAATTACATATGGCTAACTTGGATCGTACCCATTAAAAATTGGTATTAGCGAAAATACAATTAAAATTTGGTTTCACTGGTTAGAGTGACATCAGAGTGTACCTTCATCATCTACTCATTGGAAAAAAATAAATTCAAAATTCAAAAGAATATGCAATTTAGCATTTGTTAAGGCATCAAAGAATTGACATTCTTTTCTAAGATTAAGAAGAGAAAAGCTCCAGTGCATAGAATACATACACAAGCTATCCTTAAGAATTTACGCAAAGAATTACAATTTTCATACTCTGTCTGAAGATTTGAATTTTAATACAGAGAACGACAAATGAAGATATAAGTTATCATCATATTCTGTGATTATGAATTTTGAAATAATGTTGAATATAACGCTTTCATAACTCAATCACATTTTGCAATAAACATTTAAAATTGATATACTACAACAACAAAGCCTTAAGGTGTGTTTGGATACCACTTATTTGCTGAAAACTGAAAACTTATTGCTGAAAACATTGTAGCAAAATAATTTTTAAATATGTAAATAGTGCTATAAGACCCAAAGAGAGAGAGAGAGAGAGAGGACTGTGTTTTGCTGACTTTTGTGGGTCCATGAACAGCACCCATGGACCCATAAAAGAAAACGCAGACACAGATTTGCTGAAAAACCCCAATCCAAACGTACACTTATCTCAAAATTTGGGATCGGCTATGGATCCTCGACAAATAAGATTGGGTCCACATGAATTTTTTCCTCCACTCTACTCTATTTAAATTCATGCTCTTTGTTACTACCCTAATTGACATGCCCTTTTTAATTACTTCTACTAAAGTTATTTTTAGCCTTCCTCTACCTTTTTTTGCTCCCTTGACCTGAATTAACTCACTCTATTTTTTTTATAGTTCATTACTCACTCGCTCTCCTCTAAACATGACCAAACCATCTCAAGGACTCTCTAAACTTTAAAAACAAATATAGAAAAAATAAAGTATTCAACACTATCAATTCTTTGTAATGACCATTATAAGTATCGAAAAAGCATTGTTGGCACACTTCTTGATGGCTCCAGCTTATAGGAAAATTGGCAATTCTAATTCAATGATTAGTTTTGACATACCTATGTAAATATACAGAAATTTAAGAAATTAGTTATAAATAGATTAGAACTGAACTTACGATCCTTCAAGTCAATGGACATTGCAATTTTGTCAAGCACAGCAATAGCATCCTCCAAAGCTTTGTTGTAGGCTAAAACCCAAGAAAATGTTTGCATATAGCAGAAGCAAAGTTATGATTCATAATGGATAGAGAAAAGAGAGGGGAAAAAGCTATGTACAAGAACTTTTAACACTACCTCGGCAAATGATTGTGGGATGATAATCCTTGTCAATGAAGGCTTTGGCAATATGGAGCATCTCACCAGCTTCAACAGATTTTAATTTAAAAAAAAAAAAAAAGGAGATTCATTATAAATACACAACACTACAAATATAATGTCACCTCCAGCATTAAGAATAAGTAGAAATTCTCTACAAGTAAAAATCATGTACTAAACCTCTCACTTGAGAGTCGTAAACCAACTTGTAAAGCTAAAACTGTGAAATAATCACATCTTTTATTTATCCATTGATATTAGATTCAGAAAGATTAACGAATATGATATTTTCTGTTCCAAGTTAAAACCTTACCAAGGACAATGACAGATGTTGTCCCATCTCCTACTTCTTCGTCTTGGGTGCGGCTAAGTTCAATCATTGACTATCACCACCAATCAAAAAGAAACATATATTAGAATCACAAGTCAATAAGTTCTAACTCGAATAGCACCTCCTACTCTTGTAAGAGCAAGGTAGAGGATGAGGTTGTGGGTTGACCCATTGGGTACTAACTACCAATCAAAAAGACATTTTAGAATCACAATGGAAAAAAAAAATTAAATAAAAGGACTAAATAGTAATTGAATATGACATAAGATTGAAATATATAATTCAGCTCAAATTAGAAATTTTAGGCAAAAGCCAAACTGCAAGCAAAAGAATAAAGAAGAATGTAATTTGTGATATATCACACAGTACACTAAAATTCAGTAAAAAGGAGAACTAGATCATGCCTTTGCTGCTGGGTGTGCAAGATCCAATTCACGTAGAATAGCATTTCCATCATTAGTGACTACAATTCCTGTAAAAAATGAGCTAAATTTACCTCAGTGTTCTAATATGAAAAATATCAAAGAAAACATAAGCAATGATGCTTTACTATTTTTTAACACTACAAGACAGCCAACCCCAACCCCAAAACTACTTTTTTTTATCCCCTTTTAATTTTGTGAGGTCCTGAAGAGGTTACAAAACACAATAATGAAGCTAGATCTTCCAAAAAAAATGGGAAATAAAAATAATATACATACATAGATACATACATATATATACACACACATACACTATGATTCTGATGTTGCAATAGCAATAACATATATGCTGTCCCTAACACCGGGACAGCATATATGTTATTGCTATTGCAACATCATAATCAAAGAATATATACATCTGTCAGCATATGGAACGACCCATGGGTACCATGGATCCAAGGCTTCATCCCTAAGCCCAAATCCGAGCTCACAGCCCAATCCCCTCTCATTGTAGCTCAACTCATTAGCCATGATTGCCACGAGTGGAATACCAGGATTGTTCAAGCAAACTTTGATCCTGTGTCAGCCCAAGCAATTCTCTCAATCCCTTTGCCTGTCCGAGCCAAGCCAGACAAGCTCATTTGGTCCCCTAATCCCAAGGGAAATTTCTCTGTACACAGCTTATGAGCTAGTTACTGATCAATCAAGCAGACCCACAAATGCAGAAGTACAGTGGAAAAGGCTATGGAAACTCAAGAGCACCTGAAAGGGTCAAGATGCTGCTTTGGAGAAAGTGTCAACGCACCCCCAACCAAAGATAACATGCCTAAAAGGGTAGAATATATCGACCCAACTTGTGTCCTGTGCAGCCAAGAAGAAGAATCATGCTGTCACCTATTCCTCCACTGCCTGTGGCAAAAGCAATATGGTATGGTAGCGGTTGGGAATTCAAATTGGACTGACATCACAACCTGTGGAGGCACAGCCAATATTGTTCTGAAAGTCCCCCCAACCCCCCAACACTCCTTTAACCAGGGAAGATCTTTGGCTTGTATGCCTAAATATGGCCTACATCCTGGATGAAATATGGTACTGCAGAAATCAAGCTTTATTCTAAAGTGAGCAAATTGATATCCAGAAGTCTATATCTCAGGGCCAGCATAAGTTCATCGAATACTCCACAGCATTTG
Organism: Lithocarpus polystachyus; assembly: GCA_033629205.1. Lineage (NCBI taxonomy): Eukaryota > Viridiplantae > Streptophyta > Magnoliopsida > Fagales > Fagaceae > Lithocarpus > Lithocarpus polystachyus. Next base: position 77,812,663 of record CM066165.1, read on the forward strand.
CCCCAAAGTCCACCCCTCCACCCAATCAATTGCAGTACCTGTGAAAACCCCCTCCACCAGGACACATCAAGATCAATATAGATGCAGCCATTGCAGAATCCCACTCAGCTTTAGCAGCCATAGCTAGGGACTGCAGAGGTACAGCTATAAAGATATTGCCAAAAACATTTAGAAAGAGCTCCCCTATCTTGGCAGAAACTCTTGAGTACCATGGGGAGTCCAACTTGCTCGAGAGAAAGGATGGAGCTATATTATCATTGAGAATGATGCCAAGAACTGTCTCAATCCACTAGTTTGACATTTCCCTGGATTGGTCCATTAGTAACGTGATCAAAGGTGTTAAGTTTAAATTCTTTATTTTTAATTTGTTGCTTTTTCTGGGTCAAAAGGGACTGCAATGCAGCTGCTCATGCAGCTGCAAAGCCCTCTCTTAGATCCCTGTAGTCTTTCTGTTTTGATAAGGACAATCTACCAAGAGCTTTAGACCCTATCTGTAAGGTAGATTGCCCATTTGTTCCTCTTTTCTGAATGAATATTGCAGCTTATCAAAAACAATATGATGTCCCTAGCGGCAAGGCATACTTAAATTACAAGAGCACATTAAGCAACAATTTCATCTAATTACATAAAATTCCATAATCTAAATATGTACATAACATATGCTACTCTAAAATGAACAAGAAGATTACCTCCACCAGCATCAAGTAGCATCTTCAACATGGATCGTGGGCCTAAGGTTGTGCGGACTATGTCAGCAACAGCCTGTCAAGTATGAATGCAACATTGATTAAGCAATGCAATTATAAGGCCAAATGTTAACCTAATAAATTTAAGACAATTCCGCAGATTAATTTGTGAAAAAAAAAAATGAACTATCACAAAAATTACATTGCCAAGGCTAGGAGAACTAAATAAGAAAAAAAAAAGGATATTCACTACTACAAATTCCAAAAATGAAATTTATATATTGTCTCACTTATCAGAAAAAAATAATTACAACATGACATTCACAATGAACAGGCATATGCTAATATCAAAGTAGCCATGCAGGAAAAACAATTTATATATGCAATTATATACAATTTTCAATAATGGATGGATGCAACCAAACTTGTGGGCTATGATTCTTTCATTGGTATGTAGATCTTGCTTTTCTTGGGGAGGGTGGTGTTCTGATGTAGTTAGGACATGATGAATTATGGAAGACTATTAGAGGAGTTTATGGAAGTTTTCAGAAATTATTGGGTTAGAGGTACACTTCGGAATCGAAATTCCATTCTGGCATGATCATTTGTGCAGTGAAATTTCGCTAAAGGACACCTATCCTTAACTTTTTCACATTGTGAGGAATAGGGATGTAACGGAGGGATAGAGGTGTGAGGCAGGCATAGTCTATGGACTAGTCAAATGGTAGTTTTCTTAGCAAATTTGTTAACAAAGTTCAAAACTGAGAATTAGAACACTTAATTTTCTCAGTGAATTATATATTACCAACATTCTTCCATAGGATCAAGGTAGTCAAAGGCGAAAGGTGGCCTTAAGGCGCCAAGGCCTTGTATCGCCCAAGGCGTGAGGCAACAAAAAGGCGCTAGCCCGAGTAAAGCGAGGCGCCAAATTCTTAATATATATATTATACATATAGAACTTAAATCATATGTACCTAGTGTATTATAATATTATAATTTAGTGTTTTTCAATGTGTAGCATGAAGAAATTAGGCTATCAAATTATTTCAAAATAGGATTAACATGATTTAGGCTCTATTAGTTAGTTCTAACAATACGTTTTACAATAAGCTTCTATATAACAATAAGTCTTACAAAACAAATTTGTAAATTAATTTAACTAACAATAGATTTTATAACAGGCCTTTTGAAATTAATAGTCTAAAAATAGGTTTCACAACAAACTTCAAAAAAAAAAAAAAAAAAAACTTGAGGCTCTCGCCTTAGCGCCTTTTTCATGGCTTAAGGCGAGCGCCTCGCTCGCCTAGGCTTTAAAGGCGAGCGCCTCGCCTTAGAACCTTTGAGGCGCCTTAGTGGCGCCTCGCCTCGCCCGGGCGCCTAGGCGAGCGCCCAGCTCGCCTTTGACTACACTGCATAGGATAAGGCCAATATGATATGCTCAAAGACATGGTTACAAGGACAAAATATATTATAAGGTCTTAAGATTGGGAGGAAGAGTTTTTCCTTAGAAAAGCATATGGAAATTCAGAGTTCTACCAATAGAAGCATTTTCACTAAAGTAGCTACATGAGGAAAGTTCTTATCATTGAACTTGAATTACAGATAAATGTTATATGTGTAAATCAAAGGGGAGAAACTAGATCATTTATTCCTTCATTGTGACTTGTGAGATGTCTAGGGAAATGTGGTCCCTTGCCTTTTGTTTGTTTGGGGTTTATGTGGGTCATGCAAAGGTGGTGGTTGAGCTCTTTGCATTTTGTAAGGAGCATTTCCATAAACAAAAGAGTGTTTCTTTAAAAGTAATAATAATTTTATTGAATGAGACTACTTCATAACATAGTGGTTAGACTTGGAAGGAAATTCCTTTGTCAAAAATCGTGTTTTTGGAAGGACTGTGCACACTTTCAAGGGGATTCTGCTATAAATACTAAGGCTGATACTTTTGTTGTTAAGGGCTCACTATGAATGGGTGTCAGTCACTAGTTCATTCTCTTCTTTGAACTAGTAGAAGTTCATACATATTTTAAATTGGACAAAGTTTGCCTCCAAACCAATTTAGATGAAAATTCCTTTATCCCACTACATGGCAACTCAAAAGACCATCCGCATACTATTTGTCACATGGCCTATTTGGTGAGTCAAGTGACTTGTTTAAGTAATTTAATATCATGTGAAATATTATATCAGGGTGCTACTCTTGTGTATTAGAATTACACCCTTATTGCCTTTTTTTTTAAGGTACTAGGTAAGATTACACCCTTATTGTTCTTTTTGTATAATGAATATGTGGCATTTAATTTATTAGTCAAACTAAGGATCCTAATCCTATTTAGAAAGACAAGTTTATGCCATTATACTCAAGAAAAATTCGAGATTGATTCATGAGAACTGGTTATTATAGTCTATGAAAGGCATAAGTGCCAAGTCTAATTCTTCTTGTCTCTGTGCCCTTTTTATTATTCTTTCCCTCTTTCCTGTTACTGTTCATATCACTTCACAGCCCCTAGATCGATTCAAATTTAAAGTCTCCTTTCTCCGCTTTAATCCCAAATCAAACACTTATCCTTATTCTAATAAGAATCCAAAACCCTATACATTTTCCCTAATCAAAACAAGCCTTAAAGCTCTGTTATTTGCTGCTTACTAGGGAATCTCACGAACAGTCTTGCTTTCAAGAATTGCTCTCTTGGCCTTTTTAATCCAATCTTTTCCTAACTATAAAAAATTAATCCGAGACACCAAAGCCTAAGCACAAAATTTCCAAAATCTCTACCACCATATATGCATAAATAGGCAGATTATCATAACTGCCCTGTATCAGAACACCATAGCCTAAACACCATAGAAAATGTATAAACTCATCTTCAAGGGTTTCAATTATTCATCCAAAAGCATACAAATTAAGATACTAGACCTAATTTTCCAGATACTTATGGAGGTTTGCAACCCATATTTCATGGGTAAAGAATTATAACTAAACTGGCATATATATAGAACATTTTATCCTAAGGATTCAAGTCATTCAACACATAACCTGAACATACCTTTGATGCTTGAATGTTGGCATGTTGTACCTTACTTCCCGACTCTCGTTTCAAAGAATCTTCTGCACAATCCAAATAGAACAAACAAATTCATAAAATTATGATGACAGGTCTTCCAAATAACTAAAACCCATCCACCGAATAGTAAACATCAAGAGACCATAAGGCATAAGCTCTTCACATACTGAATCTAAGAAATATACATGTACAAAAAAATTTCAAAAAATAAATTCCTTTGTTTTTATTTTTATAAGTAATAGAAATCTTATTGGCAAAATGAGACACACAAATACGCAGGAAGTGGACAAAAGAGTACCATAAAGAATTATAATCTGAAGTTCATAAAGCATGATAAATGATAAGGTAGAAGATTAAGCACTATCAAGAGCAGACCAAAAACACAGCTTTCTCAAAAATAAAATTTAAGTAACAAAACAGCATGTAGTTAAAATCCAAGGACAAGCTTGATCAACAAGCCGATTGCTAAAGTGTCAAACTTTAAAAGGTGTCTCAGCTCAAACATGTTTATGACCAGTTTCAAGGTGTATTGCTAATGAACCAAACTTTAACAACACAGCTGAGCTCAGTTATGGATGTGACCAGCTATAGTTTAACATTACACTTAAAATAAATAAATAAAAATAAAAGATATCAACATACACCATGAAGTTATTGAGATACTGGCCATAAAAGAAGAATTAACCATACAATCACTTACGGATGACATTCACATTGCAGGTGGCAAAACCAAATAAGATTTTGAACCAGGTCACTTCATTCAATTCTAGGACTTAGCAAGTCTTATAATTCAAGTAGCTAGAAAGTGGTTTAATCACATTTTCTCATCTCTCCCTTATCTCTCATCTGATAATCATGAATCAGATTCCAAAAATGGTGGGTCCTTTCATTGGCCAACAAGATTAGTCTTAATGGACTACACAAGTATTATTAGATCTCAAGCCAAGCATAGGTTGATTGTTTAATTGTACAAGATACCACCCAAAAAAAACAAACATAATTAGGGAAATTAAGCGAATACAAGCTTTGATTATTTTGGAAAAACTGGAGTGTAAATAAACCTAAGCACACCAACCTAATCAAGGCTACTTGAAGTTGGATAGAAACTCGAACTATAATACTTAGGTTCAAAGCCCACTTATTGGTTTAGCATTGAAGACAACCAAAACCTAATAAAGGGTACTACATTTTCTAAGACAAAAGACCATATCACAAACTTTGTTTGAGCAAACTAGTGGACTAAAGCTTCTGACTAAAATTGAATACAAAAATATAAACTTTTGATGCCAAAGATGCCAAATTCATCTCATCTACGCCATAATCCAAATTTAAGTGGTTTCAAGTTTTGACTTTAATTATCTTCATCAACTAATAAGCATCAACCACATGTATTCTTTTCTACCATTCAACAACAATAACAAAAGCCTTAGCCCCTACACTATGGGGTCGGTTATGAATCCTCAACAGACTAATTAGAGTCGTTCACATGTATTCTTATTTAACGTACATATTCTCCGACAGATATTTCTTTTTTAAGATTAAAAACACAAACAACAGCGTCACATTATTAAAAAACAAAAACAAAACCAAAAAAAAAATATATGAAATATAATAATAACAATAACATACGAAAAAGAGAAAATGTGAGAACGAAACTTACGTAGTACGAGAAGTGGGGATTGCAACATAATTTTGGGGTTTTTTTTTTTTTTTTTTTTTTTTTTTTTTTTTTTTTTTTTTTTTGTTGAAACTTGAAAGAGTCAGTAAACACTAAAACGCAGGTACAGAGTTCAGAGGCTTTGCGAGGGAAAGTGGTTATGAAAAATGAAACCCTTGCTCGGAAACAAAAGGTGTTCAATTTTTTCAAGAAAGGGATGAAATTACAAAAAACTCCCCCGTTTGGCTTGGTCTATTTACTGTGATCTTCCCACTTCTTTTATGGGGCAAAACGGTCAAAAGAGCCCAGTTGTTTAAAGGTTGGATTTGTGAACCAAAAAAAGAGGCTAATTAAATATTTAAAACCTAAACTTGTTTTTCCTTTAAAAATAAATAATAATTGTAGGGGGTAAAAGGCCCAATGCTAGATCTTGGGCCGTGGGCCTGTCCGAGGAGACCTGTACATCCGAGAACAACAAATCTTGAGGAGTTTGCCCAGCCTAATTCGATTCTGAAGTGTAAGTCATGTGGAAGAAAGACTGATCTGAGAAGACTTGCCTGTTCGGATTGTCAAAAGGGTGTCCCAAATGAGTGCTCCAACATCAATCCTGGCTTTCTCGAAGAATCCCATGATTTATATAGGCAAAAAGGACAGGTGGCAAAGATCAGATATTAGGCAAAAGGCTACTGCCACTGCATTTATGATCCTGCAACTAACATCATGGCCGCATTAATGGGAAAAGACACTTGAACAGTGAACTTCACCCTTTACAGCTGCCAAGTGAAGACTCCAGATAGAGGCTGATGGGACAAGTATCAAGGAAAGCCCACCTAATTGGCTCGTAAGAGAGAAGGGCGTATAAATAGAAGAAAGAAGGAAGAGAAGGAGGGGAGGAAACCATTAGAAGAAGAAAAAGAGTAACAAGGAAAGAGAGAGGGAGCGAAATATTCATTGTAATAGACTAAACATACTCCTCGGATTGTGCCGAGAACAACCTTGTAACTACCTAATATTTCTTTAATGCAAGTCTGATTATAATCATACTTGGGCCATCAACCCATACGTTCTCAATCAAGTATTCTTCAGCACACTCTCTTTACAAATTTATTTCAAGGATATTGCATACAGCTTGGGCCCCAGCCTGTTCTATTCGCAGGCCCAACCCAACAGATTTGTGTTCTTACAATTAGCGTCGTCTGTGGGAAGAGTACTATTATATTTGTGAGTTAAGGCTTGAACGATGGTGAGATTAGGTTCTAACAGAGCGGAGTCAGATAACTCTCAGCATATTGATCACTTCGTGCACCTTGAGCGCGAGAGAGACCGCGAAGGGAGTATGCACACAAATCGTACTGCGAGGAGTCGATGTCAAAATGACAGTGATGAGTCTCATGAGAACATGCAACATAAGATTTATCGTCTCAAGAAGAAGTTGCGCCGTGCGCGCAGGAGGCGCAGTCCATCTAGCAATCCAACCATCACCGATGGCTCTTCTGATGATGATGACGATGCCAGTTATAGACATCGCTCCAAGACACCCCCAAGCGAATCTTTCTCCCACGAGGAAGAGCATCACCATAACTGCAGGAGCAGAAACACGTCCTTAAGGGGTACTGGAAGCGATACAATGAGCAAGGCACTCAACCAAATTTCCAGGTCGCCCTTCACATGCAGCATCGAAGGAGGGAGCCTTCCTCAACGCTTTACTCAGCCCACCTTCACTGCGTACAATGGACGGACCGACCCTGTGGAGCATGTGAGCCATTTCAATCAAAAAATGGCTGTCCACTCTCGGAACGAGACTCTCATGTGCAAAGTATTCCCCTTCAGTCTAGGGCGTGTAGCCATGAGGTGGTTTGATGGCCTCGCGGTAAATTCTATCGGATCCTTTCAGGCGCTCACTAGGGCCTTCTACTCTCAGTTCGTGATGAACACCAGGGTCCCTCGGCCATTAGATTCCTTGCTGTCCATGTCCATGCGGGAGGGGGAGACGCTGAAAACTTACTCAGATAAGTACTGGGAGATGTTTAACGAAATCGAAGGGAGTTTCGATGACGTGGCAGTAAGAACCTTCAAGGTCGGCTTACCAGCCGAGCACGACCTGCGGAAATCGTTGACCAAGAAGCCGGTGAGAAGTGTGCGCCGGCTAATGGACCGCATCGATGAGTATAAGCACGTCGAGGAAGACCAGCTGATCGGAAAGGGAAAGGCTAAGGTTATCCCTCAGGAGAGGAGGGAGTTCAGGTCGGACCGGTACAGTAACAGCAGGCCGCGGAGAGACTACAGTGTGTAGTCCGGGTCTACTGTATCACAAGCAATCCATGCCGTATTCCGAGAGCCAATCCACCAGATTCTTGAGAAAATTCAGAACGAGCCATACTTCAGGTGGCCAAACAAGATGGGGGGAGACCCCACAAAGTGCAATCAGAGCCTTCATTGCCAGTATTATCAAAAGCGAGGGCATACAACCGAGGATTGCTGGACTTTGAAGAGCCATTTGGAACAACTTACGAGGGAAGGAAAGCTACAACAGTTTATCTATCGACCAAATAACCAAGGAGACCATATTAGGCTAGGGGCTTCAGAGACGCCTCATCAAGGCCCCCTTCGAGTACTATTAACGTTATCTTCGTGGCTCCCGGAAGAACTGGATCCTACCCTTCCAGAGTAATGTCCATTTCTAGGGCATCCGCCGAGGACGCCAACCAAGAGGCGAAGCGGACAAGGATGGAGGCCCGACCAAGTATAAGCTTCTTAGATGAAGATAAATTGGGGACAACACAACCCCATGATGATGCACTGGTCGTCACCCTTAGAATAGGGGGGTACGATGTGAAGAGGGTGATGGTTGATTAAGGGAGTGGGACTGAGATCATGTATCCGGACCTATACAAAGGACTGGGCTTACGGCCTGAAGACCTGACAGCGTATGATTCACCCTTAGTCAGCTTTGATGGAAAAACCGTCATCCCTAAGGGTTAGATCAGGCTACCCATACAAGCAGGGTCTAAAGTGGTCGAGGTGGACTTCATCGTGGTGGATGCATACTCTCCCTACACGGCCATCATAGCCAGGCCTTAGCTCCATGCTTTGGGGGCCGTTTCTTTGACCTTGCACCTAAAGGTTAAATTTTCGTCTGGATGACGAGTGGAAGAAATTGTAGGAAGCCAGCCTATGGCAAGACAATGTCTCATAGCTGCCATTACACATCGGCCTGTTGCCGAGCCAGCAACTACCTCAGCCGGGTACTCGTAGCAATCAAAGTTCCTGATTCCCCCCAAAGCCATGGAACCGGACGAGGAGTAATGTGAAAGACTAGAGAAAGTTGTCATAGGGGAGGACCCAGATAAGTTTTTCCAGATAGGGGCTCAGTTACCTCCTCAGGAAAAGGAAGAGCTGCTGACGTTCCTTAGGAGAAACATTGACGTGTTTGTCTGGAACTCTTACGAGGCCCCAGGAGTGGATCCCGAGTTCATCTGCCATCACCTTAATGTGAGCCCAGCAGCCTTCCCCAAAAAGCAGCCACCTCGGCGCTCATCCAGGGAACATTCTGACGCTGTTAGGGATGAAGTAAACAAACTCAAGCAGGCAGGGGCTATCAGGGAAGTCTTCTATCCAGAGTGGCTGGCTAACACAGTGGTGGTGAAGAAGAAGAATGGGAAATGACGTGTATGCGTGGATTTCACGGACTTAATTAGAGCCTGTCCAAAAGACCCCTTCCCCATGCCTCGGATTGATCAACTGGTAGATGTAACCATAGGGCACCTGTGAATGAGTTTCTTGGACGCCTTCCAAGGGTACCACCAGATTCCCTTAGCCCTGGACGATCAAGAGAAAACAGCCTTCGTAACTCCCATTGGGAACTACCATTATAAGGTGATGCCATTTGGTCTGAAGAATGCAGGCTCTACCTACCAGAGAATGATGACAAAAATGTTTAAACCACTACTGGGGATATGCATTGAGATTTACATTGATGACATGGTGGTCAAAAGCAAGTTAGAGTTCGACCACGTTGGAGACCTCGGGAACATCTTTAAAATCTTAAGGAAACACAAATTGCGACTCAACGCTTCGAAGTGCTCTTTCGGCGTTGGATCAGGAAAGTTTCTAGGCTATATGGTCACTCATCGCGGAATTGAGGTGAACCCCGACCAAATCAAAGTGATTAACGGCTTGCATCCTCCTCAGAACCCAAAAGAAGTAGAAAAGTTGACTGGGATGACCGCTGCTCTCAATTGGTTCATCTCTAAATCTGCAGAAAAATGTCGGCTCTTTTTCCAGCTGCTGAACAAATGGAAGGGATTTCAATGGAATGAAGAGTGTGTTCTTGCTTTCCAGCAACTAAAGGAATACCTATCCCGGCCCCCCATCATGTCTAGTCTTGCAACGGATGAGGTCTTGTTCGCCTACATTGCTGTAGCCACCCATGTTGTGAGTTTGGTACTTATACGAGTCGACAATGGCATACAGAAACCTGTGTACTATGTGAGTAAATCCCTTCATGAGGCCGAGGTCCGTTATCTGCCACTTGAGAAGGTCATCTTTGCAGTAATTCATGCTACTTGTAAATTCCCTCACTACTTCCAATCACATACGGTTGTGGTCCTTACCCAACTCCTGCTCAGATCATTGCTTCGAAGTGCAGACTATACGGGTAGGATTGCAAAGTGGGGTACCATCCTGGGAGCCTTTGACATAAAGTACATGCCTCGCACCTCGGTCAAGGGGCAAATACTGGCCGATCTTGTGGCCGAGTTCGCTGAGCCTATGTTGGAAGGGATTGCCGAGATGGTACACATGGACGAAAATTCAGTTGGCCTAGTGTCAGTGCAAGAGCCCGCACCCTGGAAACTATATGTGGACAGTGCAGCCAACCAGAGAGGCTCAGGAGTGGGGCTAGTTTTGATTTCTCTAGAGAACGCTGTCATTGGAAAATTCCCTTAGACTAAACTTCCCGGCTACTAATAATGAGGCTGAATACGAAGCGCTATTGATCGGAATGTCCATGGTCAGAAGAATGGGTGGAAACACCGTGAAGGTGTTCTCGGACTCAATTCTGGTCGTCGGCTAAGCCAGAGGAGAATTAAAAGCATGTGATGAAAGAATGCAGAAATATCTAAGGCAGGTTAAGCAACTGCAATCACGGTTCAAGTCATTTAATCTACAACATGTCCCTCGGAGTGGGAACACGCATGCGGATTCCTTGGCCACTCTTGCAACCTCCTCGGTTCAGGGATTACCTCGACTTATCCTGATAGAGGATGTACAAAAGCATACTGAAGAAAAAGAAGGGCCCAACATCTATCAAGTTAGAGTAGGGCCAAGCTAGATGGACCCTATGGTGACTTATCTCAGGAACGTCGTCTTACTGATAGACAAGGCTGAAGCTGACAAGGTGCGGAGAGAAGCCCCTCGGTTCTGGCTATCAGGAGACGGTAAGCTATACAAACGTTCTTTCTCTGGACCTTACTTATTGTGCGTGCATCCTGAAGCTGCAGAGCTACTCCTCGAAGAGCTGCATGAAGGGATTTGTGGCAGCCACACAGGAGGAAGATCCCTAGCACACAGGGCCTTAACTCAGGGATACTGGTGGCCAAACATGCAAAGGGAATCACAAGCATATGTAAAGAAGTGTGACCAATGCCAGAGGTTTGCGCCAAATATACATCAACTAGGAGGAGTTCTGAATCCTTTGTCAAGTCCTTGGCCTTTCGCTTAGTAGAGCCTGGACATTGTAGGCCCTTTTCCTAAAGCAGCTGGGAGTAAGAAATACTTGGTCGTCGCAACAGACTACTTCACCAAATGGGTTGAAGCCGAGCTATTGGCAAACATCAGGGATGTGGATGTCTAGAAGTTTGTATGGAAGAATATCGTAATACGGTTTGGAGTACCACATACTCTTATCTCGGACAATGGTCTTCAATTTGACAGTAAAGCGTTCAGAAGATTTTGCTGTGGATTAGGCATTACGAACAGGTACTCCACTCCTGCGTACCCACAAGGAAATGGCCAGGCTGAAGCAGTTAACAAAGTCATAGTAAGCGGTCTTAAGAAGAGGTTGGATGATGCTAAAGGAAAATAGGTGGAAGAACTACCACATGTCCTCTAGACCTACAGGACAACTCTTCGAAGATCTACGGGAGAGACCTCATTTGCAATGACGTACGGTGCTGAGGCTGTTATCCCCATAGAAACTGGGTTCCCTTCACTGAGAACCAGTTCATTTACCTCGGCCGACAATGACAAACTGCTAAAGAACAATCTGGACCTAGTCGCTGAGCGTAGGGAAAATGCTACGGTTCAACTAGACTACTATCAGCATAAGCTCAAGCAGAGTTATGATGCCAATGTCAAACTGAGACCACTTGCACCAGGAGATTTGGTCTTGCAAAAAGTCGTGGGCACTGCGAAGAACCCGGCCTGGGGGAAATTGGGACCTAACTGGGAAGGCCCCTATCGTATCCTATCAATAGCTGGAATATGAGCCTTTTATTTAGAAGACTTAGATGAAAGGGCTGTACTACACCCCTAGAATGTAAATAACCTAAAAAGGTACTATTACTAATGAAAGTTTTCATTCTCGCATTAAAGTCTATTATACTACTTGTTTACTAAGTGTTAAACAGAACCTTGGTTATGCCTGGTCCCTCGAACCACATACCTTGGGTAAATTAACACCCCTAAGTATTAAACAGAACCTTGGTCGTGCCTGGTCCCTCAAACCACACACCTTGGGTAAATTAATACTACTAAGTATTAAACAGAACCTTAGTCGTGCCTGGTCCCTCGGACTACACACCTTGGGTAAATTAATACTACTAAGTGTTAAACAGAACATTGGTTATGCTTGGTCCCTCGAACCACATACCTTGGGTAAATTAACACCCCTAAGTATTAAATAGAACATTGGTCGTACCTGGTCCCTCGGACCACACACCTTGGGTAAATTAATACTACTAAGTATTAAACAGAACCTTGGTCGTGCCTGGTCCCTCGGACCACACACCTTGGGTAAATTAATACTACTAAGTGTTAAATAGAACCTTGGTCGTGCCTGGTCCCTCGGACCACACACCTTGGGTAAATTAACACCCCTAAGTATTAAACAGAACCTTGGTCGTGCCTGATCCCTCGGACCACACACCTTGGGTAAATTAACATCCCTAAGTGTTAAACAGAACCTCGGTCAGGCCTGGTCCCTCGGACCACCTACCTTGGGTAAATTAACACCCTTAAGTGTTAAACAGAACCTCGGTCAGGCCTGGTCCCTTGAACCACCTACCTTGGGTAAATTAACACCCCTAAGTGTTAAACAGAACCTTGGTCAGGCCTGGTCCCTCGGACCACCTACCTTGGGTAAATTAACACCCTAAGTGTTAAACAGAACTTCGGTCAGGCCTGATCCCTCGGACCACCTACCTTGGGTAAATTAACATCTCTAAGTACTCAACAGAACCTTAGTCAGGCATGGCCCCTCGGACCACATGCCTCGGGAAATTTAACTCTTCTTTGCGTACACAACCCCTCGGATCATACCTTCAGGGCCTTATCACTACCCTATACACATCACTGAGCACTCTGTGGAAACCTGGTCTTTCATATTTACTCAGACCACCCTCTCTGAGTTGGTAATTTCACTCAACTTTAATTTGTAAGTTAGGGATTATGTTTGCTTGAACTCATCCACATTTGTTAAGACGGGATTGAATTGATTGAATGATTTTAATGTCATCGTTAAGGCTTTCTTATCAGTAACCTCGGGATATTACTACCATATCCACGATGTCCTCTTCATTACGTAGGAGTAGAGATTTATTTCTATTACTACTTCATTTTGTGGACTTAACTTTTCATAGGATGGAGGACTTCAAGGCAAAATAAGCGAATAAGTGAAATCGGAATCAGAAGAAGGTAAACAAAACATTCTCATTAAATAGAAAGGTAAAGTACATTAGCCCGCCATCCAAAGTGACTGTTACATCAATAAAAAGAAAAAACAACTAACAACTACAACTACAGACGACAAAACCCTGGCCTCAAGCCTGTTCGGTCTGAGGAGGGATGCTATCATGTCCGCTCGGCTCGGTCGCTGAGGGAGCTGCTTCCTTGGCCTCATCGGGATCCGCGGTCACAGAAGTGGCACCCGGAGCTACTTGTTCCTTCTGAATCTCCTAAGTGGCCTCAAGAGGAATAAGTGCTTGGCTTACTTGCTCTGGGGCACGAGGCGACGAGGAGGAGGGGTTAGTCGGGCGCAAGGCAAGATCTGGATGGAAGTATGTTTTCCCCGGCTACCTGAGATCCGAATCGGCTGGGACTCCAGCCATGTTCAGGGCCTCCTCCCAAGTGGACTGGCAGTAGTCCCTGCACACTTCGGTGACCTCCTCCGCGAGCCTCTTCTCTATTTCTTCGATGCTGTGGATGTATTCGGCCTCCTTTTTGGCCTCTGCAGCCCTCAGCGCCTCCCAAGCCTCTTTTTCAGCCTTCTCGGCGCTCTTCGCTCGGGCGCGAAGCTCCAAGACCAGCTGCCTCTCGGTTTTTAGCTCTATCTCCGTCATGTGCAACTTTTTTAGCTGATCTTCAGCCTGGTCCTGGGCGCTCTGTAGCCCAGCTTCTGCGCTCCTTCTCTCTCTTTCTTCAATAGTTAGCTTCTTGGCTAACTCCAGCTTTTGATGCTTCAGTTCCCCCAGGCTCTTCTCTACCTCCTTGCGAGATTGGGTCTCGGCCCTGGCCAAATTACAGGCGTCCCTAACCCAATCCTCCGCCACGTAGACTTGCTGGGTGAGCTGCACAATAATAAAAACAAAATTACATCACTACAAAGATAACGAAGTTACACAATCCAAGCATAAGCAAATCCTATGTGCAATGAAGTGACCAAGAACTCACCAAGGCTAAGTCCTTCTTCATGGACATAAACAGGTTGGCTTGCCTCCAGGACCTCACCGCCTCCATGTCCCGAGGCAGGAGCAGTGGGCGCTCTAAGGCCTTGGCAATGTAGCCTGAGTGCCCGTTTTGGAACTCCTGTATGGAGGCGGTGGCAGGGATAGGAGCCCCATCCAGGTCCAGCCGCGGAGCCCAGGCTAGTGGTTGCTGAACCTCCCTAGGGTGAGGGTTGCTCTTGTGCCTGGGTGGGGAAACCCTCCTATCGTCTCTCCCTCCCTTTTGTTGTTTCGGCCCTTTTTGCTGCCGAGGGGACACTTCACCCTCCTCGGCGTCCACGTCCACGACCTTCTTCTTCCTCTTCAAATCTAGCATGGGAAGAAGGCCGGTTGTAGCGGTTGGAGGAGAAGGAGGGGGAGACAATTTGTCAGCATCCTTCTCTTTGGGGGCCACCTTGGAAGATGTCCCCGCGTTTCGCCCTGCCACGAGGGCTTTCAATCCCTTTCTCGGCTGCAAGGGCATCTCGTCTTCGTCTTCTGAAGTCTCAGAACTTTGAGGGCTAAGAGGTTTGGTTTGCACTTCTTCCTCCTCTTCGAAACGGAACTGGTCTATCTCCGTATCCAAAGATGGCCGAGAGGAAGCAGACTCTTCCCTTTGTGTAACTGGTTGAGGGGCAACTTGTTGAAGCAGCCAGGGAACCGAGGGAAGATCCTTCTTTGCCAAAAAAACCCAGCCAAGAGACGTCTATTCGATGAATTCTCTTGTCCCCCGCTCGGATAGAATTCCTAACTTCCTAGAAACTGTCTGATATTGGAGCAAAGTCCAATATCAAGTGAACGGCGCGCAGCTGGCCGTCCGAATGAACAAACACTTCGGATCGTAGCAGGTGATTCAGGCCGAGCACGTTCACAAGACTAAGCTTGGGGGCGACAAACTTTCTATCTGCAATCACAATCAGAGAACACAAGATTAATCATCACACCTCCAAGTCAAATACATACACAATAAAACAAAGTGAAATCTAAATTGCAAACCCTGTGTTATCTTAACCTAGTCCTAGAGTACCCCACCTGGCTCCCCCTCCGTGGTCGGACAATGGTGACCGTCATGCCACACCCCAGAGATGATGACGTGATCGTCTTTCATGCCCTTGTTTGACTTCAGGAGGCACGGTATCATTTTTACGATGGGAGATCGAGATTTCAGGTAGTACCCCTCCTCGGTCAAGGAGTGACATTCGTACATGTGTACGTCGTCGTGCCAAGTAAGCTGTAAGCCCATCATCTCATTAAGGGCATCTACACAACCCAGGATCCTAAACATATTAGCGGCACATTGGTGTGGGCACAGCCTATGATTCCTAAGATACTCCCTAGTGACGCTACCCATGGGGATGGTCATTCCCCCCCTCTAAAAAGGCGATTACGGGAATAACCACCTCACCGGTCTTCCTAGAGGTTAAGATATCCTCTGGTGGGCAGTAACGGAGACTAACCTCCTCGGGAATGTGATGTTTTGCCTTAAAAAGCTCTACGACCACAGGAGTATCGACTAAATTCTTAAACCTACCCATGTAGATATATGAAAGGGTGCTAAGGAAAACCCCTAAAATAAGAAAATGTAAAAACAAGAAGGCCGAGGTGCTCGATCGAGGAGTAGAAGACTTGGAAACCAAGTACTTACGAGAACAGTAGGTATTTTTGGTTCGGTGACTTCTGAGAAATCTAAGATCCTTTGTGAAAATGTGCTCGGAGTTATTAGAAAAAGGTGATATAAGAGGGCTAGGATGCTCGAGAACTCTGGTGTACCAAATGAGCTAAATCACTCCCTCAGAGCCCCTTATATAGTGGAGGAAAACGAGTGGGATTTATCCCACTCAAAATTTCACGAAGAAGCCCTGACCGCACGATCTGCATCTCACAGTTAATAAAGGAGACAGAGCGCCACCCAGAACAATAAATACTGCGTTGCAATTTCCGAAGCGTCACCAGAAATTGAGAGACTCGCACAATGGTGTCTCCACGTGGACAAGTCAAGAGCTTTGAAAGGGTTTACCCTTGGAGAAGTCAAAATCCCATCTTTCTCCTCGGATAAGAGAAGAAAACCGGAATTTTGAGGGGCTATTGTAGGGGTAAAAGGCCCAATGTCAGATCTTGGGCCGTGGGCCTATCCGAGGAGACTTGTACATCCGAGGACAACAAATCTTGAGGAGTTTGCCCAGCCTAATTCGATTCTGAAGTGTAAGTCACGTGGAAGAAAGACTGATGCGAGGAGACTTGCCTGTTCGGATTGTCAAAAGGGTATCCCAGATGAGTGCTCCAACATCAATCCTGGCTTTCCCGAAGAATCCCCTGATTTATATAGGCAAAAAGGACAGGTGACGAAGATTAGATATTAGGCAAAAGGCTACTGCCACCGCATTTATGATCCTGCAGCTAACATCATAGCCGCATTAATGGGAAAAGACACTTGAACAGTGAACTTCACCCTTTACAGCTGCCAAGTGAAGACTTCAGATGGAGGCTGATGGGACAAGTATCAAGGAAAGCCCACCTAATTGGCTCATAAGAGAGGAGGGCGTATAAACAGAAGAAAGGAGGAAGAGAAGGAGGGGAGGAAACCATTAGAAGAAGAAAAAGAGTAACAAGGAAAGAGAGAGGGAGCGAAGTATTCATTGTAATAGACTAAACATACTCCTCGGATTGTGCCGAGAACAACCTTGTAACTACCTAATATTTCTTTAATGCAAGTCTGATTATAATCATACTTGGGCCATCAACCCATACGTTCTCAATCAAGTATTCTTCAGCCCACTCTCTTTACAAATTTATTTCAAGGATATTACATACAGCTTGGGCCCCAGCCTGTTCTATTCGCAGGCCCAACCCAACAGATTTGTGTCCTTACAATAATAATAATAATAAAACCCTAAACTTGTTTAAATTTTCTGTTTCTTTGTTCCAAATTCATTCCAATTCTAACATTTACCCATTTATCTTAATAAATGTTGGGTTGAAAATTGAATTAAATTTTTTCTAGAGAAATATTGAATCTAATTAGAGTAATGCTAGAAACACAAAATTTTTATAAATTTTTTATCAAACTGTTAGTGTGCGTTTGGATAAGAATGAAAAATTAAAATTATTTCACTATTCAACTTATTTTTGTTACTATACTGCACTTTTTGGTATTATTCGTGAGCTTCATTATACTATTTCAACTAATTTTTACCTTTATTTGTAGTATTTTTAACAATAATTTTTCAGTTTTACCAAAATAAGCGGTATCCAAACGCACAGTAAATGGTTATTAATAAATGAAAAAGTGATGTTCATGATGGGCCTAAATAAAAACCAATAAGAAGTTAGATACATCAACAATTTGTAAAAATATTGTAAAATAGTTTGTGACTATAGTATTACTCATCTAATTAAGTTAGGTTAAACATAAAATGGTCAGGTTAATAGGTGTTTTTGAGGCATTTGTTAATAAAAAAGTTCTAATAATACTTTTATGGGAAATATATAATAAAAAAACTGTATAAAAAAAAATTAGCTGTTTTTTTCCTTATTAATATAAATTTTCTAAAAGTATTTCTTAAACAAATGACCTTAGTTGTATCCATTAACAAAATCCAACATAAAATTAAGGATTAATTATAGAAATTTTCCTATACCCTTGTGTATGTGAAGTCATCTATCAAAAGAAAATCAAGTGAGTAAAGTTACCACATTTAGAAAAAAGAGTGATAAGGTACTATCCTTGGTCTACGGCAATCTTTCATGGTTTTTGGGCTGTAACTCGATGGGATTGTCTCGATACGGCATGTGGGCTGCATGGATGAGCCTATGTTCCCTGGGCCTACACTTCAGAATCGAGCCGGCTGATATGCTCGGTCCTTTCAAATATATACACAACTATAAAGTACAAACATAATTATATGCTCCATAATGCGTGATAACAAGATTGTCAGCCGGAAGGGATGACCTCCATTTAGTTTGATGCTATAAACAAGTTTGCTACTTGGAATCTGGTAAGGTTACTTTCTTTATGAATGTTTTTTCCTTCATTCAAACCAGAATAATATATTGAAATTTTTTTAGGTGGTGCTACTGTTCTAGCTGCTAATTCTGATCCAGTGAAATTCTTTTTGAAAAATTCTAAAACCACTGCTTTATTTTATTTTCTTTTCTAACCTTCTGAACTATATTGAGATTTCTTGACTTTGAAAATTAATGAATAAACCTTTGCTTTAGGAGCCTGACTTTGATAATCCAGTCACTTTAAAATCCGTTGATAATGAACAAGAAGAAGAAGAAGACATTAATCCTCTGCTGAAGAACAAAGTGAAGGTTGTAGAAAAAATTATGTCTTTGTGGCACCTATTAGGGTAAGTCCAAGCAAAGAAATTCTTGTTTGGAATGGTACAATTTTTCAATTATTGTGTCTAACATTAAAGATAACAAATTTTAAGCATTTGCATTGAGAATATGTTTCTAATCAAATATAAACATAACCATATAAGAAGTTCAAAATTTTTATTTATTAATTCCTAACAATTTTTGTTAAATCAAGCTGCTTCTTTTTCTGTACTGTTTAAAAAAATAAAAAGCAAGCTGCTTGATGTGACAACAAATTAGGTTGTCACATGAAGTATCTTTCTTTGGAGGTGAATTAGTTGAGAAAGTGCAACCAATTCTGTTTAGACTTTAGACAACGTTTTTCTTTATCATGATTAATGCAACTCATTTCTTTATCTAAGCTAAAACAAATATAAGACATACACTCGTTTAACAAGTATAAAACAAACACTCATCACAGAAGAAGAAGACATTAATCCTCTGCTGAAGAACAAAATGAAGGTTGTAAGAAAAATTATGTCTTTGCGGTACTTATTAGGGTAAGTCCAAGGAAAAGGAATGAAATTCTTGTTTGGAATGGTACAATTTTTGAATTATTGTGTCTTATATTAAAGACAACCAATTTTAAGCATTTGCATTGATAATATGTTTCTGATCAAACATAAACATAACTGTACAGCACAAACATAACTATAAGCACTACAATGCACGGCAATAAGATTGCTAGGGGATGATATGGCCTTCGTTATGGTAGTTTTGCATGACCTAGCAGTGCTTATTAAGTATCATTATATGTTTTTAGTATTTTAGTTGTGCATTTTGCATTTTTTTTTCCTTTTTATTTTTCTAAGTGAAAATTTATAAAATAAATCATAGGTGGACATACACAATACACGATTGTAGATTGTGGTATTGAGAAATAAAATCTTGGTGTGATGCCCCACACCATTTAATATCTTACGTTAAGCTAGCTAACCCTAGCAAGTAACTAGTATCGTAAGGTTAAATTAATTTAGCATGAGTGATATATGCTTAGTAACTGTTTAATATTAAGTAAATTAATATTAAAGTCAAGCTACAAGAGAAAATGCATATTGATGGTATGGTATATAAGTTACAATAAAGCAATATATATATATATATATATTTATATGTATGCAGTAACATAGTAAAGTACCTTAATATAGGTATATAGTAATTAGGCGTGATGCTTTATATATTAAAACATGATTAAGGATGTAAGTAGGTAGTCAAGAGAAGAATATAGTGGTAATTTTACCTACACCTGCAACCAATTAAAATTAAATACATGTAATGTAATACCAAAATGGAATGTATAGTGCACATGTAGCTCCACACTTAAGTCTCAATTCAACCACATGGCCGGCCATGCAAAGGTTCCACTCCCACCTCATTTGTTTGCTCTCATTTCTCACATAGAACTAGAAAGAGCTAGAAAGCTCAAGCTCTCTCCCTCTCTACACATACGGGTCCAGTAGCGAAAAAGGGAATGTCTCCTCACTTTCTTCTCAAGGTTTTGCTTAAAGCTTCTTGCTATAGTAAGTCTACCTTCCAATCCCTCAACCCCTGAGCCAGGACAAAAAAATCTAGCTTCTAACTCTTAAAATCCATATTTTCTCCATTGGATTTTAGCTATTGATGTTAGTTGGGTTGAGTAAGTGAAGTTGGACTATGGTTCTTGCTAGTTTATGATTGTATATGATTAAGAAGTTAAGTGAAGTTGCGGTTAGTACAAACTTCTATAAATGGTTAAATGACTGTATATAAGTGCTTTATAACATGTGATACTTAGTACTTGTGATTTTCTATTTTACTAATTGAAATTACAAGTAATTGAAGAATGAAATTCTTGTTTTGGAATGGTGAAAATTTTAAATTATTGTTTCTCATATTTTAGATAACAAATTTTAAGCATTAGAGTAGAGAATATTTTTATGATTAAACAAAAATGCATACATAACAATAAATTATAAATATAACTATAAGCTCCACAATGCACAACAAGAAGATTTTTAGCGAGAAGGGACGGCCTCCAATTAGTTTGATGCTATGGACAACTTTGCCACTTGGTACCAAAGTTACATAACTGTATTCAATGATGCCAAGGAATTGAATAAAGCTCTTCAATGATGCCAAGGAATTGAACAAACTATGGACAACTTTGCCACTTGGTACCAAAGTTACATAACCGTATTCAATGATGCCAAGGAATTGAATAAAGATCTTCAATGATGCCAAGTAATTGGATAAAGCTCTTGTAATTCCAATTGTCCAAAAAACTTATTTTATGAATTGTTTGGTAAGATTACCTTCTTTATGAATGCTTTTTCTTCCATTCAAACGAGACTTCTATATTGATATATTTTAGGTGGTGCTATTGTTGCCGCTCCTGATTCCGATCCAAAGAAACTCTTTCTGAAAAATTCTGAACCCACTATCCTGAAAAAGTCAATTGTAAGCATCTTTATTTTAATTTATCTATTAATTGTCTTAACTATACTAAGATTTCTTAACTTTGAAATTTAATGCATAAATCTTTACTTTAGGGGCCTAACTTTAATAATCCAATCATTGTAAAATCCACTAATGAATTAGAAAAAAAAAAAGACATTGAACCTTTGGTGAAGAAGAAAAGAAAGGTTGTAGAATTTTTTTTTTTTTAAAAGTCTTTTAAGGTCTTTCTTGTACATGTTAGAGTGAGTCCAAGAAAAAAGAATGAAATTCTTGTTTGGAATGGTACAATTTTTGCATTATAATCTTTTAAAATAATCTTATGACTTACCAAATGCTCATATCACTTATCCCTCATGTGAAAGAAGAGGAACCGAGAGCCTAAAGTTGAAGGAGCTCAGACATGGTTGCTCAAAACATCTAAATCAAATATCAAAACTTATTAATATCAATTCTAGCTTAGTTTAAACTTACAGGTTCCCGAAACACAAGATACATATATCAAAATATGTAAAACCACAGAGAAACCATTATTTTTATGTTCACACATTCATATTTTTTCAAACAGAGCTAAATTCAATTCATAGTGAACTTGAGTTTGGGAGCAATAGTGCATGTACATACATAAGATCCTTAACTTCCCTAAGCTTCCTTTGAAAATTGGGACCTTTGTTTGGAAGCTGCTACATGACTGTCTCCCCACTTTTTTGAATCTGAACAATAGAGGGATTAATGTCAATAGAGATTGCCCCTTTTGTAATGCTGAGGTTGAAAGCTCCACACATCTGTTTCTCTCTTGTCAGTTTGCTAGAGCCATCTAGCATGGATCGACTTTGTGTTTCCATACCTCTTCTTTGTCTAACATCTCGGTCCAAAATTGGATTTGTTCCTTGCTGGTTAGACATAAGAAGTTGAATCTAGAGGATATGAGTTTTCTGCAAAATCTATTTACAATTCTGTGGTCAATTTGGAACCATAGGAATGTGGTTGTTCATGACAATATTCGACCAGACTCTCTTGGTGTGTTGTTAATGGCTCAAACTTTGTCTTGTAGGTACCAGGAAGCTTTTAGCAAGGAAGAGTCTCAACATTTCAAGGAGTACAAACACTCAAGTGATCCCAATCCTACTGGGGGTCAATGGCAAATAGTTTTTAAACTAGCAAAAGCAAAAAGGAAGGGTCATTTTGGTAGTGCTTTTGCTTATGAGGCTAAGAACAAACAAGGTGAGGTGGTGTTTTGGGGGGTCAGAAGTTGTGTAGCAAGCTCAGCTGCTGGTGCTTTGCATGAAGCTCTGGTGGAAGCCTTTATCTAGGCAAGGAGCCTTGGTTTTTAGCAAATTTTGGTACTCAGCAACTGCAAAAAGTTAGTCCTTCTCTTTAATGGGTGTGCTAAGCCTGATTGGAGAGAAAGAACAATGATGGCAGATCTTAGTTGTATACAACAAGTTGGTGTAGTGTTTAATCTGATTTTTGTTCCTAAGATTGTCCTTGAAAATGTATACCACGTAGCTAGTCAGGCTACTATTGTGCCAACTCATGTTTGTTGGCCTCATATGTCTCCTATTGTTACTTAACTGTTTTGTATTTCTTCCTTTTCTGGTATTAAAAAAAAAAAAAGATCCTTAACTTCCCAAAAATGGCACAATGTCGACATATTGAAAGCTCGAATATGTGTGAAAACGCAAGAGCTGTTTAGACTCCCAAATTAAAACTAATAGCTCGGTTGCTTATACTCTAACTTATCTAAGTGCGGAACAAGAGTAAATGAAGCGCAATAAACCGATAACTACTTTAATGCATAAATATAAATAACAAACAATAAAAGTAAAGCACAAGAGTAAGGGAAGAGAGATGCAAACACAAGATAACACTAAGACGTGTTATCGAAGAAGAAACTGAAGAACTGAGTGAAAAACCTCTCTACCACCCTCCAAGCGGTAATTGATCCACTAGAGAATAAAGTTGGAGTACACGAATAACAAAAGAACCTCCAAACCTAGTCTATCCAATATACTTGAGCCTTCCAAACTCCTGCTACCAACGGACTTGACGAAGTCTTGTCTTCTTTAACTTTCAGAATCTCGCAATACGTCCGATTGCAGCCGCCAAGTCTCACTGGCTTATTTTGGCAAATCCTAAAGCTTCCCAAGCTCCAAAATACTCTCTATACTCTAAAAATGTGTAGATTGTGGTTGGGTACAAATCTCCTCTCAAGGTATGACAATGGGAGAGGAAATGAGAAAATGCTAGAATAATTTCTTACTAAGGATGAGTAGCTCTCTCTCTCTAAAAGATGGGTGTGTGTGTTGTTGAAAACCTATCTAAGATTTTTCTCTTTGAATGATCTCCTTAATACTTTTGTGGGTAATGAGGGTATATATAGTATGGGTGAAGGGTAAGAAAGTCACACTTAAAATCCTCCAGGCAAAAAGTTTTGTGGGTATCTTGTGAGAAGGACTTACCCGCGAGACACTCGCAAAATCCTCCAGGCTGGCATGACTCTTCAGCTTCCAGCATGTGCTTCTCACTTGACTATTTCGCGAGTAAGCTTCTAGCGAGACACTCGTGAAATCCACTGATTCTTTATTTTATGCTTGATTCTTCACCAACTTAATACTAAACCCAATACAATAAATCCCACAAAATACAAGGAATAAAATTAAAACAATTACAACACTTTTTGTCATGAAATAAAGCCAACATAAAACATAGTTGTAAATCACAACTTTACACATATTAAAGTCAAGTTCATTGGTTTTAAAAATCCCATTGGAATTAAAACTTGTCTAGCAAAGCCGGCTTGATGATCATACTAAAAACAAGCTTTTGTCATAAATCAAGTGACATGGTCTTAAAGGACAAAGTTTGGGAACAAAGTTTGTTTGGAGAGAAGTTCTACAAATCCTTATGTATCTTTATTTCTATATTTTAAAAGGATTCAGAAAGTTAGTTATGGCTTCAAAAAATGTCAAAATATCTCTGATCTAATTAGATAATCCTTATTCTTAAAAAAAAAAAAAGGGATTAAAATTGTAATTCAAAAAAAAAAAAAAAAAAAAACCTGAGAAACTTTTTTCCTAAAAATTAGCGTACTCTCTATTTGAATATATCTCATGCAAGTTTGATAGATTTTTCCCTAAAAACTAGCACACACTAAATCCAACAGTTTACTTTATTTCAAATCCTAAATTTTAGTTTCTTAAAAACCCTTTCCTATATAACCTCATGAACAATAGATAAATTTAAATTGAAAAATTACATTAAACTTAAAATTAAAAAAGAGTCTCATCACAAAGCACACGTGATGAGGCTAGTATTGAGTATGAATTTTGAAAATCTAACTATTGGATTATATGTTCTTATTGTATATTTCATGCTTGCAAAAAGTCAAGAAAATCAAAAATCAATTGCTTTATCATCAATTAAATGTTAAAATTTCAACTTTTGGTGATCTAAAATTGTGCATAAAAAATAAGTTTATTGATCAAATAATAAAAAACATCCGATTTGAATGAACTTTGATATGCATGTTAAGGAACTTTTTATGAAAAAGTTTAAACTCACCAATTTCAGAAAGTCAATTATAAACATCTTTATTCCCTTTCCTTTTTTAATTGTTTTCACTGTATTAAGATTCCTTAACTTTGAATATTAATGCATAAATATTTACTATAGGGATCTGACTTTGATAAACCAATCATTGTAAAATCCATTGATAATGAACCAAAATAAGAAGAAGAAGAAGAAGAAGAAGAAGAATAAGAAGAAGACATTAAACCTTTGGTGAAGAATAGAAGAATAAAAGAAGGTTATTAAAAAAATTATTAAGTCTTCTGTGGTCTTCTAAGTTCTTTGTTATACCTGTTAGAGCAAGTCTTGGAAAAAGAATGAAATTCTTGTTCGTAATGGTACAATTTTTAATTATTGTGTTTAATATTATAGATAACAAATTTAAAGTTTTGGAGTTGAGAATATGTTTATGATTAAACATAATCATAAATTACAAACACCACAATGTGCAACGAAAAGATTGTGAAGGGAAGATATGGCCTTCATTTAGTGCAATCATGAAGCTGTAATAGTATTGTACGGGGAGTAAGTATCAATTATTAAATTTCAAAATGATCAAATTGCACAATGAAATGAATATCAAAATGAAGTTGAACCAGAATTAAAAACAATGGTTTGGTTTGTCCATCTTCCCTTCCTTCCATAGGTAAAGTGTCTGGTGCAGAAATATAGAAATTTCGCCCGTTGCGTTTAAGCTTTGGCATTTTTACAATCTTTCTTGCATCCATCATCAGCAATTGGGACGTTTTGTATTTCAATATATCTATGGTGTTGGGTACCATTCTTTTTCCCACCATCCTTATTATTATTATTATTGTTGTTGTTGTTGTTGTTGTTGTTGTTGTTGTTATTATTATTATTATTATTATTATTTTTAATTTATCCTTTCAGCTTGTAATTGTGTTTTAATTTTTCTTTGATCATGATGTAGAGATGGAAATTTCTACAAACTGGTGCAAAAAATGTCTTTTATTTTATATTTTGTGGATCCGTGGTGACTTTGGTGAGTCTACTTCACCTTGTGAGAAAGCAACTCATAAGCTACATTTAATGTCTAATGCATGTTGACATTACTAAAGCATTTTTCTTTTATAGCTTGTGGTAGATATTTTCTTTTACTCACTTTTTGGAGTTGGTAAAGACTATTTTTTTTCAATTTTGAATTTAGCGAACAGATAAACAACCCCATAAGTTCACGCACTTAGTATGTAAAAAAAATTCAATAATAAGAAACGACAGAAATGAAGAAAAATCCAGAAAGGGAAATGCAAGGAGTAGAAATGAAAGAGTGGAAAGAAATAAAAGTGGTGTAATTAATATAGTTCTCAATGAAATATAAAATTAAAGAAAGAGGTACTCAATGAAAGGAGACTGTTTTTGGGATAATAATTTCTAAACAAAATCTTAAATTTTTTTTTTTCATGTGACCTATTGCTGGTTTGTCAAAAATTCTTGTTTGATCAACAGAAGGCAAAGATGAGCCCTCATATTGATCAAAGATGTCATATTTCAAGTGTAAAGGGTTGTGATAGCGATATTGATTGATTTGTCATTGTATTTTTTCAATTGTTTAACTTAACATTTTGCTCATTTTTCTATGCTTTTTCTTCTTTTTTTTTTTAGGTGAAAATTTATAAAATAAATCACTAGTGAGCCTAATGCATGGCTTTAAATTGTGGTAGAGTGAAAGAAAATCCTTGTACATGGGATTTTTTTTTTTTTGGTATTTTGTATTTGAAATTGTGGTAATAATTGAAGAATGAAATTCTTATTAGAATCCTACAAATTTTATAATTTTGTCTCATATTATACATAACAAATTTAAATCTTTGGAGTTGAGAAACGTTGTATGTTTATGTTTAAACATAACCTTAAAAATAAATTAAAAAATAACTATAAGTACCATAATGCGCGATCACAAGATGGTCAATGGGAAGGGATGACCTTCGTTTAGTGTAACCGTGGTCCTTCCATATCGACATTGTATAGGGAGTTATTATCCCTTATTAAATTTGAAATTACTAACTTTTATATTGAAATGAATATCAAATGAAGGTTTAAATGAAATTGTTTAAGCCCAAATTTCTAGGCCAAACATTAAACATAAAATTAAGGGTTAATTATAGAAATGATAAAGTATGTATTTGGTCTTGCCTTCACCGTTGGAGTCGCTGCTAGTCTTCATAGTTGGGCTTCACTATCATGCCTTGCCATTGGGCTTCACTAAAGGTTCCTCACTCACTAAACTTTCTTAAGGAATTTTTATTTTTGATTGGGAAGGCTGAAGCTGTTAGGGATTTTGAGCCGCACATGACTTATTAATTAAAAAAAAAAAATGTTCTGCTAAAGTGGTTATCTCGATGGCAAGAAAATTATATTTTATTTTAGCTGTTAGTCATCTCAGCATTTTCCATTTACCAAAAAATCTAGGCCCAAATAAACGTATTTGAAATTTCAAGAATGAAATTAACTAATACCATAAAAGTAAAAGGCCAAATAAGCGGCTTACCCTTATAGAAATTGGTATATCAACCTGAAATTTATTTATTTATTTATTTTTGATAGAATATAAACCTTAGATTTATAATTCTTTTAATCTTTTGACATTTCCTTTAAAATATATGATTAAGACATTGTCACATTTATACAATCCCAAAACTCAAAAAACACTATTATCTCACCCAAAAAAAAAAAAAAAACACTATTTTAATACTATTATTATAATTTCCGACTATCCTATGGTTTCTAATATTTTCTAAACAATATATATACTTACTTCCTTTTCCGACTTTCTTTCAGATTCTAATACTTCCTAAATAATAAATAAACTTATAGTTTATACTTTATAACTTGTTTCGATAGAGGTGGGAAGAAGGGACAAAGGGGAATAGAGTATTATTAATTAAAAATAAATTAATTTTACGTTAAATTTACTTTAATTTACTTTACACCTCAATCAAAACGAACCATTATTTTTCAATTCTTTTCACAATTTTACGGAGTATAGAGTGAAAAATAAAAAATGTACCGAGGTCTGTGGGAGAGAGGCGTATTCCTGGGCAAAGGGGCCTTTGGATCTGTGTTTCTGGTCAAACCCACATCAAAGTTTTGGTCTTTTCCTTATTTGATGGCAGTGAAGTCAGCGGAGTTCTCTGTTTCTGCTACGCTTCAGAAGGAGAAAGACGCTTTTGACAACAGTCAGGGCTACACTTTTGTCATTCGCTGCTTTGGTTAAGACTATACGGTTGAAGAAAGCGGTGACTCGGTTTATAACTTGTTGCTTGAGTACGCTTCTGGTGGAAGCTTGAGAGATTTGATTCACAGTTCTGGTGGGTGTGGTTTGCCTGAAAGTGATGTCAAACGCTACACCAAGTGTATTCTAAAAGGGCTTAATCATATTCATGGATGTGGGTATCTACACTGTGATATCAAGCCCGAGAATGTTCTGCTTGTGAATGCGAGTGCTAGTACTACTGATGGTGCTCATTTTGTGGCCAAGATTGCTGATCTTGGGTTGGCCAAGAGGTCATGGCAGAGGAAGAAGATGCGGATGGACGTGAGAGGCACTGCTTTGTATATGGCGCCTGAGTGTTTGATGGGGAGTGTGCAAGAGCCTCCCTTTGATATTTGGGCTTTGGGTTGTGTTGTTTGTGAGATGTTGACTGGGAAATCTCCTTGGGATAGGGGTAAAGAGTTGAACAAACGGGATCTGTTCAATCTTATTGCTGATGAGCGTGAATTGCCTGAAATTCCAACCGGGATTTCAAGTCAAGCCAAAGATTTTTTGAAAGCGTGCCTTCTAAAGAAATATATGTATAGGTTTACTGCTGAGAGGTTGATGGATCACCCGCTTCTTGACGGACTTGATGATGAAGATCTACCGGCTGTTACCTGTATTTCTGGGACTAAAGAGGCTGATTTTGAGTCCCTTTATTTCTTAGTTGATTATGAGTTTAGTTGTTCTTCTGGTGATTTGAGCTTGCTGCATGCTGATGGTATGGGGTTGTGTTCTCCTCCATCGCAATTTGATGATTTGGGAGAATATTTGGGTGGGAGATCAGATGAAAATGTGCCTGTTTTAGGCCAGAAAAGGAAGAGGGTTACATGTGATGATAACCATATATCTGAGAGAGCAGCACAGCAATCTTTGAAGTGCCCCGCTTCTACCATACCTACTGTTGGAGCTTGACTGTATATTCCACCGTACCTGCTGTTGGAGCTTAATTGTGTATTCTTACAAAAACTGATAAGAGTATTCCTCATATGCTATCTAAACTAGGCATTGGATTGTACATTATTACAATTTTAGATATTATTTATATGATTAGTGTACTAGGCAGTAGGCATGCACAAAATTGTACTTATTTTTGTCTCTTGAAACATCTTCAAGTATATAATATAATCAAATTTTGCTGTAACAAGGTTGCACTTTTTTCTTACAATTTATTTTCTTGTCTCTCTTCATTATGTATTGTTGTTTGACGCTAATAGTTGAGATATTTGACATACTTTGCTAGTTAAACCTCTTTTCGGATAGCAACAATTCCAGCCACTGCACATTGCTTTTGTTTGTGTTTAATGTATTGAAGTTGATTACTGGCTGCCCAAAAATTTAGTAAATTAATGTTTTAGTTTCTGGGGTTCTTTTTGGGCCTTCATACATGTGACGCATTCTATTAAGATTAGAGAAATGCTTAAGCTTTTGTTTCCCCAAATTCTGGCTGACATGTGTTGCTTCCAAATAAAAGCATGATGCTGGACAACAGCAGAGTGTTCTTAGGATACAAAGTTTGATGAAAGAAGAACGAGTCTAAAAGGTATAGGGTACAACTTCACAAATTCATTTAGATATGAAGAGAAAATTTACATTAAAATTATAATTTTTTATTTGACCTCTTAACTCTCAAAGAGGAGTATCTTAATCTTCAATTCTTTGAAGTTTCTCAATTGCTTCATCATAATTCCCTTTGAAACCATCAAATGCAAACTATTATAATATGTTTTTGAATGTACCAATCAACTACCAAAGAGAAATAAATAAGCGAAAAAGGCATGGCCAGGAACACCAATCCACACAAGTTCTCAACATGTTGGCTCTCACTTAGCTAAGGGGAAAGGCTTTGCTCCAGTACCAGAAAAACATGTTTGTGCAAATCATCTACAAAATACATAAAACCAACATAAAAGCGCAACCCACATGCCATTCATTTTTGATAAAATTGTATAAGAATTCTAAAATCTAAAAGGAAAAAGAAAAAATTAAGAGATTTGGGTGAATAAATTTCAAGGCATGCAAAAGAAATGCTATTTTAGAATATTTTGGCAAACATAACCACTAGTAAACAAAAAAAAAAAAAAGCAAGAGGGATGCGTTAGTTGAGATCTACCAACAATTATACCAGATCTTTGCCAATAAACTCTCACCTACACACCGCCAAATGGAAAAATTAAATAAATAAAGGCAAAATTTGCCAAATAGCATGTTTTTAGAAAAAATTTAGGAAAGTAGCGCAGAAACAAAGTTAATCAGTTAAATAGATTGTTTTTTGAACTCAAGTTTTTTAAAGCTGAGTTTGGGCTAAAACTCGAGTTTGACAAACTCAAGTTCCAATCAGTATTGCTACATACTGCTTGGAACTCGAGTTTGTTAAACTCGAGTTTTAGACTAAATTAATCAATTAAGTAGACTGTTTTTGAAACTCAAGTTTTTTAAAGTCGAGTTTGGGCAGGAACTCGAGTTTGACAAACTCGAGTTCCAATCAGTATTGCTACATATTGCTTGGAACTCGAGTTTGTTAAACTCAAGTTCTAGCCCAAACTTGAGTTTAATAAACTCGGGTTCCAAAAACAGTCAACTTAACTAATTAATTTTAGCTGCTTGCTATTCACCAAATTTTTTTCTAAAATGGTACTATTCAGCAAATTTTGCAATAAATAAATCACAACCCATAAAAACTAAGATTGAGGATCACAATCCACGAAAATCACAACACAAAGAACTCAAAATGTCATAATTCATTTTGAAAATTTCACCAAATTAGTAGGGTTAGTCAGGGGCCTAATGAGCTCTGTCATTACCCTTTATTTTTCGGATAAGTAGTGCTCTAGCATTACTTATGTGGACCCTACTTATGATAATGGTGTGCTACTTTCCAATGCTACTCTCTTGGAAAATTTTTGGTAGTTTATTAATTTTGCTATGTCTTGTTTTGTGATTGCATTCAGCATTTTGTTAGTACTCTCACTCATATCGCTTTATGATGCTATTGAACCAAAAATAGCAATACTCTACTTTTGACATGTCTTGTTGTTGGGAAGACTATACCCATCTAGAAAAGCACATTTAACTTGCTCTTGTTGTGGTCTCCAGCAGGCCTCTTTTGATGAAGTTAGGATGAAAGATCTTGGTTTTCTTCAGGTTTGATTGTAATTCATTCCTAAACCCGTTAATTCTCTCTGATTTCAGCAGTAATATAGTGCTCATTTAATATCTTAGGTTTGCTCAGCTAATTTCACTGTACTTTCTTATACAACTTTATTTGATGTTTCACCTGGAGGCTTGGGAGTCAAATGCTACTTTGTAGAAACTCCTTGACCTAATATTGCTTATAACAGCATCAGTGTCCTTCCTACAGCTTCAATGCTGTTTTGCAAAGCCTCTTTTTTTTTTTTTTTGCCCTTGTGGTCATTCTCTCATAAATAGGCTAGCGAGGCATTTTGAAACCAGAATTTTTTGGTTTTTATACTCATTTTCTTCTAGATTAAGATGCATTATATCAAATCTCAATTTCATATCATTGCATTTTAATGTACCAATTGCCATCATAGTGATTATTTTGGCACTTGTCCCTCTATTCGTATCTGTAGTATATAATGTCCGAAAATGGGTGAGCATGTAGACGCTGACTTCCTGTAACACGTCATCCAAAAACTCTTCATTGCCTCATTACTTCATGATCCTATAACTTGCTTATACATTTATATACTTCCTTTTTCCCATCCTTTGTGTAACATACTTCAACTTTATCAAAATTTCAAGAATCACTAACATCTTTTAAAACTAAATAGACCTCCTTTGTCCTGTATTTCTGGCAATAAAAAAAGTTTAAAGTCATTGAGACTTAAATTAACCACATTGAGCCTTATCAAGCCTGAGAATGTTTTGCTTGTGAATGTGGGTACTAATACTAATACTACTGATGGTGATCATTTTGTGGCAAAGACTGTGGATCATGGGTTGGTCGAGTGGAAAAAGATGAGGTTGGGATCGAGAGGCGCTACATTGTACATGACACCTGAATGTTTGATTGAGAGTGTGCAAGAGCCTCCCTCTAATATTTGGGCTTTAATTAGGTTGTGTTGTTTTGTGAGATGTTGACTGGGAAATCTCTAATTTCTGTTTGATCTTATTGCTATTGAGCACGAATTGCCTCAAATTCCAACTGGGATTTCAAGTCAAGCCAGAGATTTTTTAAAAGTGTGCCTTGTTTTTGAATGGTAAAATTTTTGAATTATTTTGCCTCATATTATAGATAACAAATTTTAAACATTGGAGTATAGAATATTTTTATGATTAAACATATTTATATTGTGGTGGTCATATCCCAACAACCTTTGAGCTTTTGGGTCTGGACCCCAAATTTACTTGTATTATGGGCCTAACTTTATCCCACAATGGGAGGGCCAAAGAGTCGCTTTTTAGGTTGAGGATAAACTTAAGGCATTACTTCTAGTCTTAGATCTTTACCATCCAGGCTCAACTGAGATGACGATTGTGCAACCAAGTAATTTGAGCAGGATTTCTCAATTCCCTATGTATTTCCTCACTACACTCGTGTTTTACTCTCCCCAATTTTTCCAACCACTGATCCCTCTCCCACTTTCCCATTTTATAGCTTCACCTTAGTGGGTCTATCATGATGGAGGGATCTTCCCAATGTTAGCGGATCCCTCTGCCCTATATTCCTGATCAGATGGGACCCACTGCTGACATGACATCCGAGTAACTTGTGCTTGACGCCTATTGCTAATTGGCGGGCGGATTCCCCTAAGGTACTATCCTTGGTCTACGGCAATCTTTCATGGTTTTTGGCCTGTATCTCGATGGGATTGTCTCAGTATGGCAGGTATGCTGGATGGAAGAGCCTATGTTCCTTGGGCCTACACTTTGGAATCGAGCTAGCTGATATGCTCGGTCCTTTCAAATATATACACAACTATAAATTATAAACATGATTATAAGTTCCATAATGCATGACAACAAGATTGTTAGCAGGAAGGGATGACCTCCATTTAGTTTGATGCTATAAAAAAGTTTGCTACTTGGTATCTGGTAAGGTTACTTTCTTTATGAATGTTTTTTCCTTCATTCAAACTAGAAATTCTATATTGAAATTTTTTTAGGTGGTGCTACTGTTCTAGCTCCTAATTCTAATCCAGTGAAATTCTTTCTAAAAAAATTCTAAAACCACTACTTTATTCCATTTTCTTTTCTAACCTTCTTAACTATATTGAGATTTCTTGACTTTGAAAATTAATGAATAAATCTTTACTTTAGGAGCCTGACTTCGATAATCTAGTCACTTTAAAATCCATTGATAATGAAGAAGAAGAAGAATAAGAAGAAGAAGACATTAATCCTCTGCTGAAGAACAAAATGAAGGTTGCAGAAAAAATTGTCTTTGCAGTACCTGTTAAGGTAAGTCCAAGGAAAAAGAATGAAATTCTTGTTTGGAATGATACAATTTTTAAATTATTGTGTCTAATATTAAAGATAACAAATTTTAAGCATTTGCGTTGGGAATATGTTTCTAATCAAATATAAACATAACCATATAAGAAGTTCAAAAAATTTTATTTTTTAATTTCAAACAATTTTTGTTAAATCAAGATGCTTTCTTTTTCAATACTGTTTTAAAAAAATAAAAAGCAAACTGCTTGATGTGACAACGAATTAGGTTGTCACATGAAGCATCTTTCTTTAGAGGTGAATTAGTTGAGAAAGTGCAACCAATTCTGTTTAGACAACGTTTTTCTTTATCTAATCTAAAACAAATATAAAACATACACTTGTTTAACAAATATAAAACAAACACTCATCACAGAAGAAGAAGACATTAATCCTCTGCTGAAGAATAAAATGAAGGTTGTAGAAAAAATTATGTCTTTGCGGTACCTATTAGGATAAGTCTAGGGAAAAGGAATGAAATTCTTGTTTAGAATGGTACAATTTTTGAATTATTGTGTCTAATATTAAAGACAACCAATTTTAAGTATTTGCATTGATAATATGTTTCTGATCAAACATAAACATAACCGTACAGCACAAACATAACTATAAGCACCACAATGCACAACAATAAGATTGCCAGGGGATGATATGGCCTTCGTTAAGGTAGTTTTGCATGACCTAGCGGTGCTTATTAAGTATCATTATATGTTTTTAGTATTTTAGTTGTGCATTTTGCATTTTTTTCCTTTTTCTTTTTCTTAGTGAAAATTTATAAAATAAATCATAGGTGGACATACACGATACACGATTGTAGATTGTGGTATTGAGAAATAAAATCTTGGTGTGATGCCCCATACCATTTAAAATCTTACGTTAAGCTAGCTAACCCTAGTAACTAGTAATGTAAGGTTTAATTAATTTTGCATGAGTAATATATGCTTAGTAACTGTTTAATTCTAACTAAATTAATATTAAAGTCAAGCAACAAGAGAAAATGCTTATTGATGGTATGGTATTTAAGTTACAATAGAGTAATATATATTTATATGTATGTGGTAACATAGTAAAGTACCTTAATATAGGCATATAGTAATTAGGTGTATATTATAACATGATTAAGGATGTAAGTAGGTAGTCAAGAGAAGGATATAGTGGTAATTTTACCTACACATGCAACCAATTAAAATTAAATTCATGTAATGTAATACCAAAATGGCATGTATAGTAACACATGTAGCTCCACACTTAAGTCTCAATTCAGCCACATGGCCGGCCATGCAAAGGTTCCACTCCCACCTCATTTGTTTGCTCTCATTTCTCACATAGAACTGCAAAGAGCTATAAAGCTCAGGCTCTCTCCTTCTCTACACATACAGGTCCAGCAGCAAAAAAGGGAATGTCTCCTCACTTTCTTCTCAAGGTTTTGCTTGAAGCTTCTCGCTATAGTAAGTCTACCTTCTAATCCCTCAAGACCCCTGAGCCAGGATAAGAAAGTCTAGCTTCTAACTCTTAAAATCCATATTTTCTCCTTTGGATTTTAGCTATTGATGTTAGTTGGGTTGAGTAAGTGAAGTTGGACTATGGTTCTTGCTAGTTTATGATTGTATATGATTAAGAAGTTAAGTAAAGTTGCGGTTAGTACAAACTTCTATAAATGGTTAAATGACGGTTTATAAGTGCCTTATAACATGTGACACTTGGTACTTGTGATTTTCTATTTTTATTAATTGAAATTACAACAAGTAATTGAAGAATGAAATTCTTGTTTTAGAATGGTGAAAATTTTAAATTATTTTTTCTCGTAATTTAGATAACAAATTTTAAGCATTAGAGTAGAGAATATTTTTATGATTAAACAAAAATGCGTACATAACAATAAATTATAAATATAACTCTAAGCTCCACAATGCACAACAAGAAGATTTGTAGCGAGAAGGGACGGCCTCCATTTAGTTTGATGCTATGGACAACTTTGCCACTTGGTACCAAAGTTACATAACTGTATTCAATGATGCCAAGGAATTGAATAAAACTCTTCAATGATGCCAAGGAATTGAACAAACTATGGACAACTTTGCCACTTGGTACCAAAGTTACATAACCGTATTCAACGATGCCAAGGAATTGAATAAAGCTCTTGTAATTCCAATTGTCCAAAAAACTTATTTTATGAATTGTTTGGTAGGTTTACCTTCTTTATGAATGCTTTTTCTTCCATTCAAACCAGACTCTATATTGATATATTTTAGGTGGTGCTGTTGTTGCAGCTCCTGATTCCGATCCAAAGAAACTCTTTCTGAAAAATTCTGAACCCACTATCCTTAAAAAGTCAATTGTAAGCATCTTTATTTTAATTTATCTATTAATTGTCTTAACTATACTAAGATTTCATAACTTTGAAATTTAATGTATAAATCTTTACTTTAGGGGCCTAACTTTAATAATCCAATCATTGTAAAATCCACTAATGAATTAGAAGAAGAAAAAGACATTGAACCTTTGGTGAAGAAGAAAAGAAAGGTTGTAGAATTTTTTTTAAGTCTTTTAAGGTCTTTCTTGTACATGTTAGAGTGAGTCCAAGAAAAAGAATGAAATTCTTTTTTGGAATGGTACAATTTTTGCATTATAACCTTTTAAAATAATCTTATGACTTACCAAATGCTCATATTACTTATCCCTCATTTGAAAGGAGAGGAACCAAGAGCCTAAAGTTGAAGGAGCTCAGACTTGGGTGCTCAAAACACCTAATTCAAATATCAAAGCTTGTTTTCAAATATCAAAATATGTAAAACCATGGAGAAACCATTATTTTTATGTTCACACATTCATATTTTTTCAAATAGAGCTAAATTCAATTCACAATGAACTTGAGTTTGGGGGCAATAGTGCATGTACATACATAAGATCCTTAACTTCCCAAAAATGGCACAATGGCGACATATTAATAAAGTCAAGTTCATTGGTTTACAAATCCCTTTGGAATTAATACTTGTCTAGCAAAGCTAGCTTGATGATCATACTAAAAACAAGCTTTTGTCATAAATCAAATGACATGGTCTTAAGGGAACAAAGTTTAGGAACATAGTTTGTTTGGAGAGAAACTCTACAAATCCTTGTGTATCTTTATCTCTATATTTTAAAAAGATTCAAAAAGTTAGTTATGGCTTCAAAAAATGTCAAAAATACCGCTGATCTAATTAGATAATCCTTATTCTTAAAAAATAAATAACGGGATTAAAATTGTAATTCAAAAAAATTCAAAAAAAAAAAAAAAAAAAAACAGCCAGAGAAACTTTTTTCGTAAAAATTTAGCGTACTTTTTATTTAAATATATCTCATACACGTTTGATACATTTTTCCTTAAAAACTAGCACACACTAAACCCAGCAGTTTACTTTATTTCAAATCCTAAATTTTAGTTTCTTAAAAACCCCTTCCTATATAACCTCATGAACAATATATATATATATATACACATATATATATAAATTACATTAAACTTAAAATAAATAAAAAAGAGTCTCATCACATGTGCGGAGTGCGCGTGATGAGGCTAGTATTGAGTATGAATTTTGAAAATCTAACAATTAGATTGCATATTCTTATTATATATTTCATGCTTGCAAAAAATCAAGAAAATCAAAGATCAATTGCTTTATCATCAATTAAATGTTAAAATTTCAATTTTTGGTGATCTAAAATTGTGCATGAAAAATAAGTTATTGATCGAATAGTAAATGTTAGGACATATGTGAGATTCTTAGGGACATATGTTATATATATTGGCTAATCTTTTGACAAAATGCATTTTACTTGTAATTGGGTAGATCTAGGATGGGTTTAGTACTTCAAGAAACAAATGTTCAAGTTTAGTATTGAAGCCATGCAAGTCTCACCAAGAAACAAGTGAAGAATCTGCTGTTCATTAATGCTCGACAGACGTCTCGACAGAATCATATCTATCGAGGTTTAATGTTGAAGCTCGACAAAAACTCGACATAAGCTGTATCTGTCGAGAATTACGAAATTAGAATTTCTAGATTTGATTTCACGCATATCCATGAGTATTTTTGTACGGTTTCTTTTCTCACAAATCCAAACATATATAGGGATTATTTTAAAGGCAGTCTTAAGTGATGCAAAGGTTGTTGCAATTGTTGTTACACGCATATTGTGACCGGAGACATAATTTGTCCTAGTTCATCATATTCTCTGTAGAAGCTACTACATCTTTACGCCAAGGGTTTTGTGACCAAGCAACTTCCTTATCTTCATTGTGTTAGGATATGTGCCCTTAAATCCTATTGTATGATGCTATGTATAATATTATGTATGACATTATTTGAGAAATGATGTATGACTTAATATTATGTTTAATAAAATTGTTTTATTCTTATCTAAAATAATGGTAACATGAATATTCGGACATTATCAAATAGTCCATGAGATGCATAGTATGTGATTTATGTGAAAAGTCACAGAAGATATAGATCACAAGTTCTTTGTAAACTCAGAATTTTGGTTCGTAGTCGGTGATGAAATTGGGCATTTCATCTGCGAAGACTATAACATATTAACTACGATGATTTGTCTTGATCATGGAAATGGTGATTTCTAGTTAATATGTTGATATGTTTTAAGAGTTAAGACATATTGAACTGGACCGCTGTGAGATTTATTATTCTCCTAACGACTGTCAATTGAATAATAAATCTCACGACTTGTATTCGCATGAACTCTTAATCCTGAGAGAATAATAGACCTGATCATGAAATGTAGGTTGCTTTGATAAATCAGGAGTGAGATCTAAAGTAACGGTCAAAACCTCAGTATGTTGGGCAGCCACATTTAGTGTTGATGGAACATATATTCTCAAGATGGAATTCATAGTCTCTTAACGGAGATATAAAATATTCCTTTGAGATAAGTTTAATGGGTACAGTTATTCAGAGAGTTAGGCCTAACCACTTTAGTAAGACTAAAGTATATATTTATGAAATTGGATTTCATAAATATATGGTGAATAACTCATAAGGATTAAACCGGGTACTCAAGGATTAAGATGTAGTAATTCACAAAGTGGCAGTCT
This sequence comes from Lithocarpus polystachyus, assembly GCA_033629205.1. NCBI lineage: Eukaryota > Viridiplantae > Streptophyta > Magnoliopsida > Fagales > Fagaceae > Lithocarpus > Lithocarpus polystachyus. The sequence continues at coordinate 77,851,174 of CM066165.1, forward strand.
ATATTTATGACTTTGTGTTACTACGAATATTTTATGAAGGGGTTGCATGTATGATAAAGTCTTGGGATATAATTTATTAATGAGGCCTAGAGTGCAATTATATTTATATAGTGGTATTAAATATAATTAATGGTAACTTTGGACTTGTCAAGAGTTGACGGAAAAGCCCAAGGCCCATTGGAGCTAGTGTCTTATTTGTTCCCTTTTGGTCCCATTCCAAGCCACACACTATAGCCCAATTGGGAAGGCCCAAAAGGCTAGCCCAATTAGATAATCAGTTATGTGGAGAGAAACATACAGAATTTTATATAGAATAAAATGGTTTGTATGTTGAATAATCATAATCATGATAATAAAATATTCTCTCTAGAAACATAGAACTGATTGAGAGACCACACATCTTGGGCATCGAGTGGAGTTGGAGTGAAGATTGAAAGTATTCCCGAGTACTTCTTCATTCGGTTTTGAAATTCACTGCATCAAGGTACACTCTCTTGTTCTATATTCTGAAACTTACATAGTGCATGTTATCAATTGCGAATGAAGTAGATCCGTTTATTTTCCGCTGCGTATGTTTTGTATGCGATGCAAACATGATGATTTCCCAACACATTGTTGGATGAACTGAATGTTAAGACATATGTGAGAATTGTTAAAGACATATGTTATGTAAATTGACTAATCCTTTGACAAAACACACTTTACTTGTAATTGGATAGATCTAGGATATGTTTAGTACTTGAAGAAACAAGTGTTCAAGTTTAGTTTTGAAGCCATGCAAATCTGACCAAAAAATAAGTGAAGAAGTGCTGTTCATTAAAACTTGACAGATATCTTGACAAAAGCCTTTCTATTGAGGTTTAATGTTGAATCTTGATAGTAGCTCGACAGAAGCTGAATCTATAGAGTATTACAAAATTAGAATTTTTAGATCTAATTTCACGCATATCCATAAGTATTTGTGTAGGGTTTCTTTTCTTACAACCCTAGATATATATAAGGATTATTTTAAGGGCTGTCTCGTGTGATGCAACTTGATGCAAAGTAATTGTGCATGCAAATTGTGACTGGAGACAGAATTTGCTCTAGTTAATCATATTCTCTCTAGAAGCTATTGCGTCTTTGCGCTAAGGGTTTTGTAACCAAAGAGCTTCCTGATTTTCATTGTAGATGAACTGAAGAACTTTGTAGCCAACAATCTTCCTCAAATTGGTGTGTTAGTCACGTACTGAGATCTGTGCATCATTGGTTAGTCATGTACTGGGATTCATGCATTGAATGGAGAGATTGCCGCTACATCACAAGTACAATTGGGTATTGGGATAAGGGTTCAGCTGTAAGTTGGTATTAGGTATCGAGATTCCTTTTACTTTTAACTGCATGTTATAATAATAATGGATTCTCAGGAGTAGTGACCTTAAATTCACTCAGTGGAGTTTTGTCTCGGTGGTTTTCCCTATTCTTAAACAAATCACTTGGGTTAAATTTATTTTCCACTGCGTTTAACTTAGATGGTGATTTTTTTTTGTGCTACCATGCTATTGCATGTTAATTTGACTTAATTAATTAACTTGGATAATTAGTTAATTGATTTGTTAAAGGGGTTAATACATTTTTGGCCTATCAAATGGTATCACAACGGGCACACTCTGATTAGGTTTAATCTTTGCTGTGTGATCTATTAACCCCTGTTGTCCTAGCTTCAAGCGGCATGAAAAGATCTTTTATTTCAAATACATCTTGCTTTTCTAATCTCTATTTAATTGAGTGTTTCAGAAAATGTAAGTCTAAAATTTATTTGAAAGCTATCTTGATGATTGTTGAAAAAGGTCTTAGTGTGACAAGGAAGAAACTAGACTGCCTTAAAATGAAAATGGGCAAAAGAGTTCGTCTAAAAAGGGTGAAAATTAAAGATTTTGTACATAAATGACAGATAAGAGAGAAAACCATTCCTACTTATTTGTCATACAAGCATGAAGTGTGCTTTATGATGAAGTCTACATTTAAGGTAATGGACACATATTTGTGGTACCTTGACAGTGGGTGCTCAAGACACATGATTGGAGACCGTTCTCTCTTCAAGGTTTTCAAGTCTAAGAAAGGTGGAGATGTCATCTTTGGTGATGGAAGCAAATCACAAATAAAAGGGAAGGGAACCATCTCTCTACTTGGACTGCTAGATATTACCAATGTGTTGTATGTAGAAGGTTTGAGAGAGGATTTGTTGAGCATAAGTCAGATATGTGATTAAGACTTCATGGTGCTGTTCTCAAAAGGGAAATGCCTTGTGTTGAATGAGTCTAGGAAGAAACTCATAAGCGAAGTCTGCACTCTGGATAACTGCTATGGATTGGTACCTAATGCTGATATTGTGTGTAATAGTATTCGTTTGCCAAATGAAAACCTAAGGCACCAAAGGATGGGACATGCTAGCTACAAACATCTGTCAATTGTATCTAAGAATGAATTAGTGTTGGGAATACCAAAGCTCAATAGGGTTAGCAATGTTGTGTGTGGACCGTGTCAGCTTGGGAAACAGACGAAAGCAAAACATCCAGGCACTCAGACATCAGCTACATCTAGACCTTTGGAGCTACTACATCTGGATCTCATGGGTCCAACTAGAACCGAATCTCTTGGAGGAAAGAGATACATCATGGTTGTAGTAGATGATTTCACTAGGTACACTTGGGTCATTCTTCTAAGATCCAAGTCAGATGCTCCTGAGCACATTGAAGCCTTGTGTACAAGATTACAAAATAAGAAGAACATGAAGATTGATCGAATTCGCAGTGATCATGGTAAAGAATTCAAGAACTTATACATGGAATCTTTTTGCACTAGATCTGGTATATCTCAAGAATTCTCTGCTTCTATTACTCCTCAACAAAATAGTGTAGTAGAAAGAAAGAACAGAATCATTCAAGAGATGGCTAGAGCTATGTTAGATAATAAAGATGTGGCCAGAAATTTATGGGGAAAAGCAGTTGCTTGCTCACTCCCAAGTGCAGGAGATCATAGCAATATAATTCGAGGAGTACCGAGTTTGAACCATAAGGAGCAGGATAAATTCAAAGACAATATAATTAAACAACAATTTGGGTGAAGAAGAAAATTACTTTTGCTTGGTGATTGTTAACAAGAATAATAATAAAAACTGATTTAAATCAATAATGTAAATACTAGGGCATCGGGGTGTTTCCCTATACTGATATGAGATTCTTTGTGATCTAAGAAAATATATATTTCATAATTGATTGTTCTTATATAATTAAAAACTTATGATTCGGTTGAACTGAGACAATTCAAGAACGCATGATAACCTTGATTAATAATGCGGTTAAAAATTTTTTCAGAAAAACCCATTCACTTTAAAACCTGATTTCTATTTGAAACTATTAGAAATTCATCTAAACAATAAAAGAAAACATGATTGAACTAATTGAAAGCATGGAAGAACTAATACATCAAAAAAAATCTAATTGAACAATCAAATGTGTCGTTGATAAAATCCTATAAAGAATCACATTGAATATTCATACATTATAGAAGAAACATAACCCCTAGCCCTAGCAAAGAGTTCAGGTTGCCATTAGAGAAAGGAAAATATAAGGTTTTCTCTACCCAAAATTCGTTCTCACAGCCTCCCTTCCAAACCCTAATGTCTAAGTGTCCAAAGAAAATAAAACTTTTTCTATTGTAATTTTCGTCTAGGTTTACAGCAGTAACTTGTAAGTTAATTTCGGCCTTCAAAAATTGAGAATTTTGAAAAACTCAAAACTGGAAAGTTGTAAATATTTAAGTTACAATTCCAACCCATCCAGTCTTGTGTCAATTGGCTTTTTGAGGAGAGAGATACCCCAAAATACTAATCAGTGCTTAAATAAGATCTTTCCTTTTCACATTCTGCCTCTTTGAATTCTTTCCTTATTTGAAGCTTCCAATCATGGTAGACGATCTAAGCACTCTAGCTGCACCTCCTTAGACATTTAAGCATGGTCCTTTAGCTCCACTTTAATTCTAGTTTGGCCTTCATTCTCTCACAAATTCCTGTAAACTCATCTTTCTCACATGATTTCCTGAAAGTAGAAAATTACACACAATGAATGGTATCTTATTCAAGAAATTATGTAAAGATAAATAATAGGGACAAATGCAAATCATGACTTAATTATAAAAATTAAGCATAGTAAGAAGGAGATAACGCCCACATAAATATATAACAAGTATACATTTTAAGGCGTTATCAGCAGCCAACACTGCATGTCATACGGTTAACAGGGTATATTTCAGACCCGGTACGAAGAAGACTCCCTATGAATTGTGGAAGGGAAGGAAGCCAAATGTGAAGTATTTAAGAATTTTTAGAAGTACTTGTTTCATCCTTAAGGATAGAGAGAATGTGGGAAAGTTTGACTTCCAAAGCAATGAAGGAATCTTTTTGGGATACTCCTTCACAAGCAAAGCTTATCGGGTGTACAACAAAAGAACCAAGAAGGTGATGGAAACCGTTAATGTTGTTATTGATGAAGCTTCAAATTATGGTTCTGAGAAAAAAAGTAGTGAGGAAATACCTAAGGAAATTTTCCTTCAAAGTTTAAGGTTGTTCAAGAAGAAGTTGATCAAGAGCCTGTCTCTCCAAGTACTCCAAATGCTGTAGAAGTCTCAGTAGAAATTCCTTCATCACTTGAGTCTGAATCTCATGAAGAGAAAGGACCTTCCTTAAGGATTAAGCTGAATCACCCTCCTGAAGTTATTGTGGGAAATATGAATGAACTTACACTAAGAAAGCGTACAGTTGATAAATGTGTTGCTAACTTTGTGTCTTATTCTTGCTATTTGTCACAGGTTGAACCCACCAAGGTTGAGGATGTTCTCTAGGATGAAAGCTGGGTTGAGGCCATGCATGATGAATTGCTCCAGTTTTAAAGGAATGATGTCTGGACCTTAGTACCTAGACTGGAAGGAGAGCACATCATTGGAATAAAGTGGATATTTTGCAATAAAACTGATGATGAGGGAAATGTGATTCGTAACAAGGCTTATCTAGTGGCCCAAGGATACTCTCAAGTGGAAGGAGTAGATTTTGATGAAACATTTGCTCCTGTAGCTCGCATGGAATCCATTAGGGTTCTTCTAGCCCTAGCTTATCACCTGAAGTTCAAACTTTACTAAATGGATGTGAAGACTACATTCTTGAACAGGTTTTTTAATGAGGATGTCTATATTGCTCAGCCTAAAGGATTCATTGATCCACACTTTCTGAATCATGTGTTGTACCTCAAAAAGGCTCTCTATGGACTAAAGCAAGCACCCAAAGCTTGGTATGACCGGCTTACACAATACCTAGTCTCCCATGGTTTCATAAGAAGACAAGTTGATCAAACTCTTTTTATCAAATGGGAGAATGGTGAGCTGATAGTTGCTCAAGTTAATATTGATGATATCATCTTCGGGTCTACAAAGGATGAACTTGCTCATGACTTTTTGAAACTTATGCAGGCCGAGTTCGAGATGAGCATGATTGGACAGTTGAATTACTTCCTTGGATTGCAGATTCGTTAGCAAAAGTCAGGTATATTCATATCTCAATCTAAATATGCTAAAAATCTTGTGAAAAAGTTTGGTTTAGAATCTGCTAGTCCTGTTAGAACCCCTATAAGCCCGAATATTAAACTCATTGTCGACTTGTTAGGCAAAAGTGTTGATTCTTCTTTATATAGAAACATGATAGGTAGTCTTTTTTACCTTACTGCTAGTAGACCTGGCATTAGTTATAGTGTAGGAGTGTGTGTTTGATATCAGGAAAACCCCAAAGAGTCTCATATGATTGCTTTAAAAAAAAATCATAAAATATGTCAAAGTCACTACCGATTTCGGTGTGTGGTATAGCAAGGACATAAGTGATGTAGACTGGGCTGGGAATGCTGATGATAGAAAAAGTACATCAGGGGGTTGTTTTTAAGTGGGTAATAGTCTTGTCTCCTAGATGAGTAAGAAGCAGAATTCCATCTCATTATCCACTGCTGAAGCTGAATACATCGTTGTCGGTAGCTGTTGCACCCAACGTCTGTGGATGCAAAAACTCCTTCTTGATTATGGTATTCATCAAGAACATCTTACCATTTATTGTGACAATATCAGTGCCATCAACATCTTTAAAAATCTTGTTCAACATTCTCGAACAAAACATATAGAGATATGACACTAGTTCATTCTAGAGCTTGTCAAAGATGGCACACTCACTCTTGAGTTCATCCATACTGATGATCAGAAGGTAGATTTGTTCACTAAGCCTATTGATAGCAAACTGGTTGAATTCCTATGCCAAAACATTGGTGTAATCTCTATGGAGTGATCTCTTCTCTTTCTCCTCATCTCTCATGCATTTACATCTAGTTTTATGCTTTGTTTTGTTTAACATGTTTTTGTTTGTTTGCTTTTAGTTTTTTTTATTTGTTTTTAATAAAAATAAAAAATTCAAAATTAAAAAAAATACAAAAACAGTGTGTGTTTGTGTATATTGGTACTTTTGTACCTTGGATGGCCATTGAAACAAAGTTTTCTAAACTTTGTATCTCTTGTAACTTAGATGAGCATCTCAATGCACAACTAAGCAAGTGAGCTTTGTGGCTCATGTTTGTGATGAGTACGATTAAGTAATCTCTTATACTTAACACTCGTATCACTCTTTTTGACGGGAAGGATTAAAAAATCTTAAGAGAAAGGCATAAATAACCATCTTACTACTAAAGCTCGCCAATCATGAATAACATCTGTGTGCTTCGACATAGCAAAATTGTGATGTTTTGGCTTAACATAATTGGGTTTTTCTTCTCTCTTATATGTCCATGCATGATATGTTCAAAAAGAAAATATGCAAAGAAAAATAAAAGTAAAAATAATCAAAATACTTTTAAATATGATTGCAAGTGTGTAGGAGATGTGGGAGTTATAGGATATACCTCGAAGGTAATAGTCCCCATCAAGTAGTTATGATTATGTGTGAGTGTATTTGATTTTCTCATATCTCAAATTGTTATAATATGAGACACTTATGCACTCTTGCTATGTTTTTACACACAACACGCAAATTCGTTGCTACTTTTGATACATGTGCAGGTACAATATGATTTGGCCATTACAAGGAATACATGGGTTAGTATATGCTCACTAAACTGTCTTAACTTGTTTTTGAAATATAAAATTGGTTAGACTTGTTTAGTGTGTGTGTATGTGTGTGCGCGCGTGTTTTGGATCTATGAATGATTTGCATGTACGATAAGAGATGTTTTGAGAGCTTAACATGTTGATTGGAACTTTGGTTGAGTTGCTTGCTTGTTGCATTCATCTTTATGTGTTTTTCCTTCTTGAAAAACTCCTTTTCTTTAAGCTCGATAGCTTCTTGACAGACTCTCGACAGATTCTTTTATATCAAGCCCTTCTTTCTTCTTTTCTTGACAGATTTTATTGGAATCTCAATCCATCGAGCCTTTTGGGTTTCTTCTTGATAGATGCTCGACAGCTTCTTCGATCCATCGAGCGACTTTCTGTTTAGCCGATAGATTCTCGATCCATTGAGATGATTTTGCCGTTGACAGATCCTCGACAACACCTTGACAGATTCACTTCTGTCAAGATTTAGTGCTCGATAGATCTTCGACAGATACTTCGATCCATCGAGCTACGCTTTCCTTATATATGCTGAGTGCGAAATCAGATACATTTTTCAATTCTCTTTCTCTTTCTTTTCCTATCCCCCCTCTTCACGTTTGGTTCTGTGATGAGAAGGCCCGTAAGGACTTCTTGGAGAACTTTCAGAAACGTGGCGTTGATCTGGAGCGTTATGTTGTTTTGTTGAACTTTTCCGACACTCTTCTCCCCGGTGTCATTCAGACTAGCGGCTGGGAATCTCTTCTTGAAAGACCTTTAAGGTGTCCCACCGTGTTTATACAGGAGTCTTCTCCAACATACACGGTATCGATACCTCTGTACCTCGGTTTGCCACGACATTTTGAGGTACACGTATCGTAGTTACCCTGGATCTTATATCCGAGATACTACATGTCTCGAGGGTATCGCAACCTGATTACCCCGACTGTGAGCATCTTAGGCTGTGTCTAAAGACGAGCTTCTGTCTCACTTCTATGAGATGCCTTCCATATGGGGTGAGAAGCAAAACACCCCATGCTTGGGCTTTGCAAAAGGTCCAAGGTTCCTTAATATGGTGATGACATTTACTCTTACTCCACTGTCTCGCTATAACTTTATCACAGAGTCTCGTGCTCGTTTTCTTTTATCTTTCTTAGAGGATCTCTCTATAGACTTCTCCTCTCACTTCATCACTTCTATCCTTGATGTATATCAGGATACGGTGACCCGTGAGCTCATCTTTCCTTCGGCTATCATGAGGATCATTCACCATTTTTCCATCCTTATTCCTGACCCTTCTTGTTATACCACCATGGGTGCCATAGATGTCGGTTTTGTTCAGTGGAGCGAGACCCAGCTTCAACCAAAGCGGCCATGTGTGGAGTCTATCGATCTTATAGCTTCTATTGTTCCTTCCACGTCTGCTCCTTCTTCCTTGACTAGTGGTGTGACCCTTGTGGCTATCATGGCGCAGCTTCAACGCATGGATGCTCGCCTTGACACTCTCTCTAATGAGTTGTGTCAGGTGAAAACCTGTGTCGGTCGTATAGTACAACGACAGGCTCGCCTTGGTGGTTTCGTCGCTTCTCCATCTCCTCCTCCAGAGGCTTTGGTAGATGAGGATGGTGAGGATGGTGATGATGAGGACGATGCTAGTGTTAGGATATGTGCCCTTAAATTCTATTGTATGATGCTATGTATGACATTATATATAACTTAATGTTATGATGAATAAAGTTGTTTTATTGTTATCTAAAATAATGATAACATGAATATTTGGACATTATCATATAGTCTATGAGATGCATAGTATACGATTTATGTGATTTAGTCACGGAAGATATAAATCACAAGTTCTTTGTAAACTCAGAATTATAGTTTGTAGTCAGTGATGAAATTGGGCATTTTATCTGCAAAGACTATAACATATTAACTAATATGATTTATCTTGATCATCGAAGTGGAGACTTCTAGTTGATATGTTGATATGTTTTAAGAGTTAAGACATATTGAACTGGACCGCTGTGAGATTTATTATTCTCCTAACGACTGTCAAATGAATAATAAATCTCACAACTTCTATTTGCATGAACTCTTAATCCTGAGAGAATAATGGATTTGATCATGAGGAGTAAGTTGCTTTGATATATCAAGAGTGAGATCTAAAGTCACGATCAAAACCTTAGTATGTTGGGCAGCCACATTTAGTGTTAATGGAACATATATTCTCAAGATGGAATTCATGATCTCTTAACAGAAATATAAAATATTCCCTTGAGATAAGTTTAATGGGTTTGGTTATTCAGAGTGTTAGGCCTAACCACTTTAGTAAGGATATACTAAAGTATATACTTATGAAATTGGATTTCATAAATATATGACAAATAACTTAAAGGATTAAACTGGGTACTCAAGGATTAAGATGTAGTAATTTTCAAAATGACAGCTACATTCATGACTTTGTCTTACTACGAATATTTTATGAAGAGGTTGCATGTATAATAAAGTCTTGGGATATAATTTATTAATAAGGCCTAGAGTGCAATTATATTTATATAGTGGTATTAAACATAATTAATGGTAACTTTGGGCTTGTCAAGAGTTGCTAGAAAAGCTCAAGGCCCATTGGAGCTATTGTCTTATTGGTCTCTTTTGGTCCCATTCCAAGCCACACACTAAAGCCCAATTGGAAAGGCCCAATAGGCCGGCCCAATTAGATAATCAGTTGATTATAAAGGGAGAAACATACATAATTTTTTATAAGAGAAAAAGATATATCATTGTGAAGTGTTGTGTATGTGTGAGTGAAGCCACTCAATTATTCTCCATTGGAAACTGATTGAGAGACCACACTTCTTTGGCGTAAAGTGGAATTTGAGTGAAGATTAAAAATGTTCTTGAGTACTTCTAATCTTTTGTTTTGAATTTCACTGCACCAAGGTACACTATTTCGTTTTTAAATTCTGAAATTTACATAGTGCATATTATCAATCATGAATGAAATAGATCTATATTTGTTGCTTCCGCTGTGTGTTTTGTATGAGATACAAAACTAGATTTTCCAACAATTGGTATCAGAGCCGGGTTTTCATCTCATGCTTGTATAACATGTGATTGAGTTTTAGAATTTAAGAAAACCGTTATCTTTGTGTTTCAATTTTCTGCATAATTTTTGTGAACCATGATTATGCTTCTTTGATACGGTTCCATGTTTTCATAGTCATGGTTTTTCATATTCATGAAGTTCGTATGCCGTGTCATGATTATGCATCAAGTAATGGTGCCGTGTGTTGGTAATGCCAAGGATTGATAGTTATTCAATGAAGCCGTGTCTTCATTGAAATTGCCAAGCGATGCAATAAGGTTAATTGCTTGGATGCGTGGACATTCAATCCGAATAACATGTAATATGTTAACTTCCATGTGCGTGAGTTTAAGGCATGCACCGTTTGAATATTGAATATATAACTGTCATGTGTTAACTGTCATTGCACCGCTTGGCTATTATCCAACATTTGAACATCATTGCTTGGAGAATCCGTGTACTATATGAAGAATTATATTAGGCTTGCATGACTTGGCATGATCAATATATGGCTTTTGATTTTGCATGTTTTTGTGTATTCATGTGGCACGCCATTAACATGTTTTCATATATGTATATAAGATGGGCATCAAGATGTATATATGTATATAACCATGTGATGATTGCTTTAAAGGCTTATATAAAGCCTTAATCCGTATATTATAATATATATTATATACATATTATATTATATATATACATATGTTATAATATTTGAATCTTTATATATATATATATATATATATATTAACGCTAGGATTAAAGCTTTTGTTTAATGAAATTTATTCTTAATGAGATTAGGATTATGTTTTCAAGGTGTCTAGCATTATTATGGTTCTTAATCATAAAACCTTTAATTTAAAATATCTAGTGGGAGAGAGATACAATGGTTGGGTCTCACGGCCTCCATTATCCGTTCATAGTAGTGTGGGTAAATACCTCGTCTTGGCGTGTATGCCTCGCGATCCCAAAGGAGGGTGTTTACTTCATAGTACTACAAGATTGAACTCACCCGTTTAAAGTAGTGTGGACAAACACCTCGTCTTGGCGTATATGCCTCGCGATCCTAAAGGAGGGTATTTTGTTCCATGGTACTACAAGTTTAAACACTATAAAAGGAGATGAAATGTGGCTACACATTATTCTAGATAATGGTGTACACTAAACTAAGTGTAATGTTAACCTCTCAAAGGAGCTATGTCATTATTACTTAGAGGCTAAAGGCAAAACGGCATATTATTTTTGTTTGGTAAGAGTTACCATGATAGCATTAATAATGAGAATTTTTCTTAACCAATTAATGTGTTTATAATAAACTTGCTACCAAGGAATTACGGACATGGATTGGGTTGTTGTTGCATATATTATTTTATGGTTTTATTAAGGTTCCATATTATATGCTTATATGCTAAGTTGATAATGTCCAGTTTATTTATTATATTAATGTTTGTTATTTTTAGATTTAAATCATGGCATCATTTAGCCCACTTGTTGCTATTCTTAATTAAAACAAACTGACTGAATCCAACTATGTTGACTGGAAAAGAAATTTGGACATTGTTCTTATTGCTGAAGAGCACAAATATGTGCTTACTCAACCATGTCCTAGCTTTCCATCATTAGATGCTCCTCTTGAGGAAAAACAGTGATATGATCGTTAGCAGAAATCTAATGAGATGGCTAAGTGCTATATCCTAGCATCTATTTCAAATGTTCTACAGCATCAAATGCAGCATGTAGAACTAGCTTTGAACATTATGCTAAGTCTAAAGGAGATGTTTGGTAAGCAAGGCTGTTCTACAAGGCAAGAAACAATGAGGCAAATTTATAATACCAAAATGGCTTAAGGTACTTCAGTGAGGGAGCATTGTCTTAGGATGATCTCTAATCTGAATACATTGGAAGTTTTAGGTGCCGATATTGATAGAGAATCCCGAGTGGATATGATACTCCAGTTACTACCAGAATCATTCAAGGAATTCAGGCTTAGCTATAATATGAACAAAAAGGTTTATACATTGTCTGAATTGATGAATGAGTTGGTAGAGGCGGAAGGCATCCTTGGTACTTCTAATGTTGATACTAATATGGCTGAAGTTTCTACTTCTCAACCTAAGTCGAAAGGCAAGAGTAAAAAAAAGAAGAAGAAGAAGAAGAAGGACTTCACCAAGAGAGATGGTAAACAAATTGCCTTAGAAATTGCTAACAAAGGAAAGAAAACCAAAGGAAAGTGTTTCCATTGTGGTGAGAAAGGACATTGGAAGAGGAATTGTCCAATATTCAAAGCTGTCAAGAATAAAGATATGAAAAGTACATTTCTTCTTGAAATATGTTTGGTACAGAATCCCACGAATTCTTGGTGTGTGGATTCAGGTTGTACTAATCATATCTGCAATACTTTGCATGGGTTCCAGGAGACTAGAGAGCTGAATGAAGGGGAATTGTTTCTTACTTTGGCTGATGGAAGCAGAATACTAGTTGTTGCTATTGGAGTATTTAATTTATATTTTGAGTCTAGGGTTTTAATATTGGAAGACTATTTGTATGTACCTAATGTTCGTAGGAATTTAATTTCTGCAACTTATTTAGGTAAACATGGATATTATGTTATCCTCAAAGACAATGTTGTAATAAAGAAGGATAAAGTGTTTATCTGTTCTGGCAATATTGTGGATGGTCTTTATATTTTAACTCCTGACAAGCATGAATTATATAATTCTGAATTAGATAGTAGCTCTCATGTAAAATCATTAAAGAGAAAGTTTCCTTCTACTAGTGATGCATATCTATGGCACTTGCGTTTATGTCATATTAATTCAAATAGGATTCAAAGACTAATTAAAGATGGACTTTTACAGCCTATGGACTTTGATGGATTTCCAGTTTGCGAATCTTGTTTGGAAGGTAAAATGACCAAATGACCTTTTAATGCAAAAGGTAGAAGAGCCCAAGAATTACTTGACTTAGTTTATACAGATTTATGTGGTCCTATGTCAACCCAAGCAAAAGGAGGTTATGAGTATTTCATCATTTTTACGGATGATTACTCAAGATATGGTTATGTGTACCTAATGAGACGAAAGTCCAAAGCTTTTGAAAAGTTCAAAGAGTTTAGAGCTGAAGTTAAAAATCAATTGGGAAAATGCATAAAGGTCATTCGATTTGATCGAGGTAGCGAATACCTTCTTGGGGATTTCAAGGATTATCTAATTCAAAATGGGATTGTCTCTCAATTAACTGCACTTGGAACACCCCAACAAAATGGTGTAGCGGAAAGAAGAAATAGGACTCTTGAAAATAGTTAGGTCCATGATGAGTTATTCAACTTTACCAATTTCCTTTTGGGGATATGCACTAAAAACTGCTATGCATATTTTGAATTTAGTTCCATCAAAATCTGTTCCCAACACACCTAAGGAATTGTGGAGTGGGCGCAAGTCTAGTATTAAATATCTCCATATTTGGGGATGTCCAGCACATGCGTTGAAGGGAAGTCTGATAAGTTGGAAGCTAAAACGGAAGTATGCATGTTTTTAGGGTATTCAAAGGAAACCAAGGGCTATTTATTCTACAATCATAAGGATAACAAAGTGTTTGTTAGCACCCATGCCAAATTTTTGGAAGATGATTATGTGAATAATTTTAATCCTAGAAGTAAAGTTGTATTGGCTGAATTAGATGAACCTATAATTGAACAACCAATGGATGAAACTAGGAATGATGTGGCTGTATTGAATACACCACAAAACATTACTCATGAGATGACTAGTATAAAGGTGCCTCGTCGTAGTGGGAGAATTGTTTGGCCTCCTATAAGATTTATAGGTTTGGGAGAAACTTATGAAGTTATCCTAGAAGAGGCTGAATCGGATCCTTACACTTATGAGGAGGCAATGAATGATATAGATGCACATCATTGGGTCTAAGTTATGAAATCTAAATTAGATTCAATGTATTCTAATCATGTTTGGGATCTTGTAAAGGTGCCTAACGGCATTAAACTTGTTGGTTGCAAATAGGTTTATAAGAGGAAGAGTGTGATAGATGGAAAGGTTGAAACCTTTAAAGAAAGACTAGTGGTGAAAGGGTATACACAAAAAGAAGGTATTGATTATGATGAAACTTTTTCGTCAGTAGCCATGCTTAAATCTATAAGAATCCTCTTATCCATTGTTGCTCATTATGATTATGAGATTTGGCAAATAGATGTCAAGACTGCATTTCTTAATGGCAATCTCGAAGAAGAAATCTATATGATGCAACTGGAATGTTTCATAGCAAGGAACCAAGAGCATATGGTATGCAAGTTGAAAAGTTCCATTAATGGACTTAAGCAAGCATCTAGGTCATGGAACATCAGATTTGATCAAGCAATCAAATCATTTGGTTTTGAACAAAATCTTGATGAACCATGTGTGTACAAAAGACATCGAGATAAAATAGTAATGTTCCTAGTGCTTTATGTTGATAATATTCTACTCATTGGAAATGATGTAGGGGTAATGTCATCAGTAAAGGTTTGGTTGTCAAGCCAATTTGAAATGAAAGACTTGGTAAAACTAACTTTATTTTAGGGATCAAGCTTTGGCGAGATCGCAAGAATAAGATGTTAGGTTTATCACAAACTGGGTATATAGATAAGGTTTTAGAACAGTTTAGCATATAAAACTCCAAGAAAGGATTACTTCCTTTTAGAAATGGAGTTCCTCCGTTTGATGACCAAAGGACTAAGACTCTAGAGGAAGAACATATGATGAGACAAGTTCCTTATACTTCTGCAGTGGGAAGTCTCATGTATGCCATGCTATGTACTAGACCAGATATCTGTTATTCAATTGGTATGGTCAATCGATATCAATCAAATCCAGGACTTAAACATTGGCAAGCTGTAAAGCATATTCTCAAGTATCTACGGAGAACAAGAGATTATATGCTTGTTTACCATAGTGAGGATTTGATTCCCATTGATTATACAGATTCAGATTTTCAGTCAGATCTCGATTTTATAAAGTCCACTTCAGGTTGTGTGTTCACCTTGGGAGGTGGAGCCATAAGTTGGAGGAGTGTTAAGCAATCTTGCATTGCGGACTCCACCATGGAAGCTGAATATGTTGCTGCTTGTGAAGTGGCAAAATAAGCTGTTTGACTTAAGAAATTCCTTTTTGATCTTGGTGTTGTGAGAATAGAGCAAGTTCCCATTACATTGTTTTGTGACAATAGTGGAACGGTTGCACAATCCAAGGATCTAAGAAATCACAAGAAAGGAAAGCACATAGAGAGAAAGTATCACATTGTTCGAGACTTTGTTGCTCGAGGAGATGTAGTAGTAGCAAAGATTGATAGTGCAAGTAATCTAGCGGATCCCTTTACCAAAACCTTGTCACAATGGACTTTTGAGTCACATTTGGAGGGAATGGGAGTTAGATTAGTGCACAATAGTCTTTAGGGCAAGTGGGAGATTGTTAGGATATGTGCCCTTAAATTCTATTGTATAATGCTATGTATGATATTATGTATAATCTAATGTTATGATTAATAAAGTTGTTTTATTTTTATCTAAAATTATGGTAACATGAATATTTGGACATTATCATATAATCCATGAGATGTATTGTATGTGATTTAGTTACGGAAGATATAAATCACAAGTTCTTTGTAAACTCGGAATTATAGTTCGTAGTCGGTGATAAAATTGGGCATTTCATCTGCGAAAACTATAACATATTAACTAAGATGATTTATCTTGATCATGGAAGTGGAGACTTCTAGTTGATATGTTGATATGTTTTAAGAGTTAAGACATATTGAATTGGACCGCTGTGAGATTTATTATTCTCCTAACGACTGTCAAATGAATAATAAATCTCACGACTTCTATTTGCATGAACTCTTAATCCTGAGAGAATAATAGACATGATCATGAGGTGTAGGCTGCTTTGATATATCAGGAGTGAGATCTAAAGTCACGATCAAAATCTCATTATGTTGGGCAGCTACATTTAGTGTTGATGGAACATATATTTTCAAGATGGAATTCATGATCTTTTAACAGAGATATAAAATATTCCCTTGATATAAGTTTAATGGGTTTGGTTATTCAGAATGTTAGGCCTAAATACAAATTAGATTTCATAAATATATGATGAATAACTTAAAGGATTAAACTGGGTACTCAAGGATTAAGATGTAGTAATTTTCAAAGTGAAAGGTCTACATTCATGATTTTGTATTACTACAAATATTTTATGAAGAGGTTGCATATATAATAAAGTCTTGGCATATAACTTATTAATAAGGCCTAGAGTACAATTATATTTATACAGTGGTATTAAATATAATTAATGGTAACTTTGGACTTGTCAAGAGTTGATAAAAATGCCCAAGGCCCATTGGAGCTATTGTCTTATTGGTCTCTTTTGGTCCCATTCCAAGCGACACACTAAAGCCCAATTGGAAAGGCCCAATAGGCCGGCCCAATTAGATAATCGGTTAGTTATAAAGGGAGAAACATACATAATTTTTTATAAGAGAAAAAGATATATCATTGTGAAGTGGTGAGTATGTGTGAGTGAAGTCACTTAATTATTCTCCCTTGGAAACTGATTGAGAGACCACACTTCTTGGGGCGTAAAGTGGAATTGGAGTGAAGATTAAAAGTGTTCCCGAGTACTTCTAATCTTTTGTTTTGAATTTCACCACACCAAGGTACACTATTTCGTTCTTAAATTTTGAAATAGATCCATATTTGTTGCTTCCGCTGTGTGTTTTGTATGAGATACAAAACCAGATTTTTCAACAGCTAACTCTTCTAGTGATGATGAGATGACGACCTCTTAGTGACTTACCATTTGTCATTCGAGACAAAAAGGGACAGGGGGGAGTAGTTTTGGTATGAGAGTAGACTTGTATTTAGGGGGAAAGTTAGTATAGGACATTTTTGTTAAGGGGAGTTCTTATAGTTTTTTGAGGGATGTAGTGAGGATTTTATGTATTTTTCTTTTCTTTCATTTTAGTTACATTATCCTCTTGTACACCAATTTTGTGACCATTCATTTATGACATACATTGTATTTATTTTCATGTATGTGTTGATGTATGTTCTTCACTTATCTCTCCATGTGTTATTTCTTTTCTTTTTATATACACATGTTTCTTTATGTATGCAATCTTTATTTCTGTTTCACACAAAGATGTCTTGATGAGTTTTGTTTAAAGTGTTTCAGAAAGACAAGTTGTGAAAATCTATCATGCCATGAACTCTCTTTTTGCAAATTTTTTCAAGAGTTTATGTTAGGGTTAGATTTGTTTTGTATTCCAACAAGTAGTTATGAGTTTAGTGATTTAAGACTTCTCTCATGATTCATTTGTTTGTTGTGGTTTTGTCACGGATTGCCAAAGGGGGAGATTGTTAGGACATATGTGAGATTGTTAGGGACATATGTTATGTATATTGACTAATCCTTTGACAAAACGTACTTTACTTGTAATTGGGTAGATCTAAGATGGGTTTAGTATTTCAAGAAACAAGTGTTCAAGTTTAGAATTGAAGCCATGCAAGTCTGACCAAGAAATAAGTGAAGAATGTGTTGTTCATTAAAGCTCGACAGATGTCTCGACAGAATCATATCTATCGAGGTTTAATGTTAAAGCTCGACACAAGTTGTATTTATCGAGAATTACGAAATTAGTATTTCTAGATTTGATTTCAAGCATATCCATGAGTATTTGTGTAGGGTTTATTTTCTCATAATCCTAGACATATATAAGGATTATTTTAAAGGCCATTTCAAGTGATGCAAAGTGATGGAAAGGTTGTTGCAACTTTTGTTACACACATATTGTGATCGGAGACATAGTTTGCCTTAGTTCATCATACTCTCTCTAGAAGCTACTGCGTTTTTACGCCAAGGGTTTTGTGACCAAGGAGCTTCCTGATCTTCATTGTTGGATGAACTGAAGAACTTTGCAGCCAACATCTTCCTCAAGTTGGGGTATTAGTCACGTACTGCGATCTGTGCATCATTGGTTAGTCACGTACTAGGATTCGTGCATTGAACGGAGAGATTGCCGCTACATCACAAGTCCAATTGGATATTGGGGTAAGGATTCAATTGTAGGTTGGTATTAGGTACTGGGATTCCTTTTAATTATAACCGCTTGTTTTGATAATAGTGAATTCTTAGGAGTGGTGACCTTAAATTCACTCGGTGGGGTTTGCTTCGGTGGTTTTCCCCATTCATAAACAAATCACCCATGTCAAATTTATTTTTTGCTGCATTTAACTTAGTTGGTAATTTGTTTGTGCTACCTCGCTATTGCATGTTAATTTGACATAATTAATTAACTTGGATAATTAATTAATTGATTTGCCAAAGGTGTCAATACATTTTTGGCCTATTGGTAAAGAACATCCGATTTAAATGAACTTTGATATACATGTTATGGAACTTTTTATGAAAAAGTTTGAACTCACCAATTTCAGAAAGTCAATTTAAGCATCTTTATTCCCTTTCCTTTTTTAAATGTCTTCACTGTATTAAGATTTCTTAACTTTGAATATTAATGCATAAATCTTTACTATAGGGGTTTGACTTTGATAAACCAATCATTGTAAAACCCACTAAAGAAGAAGAAGAAGAAGAAGAATGAAAAAAGGTTGTAAAATTTTTTTTTAAGTCTTTTGTGGTCTTCTGAGTTCTTTGTTGTACCTGTTAGAGCAAGTCTTGGAAAAAGAATGAAATTCTTGTTCGTAATGGCACAATTTTTAATTATTGTGTTTAATATTATAGATAGCAAATTTAAAGTTTTGGAGTTGAGAATATGTTTATGATTGAACATAAACATTAATTACAAACATGACTATAAACACCACAATGTGTGACAAACAGATTGTTAAGGGAAGATATGGCCTTCATTTAGTGCAATCATGAAGCTGTAATAGTATTGTATAGGGATTAAGTATCAATTATTAAATTTCAAAATGATCAAATTGCACAATGAAATGAATATCAAAATGAAGTTGAACCAGAATTAAAAACAAAAGTTTGGTCTGTCCATCTTCGCTTTCTTGCATAGGTGAAGTGTGGTGCAGAAATACAGAAATTTCGCCCGCTGTGTTTAAGCTTTGGCATTTTTATAATCTTTCTTACATCCATCATCAGCAATTGGGACGTTTATTTCAATATATCTATTGTGTTGGGTACCATTCTTTTTCCCACCATCCTTATATTTCAGGTAAGTGCTTTCCCCATTAAATGTAATTCAAATAATCAGTGACTTTTCCCACCATCCTTATTATTATTGTTTTTAATTTATCCTTATAGCCTATAATTGTGTTTCAATTTTTATTTAATCATGATGTAGAGATGGAAATTCTAGCATTTTGGGATCCTTGGCAACTTTTGTGTGTCTACTTCACTTTGCTTGAAAGTAAATCACTAGCTACATTTAATGTCTAATGCATGTTGACCTTACTAAAGCATTTTTCTTTTACAACTTGGGATCGATATTTTCTTTTACCTCACTTTTTGGAGCTGGTAAAGACCATTTTTTTCAATTTTGAACTTAGTGAACATATAAATAATCTCGTAAGTTTATGCCCTCAGTTTGCAATTTATTTAACTAGGAATCTAGGATGCTTAACCACAATGCTCATCAACCGTTGGTTAATGCAATTAGTAAAAATGAGAGAGTGGAAAGAAATAGGAGGGGGACGTTCAAAATAGTACTCAATGAAATATTGGATCAAAGGAAGAGGTTCTTAGTGAAAGAGAAACTGCTGTTGGGATAAGAATTTCTAAACAAAATCTTTATTTTTTATGTTATTTTTTCATGTGACCTAATGCTAGTTTTGACAAAAATTCTTGTTTGATCAACAGAAGGCAAAGACGAGCTCTCATATTGATCAAAGACGTAAAATTTCAAGTGCAAAGGGTTGTGATAGCGATATTGATTGATTTATCATGGTATTTTTTAAATCGGTTAGTTGAACATTTTGTTCATTTTTTTAATGCTTTTTCTTCTTCTTTTTTTAGGTGAAAGTTTACAAAATAAATCACTAGTGGACCTAGTGCACGGTTATAAATTGTGGTATAGTGAAAGAAAATCCTTGTGCTTGGGAATTTTTTTTTGGTATTTTAAATTGTGTTAATAATTGAAGAATAAAATTCTTATTAGAATCATACAAATTTTGAATAATTTTGTCTCATATTATACATAACAAATTCAAATCGTTGGAGTTGAGAAAATTTAATTTGGAGTTTGACTGTATGTTTTTGTTTAAACATAACCTTAGAAATAAATTAAAAAATAACTATAAGTCCCACAACGCGTGACTAGGAGATGGTCAATAGGAAGAGATGACCTTCATTTAGTGCAACCGTGGTCCTTCCATATCTACATTGTATGGGGACTAATTATCCCTTGTTAAATTTGAAATTTACGAAAATTAATATTGAAATGAATATCAAATGAAGGTTTAAATGAAATTGTGTAAGCCCTAATTTTCTATTAAATTCTTCTAAAAAACGTTTGCAATGAAATTTACTAAATTTTTTAAAAAACAAATTGGTGCATAAAGTATTAGGGGCAGGCATCTGTGTTTGTGTTATAAAAAATTTATCATGCTTTAATATTGTTGTCTATTATAGTTCGACAACAATAGAGTTAGGTGGCTACAAAGGAATGAAATTCGGACCATACATAACAGTCCCTAACTTTCTTGGATCAATTGTACCCTCAATTTCAATAGACTTTTTTGGCAGTAAAAGTAATTCTTATTTGATGAATAAATTAAGGTAGAGCTGAGCTCTCATATTGATCAAAGACATCAAATTTATATGGCAAACATTAAACACAAAATTAAGGGTTAATTATAGAAATGATAAAGTACGTATTTGGTCTTGCCTTCACTGTTGGAGTCGCCACTAGTCTTCATAGTGGGGCTTCACTACCATGCCTTGCCATCGGGCTTCACTAAAGGTTTCTCACTCACTAAACTCTCTTAAGGGATTTTTATTTTTGATTGTGAAGGCTGAACCTGTTAGGGATTTTGAGCCTCACGTGACTTATTACTTAAAAATATATATATATACATATATTCTGCTGAAGTGGCTATCTTGGTGGCAAGAAAATTATATTTTATTTTGGCTGTTAGTCACATTAGCATTTTCCATCCACCACTTAATAATAGGAAAAGTCTAGGCCCAAATAAACATATTTGAAATTTCAAGAATGAAATTAACACATACAATAAAAATTAAAGACCAAATAAGTTATAGAAATTGGTCTATCAACTTGAAATTTATTTATTTATTTTTGATAGAATATTAACCTTAAATTTAGAATTCTTTAAATCTTTTGACATTTCCTTTAAAACATATGATTAAGACATTGTCACATTTATACAATTCTAAAACTCAAAAAACACTATTATCTCACCAAAAAAAAAAAAAAACACTATTTTAATAATTTACGACTGTCCTACGGTTTCTAATATTTTCTAAACTAGTCGCTAACCCATGCGACGCACAGAAGAGCTATTGACTCTGAAAGTAGTTTACAATTCTTAAATTAATAAAGTAAAACTCCTAAGAGTTATATATACACACACTCAAAACTAAAATAAACTGCAAATATATAAACAAAGACCATGATAAGAGGAAGACACATCAAGTTTCAAATTTGAGTATCAATATAACTTTCTTGTAGTAATAACAATATGGACAATTCAAAACATGGAACAATATCAAAATTATAATACCTAATTCTATTATCTTTTATGTTGAACCCAAACAAATAATTAATTGACATTAATCCAAATAAATAATTAATCAACCAAAAATCATAGCTTTTAATAAGAAAAAAAATCACATGAACCTAAATAAAAAGCATTTAAGGTGAAAAATTAATATCAACCCACTGAGACGCAAATAACAAAAACCTCAAGACTTAAAACTTTCCCTAGGTTGGAAGACATAAATTGCAGCTTTGATTTTTCTTCAAAAAAATAGAGATGTTTTATCTGCCATGTACAATATAAAAAAATAATTAGTAAAAATTTCAACCCAAAAACCAAACTCACGAAAACAATATCAATATAAATATGGAGATTAACCCAAATACTCAAAAGAAAATCAATTCTACACATAACAAAAGAATAAGTTAGAAAGAAAATCTCAGGCACATACAAAAGCAAATAAAAAATTCGACATAAAAGATAAAATTCATTAATAACAATATAAACAAATAACCACATATGTTGAATTGAAGTTTTATTAATAATAACAATATAAACAAATTCGACATAAAATTCATTAATCAAAGAAGAAAGCTGAATCAAATTTGCACACAGGAAAAGAAACCAAATAGGTAGTGTACCCGTGGGATTAGTACTTTACTCCTTAATAGGCTTATCCTTTATGTTGAATCGGTTTAACAACTCTGGCCATGGGTTAACGCAACAAATAACCAAAAAAAAAAAAAAAAGGGTTTCTAAACCTAAGTAAATCAGGATTCCTAAGCGTGATGTGCTGCACCCAAAAAAATAAATTGCAATTGTATTTAATTTTCAAAATTACAAATTTTGCAACCCAAAAGCACAAAATATGAAAGAATAATTGCAAAAATTACACGAATCAACTTACGGTTTCTGGGAGATGCGCTCACTTATGTTTTTGTGGGATTGAAGGTAGTGACAGCGGATGGTTGGAAGGTTGAGAAAGAAGGATATTGGTTATTGGGTTGAAAGAGAGAGTCCAATAAAGGAGTGCGTTCAAAAAGAGAGTCAAATTGTTTTGTTAGGGAGAAAGAGTCCAATTTTTTTTTTTTTAGAAAGTGAGTCAATTTTTTGTATTACAAATATTATCAACGTTTGAGTTTGAGTTTAAGTTGGACTTATTAGAGATAGATAGAGTTTCACTTCTTGTTAAGTTTTGATTAAACAAAAATAATTTCGTTTAAAAAAAATGATAATGATGAGTTTGAATTTAAGTTGGACTTATTAGAGAGAGATAGAATTTCACTTCTTGTGGAGTTTTGATTAAACAAAAATAATTTTATTTAAATATTGTGCTGACGTGAAAAATTATGAAAGTTTCAGAGGTTTCAGTTTTATATATATATATATATATATATATATATATATAGAGAGGTAATAAATAAACTTACTTCCTTTTCTGACTTCTTTCGGATTCCAATACTTACTAAAAATAATAAATAAACTTACTTTCTTTACCTTTCCTGGCCGTTAGTTTTCAATTCCTTTTCACAATTTTACAGAGTAGAGAGTGAAAAATAAAAAATGTACCGAGGTCTGTGGGAGGGAGGCGTATTCCTGGGCAAAGGGGCCTTTGGATCTGTGTTTCTGGCCGAACCCACATCAAAGTTTTGGCCTTTCCTTATTTGATGGCAGTGAAGTTAGCGGAGTTCTCTGTTTCTGCTACGCTTCAGAAGGAGAAAGAGGCTTTTGACAACATTCAGGGCTACCCTTTTGTCATTCGCTGCTTTGGTGAAGACTATACGGTTGAAGAAAACGGTGACACGGTTTATAACTTGTTGCTTGAGTACGCCTCTGGTGGAAGCTTGAGAGATTTGATTCACAATTGTGGTGGGTGTGGTTTGCCTGAAAGTGATGTCAAACGCTACACCAAGTGTATTCTAAAAGGGCTTAATCATATTCATGGATGTGGGTATGTACACTGTGATATCAAGCTCGAGAATGTTTTGCTTGTGAATGTGAGTGCTAGTACTACTGATGGTGCTCATTTTGTGGCCAAGATTGCTGATCTTGGGTTGGCCAAGAGGTCATGGTAGAGGAAGAAGATGAGGATGGACGTAAGAGGGACTGCTTTGTATATGGCGCCTGAGTGTTTGATGGGAAGTGTGCAAGAGCCTCCCTCTGATATTTGGGCTTTGGGTTGTGTTGTTTGTGAGATGTTGACTGGGAAATCTCCTTGGGATAGGGGTAAAGAGTTGAACAAACGGGATCTATTCAATCTTATTGCTGATGAGCGTGAATTGCCAGAAATTCCAACCGGGATTTCAAGTCAAGCCAAAGATTTTCTGAAAGCGCGCCTTGTAAAGAAATATATGTATAGATTTACTGCTAAGAGGTTGAAGGATCACCCGTTTCTTGACGGACTTGATGATGAAGAACTACCAGCTGTGTTTCTGGGACTGATGAGGCTGATTATGAGTCTTTTTGTTTCTCGGTTGATTACGAGTTTAGTAGTTCTTCTGGTGAGTTGAGCTTGCTGCATGATGATGGTATGGGGTTATGTTCTCCTCCTTTGCAATTCGATGATTTGGGAGAATATTTGGTTGGGAGATCAGATGAAAATGTGCCTGTTTTAGGCCAGAAAAGGAAGAGGGTTACATGTGATGATAACCATATATCTGAGAGAGGAGCACAGCAATCTTTGAAGTGCCCCGCTTCTACCATAGCTACTATTGGAGCTTGACTATATATTCCACCGTACCCGCTGTTGGAGCTTAATTGTGTATTCTTACCAAAACTGATAAGAGTATTCCTCATATGCTATCTAAACTAGGCATTGAATTGTACATTATTTCAATTTTAGATAGAGTATTCTTTATATGATTAGTGTTCTAGGCAGTAGGCATGCACAAAATTGTACTTATTCTTGTCTCTTGAAACATTTTCAAGTATATAATATAAGTATATAACCAAATTTTGCTATAACAAGGTTGCGCTTTTTTCTTACAATTTATTTTCTTGTCTCTCTTTCATTTTGTTTGTTGTTTGATGCCTAACGGTTGATATATTTGACATACTTTGCTAGTTAAACCTCTTTTCGGATAGCAACAATTCCAGCCACTGCACATTGCATGCTCTGACTTGTAATTTCCTTGTATCAGCAGGGAATGTGTCTCACAATGAAATTTGAAACTTGTGTTGTATTTGTAAAAATAATGGGTGTGAGCATGTACAATATTTTCTCCCTATTGCTATAGTATTGGCCATTTGGATATGGTAGATTTGTGTTCCAGGTGTTATATCTATCTGCATTTGCTTTTCATCTGTTTTTGTTGTGTACTCCTATCGTATTTCAACCATTTGTAGTAACATGAGTTAAATGCTGAACTGGGTTCAGCTTTTGTTTGTGTTTAATATGTTAAAGTCAATTACTCACTGCCAAAAAATTCATTTTTTGACTCCCTGATAGTTGAGATGGTTTACAAACTTAGCTAGTTATACCTATTTTTGGAAAGCACCAATTCAACAACTGCGCTTTGCTGTTTTTTAAGGGTATTTAGGCAGATTCTCTGTTGTGAGTTGCCTTATTGTTAGATTAGGAGCTCCCACATATTACCAAAAAAAAAAAAAAAAAAAAAAAAAAAACCAGAGAGCTAGAGAGAATTAGGAGGAGCTGTTTTATCATTCTTAATTCAGAATCTCATAGGCCTTCCATGTCAATGCTGCTGTTGGCAATTTTCTTGTATCAGAAGAGGATTAGTCTCATTTTATAATTTGAAAGTTGTGTTGTAACAGCAAGTAATCAACTTTCATCATTTTTGTTAGTTAGTTAGCTTTATTATTATTATTATTATTATTATTATTTTTCGTGTACTCCTATTATATTTCAGCAATTTCCAGTTCCATGGGTTCAATGCTGAACTGGGTTTGGCTTTTGTTTGTGTTTAATGTATTGAAGTTAATTACTTGCTGCCCAAAAATTTAGTAAATTAATGTTTTAGTTTCTAGGGTTCTTTTTGGGCCTCCATACATGTGATGCATTCTGTTAAGATTTGAGAAATGCTTAAGGTTTTGTTTCCCCAATTTCTGGCTACCATGTGTTGCTTTCAAATAAAAGCGTGATGTTGGACAGCAACAGAATGTGCTTGGGATACAAACTTAGATGAAAGAAAAATGAGTCTAGAAGGTATAGGGTACAATTGGAATGATATCAACAGTACCACCCATATTTGTGTTGTCTTGGATGGGCGTCACTCACAATCTGCACTCTATTCACTACTGAAGGATCTTCTGTTAGAGGTAAGAAAATAAGGTATGTGCTTGTTTCCAAATGCTTTGGAAGTCTATAGGTAGTATTAATCAAAGATTAGGTGAAAAATCTAGTTTATAATTCATCTATGTTACCAACTAGCATCCTAATCTTTTTACAAAGCCACTCAATCTCAGATTAGCAAGGTGGGCAGTGTAGTTTAAGAGTTACCTTATTTCAACTATTGTTTAAGAGTTACCTTATTTCAACTATCCCTCTGGATCCCTCTTTTTTATTTTTATATTTATTTATTAAATATACCTTTAACAAGTTAAATTTTGTGTTTTGTGACATAAGATAATATCATGAATCTAGTAATAATTAGTAATTATGATTTGCTACATTTTTAAATTACAAAAATACCTATTTAATTTAAGAAAGAGAAGCAAGGAAGAACCTAGGTCTGTCCAACAGCAACCGAGACTCGACCCACCCGGCCAACCTGCCTGACCCGGCCCGAGAACCGGCCGACTCGACACCGATGATGGTCAGCGGCAGGTTTCCGCCTCCAGAATCCGAAAACCGCGGGTCGGGCGGCAGGTGTTCTCCCCAAAACCCGAAGAAACCCGACCGAACCAATCAAAAGAGCAATTTTCGACGAAATTTTTTAGATCCAGCGAGATCTTAGTCATTTCTGGCGAGATCTCAGCTAGATCCATGGAATCTCCACCGGATTTGGCAAGATCTCACTGGATCTGGCGAGATCTCGCCGAATTTGGTGAGATTTCATCAAAACCGGCAAAAATTTAGCGATAATATCACGGAAATTATCGCCAAATTTTTGAGCTCCCCAACTCTGATTGAACCAATCGCCATTCGTTGAAGGTCAGATCAGCCCGATCCAGTGAGCCACTCCAATCGGTGGCGGGTTAAATTTCTGGCCATCCAATCTGGTCGGGTCGGTTCCGGGTTGGGCACAAACCCAACCCGGACCGACCCATGGACAGACCTAGAAGAACCAATGACCTATATGAAGACTAACATTGTCATTTTAGTAAATTAATAGCAGAGATAAGGCCAGGAAGAAATCAATACTAAAATGATACATTACGTTTCAATTATCCATATTATACTAAACACATAAACCCAACAAATTAAACAAAATTTTGTTGAATAACTTATTTTATAGTCTCCAACAAAATAAAAAACACCCAGCAACTTTAATTGGCTATTCACCACCCTTAATGAAATATCATTTCTACTCAATATCCATTTCATCATTGGAATCCAACTTCACACATTCATTTAGAAATGAAGAGAAAGTCTACATTAAAATTATAATTTTTTATTTTACCTCTAACTCTCAAAGAGGACTATCTTAAATCTTCAATTCTTTTAAGTTTCTCAATTGCTTCATCATAATTCACTTTGAAACCATCAAATGCAAACTTTTATAATATGTTTTTGAATGTACCAATCAACTACCAAAGAGAAATAAATAAGAGAAAGGCATGGCCAGGAACACCAATCCACCTAAGTTCTCAACATGTTGGCCCTCACTTAACCAAGGGGAAAGGCTTTGCTCCAGTACTAGAAAACCTTGTTTGTGCAAATCATCTGCAAAATACATAAAACCAACAGAAAAACTCAACTCACATGGCATTCATTTTTGATAAAATTGTATAAGAAATTCTAAAATCTAAAAGGAAAAAAGAAAAAAAAATTAAGAAATTTGGGCGAATAAAGTTCTAGGCAAGCAAAAGAAATGCCATCTTAGAATATTTTGGCAAATAGAATCTAGTAAAAAAAAATAATAATTAAAAAAGAAAACAAGAGAGAAAGAGGGATGCCTAAGTTGAGATCTACTAACAATTAGATTAGATCTTTGCCAATAAACTCCCACCTACACACCACCAAATTGAAAAATTAAATAAATCACAGCCCATAATAACTAAGATTGAGGATCACAACCCATGGAAATCATAACACATAAAAGAACTCAAATGTCATAATTCATTTTGAAAATTTCACCAAATTAGTTGGGTTAATCATGGGCCTAATGACAGGCCGGCCCTAGACTTAGGCCACTTAGGCTATTGCCTAGGGCCCCATATTAGAGAAAGGCCCCAAATTTTGGGGTAAAAATTGAAATATATTTAAAAGATATAATTTTTTTTTTTTTTGAGATATAGGGAAAAAAATTAGTTTTACATTTTACCTCTACTTTTAAGAAGTCCCAAAGAATTTAGTAATGCTAGGGATAACACAAATTTAAATACATAGGACTAACATATATGGGTCACTAATCACAAGAAATAATTCAGATGAGAAAATACTAGAAATACAATAAATTTTTGTTCAAAACCTTTACAAATTGATGTGGCAATTAATATGCTTTGTGAACATCAACAACCTAAATGCATTTTTAAATTAATTTTTATAATTGATGATACATCTCTATAAGTCGCATGTTGTAAAATTTATAATATCTCTAACATCATTCATTCAAATTCTTGTTTATTATTTTCTTAAAGTGTCACTAATCACATTCATTGATACATTGTTTGTAAGTTTTTTGTAGTCAAATTTGTTATAGCTTTAGCATTTCTTCAACAAAAAAAAAAAAAAAAAAATCATGTTACAAGATAAAAATAATGGACTTTTGTAATAAAAAAATTATGACATTAAAAATTAGTAAAATATTATTTAAGTAATAACAAAAAAGTCCCATTTAAATATATTACCTTAGGTCTTAAAGTTTGCTAGGCTGCCCCTGCTAATGAGCTCTATCATTACCCTCTTCTTTTGGGATAAGTAGAGCTCTAGCATTACATATGTGGATCTTACTAATGATAATGGTCAGCTACTTTCCAATGCTACTCTCTTGGAAATTTTTTGGTAGTTTATTAATTTTGCTATCTCTTGTTTTGTGATTGCATTCTGCAGATTGGTAGTACACTCACTCTTATTGCTTTATGATGCAAATTGAACCAAAAATAGCAATACTCTACTTTTGACCTGTCTAGTTGTTGGGAAGACTATACCCATCTAGAAAAGCACATTTAACTTGCTCTTTTTGTGGTCTCTAGCAGGCCCCTTCTGATGAAGTTGGGATGAAAGATCTTGGCTTTCTTCAGGTTTGATTGAACATTCATTCATGAACCCGTTAATTCTCTCTGATTTTCAGCAGTAATATAGTACTCATTTAATATCTTAGGCTTGCCCAGCTAATTTCACAGTACTCTTCTTCTTATACAACTTTATTTGATGCTTCACCTGGAAGCTTGGGAGTCAAATGACACTTTGTAGAAAACCCTAGGCCAAATATTGCTTATAACAGGCACTAGTGTCCTTAGTGCAACTTCAATGTTGCTTTGCAAAGAATTTATTTATTTTTTAAATCCTTGTGGTCATTCTCTCTTAAATAGGCTAGTGAGCAGTGGCGGCTCTAGGAATTTTTTTCAGGGTGTTCCTCAACAAACATAAATTACACAATTTAATAAAAAAAATTTATATATTGACAACAATAACTATAAGTTCATTTGAAATATTAATAAAATTATTAATTATTGTTGTTTAGTTGTTTCATTAATTTGTTTGTCTTTTATAAACTATAGTTTGTTATATTGTTGTTTCATTAATTATAAAATTATTAATTGTTATTTAGCCTAACATAATTTAATTTGCTTGTCTTTTATAATGTATTGGTTTATTAATTATTATATTGCTTTAATTATTGTTGTTTAGTCTAACAATAAACTATGTTACTTTAATTTGTTATATTGTTTAGCCTCACGTGCACATTACACTAAAAGCACTAAAAGAGCCACTCATGTGCAAATTATTTACACATCATGTGTAACACAATAATTAAAGCTCTAAAAATGTGTAATGTGCAGCCCGGCCCCATCCCATTATTATTAAAGCTCTCGATGTGTAATGTACGTGGCGCCGCCACTGCTAGTGAGGCATTTTGAAACCAAATTTTCGTGGTTTTTACACTCATTTTCTTTTTAGATTAAGAAGCATTATATCAAATCTTAATTTCATATCATTGCAGTTTAATGTACCAATTGCCATCATGTTGATTATTTTGGCACTTGTCCCTCTATTCGTATCTGCAGTATATAATGTCCGAAAAAGGATGACCATGTAGACGCTGAATTCCTGTAACACGTCATCCAAAAACTCTTCATTGCCTCATGACTTCATAAACATATAGCTTGCTTATACATTTATATACTTCCTTTTTTCCATCCTTTGTGTAACATACTTCAACTTAATTGGCATCTTATCAAAATTTCAAGAATCACTAATATTTTTTAAAACAAAATAGACCTCCTTTGTCTTGTATCTATGGCAATAAAAAAAGTTTAAAGTCATTGAGACTTAAATTAACCACATTGATGCTTACCAAGCCTGAGAATGTTTTGCTTGTGAATGTGAGTACTAATATATACTAATACTACTGATGGTGATCATTTTGTGGCAAAGATTGTGGATCATGGGTTGGTCGAGTGCAAAAAGATGAGATTGGGATCGAGAGGCGCTACATTGTATATGACACCTGAATGTTTGATTGAGAGTGTGCAAGAGCCTCCTCTGATATTTGGGCTTTAATTAGGTTGTGTTGTTTTGTGAGATGTTGACCGGGAAATCTTTGATTTCTATTCGATCTTATTGTTATTGAGCATGAATTGCCCCAAATTCCAACTGGGATTTCAAGTCAAGGCAGAGATTTTTTTAAAGTATGCCTTGTTTTTTAATGGTAAAATTTTTGAATTATTTTGCCTCATATTTTAGATAACAAATTTTAAGCATTGGAGTATAGAATATATTTATAAATAAACATATTTATATTGTGGTGGTCCTTTCCCAACAACCTTTGGGCTTTTGGTTTTGGACCCCCAAATTTACTTGTATTATGGGCCTAAATTTATCCCACAATGGGAGGTCCAAAGAGTCGCTTTTTAGGTTGAGGATAAACTTAAGGCATTACTTCTAGTCTTAGATCCTTACCATCCGAGCTCAACCGAGATGATGACTGTGCAACCGAGTAATCTGAGCAGGATTTCTCAATTCCCTATGTATTTCCTCACTACACTCGTGTTTTACTCTCCCCAATGTTAATGGATCTCTCTGCCCTATATTCCTAATTAGATGAGACCCACCACCCACTGCTGACATGACCTCCGAGTAACATGTGCTTGACGCCAATTGCTATTTGGCGGGTGGATTCCCCTTAGGTATTATCCTTGGTCTACGGCAATCTTTCATGGTTTTGGGCTGTAACTCGATGGGATTGTCTCAATACAGCATATGGGCTGGATGGAAGAGCCTATGTTCCCTGGGCCTACACTTCAGAACCAAGCTAGCTGATACGCTTGGTCCTTTCAAATATATACACAACTATAAAGTACAAACATGATTATAAGATCCATAATGCATGACAACAAGATTGTCAGTAGGAAGGAATAACCTCCATTTAGTTTGATGCTATAAACAAGTATGCCACTTGGTATCTGGTAAGGTTACTTTCTTTATGAATGTTTTTTCCTTCATTCAAACTAGAGTTCTATATTGAAATTTTTTTAGGTGGTGCTACTGTTCTAGCTCCTAAATTTGATCAAGTGGAATTCTTTCTGAAAAATTCTAAAACCTTTGCTTTATTCCATTTTCTTTTCTAACCTTCTTAACTATATTGAGATTTCTTGACTTTGAAAATTAATGAGTAAACCTTTACTTTAGGAGCCTGACTTTGATAACCCAATCACTTTAAAATCCATTGACAATGAAGAAGAAAAAATTATGTCTTTGCGGTACCTGTTAGGGTAAGTCCAAGGAAAAGGAATGAAATTCTTGTTTGAAATGGAACGATTTTCAATTATTGTGTCTAATATTAAAGATAACAAATTTTAAGCATTTGCATTGAGAATATGTTTCTAATCAAATATAAACATAACCATATAAGAAGTTCAAAAAATTTTATTTATTAATTCCTAACAATTTTTGTTAAATCAAGCCGCCTTCTTTTTCTATACTGTTTAAAAAAAAATAAAAAGCAAGCTGCTTGATGTGACAACAAATTAGGTTGTCACATGAAGCATCTTTCTTTAGAGGTGAATTAGTTGAGAAACAACCAATTCTGTTTAGACAACGTTTTTCTTTATCATGATTAATGCAACTCATTTCTCTATCTAAGCTAAAACAAATATAAAACATACACTTTTTTAACAAATATGAAACAAACACTCATCACAGAAGAAGAAGACATTAATCCTCTACTGAAGAACCAAATGAAGGTTGTAGAAAAAATTATGTCTTTGCGGTACCTATTAGGGTAAGTCCAAGGAAAAGGAATGAAATTCTTGTTTGGAATGGTACAATTTTTGAATTATTGTGTCTAATATTAAAGAAAACCAATTTTAAGCATTTGCATTGATAATATGTTTCTGAAAACATAAACATAATCGTACAACATAAACATAGCTATAAGCACCACAATGCACGGCAATAAGATTCACTACAAAAATCGAGGGCTATAGCCGCGTTTGAAAAAATGCAGCTATAGACCCTAAAAATGCAGCTTTAGGCTATAGCCACGTTTTGCGAAGCCGCCTTTTCAAATGTTGCTTATCCAGTGCTACAATAGGCCCCTGTGGGATCTATAGCTGCGTTTTGTTTCCCCTATAGCTGCGTTTTTCCACTTTCACAGCTGTGAGACCTATAGCGGCGTTTTTTAAAAAATGTAGCTATAGACCCGCTTTAGGCTGCATTTAAAATGCCGGTATAGCCTAAGATCTATAGTCGCGTTTATAAAAATGCAGCTACAGATAACCCTATAGCTGCGTTTTTATAAACGCGACTATAGGCCTTAGGCTATACCGGCGTTTTGAATGCAGCCCTAAGTAGATCTATAGCCACGTTTTTAAAAAAAATGCAGCTATAGGTCCCACGGCTATGGATGTGGAAAAACGCAGCAATAGTCACTTTAAATGCAGCTATAGGGCTACCTGTAGCCGCGTTTATAAAAATGCTGCTATAGACCTCGACATTGGCTTTTTCTGTAGCCGCGTTTTTAAAAACGCGGCTATAGTTTTTATTTTATTTTTTCTTCTATTTTCTACCTCCTGAACACATTCCTGCCTAAAAAAAAAAACATGCAATTCCTACCAACACTCAGATGCAACCAATTGGAACCAGCAAAACAAATTGCCAGCAAACAAAACAAGTTCATGAACAAATGATCATTGCCAAAAGATTAATTCAATAACCAAATAATTACATAAACAAATAACTTTGTAATAAAAACAAGTTCCCAACAACAGATTTTTACATCACAAAATGCATATCCCTCAAGGAATTTTTACATCACAACAAATTGTCAACAAGGATCATGGTACTTGATCAGTCAATCCAATGCCCGTAGCTACAGCCAATTACCTGTGACAATGAGAACACCGGAAATAAGCTAACGTTTTAAGCTAAAACAAACAGACTCTAAACAAATAACCAAGTATTTTGCTCAGCCAGTCTATTAACAAGATCAACATCCCTTAAATTTTTTGAGTCATTATCATATATGAACTTGTTAACATGGTCTTTTTGCTTGTATCCATTTAAAAGCCTAAAATCTTAAAACAAAACTGAGAGTGAGACATAATTCACTAACTGCACTTTTAAAGGTTTAAATCTTTCCAAACTCTATGAATGAATTAAAAGATAATTTTATGTTTGTTAGGTACTAATAGCTCTTGATGGTTACTTTGGTTGAAAGCTCTACAAGCCTGCACAGAGCAAGGCTTGAACCCTTTATGGCCTACTATCCCTATTTACAACATTTTTCAAATATGGCCTAAGCCCATGTGTTTTGTTTAGAGAATTGAAGAAGTGTGGATTACAGGTTAAACAGTGCGCTTATTTGGGCTCACCCATAGACCCAAGCTTGGGTTTTACATAGTGAGATGTGAATACTTGTAAAAGCTAAGGGTCTATAAGCAAGCTCATGTTCTAGCTACAAATGCAAATAAAAAAAACTAATATAATAGTGGATAAAACTAGAATTTCCATAAAATCTAGAATAATCACCTTAAGTTAAAATAAGTAGGCTAGTTGGGGTGTAACAATATAGACCCAAGCTTGGGCTTTACATAGTGAGATGTGAATACTTGTAAAAGCTAAGGGTCTATAAGCAAGCTCATGTTCTAGCTACAAACGCAAATAAAAAAAACTAATATAATAGTGGATAAAACTAGAATTTCCATAAAATCTAGAATAATCACCATAAGTTAAAATAAGTAGGCTAGCTGGGGTGTAACAATATATTACTATTATGTCATTTCTTGAATCTTAGAAAAAAAAAAGGAGAGTCAACTTTGTAATCAAATTTTGTCTTACTTTGCAAAGCAAATAACAAGTTATATTTCTTATTATTTAGTTGAAGCCTAAGACTAACTAAATTTGTAACCAAATTTTGTCTTACTTTGCAATGACTAAAAGGAGGAGAGTCAACTTTGTAACAATGATTTTGTACAAACACATAAATTTTATATAAAGTCTCTTTGCTTTGCAATGACTAAAGGGAGGAGAGTGAACTTTCAAACCAAACCCCTCCATTTTCATAAAAGAACACCTACAATAAGTTTATGAATTGCTATAAAAAAAAAAAGAAAAGGGAACGGAAGATTTGAATCATAATTCTCCTTTTATAGACAGTCAGTCAATAACGCTAGTTTTGAAACTCTTAATGAAGAACATCTACATTTAAATCATTAATGGAATAAGAAACGATAAGAAGAGAATGTCAAATATTCTTGAGGATAACTGAAAAAGAAGATGAACCAAAGATAACTGAGACTTAGTGGGAACAGAATTGTCATGATGTAAAAAAAATTAATAAGATAATTGACTCATTGGAAAAGTTATAAATAATATTTGACCCTCCTAAGATCCCTAATATAAAAAAAATAATATTAAAAATTTCTACTATTATTATTAAATAATTAATAAAAAGCAATAAGACTTATAAGAGAAAAGGAACTATATATGAAAGTCAGACTATCAATGTGTAAAAATAAAAATAAAAAAGTTGGTGAAAAGAGAAATAAAATTTTGTGACTCTAGAATTTTTAATGCGAATGGGAGAATTCACATGATGCTTTTTCATGTAAGTTTCATGCCACCGATCCCTAGTGATGATGAACGAAGGTGGTGGAGAGGTAACCGATCCCTGCGGTGCGGTGGCAAATTTGCCTAAAAACCACACAGACCGAACCGTGCACAGCCCTATAAGACTATATCAGTACCCAAAAAGAGAATTCCTTGACGGTGTACAACACTAATAAAAAAACTATCAAAGTCGGCACAGTCATTAAAAGATATACTGTGGGCCATGCCACTTCGTCCATCAGTTTTACTTCTCAGTGCCGAAAAAAAACCTTGAACTGATATACCTTCAAAGCATTCCTTAAAAGGCTTATATGATTCGCATGCATATGAATCCATATATATATATATATAAATATATTAAAGGATTTCAAGAATACAAAAGCACGATTCATTAAACTTTTACGTGTTCATCGATAATATAAGACTATCAAAACACGGCATCCTTAACTAAGGGACATGATCAGATTTGTGCATATATTGTTTATTGATCTTATTCACAAAATTACAAAAGTAAATTATTTGTGTAATAAAATCTAACAATCTTAAGACAGATTTTTCTCAATTTATTTTTGTGATTTCTGTGGAAAGTTTCTGTGTGCGCAGTAAATAAGTTTTGAGAAGTTATTTTGTGATTGAATTGGGATAATTATAAAATTTTTACTTTTAGTGATTGCGTTTTGCATAAATAAAATTGTGTTTTCACGTAAAGAGAGTTTTGTTTTTGATGATGTCAAGAATCAAACCAGTGAACTGCACGGTCTGTGTGTACCTCGCGGTGACCTGCACAGGTAAGAAGACCCTCAAAGGAAAGTACCGGTGTGGTACCGGCCAACGACCCTCCGACGGTTAAGTTAGTTTTTGTTCACAACTCCAGAGTGCTAGAGTCGGGTCTTAGTATGCGTACCTCGATTTTGGAGGGCGTGGATGTATTTATAGTAGTAGCAGGGGCCCTTGGCTGAGGCGTGCTGGAGAAGATATCACTTTTACTGGAAATGCCCCTGAGTAGCGTGGAGAGTAAGACTCTTGTTGGGTGACCAAGCGTGTTGGGGAAGCCATCTCTTGGGAATGGTCGCGCTGCGTGAGACACCTGTCCAAGTAGTAGCGTATGCGGCAAGATTCATCTTCTTGGGGAAGAGTACGTGGCAAGACAGGCTGTGATGCCCTCACGTCCTTCCCGTCGCCCGTCGCCCCAAGCGCGGGTCGTGTCGTCAGGGTACAGTGTCCGTCGCCATAAGCCGCACCGTCACCCCTCCCAATGTGTCGGCGCCTAGTAAGAGCTTTTTATCCCCCCATCAGGTGCCCCCTCAGCCCATCAGTTCGCGAGCACGAAGGAGACGGACTAATGGGATGACGGTTCCCGCTCAGGCTGTCATTCAGTAATTAATGCAGGGTAATTAATGCAGGCACGTGTCGTCAGCTCAATGTCAGTGTGCCAAAAACGAGGCGTCCCCTCGCCTTCCGTGCTCTTTCTCATATATAAGCCTCTCTTATGCTCCCTCATTTTCACTTTTTATCGTAATCAAGAGATCAGAGCGCAGCCGTTCACCCAGCCAAGGAGAGAGTTTAATCCGTCAACATATTCGCCCGTCGTGTCATCGCGACCTTCCGTGTCACCCTTCATCACCGAGAGCAACTGGTAAGTGTTTATTGCCTCGCTCAACTTTACCACCGTCAGTTATCTTTTTAGGGCAGTTTGGACTTAGGGTTTTCCGTCATATATTGGTGTAGATGTCTAGCGCGTCCAGTAATCAGTCGTTTGTCCGCGAGGGAGCGGGCGACGATGAGGTTAACCCGTCGAGTCCGAAGGATCCGTCGACTTCAACAGAAGATAGCTCGTCTGCATCCTCCTCTTCGTCGAGTAGTGGTAGGACGGAGAGTAACCTTAGTGACGGGGTAGGGGAGGATGAACAAATTCAGTCTGTCATAGGGAGTGATGGGATGAGGAAGTTCATCATGCTCTCACTGTGGACGGTGAACGACTATACGTCCACCATAAGAGAGTCACACTTTAAAACACTTAGGAGTAAATACCAGATACCCAGCAATGTGCCTATCCGTCTACCTCGCCCCGGAGAGAAATCTTATTATTATGGGGTCAAGGGTGTCGGGATCTACGAGCAGATGCTCAAGGCGGGGTTGAGATTCCCGTTGACCCAGTTGCACCGTCACCTCCTTCATTACCTAGGATTATCCGTCAACCAGGTCTCTCCGAATGCATGGAGGATCTTTCTCGGGGTGGAGGTCCTGTACGGATCGTATTCAAAGGGGAAGAAGAGGTTGACGGTGGAGGAGTTTTTCCACTGCTACCGTCCGGTGGAGATTGTAAAATCAAGGGGGATGTACAGCTTCGTGGCAAGGAGCCCGTTGCTGAGGTTGGTGAGTGATACTCTAGATTCCAATAGGGACTGGAAGTCTAGATATTTCTTCATGGACGGGGATGAGTGGATGGGTAGTCCTGGGGAGACCGAATTTATGCCCGTTGACACCACTTGGGGTGTTGTACCCCCGTCTGGTATGTTTTTATTCACATTCTCTCCTCTGTTGCAAATTCAGTTGGGTTCTGACCGTCCTCTTTTGCAGCCCAGGACCGTCCACAAATTTCTATCGAGGATTGGAGTTTTCTGGAGAAGATTTTCCAAAAAAGTGAGTTGACGGAGAGGTCTTGGGCCAGACTTGTGACATTAAAGACCATTTGTTGGCATTGTGACGGGCCTGAGCCGTCCAAGGAAGCATTGAAGTACGAAACACAAGTCCGAGCACGTAAGTCTGTTCACATAAACTTCAAGTTTTTTTTTTTTTTTTTTTTTTTGCCATCAACTAAGGTACCGTCTGCTTTTCAGAAATGGACGAGGCAAGGAGGAGAGCCTTCATCAGGCAGTAGGCAGCTGCGAAAAAGAAAGAAGCTCAAGGGGCCGGGACGGACGGGCCCAAACTCCCCGCCGCGAAGAGGAAGACCGACCAGGAAGGGGACTGTCGCCCAAAGAAGCCGAAGGCTACCACAGAGACGGTGGTCGGTCTCGAGGCGGAGGTGAAGAAGGTCCCTGTGAAGCACGGGAGGGGCAAGGGCCTCATGACGGGTGGCCTGACACCCGCCGTCGAGAAGCCTCCCGTCCTCCTCCGTGAGGACTCGAAGTATGCGATCGAGAAGCTGTCCTCTATACTGACGGCAGAGGACTATGAGGACATCAGGAATCATTCCACGGAGGCTATGGGGGAGACGGGCCTTTTCAACTTGGCCCAGGTAAGCAAATTTTCGTCGTCATCAGTCTTTCTGAACACATATTTATCCTCGCCGTCATGTTGACTTGGTGTTTTTTGATTTCTAGGCCGTCGTCATGATGAAGGGCCTGATGGACCGTTGTGTCCGTGAGGAGACGGCCATGAGCCGTCTACAGGCGAAGACAACGGAGGTGGAGGATGAACTATTGCAATACAAGGCCTGGAAGCTGAAGATGGAGAAGAAGCTTTCGTTGTCCGAACGAGAGAGGACGGAGCTGGAGAAGCAACATGGTCTGCTGCAGAAGGTCCTGGCTGACAAAGAAGCAGAGATTTCATCCGTTAGGGAAGAGATCCGTCAGGCTGGCGAGGACGCCATCAAAGAGTACCGCGACTCCGAAGCTTATCTGACGGAGTTGGGTAGTATCTTCGCGGATGGCTTCGATGACGCCCTCCGTCAGGTGAGGGCCTTGTACCCAGAGCTTGACCTCTCCAATGTCGGCATCAATGAGGCCCAGGCTCAAACCTCCGTCCTTCCCGCCGTATCTGAGAGTACGGAGCGACTATTCGATGACGAGGCAGTCAATAAGGGTGACGGGAAGGACGATGACGGGGCAGATGCTGGCAGTCATCCCCAAGTTCAGGACGACGAAGCAGTCTTAAAGATTACCGATTCTCCCGTCCAGTAGCCTTATTTTTCTTTTTGTAGAGACTTCAATTGTTCGTCCGTTGTGGACGGTTGCCTTTTATGGCCTTTTAATGTGTATTATATATATATATATATATATATATTTTTTTTTTTTTTTGTGAACAATGCTGCCGTTCAAGGCTTTCATTAATGCATTTTTTATTTCATGCGTATTTTTGCTCTTTTAATTTAAGCTTTCATGAACGGTTTCCGTCGTGTGCTTTTTGGGCTATTGTGGGACCGTCGGCCCTACAGAGTAGTCGTCATCTTGGCATAGTCTGCCTGATGCATTATTTTGACAACGTAGTGGATTTCGAGGCCCGCCGTCTATCGTAGGCCGTCGTCTTTGAGACTTGCTTTTTGGGCTTTCCACTTAGGAAAACGTAGTGGCTTTTAAGCCGTCAGCTTGGGTGCTCGACGCTTTTACGCCGTCGTCCATAGTAGGCCGTCGTCTTTGAGACTTAGGCTTTTTGGGCTTTCCACTTAGGAAAACGTAGTGGCTTTTAAGCCGTCAGCTTGGGTGCTTGACGCTTTTATGCCGTCGTCCATAGTAGGCCGTCGTCTTTGAGACTTAGGCTTTTTGGGCTTTCCACTTAGGAAAACGTAGTGGCTTTTAAGCCGTCAGCTTGGGCGCTTGACGCTTTTATGCCGTCGTCCATAGTAGGCCGTCGTCTTTGAGACTTAGGCTTTTTGGGCTTTCCACTTAGGAAAACGTAGTGGCTTTTAAGCCGTCAGCTTGGGCGCTTGACGCTTTTATGCCGTCGTCCATAGTAGGCCGTCGTCTTTGAGACTTAGGCTTTTTGGGCTTTCCACTTAGGAAAACGTAGTGGCTTTTAAGCCGTCAGCTTGGGGGCTTGACGCTTTTATGTCGTCGTCGATCGTAGGCCGTCGGCTTTGAGACCGTCAGCTTCCATGCTCGAACGTGTTTTATTGTTAAGGCCTTTATACTTTGCATGTTCAACACTTAATAATAGTGGGAGAGACTTTGAATAAACCTCTGTATGCCTTGCATAATTTTTGAGGGGAAAACATGCCCTTTTGCCCCTTGGTCCCCAGGAATACATTAAAGTACATCAATTACAGGCTAGTTACAAGTTGGGGGCTGCTATCCTTACTGGTAGTACTTTCGTAGGTGCTCAGCATTCCACGGGTGGTGCAGCTTCTGCCCCTC
This sequence comes from Lithocarpus polystachyus, assembly GCA_033629205.1. NCBI lineage: Eukaryota > Viridiplantae > Streptophyta > Magnoliopsida > Fagales > Fagaceae > Lithocarpus > Lithocarpus polystachyus. The sequence goes on from CM066165.1 coordinate 77,891,619, forward strand.
CAGTGTTTCCAGATGGTAGGTGCCTTTCCGTTGCCATGCTGTGACTCGATAGGGCCCTTCCCAATTGGGGCCAAGCTTTCCTTGGGTTGGATCTCTGGCAGCGCCCATGATCTTTCTCAGGACGAGGTCGCCGACCTGGAATTCCCTGTGTCTGACTCGGGAGTTGTAGTGCTTTGCCATGCGGTCCTGGTACCGGGCTAACCTTTGCTCTGCTGCTGCTCTGTCTTCGTCGATCAAGTCAAGCTGCAGGCGCAAGGCCTCGTTGTTCCAGCCTTCGTCATGGGTGTTCACCCTGTAGGTTGTGAGTCCCACTTCGGTGGGAATGACAGCCTCGCTTCCGTAGGTTAGCCTGAACGGTGTTTCGCCAGTGGGGGTCCTTGCTGTCGTTCTGTATGCCCATAACACACTTGGCAGCTCTTCGGGCCATATCCCCTTTGCCCCCTCGAGCCGGGTCTTGAGAATCTTGAGCAAGGATCGGTTCGTTACTTCGACCTGGCCGTTGGCTTGGGGTGGGCGGGGGAAGAGTAATGATTTTTTATTCCCAGCTCTGCACAGAACTCTCGGAAGGGACCGTTGTCAAACTGTTTGCCGTTGTCGGAGACTAAGACCCTGGGTATTCCGAACCTGCATATAATAGACTTCCAGACGAAGCCTCGTATGTTCTTCTCTGTGATGGTGGCCAATGCTTCAGCTTCCACCCATTTCGTGAAGTAGTCTATGCCTACCACAAGGAACTTTAGCTGTCGCACTGCTGTTGGGAATGGGCCCATGATATCTAGTCCCCATTGAGCGAATGGCCATGGGGCCGTCATGGGGGTCAGCTCTTCGGGGGGCTGTCTGACGATGTTGCTGAACCTCTAGCACATATCGCAAGTCTTGACATAAGCCTGCGTGTCTTTCCTTATGGTCGGCCAGTAGTATCCTGCCCGGATCAACTTATGCGTCAATGACCTTGAACCTGAGTGATTTCTGCATATCCCCTCGTGGACCTCCCGCATGACATAGTTTGCTTCCTCGGGACCTAAACACCTTAGGTAGGGGTGAGAGAAGCCCCTTTGTATAGGACTTCCTCCATCAGTATGAACCTTGATGCTCGGACTTTCAACCTTCTGGCGGCTTCTCTTCCTTCGGGCAAGATGCCATCTTTCAGGTACGAGACCAATGGTGTGGTCCAGTTGTCCTCCGAGCCTATCTCCTGCACTTCGATAGAGTCTATCAATGGAGAAACCTGCACAAAATAGAGCACACCGTCAGTGCTGCCACCCTGCTCCGACGAGGCAGCTTTGGCGAGGCGGTCGGCTTGCTTATTTTCCTCTCTAGGGACTTGTACTATCTTTGCCTTGAGTTCGTCTACCCTCCTTTTGGCATGATGGAGGTATTTCCTCATTCTGTCACCTCTGCACTCGTAGTTTCCGTTGACTTGGTTGACGACGACCTGGGAGTCGCAGGAGACCATCACTCTGGTTGCACCAGCTGCTTTGGCGAGGTCCAACCCGGCTATCAAGGCCTCGTATTCCGCCTCATTGTTGGTGATGGGAAAGTCCAGCCGGATCATACAATCAATTTGGTCTCCTTCGGGGGATCGGAGCACGACCCCAGCGCCACCGGCTCGTCTTGTTGACGACCCGTCTGTATATACATTCCATGCTGGACATGCATCTGCCCCCTCGTCTTCCGCGCTGGTGAACTCAGCTATAAAATCAGCTAATGCTTGGCCCTTGATGGCGGTACGCGGGCTGTACCGAATGTCAAACTCAGTCAATTCTATTGCCCACAGGGCTAAGCGACCTGCGGCTTCTGGGTTGTGCATCGCCCGTCGTAAGGGCTTGTCGGTCAGGACGACTATTGTATGAGCTTGGAAGTAAGGCTTGAGCTTTTGAGCCGCGGTGACTAGGGCAAAGGCGAGTTTCTCCATGGGCGGGTACCTTCCTTCTGCCCCTTGGAATGCCCGGCTAGCGTAGTACACGGGTTTCTAGACCCCGTCCTCTTCTCTGATCAAGGCCGCGCTGACAGCCGCTGCGAAAACGGCTAGGTAGAGGTAGAGATCTTCCCCTGGCTGGGAAGGACTCAGCAATGGAGGGGAGGAGAGATAAGCCTTCAGTTCTTCGAACGCTGTCTGACATTCTTCTGTCCACTCGAACATTTTCTTCAATGTGCAGAAGAAGGGAAGGCATTTATCCGTCGCCCTTGATACGAATCTGTTCAGGGCTGCCACCTTCCCGTTCAGAGTTTGAACTTCTTTTACATTCTTTGGGGGTACCATCTCCATTATTGCCCTAATCTTGTCTGGGTTGGCCTCGATGCCCCTCTGAGAGACCATGTAGCCGAGGAATTTGCCTGCCGTCACTCCGAATGCACATTTCGACGGATTGAGCTTCATCTTGTAGGATCGGAGGGTTCCGAATGTTTCCTCGAGATCGCTTAGATGATCCTCCTTCTTCTGGCTTTTCACCAACTTATCGTCGACGTACACTTGAACGTTCCTCCCTATCTGGTTGGCGAACATTTTGTTCATTAGCCTCTGGTACGTGGCACCTGCATTCTTCAGTCCGAATGGCATCACCTTGTAGCAGAAGAGTCCTTGGCTGGTGACGAACGAGGTTTTTTCTTGATCTGCCTCATCCATCCGGATCTGGTTATACCCTGAAAAGGCGTCCATGAAGCTCAGCAGCTGGTGCCAAGCCGTAGAGTCTACCAAGGTGTCGACTCGAGGAAGGGGGTAGCTGTCTTTTGGGCATGCCTTATTCAGGTCTGTGAAGTCCACACACATCCGCCACTTCCCGCTGGCCTTCTTGACCATTACAACATTGTCCAACCAGTCAGGGTAGTATACTTCTCGGATGAACCCCGCTTCTCGTAACTTGCCGACCTCCTCTGCCACTGCGTGGTCTCTCTCCGGAGCGAAAACCCGCTTCTTCTGTCTGACGGGCCAGAAGGAGGTGGCTACGTTCAGTCTATGTACCATGACTGAAGGGTCGATTCCTGGCATGTCTTCATGGCTCCAGGCGAATACATCTTGGTTGTCTTTGAGGAAAGTCACGAGCGCCTAGCGGGTCGCCGGGCTGTTGAGGGCCCCGATCTTGGTAGTTCTGTCAGGCTTGGATTCGTCGAGAATTACTTCTTCGAGTTCCTCCACAGGCTCTGCCCCTGTTCTCTGCTCTATGTTCATTGTCTGTAGTTGGCTATTCATTTCCACCGTTGCTAAGTAGCATTCTCGTGCGGCCACTTGGTCTCCCCGTAACTCTCATACCCCATGCTCTGTAGGAAACTTGACCTTCAAGGCATAGGTTGAGGTTGCAGCCTTCCAGGCGTTGAGGGCAGGCCGTCCTATGATTGCATTGTATGCTGAGGAGCAATCAACGACTAGGAAGGTGACGTCCCTAGTGACCTGCCGAGGGTACTCCCCGACGGTAACGGGCAAAGTGATGGAGCCGAGGGGGTACACTGTTGTCCCCCCGAAACCTGTGAGCGGTGCCTTGGTAGGGACCAAGCGTTCTTTGTCGATCCTCATCTGCTGGAAAGCGGGATAGTAGAGGATATCTATGGAGCTTCCATTGTCGATTAGGACCCGGTATGTATTATAATCTCCTATTCTGATGCTGACGACAAGGGCGTTGTCGTGCGGATGATGGAGGTGCTGGGCGTCCTCCTCTGTGAACTCCATAGTGGGGCTGTTGATTCGGGGCTTCTTCTGGACGGAGCTCGCAGCCTGAACATTCTTAACCGTCCTGAGGTGGGACTTCAGAGCCTTCTTTGTTGAACCGGCGGCCGATGTTCCGCCCACAATCATCCTTATGTCCCCTATAGGCGGTCTGGGGCGTTCATTGTCCCGGTGGAGGACCTGTTCCTGTCGAGGTGTTTCTGCCTTTTCTCTGCTGACGAACCTTTACAGCTTCCCTTGTCTAATCAGGGCTTCTATCTGCTGCTTCAAATCGTAGCAGTCGGCGGTATCGTGACCGTGGTCTCGATGGAAGCGGCAATATTTGTCCTTGGGCCGTCTGTCCGGGTTCGATTTCAACTTTCCCGGGAACGTCAAGGATCCGTCGTCCTTAATCTGCATTAGGACGTGATCGATCAGAGCCGTCAATGGGGTGTAGCTTGTGAATTTCCCGGCAGGGGGCTTTGGGCGTCTATTGTCTCGCCCTTCTCCTGTCCGAGACACCTTCCGTCCTTTATCTTGCCGGGCGTCTTCCTGTCTCTCTCTCTTCCTGGGAGGCTTCTCATCCCTGGCCAGCAACGCATCCTCGGCATTCATGTACTTTGTTGCCCTGTAAAACACATCCGACATTGTCTTCGGGTCATTTTTGTACAAAGAGAACAAGAATTTACCCTTCCGCAGACCATTTGTGAATGCGGCCACTTGTATCCTGTCGTTCGCTCCGTCGATCGACAGCGCTTCTCTGTTAAAACGGGCTATATAGGACCTCAGCGTCTCGTCCTCCCACTGCTTAATGCTCATCAAGCACGCGGTAGATTTTTTGTGCCGGTGTCCCCCGATGAACTGCGAGGCAAACTGAGCGCTCAGCTCCCTAAAGGTGCCGATAGAACCGGGCGCCAGTCTGCCGAATCAGGTCCTTGCAGAGCCTTTTAGTGTTGCCGGGAAGGCTCGGCACATGATCTCGTCCGGTGCACCGTGAAGATGCATCAACGTCTTGAATGACTCCAGGTGGTCGAGCGGATCCTTGGTCCCGTCGTACCTCTCCACCTGGGGCATACGGAATTTCGGTGGCGTAGGGAACAGTATGACAGGTGTTGTAAATGGGGAGTCTGTGCGGTGGACTAGGTCGTCGAGGTCACTGGATACCCGTCCTTTGAGGGCGTTCATCATGAAGTTCATGCGTTCCTTCATCATCTGCATTTCCGCGGCCATGCTGGACTGGGCATGTCCGTCTACCGAAGGACGGTTCGTCTCCTGTCCTTCAGGTCGGCTCAGAGCATGACTTCCCTCAGGGCCTTCGTGATTCCTCTCGTCCGCATTGCTTTCCTCCTGATTTTCTCCTTGGTTGTCACCCGTCGCATTCCTACGCAGCAGCTGTTCTTCCAAGTCGTTGTTGCGTTTCGTGAGGCGTTCCACCGTGGCCGCCAGGGTCTGGACCTGTCTTTCGAGGGCCGTGGTGCGTTGTTCGTTGCCTTGGCCGTTCATTGCGGTCGTCCTTGAACGCGTGAGTACCATGCAACTCTTAGTCCGGGAAACACGTGACGGAACCTGCGCACTCGTATTTCCCACAGACGGCGCCAACTGATGATGTCAAGAATCAAACCAGTGAGCTGCACGGTCTGTGCGTACCTCGCGGTGACCTGCACAGGTAAGAAGACCCTCAAAGGGAAGTACCGGTGTGGTACCGGCCAATGACCCTCCGACGGTTAAGTTAGTTTTTGTTCACAACTCCAGAGTGCCAGAGTCGGGTCTTAGTATGCGTACCTCGATTTTGGAGGGCGTGGATGTATTTCTAGTAGTAGCAGGGGCCCTTGGCTGAGGCGTGCTGGAGAAGATATCACTTTTACCGGAAATGCCCCTGAGTAGCGTGGAGAGTAAGACTCTTGTTGGGTGACCAAGCGTGTTGGGGAAGCCATCTCTTGGGAATGGTCGCGCTGCGCGAGACATCTGTCCAAGTAGTAGCGTATGCGGCAAGATTCATCTTCTTGGGGAAGAGTACGTGGCAAGACAGGCTGTGATGCCCTCACGTCCTTCCCGTCGCCCGTCGCCCCAAGCGCGGGTCGTGTCGTCAGGGTACAGTGTCCGTCGCCATAAGTCGCACTGTCACCCCTCCCAATGTGTCGGCGCCTAGTAAGAGCTTTTTATCCCCCCATCAGTTTTCAACCTTAATTTTTTTTTCTTTTCTAAACTAACTGCCCGCACCATTTGGAATTGGAATACACAATATATATTTATATATAGCAATAACTGATTGCACTATTTGATAAACTTTTTGAAAGATTTTCTTAATGTTCGGTTATTATTAATGGCCCACTAAATTGATCTTTTATATAACTATTCCAATTGTATGATATATATAACAATCATTGTTATAATATATTATATGAATTTGGATGATTCTCTATCAGTTTTCATGGTATAATATATTTAAATACTTTTGGATTGTTTTGATTCGTAGGGAATAGAATTAGAAATCTAAGAAGAATATGATTCGTAAGGTGTGCAAAGAAATCATTAAGTATTATTGTTGCCACTGTTGGCGGGGCTTCATTCTTAGACCATTTCATTATTTAACAAAAAAAAAAAATTGACTTACAAATAGAAATTTTGGAAAAGATCCACATGTTTTGTGTGTTTTTAAGAAAGATTAAAGATAAAAAGTTGAGAAAAATTAACCAAATAAATAAATCGTTCAGTATTATTGTTGCCACCCTTGGTGTGGCTTAATTTTTGGATGTTTTTACTATTTAACAAAGAAAATTAACTTACAAATAGAAGTTTTGGAGAAAACCTATGTTTCTAAAAAATATGAAAGAGAAGAAATTAAGAAGAAGTTACCAAATGAATATGAACCATTATTTATACCCAAAAGATTATAACCCCTCAACAGACATATTTTCATTCAATATGCACATTTTCGGTCAATAGACACATTTTTGTTTAATAAACACCTTTCTGGCCAATAGGCACCTCTAATATATATCAAATATGAAAAATTATGACCTTTTAAGAAGCACCTTTTGGTATATCTAATTTGAATAGTTATGACCTTTTAATAGCTACCTTTTAGTGTGTGTGTGTGTATATATATATATATATATATATATATAAAATTAGGTTTCTTATTCATTCCCACAAAAAAACTAATAAATAAAAATTATTTCTTTTTTTTTTTCCCTTGAAACTCATCTGGTAGCTATTCCCGTGCATCGCATGGGTTAGCGAGGATTCCTACTATTAAGGAGGCGTTAACAAATAGGATAACTGCCTGTCTAAAATTCAGACACGTTTGAGTTAAAAAAGCGATATATTATAGTGTTTTAGTGCGTTGAAACACCTTTTGAGGCCTCTCCGTAAAAAAAAAAAAAAAAAATCCGCTTAATAAATAGTAAATTATGTTCAAAAGGCTTGCCCTATGCGGAGAAAGAGAGTGAATAGAAATCTTGCTTTTTTTTCTCTAACCCGATAATACATAAAACCCTAGAATGCAACAAACTAAATTCTGATGTTCTATTTCTCCCGTTCCCCTTCTCCTTCCCTGTTCCACTTCTCCATTCCAAAACACACTCCATGGCCAAACCCCCTTCATCGTCCAAAACCCAGACCATAAAGGTAGTCATTTTGTTGAAACGGTTTGGTGAAAGGGAGATACGGAGATAGAGAGAACTACCACCGGTCAAAATTAAATACGAAGAAAGGTTCAAGAGGTATTGAGATACGGAGAGGCAGATACAGAGAAATAGAGAGACAGACCATCAGATTCGTATCCTCCATCAGTTAGTCTCTGTTTTTTGGTTCTTTAAATTTGGGTTTAAATATGATTTAGGTCTGGGTATTTTGATTGTATTGGATTGGATTGCATTGCATTTCGGTTTTGGCTTAGATTCAGTTTTGAGTAAGGAATTTGGGATAGAATGGTTTTTTAATATCAAATATCTGTGTTAGATTTGGTTTTTCTTTTGGTTTTTCAGTTCTTTCTCCTTATTTTCTTAGTCTCCCCAGCGTTTCCCCTAACCCATTTACGGATGGCTCTGTTAAGCTATTGTCTCTGTGTTTGGTTCTTAGATTGGCAGTTTTTAAGAGTTTTTTTTAATAATTTTTTTTAATATTGTAATAGTGTTCAATCCATGATTTAGTTTCATGGCTAAAACTATTTGGAAAATTAAAAAAAGAAGAACTTTTGTTTTTTGTTTTTTTTTTGTTTGTTTGTTTGTTTATTATTATTATTATTATTATTATTATTATTATTATTATTATTATTATTATTATTATTATTATTATTATTATTTTTTGTGTGTGTTTATGTTTGTTTGATATGTTAGTAATTGCATCTGAATGATATTTTTTGCCATTGATATGTCAAGCTATTATAATGGGTCCAATGACATAAATTTTTAAAATACTAATTTTATGATATTTACCTGGTTAGGATTATTGAATAATTTTCGTTGTTGAAGTTTGTTAACTATCCTGAAATATTGAACCAGTGGTTGCTGCAAATTTTCTGGGTTTTTCTCTTAACTGGCACTGGTAATAGAGACAGATATATTGAAATGGAGAGACAAAAATAGAGAGATAGATATAGTCCGTAAGTGCGTAGGAATTGAGATTCAGGATCGGCACTGCTCTGTGACCAACATAATCGGAACTAAACACAAACTGACGAAAGGTACGCATCACTTCTCTGTGTTTGAATTTGAATTGAAATTCGGATGTTTATTCTCTTTCTTTAGTTGCTTTGTTAAAAAGATTTCTTCTTCAAAATGTTATTTTTCTGCACTATTCTTCTACAAAGAATCTGCACCGTTACACATCTAAAATCTGCTTTTCTTTGCAACTAAAATCTTCACTACACTGTTTCACAAAATCTACACTGCACTGATTCATAAAAAATCTGCACTACACTGCACTATTTCATTAAATCTGCTCTGTTTTGTATAACTTTTTGCACTGTTTTTAAATAACTTTTTTCTCGGTTATATTTGTGTTTTTTCTGTGTGTTTGTTTAAATTTTTCAGTGAATACGTAGAACAAATATAGGTTCTGATAAATAAAATCTATAAAAATTTCCCAAAACCATTCTTTGTTCTTAAAGGGAACAAATATGACAAAGAAATTGGACTTGATTAAAACAGGACACGTAATTTTTTAAAATCAATTAAATTTCTTAATCAATTTTGACACTGCATTACGTCACTAAAACTATCAAAGTTCATATTTTAATGCATAACTTAATGGGAGATTAGGAGAAAGAGAAACAATAAAATTTGATAAAACAATACTTACAGTTGTCTTAAGATGTATATCGTTAATTGAAAAATAGCCATCCTCATTTGCTTTGCTCCAAAATTTGTAGTCTTAATAATTGGGAATTGACATGCAAAAGTTGTTTAGAAGGAAAATAGTGCAATGGTTAGGGGTGAAAGTTTTTAATTTGAATACTTTGTCTTGGCTTTTGGATCCTTTGGGCATATTCTGATATGATTAGGGAAGGTGGCTATATAGAATCCATTGTGCCATTTAGAATACTTAATATTTACATTTTCTTACTCTATGCAAATTAAGTGCACTTGATTTATGTGTAGGAACTGAGGAAAACTAAGCCAAATCACAAGAAAGAGATTTGTGGCATATGTGAAGTTTGCCTTGGATCTGTCCAATGCACCACTAAAAAATTATGCAACTGTTTGAAAAAAAAAAATGGTAAGTTTGTTTCTTTAAGATGTTTTCTTGCTATTCTATCTTTTAGATTTTAGGTAGTTATTGAAGAGAGATACAGCTTGATTATTACTATTTAATTGTGTTTTTTTTTTTTTTTTGGGTTATGTTGTGTGGATTGCAAATAATCAAAACTTTAATTTGAAGGAAAATAATTGGCTAGAGTGCCTTAGCGTTATTTTGGACCATGTGATGCTTTTTTAACCATATGCAACATTGAAAGAGAATCACAAGCAACATATGCAATTAGTGCTTTTAAAGTCCTACACATTCTTTCTTCTGTTCTTGCTCAATGACAAATAGTGCTTCCCCTATTTAACTCTAACTGAGTTAGTGCTTCCTTTTTATTTTATTGAAGCCATTTGCAATTTGTAAAGCTGTAGATAAATATTACGTTAATGGAAAATTGTATTGATAATGTAATTTACTAGCGAATGCAACTAATTTATTAAATAATTCTAATTTAAAATTTAACTGAATTTATTTTTTTGAATTGGGAAAAAGGTGTTACTTAATGTTATTATTATTTTAAACATCTTTCCAATGAATTTATGTTGGTTTGTGGTTGGTATACTTTGGGTAGTTGTCGATTTGTGTTTGGGTGTTAGGACATTTGTTTGTTGCAAATGAGGCAATTAAAATCATGGTGAAATTTGGGAAATATAAAACGTCATAATTTACCTATTGTCAAATTGGATAAGTGGGCAAGAAAATGAGTACAAGCTACATTTAATGCTTACCATAAAAATAATTGTTGTTGTTGATGATGATAAGCTATCTAACACTGATTCATGTGATTTAGATTTGAGATGGTAGAACTAATTTTGCATCTGTATGTGTTCTTCATTTGGAATCAATTTAACATATATTTTTTTTAAAGTTATGAAATGTCCAGGTATGCAAAAAGATCATCAATGACTTGGTTGCTCACAACAGTAGACCCATATACTTTTAAGGGGTTAAACTATTTGGCTTTTGGTTTATTTTAAGATTATAAATGTTATTTTGAGCTATGTACCTAAATTTTTATGATGTTATGAAGAAAACTATTTGTTTTTCCACTTTTATAAGTTTAATTTTTTTCCCCCTTATTCAAAGTGTGTTAATCTATGTCACTATAATGAAGTATGATTTGATTTACTTCTGATGATGTTATATAAAAAAAGAATACATTTGAGGATGCTATAAAAATACAACAAAAAAATTATTAAAAAATTTTAAATAAAAATCCCGTGCATTTGCACAGGTTATAAGCTAGTAATAACTAATAGTCAAATCATTTGACTTTTTGTTGACCACTCTTTATTGCACCACGTAGCTACATAAATAAATGCCGCGTTGACATTTAAGAACTCAAACAAAAAACTTCCTTTTCGTTTGGTGATTTATGCCAAACGTTTTGATTTTATTAGTTTGGTGTTGTTTAGTTATCTGTATTTCCTATAACTTTAGGCACAATGTTTTAGATTCTTGGGCAGTAGTTATAAATAAAACAATATTTTTTTCTCTCAACGCACTTCTTTCCCCCTCTCTCTCTCTTTCTCCAAAATATATTTCCTGTTGAAAAATTTGAAACAAATTTTTCCAGAAAATTTTTTTTCTCCTATTTACAACAGGACTTTTCTTTTCAGTGATGCCAGCCCGCAAAGCGCCGCCAAATCAACTTTAATGGTCAGATAGCTTTTCTCATAAATATGGTAAAGAAAAATAGGGTACAAATTAAGACTACAGGTAAATTATAGGAGTGACAATAGGATATATCAGGTAGTACAGTATTTGTATCAAAAACTCATATGAGTAAGTGAAAATCATTAACTAATGACTTCAAAAAATCAATTGATTCTATTAAGGAAAAAAAATCCACTAAATGAAATTGCCAAATTATACCCCTCTTAAACCCCAACCAACAGATACATTGAAAGATTCATTGTTTTTTTTTTTTAAAGACCCGAACAGCACCTTATCACCACCATGAAATCTATCAAACGTTGAGATGAATGCTTCTGCAAAATATTTTGACAAAATAAAATAATAAAGAAAAAGAAAGGAGCACAGTGAAAACGCAATGGTTCTGCAAGATTTTTTGTAAAAAAAAAATAACATGTAGTCGTTTAGAATTGGGAAAATAAAAGATAAGGTATTCTGAGAGTAAAATAAATAAATGTGTGGATGAGAGCAATTCAAGATTGAAGTAAAAAAAAAATAATAAATAACCGAGAGATAAAAGTGAGAGAATTTGAAAAAGGTTGAGAAGAAAAAGAAGAAGGGAAAAACGGAATGTACTTGTGCTGTTGAGCAATTTGAAAAGTATGAGGAAATTAAACTACCACTCTAGGTTTGTTAGCAATTTCTTTAGTTTTAAAAAAAAAAAAAAATATTATTCCTATTGCATATTATTTTTAAGTGTTGGGGATAATTATTAATTTCATGTTTAGCATAAATTTTAGGTATAACAAATTAATACTGATAGCAAAGAATACCAAATTATTATTGGTGTTGGACTTATCATGCATTATTGGTACTAGTGTGTAATCCCGTGCATATGCACGGGTACATTTAAAAATAATCACAATTACATATTATATATATGATTATGCTTTTTATGGTTTATTATATTAGACTCCTCATTTTCTACATTAAATTAACTAATTTGACACAAAAATTTAAAATTTTAGATTAGATGGGACACGTGGCGCAAAATTAAACTCTAATTGAAATTTAATTTTTAAACTCTAATTGAAATTCAATTTTCATCTAAATTAATGCACTTGGCACAAAATTCTAAAATTTAGATTAGATGAGACACGTGGCGTAAAATTAGACACTAATTGAATTCTAATTGAAAATTTAATTGGATTTTCCCTCTGCTTTACCTATTATTATATATATAGATTAGTATTTTTTTTCCTATTAAATCATAACTTTTATTTTCAATTGATAATAACTTTAAGCAAAATGAAGATTTAAATTTTTGTATGACTCTTCCGTGCATCGCACAAGTTAGCGACTAGTTATATATATAAGTCTTGTCCAAAAATTACAATTAATTAAGTTCATGCAATGCAAAAGCCTTCAACTACTATATATATATATATATATATATATATATATACACCTCATTTCTGAGTTCATCATTACAATGGACAGGTTCCATTTCCATATGATTATTTTTTGTCCACCCCAATCTTTTGTGGGTCCATTGTCTAAAGACCTGCCAACTCAACTGGCTTGTTGAAGATATGCTAACCTAGTCACAGATTTACTAATCAATATTCAATAGAAAGAAGAAGAATAAGATATATATAAGTCTTTGCAAGTACGTAGCTAGTAGCTACTTAGCAAGTATGTTTGTTCTATCTTACTTTTATCTAAGATAATATTCTAGAAGAAGTTAATTATGAATCTAGAATTGCCATCAAATGTGTATTCATCTACAAAACGATACTTGTATTTGAGGCTTTGTAGTCAGTAGTGATTAGTGATTGCTCAACCTGACCCGAAGTTCAAACAATTGGGCTGTGATTGGGCTATAAAAACTGAATACCCAACAGGAAATTCCAATTAATGATTTTCAGGTTTGGGCCATACTCCGGCCTGATCCAACTCCCCAGCCTCTTATGGGCCTAGAGGGAGAGAAGGGCACTAATTTCACAATTGCTTTATTTATTCATGGGGCCCATACACAAGGACCCATCCCCTATTTCCCTTTTGTTTTTTTAAAATCTATAATGTACTGCTTCTCTATATTGAAAAAAAAAAAAAATCTATTGATGGGAGGCCCAGCTAAACACATCTTCATTCCTTGAAAACCCAGCTCCAGAGCTGCTCTATAGTCGGGTCTAGTAAATGTGGCTTCAAGTCTAGGGTTGGAACTATGTTTTTGACAAACGCAGCTCAAATTACTCCCTATAGCTGCGTTTTTGTAAAACGCAGCTAAAAAATGCGGCTTAACAACGTGTTTTTTGTAGTGATTGCTAAGGGATGATATGGCCTTCGCTATGGTAGTTTTGCATGACCTAGCGGTGCTTATTAAGTATCATTATATGTTTGTAGTATTTTAGTTGTGCATTTTGCATTTTTTTCCTTTTTCTTTTTCTAAGTGAAAATTTATAAAATAAATCATAGGTGGACATGCAGAATACACGATTGTAGATTGTGGTATTGAGAAATAAAATCTTGGTGTGATGCCCCACACCATTTAATATCTTACGTTAAGCTAGCTAACCCTAGCTACAGGGACGGACCCAGGCAGGGGCCTGAGGGGGCCCGAGCCCCCCTTGGGCCCAAATTTTTTTTTTTAGCAGCTATTTTTTTAAAAAAAAAAGGGCTTGGGCCCCCCTTATAATTTTGCTCGGGCCCCCCTATTCTTTTGCTCCGGCCCCCCTCCTAAGTCCTAAGTCTCATGAACCCAGCCCATCACCGGCCAGCCCACCGCACGCCCATCAGCCCATGACCCGTATAAGTGTTAAAAAAAAAAGAAAAGAAAAAACAGAAAAGAAAAGAAGAAGCCCTCAGCAGTCAGCTCTTGCAAACGGAGAAAACAAAGTGTACACACTCCGTGAAAACAAAAAACACACACACACCCACCCCAATCCCATTACCTTGGCGAGAGAGTCATAGAGAGAAGAGAGAGACCCACGCCCGTTGCGGTTCACAGTGTTCATGCCGGCGAGACCACGCCGTGACACCGTGAAGCACGCGACGCGAGAAGACCCACGCGGGCCACGCCAGCGAGACCCACTTGCAGCTTGCTCCAGCCGGACTAGCCTTCACAATTCACGGCTTCACGCCAGAGAAGACCCACTCACCCACTTGCTCGATCTGCTCTAGCCTTCAATCACAGGTATTTACATTTTACTCTATCTCTTGCTTCAAATTTCAAAACCTTGTGATCTGATCTAAGAATCTGAGATTCATAGAATGATAGAAACTGTGCTTGTGCCTTGTGATTCATGTTTGTGTTTTTACTGATTGTGAAATGTGAATTGAATGAATCTGCTGCCTGTGGTTTTTTTTTTTTTTTTTTGGCTTTGTGACTTTGTCACTCTGTGTCTGTGTTTGTGACTTGTGTGTTTGTGACTCTCTCTTCTGTTATATAGATAAGAGAGATAGAGAGAGAGTCAGAGAGAGTAGAGATTAGTTTTTTGAGTCAACAAAGAAAAAAACATTTTTTCTTTGTTGACTGGTAGCTGGGCATAATAGGGACAAGTGGAGGTGGAGTTGGGCAACGGACAACAAGTGACAGACAGGAAAAAAAAAAAAAAAGAAGTAAACTTTAAAGAAAAGTTTTTGTTAGTTGTGAAAGTAGAATAGATTTGTTGTAGTGGGATTCGTTGGGTTAGTCAGATAGTGACAGAAAGATGGAGACAACACAACACAACACAAAGACATAAAGATGGAGACAACACAACACAAAGATTTTTGGATATTTGTCTTTGTTTATAGTTTATTAATATTATATGGATGCGTATTTGGAATTTTTTTTTTCGCTTATCTCCGCCCCCCCCCCCCCCCCCAACTTAAAATCCTGCGTCCGTCCCTGCCTAGCTAGTAACTAGTAACATAAGGTTAAATTAATTTAGCATGAGTGATATATGCTTAGTAACTATTTAATATTAAGTAAATTAATATTAAAGTCAAGCTACAAGAGAAAATGCTTATTGATGGCATGGTATATAAGTTACAATAAAGTAATATATATTTATATGTACGCGGTAACATAGTAAAGTACCTTAATATAGGTATATAGTAATTAGGCGTGATGCTTTATATATTTAAACATGATTAAGGATGTAAGTAGGTCAAGGAAGTCAATACCGAACCGGTGGTTGTACCGGTTTGGCCAACGGTACGATATATTTCAGATACCGGTCAATATCGGTGTACTGTTTCGGGTTTAGCGCTATTTTATATATTTAATATATATACATACACAAAATCTCTATTTAACATAAAACATTATCTCAAAAATCTTTGTTTAATATAAAATATTATTTCAATTGCTCATTGCATAAAAAACAAATAATACAAAATTATCTATAAGAAATAGTAACTATTAGAAAAACTCTTCAATGGGTGAAATTTGTTCGTACAAAAATATTATAATATTAGAAAAGTAAGTGGGCGGTAATGGTAAACCTAAAAAATAAAAATTTAAAAAGCTACCTATTCTGCCGTTGGAAGTCACAAAAACTGATGGAAAAAGAAGAAGCCAACCTATCATCACAGCTTCCAAAGTTGACTTCCCACTTCACATTTTCAGATCTCAAGACACAAACTCTCTTTCTCCGTGTTCAAGTTCAAGCTTTTAGTTTCAACCTCTCTTTCTCTATCCATTACTCTAAGCTTTAAGCCCCATTTCGCAACGTCAATGAATTGATGTTGCCACCATTCACCTCCAGTCAGCAATATCGTCGTAGTGTTAGGCCGAAAAAATCAATGGCGTAAAGGGCAAAGAGCTAGAGAGAGCCCATCCGGCGTAAGGAGGAGAAAACCAGTAAGTCAGATGGCGTTTTTGGGTCAAGTTCAGTACCGGCCGGTATCCATTAACTGGCCGGAATCTGAAATTTACCCTGGTACAGCCGAAACTATCCCGGTACGACCGGTATTTAAGCCGGAATGAAATCACTACGTTTCTGTACCGGCTGACCTATCGGAACGGAAAATACCAGCGGTATTGGCCGGTACGGTACGAAATCGTCTTCCTTGAAGTAGGTTGTCAAGAGAAGAATATAGTGGTAATTTTACCTACACATGAAACCAATTAAAATTAAATACATGTAATGTAATACCAAAATGGAATGTATAGTGCCCATGTAGCTCCACACTTAAGTCTCAATTCAGCCACATGGCCGGCCATGCAAAGGTTCCACTCCCACCTCATTTGTTTGCTCTCATTTCTCACATAGAACTAGAAAGAGCTAGAAAGCTCAAGCTCTCTCCCTCTCTACACATACGGATCCAGTAGCGAAAAAGGGAATGTCTCCTCACTTTCTTCTCAAGGTTTTGCTTAAAGCTTCTTGCTATAGTAAGTTTACCTTCTACTTATCAAAAAAAAAAATAGTAAGTTTACCTTCCAATCCCTCAAGATCCCTGTGCCAGGATAAGAAAATCTAGCTTCTAACTCTTAAAATCCATATTTTCTTCATTGGATTTTAACTATTGATGTTAGTTGGGTTGAGTAAGTGAAGTTAATTGGACTATGGTTCTTGCTAGTTTATGGTTGTATATGATTAAGAAGTTAAGTAAAGTTGTGGTTAGTACAAACTTCTATAAATGGTTAAATGACTGTATTTAAGTGCTTTATAACATGTGACACTTGGTACTTGCGATTTTCTATTTTACTAATTGAAATTACAACAAGTAATTGAAGAATGAAATTCTTGTTTTGGAATGGTGAAAATTTTAAATTATTGTTTCTCATATTTTAGATAACAAATTTTAAGTATTAGAGTAGAGAATATTTTTATGATTAAACAAAAATGCATAAATAACAATAGATTATAAATATAACTATAAGCTCCACAATGCACAACAACAAGATTTTTAGCGAAAAGGGCGGCCTCCAATTAGTTTGATGCTATGGACAACTTTGCCACTTGGTACCAAAGTTACATAACTGTAATCAATGATGCCAAGGAATTGAATAAAACTCTTCAATGATGCCAAGGAATTGAACAAACTTTGGACAACTTTGCCACTTGGTACCAAAGTTACATAACCGTATTCAATGATGCCAAGGAATTGAATAAAGCTCTTCAATGATGCCAAGGAATTGGATAAAGCTCTTGTAATTCCAATTGTCCAAAAAACTTATTTTATGAATTGTTTGGTAAGTTTACCTTCTTTATGAATGCTTTTTCTTCCATTCAAACCAGACTTCTCTATTGATATATTTTAGGTGGTGCTATTGTTGCGGCTCCTGATTCCGATCCAAAGAAACTCTTTCTGAAAAATTCTGAACCCACTATCCTTAAAAAGTCAATTGTAAGCATCTTTATTTTAACTAGCCATTAACCTGTGCGTAAAGTTTGGCAATTTTATTTTAATATATTATACGTATTTGTTTTCTTTATTTAGTACTAATAAATCAAAAAATGTCAATTAATTCTATATTAACATGATATAGTATTATATATGTTATCTCTAGAGTATATATGAAGAAATAAATCATGGTTAATAGTAACTTGAGGGTTATTTCATAGGTTCATATAACAATTTCCACATTAAAATTGCAATAATATAACAACAAAATTTCATACAAATAAATACAAAAATAATTTGTTTGTGCTTGTATGCTTCCACTTCTCATGGATGGAAATCTTCATTACTGTATAAAGTCGTATCTCTATATTGTTGTACATTCTGCAGAAGGATTGTATTTTTTTATGACGTAGTCTCATTTTTCACCTCAAGGCAAAGTTAAACATGGCCCCAAAGAGCAACAAAAAGTTATTTTCAGGCCCTTAGCAGCATTCTTTCTTTTCCATGGTGCCCTAGATACTCCCAAAAGTGAAGCTTATATGCCTTGAAAAAGAAAATAACTTATTAAATTCCTTGACAATAACAAACAGTAACAAAGACCTCCCTATGAAAATGTCCACTTAACAAAATAATAATCATATTCTTTTGTTTCACTAATCCGTAGTTGAAGAAAAGTGAGGTTTTAATATTAGAGAAAACACCTTTTCCACCAGTTTCTTCCCTCACCCTTTTAACAAAATTTCCATCTTGTAATTGATGCAAACATTAGCTCCACGATCCTTGCAAACAGCTAATTTTTCATCATTCCTTGCCAAACACAATCTAAAATATATTATATATGGAAACTAAACTTATGCATGCATTAGAAGAAGAGTGATATTGGACTATCAGCAACAATACTGAATTGCAAATGTACCAATACTCTCATGAAAATGAAGTTTTAATATTCATCTGTTATGCATTGGAGGTACCATATATCATACATAGTTGTTAATACTATCATCAATCACATATATTGTCTAACTTCTCTTATCATAGATATTTCAGATTTTGCGGTGGAAAAATTAAAAGAGAAAATATGTTTTTATTTATTTTTTTAGAAAGAGCTACAACGACAACCTTCTCAGTTGGACCATGTTGTCCTTTATTTTATGGTTGTAGTCAATGAAATCAACACTAAGCAAGCAAGAATTTTAGTTCAAGTTGATCAAATGATGTGTGTGAAGGGTTGCAGAAAAACATCTTTGAATGTAAAATAGGATTCCACTCATCATATCATAACTTAAAGATTACTTCCAAATACCTCTGTTACCTTAGTGAAGTCAGCAACAGAGAGCATAGCGATGTGAAGATCTATTGGCATATTAGAGACTTGCAGAAGAATTTAACTTGCCATTTTCTTTATGCCTAATATCATAAGGAGAAAAACATGACTTAACATACAAAGAAAATAGAAACTTGGAAAGAGAACAACTTTTTGATAAAATAGTATTAAAATTGGTACAACTTGAATCCACCCAAAAATTACACCCACGACAAACTAAACACTTTACAATTGAACAGATATAGCATAGGCTCCTCTAATAATACTTTGCCACTAAACACCCTTGCATTTTTCTAAATCCAAATATATATAGGCAGCCCAAGCCAAGTTGAATAATGAGGAATTACATTTAGGATGTAACCAACTGAGATTTGAGGACTAATTTGTACATGAGTTTTGAAAATTGACATGATTTATATCTATTTATAAACCAATAACCCACAGATTCGAAAAAAAAAAAACTTAAAAATTATTAATTTCAAGAAATTTTCAAGAAATTAGAATGTAGCATAGAACCAAGAATTCACAATCCAAACATAAATCAAAAGGTGTGGGAATGAACACATTAGATAGTCCAAACAATTATATTTCTAGTATTCAAAACCAAAACAACATATCCCCAAACTGCATAATGCAAAAATGCACACCTCAGGTACAATGTCTAAGATATTTATGATTATTGTGATAAATTAAAGTAGATAAACATAAGTACAGAACTTAGTGGGTCATCATCTAGTTTATGACAATTCATCTATACTATAATCTCAACACCTGTATAGGCTTGTAAACTAACATAAGTGCAATATTTCAAGTAAAACCAGTTGCTTTTAGAGGCCTTTTGTCTAACGCCTAGCAGATATAACCAAGAAATAGAACTTGGTTAATCTAGAGGTGCTATAATAGAGGGAAGCAATATTTCCAAAACCTAAAGAATATTTAGATTAATGGAATCTACAAATTAGAATCATATTGATACCTCCTATTAGAAGCAATAAGATGTTGATCTTCACTATTTACATCAATAGAAGAATTGCTAAGTATGAAAAGCCATAAAATGTTGGCTTCAAGAAGATTTATATGCTTATATAATAGTGATGGTGAACAACAGAAAAGACTAACCGTTATAATAGTGCTTTTTTTTTTGCTTTGCTCCTACTTCTCTATTTCATCAATAGACATGATCTCTATTTCAAGTAATTCAGCCTCAACATTGCAAGTAAAGGCTGTGGCCAACCCTAGGAGTATATTTCTACTGGGAGTATGGGAATCAATTAAGATAGCCCATTTTATCAAAAAAAAAAAAAAAATTAAGATAGCCCATTCAGTTACACACTCTATTGTCTCTGCATCTTTGTACTACATCAACCCCTCTAATTTAGAAAGCCTGAAATTATCTTTCAAAATTATATACCAAATGGCTAAGATCAAGTCCAAGTTCAATGTCAATCCCACAACCAATACTCAAGTAAATCAGTAAAAATCTCCAAGGTATGACCTTAAATTCACACACTTACAGTTCATTTCCAAATTTACGCTCAAGAACACCAAGCCACCTCTAAATTAGATCCAAATTCATTCTCAACGAAAATTTTTAAATTTTCAGAGAAATTCACAAACTCTAACGTCAATGCACAAACCCACCATAAATGAATCATAAAAAAATCATACCTATTTCTTAGTTTTCCCTAAACTTTCAAATACACTTGAAATCCCTAATAAGACCCAATAAAAATTATTATCTAAAACTTCCTTTCGAATTTTGAATTCATCTATAAATCAAAGGCTCACAAATCAGTGCCTACGCAAAAACCTTAAATAGAAAAATCCAAATTTACAAAGGGAAGGAATCCACATTAAAATTGCAATAATATAACAGCAAAAACCACTGTCAGAAATTGAATTGGGAAGTTTTAAGGTAACACTCACTTGGATGTGCGAAAACTGGAGAGGGACTTTCCCATTGATTCAGGATGGTTTGTTCTTGAAGAGGCATCGTGAGGCAGCCTAGAGAGAAGAAGGCTTTCAGAAGATCGTGAGAGAGAGAAACGAAGAGAGGAACGTATAGAGAGAAAAAGATAGGCGTAAACTATTAGATTTATATATATATATATATATATATAGTTTTTTTATGGTTAGGAATGTGAAACGGGTTTGTAATTACTACCCAACATTCAAAACGTTCTAATGAATCAGAACATTGTCTCCTTAAATTAACATAGGCTACTAAACACCAAAGTTACTAAGAGTATCAAAACGTTTAAACCACTAACGAAAAGTCACTCGTCATCAGGTGTTTTAAATGTAAACATTGCTGGTGCAATAAGGAGTGGTGTTTTATATTATATATGGATAGATATAGATTTTTGGTATTAATATAGTGTGAGGAGAGGAAGAGATGAAGAGTCAGAAAGTCAGAGTCTAGCGTTAGGAAGTTGAAGGGTTGTCGTTTGAGATTGTAATCATGGAACACAAAGGGTTATTGTTTGAAAATGTAATCGTGGAATACAAAGGGTTGCCATCTAAAATTGTAAATATGAAAGGGATAGAGTTGGGAATTATTTTCCTTTTATTAGGATTTTTAAATTTAGAAAAACCATTTTTAAATTGTAGGACAAATTCAGGAAAAAAAATGATAATGACATGATAGCTGATGTAGCTCAACCTAAGCGTAGCAACATTAAATACTACGCTTCAGCTTTTAGTAATATTTAGATTTATCTATTAATTTTCTTAACTATACTAAGATTTCTTAACTTTGAAATTTAATGCATAAATCTTTACTTTAGGGGCCTAACTTTAATAATCCAATCATTGTAAAATCCATTAATGAATTAGAAAAAGAAAAAGACATTGAACCTTTGGTGAAGAAGAAAATAAAGGTTGTAGAATTTTTTTAAGTCTTTTAAGGTCTTTCTTGTACATGTTAGAGTGATTTCAAGAACAAAGAATGAAATTCTTGTTTGGAATGGTACAATTTTTGCATTATAATCTTTTAAAATAACCTTATGACTTACCAAATGCTTATATCACTTATCCCTCAAGTGAAAGAAGAGGAACCGAGAGCCTAAAGTTGAAGGAGCTTAGACATGGGTGCTCAAAACATCTAAATCAAATATCAAAAGTTATTAATACCAATTCTAGCTTAGTATAAACTTATAGGTTCCCGAAACACAAGATACATATGTCAAAAGATGTAAAACCATGAAGAAACCATTATTTTTATGTTCACACATTCATATTTTTTCAAACAGAGCTAAATTCAATTCATAGTGAACTTGAGTTTGGGAGCAATAGTGCAGTTACATACATAAAATCCTTAACTTCCCTAAGCTTCCTTTGAAAATTAGGACTTTTGTTTGGAAGCTGCTGCCTGACTGTCTCCCCACTTTTTTGAATCTAAACAATAGAAGGATTAATGTCAATACAGATTGCCCCTTTTGTAATGCTGAGGTTGAAAGCTCCACACATCTGTTTCTCTCTTGTCAGTTTGTTAGAGCCATCTGGCATGGATCCACTTTGTGTTTCCATACCTCTTCTTTGTCTGACATCTCGGTCCAAAATTGGATTTGTTCCTTGCTGGTTAGACATAAGAAGTTGAATCCAGAGGATATGAGTTTTCTACAAAATCTGTTTACAATTCTGTGGTCAATTTGGAACCATCGGAATGTGGTTGTTCATGACAATATCCGACTAGACTCTCTTGGTGTGTTGTTAATCACTCAAACTCTGTCTTGCAGGTACCAGGAAGCTTTTAGCAAGGAAGAGTCTTAACATTTCAAGGAGTACAAAAACTCAAGTGATCCCAATCCTGCTGGGTGTCAATGGCAAATAGTTCTTAAACTAGCAGGAGTAAAAGGAGGGGTCATTTGGGTAGTGCTTTTGCTAATGAGGCTAAGAACAGACAAGGTGAGGTGGTGTTTTGGGTGGTCAGAAGCTGTGTAGCAAGCTCAGCTGCTGGTGCTTTGCATGAAGCTCTAGTGGAAGCCTCTATCCAGGTAAGGAACCTTGGTTTTCAACAAGTTTTGGTACTTAGCAACTGCAAAAAGTTAGTCCTTCTCTTTAATGGGTGTGCTAAGCTTGATTTGAGAGAAAGAACAATTATGGTAGATCTTAGCTGCATACAACAAGCTGGTGTAGTGTTTAAGCTGATTTTTGTTCCTAAGGTTGTCCTTGAAAATGTATACCACGTAGCTAGTCAGGCTACTATTGTGCCAACTCATGTTTGTTGGCCTCATATGTCCCCTATTGTTACTTAACTGTTTTGTATTTCTTCCTTTTCTGGCATAAAAAAAAGATCCTTAACTTCCCAAAAATGGTACAATGGCGACATATTGAAAGCTCGAATATGTGTGAAAACACAAGAGCTGTTTAGACCCCCAAATTAAAACTTATGGCTCGGTTTCTTTTACTCTAATTTATCTAAGTGTGGAACAAGAGTAAATGAAGCGCAACAAATTGATAACTACTGTAGTGCATAAACATAAATAACAAGCAATAAAAGTAAAGCACAAGAGTAAGGGAAGAGAGATGTAAACACAAGATAACACCAAGACGTGTTATCGAAGAGGAAACCGAAGAACTGGGCGAAAAACCTCTCCGCCGCCCTTCAAGCGGTAATCGATCCACTAGAGAATAAAGTTGGAGTACACGAATAACAAAAGAACCTTCAAACCCAGTTTACCCAATGTACTTGAGCCTTCCAAGCTCTTGCTATCAACGGACTTGACGAAGTCTTGTCTTCTCTAACTTTCTGAATCTCGCAATACACCCAATTGCATCCACCAAGCCTCACCGGCTTCTTTTGGAAAATCCTAAAGCTTCCCAAGCTCCAAAACACTCTATACACTCTGAAAAGTGTGGGTTGTGTTTGGGTACAAATCTCCTCTCAAGGTATGATAATGGGAGAAGAAATGAGAAAATGCTAGAATAATTTCTCACTTAGGATGAGTAGCTCTCTCTCTCTCTAAAAGATGGATGTGTGTGTTGTTGAAAACCTATCTAAGGTTTTTCTCTCTGAATGGCCTCCTTAATATTTTTGTGGGTAATGAGGGTATATATAGTACGGATGAAGGGTAAGAAAGTCACACTTAAAATCCTCCAAGCAGAAAGTTTTGCGGGTACCTTGCGAGAAGGCCTTACCCGCGAAACACTTGCGAAATCCTCCAGGCTGGCATGACTCTTTAGCTTCCAGCATGTGCTTCTCACGTGGCTATTTCGTGGGTAAGCTTCTAGCGAAGACACTCGTGAAATCCACTGATTCTTCATTTTATGCTTGATTCTTCACCAACTTAATACTAAAACCAATACAATAAATCTCACAAAATACAAGGAACAAAATTAAAGCAATTACAACACTTTTTGCCATGGAATAAAGCCAACATAAAACATAGTTGTAAATCACAACTTTACACATATTAAAGTCAAGTTCATTGGTTTTAAAAATCCTATTGGAATCAAAGCTTGTCTAGCAAAGCTAGCCTGATGATCATACTAAAAACAAGCTTTTGTCATAAATCAAATGACATGGTCTTAAAGGAACAAAGTTTGGGAACAAAGTTTGTTTGGAGAGAAGCTCTACAAATCCTTATGTATCTTTATCTCTATATTTTAAAAGGATTCAGAAAGTTAGTTATGGCTTCAAAAAATGTCAAAAATATCTCTGATCTAATTACAGAATCCTTATTCTTAAAAAATAAAAAATAGGATTAAAATTGTAATTCAAAAAAAAAAAAATGACCAAAGAAACTTTTTTCCTAAAAATTAGTGTACTCTTTATTTGAATATATCTCATGCACGTTTGATACATTTTTCCCTAAAAACTAGCACACACTAAACCCAACAGTTTACTTTATTTCAAATCCTAAATTTTAGTTTCTTAAAAACCCCTTCCTGTATAACCTCATGAACAATAGATAAATTCAAATTGAAAAATTACATTAAACTTAAAATTAAAAAAGAGTCTCATCACACGTGTAAAGCATGCGTGTTGAGGCTAGTATTGAGTATGAATTTTGAAAATCTAACTATTGGATTGCATGTTCTTATTATATATTGCATGCTTGTAAAAAATCAAGAAAATCAGAGATCAATTGCTTTATCATCAATTAAATGTTAAAATTTCAACTTTTGGTAATCTAAAATTGTTCATGAAAAATAAGTTTATTGATCAAATAGTAAAGAACATCCGATTTGAATGAACTCTGATATGCATGTTAAGGAAATTTTTATGAAAATGTTTAAACTCACCAATTTCAGAAAGTCAATTATAAGCATCTTTATTCCCTTTCCTTTTTTAACTGTTTTCACTGTATTAAGATTTCTTAACTTTGAATATTAATGCATAAATATTTACTATAGGGATCTAACTTTGATAAACCAATCATTGTAAAATCCACTGATAATGAACCAAAATAAGAAGAAGAAGAAGAAGAAGAAGAAGAAGAAGAAGAAGACATTAAACCTCTGGTGAAGAATAGAAGAATAAAAGAAGGTTGTAAAAAAAATTATTAAGTCTTCTGTGGTCTTCTGAGTTCTTTGTTATACCTGTTAGAGCAAGTCTTAGAAAAAGAATGAAATTCTTGTTCGTAATGGTACAATTTTTAATTATTGTGTTTAATATTATAGATAACAAATTTAAAGTTTTGGAGTTGAGAATATGTTTATGATTAAACATAATCATAAATTACAAACATGACTATAAACACCACAATGTGCGACGAAAAGATTGTGAAGGGAAGATATGGCCTTCATTTAGTGCAATCATGAAGCTGTAATAGTATTGTATAGGGAGCAAGTATCAATTATTAAATTTCAAAATGATCAAATTGCACAATGAAATGAATATCAAAATCAAGTTGAACCAGAATTAAAAAAAAAAAAATAGTTTGGTCTGTCCATCTTCCCTTCCTTCCATAGGTGAAGTGTCTGGTGCAGAAATATAGAAATTTCACCCGCTGCGTTTAAGCTTTGGCATTTTTACAATCTTTCTTGCACCCATCATCAGCAATTGGGATGTTTTGTATTTCAATATATCTATGGTGTTGGGTACCATTCTTTTTCCCACCATCCTTATTATTATTATTATTACTTTTAATTTATCCTTACAACTTGTAAATTGTGTTTTAATTTTTCTTTGATCATGATGTAGAGATGAAAATTTCTACAAACTGGTGCAAAAAATGTCTTTTATTTTATATTTTGTGGATTCGTGGTGACTTTGGTGAGTCTACTTCACTTTGTTAGAAAGTAACTTACAAGCTACATTTAATGTCTAATGCATGTTGACATTACTAAAGCATTTTTCTTTTACAGCTTATGGCTAGATATTTTCTTTTACTCACTTTTTGGAGCTGGTAAAGACTATTTTTTTCCAATTTTGAACTCAGTGAACATATAAACAATCCTGTAAGTTCATGCACTCAGTATGTAAAGAAAATCCAATAAAAAGAAATGATAGAAATGAAGAAAAATCCAGAAAGGGAAATGCAAGGAGTAGAATTGATAGAGTAGAAAGAAGTAAGATGGGTGCAGTTAATATAGTACTCAGTGAAATATAAAATTAAAGAGAGGTACTCAGCGAAAGGAGACTGTGAGGGTGATACTGATTGATGATGTCATATTTCAAGTGTAAAGGGTTGTGATAGCAATATTTATTGATTTGTCATGGTATTTTTTCAATTGTTTAGTTTAACATTTTGTTCATTTTTCTATGCTTTTTCTTCTTCTTTTTTTAGGTGAAAATTTATAAAATAAATCACTAGTGGGCCTAGTGCATGGTTTTAAATTGTGGTAGAGTGAAAGAAAATTCTTGTACATGGGGTTTTTTTTTTTTTTTTTTTTTTTTGTATTTGAAATTGTGGTAATAATTGAAGAATGAAATTCTTATTAGAATCTTACAAATTTTGAATAATTTTGTCTCATTTTATACATAACAAATTTAAATCATTGGAGTTGAGAAAAATTAATTTAGAGTTTGTTGTATGTTTATGTCTAAACATAACCTTAAAAATAAATTAAAAAATAAGTATAAGTATCATAATGCGTGACCACAAGATGGTCAATGGGAAGGGATGACCTTCGTTTAGTGCAACCGTGGTCCTTCTATATCGACATTGTATAGGGAGTAATTATCCGTTATAAAATTTGAAATTTACTAACTTTTAGATTGAAATGAATATCAAATGAAGGTTTAAATGAAATTGTTAAGCCCAAATTTCTAGGCCCAACGTTAAACATAAAATTAAGGGTTAATTATAGAAATGATAAAGTATGTATTTGGTCTTGCCTTCACTGTTGGAGTTGCTGCTAGTCTTTATAGTTGGGCTTCACTATCGTGCCTTTCCATCGGGCGTCACTAAAGGTTCCTCACTCACTAAACTCTCTTAAGGGATTTTATTTTTGATTGGGAAGGCTAAAGCTATTAGGGATTTTGAGCCTCACGTGACTTATTACTTTTTTTTTTAAAGAAAATGTTATGCTAAAGTGGCTATCTTGGTGGCAAGAAAATTATATTTTATTTTGGTTGTTAGTCATATCAGCATTTTCCATCCACCATTTAACAATAGAAAAAGTCTAGGCCCAAATAAACATATTTGAAATTTCAAGAATGAAATTAACTAATACCATAAAAGTTAAAGACCAAATAAGCGGCTTACCCTTATAGAAATTGGTCTATCAACCTGAAATTTATTTATTTATTTTTGATAGAATATTAACCTTAAATTTAGAATTCTTTTAATCTTTTGAAATTTCCTTTAAAATATATGACTAAGACATTGTCACATTTATACAATCCCAAAACTCAAAAAACACCATTATCTCACCCAAAAAAAAAAAAACACTATTTTAATACTATTATTATAATTTCCAACTGTCCTACGGTTTCTAATATTTTCTAAATAATAAATAAACTTACTTTCTTTCCCTTTTTGACTGGTTATGGCCTGTTTGGATGGAGGGGGAAGAAGGAGCGGAGGAAAATAGAGTAGTATTGGCTAAAAATAAACTAATTTTGTGCTAAATCTATTCTACTCTACTCTACTCTACTCCCCTCAATCAAAACGGACCATTATTTTTCAATTCTTTTCACAATTTTACGAAGTATTGAGTGAAAAAATAAAAAATGTACCAAGGTTTGTGGGAGAGACACGTATTCCTAGGCAAAGGGGCCTTTGGAGGCCAAAATGGCCAAATACCACCCTTTCATGAAATTTGTAGCAACATAACATTTCGGAACTAAGTGGGGATCTACCACTTTCTCTGGTACTTAAGTTTACTAAACTCGAGTTCCTTATTTTCTATTCTACCGTGGCACTGGCTGACATGGCACTTAGGCATTTAAAAATGCCACTTCATACTAGAGTTTCTTAGGCTCGAGTACTGTATAGTGTGGTACCTGAGTCCACCAAACTCGGGTATCAATCTATATTGGCCCCCCAATTTCTTGAGTGCAAAAAAATCATGCCCGTTGATACTTGAGTCTATGAAACTCGAGTATTGTGGTAGCAGTGCCCGAGTCCATCAAACTCGACTATCAATCATACGCATTGATGTTACTTTGCATTAAACTCAAGTATCAATTTGCATGTGGCCCCAATTTTTGAGTGTAAAAAATGCACTTAAAATCTTTACGGACATTACTTCCATTTGCATGAAGTTCTCGCTTATTGCTGTACTTTTAAAATCTTTACATCCATTTAATTTTTGAGTGAACATTTTTTTTTGTTTGATAAGTTGATTTTGGTGAATGAAGCTAGAACTTCATGCAACCAGAACTTTATGCAAATGGGTTGAATTTGCTCGATGGACAAGAGTCACAAGACACTGCCAAAACCCATGAAATAGTGCACAAGGTTTCCTCCATAACTTATATTGAAACAATCAAAGCGACAACCATTTTAACAATTGCAGATTTACAACAAACAATTTCAAAGTTGGTATAACTAACTTCAAATTAATGCTAAAAGACATAAAAGTCATTTGTAGCAAAATTCTTTAATCCATCGATTGAACTTGGCATGAGACAATTATTTGTGAACAACATTATCAATTTGCAGTCAATTTTAGGGCCTTTCTAGCACCTATGCTAGACTCTTAATTCTCAGTCACTACTCACTAGTGTTATGTCTTGAAATATTTAGCAGCCACAATCCTGAATCCAGCATCCATTTTACAAGAGAAACCCTTTTAAAAAAGTATACAAGAGAAACCCTTTTAAAAAAGTATACAAGAGAAACCAAAAAAAAATCAGCTTCTAAAGCTTGAACTTACCAAAAGAGACCCCAAAAAGGAAAGAAAGAAAATAAAACAACTAGACTAGACATCCAAGTGAACAAAAAAGAGCATGAGACCATGCACTAGATGTTTCACTTTAAATTTTCCACATAAAGCAGTCCACCTACTCCTTGCTATGACCTATATTGGCTTGCAGGAAAGTCTCTAAGTAGAATTTGAAATAAAAGTGCTACCAAGTAATGAAACATCATGTTTAGAAAAAAAAAAATCAAAATACAAATCAATTTGAATCATTATAGCGGATAAATCTTGGGACATAAAAATCAAATATTAAAATAATGGACAGTTGATATTTTGAATGCTTAACTTAACTTAAAGTAGCATATGCCATCAAGACTAGCTTTCTTATTGTACAGCTACACAGCAGCTCTATCAAGAATTACCAGGAAATGTACTATTGCTATACAACTAATACACAGCAAAAGAAGCCCCTATGCATTTCTGCATTACACCTACTGCATGTATGAATGAAAAGTAAATATGTGGCAAATTTAGCATATCTACCACAACTTCAATGATGAATTGTGAAAGCAAAATAAAGAACTAAAAGGAGATTGTTAAGAGTCCATAAAGAAAATACCATAATCACTTATAAGCAACCTCACTCAAAAGCTTAGAACACTTTTTTTTAACAACTATGCATAAGTTTCTTTCCATGCAAACAACAGTAAATTAAGATTTAAAAGCCGATCATATCATAGCAACGTTTAGAACAAGTCAGAAGTCAGAACTTCTATGATTAGCATTAAAAAAATGGAAAAATTTTACATACTAGTATATTGATGAAAAGTATTACATCTCGTAACAATGCTTTTAGAATACGAAAAAGGAAATAGTTGATGAAATCCCATCAAAACCCTATAATTGATAGATTTTGCAGGCTTGAAGGACTAGACAAAAAAAATTTTCCTAGTTCAAATTTTGATGGTTGATTCTTAGAAGGTGAACGCTGAAAAAGGCCAAAGTTAATTAAGCACATTAATGAGGACTGAGAAGTGTAAAACAAAAGGCAACAAAGTATAGGTGAAAGATAGAAGCAGTACTAAGAAATTTAATGAGAAAGAAAATTACTAGGAGCAAATTACCTCTCTTGGGGACTTCAAAGAAGGAAGAGCTGAGATTCATTGGTGATAAAATGCATTGTTTAATCTTAGGTGAACCAATGAGGAACATTGCCTAATAGACAAAGAAAGGAGCAGCTTAATATCATGAGTTTTATATCCCAAACCTACCAACCACTAAGAGTATAAAATACAGTGTTTAACTTTGTGAGGCCACAAAGGTCCATATTCCATCATCCATCAGTGATGTGTAATATCAAAAAGGAAAATCATTTCCAAGAGTTTGTCATAAGCAGTAAACAGACTGACAATAATTCTTTGCACTAAACAGAAGCAGAAAAACTATGCATCATTGACACAATGTTTAAATAATTAATATCAAGTTGTTTGTACCAAAGGTGACTTTTGTTTTGGCTTTTGCATCCATAAGTATGAAATATACTAAATGTGAATAGATCTTGCTTTCTTGTGTAAAAGTCTTTTTGCTTCTTGAAAAAAATTAAAGAAAAGAACATGCTTAATAATTCAGTGAGAAAAAAAGATATCTCAAAGACTATTATTTATTTATTTATTTTCCTTCTAATACTCCAAATGGTAATGCTAATGACTTTTGTATGCATCCTACAGGGAAAGTAGCTTATAGTATAAATGTCATATTTGGTCCTTAAAATTTTATTAAATTTTTCTTAAGTTTATAATTGAATGGCATATAGCATGCATTTTGATTTAATGGCATATATCATGCATTTTATTTCAAGCTGCATTTAGAAGGAGGCCAACGTTCAAACTTAGCGTACCTAGTCCGCGAGACCGCCACTCGTCAGTACCTCGTTCTACTTAGGGCATGTTCTTTGGTTATGCCCCTCTTGGTCACACAACCCGCATTGCACCTTCCGCCCACCTTCCTTCCATGGTGTGGTTCTCGGCCGTTTCCTGTCCTCGTCCATCTCATTCTTGATTCGTGTTGAGACAAGGCGACCTTCTCTTGGATCAATCGGGGGTTAGGGAGGACCCTTCGAGTTTCTTTAGGATCCGGCCATGATAATCTATCTTTCAACGCAGGGAAAATGGAAGCATAGCTCCGGAACAGTGCGTCCACGCTATAGCATGGGTCAATGTACTGCTCTGCATCATGTCGATACCTAATACAAATTGTAATGACATGTGAACATGGCATCTTGTACAGTTTCCATTTTTGACATGTGCAAGTTCTTTGCAGCAGATTAACTCCATGTGTGTGATCCCCATGTCCAATACTCCCTGGATTATGCGGTGTATCTACTTGATATGATTGTTGTTGCGTGCTCAATCTCATCACCCTGTGATGCTCTGCCTTCGCCTTATTTCTCATGAAGATATCCAAGGCATACTGCCACCATTT
This sequence comes from Lithocarpus polystachyus, assembly GCA_033629205.1. NCBI lineage: Eukaryota > Viridiplantae > Streptophyta > Magnoliopsida > Fagales > Fagaceae > Lithocarpus > Lithocarpus polystachyus. Next base: position 77,923,037 of record CM066165.1, read on the forward strand.
GTTTCCTGAATTCAACTGCGCTATGCTCTTATTGCGACAATCATCGAAGTAAGCATTCAGTTTGAACCATGTGTATTTCACCATTGTCGTAATGGGCAAGCTACAAGCACCCTTTAGAACACCATTGAGGCCTCGGAGACGTTTGTAGTCATCGCCCCATAACGATAACCCTTGTCAAAAGTTAGAGCCCATTTCTCTTTGGGCACATCCTTCAAATATTCATGCGCATCCTGGTTGACATTTTCAATTAAATCGAAGGTAGCATTGAACTTTCGCTCCTGGGTAACACTTGCTGCCATCCATACTAGATTCTTTAAAGTTTCATTGTTCCATCTAGCGTTGACGTTACTGTATAGATGACGAAGGCAGTAACGATGTTTGTCATGGGAGGCTGCAAAAAGTTTTGATTAGTGTCTCTGAAAATAGCTTTTATCCTAGGGTGTCTGTCAAATATGACACACAGGTGTCTCCGGTCGACAACATACCTTCTTATACAAGCCAAGAACCAACCTCAAGTCTCTGTGCTCTCGCTCTCAACAATGGTGAAGGCTAGTGGATAAATCTTATTATTAGCATCTATCGCCATTGCAATCATCAATTTCCCTTTATATTTTCCATAGAAGTGGGTTGCATCAATGCTAATCACAGGCCTACAGTGCTTGAACCCAACAATACATGGATAAAACGCCCAAAATATGGACTTGAATGTACGGGTTCCCCGTTCATAATTATCGTCCACTAGTAACCTATATTTTGTACCCAGACTTGCATCCTTAAGCCCTGCCCCTTAAGCCCTGCCAAAAAATGCAGCAACTCTATATAAGACTCCTTAAAATCCCCATATATAGCTGCAATAGCCTTTTGTTTGGCATCCCATACCTTGTATGTGAACCATTATGATTACGTTAGAAATGAATACAAGTTAAATAATTATAGTTGAAGAAAACAAATCAAGACTTGTAAGGCTATAAGATGAAGATAATATTTATTTCTCTTTATTCCTTTTTTTCTTTTTCTTTTTTTCCAATTTCAATTTTCATAATATAAGGTATTCATGGGTTTTGGGAAAAAATATCATGCTTATACTTCACAGAAGACTGATGTCTCTACATTGCATTGAAAAAAGAATGCAAGTTAAAGAATACCTTGTAATGTGATACTTCGTGTTTTAAGTCTGCCAAAGCAACGTGGTGTAAGTTCTTTATCTTATACGCAGGGTCTTCTCGTATATAGTGCTCAAGTACGCATGCTAGGAACGCCGAATCAATCATCCAACCATCATGAGCATTTTGAATTTTGTCGCACGTGTGGGGGCCTTTGCATTTTGCGGTCTTCCAGACATTGTCTCCATTGCAACAAATCGCACAGACTGACCATGGACAGGAATCATCCTCGTAACTCACCATAAGCCTCTCTAAGTCTGAATGCTCAGTTTTGAAGCTAAAATTCTCTTGCACTGCGTACCAGGTCAACGCATGTTGCACTGCCAATTTAGTCGTGAATACCATCCCTTTCTTTGGCTACTCCCCAAGCGTTGAACTTGATACTTTCGCTTGCATAACCGATGATGAATCAAACATATTATCCCAAGTGTTTTTGGTGAACCATTCCGGCGTAGGATCGGGATTGGGGCATTTGCCTCTATTCTTTTTTACAACCACATCTTCGATATGATCAACATTCTCATGTTCACCCATGGTATCTAGGAACTCCTCGAAGTCATCCCTAGTAACATCAGTATGGGTTGCATCATCACCAAGTCCATGATCATCTTCATTTTCGGATGTGCCCCCATGCAGCTCATCATGAGATAAATGTTCTCCTTCGTGCACTTCCTGGGGCTCTTCCTCCTCTTCAGTTGAGTTCACATGGGGAAATGTCTGCCATGGTTCACTTCCATACCCATCTCCTGTGTTCTATGTACACCCTTGATAAGACTGTAATGGTATTGAGTCGATGTGCTCATCTACAGTTCCATCCAAAACAAAATGTTGTGAACCCTCTCCAGCCTCTACTATGGCAGGCTCAACAGTGACATAGAGCTCCGAAGCAACGAATCCTTTCACCACCATTTGTTCAACAACTTTCCACATCATCTTCACTTCGGCACCACCCGATAGAGTTATCTTTAAGTAACGACCTTAAAATTGAGATAGAGTTATCTTTACTAATTTCCATATTGTCTCCTAATTTTATTTATTTAGCGTGACATAATAATGTAAAACAACCTCTAAAAAATAAATTAATTTTTTATAGGGCTTTTTTTTTGGATAAGGATTTTTATAGGGTTTTTTTTGTTAAATGAAATAATTTTCCTTTGACATTTTTTTTTCTATGTTACCAAACGCTGAAAAATAAAAAATATATATTGCTTTCATAAAGGTTTTCTTTCAAAATAAAGAGAGCGTTTCATTGGGGAGATTCTCAAAGAAACCAAAGAAGATTAAGCTTGGGGAAGGAGTACAGAATTATACAAGCCTATGTTTAAATGCACTTCAAAACTAAGAATTGTCCCATTTAGAAGATTTCCAAGTTAATGCAATTGTTCCCATGTCTATGACATTTAAGGATTGCCATAAAATTTGATGACAATTTCTCCCACTAGATGCCATTTTGAGTAGGTACTCCAGTTAGAGTTTGCTGAAAAATTCAATGAAGAAGTGTAAGTCATAATCTTGGGAAACAAACTAGAAAAAGGAGGTGGAGATAAGGGTGATTGATCACCTAAAAGCATGACAAGGTGTATTGCACATCGCTTTCAGAAATTTGGTGGTGGAGGACGATCCTGACTCTGAAATAGCAAATATACCAACATCATTTTGTTGTCTATATGCACCTTATCATTAAAATTAATTTTCATATTGCTTAATGAAAATAAACATTGACAGCTAAATGGTAAAACTAGATCATTAACAATGTGCCATTTGAACTTTTGCATTCAGAATTCTAGCCTTCCTGTAAAATCCTACTTCTATTACCTGAGTCCTGACTCTCAGTGCTTGAGAGCGGAACAAGTTTCCTATCTCTAACACAAACAAATTCAAACAAAAATTTGTAAAGCTTTTTAGTGTGCAAGATTGTCTACAGCTAAACAAACTTCTACTTAAAATAGGGAGCAAACTATTTTAGCAGCTTTTAGAGGACATTGGCATGCATTGTTGCTGATCTTGGCTGGGTTTAAGGGGCTTTTGGCCAGTTTTCTCTCTAGTTTGTCAAATTCCTTAGTCCTACCTTTATTTCCTCTATAAAAAGAAAAATAGATGAAAAAAGCATGTAGATTCAACCAAAGAAAAATAAGGCTGCATGGTAGCAGATCTGGATTCAACCAAGAAATGATATGTATTTTTGGAATACAATCTAGCTGAGCAATTTCACATCTTAGTATTAAAATAAATATACAGTAAAACAAAATTTTCAGTATCTTTATAAAAGTCATATTATTAAAATTATGTAACTAGCAGAAAGTGAGAAATTGACAAAAACAGAGTATTGAAAGTGATTATAAAATTTGAAATTGACATAAATTTTTGGCTGACATATGGAAACTTTAAGCTTCATTAAGAATTTTTCAAGGTAAAAACCATAAAGTGATGCCCATCAACACATTTGATTTTTTGCAAAACGGTCAAAGAAAGGGTTGGGTTGCATTCATGCAAAATAAAGAAAAATAAACTATGTTTGTATAAAATAAAATAAATTAAAATCAAGAAGAAACCCACAAAATCCAAGCTTTCTTAGAGCAAACACACACATGGCATAGTTTCTTTTGCATATCAGGACACACACAATCAATAACAGTGAAAATACCCCTTGTGGTTTGGTCTTATCACAATTCAATCAACAAACTTTCAATTACTACAGTAGACCCCATAAGGTTTGAACTAAAATGAAATCATTAAGGTTTTGTCTAAATTATTCGTGTCTTTCCACACATGTGAGGCATGTGACACCTTCATGATTTTAATTTAAGCCATACTTTAGGAGGTCAAAATATGACAATTGAAAAGCCTGTGGAATTAAATCAGGGTAGGACCAAATCATAAAGAGGAAAATTTTAATTAGTGCAAAATTTTATTTAAACAAAACCTAATAATTTCATTTTAATCCAAACTTTATGGGGCCAAATGTAAAAATTGGAAGTATGCAGAATAAATTTGTATCAGTGAAAGGTTCAAACCACATGGAAGTAAATTGTTATTTTCCCAATAAATATGCATACACATGGTTTCTTCTTTTGTTGTGAAGCTATTTGTGGCAAAAATAAATCCAATTGTTTTGCCTAATAAAGAAACAAGCAATGAAAAACTAATTATAAAAGAGTTCATGGATCTAAGCTTCTTTGTGTGAGGAAAAAACAGACCTTGATGGGCCCTCTAACATCACAAGTATACCACGTTGTTGCAAGTACTTGCTTAGTGTTTCTGCTGTATGCTTTGAGCTCTCTTCTATATCAAAATAGAACTGGTCATGAATCAAAGAAAAATTATATATAAGTACTTGTTCAGAGCATATAAATGAAGATCAAGAAACGCACTAGTATGTAATATAACAAATGAAACAAATCTAAAGTGTAACTGACCAGGTAACTTTAATTGCTCTATATTCATTATATTAACCCACCACCCAAAACAAGAAAGATGAGAGAGATAGCATGTGTAGGACAATAAGTCCTCCTAAAGAGCTACAGTGATTCAAGTATAAGCAGGATAGCAAAAATCCTGTGCAAATTTGTATTCAAACTTTGCCTGAAGTATAAATTCATGTGTCTCCAACTTTTAATCTATTCTTTTCTCAGGCTAAAATACACAAAGCTTTGATAAAAAAATAAAGATGAAACAGGTAAGACAACTTTCTTAACCTATTAGCTACTTGGTCCAGAAATTTCCCAATCTTTATTTATTTGTTTTTGCTAATTAGAATCTCCAAGTTTGCATATAACATAGCAAAGCACCAAATTTGGTAAGAGATACTCACAATATTGGTTTCTACTGAAGCAGCATCCACTCTTATTCCTTTAATTTTATTCAATCCTTCTGGGGAAAAAAAGACAACATATTTCCAGTGATTGCACTGAGGGAGAAATTGAATTAAAAAGATGTTTGAGAGAAGGCAATAATTGGTCTTCCCATCAAGGATAATGTCATATGAATCAAACACACTAGAATACCTACCTACTAGAACCTTAGCATTCTTGTGATCACCCTCTAACTTTCCAACATTCCATGAAAAAAATCCTAAACCTCAACAAAATAACAGATAAATTTAATAACAATAAGCATTATACTTAAAATACATTAACAATGTGTTGCCTAAAACTAATGCTACTGCTTATTGTCACAACAAACACCTTATTGTTTGCCTGCAATACATGTTACAAATTTACAATTCAGAATAAGCATTAGATACAATAAAAAGGAAATGAAATTTGCCAACTCCAATATCTCGTCATTATTGACTGGAACTGAATCATGAACAAGATTTCCAATTAATAGCAATTTTGAATTCAAATGTTGTAAAACTTCCCGAACTTAAGCTTCTTTCTCTGCTGCTGACTTCTTATCCTCCTCTATATTCTTTATCATCTTAATGGCATCTTTACCTGCCTTTTTTTACAAACAAACTTTGAAATTCAGTTCCATACCAGACAAACCCAAGAATTAATTACAAAAATTAAAATCCAATAAGAACAAAATATTCAGAAGTAATTGACTGAAATACTAACAAAGCTTTGACCGGTCTCACCTTTTTTGGTTCCACCCATGTCAATTAACCATCGAAAATCATCCCCTTTTTCTTCTCCTCACTGGTTCCTTGACTGGTCTCACCTTGCCTGAAAATAACACAGGCAAATACTAATATACAAATCATTTAACTATAAAGAGATGTATATGTAATTGGTATTAAGTCAACGTATAGTACCATGTCCAGTCCCACAATTAGGAGGATGTGTCCGTGTCCGTGTCCGTGTCCGTGTCCCTGTCCGTTGCGGCCTTTGCGGCCGATATTCAATGTGTGAAGCCTCTAGTTAGGGGGTGGGTATCGGGACAGCACCAGGGGTGGGTTGCCTAGGGGTGGGCATGAATCTTATCTTATCTCTACCATGTACATCAGCGGGGGTAGTGCTGGTAGTCGGTGGGGGAGACGTTCAGATGGTGGGTAATGGAGATGTAGTAGAGGATGTGGATGGGGACCGAGATGTGTCCCTATGGGCAAACGTATGGGATGGACCTGCATCATTGTGTGCCATGGAGCCCATGTCATAACCAGTGTCCAAACACATCTCATCTGCTGTCTGACTTGCCTCCTCTATGGTGTGGTCATGCATGGGTGTGTAACACCGACCAGATGTGGGCACGGGTGTGTGACGCCGACCAGATGTGGGCACGGGTGTGTGACGCCGACCAGATGTGGGCACGAGTGTGTGACGCCGACCAGATGTGGGACGCTAAGCAGATGTATGACACTGACCAGATGTGGGATGCCGACTAGATGTGGGACGCTGACTAGTTTGACGGTGGCCTCCTTGCCTTTGATGTCCACATGCTTGCCGACCACGCCCTACAGCCGATTCACTTGGGTTGCTTGCAGCGCGTGCATCGTCCAAGGTCAACCGACCGAGCTCTTTAACAGCTTGCAAGGCATTAATACAATCAGTGTAGATCTTAGACCCTGGTTTTCATTTTGCCATAATCCTCAACTATGATTCAACCTGTCACAAGTATATAAGAGCACTGTTAGTAGGTTGAACTAAACTATGCGAAGCGAAGTACATTTATAATAGAACAGTCTTTGTAAACTTACCAAAGTGTCCCAGTACGAGGTCTGTTTTGTAATATGGCGAACAATACGGGGACGAAACCACACCATATACTCATCATTGTAGCTCATCTCCCCATGAAAGGGCAGTGCATCGGCAATTGTGGCGTGCACAACCCATTGAGCAATATGCGTGGCATGTTCTTTGAACCAGTTTTTATCCTGCTTGCCCTGGAGTGTTATCTTGTGAAGTTCAATTAAAGTATCAACATCAACCGATATGCCTTGCTTCATCCCAAACTATCGGAGAACACGTTCAGGGTGATGGCCTTCAACCACCCAAAAATGTATGAGCGGCACGATAGACCTCCATATGTGTTGGCCTGTGGTACAATATGCGAGTAGGGAACCCAAATAATTTCTGTATGGCTTCCAGACAATCTATAATGATCCAACAGATGCAAACAATCATATTAACAATATAATTAGAAAAAATGTGTAACGAATGTGAACAATACATGACAACAATGGTTAACTCTGAAATAAAAAATGTTTATTCATTCCAAAGCGAATTGTAAGTACAACAACTACATGCCAAAGCGGTTCCCACTTGTAAGGTACGATACCTGATTTGGTCGTAGCAAAGCAAGCAACACACAATAGGCGCGTAGGACGTGTGTTGCATGTTCAGTTGTTATCTTAGCCCCTTTCCATCTAGCAAACAACACAAACATAGCCTTCGTATTACTTACTTACAAAATTCCCATGCGAAAAAGATAATGCAGAAATGTAAATCAGTAACTATCTAAGATCCTACATACCTAATAGCAAGTGGACCTGGGGGCAGTGCCTGGTGTGGATGCCTCATCACAAGACATATGTGTGGAAACCTCACTCATGCCCACAACTGCACCAATAGCACGGCACCACCAATCTGCTTGGCTGTCTTCTCTGATGCCTTACAGAGGTGTCTATATAGCCAACATAGTGCTGCACTACCCCAACTATAATTCTTTCTGTTGCTAATTGGATTAAAAAATTGCAGATACATAATTGAGTGTCGTTCACCAGACTTGTCCATAAACAGCATACCAACCAACATCTCCAGTATGTAAAACCGAGCATACTGCTGCATAAGCACCTTAATGGCGTCAGTCGGGAGAGGATTGCTAAACTGCTCCTCAAGCCATTTGGCTTTTACCTTCGCCCCTTCCATCACTGCTGTGTTCTTACCACCATCGACTACTCTGTCCGGCGGCCTATGCCCTAGCAATTCGGCGTAGAGGTTGCCCCAATTGTCCATACGAGTAAATCCTACCATCGGCAAGCCAGCTACAGATACCCCCATTATAACCTCCATGTCTTGCAGCGTAATGGTCATCTCATCGTGGGGCAAGTGGAATGAGTGCGTCTTCGGCCGCCATCTCTCCACCAACGCCGTGATTAGTGCATGGTCAATGTCTATATTTGGGACCCGAAGTAGCCCATCTAACCACGCATCTGTGATATAAGCGGCAATCCGTGGATCTACCCCACCTTCAAGCAGACCTTTTTCTCGATGATGACAAGTCAGTACACCTGGCACTTCTTGCAAATAGAGTAGCTTAGTATTAATAACAACATTCACTAAGCATGTAATAATTACACTTCAAACTTAAATGTCAAAAATCTTTGTACTACATATATTGACTACAATTTTGGACAAGTGCATACCTCGCCCTCCAAAGGAGCATCCCAAAGCAAACTTGAATGATGCACATCCTGCCTCCTCAATACATTCCCTATAGAGGGTCCCTGCCGATGTGGGTCCATATCTGGTATAAATTAAAGGTGATTAATGGCCCATATCTAATGCCTCAAATAGATAAGTTTCAAGCTTAATCAAGAATAAATCACCAAAAGATACATTGGTGCACAAAAATCTAAAAATGAATAAAAGATTATTGGATTGGAAGCATGAAACTCCAAATGAAGTGCAAGAAGACAAAAAGATCGTACTATATTTTCTTCTAATGTCTGCAAGCTAGATAATGAAGCACTTGGTAGGAAAAACAAATAAGGTATCCAAACAAGCACATGAAAAGCAACAAGAACCACGTGATATTGGAAAAAAGCTATAACATGAGGGAAAAAAAAAAGGAAAGATGTAACTAAAGGTAAGCCAAATAAACCAGGAAGATTGTGAGGTAAAGAGTTAATCAACCAACAGTAAAGGGACTAACCACTACAAAACTAATGTAGGGAAACATAAGCCTAAAAGAATTTTTTTATTTTAAAAAAAATAAACCATTGGTCCCTTATCTTTTATTTCTCTATGTTATATTTTATTTATTATTATGTATTTAGTATTACAAATGTCATGTCACTAGCAAGTTACTCTTGATTGTTACTAAAATTTCTTCTTAAACCCTTCTTCTACAATAGACCTAAGTTCTCCTCACCAAATAAACAATCATGAGACTTAACAGTCCACACTGGTAGTGCCATCAATTTCGAATCCAGTTCACCAGTTATAGGTTCATTAAAAGAACCTCTATAAGAAAAAATAATCTTTATATATATATATATATATATATATATATATATACATAGTTTTATAATGAAATTTATTGAACCAAAAAAATGATCACCCAAGTCTTGCAACTATTTTTTCACTTAAATGCAGTTCCATTAATTTATCCCCTAGAAGAAGAAAAAGAGAGTTGTATGGTCTTTGAATCTTGCAACTTCATCCCATCTTAACCTGCTAATTATTGGTTGCTCATCCATGGCTCATTTGGTATCATGCTTGATAAATCAAATTCTAATCAAAGTAGTTCCACATACCACAGTCCTTTCTTTTCTTCTTACACCATTAATTTTCACAATAAGACAAATATGGTCTTAAAAAAAAAGAATCTGAAACTCAATAACAGCAATTTCCATTATCCAAAACAATGTTTTTTGACTTTAACAGGAACACCAAGTTCTCAGCCCACATGGGACAACCCAAAATATTCCTATATTTTACAAACTCAGCAGAAAAAATCTCACCTCACTTAGTAAAAAACCAATATTCACCTAGATTCTTCAAACAAATTCTTTGACAACATATTATATTCACTAGACTTCTAATTTCTTTTCACAAAAATTTCAAAATCTAAGGACAACCAAAAACTAGCATCCATTTCTATATCCATCAACTTAGTGACTAAATGGACAAATGAAATAATAAATCCTGCAGAAGTAGTAACAAAAATTGAACCTTTTCTTTTCATGAAAGAAACTAAGCTTTATCCCAAAAGGGATCAAAATCACACAGAAGAGACCACATAATTCTCATCCTAAAATGCTCAAATTCAAACAAAACAACACCACAGATATTAAACACAATAGCCTGAAACCAAAGCACTCAATCACATAGACAAAAACAACATAGAAAAATACAAAAGAAAAGGTGTGTATTGTAGAATGACCTCTAAAGCTAACAATGTGTATTTAGCAATTAGTATATGATATCTATCAATAAAACAATTTCATTTGTTAAAAAAAAAAAACGAAAAAAAATGAAAAAAGAAAAAAAGAAAAAATACAAAGAGTTTGAAAAAGAGGCAAAAGAAAAGAGGACTTTTCAGCCTCAATGACTAATTTCTCTAATAACACATGAAAATGTTCATTAAAAAAAAACAATTCGAAAATTACACCACAAATACCCACAAATACTGACATATATCCGCAAATTACCCTAACCCCCCAATGCTCAAACAAATATTGAGATAAAGAGACATACCTTGTGATTCCAAACTGAAGATGCAGATCGAGAGGGAGAGTACAGAGCGTGAGTAAGAGGGAGAGTACAGAGCGAGACCGAGAGTGAGAGGGAGACCGAGAGTGAAAGGGAGACTGAGAATGAGAGTGAGAGCAAGACTAAGAGGGAGATTGAGAGCGTGTGGGAGAGTTAGAGTGAGATGATAGCGAGATTGAGAGAGTGAGAGGGAGATTGAGAAAGTGAGAGTGATGAGAAAGTAAGATTGAGTGGGAGAGAGGGAGATTCAGAGATTTTAAATGTGGGTAACAGGGAACTCAAGTAACATTAATGGGTATGATTGATACCCGAGTTTAATGGACTCGGGTACTGCTAACACAATACTCGAGTTTCATAGACTCGAGTATCAACGGGCATGATTTTTTTGCACTCAAGAAATTGGGGGGCTAGTATAGATTGATACCCGAGTTCGGTGGACTCGAGTACCACACTATACAGTACTCGAGCCTGAGAAACTTGAGTACGAAGTGGCATTTTTAAATGCTCAAGTGCCATGTCAGCCAGTGCCATGGTGGAATAGAAAATAGGGAAATTGAGTTTAGTAAACTCGAGTACTAGAAAAAGTGATAAATCCCCACTTAGTTCCGAAACAGTGCTATGTTGCTACAAATTTCATGAAGGGGTGGTATTTGGCCATTTTGGCCAAATGCCACCCTTTGGATCTGTGTTTCTGGTCAAACCCACATCAAAGTTTTGGTCTTTTCCTTATTTGATGGCAGTGAAGTCAGTAGAGTTCTCTGTTTCTGCTATGCTTCAGAAGGAGAAATAGGCTTTTGACAACATTCAGGACTACCCTTTTGTCATTCGCTGCTTTGGTGAAGACTATACGGTTGAAGAAAACGGTGACACGGTTTATAACTTGTTGCTTTAGTACGCTTCTGGTGGAAGCTTGAGAGATTTGATTCACAATTCTGGTGGGTGTGGTTTGCCTGAAAGTGATGTCAAACGCTACACCAAGTGTATTCTAAAAGGGCTTAATTATATTCATGGATGTGGGTACATACGCTGTGATATCAAGCCCGAGAATGTTCTGCTTGTGAATGTGAGTGCTAGTACTACTGATGGTGCTCATTTTGTGGCCAAGATTGCTGATCTTGGGTTGGCCAAGAGGTCATGGCAGAGGAAGAAGATAAGGATGGACGTGAGAGGCACTGCTTTGTATATGGCGCCTGAATGTTTGATGGGGAGTGTGCAAGAGCCTCCCTCTGATATTTGGGCTTTGGGTTGTGTTGTTTGTGAGATGTTGACTGGGAAATCTACTTGGGATAGGGGTAAAGAGTTGAACAAACGGGATCCGTTCAATCTTATTGCTGATGAGCGTGAATTGCCTGAAATTCCAACCGGGATTTCAAGTCAAGCCAAAGATTTTCTGAAAGCGTGCTTGTAAAGAAATATATGCATAGGTTTACTGCTGAGAGGTTGATGGATCACCCGTTTCCTGACGGACTTGATGATGAAGAACTACCAGTTGTGTTTCTGGGACTGATGAGGCTGATTATGAGTCTTTTTGTTTCTTGGTTGATTACGAGTTTAGTTGTTCTTTTGGTGAGTTGAGCTTGCTGCATGATGATGGTATGGGGTTATGTTCTCCTCCTTCGCAATTCGATGATTCGGGAGAATATTTGGTTGGGAGATCAGATGAGAATGTGCCTGTTTTAGGCCAGAAAAGGAAGTGGGTTACATGTGATGATAACCGTATATCTGAGAGAGCAGCACAACAATCTTTGAAGTGCCCCGCTTCTACCATAGCTACTGTTGGAGCTTGACTGTATATTCCACCATACCTGCTGTTGGAGCTTAATTGTGTATTCTTACAAAAACTGATAAGAGTATTCCTCATATGCTATCTAAACTAGGCATTGAATTGTACATTATTACAATTTTAGATAGAGTATTCTTTATATGATTAGTGTACTAGGCAGTAGGCATGCACTTAATTGTACTTATTCTTGTCTCTTGAAACATTTTCAAGTATATAATATATCCAAATTTTGCTATAACAAGGTTGCGCTTTTTTCTTACAATTTATTTTCTTGTCTCTCTTTCATTTTGTATTGTTGTTTGACGCCTAATAGTTGAGATATTTAACATACTTTACTAGTTAAACCTCTTTTTGGATAGCAACAATTCCAGCCATTGCACATTGCATGCTCTGACTTGTAATTTCCTTGTATCAGCAGGGAATGTGTCTCACAATGAAATTTGAAACTTGTGTTGTATTTGTAAAAACAATGGGTGTGAGCATGAACAGTATTTTCTTGCTATTGCTATAGCATTGGCCATTTGGATCTGGTAGATATATACATATATATATATATATTTTTTTTTTTTTGATAATCAATATGGTAGATTTGTATACCAGGTATTATATCTATCTGCATTTGTTTTTCATCTGTTTTTGTTGTGTACTCCTATCGTATTTCAACCATCTGTAGTAACATGAGTTAAATGCGAAACTGGGTTCAGCTTTTTTTTTTTTGTGTTTAATATGTTAAAGTCGATCTGCCAAAAAATTCATTTTTTGACTCCCTGATAGTTGACATGGTTTACAAACTTAGCTACTATTTTACCTAATTTAGGAAAACACCAATCCAACAATTGCGCTTCGCTGTTTTTTAAGGGTTTTTAGGTAAGATCTCTGTTGTGAGTTGCTTTATTGTTAGATCTGGGGCTCCCACATATTAAGAAAAAAAGAAATGAAGAGAGCTAGAGAGAGTTAGGAGGAGCTGTTTTCTCATTCATAATTCAGAATATCATAGGCCTTCCATGTCAATGCTGCTATTGGCAATTTTCTTGTATCCACAGCGCATTAGTCTCATTATATATTTTGAAAGTTGTGTTGTAGCTTGTAAAAATAACAAGTACAGTACACAGCAAGTAATCAACTTTCATCTTTTTTGTTTGTTTGTTTGTTTTTTTTTTTTTTTTTTTTTTTTTCGTGTATTCCTATCATATTTCAGCAATTTCTTGTTCCAAGGGTTCAATGCTAAACTGAGTTTGGCTTTTCTTTGTGTTTGATGTATTGAAATTGATTACTTACTGCCCAAAAATTTAGTAAATTAATGTTTTAGTTTTTGAGGTTCTTTTTGGGTCTCCATATATGTGATGCATTCTGTTAAGATTATAGAAATGCTTAAGGTTTTGTCTCCCCAAATTCTGGCTACCATGCGTTGCTTTCAAATAAAAGCATTGTAGTGACCCAAAAGGGGGGTCTTACATTCCATGGAATCCCACATCACCTAGGGAAGCACATGTAAATGTGTTTATAAGGAATGACCTCCCTTTAATGTGCAGAGGCCTTTTCCCTCACTGCTGTGTGCTTTGAGGAAGAACAAAATCGTGAAGGGGTATGGGCCCCAAAGCGGACAATATCTACACATTTAGGGCGGGGTTGTTATAGATGGTATCAGAGCATTCCATGGAATCTCACATCACCTAAGGAAGCACATGTAAATGTCTTTATAAGGAATGACCTCCCTTTAATGTGTAAAGGCATTTTCCCTCACTGCTGTGTGTTTTGAGGGAGAACAAAATCGTGAAAGCGTATGGGCCCCAAAGCGGACAATATCTACACATTTGGGGCGGGATCGTTATACTAGGTAATCACATCTAGGTCTTCTAAAGCATCACACCTAGAGTTCCTTAGCATCACACCTCGGAGAAGTTTGCATCACACAAACAAAGCTGAAAATAAGCTGCTGAATTTTATTAATTAACCACTATATTCTGAAAATAAGCTGTTGACAAAAATTGTTAACTCATATTTAACAAAAATTGTTAAATTATGTTTAACAAAAATCGTTAAATTATGTTTATCAAAATCGTTAAATTATATTTAACAAAATTGTCAAATTATGTTTAACAAAAATTGTTATATTATGTTTAATAAAGATTGTCAAATTATATGCAGCAAAAAGTATTAAATTATGTTTAACGAAAATTATTATATAGTAAAATTCATCAAATATTATTTCAGCCATAGGCCTTTTGGTGTATAAGTTTTATTGATATGAGTAGTGTCCATTCAAAATAATGTATATTTTAATTACAATCTCTTGTTGGAAGGAAAGTCCCTTTGATTCCAACCACGTGGCCTTTCTACATAAGTTTATTTATTTATTTTTTTTGTGTTTGAGGGGATATGTGTTTTTATTTATTTGTGACTGTACCTAATAATTTATTAGGTTGTCTACGTACCTTTGGTGGGGATCAAGCCAATTTATAGTTCTTAGATTGAGGTTTTAGATTTAAATAAAGTCCTCAAATATGATTTTGTTCACTTTAGGTGATGAACATTTAAGTAAATACTTGCTACTTGATTAAGCATTGACTTAAATTTATTTTTGGGTGAGATGATTGATTTTAATCTCAAGGATAAGTCAAGGACCATGCTTTTATGGAAATTGAACCAAGGATTCTCTTTTTGAGAAGTTGAATGTTCAGGCAAATTTTCTTTCCTTTCATTTGCTTCTTTATAGGAATTTTAATAAACAATTATATTTTGATTGAGGTTCCCAAATTTATTTAAGGGAAATAAAATTCATTCGAAGCAATTTTTTTTTTATGAACATGTTTTAGAAATGGGGATTGGAAAATTTCCTCAAATCAATTTTATGGTCATTTTATTTTGGTAATTAGAAACTCCAATTTTGGTTAAGGAATTAGGAATCCCAAAGAATTAGTCATATTGGAATTTGAAGGGATTACAAACTCCACTCTATTTAAAATAATTTTGGGAGTCAAGGACTCCATTGAAGCATATTATTTTAAATTTGGTAGAGTCAATGACTCTAATATTTAAATTGATGGAGTCAAGGGCTCTAATTGAAATTTGGTAGAGTCAAGGACTCTAAAATTTGAATTGATAGAGTCAAGGACTCCATTGATGTATTTGATTTGGTAGAGTCAAGGACTTTAATTGCGAAAACATTAGACTAAAGCTTGAGAGAATTTTTTTATTTGGTAATCTACAAATAGGATTTGCTTGTCAGAGACTCAAACTTAAAGTTTTATATATAAAGTTAAGAACTCATCATGAAACCCGACTCTATTTGTTTTACCAAATATAGGGTCAATTTTGAGAAAGAGGGAAAGAGAGATGTAGAGAAGAAAGGGACTGGTAAAATCCCTATACAAACCTATTGCTGCGTGTTCCTCCTCTTCAATCACTCTCTCCTTTTCTCTTTTTTTTTTGCTTGCAAAGGCTGTCTATTTTCTTTTTGCCTTTTGTGGGTAACCCTCTTTTTTTCTTTTTTCTTTTTTTCTTGCTGAAGCCTTTTTTGTTTTGATCACTTAAAAACGTTGTCTATTCAATAACATGTCATCTATATCAAAATCCAATAAATGAAAAACATGTGTACAAAAATAATTATCCACTAATATATGTCTTTCATTTGTAAGTAAGATTGTTATTTTTCACTGACATGTCTTATATTTATTGAATTTTAATACTACTAGCATGGTATCATTTTATACCACATACCTTCTCGCAGCACTTCACTTGCTTCTTTCACGACAATTGGCATAAATTGCAACTGATTATTAGCTACTTTTTGCTTTTGAAAGCATTTAAGTGGTGCGTGTGGCAGGAAGTTACTCAACCACACGTGCCACTTTCATCTTATTTAAATGTATTTCATGCATGTTTGATACATTTTGTTCCCTAAAAACTAGCACACACAAAACCCATCAATTTACTCCATTTTAAATCCTAAATTTTAGTTTCAAAAAGTTAGTTATGATTTCAAAAAATGTTAAATATTCCCCTATTTTAATTAAATAATCCATAATCTAAAAAATTAAAAATAGAGTTAAAATTGTAATTCAACAATTAAAAAAAAAAAAAACTACCAAAGAAATTGTTTTCCTAAAAGTTAGTACACTCTAATTAAATATATCTCATGCATGTTTGATACTTTTTCCCCCCTAAAAACTAGCACACCCTAAACCCATCAATTTACTCCATTTTAAATCTTAAATTTAGTTTCATAAAAGTCCCTTCTTGTGTAACTTCACTAATAATAAATAAATTTAAATTGAAAAATTACATTAAACTCAATTAAAGTCTAATTTTAAGCCATGCGTCTTTAATTTCTTCTTAATCTTTGTGCTAAATGTGAGGACCACACCATAACTATCCATTTAGGTGTTCATTATCATTAATAAATCACTTTTAGATTTTTCTTGGAAGAGCAAATAAGAATTGTAGAGTTTTTTTTTTCATCCATGCGTCCATCCAAAACCGTATAGCTGCACCAACATTTAAGTCCTACACAACTAACAATACATATTAACACAGAGTCCAAATCTTCTGTCTCATCAATTGTGCTCCACTTCATGCTCCACCAATAAAACTTGAACAGTTGGTCTCTCACATTAAATAAGATAACTCTGACTTTTACGTATTGTTAATGGCTTTTAAAGTCAGAGTTATCATATTTAATGTGAGAGACCAGTTGTTCAAGTTTTATTGGTGGAGCATGAAGTGGAATACAATTGATGAGACAGAAGATTTGGACTCATTAACACAGGGGTATAGGAATTCATTGATATACAACTCCCCCTGGTTTATTTATTTATTTTTATTTTTTTATGAATACTATGGAATTTGAAAGGGATCTCTCCATATTTCTGTTGTATCATTTTGGGCATTCAAAGCGTTACTTCTATATCTTGTATAGGAAGAGGTTTTCCATCCCTTACATTTTTCTTCTTATACAACTTTTTAATAGTCCTAACTTCTACTCTGCAACTGCATTTGAAGAATTGCCAAGGTTTTCTTATTTCTTCCTTTCCTTTGGCTTCACTTAATTTCTGTTTAGTTGAAAGAAAATGACCGTGTGTATTTGTTATTATTTTCATTTGAAAGTGTTATTCTAATTTTTGTGCATGGTTAAACTTTATTTATTTATTTTTTTTTTTTACATCAAAGATAGTGCATGGTTAAACTTAGAAAAAGACATGTTTGTGTGTCAAACTAAAAAGGAAACTTGGGAATTTATTACTTGAATTATGTTCGTGATTTATTTACATATTCGAACAACTTCAAATATAGAAGGTGTAAATTCTGCAATTGAAATTTGTTATTATGAGTAAAAAAAAAAAAAAAAAAAAAAAAAAAAGGAGATTTCAGTTAATTTCATTAAAACAAAAAAAATATTTTAATTAAAAATGTACTGGAAGTAAGCCAAACCCATTTAATTTATATTTATATAAGTTATAAATAGGTAATTGGATAATGATGTACCCAACTCACCCAATTGTCACCCCTACTCATGTACAAGTCTGTTTCCATTTTTCCCAAAAGTCCAGGTTGTGCATAAAAAAATTCCAACTCCTTTGAGGATTTAGAAGCCATAATGTGTTTTATTTTCTAGAAATCATCAAATTGAGTAGTCATAGAAGTTAACTTCCTAATTGGCACACAACCATGGCATTTGAGCAACTGAGAAGACTAGAGTTTCATTGTCCAATTGACAAATTGGACACACTAGGGGTATAGATAATTTTGACACACCTTCCACTCAAACACTTTCATTTTAGAGTAAAATTTCATTTTCAAACTATCACATAAGTTCACTTTTCATCCCTGGACTTTTAGAATTTCTATTTTCAACCCTAAACTTTGCAAAACATTCTGATTTTCCTCCCTTCTTGTCTATTTCCATTAGTTTATGTCTTTTATGGCCTGACCAAGTGCTCAATTGTTTTTTGCTTATAATTGATATTTTCTCAAACCTGATAAACCAACAAATCCTAGATTCCACAATTGTTCTGAGACCTAATCATTGGCTTTGAAACCCAAAACTCCACCACATAACCAATCTTAGGAGGTCCTCCAATCTTCCTCACAAATTTAGACCATAAAATTAACATTACTGTAACAAATCCTCCCCGGAGAAACAGGATACAAGCTTAGCAAAAGCAAAATCACTAGCAGCTTCTTAAAATCTTTTTTAAATCTGCAAATTGAATGAACAGTTGATTTGCTTTAAATTAATAACGAAGAGACCTCATTTTTTACCTACACCACTAAAAAATTCTTAAAGCAAAAACCATGTGAGCAAAGAGAAAAATATTCAATTATACTGATGGAAAGTTATCAATTAATACCTAAAATCAGAGAAAGTTCAATCCTAAATTGAACAAAAAAGAGGGTATAATCAAAAATAATTATTACTCTGCTGTGTCACCTATAAATACAGATTGCATTTGAATTACTGAAGTACTTAACTGCAATCAAGTGACACAAAGAAGCGCAACCCATGCATAGCTTATTAAACGAAGGTTTGGTTTAGCATGTCATTCTAGCAGTTTATTATACAACAGGCTCCCACCTACCTTACAATCTGAATACTCTTGCTGCTGCAAGTTTAGATTAATCATTCTACTAAGGAGTAAGTCAAGGAAGTTTAACGAAAACTATTTTCTTTTAAACCATTTAGTCACTCTGTCATACCCAATTTTGAAGTTTTGAACTCAGCATCTATATACCGATATTCCATTTGCCATTTCGCAATTGAAAATATTCAAATCAAGATAGAGCAACGTTCCCAATTCTCTCCCATAACCATCTCTTTAATATGATGCAACCAGAAATTGATTCCAATCCTCAGCATCTGCACCCCCTGCATAGCTTTATTTTGCACTTCATCGTATATGGTGGATTTGAAAAAACACCAAATATCTTGACAAAAACAATTCACATACCTGTTGTGATACTTGTGGTATCTCTTGCAATGATTTGCACACCTACAATCTCGCATGAATTTAATGGCGTTATGACATCTGCACATATAAATTCTTAATAAACTCATTGATGATTGTCCATTCCAGTAAAGAATCCCAAAAGGTAACAGCGAGCATCTCAGAGCGATTATAAAGAATTCTCTCTATCCTCTGGAGCCACATCTTGTAGAACAACATCAATGTTGGGCACATTTCCAGCCAATCTCATTTTTTAAACCAAATTGTCCCAAAATTTCGTACATCAGTCTGTTCATTTTTGTTATCACCAACAATAAAACAGAAAGCACTATTGCTCAGCTAAACCCAACTACAACCTGGTTCTTTTATTATTCTTCTGTCACTCATCAATTTTCTAATTTCTGAGGCTTCTTCCCATAAATTGGCAGTGGAGAATATATTGGATAACAATACATAGTTTCCAGGGTTATGAGGTTCAATCTCAAAAAGCTTCTTCGCTGCAATTTTTGCTAACTCCACGTTTCTATGTACTCTACATGCACTAAGCAATGCTCCCCAAGCAGCAGCAGTTGGTTCTATAGGCATTCTTTGTATAAACTCATATGCCTGTTCTATCCGACCAGCACGGCTAAGTACATCAACCATGCAGGAGTAGTGATCCACATCAGGCTCTGTTGAGTAATCCCTACTCATTGAATCAAAAATCAAGAGGCCTTTGTCAACAAGTTGTGAATGACTACAACCAGACAATACTCCAGTAAAAGTAACAGAATTGGGCTTCGCTCCTGAGT
Source organism: Lithocarpus polystachyus (assembly GCA_033629205.1). Taxonomy (NCBI): domain Eukaryota; kingdom Viridiplantae; phylum Streptophyta; class Magnoliopsida; order Fagales; family Fagaceae; genus Lithocarpus; species Lithocarpus polystachyus. The sequence goes on from CM066165.1 coordinate 77,943,095, forward strand.
CCAACATTTTCTCAAAGAGCAACAAGGCTTCTTCTCCTTTCCCATGCATAGAGTTAGCAATGATAATTGTGTTCCAAGCAACAGTGTCCTTTTTTGGCATCATATTGAAGACCCTTAGTGAAAGTTCTAAGTCACCACATTTAGCATACATGAAAACCAGAGCTGTTGTGGTCGTTAAGTCCTTTATAAACAAATGTCTATAGATATAACCATGAATTTCTTTGCCAGTCCTTAAGCTTTCCAAACTAGTGCAAGCTGGCAAGACACTAGTAATAGTTATCTGATTAGGTTTGAAACCCAAATCTTGCATCAGACCAAGCATCTCCAGCGCCAGTTCAGTTTTCCCATTTTGCACACACCCACAAATGACAGCATTCCATGAAGCATCATTCAATTTGACATATTCATTTCTCATCTGATAAAATAATTCAAGACCCTTCTCACATTCTTTATTTGAGAAGTATGCTGTTAGAATTACATTCCACAACACAACATCTCGCCGATACATGTTATCAAATACCAATTGTGCGTGCCTAATGCTTAAACAACTAGCATACATGCTAACAAGCGCACTACAAACAAATAAATTCTCTCCCATTTCATTCTTTACTACAAAGCCATGAATCTCTCTTCCTGAATTCAAAGTTTTGAGTTCAGAGCACGCTGGTAGAATTGAAGACACAGTCACCACATTGGGTCTCACCCCATTTAACATCATCTCACGAAACTCCTCCAAACCTTGTCTAGGTAGACCATAAGTAACATAACAAGACGACAACGAGGTCCACGAAATCACATCTTTCACCCGCATACCATCAAAAACCCGTCTCGCATCTTCAACACACTTACATTTAGCATACATATCAATCAACGCATTGCCCAACAAAGTATCAGAATGAAACCCAAATCGAATTGCATCATCATGAACCTCTTTGGCTTTCACAATATCACCCAGAGTGGCACAAGCCTTAGCAGCCGACAAAAGTACTAGTCTATCGGGTATAATTTCCTGTGCTCGCACTAGATTATAAAGTTTTATAGATTCCTTAGGAAACCCATGTTGCGTGTAAGCTGAAATTAAGATGGTCCACGTACGGAGGTCTGGTTGGGGAATTTGATCGAACACGTGGCGTGCACGTTGCAAATCACCTGAATTGCAGGCTTCTTTGATGAACTTAAGGCTTAGGGGAGCGGGAAGGCTAATGGGTAGCTTTGGAGGCATTGGATATATATATTTGGTTTGAAACTTTTAATGCCTCTTTTACTTTTCTTGTATAGTTTTTGTTGGAACTTTGCCTAGGCAAAATCTTGAAACTTTTTGTTAAATTTTTGCAAGGAAGCGGGAAGTGAGTTTTATAAGAAGAAGAGAAACGACACGGCTTCACTGCAGAAATACATGAGTTTGGCATTGACGATCGGGATCATTCCACGTGTTTTCTTGGGAGGAAGTTGATTTTTTTTTTTTAATCGAAAGTTGACTCTGATTTTTGTTTTTGTGTTTGAGTACTGATCAAGACTTTGTCCTTTTCCAAGAAGCCAGACAATGAAATTTCTCTCTCTTTTTTTTTTTTTTTTTTTTTTGTCAAAAAAAAAGTTGAAAACATTATATTGATCCTTATATTTTGACAGTGATCAATTTGGTCTTTATTATTTTCAAATTGCAATCATTTTGGACTCTACTGTTAACTTATTAACAGAAAATATATACGTGGCAAGCGGTTTGCATTGTTGGCGTACACATGGCTAAAATAATAATATAAAATCAAATAATTAAATATGAAAAAAGTCACGTAATCATTTTCATATAAAATAAAATTCCACGTCAAATAAGAAAATTATGAAAAAATTTATTGAAAGAAAAAAAAATGATTTTTTTTATATTAAAAAAATCCACAATATCTTTTAGGTGAGATACTTCTTTTCTTTCATCTTATTGTCTTAGGGTATGCCATAACTTTTAGGTCATCCTTCCAATTTTAATCTTTATTTGTCCTTTAGAATTTAGTGATCACGAGATATTTGATTGAATAAATAGAAGATAAAAAATGGTACCCTCTTTTGATAGGATCTAGGATCTCTTTATGAGTGGGTAAGCTCCTTAAACCTAAAAGGACAAATCAATAGGTCACTTACAACTATGTAGGTCATGCTTCAACCTAGGGCCTAAATAGACCACATACAGATTGGCGGACAAACCATTAACATACTCAAAGCTCATCATAGGCAATGCCACACATTGTGAATTGGTGGGGTGAACTTTAGAAAGTTTTGACCCGAATGGAATCTCTACTTTCCCACTCACCTCCAACCATGGCAAAATGGACAAAGAACCAAGTGAAAGTGTGTGCAAAACCATATTAGAAAATCATTTGTTAGATTTAGAAGATGGAACACATTGGAGTCAAACTTCTTTATCCCTAGTGGAGTCGCAATTGAAGGTACAAGCACCCGCAATGGGCATCTCTTGGGAAGTACGCCTTGGTCGAGTGGATCAGGTAGTGCTACAACAAAATGTATCTTTGATGATGAAATTTAGTAAAGATTTTTTTTTTTTTTTTTTGGTCACTAAAAGGTAACATACATTGATGAAATATAGATTTCGTCGTCATTTATTAATAAACAAAATTGTATTTTCGTCGCTATTAATTTTACTCAAAGTTAGGCACCAATGAAAAATTTGAGGCTTAGAAGTTATTTTCTCTAAGGCGATGAAAGTTTTCATTGCTAATTGTATAACATTTTGGTGACAAATAATTTCATTGCTATAAGTATGTTGAGAATATATTGGTGACGAAAATAGGTTCACCGGTGGGAGGTTTCCTTTAGTGACGAATAAATTTGTGGCAAAAGCCTACCCACTGAACTTTTTATTTTGAAACCCCTACCACTTAACTTTTGGTCTTATGGTTTTATTTTTTCCTTTCTTTTCTCAATTTTTTTTTTATTTTTATTTTTTTATCTTAGTTGATTATATGTTTAAACATATGTTTACACAAAAAAGCAACAATAAAATGTCAAAATTTTCTATAAGCACTACAAGAAAATGACTTAATGTCTTAATTCCATTCTATTATCGTTACTAAAAAAAAAAGTTTATTAAAATTTATTTATTATAAAGTATTAAATTGAGTAACAAAATATTGAATAGAATAAAAAAAAGTTAATAATAAGGATTACTGTTCATATATCTTACACCGCTTATAGAAAAAAAAAAATCCACATAAACCAATGTTGGAAATTAATTTTGGCTGACTTAGTTGGCCATATGAAGATCTTTATTTGCTCGCTATCAACCATAATTATTGTGTTGATAACTATATCCATATAGGTTTATTTGTCCGTTGTTGGTCTATTTCTATCATTTTTCACTTATGCGGTCAAATCCTTGTATGTAGTAGGCTGTTCTAATTCCACAGATTATCAATTCAACAATCTATCCTTCAGCATTTCGGTGTTGAGAACGACATAATGAATAATTTCGAATGCACCAAACTCTAGGTATTATGCTTTGGATTGATAACAATTGCCAATGCGTCTAATTACATTTACTATAGTAGTGAGTAATTTTACACTAAGCTAATTTTCTTTTATTTCTTTAATGCATTTTGATTAATTTAATTCGCTTGGGATTGCATTGTTGTATAACTTATTTATATTGTTACAAATAATCTATTTTTTTTTAGAAAAAATTACTTCTATTTTTGTTTTATATTTACCTGTTAACCATCATTTTTTATATTATTATTTATCCTTTATGCGCAATATTATTCTCTAGGTATCTACTTAGCACATTCACATAATGAAAGTATTTTTTATATGAATGGAGGAAAGATATTGTAAATTTTGATTCATACACTTACTTCTTTCTCATATGATAGATAAAAAATTATAAGGTCCATAGTTTAGAAAAGTAAAGTTAGTGTAGTTATATGTTTAAACATGTGTTTACACAAAAATACAACAATAAAATGTCAAACATAACTATAAGTGCTACAAGGAAAGAGCCACCCAGAATAGAAGAGCTTGAGATAGAAGCGAGAGCCACCCAAAATTGAAGAGATTGAGATAGAAACAGAAACTACCCAGAGGCGAGAGCCACCCAGAGAAATTTGAGGCAAGAGCCCTAGACTAACACTACAGAGATGTATCATTTTAGCTCGTAAGAGTGCCTTGTTTGTTTGGTTGATGGTTGACATCGTTGGCTATGCTTTTTTTTCTTTTTAGTTACTCTAGGATAGTAAGTCACTCGCCTTTTGCTTACAATTGGCAAACCAGGTTCTTGGATAGTGAACCTGTCATTGCTCATTTCTCGAGTAACGCTCATGGAACTTCAAACATACAAATCCCACGCCACTCTGTGGAGTATGTGTGTTGTTTGTCCTGTGCATGGGTTGGGCCTAAGTCGTACGTCAAAACAAAATGTTTTTCTTCTTATTCTTTTGATTCTGTTAGTGGAGTTCACGAATCAAAAGAGGGGCATTTGTTTATACCCCTTACGATTCGGGCCCCCGTTCCCTAATGATGTTAGAATTCTAAAGCCCAAAGTTGGTTTAGGGCCCGATCAAATTAAAATTGACTTGAAAATATTGTTTATGGAAAATATATTTTTTGAACAAAAAAACTAAATTTGGAAAAAAAAAAAAAAAAAAAAGGCCACGGAAACCTTTGGGCATGCATATGCGCACGCATGCTCAAGCTTTGCATACGCATACTCCATGCATGTGTAAGGTTTCTGAAACTATGTAAGGCAAGTTTTCTACATTTAAACTTGGTTTAGATCGAATCCCACATTGTTTGGGAGCCACCCCAAACCCCTATTTATCGTCTATATAAAGCCATATAAGATACTTTTTCAAGGAGGATGAATCCCAATAGTAAAACACATTAGATTCACAAGAAAATAGTAAATCAAAGAGGGAATTTTTCATAAAACATTCTCAAGTCAAATTTTTCTTGATTGAGACCTATTTTGGTCGTGATCTTTGAGTTCTAAGTTTACTAACTCTTCTTTGATTTGGTAATGAATCGATTGACTGAGGGGAATAGTCAAAATCAACTCTAGAGAGTTCTAGTGTTGAGGTAAAGTTTCTAACTTTAGCTCTTCACTTTTCTTTGATTTTCCTTTGTTTTTATGTTTATATATGTGTTAAATGCTCTAATATGTTTTTTTAGTTTAGGTTTATCTCGTGTTTGTGTTAGGAGCATGATAAGTTGTTAATTTCCTTGTTTCTATTGTGTTTTCTCTATTTTCTATTTTGGTTTTCTATGTTTAGAAGCGTACGCATACTCTTAGTATGTGTATGCATACAATTGGGATGTGCACGCATGCTCCATGTATGCGCACGCATACTCAAATCTAGAAACCCTTATTCATTTTTTGTATGATGTTTCCTTTGTTTTATTAACATGCATTAATGCATAGGTGCTGTGATGCAGTGAGGTAAGTCATGCATTATCACATGAACATGCATTTGATTTGGTTGTTGAGTAAGATTTTGTTGATGAACATATATACTTGATTGAGTCCCATGTTTCTTATGCTTAGATACCTTGACATGCTTGTTTGGATCTGTCTTATGATGTTTATGCCTTTCGTAATATGTGCTTAAGGCCATGATAGATGAATGCTAGGCTTGGGAATGTTTATGCCATGTTGATTGCTTTAGATGCAAGTTAGTGTGCATGTGTGTTAGAATAACATGTTAAAACTGCTTTTAATGAGATTAAGATTTGGAACTCAATGAGTTGAAGCCGACCTACGAGTCGGGTGGTATTGTATGCCTAACACTTTCCCATCCCCATACCTAAACTTTGGACACATGCTCTGGTAAAGATCAGTCCTTCCACGAATGGAGCTATATTTATGATTCCTAAACCTAAACTAGGTGGCGATTTCATTTACACCATCCACCATGGTCCACCCTAAGCCAAGGCGTACTCACCCACATCGCGAGGATGACACCATGTCGGAGGCGCTTGTGCTCACAGCTATTGGTCCCAATGTCAAAAAATCAAATCACTACCATAATGATCAGCATTGTATGTGTAGCCCAACGAAGATTAAAACCCTAAAGAGTAACCAAACTAATCAACTGGTTGTCCAAATGTGTCATCAAAACCTAAACCCCCATTTCCCCTATAAATACTCCCATTTTCAACATCCAAGGGGTTAAAACTTTTTACCCTACAAAAACTCTGTCAAAATCCCCTTAGAATACATAAACCTAGAATTCAAGGCTAGAAGGGTAGAAAGGTTAAGTACTAGATTAATCTTCTTCCATCCTTTTGGTTGAAAGATAATCTCTTTCTCATCCGTTTCCAAACCTCTAGTTGGTTCAAGTTTGCTAATACATCACATAGGATCTCTGAGTCAACCCTAACCAAGTCGTTTAGATCATCCTCCCATACACATAGCTGTAGTATGTAGACACCGCATTTTGTACCCCTTATGACTTGAGCCCCCATCCCCCAATACTCTAAGGCCCAATGCTAGTTTAGAGCCTAATCAGATATCAAATTGATTTGAGGAGTGTTAAAATAGAAAATATAACTTTTTAAATGAGTAAAAACCTATTATTGGAAATAAAATTACCAAAGTAGCCCTCGACCCATGTACGTGGGTAGAAGCCTGCGTATGTGGGCCAAAGCATGCGTACGCAAACACATTTCTACGTATGCAGCTAGGGTTTCAGAGGCATGAAAAATGAAAGTTTTCTACAATAATGACTGAGGTTTGGAATGAATCCCACAACATCTGGGAGCCATTTCAAACCCCATTTTTTCTACTATATAAAGCCTTATATGTTACATTTTCAAAACACACAGAAATCCTATTGGAAAAACCTAAGATTCACTAGAAAAAATAGTGAATCAAAAGAGAGTTTTTCACAAAACACACTCAAGTCATTTTTATTTGATTGAGACTTTTTTTGGCCCCAATCCTTTTAGTTCAACATTACTAATTACTTATTTAATGATTTGTAATAGATTTGATTGAGGGGAACGATCAAAATCAAAGCTTGGGAACTCCTTTTTGAGGTATCAAGCTTCAACCTTTCTTCTTCTTTTTATGTCTTCCTTTTATTGTTTAATCTGTTTTCTTGCTTTGTTTGTGCTATAATCTATTTGTGTAAAGTAGGTTTATGTTTTCTTGTTTATTCTGAGCATGCTTGGCTGCTACAACTAGGGTTTTCATTTCTGCTCTATTTTTCTTCTTGTCTATTTCTAGGTTAGGGTTCAGGCATGTTTACGTATGCATACTTTTGTATGCACATGCAGGCTTGAAGTATGCGTACACATACAACTGGCCTGTGTGCATAGGTCTGCGTATGTGCACGCATACTCGTGCCTAGAAACCCTAATTTTGATTTTTCTGTTTCTTTTACTTTGTTTGTTTTTACCTAATATGCCTCTGTTTTAACCTTCTTATATGCTTTTGATTTGCTTTTTCCTTTGTTCACTTGTTTGTTTGTTATTGTATGCTAGATCAGGGTTTGTCTTCTTGTTTCATAATCTTAATACCATGCCATGATCATGCATTCACATGCTCACGCATAATGCCATAAGTGCTGAGATGCTACAAGGTAAGTAAAGGGTAAGTCATTCATTGAAAATGTTCATGCATTGGTGATATGATGAATACGCTTGTTTGATGTGTGATTTCATGTCTAAATATATTGGAAAACATTTGATGATCTATGTTTGCTCACCATGCCTATTTCCCTGCCTTGGTATGATACAATGGAGCATACTTAGATGTATGATTAAGGTTTGTGATGTGATGACTGCCTTGATATCATGATTAGATGAATGCTATGGTTATGTGTGGTTTTGGTTTCTTATGTTTTAGGGATAGATATTTTATGTTGTTTTGGGATGAAAGATGCTATGTTGTATGCTTAGATGCATGCTAGTGTGTGTGAGAGTTAGGATACAAAGTGTTGAACATGTTTTTAATGAGGTTAAGACGTAAGACACAACGATAGAAGGCTAACCTTAGGGTTGGGCGATTCTGGGTGCCTAACACTTTCCCAAGAACGTACCTAAACTTCAAACCCATACTCTGGTAGTAAGATCAAAGGTCCTTCCTCGAAAAGGATGCTATATATATGGTTCCTAGACCATTGCAAAAATTAGGTCGATTCAATCGAAGGGCTAGTCAAAATAACATCATTATAAGTGCTACAAGGAGGAGATGTGGATCTTTCCCAAGATCCTCACTCTCCTCTATGATTTTTTTTTCTTGTGTTTTATGTTCTTTTAATGTTTTAATACATGTTTCTGTACTATAATATGCTTATAGTACTTATTTTGATTCATTCCTTGGCTTCTTTTCTTGAAAACATGTTGACCCTAATTTGCCTTAGGGTGCATACGCACCTGCGAAGATGCGTACGCACTTCCCCAATGGCGTACACAATCTTTGAATGGTTAAGGTTCATTTTTTGGTCATTTCCTAGGAATCTACCTTGAAAATGAAGTGTGTATGCAGGTAGAACGATGCACACATACTTTTCTTACGGCGTACCCTAATTTGGGCTTCAATAAGATTTCTAGTACTTTTTGTCTTACTTGTCATAAATACCATGTTTATTTCCTTTCCTTTTCTGTTTTATTTTCCTTAATTGGTTTATTTGATGTTTGGTTTGTTTCCTATAGTGTTGTTGTAATAAATGTGAAATATCTAAAATATCTTCTTTCCTTTCCTTTTCCATCTCAAAACTCTAATTCGCTCTTTTTATGCTCTCTCATCCATTCTCTAATTCTAACATGAACTCAACAAGGCTACCAAAAGTATAAAAGATAAATAAGGAAAATTTTTTGAACCTTAAAAGATTTAGATACTTTCTAAACTTAAAATCAATAGTCAATTAGAATTCAATTGCACTTGAGATTAATTGGCTATTCAAAAATAAGGAAAATATTTTAAAAAGGATTTTAATGCAATTAAGGTAATTGATTTGAATTTAAATGGTAAAAACAAAAGTCAAGTCAATCAAATTTTAATTAATCAAATCTCTTTTAAGCCTTAGAAGACACAAGGTTCTTAATGCACACCAAGACCATTTAAGTCTAATAAAGGGAAGATACACATCAATGAATGAAGATTCCACTTCAATTAATACCCCTTTCTCATAAGACTTAAACATCATTTGAAGTAAGACTTGCAATTCTGTTTCGTATCCACATGCATGTGGCCATGTATATGCATGATTGGGTATACACGTGCACACACTTAAGTTGCTCTTTCCATGCCATTACCATGTTGTCTTCCACCCCATGCCTTGTTTCCTTGAGTTCAATGCTATGAATTAGATGCTTTCTCCATGACTCCTTGTATGTTCATCCACAAGTTTATGTGCTTGCATAATCACATGTTTACTTTGCTTTCCATACTTATCCCGCATGACCTGTAGACAAAACCTAGGTCTAGATGCAAATGCAAACGTTTTGAACCTCTAGGATAAATCTACCTCCTATCTAAATTAAGCAACGATATATGAAGGCCAGTTACAGCACAGTAGACTTGGGGTGCTTAATCTCTTCCCATCTTATACCCTGAACCTTGTCTAGTAAGAAGACCATCATAAAGTCCTGTTTTGGTTCCTAGACCTATAACTGGGTGGTGACTCTAGTTGCCTCTTTTTAAGATGCACTACGTACCCTCGAGTTCATTCTAGCTTTGAGTCTAAATCACTTTCAAGGAGACTAAGTATCGTGCACCTCAACTTCGCAAGAAGGAACCAGGATTATGAGACATTGTCTAATAATGAAAAAAAAGGAACTTTTATATCAAGTTGAATTATAGTGTTTATTTAGGTTACTTTTCTTTTTATCAATCAGTACTTCATTCTACTTTACTAAAAAGGCTGGAAAACTGGTTTATTTGGGTTGCTTCTATTTAGTTACTTTGTTTGTGTAATTGTTAATATAAATATGTCATCTAAAGGGGTACGGATCATGGAAACGTTACATACAACAAGTAGGCCCAAGACTAGAGAGGCTCAGTGACTTTGTAGGATCTTTGGATGATAGGCCCATAGTATATTTGTTACCTTAGGTCCAAAAAATTTTTTCTTCAAAAAAGCCTTGATTGGGCTTATGATAGCAAATGGGCTATGAGCCTATGAACCTTTCAAGTTAAGATATACATTTGGGCTTTGGGATAAGCCTCTCATATGTGAGCTACTTCTTTTCTCTTCATCTTGAAGTCTTAGGATATACCATAAATTTTAGGTCATCCTTCTAATTTTAATTTTAATTTTTTCTTTAGAATCAAGTGATCACAAGATATATAGTTGTACAAACAAGAGATTTAAAATGGTACTCTCTTTTGATAGGCTCTAGGATCTCTTTATGTGTGGGTAAGCTCCTTAAAGCTAAATGGACAGTTTAGTAGGTCGTATACAACCTAGGGCCTAAATGGAGCCCATATGGATTGGTGGGCAAACCATTAACATACTTAAAGCCCATCATAGGCAATGGCACACATTAAGAAATGGTGGGGTGAAATTAGGAAAGTCTTGGCCTGAATGCAACCTCCACTTTCTTACTCATTTCCAACCACGGCAAGAGGTACAAAGAACTAAGTGAAAGTGTGTGCAAAAACATATTAGAAAAGCCTTTGTTAGATTTAAGAGATGGAACACATTGGAGTCAAATTTCTCTATCCCAGTGGGGCTGCCACTGTGAGCGCAAGCACCCACAACGGGTCTCCTGTGGGAAGTACGCCCCAGCTAAATGGACTAGGTGGCACAACAAAAAAAATGTATTTTTGGTGATGAAATTTAGTAGGGAATTTGTCACTATGGGCACAACGCGTGTGTAGGCTTTTGGGGAGTGCGCTTAGGCCAAATGGACCGGGGTGGAGAAACAAAGAGTTATCACCTAGTTTTATGGTCTAGGAACCATGTATATAGCACCCTTACATGGAAGGACTAATCTTACTACCAGAGCAGGGGTTCGGAGTTTAGGTACAATTTTAGGAAGGTATTAGGCACCCAAAACTGCTTGACTCTTGGGTTGGTTTTCACTCATTGTGTTTTACGTCTTAATCTTATTAAAGGCATGTTTAATATTGCATCTTGAAACTTACGCACATGCTAGCATACAACATGACATTGCATTCCGAACCTAACATACAACTATCATGCTTCTCATATCATCACAAGCATATGTCTATCTAAAGCATCAAACAAACATGGCAGAAACCAATAGGCTTGGTGGCAAGATATTGACATCAAACATAACTCAATCATATAAGCATAGTATCCAAACAACAAACAAACATGTTCATCACAAAAAATGTATGTTCATGTGAATGCTTTACTTACCTCACTTACCTTGTTGCATCACAGCACATAGGGCATCAATGCATGATCATGTGAATACATGTTCATGGCATTAAAGCAAGAAAAAAAAAAAAAAAAACCCTAGTTTTATGGTCAAAGGAAAACAAATAATTCCAAAAGAGAAACAAAGACTTAAAAAGCATCAAAAGGAACCAAACAAAGGCATATGATGTAAAGGAAATGAAGAAACAAAAGCAGGTTAACTCAAATTAAGGTTTCTGGGTATGAGTATGTGTGCGCATACAAAGGCCTATGTATGTAGGACAATTGTATGCGTACGCATACTTTGAGCTTGTGTACGCATTTAGGAAGCATGCGCACGCAAACACACCCTAAACCCTAACCCAGAAACACAAAAAACGAACAAAATTTTAAAACAGCAAATCTAACAACCTAGCATGCTTTTAAACATAAGAACTACATAACCCTAAACTAAATAAAGATATTAACACATAAAGAAAGCAAGAAAACATATTAAAACATGATCAAAATGGAGGCAAGGAAAGAAAAAGTTTAGAACTCAATACCTCAAACAAGAAGCTTTTCAAGCTTGATTTTGACTATTCCCCTCATTTAATTTATTCACAACCAAATAAAAATGATTAGTAAACTTCAAAACTCGATGATCAAGTCCAGAAAAGGTCCCAATCAAAATAAATTTGACTTGAGGATGTTTTGTGAAAAACTCCCTCTTTGATTCACTATTTCTAGTAAATCTTAGGTTTTCCCTTAGGATTTTCTGTTTGTTTTTGAAATATACCATGCAAGGCTTTACATAGTCGAAAAATGGGAGTTTGGAATGGCTCCCAGAAGATATGGGTTTCATTCCAAACCTTAGTCTTTGATGCAAAAAACTTGTCTTTCATAGGTTTTTGAAACCCTAACTGCGTGCGTAGGTCCGTGCCTGTGTATGCATTCATCATACTTGCATACGTAGGTCATTGTCTGCATATGTAGGCCGAGGGTTTCCTTGGCCTTCTATTTTCCAAAAATAGATTTATTTGCTCATAAAAGTTATATTTTTCATTTTAACACCGTTTAAGTCAATTTGTGATCTAATTGGGCCCTAAACCAACCTTGGGCCTTAAAATTTTGACATCATTAGGGAACGAGGGCTCGGGTCGTAAGGGGTATAAAGTGCAGTGCCTACAAATGCCCCTCTTTTGATTTGTGAGCTTCGCTAACGGAATCAAACGAATAAGAGACGAAAAATTTTGTTTTGACGTACAGCTCTGGCCTAACCCGTCCATATGGCGCACAACATGCATACATGGGGTAGGGTGTAACTCCATAGAGTCGAGTGGGATTTGTATGTCCAAATTCCCACTCCTTGCTTGGGAAATGAGCAATAGCGGGTTCATTATCCCAGAACCTGTTTTGCCATTTGCAAGCAAAAGGCGAGTGACTCATTATCCTAGAGTCACTTAAAAACAAAAACAAACAAGGCCAATGACTGCAACCATCAACCAAATAAACAAGGTTCTCTTATGAGCTTAAAAGGATATATCCCTGTGGTGTCCATCCGAGGCTCTTGCCTGAAACTTCTCTGGGTGGCTTACGCCTCTGTGTAACACTTGTCTTCTCCATCTTTATCTCTATATCTTCTGGTGAGGCTCTTACCTCGGGATGACCTTGGTCTCTGTCTCTGTCTCTGTCTCTATCTCTACCTTTCCAACTATGCCTGTATGTTCAATTCCCTCGGGATATGTGCACAAATTTGTATTCTGATCTGTTCAACTGTTATGTGGCCGGTGCCTACATATTCAATTCCCGTAAAATATGTGCACAAGTGGCCTTGGTGTTCCGACCCACGAGGGAGTCTCGGGTGAAGAATCCACTGATGGAAAATAACATGTTTGTATCGCATACAAAACATATGCAGCGGAAAACTAATGGATCTACTTCATTCGCAATTGATAACATGTGCTATGTAAAGTTCAGAATATAAGAATAAGAAAGTGTACCTTGGTATGGTGAATTTCAAAACCAAAGATGAAAAGCACTTGAAAACACTTTTAATCTTCACTCCAATTCCACTTGATACCCAAGATGTATGGTCTTTCAATCAATTATGTGTGTATGTTCTAGAGAGAATATGAAGGAGTAACTTACACCAACATACAAACCATTTCATATTAATAAAATTCTGTATGTTTCTCTCCACATAACTGATTATCTAATTAGGCTAGCCTTTTGGACCTTCCCAATTGGGCTTTAGTATGTGGCTTGGAATGAGATTAAAAGGGAACAAATAAGACTATAGCTCTAATGGGCCTTGGGCTTTTTTGTCAACTCTTGACAAGTCCAAAGTTACCATTAATTATATTTAATACCACTATATAAATATAATTGCACTCTAGGCCTTATTAATAATTATTTCCCAAGACTTTATTGTACATGCAACCTCTTCATAAAATATTTGTAGTAATACAAAGTCATGAAATCCAATTTGTGAATTACTACATTTTAATCCTTGAATACTCGATTTAATCCTTTTAATTTATTCATCATATATTTATGAAATCCAATTTCATAAATATATACTTTAGTCTTACTAAAGTGGTTAGGCCTAATTCTCTGAATAACTGAACCCATTAAACTTATCTCAAAAAAATATTTTATATCTCTGTTAAGAGACTATGAATTCCATTTTGAGAATATATGTTCTATCAACACTAAATGTGGCTGCCCAACATACTGAAATTTGATCGTTATTTTATATCTCACTCCTGATATATCAAAGCAACCTACACTTCATGATCAGGTCCATTATTCTCTCAGGATTAAGAGTTCATGTGAATAAAAGTCATGAGATTTATTATTCAATTGATAGTCCTTAGGGAAATAATAAATCTCACAACGGTCCAGTTCAATATGTCTTAACTCTTAAAACAAATCAACTAGAAGTCTTCACTTCCATGATCAAGACAAATCATCTTAGTTAATATGTTATAGTCTTCGCAAATGAAATGCCCAATTTCATCACTGATTACGAACCAAAATTCTGAGTTTGCAAAGAACTTGTGATCCATATCTTCTGTGACTAAATCACATAAATCACATACTATGCATCTCATGGACTATCTAATAATGTCTGAATATTCATGTTACTATTATTTTAGATAAGAATAAAGCAACTTTATTAATCACAATATTAAGTCATACATCATTTAATACATAATGTCATACATAATATCATACATGGCATCTTACAATAGGATTTGAGGGCACTAATCCTAACATCCACTAGGGATGATGAAAGACTCACTAGGGAGTATGATTTACTGAGAAGTTTTGGTGACTCGCAGGGGAGCCTTCTTGGTATGTAGTTTACTGGGGATGGTAAGCTGCTAAGAAGTGTGTTAATGATTGTGACCTACGAGGAAGTCTTTAGTAATGTGTGGTTCACTAGGGAAAATTCTTCTTTCTCTTTATGGCTCACTGGGGAACTTGTGTTGATTCAACCCATGAGGGGGTCTTGTCAGCTCCATAGGGAAATTTCTTCACAACTCACGCGAAGAAAGGGGGGAGGGGGGGGGGGGGGTTGCCTTTATGCCTTGGACCTACAAGGGAGTCCTTCCATGATATTGTACTTTACTAGGGATTTGGTTGATGGTCTAAACTCACGGGGGAGTTTCCTTAGTAACTTCTGAATAGCTGAGGGGTGCTTTTGATGCTTTCCATTCATTGGGGATGCTTTGAGGGTCTTTGTGTCCTTTACCCAACTGAGGGTATTTCTGTCATTTTAGTTCATTCTTGAATTTTCTTTTTCACTTCCTACCTTCTGGGATTCCACTAGGGACCTTTAAATTTTTTTATTATTAAACTACATGTAGCTTAGTGGGGGTCTAAACTACATGTTGTTTAGCCACTAGATGTATTCCTGCCCCTTCATTCTCTTCATCTCCCTCATCTCTTTGCATTTTCTCCTACTCTCTAACTTCCATCTTTTTTCTTTACAAAACTCCCTACCTCTCTCTCATTTCCTCTCAAAATTTGATTCTTCTCTCTTAAATCTTCTCATCTGAAACTTTCTCCCTCCCTCAACTCTCACATCTTCTCTATGGCACCTAAGTTAATAAACCGAGAAAGCCTCTTGTGTGCTCTCTAGTGATTCCTTCAACCTCACGCGTTGGAATGGAATATTGAGGCTGAATGAGTCTCCTCCATTGACATACAGGCCACAATATCATCTTTCAAAGGGCGTGAGGATTGGATCAGTAAGTTTTTCAAAGTTTTCTCATTTTCTAGTTTTTCTTTGATCTTTCGTTTTAGTCTATTTTTGGACATGTAAATGCTTAGGTTTTGTTGTGGGATGGGTTTAGATGAAAACCTGATACCTTAGGAGGGGTAGGAACATGTTTAGGATGAGCTTTGATTGAAGTATGCTTGAAAATGTTAAAGAACGACCCACTATTTGTGTTCATGCATACGCGTATCTATTCTTGAGTTCACATGTACACAGTTTCCAACCTGCGTATGCGTGCTTGGTGCTTGCGTACACAGACACAAGCCTGCGTGCACATGTTGCTAGTCAGGAATCCCATTTTAACTTATGTTTTATCTGTTTCTTATCCAAATGCAAATCTAACACCCTTTTTCATCCTTTTGCAGACTTTGCCCCCATTTTTAGGCAGGGGAAGCACCAACCATGTGGCAGCATGGTATAAGGTCCTTACTACGGAAACAATGGCTCACATTTGTCCAACGGGCTTCAAGCCAATCATTCGCTTACTACTGGAGAGATCTACCAGTGCGATTCTGGTGCAATCCTTGGCTAAAAGGTGGTGGGACACAACCCATACCTTCCACATTGTTGATAGGGAGATGATTGTGATTCCCCACGATTTCCACTACATGACCAGCCTTAGGTGTGATGGGTGCTCACTATAACTATAAATACTAAACGGAAATGACTTAACACCTTAATTACATTCTACTATCATTACTAAAGAAGACGTTTATTAACATTTATATATTATAAAGTATTAAATTGAGTAACAAAATATTGAATAGAATAAGAATTTCTGTTCATATATCTTACTCCACTTATAGAAAAAATAAAGGGCTTGGCTTGTGTCCAGTGAAAGTTTTCACTGGACACGTTGGATGATGGACATGTGTCCACTCTTGGACACGTGTCCAAATCTTGCCGTGTCCAGTGAAAATTTTCACTGGACACAAGCCTCTCCCAAAAATAAAATCCATATAGACCAATGTTGGAACTTAATTTTGGCTACTTATTTGACCATATGAAGATCTTTGTTTGTTTGCTATCAACCATAATTATTGTGTTGATAACTATATTCATGTAGGTTTATTTGTCTAGGCTTGTTTCTATCATTTTTCACTTATGTGCACAAAGTTTTCATGTACAACTGGATTTTCTACTATTTCAATAATCATAAATGCTTGTATAAAATAATAATAATAATAATAATCATCATAAATGATGAGGTTTATCCTTCAGCGTTCCATTGCGAGGATTTGCATTGGCAATGTGTAGCTTGGAAGCTGGCAATCATTATTAATACTCCAAATACCAACAATTCCCAATGCTGCTAACTACTTTTACAAAGTGCGTAATAATATTACACTAAGTTAATTATTTTTTCTCTCTTTTATGCATTTTCAAAAAGTTAATTTGTTTGGGATTGCATTGTGGTATAACTTATTTATATTGTTACAAATTTTAAATTTTTTTTTTTATTTATCTGTTAACCGTCATTTTTTTTTATATGTTATTATTTATCTTTTATGTGCAATATTATTCTCTAGGTATAACTCAGCACATTCATATAATGAAAGTGTTTTTCATGTGACTAGAAGAAAGATTTGGTAAATTTTGATTCATAAACTTACTTCTTTCTCATATGAAAGATAAAAAATTATAAGGACCATAGTTTAGAAAAATAAAGTTAGTGTTGATTATATGTTTAAACATAACTATAAGCGCAACAAGGAAATGACTTAACACCTTAATTCTATTCTACAATCGTTACTAAAAAAACAATTTTATTAAAATTTATTTATTATAAAGTATTAAATTGAGTAACAAAGTAATGAATAGAAAAATAAAAAAGTTAAGATTAAGGATTTCTGTTCAAATATCTTACTCCGCTTGAAGAAAAAATGATGTCCATATGCACCAATGTCGAAACTTAGCTTGGCAGTATGTTAGGATTGTTGATAGCCTTTTTCTTATTTGATAATTCAATAGGAGGAGTGAGGAATTGAATATTGCACGTCTTTGTTAAAAATACTAAGATGCTAGTTAAGCTGTAAGTAGAGCTGTCCAACTAGTTGAATGACCCAACTAGTTAGAAATACTAAGATGCTAGTTAAGCTGTAAGTAGAGTTGTCCAGCTAGTTGAATGACCCGACCAAATTGACTAGACTCGCCCAACCCGAAGCTCAACGGTCGGTTCCAATACCTGAGTCAGTCACATGTGGGTCTAACTACTACAAAAACCAAAGTTTCGGTTCAAGTGCCGGTGTAAAAGTTTGAAAACCGTAGCAACTGACACAACTAAAACTACTGCTCCATAAAAAAAAAAAAAACTACTACTCCATCTGCAGATTTAATTTCACTTTCACGTGGGCGGGTAAGTTTCTCCATGATGGAAAAGGAATTTTGTGTTTCGTCATGTCAGTGGGCAGTAGCTATTCACCACAAATTAACTATAAAAAAAGTTTTGTCAATATAGTAGCTATACACCATAAAATTAACAATAAAAAAAATTGTTTGAATCAATGTTAGTACTTAGTATGCAGTAGCTATTCACATTAGTTTGAACTTTGAATCAATGTTAGGTAGTAGCTATTCACGTGAGCATTAATGACTTTTTTCTATTGAAGATGTTGGGCTCAACGCAATTTAACCTTTATAACCAAATAATAATAATAATAATGACTCCTATATTCCTAGTCCCAATCTCAGACTTTTTCTTTAAAGTTCAAACCGTAGCTTGACTCTTCCCTATCATCCATCACCATTGCTGACGAGTTTCGCTTCCTGTTTGTTACCATGTGTTGGGACTCCTCTCTCTTTATCTTCTCTCATTTCTCTTTTTATCTTTGTTCCAAGCTCATAGATATTTGAGGTTTGCTACTTTTATGTTTGATTTCTCTCTCTTTCTCCATTTCAAGCTTTTTCTTTGCTCGATTTTTCCCTCTTTTTTCTTTTCCTTGAAACTGATCACCATACAAATCCAACTTGCCAAACCGAAGAACCGAGAAAAACAGTTTTGACCGACCATTCAGTTGACAATGGGTGAGAAATTTGTTCACCTGACTTGAGCGGGTCGAGTGACAGTTTGACCCCAAACTCAATCCGCCCAACCTGTGGACAACCCTAGTAGTAAGGCTCTTGACATTATTGATATCCAATTTTTTAACAGATCTTTCATCTCATTTAACAAATAAAGTGGGATTGGCTGATAATTAAATACACTATGTTATATGTTTTAAGGTCTACTTGGAGGTTTAGAAAGTCCATTCTCCAACAATTGCTTAGTTTAGAAATTTTTTGCATATGCTATTTATGAAATGTATATTAAGTGTTAACAACAAACCTATGCCAAGAACCAGATAATTATTTATTATTCCATTACACGAATATAATATCTTATTCACACTTTTTCTATAATATTTTTGTCTCTTCATATCATGCTTCGTGATTGATACAAAATTATTTCCCTTTTCTACTGACAGGGGTACACTACAGAAAATTAGTCCACAATTCCTACATGTT
Source organism: Lithocarpus polystachyus (assembly GCA_033629205.1). Lineage (NCBI taxonomy): Eukaryota > Viridiplantae > Streptophyta > Magnoliopsida > Fagales > Fagaceae > Lithocarpus > Lithocarpus polystachyus. The sequence continues at coordinate 77,962,199 of CM066165.1, forward strand.
TTGATTGCTCTTGCTTTAAATTCTTAAAGTAAATCGAATTACATGAATCATGTGTAGAATTTAAGTTATGGCACTTAGGAACCTTGGCTAAAAGAAGTTATGGTACTTAAGAAATCCTACCTTTTTAGCCGTCACATAATAGTACGAGAGTTCTGGTTGTTATACAGAATATCATATACATAATAATATGATAAACCAGCTTGATAAGTTGGCCAAACTATTGATTGTATTTTACATTAATTTTGTTTGGCCCTTGTTGTTGTTCACTTTTAGTACTGATAGATGAGACACTTAAGTCTTGTTTAGTTGCTGAGTAATAATTAACTCATCACTCATCACCTTATCACTCATTTTTTATATCTTAAAAATCTCCAAAACACTTCCGCCTTTATTTGGCAACTAAACCCACTTTTGTTTTTTTTGCCTAAAAACTCACAAATACACTCACCTTTTTTTGTAGGAGCCACGAACTGATCACTGTGCAGTGCACACAGTTAGGTTATTCACGGATTGAACCCAAATTGGTTTTGGCTTTGCACTTTCCTCTCTCAAGTCTCAACCACAAATCTCATCTCTTACCTCATTCTTTTTGTTAAAATCTTTTTGGCAGTACACTAGAGAGAGAGAGAGAGAGAGAGAGAGAGAGATGGGAAACAATGACAATCTTCCTCTTTTTGTAACAAAGTCAGCAAAGGGGCCCGATCCTTTTCCAATTCTCTACACTTTCAATTTTCGTGGGAATATGCTTGATCTCTGTATATAGACTGACCCACATATCAAAAGAAAAAGAAGCTGGAAGATGGGCTTGGATGGCATTGTTTCTCTCAGAGCTTTGGTTTTGTTTTTATTGGTTTTTCACTATGGTTGTCCGATTGAACTCCCATATATCGTTACACTTTTAAAGACCGCCTCTCTCTCAGGTACATATGAATATCTCCCTCTTTCACATGTTGTTTAACATGTGTAAGAACATATGTTCTGGGTGCCTGTTGACAGAAAAGGGTCGGTCTTGAGGTTCCAGATCGGTGTTGAAGCGGACTGGCGCGGCAGAGCTGATGGAGCGGCGGAGCTGATGATGTTCAGAGGCCGGCGCTGGAGCTTCAAAGGTCGGGAAGGATTTTGGAGCTTCGTCTACCGTTAGGACGTGCCATGGGTTTGGGAGAGGAGAAGAGAAGCTTTGGTTAAGAGGTGAGCTTCCTTTTGTGCTATGATGAGAGAGCGAATAGGGTTGGTCGTCTCTATTTGGCCTGTGACCGTTGGGAGGAGTGTGGGAACTGAGCCAGTGATGGGACAATACAATGCCGTGGGGCCCATTGTGGTTCAACTATTTACAACTTCGCCCCTGAAACTCAGTTTTGGTGTTTTGAAAACAAGTTTTTGGCTTCCTAAGAGCATCCACAGCAGTGGAGCTAAAAATTTAGCTTTTTAGCTCCACCAAAAGTTACTTTATCTATTTTAACTACACACATGCTGCAGTAGTGGATCTATTTTAGCTTTCAACACAATAAAATAATATAAACATCACAATAAAATAATATATCCACTACAATAAAATAATATTTCCATTATAATAAATAACAATCACAATCACCTGCAACCGCCACCGCTACCACAGCCGCTGTCACTGCCGCCACTGCCACCACCGTCGCCGCCACCACCGCCGCCACCCATTCTCAATACCCATTCTCAGAAAATTCCCAAACTCAATACATTCCTGCAAACAGAAAATTCCCAAATCATTGCATCTAAAAATTCCCAAATCATTCTCATCTCAGAAAATTCCCAAACTCAATACATTCCTGCAAACAGAAAATTCTCAAATCATAACATCTAAAAATTCCCAAATCATTCTCAATACCCATTCTTTGCATCTAAAAATTATTGCAACTAAAATTATACCCAAATCAAAAAATTATCTACTCTAATTGTTTTAGCAGAACAGAAAAGAGAGTGAGGGAGTGAGGTACTTACTTAAGTGGGTTTGGTGGTTGTGATACGGCGAAGAACGGTGGGCCGGCGGAGGAGTGGGATGGCTGGGGCTGATCGGCGGAGGAGTGCGGCGGCTTGGGATTGCTGTGGGTAGACAGGGGAGGCTGGTGGGACGGCGAGAGATGAGAGCTTGAGAGATGAGCTGGTGGGACGGTGGGACGGCGAGAGATGAGGGATTGAGAGATGAGTTGGTGGGACGGTGGGACGGCGAGAGATGATGGCTTGAGAGATGAGCTGGTGGGACGGCGAGAGTTGAGGGCTTGAGAGATGACCGGCAGGGACGGTGGGACGGCGAGAGATGAGGGCTTGAGAGATGAGCGGCTGGGATGGCGACGAGAGATGAGGGCTTGAGAGATGAGCGGCTGGGACGGCGAGACGGCGACGGCTGGGACGGTGGGACGGCGAGACGGCGAGAGATGAGGGCTTGAGAGATGAGCGGCTGGGACGGCGACGAGAGATGAGGGCTTGAGAGATGAGCGGCTGGGACGGCGAGACGGCGACGGCTGGGACGGTGGGACGGCGAGACGGCGACGGCTGGGACGGTGGGACGGCGAGAGATGAGGGAGCTTGAGAGATGAGAGCTTGAGAAGAGAGTGGTGTCTGAGATTGAGAGGAGAGTGATTTGAGAGGAGAGAGTGACCGAATAAAAGAAAGGAGAAAAAAGAATCGGGGGATTAAAATAGAATTTTTTAATTATAGAAGAGTGCTACAGTGCACATCTATAGATAGATGTGCACTGTAGCACTTTAGCTATATTTTTAACTTTTGCCTCCACTGCTGCAGCCCCTCTTTTATGTTAAACATCTATAATTTTAGCAATATAACTATTTAGCACCACTGCTGTGAGTGCTCTTAGTTTTCTAGTTAATTCAAAAAACTGAAAAATGAGTTAAGAAAATGTTGCCAAACAGAGTTTGCTTACGTGGAGCCCATCAATATTGAGTAATGAGATTTCAAAACTAAGATATAAGTGATGGAAATAGGGGTGTCCAAACACCACCATTTTTCTCAGAAAAAAATGTTAAGTTGACAGAATTAATGCTATCCTCAACAGCAACAATTTCACTATCATCCTCACCCTGTAAAGTGACTGATTCAAATATTCAACAACTTAGAGCATATGCATCAGCTCAGCTAAAGACTTGCAAAATAGAAAAAGGGGCAGTTTTTACACATTTTGGCCCAAAATACACCCACATCAGATCGTGCAAAGTTGTGCATTTTTGCACATTTGCTACAATGCACGGTTACTGTAGCCCTTGCATTCATTATTTTACTAATTTTTCATTCGCACCATTTTTTCTCTCTCTTTTCCGTTCCCAACTGCCTCAGCCTCTTCCTCTTCTTTCACCTCAGATTCACACAAACACACCCACACACAGACTCATCCAACCAAATCATCACAGAAACACACCCACACACAAACCAACACAGACAAAGCCGAGGGAGGTTGGATCGGCCGGTGAAGGATCTGGGTCGAGAAGGATCGGCCGGTGAAGAAGGATCGGCCAGTGAGGAAGATCGGGATCGTGGATTGGCCGGTGAAGAATGATCGTGGCCGGTGAAGATCTGGATCGTGGATCGGTGAAGAGGTTTGGGTCGAGAAGGATCGGTCGGTGAAGAGGGGCTGGATCGTGGATCGGTGAAGAGGTGCTGGATCGTGGATCGGTGAAGAGGTCTGACGTGGCCGGTGAAGAAGGCCTCTGGATCGTGGCCGGTGAAGAACGATCGGCCAGTGAAGAGGTCTGATCGTGGCCGGTGAAGAACGATCGGCCGGTGAATGGTCTAGATCGTGGCCGGTGAAGGAGGATTTGCCGGTGAAGAGGTCTGATCGTGGTTGGTCGGTCTGGGTAGGGAGATGGGTTTTGGAGTTTCTGAGAAAAAATGAGTAGCAGAACAGAGAGAGAGAGAGAGAGAGAGAGAGGCGAGATAAAAAGAGAGAGAGAGAGAGATGGGAGATAATAAATCAGAACAGACGGGGTAGAGAGAAATAGGGTGCGCGCGGGTTGCTGAGGAAAATAATAAAAAATTGGGTAAAATTAATATTTTATTAAATAAATGTGTAGAATAGATTAACTGATGTGGGTGTCTTGTAAAAATGAGCGTGTAAAATAGAAAAAGTAAGTTTTAAACTTGTAAAATGCAAAAAATTTTACACGGACTGATGCATATGCTCTTAAGCACCCAATGAAAACAATCAAATCATTAGTTTTATATTCCTAGTCAAACTTGTTGGCGTATAGACTTGAATTGATTGGGCGAGTCAACAAGTCTTAGGGCGAGTCAACAAGTCTTAGGCCATTCATGGGCTAAAAGAATTAATGTGAGGAGAAGGTCACTTTAGAATTTAAAAAAATCAACAAGTCTTACACCAACTGCAATTTGCATAGTTTTGGACACACCATTTCATTTCTTTTTTCTTTTTTTTTTTCGTTATAACGTAACCCGAATCACTACTTTATGCGGCAATAAAATTAAGGATTGTCCATTAGAGCATCACATCAGCCTATTTATTTCGCAAACTTTTCATTTATTTCGCACAAAAAAGAAAAAAACTATTTTTTTTATTTTATATATCTATTTTTACAAAACATCCACATCAACTTATCTATTTTACGCATTTATTTAATAAGATATTCCTTCTTTTACAATTTTTTATTATTTTCTCACACACTGCCTCTCTCTTTCTCTGAGACCTAACCATTATCATCATCATTACCCTGATCGGCGAACAGACCCAACCATCATCATCACTCAATCCGAAAACCAAGATTGGAAAACCAACTGAAACCCATTCAAGATCAGAAAACCAACCCATTCAAGCCGGCAGAAAACCAACCGAAACCCATTCAAGTTCAGAAAACCAACCCATTGACACTAATAAGAAATAACCCATTCAAGCCGAAACTCATTCAATTCGAAAGCCAAATCATCACCCACCCAACCCGAAACCCACTAATCAAACCCAGGTAGTAACGAACTTCGCAGACATGGGAATCAAAGACGACTTTCTTCGCGACAACTACCAATACGGCTTCGAGAAGCCCTCCGCGATTCAGCAATGTGCCGTGGTTCCGATTCTCCAAGGCCGAGACGTCATCACTTAGGCCCAGTCCGGTATCGAAAAAACCTTCATTATTGGCCTCACTGTTTGCCAAACCGTTGATAAAAGAGAGACTAGAGATAAAAGAGAGAGAGGTGAGAGCGAGAAGCTAAAAATGAGAGAGTGAGGTGAAGGAGAGAGAAAAAAATGTAAAATAATAAATGCAAAAACTACAATAATCGTGCATATATGCACGGTTATTGTAGCAATTATGCATAAATGCATAATTTTACACCCATTGATGTAAGTGTTTTTTTGAGTCAAAATGTGTAAAATGGATAACTTTTTTTATTTTGCAAGACTTTACGCATGCTAATGTAGTTGCTCTTAGTATGACATAAAAACATGCATGACTGGAATTTGAAAGTACATAAGCAGTAGATCTTATAAATCACTGTTCAGACTTCAGCCACAGCAACCTTCAATTTCGTTGTCAAAGAGTTCAAATTCTTTTCAGGAAGCAGGGTGTTTAGCTAGCTAATTCTTGGTGCGAGGACAAAAATAGTTCTTTAGGGACACGTATTTTTGCCACATACTTTAACACAATTTGCACATTTATTCATTTGTGATTAAATTACATTATTCATGAGAACCATTTGACAACAAACAAAACTTTACATGTGTTAATATTTTCTATATTATACGGAGAAATGCGAGTCTTTTGGCTAAAATTGCAAAAAATAGAGTTTATTGTTGTTATAGGTGCCGTTCAAAGTTATTAGGTAAAATGAGGAGAAATACTGAATTTTGGCAATGGTGTTGCCGAAATTGCAAGAAAAAGTAGAATGTGTCAAGGGAGAGAGAAAATTGAATTTCGGTAATGGCATTGCCGAAATTCTTGTCCTGCCCATGCTCGAAATGGAAATCAATTGTGGCAATGGCATTGTCGAAAATGGGAGGAAAAAAAAGAAAAAAAAAAAGAATTGTGGCAACCAAGTTGCCGAAAATGGAGGGAAAAAAAATGCTACGTCCACAATATTTTTCACAACAAATTACAGGTGGTTAGTTATTATTGGTTAAAATTTGAACTTAACACTAAGATTACTTTTTTGTCTCAATAATAACAATTAGTAACAACTTGCCACTTAGCATTTGTTGTAAAAATGTTGTGAAAATATTGTGGACGTATTATTTAAAAAAAAATCGTGGTGCTGAAGAAAGAAAAAAAAAAAGGGAAAAAAAAGAAAAGAAAAGAAAAGTGGCAATGGTATTGCCGAAATAGAGGGAAAAAAATTCCCTCTATTTCGGCAATGCCATTGCCACAATAGAGGGAAAAAAAAACATTTTGTCATTTTTTTTTCCCTCTATTTTGGCAATGCCTTTGCCACTTTTTTTTTTCTCTTCTGTTTCAACACCACGACTTTTTTTAAAAATGATATGTTCACAACATTTTTACAATAAATTCTAAGTGGCAGGTTGTTACTAATTGTTATTATTGGGGCAAAAAAGTAATCTTAGTGTTAGGTTCAAATTTGAACCAATAACAACTAGCCACTTGTAATTTGTTATGAAAAATATTGTAGACGTAGCATTTTTTTTCCCCCCATTTTCGACAACTTGGTTGCCACAATTCTTTTTTTTTTTTTTTTTCTCCCATTTTTGGCAATGCCATTGCCACAATTGGTTTCCATTTCGGGCATGGGCAAGACAAGAATTTTGGCAATGCCATTACCGAAATTCAATTTTCTCTCTCCCCTGACACATTCTACTTTTTCTTGCAATTTCGGCAACACCGTTGTCGAAATTCAGTCTCTCTCCTCATTTTGCCAAATAACTTTGAACAGTACCTATAACAATAATAAACTTTATTTTTTGCAATTTTTAGCCAAAAGACTCGAGAAATGCTCCATTTTTCTTGAATTTGGTACCCGTATTAGAATTTAAATTATACATTGTACCAATTATATTATTAAAATCAATAATATATTAATCTTGCGTTATTTATATATTTATTTATAATAAATATCTGCATTATATTTTTGTGTATATCTTGATTTTTTCTAAGATATATTAAAAAACTTTCTCTGCTGTGGTCTATTGAATCTTAATATTATATATTTGTAATCCCACTATCAACCACTGCTGATTTTTTGCAAGTTCAAAATCTTCTAAAATCCCAAGGAATGGAATCAACCACTCTCTCCCTCCGATTGAGAGCAACAATCTAATTATCCCATGGACTTTCTCAAGCTTCTCAAGGAAAAGCACGTGGTGGTTTGTGCTTCTCTTTTTAATGAGACAACGCGCTTAAATTTTAATGTTAATATTAGTGCCTAACGTTAACTCTTTAATGCTCAATTATAGACACCTCCACCTCTTATCTCAGTTCTCTCTACAAGTACCAGCTCTCCCTCTTTCTCTAATTCTCTTAACGGTTGCTTCTTCCCCGTATAGTCAGTCTTTGCATCCCCATGGCTGAAGCATCGGGTAGAGGTAATTTCTTGCGTTTTGGTGATTTTGGGTCTTTTTCTTGGTGATTTGGTTATTGGTTTAAGATTATAGAAAACCACGTAGATAGGGAAGCTTAGAAACAAATGAGTTTAGCAATGTGGCTTGGTTTTCTAAGCTTCACCCATTACCCATTACCCATAACACATTCCTAGACCAAACATGCAGGGAAACAAATCAATTAAAAATTAAAATTTAAGAATCTTCACTGAAAATCAATCCACGCATTGATAAGCAGCAGTGCCATGCCTGGGTGAGAAGTTTTTATTATTGTGGTTTGGGTTTAGCATTAGTTCGTTGACCTTATAGTTCTATTTTATTTTAATGTTGATATTGAAAATGCATAGAAGATGTTTGTAAATATATCTGTTAAAAACTTTGAACTGATGCTAAACTATTTTATTAAGGCTTAAAGTAAGTACTCCTTAAATTTTCACGTTTATGTTCTGATTGTTCTCCGTGTTGAATAAAGTTATGTAATTTAGCAAGAAGATATCACGTTTTTTCTTTTCTTTTTTTGGTTTTACTGGTTATATTGTTGAACATGATTTTGCTAAGGTATATGGAGATCCTCTTGTGCATCCCCGGCAAGAGAGCTAATGAGAAAATGTGAACCCATTTGGTAGGTTTCCTCTAAAATTAAGCCCGCGTGCCTAATCTAATAAGGTGGTTAAATTTTATCTTATTATAAACCTTAAGCTATGATTTAGTATCCAAAAGCACAAAAATGAAAGACCTTTGTTATTGCTTTTACTTGTGAACTGGACAAAGTGATCTGCTGGTTGCCCTTATTGGCTATTGTTTTAGCAAATATCAAATAGGTGAGTGAGAGCACAGCCCTGCACTTATGGGTTGCATGACTCACTTTCTCTTTTATCTAGGAGTCATCACCTGGTTTAGGCCCATGAATCAATTTGGACTATGGAGGTTTAAATACTAGAATTTAGGTCTAGAGTTTGGGTATAGAGATGAAAAGGCGTAAGGCACCCAACTCTGCCCAACTTGTGGGCCAGCCTCTACTAATGTTGTTAGGCCACATTTAAATAAGGATGCTATTAATTAGACTCAAAATCCTAATTTTGTAATTATTATATTAAGTGAAACACAACATCATATCATATAACATAAAAAAAAATAAGTTCAAAATTGAAACCATTCAAATTAAATAAACTCAAATCAATTATTTCTTACGTAATTAATTAGCAATCAAATAAGACAGAATAAAATCATGCAATAAAAATGAAACAAAACATGTCAGATCTTATTTATTATAGAAAAGTCAAAAAGAAAATCATAGCATATATTAATTGTTATTTTCTAACCTAAACTGAGTCAAATAGGATCATCAAGAGTGGAAAATATCATAGTAATTAAATCAAGCAATAAAATCATGGTATCTCCTTCCCGTACATCACAAAGTTGCCCGATAATCAAAATGTGTAGGGAGTGACGTTAATAGATGTAACACAGTAACACTATCTTCATCCTTATAGTTTACCCAAAATTGACAATTGGGTGTTCAACAAGTTAAACGTGTTGAGATGCTCAGCAAAGAGAATTTCAGTGGGTGGAATTTTAGTAAAGACAATTTTGAACGATAAAGGTGACAAAAGGATCAATGAATGGATATTCTGTAAAGACAATTTCAAAGTCGATCAGGTGCTTCCAATTGAGTCCACTGTAAAACTCGTTTATTTTGGTTGAAAAAAATGTGAGAAAAGTGAATCAGCCAAGTTGATTCCAATTTTAGGTCAAGTTGGAGAGGAGGCCCTAGTTGGCCTTCTTATTAAGGTCAAGCAAGTTGTCTTAGTGAGGGACAAACTTACTGAAGCAATTGTAGAGGTTCTAATTTTGCTGAATAAAAGATATTGATGAACAGAAGTCAAAAAGAGCTCTTACATTGGTCAAGAGTTATATGGGCAAAAAGTAGATGATATGGAGCAGCAAATGGCTCGGGAAAGGACATGTTGGAGGAGATGTTTTGGAAAATTAAATTTGAAGGACATGTTGACGAAGGTGAGGCAAGCAACACAAGTTGCAGATGGAGTTATACTTTCAAAGATGTTAGATTTATAGTGCAAAGAGCAATGCTACTTTACCTAGTGATGGAAATTGATGTACCATTACATTTTTTTCAGTAAGTTAGCTGAATGTTTTCTCCCTTTTTAAATTTTTTTTTTCTCATTTTTCTAGATAAAAATCTATAAAATAAATTACTAGGGGGCCTAGTGCATGGTTTTAAATTGAGGGATGATGAAAAGAAATAATTAATGTACATGGGATTCTCTTCTTTAAGTATATAAGCATTGGAGTTGAGAAAAATTAATTTGGATTTAAATATCAATAAACATAACAATATATTACATAACAACAAAAATAAGCATGACAATGGAATTATGGAATATCAAAATGAAGTTGTGATCATAATTAATGATCAAATTACAAGATTATTATTCTACTTTTTCAAAAATGAACAAATATAGGTATATACAATTTATTTTCTCAACATTTAAACATTACATGCGGTGAACTCGTTTTAGACAACTTTTAATGATTTTTACAATTTTAATACTTTTTTATTTATTAATTACTAAATTAATTATGATATAGTCAAAGTTAACATTCCAATAGAATCCTGATCATTAACAAGATGGATTGAGTTTGAAGATAAATAAGTAAGAATATTACCTAGCTAGATATGTAACCTTTTCGTCCGACACAAACCTACCCATCAACCTACCTCCATTCCAATTCCCCTACTTTTTCTTCTTGGTTAGCCAGCCAATTCTCAACCCATCTAAATCATTTAAACTTTTCTTTATCATTTAAATCATTTTTGCTTTTGAAGTTTGAACAAATATCTGTCAGCATTTTTGTGAGTTTGATTTTGCACGTGTGATACAATGACAACTTGGAGTAGTTTCGAAAAACACGAGACGTTGTAGCTCTTTGTTGCTCACAAAAAACATTTTCAAAAGAAATACTTACTTAAAATTTAAAACATTATCTAATGTTCATAGTTAGATCCATAGTTACTTGCTGTAAAAATAATTAATTCACTTTTGGATTTGGAGTGGATATTTTATTTTCAATGTGCACAATATACATGTTTTAGAGACCTCCCCGCTTTTAATTAGTGTCAAGTAAAACAATCAATCTCATTAAAAAGAAAAAGATTTAAAAACATTATGATTATTCAAATATCAATAAAGTTAACTTTGTAAAAAAAAAAAAAAAAATCAAAAGTGTATCATTTATCTCACCATAAACTATATGAAAGTTTTCATTTAAGAATTGAATTAAGAGATATCTTAAATGTAAATTAATCTCTATAATTTAGAATTTATGGTAAGTGCCAAGCAAAAAATATAATTTATGGTAAGTGATAATCTTTTAAGGTATATAAAATTATTAGATTTTTAGCTCCAAGTCTTATACTTCATGATTAATCAATCATTGTATATTTTTTTACAATAATTTTTTTAGGTTTATCATGTTGCATTATGCTTCAAAACTAATAGGAGAAGAAAATACTAAATTCAAAAGTAATGATCACAATATAACAAAAATTAATATTGTTCTTCACAAATGAATAAACATATGTTATACCTTTATTTCTCCTACATTAAAACATTTATCAAGGATAATACATATCAAGATAACATTAAATATTTTTACAAATTTAATACCTTTATTTGTATTATAATTAATTACTACATAAATTATGACATGATCAAAATTAGTTTTTGATGATACTAAGAATCAACTCAGTAAGCTGCAGGGCCTTCGCGAGCTCTGAACCAACCTGTACAAACGAGAAAGAACCTCAAAGGGGAGTACCGGCGTGGTACCGGCCAACGATCCTCCGATGGTTAAGTTAGTATTGCTCACAACTCTAGAGTGCCAGAGTCGGGTAGGAGTATTATGCGTACCTGGATTCGTGAGGGCTCAGAGTATTTATAGTAGTGTAGGGCCTGAGCCGAGGCGTACTTAGGAAGATATCCTTTTACCGGAATTGCCCTAGAATAGCGTGTTGGGCAAGACATCCCTGTGGAGAGCAATCGTGCCAGGCAAGATACCCGCACAAGCAGAAGCGTATGCAATAAGATTCCTCTCCTTGTGGAAGCGTACGTGACAAGATACATGTTGGTCCCTTCACCTTCACGCCGTCAGCTATCCGTCCCGTCGACTCTAGTAGGCTACACCACCGGGATGCGCTGGAGCCGTCGGCTTTGGCTGACGGGAGCGGGGGACGTCAGCCTTCGGCATGCCGTCAGCTTGATAGGGGCTGACGGTACCACCAAGATAACACCCCTATCAGTTGCCCCCTACTCCTCAGTCCCGTCAGTCCTAGTTGACGGATTGGGGAGTATATCGTGTGGCAGACAAGGCATTAATGGCTAGTCCCCTCGAGCAGCCCTAGTGTCAGAACACGTGTCCTGGGTCGACTGGCTTGTAGCTGGACGAGGATGTCGCTTCGTCTTCCACGCCCAGATCCTCTCCTATATATATGTTCTGGTTTCCCTCATTTCCCCTCCTTATTTCATTTCTGCTGATCAGAGAGAAGCCGTCAACCTAAAGAGTTCGAGATCACAATCGCGTTCCCATCCTCGTTTGTTAGTCGATACCGTCAACTTCACCGAAGCCTTTTAACTTGGTGAGTTATTTTTTACTCTTATTTCTCTTTTATTTAATTGCATACTGAACTTTTGGAAGGAGTTTTAATGGAAAGGTCGTCGCTTGGGTTCTTAGACCACCCCCGTCGCTTGTAGGTAGTAAGATGTCTAAGGAGGCGTCGAGTGAACAGTCGTTAGTCCGCGACGGAGCGGGCTACGACGAGGTCTTCCGGTCAGGCCACGAGCTCGGGGAGGACTCCTCTTGGTCATCGGAGAGTGGGTCGTCAGCCTAATCTTCTGACGGGGGAATGGAAATCCATAGAGGAGGTGGGATGGCCGGCGAAGTTGGTGACGACAGCGCGGAGAGCGAGGGTGACGAGGCTTCAAGTGGGGGTGACGACACCTTGGACAGTACGTCCGGAGGTTCTGGGGACGACCGTCCATTCATCCTTCCCAAGGAGTGGACGGTTAACCACTTTTTGCCGACGATGACGGATAAGGTGTTTAACTCACTGCGGGCACGTTATCAAATTCCAAACGATATTCGAATCTGTCTTCCCTAGGAGAGGGAGAGGTGTTACTCCAGGAAGACTGCTGACGTTGGCATGTACGATGCCATGTTCGCGGCAGGATTGAGGTTGCCCTTGACGGCGCTCTACCATCAGCTGGCAAACTACCTCGGGCTGTCCGTCAGCCAGATTGCCCCCAACGCCTGGAGAGTGTTCATAGGTTTTAAGATATTGTGGGGTAGTCTAAGTGGGGGGCACCGTCAGTTAACCCTTGACGAGTTCTTCTAGTGTTACTGTCCATACCACATCGCCTCGTCCTAGGGGATTTACCATTTCTCCGCGAGGAAGAAGGAGCTGAGGTTGGTGTCGGACATGCCTGACTCCAATAGGAATTGGAAGGGTAGGTATTTCTTCGTGGAGGGGACGAATTGGGTGTGCCGTGAGGAAGAGTGGGGGTCGATTCCTCAAGGTTTTGACAACACCTGGGCTTTCGTCAGGGAATCAGGTCGTCGCTGTCAGCCTTGCTTATAGGTTTATTTATCCCAAGGTTTTTACCCGTCTGCTTTCCTTCTCTTTTTCAGCTCTTGCCCGTCCAGTGATCACAAAGGAGCAGGAAACCTTCATCCTCAAGGTGACGGAGATTCCTTTGGAGGAGAGGAAGTGCTGCGACCTCATCACACCTGACGCCCTCCACGCCTACTGTAGGGGACCCGTGCCAACAGAAGAAGCACGCCATTTAAACAATTTATCCCATCAACATAAGTTTGATTGACCCATTCATTCCCGTCACCTTTACTTAGGCATTTTTACATTTGGTCTCTGTCTTGCAGAGATGGAGACAGCCAAGTTGAGGGCGCAGATTTGAGCCGTCGCTGCGCGCAAGAAGGAAGAAGGAAAAGGGAAGGAGGGGGCGTCTACATCCCTCCCAAAGGCTGTCGATAAGGGCGCGCCCAAGAGGAAGGGTGACGGGACTGGGGATCGTCCAGCGAAGAAACAGACCGTCACTCTCGGAGATCACTCCGCAACGCCCCCGTCCCCCAAATGGGGGGCCGGGAAAGGGTTGATGACGGCCCAAGGTCCCGTCACCTAAGAGGATGAGCGCTGCCTTCTTACCCACAAAGGGTATGCTCTAGAGCGGCTAGACTCCATTCTGGGGAAGAAGGACGCCGATTCTTGCGTCAGCCAGTCCGTGCAAGAGCTGAGGGACTCGGGCCTCTTCGATCTCGCCCGGGTAAGTATGCTCATTATTTTTAATTTGCTTCGTCAGCTTTTTGTGTTATTGGGCTGACGGAAGTTTGGTTTCACAGGCCATGCTTCGTATGAGAGCCATGCAAGTTAAAGGGACGAAGAACGAAGAGCTGCTGGCCCGTTAGAAGAAGCGTATCACAAACCTTACTGATGGGTTGGACCAGTACAAGGACACTTGCCGTACCCTGAACGGAGAGGTGAGAGAGCTGAAGGAAAATCTCGAGGAGGGGACCCGTCAGCTGGAGAAGGAGAGGGAGGTGAAGGTGACGGCGTAGAAGGAGTTGACTTCCCTTTTGGGCCAAGTGGAGACGGCGAAAGCTGACGCCGTCGCTGAGTTCAAGACATCCCAGACATTCATTGACGCCTGCGCCGAGTACTATGGTGACGGGTTTGAGGACTGCCTTAAGCAGGTGAAGTCCCTCTTCCCTCACCTTGACTTGTCGAAGGTGTCCATGGATGATCCAGTGCCGTCAACACCTATGGTCGACACCGTCTTCGTGGGGGATGACGATCTCGGTGAATCTGGGATGGCTGGCAATGACGACGGTGTTGTCCTCGCCCAACCCGCCTTGGACAGGTCTGCTGCTCCAAAGATTCCGTCATCCGACCCTCCCTGTTCTGACGGCATCCTTGCCGGCGAGGCCCAAGGTCTCGAGGTTGCGCCAGACGCCCCAGCCCTTTGAGTTTACAATTTTTTTTGTAAAATTTGTTTCTTCCTTTTGTACATGATGCCCCGTTGTTTTGAGAGCTTTTTGTAAGAAACATTGTTCTTGAAATATAATACTTTATTTCTGTCATTCGTAGTTTACTGCTTCTTTTTACTTTGAGCCTTGTGGATGATCTCTCTGCTTTTTATCACTTCATGGTAATCCAACTTTTGGGCTTTTGATGCTTTTTATAATGAAGCCATAATCTTTTAATTGGGTCATCAACCTTGGATCATGCCTTGGCGAGTTTTAAGGTTACTTTAGGGCGTGGCCGTCAGTTTTTGTGTTTAACGGGCTCATGCCTTTTTATCCAATTAGGGTAGAATTATTGGCTTTTCGAGTCGTCACCTTATGAACCGTCAGCTTATAGGCTTGGCCGGTTTTCACGCTTATCCTTGTAGGATTATTGGCTTCTAAGCCGTCAGCTTTTACGCTTGACGCTTTCATGCCTTGTAGATTCTTTTTAGGACGTTGGCTTCTAAGCCGTCAGCTTTTATGCTTGACGCTTTTATGCCTTGTAGATCCTTTTTAGGATGTTGGCTTCTAAGCCGTCAGCTTTTATGCTTGACGCTTTTATGCCTTGTAGATCCTTTTTAGGACGTTGGCTTCTAAGCCGTCAGCTTTTATGCATGACGCTTTTATGCCTTGTAGATTCTTTTTAGGATGTTGGCTTCTAAGCCGTCAGCTTTTATGCTTGACGCTTTTATGCCTTGTAGATCCTTTTTAGGATGCTGGCTTCTAAGCCGTCAGCTTTTATGCATGACGCTTTTATGCCTTGTAGATTCTTTTTAGGACGTTGGCTTCTAAGCCGTCAGCTTTCATGCTTGACGCTTTTATGCCTTGTAGATTCTTTTTAGGATGTTGGCTTTTAAGCCGTCAGCTTTTATGCCTTGTAGATCCTTTTTAGGATGTTGGCTTCTAAACCGTCAGCTTTTATGCATGACGCTTTTATGCCTTGTAGATTCTTTTTAGGACGTTGGCTTCTAAGCTGTCAGCTTTCATGCTTGACGCTTTTATGCCTTGTAGATTGTCGGTTCTTATACCGTCGACTTTGGTACCTCACATGTTTTGTAACATTTAACAAAATATAGAAGAGACTCTGAATGAACTTCTGAATCTTGCATAATTTTTAAGAAGGGGAAAACATGCCCTTTGAGTTCCCAAAATACATGATAGCAGTTACAAGTAGGGGGTTGCCATTCTATCTTACTGGTAGTACTTCCGTAGGTGCTCGGTGTTCCATAGATGATGCAGCTTTTGTCCTTTCAAAGTTTCCAAATGGTAAGTGCCCTTTCTTTGCCATGACGTGACCCGATACGGTCCTTCCCAGTTGGGGCCGAGCTTTCCTTGCGTGGGGTCTCTGGTGGCGCTCATGATTTTTCTTAGGACAAGGTCTCCGACCTGGAAGTCCCTGTGTCTGACTCGGGAGTTGTAGTGTTTAGCCATGCAATCTTAGTATCATGCGAGCCTTTGTTTTGCTGCCGCTCTTGTTTCGTCGATTAGGTCAAGCTGTAGATGCATGGCATCGTCGTTCCTGCCTTCGTCGTAGGCGTTCACCCTGTGGCTTATGAGTCCTACTTCAGCAGGGATGACAGCTTCACTTCCGTAAGTTAGCCGAAATGGTGTTTCATCGGTAGGGGTCCTCGCCGTTGTTCTATATGCCCATAGTACGCTTGGCAGTTCTTCGGGCCATATTCCCTTTGCCCCCTCGAGCCGAGTCTTGATAATCTTAAGCAAGGATCGATTCGTAACTTCTACTTGACCGTTGGCATGGGGTTGGGCGGGGGAGGAGTAGTGATTCTTTATTCCCAGCCATGAGCAGAATTCTCGGAAGGGGCCGTTGTCGAATTACTTGCCATTGTCCGAGACTAAGAATCTAGGGATCCCAAATTTGCATATGATGGACTTCCAGACAAAGCTTCGCACGTTCTTCTCCTTGATGATGGCCAGAGCTTCAGGTTCTACCCATTTTGTGAAGTAGTCTATACCTACTACCAGGAACCTCAGCTGCCGCGCGGCCGTTGGGAATGACCCCATAATGTCTAGTCCCCATTGAGTGAACGGCCATAGGGCTGTCATGGGGGTCAGCTCTTCGGGCGGCTGTCTGATGGTGTTGCTGAACCTTTGGCATTTGTCGCAGGCTTTGACGTAGGCTTGGGTGTCTTTTTGCATCGTGGGCCAGTAGTATCCTGCTCGAAACAGCTTATGCGCTAATGACCGTGACCCCGAATGATTTTCGCATATTCCTTCGTGTACTTCCCTCATGACATAGTTCGCTTCCTCGGGACCCAAGCACCTTAGGTATGGGCGAGAGAAACCTCTTTTGTATAGGACGTCCTTCATTGGTACGAATCTCGCCGCTCGAACCTTCAGTCTTCTGGTGGCCTCTTTCTCATCTGGTAGGGCGCCATCTCTCAAGTAAGAGATTAATGGCGTGGTCCAGGTATTTTCGGAGCCTATTTCCTGCACATTGACAACGTCTATTAGTGGCGAAATCTGCACAAAGGAGAGCACGTTGTCAGGGACGGTCTTGTGTTCTGATGAGGCGGCTTTGGCGAGGCTGTCGGCTCGCTCATTTTCTTCTTTGGGGATTTGGATTATTTCTGCCTTCAGGTCATCTACCCTTCGCTTCACTTGATCGAGGTATCTCTTCATTTTGTCGCCTTTACACTCGTAGTCTCCGTTCACTTGGTTGACGATGACCTGGGAGTCGCAGTAAACTACCACTCGAGCTGCTCCCGCTGCTTTGACGAGATCGATCCCGGTTATCAAGGCTTCGTACTCTGCTTCGTTATTGGTGGCGGGGAAGTCCAGGTGAATCATGCACTCGACTCGATCTCCTTCGGAGGAGTGAAGTACGACACCTACTCCACCGGCCCGTCTAGTTGACGACCCGTCTGTATGTACACTCCATGGAGGGCATCCATCTGCCCCCTGGTCTTCCGCGCTGGTGAACTCAGCGATAAAGTCAGCGACGACCTGCCCCTTGATGGCGGTGCGAGGGCTGTACCGGATGTCATACTCAGTCAACTCGATTGCCCATAGGGCCAGGCGACCGGCAGCTTCTGGGTGGTACATCACCCGCCGCAAAGGCTTGTCGGTTAAGACGACTATTGTTTGAGCTTGGAAGTATGGCTTGAGCTTTCGGGCCGCTGTAACTAAGGCGAAGGCGAGCTTCTCCATGGGTGGATATCTTTCCTCTGCTCCACGAAATGCTCGGCTGGCATAATACACAGGTCTCTGGATCCCGTCTTCTTCCTTGATCAAGGCCGCGTTGATGGCTGCTGGGGATACAGCCAGGTAAAGGAAGAGCTCTTCCCTTGGTTGCGAGGGACTTAGTAGTGGTGGTGAAGAGAGGTAGGCCTTCAGTTCTTCGAACGCCCTTTGGCATTCGTCTGTCCACTCGAAAGACTTCTTCAGTGTGCGAAAGAAGGGTAGGCACTTATCTGTCGCCCTTTATACGAACCTGTTCAGGGCGGCCACTCTCCCATTTAAGCTTTGTACCTCCTTCATGTTCTTCGGGGGGGGGGGGGGGGGCATCTCCATTATGACTCGGATCTTGTCTGGGTTGGCCTCGATGCCCCTTTGAGACACCATAAAGCCTAGAAATTTTCTCGCCGCCAATCCAAACGCGCACTTTACCGGGTTGAGCTTCATGTTGTAGGAACGGAGGGTGTCGAATGTTTCTTTGAGGTCCTTCAGGTGGTCTTCCTTCCTTCTGTGTTTTACTAACATGTCATCAACATATACCTGAACATTCCTTCCTATTTGGTCGACAACCATCTTATTCATGAGTCTCTGATACGTGGTGCCCGCATTCTTTAGTCCGAACGGCATCACCTTGTAATAGAAAAGACCCTGGCTGGTAACAAATGAGGTCTTCTCCTGATCTGCCACGTCCATCAAGATCTGATTGTACCCTGAAAAGGCATCCGTGAAACTCAGCAGCTGGTGCCGAGCCGTAGAATCTACTAGCGCATCAACTCGTGGGAGGGGGTAGCTATCCTTGAGGCATGCCTTGTTTAGGTCTGTGAAGTCAACACACATGCGCCACTTCCCGCTAGCTTTTTTGACCATCACAATGTTGGCCAGCCAGTCAGGATAGTATACTTCTCGGATGAAACCTGTCTCTCGTAGTTTGCCAACTTTTTCCGCTATTGCTTGATCTCACTCCGGGGCAAATACCCGCTTCTTCTGTCAGACTGGTCGGAAGGTGGGTGATACATTCAGCCTATGTACCATGACTAAAGGGTCGATCCCTGGCATGTCTTCGTGACTCCAGGCAAACACATCTTGGTTCTTCCTGAGGAAAGCCATAAGCACTTGCCGAGCCGCAGGGTTGGTGAGAGCGCTGATCCTGGTAGTCCTGCCTGGCCTGGACTCGTCGAGGGCTATCTCTTCGAGCTCCTCTGCCGGTTCTGCCCCACTCGCTATTCTATATTCATTGCTTGCAAGTGGCTGTCCATTTCCACCATCGCAATGTAGCATTCTCGCGTGGCCACCTGGTCTCCTCGTAACTCCCCTACACCGTTCTCGGTGGGGAACTTGGCCATCAGGTGGTAGGTCGAAGTCACGGCCTTCCATGCATTGAGAGAGGGTCGCCCTATGATGGCGTTGTAGGCGGACGAGTAATCGACGACGAGGAAGGTGACGTCCTTAGTGACTTGCCGGGGATATTCCCCAATTGTGACAGGCAAGGTGATGGCGCCAAGGGGGTATACTCTCGTTCCTCTGAACTCGATGAGTGGAGTGTTGGTAGGTGCCAAGCGCTCTCTGCCGATCCGCATCTGTTGGAATGCCGGGTAATAGAGGATGTCTACGGAGCTTCCGTTGTCAATCAAGACCCGGTACGTGTTGTAGTCCCCTAGTTGGAGGTTGACAACAAGGGCGTCGTCGTGCGGGTGGTGAAGACGTTGGGCATCTTCCTCTCTGAACTCAATGGCAGGGCTGTTGACTCGTGGCTTCTTCTGGATCACGCCCGCGGTTTGGACATTCTGAACTTCCCTGATATAGGATTTTCGGGCCTTCTTCGTTGAGCCGACAGGTGCCGTACTCCCAATGATCATCCTTATGTCCCTTATGGGCGGTCTGGGGCGCTCATTATCTCGGCGGGGAACTTGTTCCTGTCGAGGTGCTTCTGTTCTTTCTCGATTGACGAACCTCTGTAACTTCCCTTGCCTAATCAGGGCTTTAATCTGCTGCTTCAAATCGTAACAGTCGGCAGTGTCGTGGCCGTGGTCCTGGTGGAAGCGACAGTACTTGTCCTCGGATCGTCTATTGGGGTCCCCCTTCAGTTTTCCAGGAAACTTCAGGGACCCTTCGTCCTTGATTTGCATCAGGACTTGGTCGATCGGAGCCGTCAGCGGAGTGAAGCTTGTGAACTTCCTAGTGGGGGGCTTTGGTCGCCTGCTGTCTCAGCCTTCTCCTGTCCGAGACGTCTTTCGCCCCTTGTCTTGTCGCACGTCCTCTTGTCTTTCCCTCTTCTTGGGGGGCTTCTCTTCCCGGGCCAGTAATGCATCCTCTACATTAATGTACTTAGTTGCCTTGTAAAACACGTCCGACATAGTTTTCGGGTCATTTTTGTATAGAGAAAACAAGAATTTATCCTTCTGTAGCCCGTTTGTGAATGCGGCGACTTGTATCTTATCGTTCGCTTCATCGATCGAAAGTGCCTCTTTGTTGAAGCGGGCTATGTAGGATCTGAGCGTCTCATCCTCCCGTTGCCTAATGTTTATCAAGCACGCGGTGGATTTTTTGTACCTGTGTCCCCCAATGAAATGCGTAGCGAACTGAGCACTCAACTCTCTGAAGGTACCGATAGAGCCGGGCGTCAGCCTGCCGAACTAGGTCCTTGCGGAGCCTTTCTCTAAGTTGGATGTGTGATTGGATGTATTTAATTTAAAGTCAAGGGCCGTTGGCTTGATCTCGAACAAAATTGAAGGAAAATCTGTAGCTACTTTGATTTGAAGAAGTAGGAATGAGCTTGATTTTGAGGAAGCAAGGGTGCTCTTTAGGACTTAAAGATGGCTCTCTATTTTGGCAGTGTCAATAGCATTTTTCTCTCTCTATTTCCTTGTCCTTTTCTCACATGAGAAGCCTCTATTTATAGGCAACTCAATAACATTTGATTTGGAATCTTGTCTCAGCATTTATTGAGAGTTAATTATATTATGAATTTAATTTGATTTTCCATTGAATAAGAACCTTCAACATGAGTCTTTTCTTCTGATGTTGCCACATGGTTTTCTTCATTTGATGTTGCCACATGGCTTGATTTTATTTGCTAATTGTCCACATTATTAATTGAAAATTAATTTGATAAAAAATACTCAATCATGATCAATTGGACAGTTGTGGATACATCATAAAAATTTTGATGTCTACAAAAACCCCACTTCAAGATTTGGTTTTGCATCTTTTTGATGCAAGGAAGACGAGGTTTGAAGTATTTTTTTAGTTTTTTATTTTTTTATTTTATTTTATTTAGTGGACATGGTTTATGGGTAGACAAGGCCTTCACCCATGTGAATGTGAAAAATGGGCTTCTATTCTCAATGAATTTGTTCTATCGGCCTTCTAAGAGCCCTCCAAAAATGACTTGCGTGGGCCATAAAATTGGCAGAATCACTTAGGCTTCGTTTGGGAGTTCATAAGGGAATGGAATGGAATTGAATGATTATAAGGGAATGGAAAGGAAAAGAAAGGAATGGAATGGAATAGAATATATTTAAGTAGGGAAAAGGAAAGGAAAAGAATGGAATGGAAAAGAATGAAAATGAATGGAATGCAAGTAATTTTGTTTGGAAGTAACATGGAGGGAATGGAATGGAATCATTTTATGACAATATTATTATTAAACCCTTTTTTTTAAAATAAAGGGTTGATTATATAGGAGTATTTTGGGAGTTTTAGTAAAAAATTCATTAAATCTAATTCTATTCCCTCTCATTCTTCCTAATTTCTAGAGGAATGAAAATTTAAGGTTTTAAGGGAATACAGAGGAATGAGTGTTCCCTCCTACCCATTCCATTCCCTCTCATTTAAACTCCCAAACAAGGGAATGGACTTTCCATTCCCTTCATTAAAACTCCCAAACAAGAGAAGGGAAAAATATTCTAAAATTAATCTTTTCATTCCTTTTCATTCCATTCCATTCCTCCCTCCCAAACGAGGCCTTAGGGGCACGATTGGCGTGCAACTGTGCAAGAAGTGAAGAACCCTTCCTAGGCTTCGATTCAAGAAGCGGCGCAAAAACACTTTTTTTCTTGGGTTTATTGCCAACATTTCTCTATAAATGGACTTGATGCTTCCATGATTGAGAGTAAACCTTGAGTGCCTCTCTTGGAGTCAACTCTTCTTTACTATAGCAGGAACCTTATGTTTATCATTTTTTTTTTCCTTTCTTTTGAGCATTCTTTATATACATTTTTTTTTTTGGGCTTGGTGTGCAGGACGTAGAAGTTGGCACGGTGTGGGTCAAACATCAATTGCTTCCTCTAGGAACTACCTCCTTCATGTTGTCTCTAAATTATCTTCAGGAGTTGGCACGAAGGTTCAAAGCGAGTTTCGGTGCCCTGTCCTTCTTGTCTTGGTCTCTAACGGATTCAGCATTGGCAGCTTCGTCATTGAACAACCTTCTTGAGTCGGCGCTAAATCCAGAGCGGGTCATTGTGTTGTGCTCTTCATCTTAGTATCTAACGGATTGCACTCACTGTCCTCGTTCCACAACTATCTATGTGAGCTTTGTTTACCTATCCTTACCCATGCCAAAGAGTAAAGGTCATCTAAAGCTCTTTAGTTTCCACATCGTGAGTTTGTGACTGAAAGAATCTATAACAGAGATCTTTGAGAAAAGAAAAACTAGAGAGAGAGAAAGAAGAAACTGGAAACAAATCTTCAAGTATTTTATTCTGAATATATTTTCTACACTAAAGCTTACAATGGAAGCTACAATATATATATATATATATATATACACATTCAGAGTAAAGAAAGAGAGGGATAGCACGAGGGAATTTGGAGTAACTGCCTCACACGTGCTCTAACAGATTCACACACGTGCACTCCTCAAATAACAAACTAACAGTTTAAGAAATAACATTTACAGAAACGGCACCATTTTCTTTAATGAGAAACGATGACATTTTGTGTTATTTTTCCTTTATGTTTTCCTAGTCTCATACACGACGCCGTTTTGATAGAAACTTCTTCTTCTCCATGATTTGAATTCTCTGGACTTTCAGAACTAGAGAAGCTGCTGCCATGGCTTTCATCCCCCCTCAAACGAATGGGGAATTTCCACATGAGTTTGGAGGTAAGCCAATTAAACCGAGGAGAAGGAAGGCCCTTAGTAAACAAATCAGCTAATTGATCATGGGTGGAGATGAACTTAATCAAAATATCATGTTTGAGCTTTTCACGAACAAAATGATAATCAACCTCAATGTGCTTAGTACGAGCATGAAACACAGGATTAGAGGCAATAGCTAGAGCACTAACATTATCACACTAGAGAAGAGGAGGATGAGGAAGGAACAGACCAAAATCTCGAAGAAGCATTCTAATCCAATACAATTCAGCAGTGGTTGAGGCTAAAGCACGATATTCAGCCTCAGTGGAAGAACGAGAAACAGTGCCCTGTTTCTTTGCAGACCAAGAGATAGGAGAATTGCCAAGGAAAAGCACCATACCAGTTAGGGATCGCCTATCCATAGGGTCCCCATCCCAATCAGAGTCACTATAAGCAGACAAAGAGATAGGTCCAGGAGTAAATGCAATGCCAAAATGTAAAGTGCCTTGAAGGTATCTAAGAATACGCTTGGCTGCCTGAAGATGATTCTGAGTAGGAGTGCTCATAAATTGACATGCTTGTTGAACTGCAAATGAGAGATCTGGTCTTGTAAAGGTAAGGTATTTTATGGCACCAACCAAGCTTCTATAGGATGTAGGGTCAGAAAGCAATGGACTATCATTAGGTAGAAGATGGGAATTAGGAGATAAAGGGGTTTTACATGGCTTACAGTCAGTCATGCCAAACTTCCTGAGGAGATCAGAGGCATACTTGGTCTGATGAACAAATAGGCCAGAAGAAGTGTAGTCTATTTGCAGACCAAGAAAGTAATGAAGTAAGCCAAGGTCCTTGAGATCAAAATCCACTCCTAACAACTTGATAATAGAAGAAACAAAACTAGAGTTGTTGCCTGTGACAATGATATCATCCACATACAGTAACAAAAAGACAATTGAAGAACCATATCTCAAAATGAAGAGGTTGCCATCTGCAGCAGAAGCACATAAACCAATGTGAAGTAACTGAGAAGTAAACCTCTCAAACCAAGCTCTAGGAGCCTGTTTAAGACCATAGAGAGCTTTGTGATGAAGACAGACATGCTTAGGGAAGGCAGGATCAACATAGACTGGAGGCTGAGCCATATAAACTTCTTCTTTAAGAACACCATGCAAAAATGCATTACTGACATCCAACTGCCTTAATTCCCAACCAAATTGCACAGCCAAAGCTAAGAGAACTCTAACAGTAACAGGTTTTACCACAGGACTAAAAGTCTCATCATAATCCATGCCATATTGCTGAAGAAACCCCCTTGCAACCAACCTGGCTTTATATCTTGCTATAGAGCCATCACTATATCTCTTCAACTTATAAACCCATTTGCAAGTGACTATATTTTTATGAGGAGGAAGAGGTACTAAGGACCATGTATGTTGCTTCTCTAAGGACTGAAATTCAGCATCCATAGCAGCCACCCATTGAGGATGTTTAGAGGCAATAGTGAAAGAAGAGGGTTCTGTGGTAGTGTAATCAGTTTGTACCTGCATAACTCTAGGCTTATAGATACCATGCTTTGACCTTGTGAGCATAGGATGAGAATTAGTGGGGACAGGAACAATGGCAGGAGAATCAGAGACACTAGGGATAGGTTGTGAGGAGGAAGAAGAAGTAATAGGAGTAGAAGTAGAAGTAGAAGTAGGTAAGGAGGTGGAAGAATGGAAATGAACAGAAGAAGGAACAGCCAAGGGAGGAGGAACAACAGGAATGGGAAGAGAGGGAGAAAGGAAAGAAGGAAGAAGAGAAGAGGTCAGATCAGGAGGTGTAGAAACAGTAGCAGACTCAGTAGATGAAGAAGGAATAGGCTCAACAGTAATTTGCCTAGGTTGGGAAAACCAAGTAGAAATAGATGAGGAGAAAGGAACATGAGGATTAGTAAAGCTAGAGTCATCAGCAAAGGGAAAAAGGGACTCATTGAACAAAACATGACAGGCAATGTAGATTCTATTGGAAGTTGGATCAAGACATATATAACCTTTGGAAAGTGGAGGATAACCTAGAAACACACAAGGTTTAGATCTAGGCTGCAACTTGTTTTGGTTATAGGGCCTAAGATATGGATAGCAGGCACATCCAAAAGCTTTAAGAGCATGAAGAGGTGGTGGTTTGGAATAAACTCTCTCCCAAGGAGAGTGAAAACCTAAAACTGAAGAGGGCATTCTATTGATAAGGTAAGTTGCAGCAGAAAAGGCATAGGACCAATAGTTGAGAGGAAGATGAGACTGGTAGAGAAGAGTAAGACCAGTCTCAACAATATGTCTGTGTTTTCTTTCTGAAACACCATTCTGCTCAGGGGTATGGGGGCAGGAAGATTGGTGTAGAATACCAGAAGTGGAGCAAAAAGATTTAAACTCAGTATTAATGTATTCAGAACCATTATCAGTTCTTAAAACTTTAAGTTTGGAACTAAACTGAGTTTCAACCATGGATTTAAAGTGCTTGAAAACAGAAAGAACTTCATTTTTATTTTTGAGAAGAAATAACCAGGTAAACCGTGAGTAATCATCAACAAAAATCACATAGTAATTGAAACCAAGTAAAGAAGTGAGTGGAGATGGACCCCAAACATCATTATGCACAAGTTCAAGAAGTGAAGTAGAAACAAGAGGAGTTTTATTCAAATGGAACCTGTGCATTTTAGCACTTATACAATATTCACAAGATGAACAAACTTCATCAATTTGAGACAGAGAAATAGAAGAAAATACAGGCTTTAAGGCAGAAAGTAAATTTTAGAGCTTGGATGCCCAAGTCTGTGATGCCATAGCAGAATGTGATGAGGTTTGACCATAACAAATGCAGAATTTTGAACAGAATTGAAGCAGACATTTGAAGACAGATTAGGAGTAGATGGAATGGGGTAAACTCCATCTTTAACAGAATTGAAGCAGACATTTGAAGATAGATTAGGAGTAGATGGAATGGGGTAAACTCCATCTTTACTCAACCCTGCGTAGAGGATCTTCCCTGTGGGTAAATCCTGAATTAAGAACTTGTGTGCATCAAAATAACAGAAAGCATTATTTTGAAGGCAAAGTTTGTGAACAGATAAAAGATTTGAAGCAAGGTCAGGCACTCTTAAAATGTTATCAAGCCTAAAGTTATGAGTTAAGGTTTGAAGCTTACCATTACCAATGTGGGTGACTGGTAGTTCTTGACCATTGCCAACTGTGACAGTCTCAGAACCTTGAACTGGTTGTTGCAGAAGAGAAAGTTGTGACAGGTTGGGAGTCACATGGTCTGAGCAACCTGTGTCAGTGAGCCAAGCATTGGAAGCTTGAACTTGAGCAGCATTAGCCACCATAGAGGCAAGTTTTGCAGGTGGATGTTTCCCTTGATATGTGAAATCCATTCTAAACAATCAAGGGCTGAGTGACCACTCTTGCCACAGATCTGACAAATAGGCTTGCTTGATTGACCTGGATTCTGATTGGATGATTGCTTTGCTTGAGTAAAACTCTGGAATTGTGGAGAAAATCCTGAGTTGCCTGGGTTGAAGTTGCTTGAATTGAAATTCTAAAACTGATTAGAATTAGAATAACCACCATAGTGATTACCATGACCTCTTCCTCTCTGATTATTATTTCTACCTCCTCTTCCTTGTTGAAAGCCTTGAGAAGGAAATTTTGCAGCCATAGCCATTGAATTTGAACCAACTATATTAGATCTCTTCTTGATTACTCTCTCTTCAGCATTAAGCAAAGCATTCAATCCCTCAATTGACAATACATCACTCCTAGTCCTAATTGCTGAACTAAAAGAGTCATAATCAGAGGGAAGACCATCAAGAATGATGTGAAGAAGCTCTTCATCATCCACAAACACAGAAACAGCAGCCAATCTATCTCTGGCTTGCTTAATTTTCTAAAAATATCCATCAATAGAATCAACACCTTTCTTAATCTCATTCAACTCATTCTTTAGACTCATAACATGAGACCTTGAGACAGATGCAAATCTTTTCTCTAACACTCTCCAAACTCCTCTAGCAGATTTCTGCCCAACTGTAAGAGCAAGAATTGCAGGGGAAAGAGTAGAATTCAAGAAGGTGAACATTGCTTGTTCTCGATTCTTCCAAGCTATAAAAGCTGGATTAATCTCAGCAGTGAAATTACCAGATGAATCTTTAAGAAATCTATCTGGAGTAATGATTGAATCATCAAGAACATCAATCATTGAATAGGTATCAAGAATTACCTCGATTTGATGTTTCCACACAATATAGTTTCCATAATCGAGTTTCATGGTCATCATAGATGACATATTTGACAACAACAACAGTGAAGTATTCACTGGTAAGCTCGCAGTAGCCATAGCAAGCAAAGTAGTTGAAGCAGATATAGAAGAAGACGAACCAGAGGGAGCAGAAGCCATTGAAATGGATCAGAGCTCTGATACCATGAAAGAATCTATAACAGAGATCTTTGAGAAAAGAAAAACCAGAGAGAGAGAGAAAGAAGAAACTGGAAACAAATCTTCAAGTATTTTATTCTGAATATATTTTCTACACTAAAGCTTACAATGGAAGCTACAATATATATATATATATATATATACACATTCAGAGTAAAGAAAGAGAGGGATAGCACGAGGGAATTTGGAGTAACTGCCTCACACGTGCTCTAACAGATTCACACACGTGCACTCCTCAAATAACAAACTAACAGTTTAAGAAATAACATTTACAGAAACGGCACCGTTTTCTTTAATGAGAAACGATGATGTTTTGTGTTATTTTTCCTTTATGTTTTCCTAGTCTTATACACAACGCTGTTTTGATAGAAACTTCTTCTTCTCCATGATTTTAATTCTCTGGACATTCAAAACTAGAGAAGCTGCTGCCATGGCTTTCAGTGACACACTGCATTTGATTTTGGGCACTCCAACCTAGCTCATCCCTATAAGCCGCGTGTTTTCATTTTGTGCTGTCCTTGAAGCTCTAAAAGCAATTGACTTGTGTTGATCTAAATTCACCCGAGGTGGACAGCACGTAAGAACAAGCACTGGCTTGTTAATTGTCTTCTTTTGCTTCTACGTAATTATAGCGTTTTGGCCTTCATCTTCATGTGACAACAAGCACATTAATCTATATATATATATATATATATATATATATAAAAAACCGAAGCCTCTGCTAGCTCCACAATTTTCCACGTCAGCATTTTATTTAATTTTTAAATCTGATTTTTTTTCTTTTTATTAAATATATATACTCTCCGTCTATGAGAATATATACTCCTTCTCAATTTTTTTTTATCGATCACTCTCTCTCTCTCTCCCCCAATGGTTGACACCGCCACTGCCACCATAGCAGTGCCACCGCCTCAGGAAAACACCACGGCTGCTATTGCTACACCGCCGCCGCCGCCACAAGAAATCCCTGTTCCAAAGATGGAGACGAAACGCTGGGGGGACGAAGAAGACGACGAGCCTTTGGAGGACACGGCTACTTTGTCAACTTTGTAGCAGGACAAAGTCGCCGCCGAACTCAACATCAAGGCCTTGACCATCGACGACACCAAAACGCTCACATCACTGCGGTACCATCAATCTCTCACATCACCAAGATTTGAATTTCTTTATTTTCCTGATCTTAATTAGGGTTTCGATCAACTCAATACCTTTCTGCTACTTTTGGTTAAAATACAAGAAAGTACTGATTTTGATTATAATTTGAGGTCCTAATTAGGGTTTTGAATCTTTATCATTGATATTACTTTTTGTTTTGATGCTTATACAATGTGGTAATAGATATAGTGTTCTATAGTTTTAATTCCTATTATTATGTTACTTGGAACATGAATGCAGAAACACACATGTATAGTTGAGTCTAATAGATATGTTTTGTTCAGTTTTCAATTTTGGGTTTTGATATATTGGGGGGTTAATTTGATGTAGGTAACTGATACCCTGTATACATTAGCGAGTACTTTTGAGGACTTGAATCAGTCAAAAGAACTGCTGAAGGTTTTATATATTGAGATGAAATTCCAGATGCCAAGTAAAATTCAAGCTATTAGTTTGCCCACGATTTTGACTCCTCCCTATAAGGATTTGATTGCCTAGGAGCATAATTCAGGTTTGACATGGTAAGGTACCCTGCTCTTTGTCTGTAGCAGTTCAAATGTATGTTCTTTGAGCAATATGTGCTTGTGCTTAATTGATTATGGGTTGTGCTACTTTTATTTTCTATGTAGTTTCTATAGTAGTGATATAATGATGCTCTACATATAGACATAGCCCATATAGACAAAATCAAATTTAGATGTGGGTTGCATAATTTTTCACTTAGGACTTATACTAATTGGAGATGTTTGAGAAGTGTGGAAGTGACACGAATATGGTTGATAAACTTCAGTCATGAGTTGGGAAGAACACGATGAGCGTTAGAAAAGAAGCATATGTTATAATTTGATTTATATAGGTAAGATCTTGGAATTATTTGCCATACATGGAAGTGGGCTAACATAACTCATTTTTGGATGATTTAGTAATTATTTAATTTCTAAAAAAATCTTTGTCAAATTGCTCATAAATAGTTTCTCTATAGGAAAAAAAAATATTTTGACACTTTCTAACAACAATCCTACAGGTTTTACTTTACCTTCAAGTTTTGCTTTATTTTGCTATCTAGGTTTTTTAGCACATCTGATTTAGCTTAGCTTAATCGTTGATTAAATAATTATTTGGGCACCTAAAACGTCAGTTGGGTTGCTTAAAAAGAAATTTGAAGCTATTCTAGTAGATGAAACACATAAAAATCTTAATTAAAGAGATATGTGATAAGTGATTGCAAAGGGAACAAATTAGCACAACTTATTTGTCAACATTAGATTTGTTGTTTTGTATATTTTTCTACTCTATTGTTAGTGACACAAATTGGAGACATATGGCCATTAATGATTGATTCATAATGTGATTGTTTTGTGCAGATTTACTGTTCGACATTGCGCCGAATAGCGTCATGATGATATGTTTCTTCTTCTTTTTTTGATTAAATAATAAATAAAAGAAATTCATATTTGAAAAAGGCGCGATCATTCTTCTCTATTCTAAACCAACCATAAACTTTGCCACCAATCAGATTCAATTTCTGAGAAGAACATTAATCTAGGATCTAGCTACTTTTGTCAAGCAATAGGTGTCTGTTGGGTATTTGGAGTACAGTTTAATTGTGGAATAACAAGATGTCTATATTTTGGAGGGTTTAATTTGAGAGATTATATAAGTTTACCGCATTATGCATTTTTATTGTGCATGATTTAATATTAGTACATTGTGTACTTTTGGTTTCTAAGGTTTTGCTCTCAAAATATATTTCTGAATTTAAAGTTATAGTGTTATGATCTATTTTAAAGTAGTGAAACTATTGATTTTCATATAAATGTTTTGTGGTCTTTGGTGAGCTTCATTGGATTATTGATGTGAAATTTAGTTAATTAATACCCATTTGGTGTTAAAGCATACAAGAAAGTGATTATTGGTATATGGATGCATTTACAGTTTCTTATGGCATTATTCATGATAAATCAAAATGCATATATTACACCTTTATACAAAGTTTTTTTTGTGCAGTTGACCTTATACTTAAAGCTTCTGGTTTTGTCTTGAAACCTCGTATTTTTAGAATTGTGATCTTGGATTTAGAACAATTAGACTTTCCCTAGGAGGATCTTCACTTCGAATCAGATTGAATTGCATATTTGAGATTTGAACTTGAAGTTACAAAATTAGTCAAGGTTAATAGATAAATTTTGAAGACAAGATAAAAATCAGATTATATTCGAAATTTTTATTTGCTAAGCTTGCATTAGATTGGCTGTTTTAGGACAATGCTTTGAGATTCTTTTATATGGTGGTTTGTGCAAAATGAGTCTCCACAGCTTATAGGGTAGTGGAAGTGTTAATTAAGCTAAAGGACATATGGCTGCCTTTATATTTTAAAATGCTCTGTGTTTTCTATTCCTTTTTATTTTCTTTTCCTATCCATCAAGTGCCCAGGAATATTGAGAGTTCACAATAACTTTTTAATGAAACAAGTCGTACTGTTTTTAGCATAAACCTTAAGCTAGAGAGAGAAAAAAGAAAAATAGGAGGCTGTAGGTTATTAGCAACAAATAACATAGAAGTTGTGCTTGAATTTGTATGTAGGGAGTTTCACTCGATTTAATTTGATCATGTTCAATTGAGTTATCAATCATAATGGCCATGCTTTTTTTATTTTTATTTTTTTAATGTACCTATATGAATTAATTAGATTGCTTTGCCCATTTGTAAGTAATTAGCCATTTGTAGTAAATTTGGAATGATGTCCAAGTGGCTATCAAGGCTATTGGAGCATTTAAAGCCAACCGCAGTTGCTAATGCAGGTGTGATTTTTAGTGTGAAAAGTAAAATGCTGGTGAGTTTCATTTAGTTCCATTTATTTTATAATGTATAAATCATTAAATTGTGTTTAACATTCACGAGCTTATAATATGGTAAATAGTGCTTATGAACCATTAGTTAAGGTGCCTTACCAGGCTCTTATAAAAAATGTGTGAAAATGTGAAAGAAAATATGTGCAGTGTGTATGTGTGTGTGTGTATATATACACACAAATGTAATCTTTAGTACAGTTACTTATTTGTTTTAACTAACATTACTTATAAATGAATTGCATGAGGTTGATTAACTGTTTTTGGCACATTACCAATTATTTTTAGCTCTTTTTTTTAGTGTTACATTTTGCTATAGGCTTTTGTTTCTTTGAATTCTAAACCAATTGAGAAGGGAAATTAAGGTATCAGTGGAGCAGAAGTTTTATTTTAGGAGAAAGAGTTGAAAATTAGTAGTTTCATCATTGTCATGTAATAGAAAGTTCCAAGCTCATATTGCAAATTGCGCTTAAGTTCTTGAATGGTAGGGTATAACATGGGTTCCGAAATAGGTGCCTAGGATCAACTTAAGGATAGTGTGTGATAGCTTGCATAATTGATTGATTGGTTTTATTATTGCTTTCATATGCCTCTTATATCTTCGACTGAATTCATAGACAACTTACCTTCTTCCATTAAGAATTTTCCAATTTTGTTATTACAACTTGAGCTATGCATTTTTTGCTTGCTTATAAAAAAGGATATAAGTGCAATTTATGAAAGTTAGAATAACAATTTGTTGTCATTTTTCTTTATTAAATGGAGATAGAAAAAATTTGTTATATATATTTTAGTTTTTCATAGATATGTGTTTGTATATGAGTTTGTTTAATTTTATATTTCTGTCTAATTTATCGGTCTCTGTGATGTTTCTAGCAAGAAGGTTTTCCTTTTTTGGTGATTTTTATTGGCTTTACTTACACTAAGTGCTATTTGTAAGCCTGTTAATCAAATAGTTCGACGAAAGCGATAGATATAAGTGCAATTTATAAAAGTTAGAATAACAGTTTCTTATCATTTTTTTTTATTAAATGAAGATAGAAGAAAATTTGTTATATATTTTTGAAGTTTTCATAGATACATGTTTGGAAATGAGTTTGTTTAATTTTATATTTCTCTATAATTTATTGGCCTTTGTAATGTTTACAATACTTTTTGGGTTATTGATATTGTTGGGTTCCTTAGAATAATGGTTAGAACTCTAAGCCATATGGTCGTGGTTGTAAGAAAATGTTTGCTCTGCTCTTTGCCCTCTACAACACTCTAATATATAACATTGGTTACACATTTTTGGATTGGATATTAGCTTTAGGATGTTGATTATAATGATAGAATTTTGTATGACCTTATACACATTCTTATGCAGTGACCACATGATACTTCTTAAAGCTTTTGAAAGATAGAAGGATGCAAACCGCAATGAAAAGAATCCTGTCACCTTGCAAACGATAGAGGATATGAGAATGCAATTTGTAGATCTATCTAGCATTGACTTTGTAAACAAATTGATGAGTGCTAATGTAAGTTCTTTAAGATTTTCAAATTTTAAAGCATTTGATTTGCTGAAATCTTATAATTACTAAAAACTTTCCCGCGCATTGCACAAGTTAGTGACTAGTTAAATACGTGCCTAGAGCTTCAATGCCCCACGCGAACACATGGCTTCCTTGTAGCCTTTAATTTCAACGCCACGCCTAGTAACTAATAAGCCATGACTCATGAACATGGTTTTCAAATTTGGATAGTGTACATGCAACCTCCACATACGTGTCTTTCTTGTCTTTCTTTTTTGGTTACAACTCACAAACAACTTGACATTTTGTGACTTGGGAAACTGCTTTTGTATGACTTTGCTCACAGGTGTATGCTAAGATATGGTCGGGCTACGTTTCTTCTCTCACAAGCTTAGTTGTAATCTTCACATTCTCAAGGAGTGGTTGCAACGAACTTGGATCACAATCTCTACGTGCTTCATTTTTTTTTTCTTTTCTTTTTCTTTCAAGTAATTGTGATCAAGTAGATCTTTAGGCCTTTGTCCTCATACGGATCATGAGTATCGCCTTGTAAATTACACATCCGGCTAGCTCCTACAACATTGCTACTTGCAAGCATGATCAATTGATTTGATTTGCACTTCACAATTTTTTTTTTTTAAAGATATGTAACTGAACTTAATAAGTGATACCAAGTCCCTTACTTATCCAATAAGGGATCAAGTCATAATGTAGTTCAAGTTTTTTTACTTTTTTTTTTTTAATTTATATATATATATATATATATATTCTAACTTTTCCCTAAGTCATCTTTTTCAAGGATTTCAACCTAGCAGGATTGTTTTTTTTTTTTTTTTTTTTTTGGTCCCTAACTTTTGCATAGGTTGCCTCTTTCAAGGATTTCATCTTAGCGGGATTTTTTTTTCCTTAACTTTTTCCTAGGTTGCTTCTTCAAGGATTTCAATCTAGCGAGAATTTTTTTTTTTTTTTTGGGTGGGCAATGTAAGCTCTTATTTAGGAACAAATCATGTTTTTCAAACTTAGTGACACTCTGCCTTTATGGAACTAAGCACTTGCCCAACTTTGTCATCTACTTGGTCGGTACCATTGTTGTGACCTTTTTGGACAACATATGGACCATCCCATTTTGATGTAGACTTCTTGGACAACAAACTGAATGGCCATCGCATGGCGAGTGCCAAATATCCTACTTGGGATGGATATGGATGAGTTCTTTTGCTGAATGCTTTGGAAGTTTGATCTTAAGGCTTTTCATCACATGCTTTCAACTCTTCAACTCTCAAGCCATCATTCCTCGCCTTGAAATAACTTTTAGGGAAAAAGTCATGAAAGGTGATCGGAGAGTTGCTTCTTTGTTGCAACAATTTGTCATCATGAACTCCTTCATTTTGGATGCTTGGATTCCTTTTTACCTTCTCGCGAGGTCATCTCAGATTGTTCTTTCGATATTGCTTTTTTGCATGGATCACTTGTGATTTCAGGTTTCATTACTTCCAAGATTTCTTTCAAGTTACAAGAGCCCAACTCCCATCTTCATTCATTGACTTGCCTTTTATTTTAGCTTCATTCAATTGTTCCAGATTGAATATGCTTGTCAGATGCCCCTAGTGTTGAAGCTAAAGGTGACCATGTCTTTATTGGAGTCTGTGACCTTATTAAAAGCAAGGATGTAGTAGTGAACGTGGTATGATTTAACTCAGTTGTTTCATCCAGGTCCAAGAGGATTTTACCCTCCTATGCAAGCCTTATGATGATATCTTTCAGAACAAAGCATTTCTCCACCGGGTGACTTACAACTCAATGGTATTTGTAGTACTTTGGATCGCTAGTGTGACCCATTTCTACTAGTCTTTTGCATTCCGGTAGCTTAATTATTTTTCTTTTCTAGGAGGTCATCAAGCATTCTTGAAACATCAGAGTCCAGAAAAGAATATGTCCTTTCTTCCATCTCTTTTAAGGTGGGTCGATGCCTTTCCTTTTCTTGTGGTAGACTTGTGTTCTTTTTGTAATGAATAGGCTCTATAGTGATGGCAAGAGACTCCTCAACAATAGACTTGGAGTACTTGTCACCTCTTTTCTTATCTTTATCAATGGGTAAGCCTTTTTCTCCACAGCTAGACAAGCTAAGCTCCATGTCGTGTGCCAAAGTAGCAAGTTCTTTAAAGGTACGAGGCTTGATCCCCTGGAGGATATAAAGTAGTCCTCAATGCATACCTTGGATGCCCATTCCCACCCCAGATGCTTTTGAAAGGCGATCTTTGCAATCAAAGCTTAGGGAGCACCAACAGTTAATGTAGTTAATGACAGTCTCATCCTTCCATTGCCTCATCTTTGTTAGTTCCATCATGCTCATTGTCTGACAAGCATTGTGATAGCGATTCAAAAACTCTCTTTCCATTTGCTCCGAACTGTCAATGGATTCAAGCTCAAGATTGGTGTACCAATTGAAGGCATTCCCTTGAAGGGAGCGAACAAATTGTTTCACAAGGAGATCTCCTTCTATGCCAGCATTGTTACAAGTTTTGATAAAGTGGGCAACGTGTTGTTTGGAATTTCCCTTTTTGTTAAACTGTTGAAACTTGGGAGGTTGATAACCTGCAGGCATTCGTAAGTTGTCAACCCTCTTTGTATATAGCTTTAAGAACTTTGAGGTGCACCACCATATTGAGCTCGAATAAAATTTGCTATCATGTCTTGCAATTGTTGGAGTGATACAGAAGCGATGAAGGCAAAGCTACCTTATTGTTTGTCAGCCTTTTTTGGAAAAGATGTATAAGCCCCTTGCAACATATGCTGATGAGTTTGAGATTGGCCATTGCTAAACTCCCCTTGATTTTAAACCTCAAGCTTGTTCATAAGGGGGACGATTTGAAGGTCTTTCTCTTCCACGATCTTGGTAAGTTTAGCGATGGCAAGTCCCATTTCAGCAGTCTTTTCATCAACAGTAGTAGTCTCTACCATCATCGCCGACATGAATATCATACGAGATGAGCTTCCCAAGAAGATTGAAAAAGTAATCTCTTGAATGGAACCTTGGGAAGAACCCAACCACGAAGTAGTGCTTGACTTAACGTTTGATGTAGAGCAGGGAGATTTGCCCCCTAACATTGAGTTCTGTAAAATGAATGTTAAATCTCTCATATCTATGAAGGTGTGATTTCTTGTCGTCAAAGTGCTTAAGGAGATGACCGTATTTGGTTAAGGTGGAGCATTGGTGAGCTTGGTCATAGGAGCTTTCCCAGTGACTTTTTTTGCTATGAAAAATCCCATTGCCTTGGCTTTGTTTCGAGTTATGGGACTCATGGAAGTACTATTGCTTGTTGACCCTCCAATGATTTTGGTAGCATTCTTGGGCATTTGAGACTTCTTTGAGGCCATTGATCTTGGTAGATTGGAAACTTTAAGATTTCTAGGATGGAGAAAGAAATAAGAGGTAGAAAGGTCCCACTGGGTGTGCTAGAAATTTGTACACACAAAATTCGTAAGAAAATAAATCATACGGTCACGAAATAGTGTAAGAAATTATCAATTTATATTGATTTGTATATATGTGAGTACAATCCTCTATATGACTCTTTATATTGAAAGAATACAATAAAACTCCTCTGATTCGATCTCCAAGAAACTTTACGATCCAAAGGGCTATGAATCTTGATCTTGAATCGTGCCTTGGTGTTGCCAAATTGGATGTGTGATTGGATTTATTTGTTTTTAAAGTCGAGGGTCGTTGGCTTGATCTCGAACAAAATTGAAGGAAAATCCCTAGCTACTTTGATTTGAAGAAGTAGGAATGAGCTTGATTTTGAGGGAGCAAGGGTGCTCTTTAGGACTTAGAGATGACTCTCTATTTTGGTAGAGTGTCAGTAGGGTTTTTGTCTCTCTGTTTCCGTGACCTTTCCTCATATAAGAAGCCTCTATTTATAGGCAACTTAATAGCATTTGATTTGGAGTTTTCTCTCGGCATTTATTGAGAGTTAATTATGAATTATGGATTTAATTTGGTTTTCCATTTAATAAGAACCTTCCATATAAGTCTTTTCTTCAGAATTTGCCACATGGCTTTCTTCATTTGATGTTGCCACATGGCTTGATTTCATTTGCTAATTTTCCACATCATCAATTGGAAATTAATTTGATTAAAGATACTCAATCATGATCAACTGGAAGGTTGTGGATATATCATAAACATTTTGATGTCTACACCGAGTATTAAAAAAAAATGGTAAACTACATATTTTGTCCCTATCCTCTATAGCATATTTCAATTTGGTCTCTAACCTTTCAATTGTATCAGTTTGGTCTCTAACTTTTCAGTGTCGTGTCAATTTAATCCCTGTTGTTATATCTTGGATGAAAATTGATGACATTTCAAACGGCTAAAATAAAATTTTAGTGTATTGTCATATCAATGAAAGCTAATTTTTTATTTTGATCATTAGATGCATCATCAATTTTCATCCAAAAAATAATGGTAAAGATTAAATTGACATGGTACTAAAATGTTTGGGACCAAATTGACACAATTAAAAGGTTAGAAACCAAATTGACATATGGTGTATAGGATAGGGACCAAATACGTAGTTTACTTTAAAAAACATTATTTTGTTTGGTTTTTAGTCTTTATTGGTAGATCATTGCATCTTAATGTATTAAGAAACAATGATTTTTTATATTTATAATTTGTTAATACTATATAGATGCCTATTTCGAATATTTTTTTCTTATACTTTGGCCCCTCCTAACTTGAAATCCTAAATCCGTCCCTAGGAAAAATGATCAAATTTTCTTGAACTTTAGTGCTTGTATTAGAATTATAATTATATATTGTGCCAATTATATTACTGCAATCAATAACATAACCACCAAAATTTTGAGTTTTATTTATTTATAATAAATATCAGCAATATTTTTTTTAGTATAATCTTTATTTTTTACAATATATTGAAAAACTTTCTCTATTGTAGTCTATTGAATCTTAATATCATATATTTGTAATCTCACTATCAACCACTACTGATTTTATGCAAGATCCTAAACCTTCTAGAATCCTATGGAATGGAATCAACCTCTCTCTCCCTCCAATTGAGAGCGACAATCTAATTATCCCATGGATTTTCTCAAGCTCCTCAAGGAAAGCATGTGGTGGTTTGTGTGAGTAACGATTTAGGGTGGTTTGTACGAGTGGCAGTGCTTGTGTTGTTTTGGCTGAAAATGAGTAGAGAAATAGTGTAGAGAATTTTTTTTTTTTTTTTTTTGAGAAATTAATAGTGTAGAGAATTTAGAGATAAAAATAGGTGCAGAAATAGAGTGGAGATGCGTGTAGTATTAACCGTGGATTGCAGTCCCCAAGGATGTGTGTACCCATGGGTGAACCTACCAACCCACCATGTAAGGACAAAGCCTACTGTTCAGACCAATGTAGTGTGCAAACATCCTGCCATGTAGATTTTTTCTCATAGGATGACAGTGTATTTTTTAGTAAAGTAATCACATGACTAAATCTTAAAATAAGAACCTAAGGAAAAGTATCTAAGGTATGTTACCTAAGTTTTGTCCAATATAAAAAATGCAACACAAACATAAATGTAAATATAAATATAAAAATTAACGTATAATAATAATAATAATAATAATAATAATAATAATAAAGGAATTTTTTAAATAAAATTTGATTTCATATTGTAACTAGTGTAACCAAACCCGATTTACTAGTATCTTCCATTTATCCACCCAATTGATTCTTGAAGAAAATTGGCCTTTGCCCCTTTCGTGCAAAAAAATCCAACATTTTGTCTATTTTCCCAAACTAATTAGAGAAATGTTCTTGTTTTAAAACTCGATTTTCTTAAAATCGAGTTTCAATGTCACTATAGGCTCCTTAAAACGCCACTATAGGTATGGTGTGATCAAACTTAAAAAAAAAAAAAATTGCATGGAACTCGAGTTTACAGAGCTCGAGTTCTAAAACGCCACTATAGGGCTCCAGGAATTTTTTTTTTTTAATTTTCATTTTGTTATAACTCGATTGTCCAAAAATTGAGTTTTAAATTGAAACTCGATTTTTAGAAAATCGAGTTTCAAAATAGGGGTATTTTCCTAATTAATTTGGGAAAATGGGCAAAATGCTAGATTTTTTTTTTTTTTTTTTAAAGGGCAAAAGCTCATTTTCTCCATTGAGTCTTTATTCATGTAAGATTGAAATGCCAACCCACAATGAGAGTCAAGAAAGCATCTCAAGAAGGGTTAAAAGTGGTATTACCCAAAAACACACAAGGCAGAAACTGACGGAAGAACAAGACATTATTAATTGGAATAGCAAATGCCTAGGGGAAAAAATTGGCCTACGCCCTTTTTTTAAAAAAAAAAAATTAGCATTTTGCCCCCTTTCTTAAACTAATTAGGGAAATGCTTCTCTTTTATAATTTGACATTATCATAATCGAGTTTCAACATCACTATAAGCTCCTTAAAATGCCACTATAGGTATGTGATGATAAAAAAAAAAAAAAAAAAACTTGCATGGAACTCAAGTTCATGGAGCTCGAATTCCAAAACGCCACTATAGGGTTCTTAAAACGCCACTATAGGGCTCTAGATTTTTTTTTTTTTTTTAATTTTCAATTTGTTATAACTTGATTGTCCAAAAATTGAGCTTTAAATTGGAATCCGATTATTAGAAAACCGAGTTTTAAAAGAGGAGCATTTCCCTAATTAGTTTGGAAAATGGAGCAAAATGCTGGATTTTTTTTAATAAAAGGAAAAAACTAATTTTTTCCATTGAGTCTTTATTCATGTAAGATTGAAATGCCAACCCACAATGAGAGTCAAGAAAGCATCTCAAGAAGGGATAAAAGTGGTATTACCCAAAAACACACAAGGTAGAAACTGATGGAAGAACAAGACATTATTAATTGGAATAGCAAATGACTAGGGGACAAAATTGGCCTATATCCTTTTTAAAAAAAAATCATCATTTTGCTCCATTTCTCAAACTAATTAGGAAAATGCCCATCTTTTATAACTCAATATTATCATAATTAAGTTTCAATGTCACTATGGGCTCCTTAAAACGCCATTATAAGTATGTGGCGATCAAACTAAAAAAAAAAAAAATTGCATGGAACTCAAGTTCATGGTACTCGAGTTCAAAAACGCCACTATAGGGTCCTTAAAACACTACTATAGAGCTCCTTAAAACGCCACTATATAGAGCTCCAGAAATTTTTT
Organism: Lithocarpus polystachyus; assembly: GCA_033629205.1. Lineage (NCBI taxonomy): Eukaryota > Viridiplantae > Streptophyta > Magnoliopsida > Fagales > Fagaceae > Lithocarpus > Lithocarpus polystachyus. The sequence continues at coordinate 78,002,323 of CM066165.1, forward strand.
TTTTTTTTTTTAATTTTCAGTTTGTTATAACTCAATTGTCCAAAAATCGAGTTTCAAAAGAGGGCATTTCCCTAATTAGTTTGGGAAAGGGAACAAAATGCTGGATTTTTTTTTAAAAAAGTGCAAAATCCCATTTTCTCCAATGCCTAGGTAATTTATTCGAAGATATTCTTTGACATGTCCTAAGTATAAAGAAATGTTATCTGAACAAGCAAACATTCCAAAAGATGATAACCTATAGACGTTGCTGACACTGGATTTCAGGCCCAGATCCCTACACCTCTTTCTTGAAGTCTTGGCGATATATATGAGTCTCTAAATGTATGTTGACATGTGTGTAACACTGGGGGTGATGTGCGTATATGAATGTGCTTTTTACCTTTCGTTCATATCAGATTAGTAAATATACATGTTCTTAGGTTGTAAATCTATGGATATAGTTCTTACTTCTTGGGTTTGGTATCAAACCTTAACCGAAACGCAAAGCAGTGGAAACAAATCTACCACGACCACCACAGCTTTCGACACTATCTTCAATGGCTTCATGGTCAATAAATTCCTCGAGTATGGGTCCTCAAAGCGATGTTCACTAGCCAAAACCCATGGTTTAGATGATGGAATCCTGAGACTAGAGAAAGCCCGATGAGAGTTTGTGTGCCTATTTAATTTTTGCATGAAAACGTACTTTCAGAAATCTCCATGTGCTTGGTTCACAGCTATCTCAGCAAGATGAAAGTATGTATTTCCCATCAAAAGTTTAAGCACATTCCTCACTTTCTTGAATAAAATGTCCAAAGTTGTACCTTGACCCACCCACTTCCAAAATGGCCTTGAAGACTACACTGGAGTCCCCTTCCACCATGAGGCTTCGAAAACCCATCTCATATGCAAGTATAATTCTGGTTTCCATTGGCATAGCCCCTATTTAAGGTACTTGCGCGCATGACCTCTCCTTCAAAATCTCATACAACTATACCAATACCATGACTTCTCCCCCAATCCAAGTCACAAATATAGACCATAAGGACATATAATGAAACAAGATACAAGCTTAGCATAAGCAAAACCACTAGCAACTTTTAAAAATCATTTTTATATCATGCAATTGAATGAACAGTTAGTTTGCTTAAAAAATAATGACAAGGGATACCTCATTTTAGCTAGCATTTATGGCTTGTTTGGAAGTTTAGAGAGGGAGGAGAGTAGAAGGGAGTAGAGGGAAGGAGAGTAGTGGGGAGGAGAGTAGAGGGGAATGAATCCCCTCTACATTGTTTGGATGTTTTTAAAATTAGGAAGGGGGAAGGAGGTATTTAGCCCATTAAAAAGGGTAATTTTGTTAATTTAGAAAGGGTAAATTAGGGAATTTATTTGACCAATAACTTATCTACTCTACTCTCCCTCCAAATCTCTCCAATTTGGAGGAATTAAAAATAAGGGGTTAGAGGTAGTTGAAACCCCTCCAAACCCCTCCAAACCCCTCTCCCTCCTTCCTTAAAAAACTTCCAAACAAGATATTAATCATATGATGACAGTGCCCTCCACCTACCACCTAAGGATGAAGTTCTTAATTAAGCACAAAGTTGGAGAAGTTAAGTACGATTAGACAATGGCCTGGGAGTGATACACTACATCATTACATGAGAAAGCCTCGAGAGAGACCCTCTCCACAGAGAACCCTAAGGCCCCGCTTGGGAGTTCATAAGGGAAAGGAATGGAATAGAATGTAATGATTATAAGGGAATAAAAAGGAATGGAATGGAATGGAATGTATTTAAGTAAGGGAATGGAATGGAAAAGAATAGAATGGAATGGAATTAAGTAACCTTGATTGGATGTTTTAAAATTAAGGAATGGAAAGGAATGGAATGTAAGTAATCTTGTTTGGGAGTCACATGGAGGGAATGGAATGGAATCATTTTATGGCAATATTACTATTAGACCCCTATTTTAAAATAAAGGGTTGAATATATAGGGGTATTTTGGGAGTTTTAGTAAAAAAATCATTAAATCTAATTTCATTCCCTCCCATTCCTCCCAATTTTGGGGGGAATGAAAATTTGAGGTTTTAAGGGAATAGAAAGGAATGGGTGTTCCCTCCTACCCATTCCATTCCCTCTCACTTAAACTCCAAAACAAGGGAATGGACTTTCCATTCCCTCCGTTAAAACTCCCAAACAAGAGGGAGGGAAGAATATTCTAAAAATATTCTTTTCATTCCATTCTATTCCATTCCATTCCCTCCTCCCAAGCGGAGCCTAAAGGACCAAGACGATGATTCCCTCGCCATAAAAATAAAAAATAATAATAATAAAAATAAAAATTCTCAATGCAAAAACCATGTGAACAAAGAAATATTATTCAATCATTCTGATGAAAATGTTTTCAATTAACATCTAAATAAAAGAGAAGAATTTTCAATCCTAAATTGAAAAGGAAAGTGAGCGAACTTGAAAATAATTTTACTATTTGTTGTGTCATTTACAAATACGTTTGCATTTTTGAATTACTTCAGTCCTTAAGTATAATGAAGTGACACATACAAGAGCAACCCATGCATTGTAGTTGTTAAGAGCATCTCCAATGGCTTCTTTAAAGCTAGTTTCAGAGAGAAAACACCCCAAAAACCCACTTCAACAGCTTCTTCATCTCCATTTTTTAGATTAGAATTGTTACAGTGCTTCTCTATAAGAAAGAACACTATAGCAATTACTATTCACACTTCAAACATTTTTAACTATTATAATAATCAGCTATTGATAAAAAAAATGTTGGAAGATGTGTAGTTATTAAAAAAAGAATAAAGAATGAATAAAGTATAAATGAAAAAATAATATTTAAATGAGATGGAGAAAATGATAGAGAATACATTGGAAAGTGTATTTGAAAAAGTAGATAGACAAAAGCTAAATATCACTATTCACTGTCTAAATAGTAAAAAAATTTAGTTAAGTTGAGAGTGACATATATTTAGAATGAAGCATTCATTTTTATTTTTCAAAAACATCAAAATGAAATGCCACTTACAAAATGAACTCCGGCTTAAAATATAAAACTAGACATCTGCTGATGCCATCAAGGCATCAAACCTCTGAAGTCTTGTCACTGAAAAATGAAGTCCTACTCCTGGTTAAAAATATGCTCTCTCAGTTCCAGTACATGCCACAAATTTTGGAAGTTCATTATACAACAGCCTTACATTCTGAATACTCTTGTTGCTGCAAGTTTAGATTCATCATTCTACCAAGGAGTAAGTCAAGGAAGTTTAATGAAAACTCTTTTCTTTTTATAATCTTCTAATCTTCTTGTGTTTAGAAAAATCCATTTAGTCACTCATGTTATCATACCCAAATTTGAAGTCTTGAACTTAGTTTAAGACAGATGAAAAAAGATCAAATGAATAACCGAAGTAGTTGGATTTCTAAATCCAAAATATTTACATTATTGCAATATTTCATCAGCCATGTCGCAATTGAAAATATTCAGATCAAGATGGAGGAAATTCCTGATTCTCTCCCATAACTCTCTCTTAGTATGATGCAACTAGAAATTGATTCCAATCCTCAGTATCTACACCCTATGCATAGCATTATTTAGCACTTCATCCAATATGGTGGATTTGAAATCACCAAATATCTAGACAAAAACAATTCACATACCTGTAATTGTGACACTCGAGGTATCTCTAACAATGATTACACACTAAAAATCTTGCCATGAATTTAATGGCATTATTACATCTGCACATACAAATTCTTAATAAACTCGTTGATGATTGGCCATTCCAGTTAGGAATACCAAAAGCAACATCAAGCATCTCACTGTGATTACAAAGATTCCTCTTTCTCCAGTGGATCCACATCTTGCAGAACAATATCATTGTTAGGCATATGTCCAGCCAATCTCATTTTTTAAGCCAAATTGTCCCAAAATTTTGTACATCAGTCTGTTCATTTTTGTTATCACCAACAATAAGACAGTAAGCAGTATTCCTCACCAAAACCCAAAAACAACCTGGTTCTTTTATTATTCCTGTCACTCATAAATTGGCAGTGGAGAAAATATTGGATATAAATAGATAGTTTCCAGAGTTATGAGGTTCACTTCTTGCTTCAATTTTTGCTAATTCCATGTTCCTATGTACTCTTCATGCACTAAGCAACACACCCCAAGCACCAGCAGTTGGTTTTATAGGCTTTTTTCTTTTCTATAAACTCTTATGCCTCTTCTAACTGATCAACACGGCTAAGTACAACAACCATGCAGGAGTAGTGATCCGCATCTGGTTTCGTTGAGTAATTGCTACTCATTAAATCAAAAATCAAGAGGCCTTTGTCAACAAGTTGTGAATGACTACAACAGGACAATACAACAGTAAAAGTAACAGAATTGGGCTTGGCTCGTAAGTCCAACATTTTCTCAAAGAGCAACAAGACTTCTTCTCCTTTCCCATAATCCCGTGCATAGAGTCTGCAATGATAATTGTGTTCCAATTAACAGTACCCTTTTTCGGTATCATATTGAAGACCCATAGTAGAATCGTCACCACATTTAGCATCCATGTGTTGAGACTGATGCAAGTACTAAACGGTAAAAAGGCTTGAACGACAATCAAGACCATAAACAGAAGAAGAAAACGACACACTACAAGTCTAATGTTTCAGCACGTGTGAATGAAAGAAAGCAAGTGAATTAGAAGCTCCAGCTGTCATGTGCTTATTGGTGTAATTATAGTGGTAGTTATGCTGGAGTAGTTTGTTTGGGCCCCTTCTTTGCTTCTCTGTTTGTACATATATAGATTGATTAAAGCTTGTAAATAAACACTTACTGGATTTTACTGAATTGAATCAATTGGGAAGTTCTCTTTCATTCTGTAGATACTTCTTTCTTTACATGGGATCAGAGTAGATTGCTTATGCTGAAGCTCTGTTTTTCCCTTTCTTGGTTTTCAATCCCTAGATTTAGTTTTTCACGTTCTTGAAGCTTCTATAATGGCTTCCACGACTGATTTTCTCACAATCAGTCCCTGTTTCAACAAACCCTTCACAGTCTATGCCTTCTTCAAGCACGGCTATGGCAGACGACTATGCCAACAATCCATATTTTTTTCTAGCAAATGAAAATCCAGGCTTTGTTCTCACTTCTCAACCTTTGACTGGTCCTGAGAACTACATGAGCCTTTTGGCTTTAAGTTCCAGAAACAAATTTGGTTTCGTTAATGGTTCAATCACTGAACCAGATCCTAATTCTCCATTGTTCAATTTTTGGAGTTATTGCAATACCACGGTGCTGTCGTGGTTAACTAATTCTCTCAGTATGGAACTCAAAGCAAGTGTGATGTACATCAATAATGCAAGGGATTTTTAGATTGATCTTAAGGATTGGCTTTCACAGGGTAATACTCCAAGATTGTTTGAGCTTGAGAAGGAGATTTCTCATCTTTCACAAGGTTCACTCTCGGTGAGTTCTTTTTTCACCGAGTTCAAAACTTTGCGAGATGAATTTGCCAATTATCAACCATTTATTGTTTGTAATTGTTCTTGTACTTGTGGTTCTAAATCTTCTGATCAATTGGATGCTCAACTTAGGGAACATGCTTTTCGTTTCTTGATGGGGTTAAATGATAGCTATGGAAACCTTATTAGTTAAATCTTGTTGTTTGAGCCTTTTCCTTCCCTTAGCAAAGTATGTTCTTTAATCTTGCAAGAAGAAAAAAGAAGAAATATAGGTCATGAGGTTAACATGGCATACCCTATTGAAGTTGCTGCTGCAATATATGTGAAAAATAGTAATAAAGGTCACAATCAAGGTTATAATGGTGGTAAAGGAGAGGGGCATTCCAAGAAGGAGAGGCCTATTTGTACTGAATTTATTTTAAAAGAATTTTTTCACTCCAATGATATTTTGCATCAGTTGTCTTATGTTGATACTCCTCAACAAAATGCAATTGTTGAGAGGAAGCATCAACACATTCTCAATGTTGCAAGAGCCTTGAAATTTCAATCCAAGGTACCTTTATGCTCCTGGGGTGATTGCATTTTGACAGTAGTATACTTGCTTAATAGGATTCCTTCCAAGTCTTTGGGTAACAAAAGTCCTTATGAACTGCTTTTCAATTCTGTCCTTACTTATGCTTACTTAAAATGCTTTGGTTGCTTATGTTTTGCTTCCACTCCTTCTCATTATAGGTGCAAATTTGCACCTAGGGCCAGAAAATGTGTGTTCTTAAGCTATCCCTATGGCATTAAAGGTTACAAGGTTTTAGATCTTGATTCTAACTCTATTTTCATTTCTAGAGATGTCATCTTTTATGAGCATATTTTCCTTATGCTATTTTTGCTCAACCTTCAGCCTCTTATTTGAATGATTTTGTCTTCCCTCATTATGTTCCTAATTCTGCTAATAATCCCATTTTGTCACTAATGTTGGTTTTGTACCTAGTCAGTCTTCTCTTTCCACTCCTTTGATCCCTACTTATGTTGATTCTTCTCTAGCAGACCTCAATCCTTCCTCTCTCGCATCTTTAGATGTTCCTTTAGATGTCACTGTGTCTACAGATCTTCCTTCTTCACCTGCAACTCTTGTGTCTTTACCCTCTACCCTTGAACCTCCTGTCCTTAGAAGGTCTGTCAGTTCACATCATCATCCTGCTTACCTTTCTGATTACTCCTATAAGTCAGTTAGTACCAAACCTGCTCCTGGTTTGCCATATGATGTTTTTGAGAATTTGTGTTACTCTCATCTTGGTCCTACTTTCCATTCCTTTGTTATGGCAATCATTTCCACCCCATCAGAACCTGTTTCCTTTCATCAAGTAGTTCAATTCTCTAAATGGAGGGATGCCATGGCCAAGGAAATTAGTGCTTTGGAACTTAATCATACTTAGACATTGACTTCATTATCTCAAAGCAAGTCACCTATAGGTTGCAAATGGGTGTACAGGATAAAGTATCATGCAGATGGCACCATTGAGAGGTGTAAAACTCATTTGGTTGCCAAGGGTTTCACTCAAAAGAATGGCTTGGATTATTCTGAGACTTTATCACCTATTGCAAAGTCTGTTTCAGTCAGGATTGTTCTTTCTTTGGCTGCTGTGAAAGGGTGGTACTTGTATCAGTTGGATGTTAACAATGCATTTCTCCATGGATATTTGCTTGAGGATTTTTATATGTGTCTTTCACCTGGCTTTCATAGCAAGGGGGAGAATTTGGTTTGCAAGTTAAATAAAAGCCTTTATGGTCTTAAGCAGGCCTTTAGGCAATAGTTTGAGAAGTTTTCCACCACAATTTTGCAGATGGGATTCATTCAGTCAAAATTATATTATTCTTTGTTCACTCACACCCAAGGTTCCTCTTTTACAATGTTCTTAGTGTATGTGGATGACATCTTGCTTACTGGGAATAATCCAACTTGTGTTGATAATTTGAAGAAGTTACTTGATTCTAAATTTGGCTTAAAAGATCTAGGAGCTTTAAGGTATTTCTTGGGACTTAAGGTGGCCAGAACTGATGCAAGAATTAGCTTAAATCAAAGGAAATATGCCTTAGAAATTCTGAAAGACACAGGGTTTATTGGTTCTAAACCAGTCAAGTTTCCTATGGAGCAAAATCTGAGATTATCTAAGTATGAAGGTAAACCTCTTGCAAACCCTACACAATACAGAAGGTTGATTAGAAGAATATTATATTTGACCTTGACAAGACCTGACATCACTTATGTTGTTCATAGGTTGAGTCAATTTGTGTTACATCCAAGGGAACCTCACTTGCTTGCAGCCAACAAGGTACTTCAGTACATTAAAAGTTCACCAGAAAAAGGAATTTTCTTTCCAAGCAATTCAGATTTGCACATTAAATCTTTTTGTGATGCAGACTGGGTAGGATGTCTTGACACCAATAAATCACTAACTGGTTATGCAGTTTACTTAGGTGACTCTTTGATATCTTGGAGATCAAAGAGGCAATGAGTGGTCTCAAGATCCTCAGTTGAGGCAGAGTATAGGACAATGGCTAGTGTAGCTTGTGAAATTACATGGGTTTTGCAGTTGCTTAAGGATCTGAAGATTGATCATCCTAGGCCAGCTATGCTATTCTATGACAATCAAGCAGCATTGTATATAGCTGCTAATCCAGTCTTCCATAAGAGGACAAAACACATTGAGGTAGATTGTCACTTGGTGAGAGACAAGATTATGGAAGGCATGATTAAAACTTTCCACATTGCAACAAATTCACAAGTGGCAGATATATTTACTAAGGCCTTCGGCTTTTCATCTTTTGCAAGATTATTAGATAAGTTAGGCCTAAAAGATATTTTTGTTCCAAGGCAAATGAAGTCAGCTTCCTCAGTTCAAGTCATTGAACCTAAGGTTCATGACTTGAGGGGGAGTGTTGAGACTGATGCAAGTACTAAACGGCAAAAGGGCTTAAACGACACTCAAGAGTCAAGACCATAAACAGAAGAAGAAAATGACACACTACAAGTCTAATGTTTCAGCACGTGTGAAAGCAAGAAAGCAAGTGAATTAGAAGCTCGAACTGTCATGTGCTTATTGGTGTAATCATAGTGGTAGTTATGCTGTTAGGATGGTTGTTAGAGTAGTTGTTTTGGCGCCTTCTTTGCTTCTCTCTTTGTACATATATATATTGACTAAGGCTTGTAAATTAACACTTAACTAGAAGGTTGCCCGCGCGTTGCGCGGATAATGCTATAAGCTTTTATGTAAAATGGTTTTTGAAATTTTTGTACATATATTATAGCATAAATGGTGGATATTTTCATTGCTAAAATCACCTACAATTATAGTAGAAACTTCGGAGCATGTAGGCATATTTTGTTGCATACCATCAGTTGATCGTAAACCAATTAATTGCAAGCATACATTATGCATATCAAACTCCTTCAACCTATCCCTTGTCATGCAAAATGTTAACTAAGGCGTTGATCTTATGAAGCATCTTCAATAATATTTTAACTATAGCAGTGCTAAGGTTGCATAGTGATTCATGTCTAGGCAAAGCAACAAACACACTTAGATATTGTCAAGGCTCTTGCGGACAGCTGTGCATGATACTTGACCAATTTTTTAACATATTTAACAATTTTTTAACAAAGGTATAACATATTTAACATATTTAACAATTTTTTAACATATTTAACAATTTTTTAACAAAGGTGTACCAGTATAATATATTTAACAATTTTTTAATACCATTTTGAGTTTATATAGATTCTAGGCTAACCTTCAAATAATGGAGACACCACATAATTTTTTCTGCCCACTTAGTTCTTAATTTGAACCTTTGCTATTCTATTGTTTCTTTCTTTGTTCTTATTTTTAACAATTGAGTTTCTATCATTTAGTAGGACATAGAATATGTGTAGATTGTGGTGATTATTTTAAAACTTTGCTACCAAATAATACTTAACCCCTCAATATGTAAAAGAAAATTATTAACCTAAAAATAATAACAACTTTCTTACCCATAGCTAATTTAATTTGTGCTCCAACTGCATGTGGCATGGAGGAGCTTGATATATTGATTAAGCTTCTTCCTCATTGATCTTTCTACCTGCCCAACAAAACCAAATTATTTACTCAACCTGTCTTTGCATAAGGGTCTAATGTAACTAATTTTCTTAATCACATCCTCATGTAACATATTTAAATCACTCGCCAAAAGCCAAATCATAAATTACAAAAACGGTGTGGCTTAGTAAAAATCTCAACCAGTAAACAGTTCGAATGAAAAGAAACAAACCATTATCTAGTTTGATTATTAAAAACCCATTACCAAACAACAGCAAAGAATGAAAAAATTGACTATTAGTATTTTGTACCTCTTAGATACCGAAGAAGGGTTTGATAAATTAGGGGCCGGTGGCTTTTTCCCCTTGGGTTTAGTGACTTTAGTCCCCGGCCAAAGTAGGTAAAGTTGAAGCTTCAATCTCCCTGAGTCTGTCTTCCCTCAAACATTGCAAACCGCAAACTCAGTATCCCAAATAAAATTTTGAAAAAAAAAATTGAAAGAAAGAAAAAAAGAGAGAGAGTTGGCAATATTTATTTATTTACAGACACTAAGAAAGGAGCTTTTGTCCAAGAACTCATAGAGGAATCATTGATCCATTAATATATAATTTTCAAAAGAAACAGGTACGTGTAGTGTGCTTTTAATTGAAAGGGGAAGTGTGAACAAAAAATTGAAAGGGGAAGTGAAAGAGTTTTTTTGTTTTTGTTTTTGCTAGAAGAAGTGAAGAGTTAAGAGACAGAGAAAGAACTGAACAGTTAAGAAAGAGAATGAATGAAATTTAAAAAATTTAAGATGGGTTTGATCTCAACAGAAATTCCTTGGAAAGTATATTGTTATTGTAAAGGTGTAATAGTGCAAAGCTTGGTCTCACGTTGCCAGGTGCTTATCCATAGTGTGCATTTAAATTTGAACGGGGAAGTGAAAGTTTTTTTTTTTTTTTTTGTCCGGAAGAAGTGAAGAGTCTTTGTCTTTTGTAATGGAAAGAAGTGAAGAGTTAAGAGAGAGGAAGAAGTGGATTGATTTTTGATGAAGCAATAAGTTCTAAACATAAAAGCTGCATTGTTTTAATTTCGGAGGTTGAAAAACATCATTTCATGATAAAAAGGATTGCAAAGAACTCATATAGAGCGCCACATGGCAGAACCTCATGCACTCTCGCTTGAGGTCTCTACTTTTATATATATATTGATGATTTTACTGAATTGAATCAATCGGGAAGTTCTCTTTCATTCGCTAGATACTTCTTGCTTTACAACATGAAAACCACAGCTGTTGTGGTGTCCTTAATAAACAGATTTTTTATAGATATAACCATGAATTTCTTTTCCCGTCCTCAAGCTTCCAAACTAGTGCAAACTAGTGCAAACTAGTAAGACACTAGTAATCATTATCAGATTAGGTTTGAAACCCAAAGATAGCGTCTTTCCAAGCATCTTCAGCGCCTGTTCACTTTTCCTGTTTCGTACGCACCCACCAATGACAGCACTCCATGAAGCATCATTCAACTCAACACCTTCGTTTCTCATATGATAAAATAAAGCAAGACCCTTCTCACATTCTTTATTTGAGAAGTATGCCATTAGAATTACATTCCACAACACAACATCTTGTTGAGACATGTTATCAAATACCAATTGCACATGCCTTATGCTTGAACAACTAGCATACATGCTCACAAGCGCACTGCAAACAAATAAATTATCTTCCATTCCATTCTTCATTACAAAGCAATGAATCTATTTTCTAGAACTTAAAGTTTTGAGTTTTGGGCAAGCTAGTAGAATTGAAGACACAGTGACCACATTGGGTCTCACCGCATTTAACATAATCTCACAAAATTCTTCCAAACATAGTCTAGAAGTCCATTTGGTTGATTAGGCGATTTGGGAGTCTAAAAGTATATTTTTTAAACCCAAAATTCCTATACTTCACAACAGTAACCCCTCATAGCTTTTTCACAAACACTCATTCTAAACCAAAATGCCGTTTCACAACAGTTTATAAAATGCACCCTACCTAGTCTACAAGAAACACAACAAGACAACGAGGTCCACATAGTCAAACCTTTCACCGGCATACCATCAAAAAACCTGTCTTGCATCTTCAACACACTAACATTTACCCTACATATCACTGAAAGCATTGCCCAACAAAGTATCCCGAATAAAACCCAAAGCGAATAGCATCATCTGAACCTCTTTGGCTTTCACAATGTCACCCAGAGTGGCACAAGCCTTAGCAGCCAACAAAGGTATTAGTCAATCCGGTCAAATTTCCTATGCTCGCATGGAAGTGTAAAGCTTTATAAATTCCTTAGGAAACCAAGTTGTGTCTAAGCCGAGATTAAGATGGTCCACATATCTTTGGTTAGGGAATTTTATCGAACATGTGGCGTGCACATCGCAATCACCAAAATTACAGAACTACTCATTGTGCTTAAGGGTTATAAGAACAGGGAGGCTACTTGGCAGCTTTGGAAACATGGGATTTATAATATGGTTTTAAATGGTTAAAACCTTTTTGCTTTTCTTGTATAGAAATTCGAAAGTTTTTTTTTATTATTATTTATAATTGCAAGGAATGAAGAATTGTGCTTGACAGAAGAAGGAGAGAAAACGACGGACAGGATCATTCCACGTGTTTTTTCCCCAAATTGACTATGATTTGTTGTTCTAGTTTTTTTTTTTTTTTTTTTTTTTTTGGGTAATTGTTGTTCTAGCTTTTAAAACCATGGATAAAAGTACTCTATAACGGTACAACAATTTCATAATAAAGTTGAGGTAACAAACTGTGAAAGTTTCCTTTCTTTTAAAAAAAAAAAAAAACAAATTAAACTTTTTAAAGTTAAATCAACTGTCATTTTGTTTTTATAAGTTTCATTTTTTTCTTTTTTAAATTTTGGACTTGTGTAAGTTCATATTTATTGTCATCGTTAATCCTTCTTCCATTCCTTTAAAAGAGTTGTTGTTAAGAATGAACTAATAGTGGCAAATAAAAAAAAGGCGATAGTGCAAGACCAATAAGACAAAAATGAAATTACAAAATTAAAAGACAATTGCCTAAACTTAAATGGTGAGATTTATATTTTTTTTTATAAAAAATTTTAATAGTTTTTTTAGTATTAAAAAAACTTATTTTTAATAGTCAATAAAAGTTATGGATGGAATGATTAACGATGACAAGTGTCAATTTATGTGACCAAAATGACAAAAATGAAACTTATACAACCAAAATGAAAATTGGCCAAATTTAAAGAATGTAATTTGTATTTTTGCCATAAAATGAATATAGAATATTGCACTTTTTTTAGCTAATCAAACACCCACTAAATTAAAACAACTTTTAGACATTTCCATTTTCAACAAAAATGATTTTAGTGGCATTCTTGTGATAAAGTCATAAAACTGAAGTCAGGCTTTGCAATAAAAAAAAAATAATAGGCCAATGGCTCTTTCTGGCGGAACAAAATCCATTGAAGTCCTTCACAAAGTTGCTCTCATTTCTCTCAAGCTAGTCTCTCATCTCTATTGATTTGTCGTCTCTCTTTTTCCAACCATTCCACCATGATCAAGACTCATGTGTAAGTGAGAAAAGTGTTTTTTTTTCTTCAGAAATAAAAACCAAGAGTCAAATGGGGTACTGTTGTTTTTTGTTCTCAAATCATGTATTCAAAACAGGTGTCAAACAAAGGCTCAAGTAAAAATGAGTTTTTTTATCCAAAATTTAGATTCAGGAAATGGGTCCACATTTTCATAATTGAAATCAAAATACAAAATTTTAGGGAACTAAATAAAAACATATCGAAATCTCCCAGATTTAAAAGGTAAAATTTATTTTAGTTTAATTTTATCCATTTGGAGGCATAGGGCCAAAGTCTTTTTTTTTTTTTTTTTGGGGGGGGTATTAATTAATAGGGAAAATTATTGTGTATTCTCGGAGTATCATAACTGCGTACTCTCTCCTCTCACATAAATAGTGGGTCCCACTAATTAAATTCATAGTGGGTCCCACTATTCATGTGAGAGGAGGGAGTACGCATTTATAGTATTTCGAGAGTACTTAATAATTTTCCTATTAATAGATCCTCCATCACAATATCCCAACCATTTAAGTCAAGCAATTTAATAATTACAACCAAAATGAGAAGATACACTTATATATATATATATATATATATTTTTATATAGATAAAAAATAGAAAAAAAAAAACACTTATGTATTAAAAAAAGGAAAAAAAAAAGTAGATATTTACTAACTAATTTTTAATAATTTTATGGCAAATTTGTGGGATATGGGTTTGACACATTGGATTAATGGGTCAAACTCGTATCCCACAAGTGTTTTTTTCATAGGTGAGATATGGAGTTGACCTCTTTTACCATGAGAAAAAAATCTCACTGCTTAACTAATATCTTTTTCTTTTCATTTTTTGTCTTTTAGAGTTTAAGCAAATTGACCGTTTGAATCCAATTTTACCAAATCTACGAACAATGAGTGTAAAAAAGTAAGATATCTTTTGAAAAAAATAGTTAGGCATTGAGCTCTAGCCGTTTGTAATTTGTAGTCACTTAGAGGCTGTTTGGTTCACTTGTTTCCATAACTCAATTCTTAGTTTCCATAATTCATAACTCAAAAATGGTGGGACTCATAGCGAGAAGTCCGTTTGTGAGCATCATAACTCTGTTTCCATCACTTAATTATCTGATTTTTGAGTTGTGAGTTATGGAAACTGAAAACACATTTTGGCTGTTTTCAGTTTCCATAACTCATAATTCAATGAAATTTTTGTAATTAAACACACATAGAGGACCCACTCAGCCGCAACTTTTGACCAGTCAACCTCTCCTTTTTTTTTTCATGGGTTCGGTCTGGTTTTTTTTTTTTTTTTTCACTTGGTTCGGTCTTTACCTTTTTGCTTTTTTTTTTTTTTTTTTTTTCTCACTGGGTTCGGTTTGCACTTTGTTCTTCTTCTTTTTTTCTTTTTCTTTTTTTTTTTCCACTGGGTTCAGTCTGCACTCATCCTAAAAAAAAGAAAAAAGAAAAAAGCTGCACAGTGACAAATATGGGGTCCACAAATAGTGTGAAAAATATTGAGTGATGGTAACTAAGTGATAATGCTGTTTGGGTGTTAATGATGCCGAAAAGCAACTCAGTAAGCTGCAAGGTCTTCGCGCGCCCTGGGTAAACCTGCACAAGTGAGAAGAACCTCAAAGGGGGAGTACCGGTGTGGTACCGGCCAATGACCCTCCGATGGTTAAGTTAGTATTGCTCACAACTCCAGAGTGCCAGAGTTGGGGTAGAAGCATGCGTACCTTTTTTTCATGAGGGTCGAGGGTATTTATAGTGGTGTAGAGTTGGGGCTTTGGCATGTCCGAGGAGATAACCTCTGATCGGAGCCATGCCCTAATGCGTATTCTTTACGGAATCCTTTCCTCACTGGAGCCATTCCCTATTGCGTGGAGTGCAAGATATCTATCCAGGTAATGGCGTGCGTGACAAGACATGTTGATCCCTTTAGCTTTGTCTCGTCACCCATTCACCCCGTCGGTGTGTAGACTACGCCATCGGATCAGGCTGGAGAATTGGTCGGGGATGACGGATGGAGTGAGACCGTCATCCCTTACCGTGCCATTGCCCAGGTAAATGGTGACGGCACCTTCAAGACGTCACCTTCCCCATCAGGTGTGATATTTTAGAGTGATGAATTATGAGTGATAAGTGATGGGCGATGAGTGATGAGTGATGAAAATTGAGTGATGAAAAATTTGGAACCAAACAGACCCTAATGCTTTCAAAGTACAAAGTACAAGTTTTCTCAACCAAAAAAAAAAAAAAAAAAAAATACAAACGAAAATATATATCAGAATGTGATATGTGTTGGGCACAACTTTTGGTCTCTCAAATTGGAATTTTTCTTAGGGAACCAGCCTAAATATATGAGAAAAAAAATTAAAATGAAAAAAAAAACATATATGTTATTATAGTGTATACATATATTTAACGTCTATCACATATTTAACACATAGAACGATTTATGTGAAGTTAGTTTTTACATAAATAGATTGTTTTTTCTTTTTTTCTTTTTTGAGGGAATTTTGTCCTCATCCAACCAATATGTAAGCTATAAACGATATTTTAAATCAAATTGAATAAAACTCATATTCTTTAAACATTATATATCAATCTAAAAAATATTTTAGATAGATAATAGTTTTAGAATTATAAAACATAAACAAATGTGTTCAATCTAAATAATTTAAATAATAAATACCATTTTAAATACCTTAACTTATACAAGACAACATATGAAAGATACAACAATAATAAAAACAAGGGCAAATTACAACTTACCCACTTGTGGTTTAGCCGAAATTTAAGTTGCTTATTTATGGTTTGAAATTTGATACTTTACCTACCTAAGGTTAGTTCAATTAGATCTTCTTAACCCACATATGTTAAAAACATTATTTAATATGTGATTTTACTTCACTTTTATGTTTCTCTCCTCCAAAAACAAAAAAAAAAAAAAAAAAACATAATAATACAAGATCAAATTGGTTAAAAAAAAAAAAAATCAAACAGAACACTTGTATCATGAGATTTCAAACTACAAATAGGCAACTTAAATTTCGATCAAACCTCAGGTGGATAGTGTCAAATTTTAAACCACAAGTAGAAAACTTAAATTTCAGCCAAACCACAAGTAAGTGAATTATAATTTGCCCTAAAAACAAAACAAATATATTATTTTTCAAGGATGAAAACCTGCAATAAGAATCTCTTACTCCTAATATTGAAATCAGTGTTTGTCTTTTTTTTTTTTTTTCTTTTCTTTTTTTTTTTTCTAAAAGTGAAAAATTAAAATTATAGCATCCATATCTCTAATTCTCTAAATGCAAAATAAAATAAAAGTTTTGCATTTACAAAATAAAGAAGGTTTTTACTAAAGATACTTAATTATTTATAAGGAGAAACACACACACACACACACACACACACACACACACACACACATATATATATATATATAAATATAAATGTGTGTGGTAATTATGCATTAATCATTTATAGTAAACCATACATTACTCATTAAACCAAAGCATAATGAGCTAAACATGTTATACAATTAGCTATGTATGGTAATGAGTTATGTATGATAAAAGATAATTTTTGAATTTTTTTTTTTAATGGGAAAAGCTTGAAAAGATAAATTATCGAACTTGAAATGAATTTAGAGGGAGAGAGAGAGAGACCTTATAAAGTTTTCGTCTTAAAAAAATAATTAAAATACTTATAAAGGTTAGAAAAGATTGATTCAGATCCTCTAGATTTCCTAAGGTACTCTACCAAATAGATTTCCTTAAATCTTAACTGTTTTTAATGATTTAATGGTCTAAATTTTGCCATGTCAGCATTACACTATCTATAATTTTAATTGTTTTATTTGCAACATTATTTTATTATTTTAAGAGGATTGTTAGTGGAATGCTAATATGGCAAAATCTAAACCCTTAAATCATAAAAGAGTTGTTAGGATTTAAGGAAATTTATTAGTAGAGTACCCTAAGAAATCTAGAGAATCTGAGTTCTGAAAAGATAAACAATATTTTCGTCTTAAAAAATAATTAAATTCAACATAATCATAGATTTAATTAAGAAAAGCTTATATTAAACAATACAATATAAACATTATTTTTTAAAATTATAAAATTCTCTACAACATATACTTAAATTTAATTATATAATCTACTTTTACCATTTGAACTTTTACTTAACAAAAGACACAGTTTTTTTTTAGAAGGAACAAAAGACACACTTGAGACTAGTTGCCATCAAATCAAAACATAACCTTAAAAAAAAAAAAAAAAAAAAAAAAAAAAAAAAAAAAAAAAAAAAAACAGATGTGTATAGTTTATGGAGTAAATGGGCCATTAAAAAAGTTCAGTGAGTGCTTTGGCTAGTTGTTGAAAGTTTACGGCTCGTATGGGCATTTTTTCATATTATATATAACAAATTTTAAGCATTAGAGTTGAGAAAAAACATATTGGAGTCAGATGATATGGTTATGTTTAACCATACACATATGGTAATGTTTGTCACCAACTTTTCTGGAAATCATGCGAATCAAGAAGGCTGATCCTCATTTGATGCATGTTGTTCTTCTTCCACCTATAGCTCTATGTCTTATTGGTTAGTACACTGTGTTCAAGTTCTTGGGAACTGTCCCCAGACCTGAAGTATAGGGTTGTAAATTAATTAGGAATAAAAAATGGGCTTGGATTCAAAAATTTGGACATTACTTTTCTAAATATAGGGATCTCACTAGGCTAGAAAATGAAGAAAGTTGACGAGTTTGCATTCCTTGGATCTAGTAGAAGATTCACAACCTAATTTTAATAAGAGTCTATTATTCAAAATACAATAGGACTCTTTCAACCTAAGTCTCTTTAAATTGATTTAGGTCTAGTTTATATATATATATAATCCTTGTCTTTCTTTTCCTTAAAAAAAGAAAAGCATACAACTCTGTTGTGGCAATTTTAAGAATAATACTTTTCTCTCTTGTAGTTTGTTTTGCTACATTTAATTTGACATTTGATTTAAATATGTTTTTCTTTCAATTAATTATTTGTTTGTATGTTTTTCCTTTTGATTTTGTGTCCTTTTTTTGTGGAACGAAAGTGACCTGGCCATTTGCCCTAAATGCTTCGTAAAGGAAAAAGCT
This sequence comes from Lithocarpus polystachyus, assembly GCA_033629205.1. Taxonomy (NCBI): domain Eukaryota; kingdom Viridiplantae; phylum Streptophyta; class Magnoliopsida; order Fagales; family Fagaceae; genus Lithocarpus; species Lithocarpus polystachyus. Next base: position 78,020,575 of record CM066165.1, read on the forward strand.
GATCTCGAGCTCATCAGAGAAGTAATGAAAATAATTAAAGAGGTTGAAGTAAAGATTGATCAAATTTTCTCTCATAGACTTAGTTTTTGTTCATCGGACACTATGAATTCAACCTCACGCCGATTGCGCACCTAGGAGAAAAAAAATAATAAAAGGGTAAATATAATAGTTGTGACATGTTTTCCTATTATTTTGCAAAAGAAAAAAAAAATTGAAAAACAATATACTAACTAATTTTATATATATAATTTTTATTTTGAAAATCTAATTTATAAGTGGATAAAATAATTTAAAAATTAATCGGAGACGGAGCTTTTTTTTAGTGGTCCTATTTTGTAGAAAAAAATATATGTTTTTTTATTTATTATATATATATAATTTTTATTTTGAAAATCTAATTTATAAGTGGATAAAATAATTTGAAAATTAACAGGAAAGTGGTCCTATTTTTTAGGTAATGTTTTATTGAGAGTTAGAGTTGCATTTTTTCAGATTGTCTTGTAGTTTTATCTCTACTTAAACATAGGAGTATAGGGACATTTTTGAATTAAAAAAAAAAAAGAAATCCAAACAGGGAAAGCCCCTTAAATAATGGTACACACACACACACACACACATTGAAAATAGATTTTTTTTTTTTTTTTTTGGTTATGTTAATGGTTAGTATATAATGAATCTGTTTTTATTTGTCTCCATTGCAATCATGATGGAGACAAATAAAAATAGCAACAACCTTTTTTTCAAAAGTCTTAGTATCGCAATAAAACCAAACATTGTGCCAATAAACATAGCAAATATAAAAACAAGTGAAAATGCAGTTATTGCTCCAAAATTAAAGAATTAAATTGCAGTGATAATTAAAGAACTGTATTCTCAATTAGAATTTTACAGTTTTGATTAATTATGTTTTATATTATATATCACAAATTTTAAGCATTAGAGTTGAGAAAAAATATTTTGGAGTAAGATGATATGGTTATGTTTAAACATAAGCGTAAACAAATAGTTATGTTTAACCATACATATATGGTTATGCTTGTCACCAAATTTTTTGGAAATAACGTGAATCGAGAAGGCTATCCCCAATTAATACATGTTGTTACTCCTCCACCAATAGCTTTATATCTTGTTGGGTAGTACTTCTATGCTCAAGATCCTGGGAACTATCTCCAAACCTAGAGAATAGAGTACCATGTATATGAAAACAAACATCACAATAAGAAACCCATATCGTACTACACGTGGCCTCCTTCCATATAAAAGTGACTTGCATTTTTAGAATTGGCTATGCAGGGACTCGAAGTATGATACTTACAAACAATAATATTGAAAGGGTCAACAAATAAAATTATTTAGCATAGTAGACAAAAATAAAACTTACATAATGTATTTTAGAATAACAGAATCCGTAACCCTTATCCATGCAAGTTGAGCATGACCAAGAGATTGGACCAATTTTCAATATGTACTAGGCACATGAAATAATAGTAGATACCAGTATGGATTTTGGATCTATTTTGGGGTTCAGATTTTTGGGTACAAAAAGGAATCCATAAAGTACCATTGTAATCATAATGGAGACAAATGACAGCTAATATATTTGTGAAATTGATCAAAGCAAACAAATAGATCTGACTTGTTTCACATTGGAAAGAACCATGTAAAGTTGGTGAAATCATTAACAAAGATTGCATAATATCAAAATTTTTCTCTAGATGTGATTAGGGCTGGTCCCCACAAATCGCAATGAATCTTATAAAAAGGGATACTTATATTATTAGTGCTAGAAAAAAAATGGTGATCTACATGACTTTTCCATTTGACAACTTGTACAAACTTCAAAAGATTTAGAATGAGAATCAAAAGAGATAAATTTTTGAAAGTGCAAATGTTCTAGGATCTGATGATGTGGATGACCTAGACGTTGATGCCAACAATCTTTATTGACTTGTCAAAATTGATTTGAGAAAAAGGTTGTTGGATCTCCATTAAATGCATCACCTATTTGTCATTCATCAAAAATATATGGGCCCTTCCGTTTCCTTCCTCTCGCTATTCGCTACTATCCGATGTGTGATCATGTCCTTTATCAAAAAACTAGGGCCATCAAACTCAAAAGTGAGAAGGTAATCAATGGTTAACTTGCTAATGGAGAGAAGGTCTTTTATAATATCTAGAACTAATAAGTCATCATTGAGTTTGATAGAAGAATCACTTGTGAGAGCTGTTGCTTGACCAATGTGTAATTGGAAAAGTTTCACCATTTCCTATTGTTACACCATCAGTGCAATGATAAGGAGTCAAGGAATGAAGATTACTTGGATTACCAGTCATATGGTCAATTGCTCCATTGTCTGGGTGCCATGCAGGGGCTTGGGGTTCAGCAATTGTCATAACTGCAAATGCTTGCAGTATATTATCAGTAGTGAATGGATGATTAAAACGGGTAAAAAATTTATGGCAATATGATTCCTTTTGTAGCAAATTTAACAGATGATGACCTCATCTTTATTAGCATTTTTGTGAGAGGAAGAATAAGTATTTGCAAGCTGACTTCATGATGGAGGGGTGGAGGATCTGATTGAGTGTTAAGTTTATGTCATTTAGCATAGCCTTCGAGGAGTGTGACTACCTCAGAATATGGTGGAACTGGAGGTCTAAGCATTATGGCAGTAAAGACCTCATATTCCTTGCTGAGACCATTCAGAAGCCACCATGACTTCTTATGGTCTAGTAATGGCTTGCCTATGGCTGCAAGCTCTTCACAAGTAGTTTTGAATCTTCTCAAATACATACTCAAGGTATCAGTTCCCTGAGTGATGAAGATGAGTCGTCACTTGAGTTCAAGACTCTGATCTAAAGAGACTCAGGCAAAAGCATGAATAAATGCATTCTAGACCTCAACTATAGTATTGAGGCCTACGACAATGCCAAGGACTTCTTCTGAGAGAGTGGTTGTAAGCCATCCTTTTACAAGGCGATCAGACCTACGCTACTTCACAAATAATGGGTTTTGCTGAGACTCAGACTCATCATCAGGGATGAGTTAAGGTGGGGGTTTGGTTTCACCATTAGTGAATCCTTGGAGATCATAACTCTCAAGAATGTTGAGCTTCTGTGTTTTCTAGATGAGGAAATTTATGGATGACTGATAGATTGACACAAAATTAGCAACATTTTGGGTCACTAGGTAAGGATATTCATCAATTTGGGCAGAGGCAAGAGAAGAACTGGAAGAGTTTGACATGCTCTAAGAGGAGTTTGAAGAGTTTGACATATAGTGTGCCAAAAAAAAAAACTTATCTTCCCGTTGGTTTTGGTACCATAAAGACTTTTTGAGAAATTCTATCTCACTTGTTGAGATAGAGAGAAGAATTGTATTTCTTATATACATAAAGTAACAAGAATTATTGTTAAAGATAAAGAGGAAACATAGGAGATAATGGCCTATTGCATCTACTCCTGATGATAGCTATTTATTATCAGACTAAGACATCAATCATTTTTTAGTATAGAGGGGAATTGATCTCTAGATCTCTTATTCAACAATCATAGACTTTATCAGTTAAGCTAACTAGAACTCACAACTAGTTGTGAACTTGATTATGTTATGCAAGCATAACTTTTGTCCCTCAAACTTGGAATTTTTCTTAGAGAGCCAACCTGTTAATATATGAGCAAAAATTAAAACGAAATAATAACTTATATGATATATGTCTATCACATTATTTAACATATATAATGAAAGTATTTATTCTTTGGTTTAATGACTAATGTATGGCATGAGTGATGAGACTGTGAGAGTAGTAAGAAAAAAAAAAATATGCATTAATCAATTATATAAACTTGCCTATTTTAAAGAGAACATAACTTAAACATGTTTGGATAAAATGAGCTATGTATGGTAAAAGATAATGTTTTGTTTTTTTTTTTTTTTTTTAGGGTCATTCTACTGTATCCTCAAAAAAAAAAAAAAAAAAAAAAAAAAAGGTACGGTATCCACCTAAATTTAAACCATTAATTCAATATTGTTTTGATTTTGATCATTCATGAAATTTTTAAGATATTGGTTACTGGTTAAATAGGTTATATATATAAGCCAAACAAAAAAACAAAACAAAAGAGAAAATAATGAATCAACATTCATCAACGCTTTTCTCTAGCTCTGTCTCGTCTTCTCCCTACCTTGTCTCACGTTCTAGCTCTGTCTCATCTTCTTCCAGCTTTGTCTCACATTTACAAACCAGATAGCTACTAAAAATACCCACACCCAAAATAGAAGAACCAAATAGCGGTGCACCAACAACCTCAAATCAGCGGTGCCACTCTCTAGCTTCTTATCTTCCAGTCTAACCTCAAATCAGTGATGCACCCACATCCAATCCAATTCGGCGACGCTTCTTCTCTTCCATTCTAGATCGGCGGTGCCACCCACAATCTTCAGGTTCTCTCTTTACATATGATTAACGCTGATATGGGTTTATATTTTAATTTATCTAGGTTTTTATATTTATGTTTTTTCTATAGAAACAAGGCCATCATGTCTAGAGTCAGGTAAAATTATATTTAGGTTATTGACTAATTAGGTATTTTATTTCATTGACTAATTATGTATATATGTATGTTTTGTACATTTCAATGATGTAAATGATTTTCAGGTTGTGGTTGTGTTAAATTCTATCACTTATCTATAAACCCTTTTGATATTTCTATGGTTTGATTATGATGAACATATTGATATGTGATGTGTAGTATCGACATAGGCATCAAATTTTGTGTTGAAATGATACGGTTTGACCGTGTTTTTGGTAATTTGTAATTATTGTGTGATATTTGTGCAGCTTATGATTAGAAATTTCATTATAAAAGAATTAAGTTTGGCTTGGAAGCCAAAGATGATTAGAATGAAAGCTAATGTTCATGGCTGTCTTGTGATCTGAATTGGGTTTAATTGCTAATGGATTTCCTTAAACGGATTTGTTATTGTTAACGTGTATAGTGTTGTGGGCTTTAGGCCCAACTAGTTTACTTGTAGAACACACTAGATTACTTGTACAGCACACATCTTGTACTATACTCCTACTTGTACTGCACTCATATGCCTCCTATATAAAGGCACACTCATGTATATTCCTTACTGAGAAATACAATACAATTATTCAGTATTTCTAACATGGTATTAAAGCCATTGTTCTGATCTTTCTCATAGCAGTCTTGTCTCTCTTGGTGTTACTCCACCCTTATCGCTTCTGCCGTCACAACAACCTGCAGCTGCCGTCGTTGAGGAGTCCCGCACCACAGACCACTACATTCACCGTCTTTGTCGTGTGTCTTGCTCCGATCAACTTTTTACAGGTACCAAAATGATCGTCTCGCCACGATCTACTCAGTCATGGAAGCCTTGAAGCCATTGGAGACTGCACGCGCCCTTACACGCTGCTAAAAGAAGCAGCGCCTTAGTTACACGCCTCCATTAGTGTTTGCTGACGTCATTAGTGACGTCATCTAGGGCTGACGTCATCATCAACTCTTCTGCTGACGTCACCCATCCAGACACTTGATGTCATCGTTGACCGAGCCGTTGACCAGTGTTGACCAGACAATTGACTTTGACTGTTGACCAGTGTTGACTTTGACCGTTGACTTTTTCTCTAGGGTTGACTTTTGCTGTCCAGGTCTTCTTGTTGCAATAATCATCGCCGACAATCTAGTAAACGTTTTTGCAATTTTTGCAAACGTCTTGGCCACAATATTGAGATTTGCTATCATCGTAATAAATCAGCTGTTTCAATTTCTGTTGCTATTGTTGCGAACACTGAGAGTGTCCAACCAATGGCTCCCGTCACTCCACAATCTCAATCTTCTGGATCCACTTTCACCATTTCCAGAGATGACCTTATAAACATCATCACTAATGTCATTCGTATAATTGGTAATGCATCTTATTCCTCTTCTCTCTCAGTTTTATCTGGTATGTCTCATTCCTCTTGGCTTATGGATTCTGCTTGTTGCAATCACATGACACCTCACTCGTCCTTATTTTCTAAACTTCAACCTTCACCACACCCTCTTAATATTCGCACAGCAAATGGTTCCACAATGTCTGGTCATAATATAGGTTCTGTTTCGACTTTCAACCTCTCAGTTCCTAGGGTCTTTAATGTTCTTAACCTTTCTTACAATTTATTCTCTATGGGACAATTAGCTGAGTTGGGTTATCGCATTATCTTTAATTATTCTGAGCGTATTGTGCAGGATCCAAGGACAGGACAGGAGCTTGGGACCGGTCCTAGAGTTGGACGTATGTTTCCTGTGGACATCCTTCGTCTTCCACTTGTTGCTCCTATTTCTGTTGCTGCAGCTGCTGTAGTTTCTTCTATTCCTTCCCTTGCACTTTGGCATATCTGACTTAGTCACACATCTTCCTTTCGGGTACAACACTTGGCTTTTAGAGGTTTGTTAGACTCAGTGTTCACAGAAAATTTTGATTGTGTTTCATGTCAATTAGGAAAAAAACCAGCCTTGCCTTTCAATACTAGAGAATCAGTGTCCACTGATATCTTTAACCTAATTCATTCTGATGTTTGGAGACCTTCCTTTGTCTCTAGTATTGGTGGATCTCGATATTTTATTGTCTTTGTTAATGATTATTCCCGTTATAGCTGGATTTTTCATATGAAACATCGTTCTGAATTATTGCAAGTATATCCTAATTTTGCAAAAATGGTTGAAACTCAATTTTCCAAACGTATCAAAATTTTTTGATCTGATGATGCTTTTGAGTATACTCAATATGCTTTCCAAGCTGTTTTCCATTCCTATGGCACTGTTCATCAACTAACTCGTCTAGGTACCTCTCAGCAAAATGGTAGAGTTGAACGAAAACTTCGTCATATTCTTGACACTGTTCGTGCTCTCCTTCTCTCTGCCAAAGTTCCTGCTCCTTTTTGGGATGAAGATGGACTTCATGTTATTCATGCTATTAATCACATTTCCAGTCCTGTCATCCAAAATCAAACTCCATATGAGCGCCTTTTTGGGTCATCTCCAGGTTATCATCACCTTTGCTCCTTCGGTTCTACCTGTTTCATTCTTTTTCAGCCATATGAGCATAACAAACTTAAACCTTGGTCAAGGCTTTGTTGTTTTCTTGGCTATGGCGAAACTCAAAAAGGGTATCGGTGTTATGATCTTGTTTCTCATCGTCTTCATGTCTCCTGCAATGTTGTCTTTTGAGAACATCGCCTCTTTGTCGAGCTCTCCCACTTTCGTGCCTCCCTATCTTCCTTCTTTGTCTTAGATCTTTTTCTAGATGAGGCACATATTCCTTCTATAGCTGCTCCTGATCCTCCTGTAGTTGCTCCTGATTCTCATGTAGACTTCTTTGTCCAACCACCAGATATCATTGATGCCTTTCCTAGTTCACCCTTTAATGAACAGGTGGATGATGAACAGGTTGAAGATGAGCAACCCAACACCAACCTTGAGCTTAGACGACTTGAAGGATGAATTAGAGATAGGCTAGTTCATTCATACCCATGAATGACCTCCTGACGGTGGACAACCTTCCTATGTTGGGTTAACTTTCTTGGTCCTAGACGACTCTATGGACAAACAGGAGATAGTTTGATTTTTAGTTCACCATTAGATTTAATTAAGAAATTTTACATTAAACAATACAATATAAATTTAATAGTTTCTTAAAATAATTATTAAATTCTCTACAACATATATTTGAATTCAATTAAATAATCTACTTTTACCATTTGAAATTTTACTTAGCAAAAGACACATTTGATACTAGTTTTGCCTTCGAATCATAACTTGACCTTAAAAAGAAAGAGAATAAATTGGGTTAGGAGCTGGCGTAAAAGGTGTGTTTTACGCCAGCCAATCCTGACCCACCACGTCAGATTTTTATCCACTAAACAATAAACTTTAACACACACGATTACTCTCAAATCTTCATAAATCACATATGAATCTCTCTCACTCTCTTTCTTTCAGTTTTTTTTTTTTTTTTTCTTACCTTTTGGCAATAGGGTTGATTGGATTTTGGGTGTGGTTGAAATGGGTATTTGGAGTTTGATGTGGTGGTTGAAGGCAATTTTGTGTCAGAGGTTTGGCCCTTGGCTGATGTGGTTGAATCAAGGCCATTGGGTGTTTTTTGGTTTTCTTTGTGAAGAACTTAAGGATTTTCCTTTTGGTTTTCTTGGCTGCCAAACACTAAATGGAGATGAAACTTTGTTTAGCTTTACCTTTTAATTTCCTAGGCTACCAAACACAAGTGGAGAAGATTTATGTGGCTTTTTCCTTTTGATTTTCTTCTCTACCAAACACTGTCATTGATAATTTCTATTTTAAGAAAAAAAAAAATCAAAGAACATCGTTGTAGTGTGGACTATGGAAGTTAATTTTTTTTTAGTTTTTTACCCATAAAAATAATAAACGATAACACACACTACTGCTCCCTCTCAAATACCAAATTTAATAAAGAAAAATTAAACCCAAAATCTGTAGAAAGTCAAATCCCAATCTTACTGTTCAAAAGAACTGTTACAACAAGAGCTTTTGGAAATGAGTCTGGCGAGATAGTCTGAGAAGTTGTTGGAGATTTGTAAACAGTAGGATTTTTTTTAGAGTTATTGCCTTTTTTTTTTTTAGCTACTCTCTTTGTAAGATTGAAGAGAATCTTGGTCTAGAACTCTAAGTCACTGAGATTTAAAAAAATAAAAAATGGCCAACATCATCGGCACAACCACTTGGTCCTGGTGGTTTTGTCTGGTGTCACTTTCAAACTATAAGCATCATCGTCATTGTCTCCAATGGTCACTTCTATGATTTTCACGGTGAAATTGGGTTTTGATTTATGAAGATTTGGGGAAAATTATGTGTTAGTTGTTAAAGTATTATTTAGTGGGTAAAAATATGACATGGCGGGTCAGGATTGACTGGTGTAAAACACACCTTTTATGTTAGCTCCTGACCCAATTTATTCTCAAAAAAAAAAAGAGAAAAGAAAAAAAAAAAAGTAATGCTAATAAAAAGCTTGCCTTATTTATTAGGAAACCTACAAAAAAAAAAAAAAAAAAAAAAAAAGAAAGAAAAGAAAGTGGCTTATTGCTTTTTTTAGGGCCCAATTAGCATTTTCGAATTAATACCAACGGTTGGAAGGGCAACCTTATTTCTATTATAAACTGACACGGCCACTCTTATTTTTCAGTACTCTTCATATACTCTCTCTCTCTCTCTCCCAAACCTCAAACCCTAATTTTCTCTCTTTCCCAACGGCGATTGAGATCTCGGCAGCTCGATTTTCAAAATCTCTTTGGTTTGCTATTGCAGTCAGATTTAGAATTTCTTTAGCTATGATCGCATTGACTTTTGTAATGATCGAATCTATTCTCAACCTTAGACAATGTTACGAAAGTAATTCACTTTTGTGTTCGTTAATTTCTCTAGGGTTTGCTGATGGATCGACGATTAGGTTTTGGAAATTTGTATTTTGTTATGTATTTGATAAGGGATTTTGGAGTAATTGGATTGTTTTTTCTATAAGCTGTTATTGCTTGAAAGCCTCATTCGTAGAATTTCAAGATTCTTCTCTAGGGTTTCTTTAGGGAATTTTCTTGATTTTTTAGTAGGATTTCTGATTTGGTAGAACAGAGAATTTAATATCCTTTATGGGTTAGCAAGGATTTTCATTTTTTTTAGTAGGGTTTCTAATTTGGCGGAACAGAGAATTTAAAATCCTTCATGGGTTAGCAAGGATTTTCTTGATTCCAGTAGGGTTTTTTTATTTGGAATTGCATCTTCTTCAACGGAAGAAAGAGAGTGGCTTTTGTTTTTGGCCACTTCGCTTTGTGGAACGCTTTATTCATTGGTTTCCTATTCCTATTATTTGTGGGTGTTTATAGTATGGAGATTAAAACTGCAAGCAGAGGGCCACAGGGAAAAGAAAGTTCTGTTTTTGATCGATTAGGAGCAGGACGAGGAGGGCATTTAAACAACAACAGCAGCAAGATATGCAAATTTTGGCTCAGTGGTAGATGCCTTAAAAACCCATGTAGATTTGCTTATTCAGAAACACCTGATGTGGCCACCATTCACCGTCACAGGCAGACTCCTTACTACCCTCACTCCAGCAACGCTTTAGTTTCAAATACTTGGCGAAGGGCTCCTAGGAATTCACAAAATGTTCAGGAGAAGGTTGTTAACCACAAGTCTTCCGAAAATGTTCCTGGGAAGTCTGAATTAGACTTGGAAGACGTTAATAAGAAGTTGGCAGAGTTGGCAAAAAGCGTTTCTGAGAGTTCTTCAGAATGTTTTGTTGTTGAAAATAATTCTAATCTGGAGAATGTGGTTGAAGAAAAGCCACTGGGGCATGTTCCTAAGGAAAATGCAGAAATGGTTTGTGAGTTCTGGGTGCAAGGGACGTGTGTCTATGGTGATCAATGCCCTTACCTACACTCATGGTAATTTTTATATGTGTGTGTAATTTTTATTTAAATAAATTATTCAAATTCTTCATTCTCTTAAAAAAGATTATTATGATAATTAAAACTTATAACAAACTTATACTAAATATGTATAATTTATTCTTTAAATTTCATTGAAGATAATTTATTCTTCCAAAAAATTAAACAATTTTAAAAAGTAATTTCCATTACTTTATTTTTACAAATATATAAGTTTATCATTTTTTTTAATGTTTTTGATTGATATTATTCTTTTATAAATTGGTCCATATATGTCGTGAAATTTTAAAGTGCTCAAACTGTACCAAAGTATATTTTGACAATAACGAGGTCAAATTCATAGGAACTTGATGAACGTAGGAAAATTAACTAAACTTTAATCAAATTAATCCTAATCTACTTTAATAAAAATTGGTTGTTTTGAAATTAAAATAAACAAAACAAATAATTAAACAAAGCAAATATGATAATCTAGAAATCAATCTTACTATCATGGAAAATATTATCATTAAAACTTATGTTTAAAAATCTAAAGCATGTTCTTCTTCACTTTTTAGGTATAAAATCAAATCATCAACTGTCTCTGTTGACAAACAAATCATAAGAGATATCCAATTCTAAAAAGCAAATTATCAATTGTATCCATTGATAAACAAATCACAAGAGATATCTAATTTTAAAATCAAACAATTATAAAACCAAGCATTCGATTGATTATGATAAATCCTAAATCATGAGAAAAACATGATTGAACTCATATATCTAAAATCTTATCTTAATCAATTGATATGAAGTAAGAACAATTTAAATCATTAAAAAATAACTTCTGTGGGAAAAATCAAATCATATAAATAATACTGATAATCTTTAAGAAGGTTTTATTCTCAACTTTAATTGAAAATTTACCTACTCATAATAATTGAAATAAAACATAAAAATAAAATATTAAGAATTAAACTAGACAAAAAAAAAAAAAAAAAAAAAGAAATAGTGACAATATTACAAAAAGCCATAAAGGAAGCCACATGTGGCTTCCTGCTTCCCGTTCTCCAGCCTTTGTCGCTATTTTCTCCCTCTATATATTCCTTACACAAACTGACTAATTAATATATGAAAAGAGCTGCCTGTCACTAACATAGTCCTAGTACAAGTAGAATAAGGATCCATGCACCAAAACTTCGAGTTGTGCCCAGCCAACACGGAAGTAGCCCAAAATACTAACCCCCAAGTACTAGTTTGGGTGAAGTAATGCGGAGGCCCACAACAAAAAATACAATTAGTGATTCGGACTCTAAAGCCACCACGTTGAGTTTGTGTAGGAATTACTTGATTGAATTTTGTTTCCTGGGCACACTTCATCCACGATGGATTGAATCTTGGGCTTCTTTTTATTTATTTTTTTTATTCTTTGTATGTGGTCTTCTCTTGAATTCACGCTTGGGCTGGATCTTTACTTTGGGCTGAATCTTTCCTTCGTGCTTCACATCTGGATCTTCAGTTAGCTTGTTAATTGGCCTGATCTCACTTTGTATGTAATGCCTTTATTACCTAGAAATCAAAGACAACTTATAATCTGCCACAAAATAGCATTACAGTGCGGCTAAAAATGTAAATATGAAAGTACTTTATTTTATATATTTCATAATCATCAATATACTTCTAACAATTGTTATTAAGCATCATATTTTCCTAAATTCTTTTGGTATAATTAAAATTTTTATGTTTCAAAGTTATTATTCAAATTCTCATTCTCTTAAGGAGATTATTATGATAACCAAAACTTATCATATAATTACAATTCATGTTACGTAAATAATTATTAGCACTCACAACCTAAACTTGTTTTTTGCCTTTTTAAGTTGGTACACCAGATTGGACCAAAGTCTAAAATGGACCAAATTGATTGAATGGACTGAATTTGACCGAATACACTTAAATGGACCGAATGGACCAAATTGGCTGAATAGGCCTAAGTGGACTGTATGGACCAAATTGGACTGAATAGGCCTAACTTGACCAAATTGGCCAAATTGAAAGGAATAGACCTAGGTGGACCCTATTGACCAAATAGGACGGAATAGATCAAAGTGGACTGAATGGACTGTATGGATCGGATTGGATTGAATGGACCAAACAAGACCAAATTGACTAAAGTAGACCTAATGGACTGAATTGGATTGAATGGAACGAACTGGATTGAATTGTATTGAACTGACCAAAGTAGACTGAATGGACCTAATTGAACTGAAGTGGACTGAAATAGACCAAATTTGACTAAAATTGACCAAAGTGGACTGAAGTAGACCGAATTGGATCGAATTGATGAAGTTGATTGAATGCCAATCTGTTATTAGCATAACCAAGATTGTGTTTTGATATAAATTCAAACTCTTACTTCCAAAATAATCAAGTATTAACTCAAGCAAAAGTCAAACCAAAACTATAAGAGAGAAAAATATGCTACTTGTAATGGGAAACTAAAAAAATACAACACCAAAACATATGAATCCAAAATAGAGTTTTAAAAATCACAATGATTCATCAATATAAAGAAGAGTTGTAAGAAAGAATAAATAGAATGAAGAGAGAGAGAGAGAGAGAGAGAGAGAGAGAGAGAGTAACCACGTTTCAAGAGAGAATAATAAGAAATTTATAGAAAATAATATGAGAAGAAAAAAAGTATAAAAAAAATATTTTAATAAATACCAAATTATCTAAGTTGTGTTATGTTATGTAATAAAATAACATTATATTCTTATATACTGTCTTTATATATAATGTAATAGGATAACATCAATGAAATTAAAGAGAAGAAAAAAGATAAAATATTAAAAAAATAACTTAATCACATCAACCCAAAGTTGAGTTTCAAATAATACAAAAACTTATCAACTTAAAGCAAAAAAAAAAAAAAATAAATAATAATAATAATAATAATAATAAATCCACCAAAATGAAAAAAAAAAAAAATTAAGAGAGAGAAATAACCTTGTGTGTGTGGGAAAACTATGTAAAGAATGAAATTGAGAATTTTAAATTTATAGTAAGAGGGAGAATAAGAAAAGCAAAAAACAAAAAAAGATAAAGGGATTAAGGAAAAGTGATATTAAGATAGATAGTATGGGGAGATGAAAAAATAAAAGGGAGGGGAAATTTTGGTGGAAGTATAACATTAAGTTAGGAAATTAATAAGAGAAAAAAAATTAAAAAGAAAGAAAGAAGAGAGAGAATGTTGGAAATAGGTGTGTTCACTTAAGTGACTCAACAAGAGCGTAGCAACAATAAATGTTACGTTTCAGCATTCAGAGGCAAGTAGTTATAACACCACTTCTAGTCAGCATTCTTGTGACATGGACCAGTGCGTGGTGCGGACGTCTTTGAAGCTCCATACTTTTGGTAGGAGGTTCTATGGCTGTAGACATTGGAAGCCTGTGAGTATCAAATGCAGTTACTATTGTTTTTTGTAAGTCCCTTCATGGTTAAAACCATCATTCTCCTCCTCAACTCATGTACTTACTAGCTTAGTTAAATTTGCAGGATAGTGACCAACATTGTAAGTCCTTTAAGTGGTTGGATGGCAACACATGTAGGCGTGGTGCTGAAACAGCACAAATTGTAATAGCTAAATTTACTAGGCTAGAGGCCGAGGCAGCTATAACAAAAAACAATGAGACCCAAGCCCATGCAATGTTAACAGAAGCACTTCAGAGGGAAAGAGCAGCAAAACGCATTGCTGAAAAAGCAAGGGTTGCACAGCGTATGGCCAATGACCGAGCAAATAAGTACAAGAATGCTTTAATTATCTCATGGCTGACCTTTGCCATATTGTTTGTATTTTTACGGATGTCTAGTGAGGTTGGATTACGGCAAATGTGTCTGCCATGAATCTGTATGCGTATGTGGGCTACCTAATGTAATATTATTAATGTTTTAGACATGGAAATGTATTGGTCCTAGCAACTCTAAGTACTTTCATTTTGACAAAACTATTGTATGTGTACTATTGTATGTGTTGAACTCTCTGTGGAAATGTTTTGTCAACAACTTTATATATACTATTCCTGTTCCAACAAATATCATATTATTTGTCCATTTGGTATGACAGTTTACAATATTTTTTTGTTTATTACCTATCCATGCATGATTCATATAATTTATATAATAGTCACCACCGAGCTAAAAGCAAGTCTGAATAGAAATTTGTAATCATGAATACATAACTTAATACATAAGTATGAATAGTAAGGGACGTATCCCCACATGTCTTTGAAGATAATACAAATGTTTCAAGTGTACACAAAATTCGTTTACACTACCAACTTCAATGCCCACGAGCCATGTAATCAGCCCACATAGTGTCAGTCATCTGGTCCCTAAATTGGCTCATCACTCTTTTCGCTTCATCAGACATTTCAACTAAATGCCTTCTTGTGGTACTACTCTCAGGTGCACTAGAACTGGTACTGCTTCGGCCTTCAGTAGTTTTTCTTTCCATGTCCACATTTTGCCACGAGTTAAACATGGTATCGTTGCGATTATTAATTCGTATGAAATTGTGCAAAGCACAACATGCGACAATTACATACCGCTGTCTAAGTGGCTTGAAATTTGGCATTAAATTCAGGATGGGAAAATGAGCCTTTAGCACTCCAAATGATTGCTCTATAACCATTCGCAAAGATGAGTGCCTATAGTTGTATAGCTCTTTCTTGCTTGCTGGTCGCCTATTGATTGCTCTGAACTCTTGAGCGTGGTACCTAGTGGACTTGTGGGGGGGAAGAAAACTGGTACCAATTGGATAGCCGGAATCAACAAGGTAGTACGATCCTATTTGCAGAGAAAAATGACATGTTAATACCTATTAGTTAAGCTGAATGCAACATCGTCAACCGCATATTTAATTTCTACTTTCAATACCTGTAGGTGGCCATGGAAATCCATGCTTTGGGTCACCAATGACCTCTTCCAACACCCTTGAGTCGTTAGCGCTACCTTCCCATCCAGAATGTACATAAGTGAACCGCATGTCATGGTCACATGACACATGACATTTGTGGTTATAGTGCTCTTTTGGCTCCTGTACGCCGTCGTTTGGTTTGAAGGAGGCCGGGCACTAATGTGGGTGCCATCAATAGCCCTTATACATCTCTATAACATCATACAAAGTGAGTGTCAAGCATGTTATGTAATTATTGAAGGGAAGACCAAAAAAGGTAGTAAACTAACAAAGAACCAACACAAGAATTTACTTTGACGTGGGAAAAATCTTACCTCAAACCAAGGGTAATACTTGTTCACTTGAAGATGAACTGGGAGGCCTACAGTAGTTGGATCAGGTTTAATCAAGTGTTTCCCATACGAATGAACCGCCTGTAACACCTTACGAAACTGTCGACAAACAGTTTCTGTGGAGTGTGGAAACCTGTCGGCTACACACCGCATACTGGTATTGTGGCCAATAATATACAGGAACATGGCCACCGCCTGTTGGACATTGACATCGCCCTTGCCTTCCCTCAAGTACCCATGTTGCTTCAAATCATCCATTAAGTGAAGGAACAAAGGGAGTGTCATGTGAAACATCTCATGACATTGAGCTGGATTACCATCATTCACTTCATCCATATATCCACTTCCACTCAATATGCTTGTCCGCATTGGTTGTTTATCGTAGTGCCGTTGCATAAAGGCAAACATTTCGCCAACAATGGGATTCACCAAATCAAACTCTGCTTCACTATCATCATCTGACCCTGACATATCGTTGTCGGTGTCTTCACCGGAGTTCATACCAGCGTTGGGGTTGAAGTAGGCATGATTGAAGTCAAACTGTAAGAATGCCTGCCAGTCATTGTCATCAGACATAGTAACTGATACCCTGCAATATCACATTTATAGTTAACAAATAATAATTACGCTCCTTAACAAAGTAAGATATTTGTAAATAATAGTTCAGCTCCTTAACAAAGTCTGTAAAAAATAGTTAACCTCATCAACTCCGCACTATGTAAATAATACTGAAGCTCATGAAAGACACAATATGTAAATAATAATTAAGGTCATCGTTGTTAACAATAAACCCAACTGCAGAATTGTTAAACATCGTGTGAAAATATAAAATCACAACGATCCAAGTTTTTCAAATGAACCACACAAACTAGCCTTAAGGGTGTCTTAAAGATTACAAATAAACACATATTAAATTAGCAAACAACACAAAGTCATCAGTCGTGTGATGGGTTCACAATTTCATCCATCCATGTCTTCCTCCTATGCTCTGGCATGCCAATGAACACCACTCGATGCTCCTTTTGCTGAAGGGCCATGGAGATCTCAACATATGACTTATTGTCCAAGTCTTCGTATTGATTTAGGATCTGAATGGCCTTGCCAAGTGAGCAAGGATCACCTCCAATAGCTGATTTAGCAAACTGGTCAGAGCCACCACTGGCCTTTCCCCTTTTACCACTAAACCTTTCCTTGGTCATTGCGGTGTACTCCTTTAGAGCTGTGGTCATGTCACTTACCCTATCCCCTTTCTTGGAAACCTTCTTACCCTTGACAGATGGCTCTTGCATGGGATGTTTATTAGCACGTTGAGTTTGACCATCAACTGTTGTGTCCTCCTCCCTACGAGGTATACTATCCAGGTTTGGGGTGTAGCAGTCATCATCCTCCAAGTTGGTAGGATTTGCTTCATTGGCCATTTCTTCCTCTAGGGCACGCTCTTCATCACTGTCTAGGGCTGGTGTGTTTGAAAAAATTTGAAGAGCACCAGTTGCTGTACTAGGGGCAAACAACTGCTTCAATTTGTCATAATTTGGACATCCCTTTTTCCTTAAATTTTGTGCCTTAGGATTGCCCTACAATGACAAAATTGCAGCAAGGATCAGTTACCATAAACTAAGTTCAAAATTGAATGCAATAAAACATGTTCATTTATGTGTGACTAACAAACATACCAACACCACATTTGCCCAAACCTCTTCAGTACAGGTAACAGTATGAGTTATCTCATCCCAACCCAAGCCCGTGTGTTTTAGCAATTGAGTCCACTTGCGTTGTTTTTGTCGAAGCCTATTATGTTTTTAAATGACTTGCTTCGAGAGGAAATTCATCCCTGCCCTTGCATTAAGATCGTTTGTCATTGCCAACCACATAGGGCCCTTAAACACCCCATGTTCCATATTTCCATTCACTTGTTCCTCCATCATAATGTCAATAAAAATTTGTTCTATATGTGGAGGCCACATCTTATCATCCGCTTCCTGCGGGTCATTTGCCATCTAATACAAATATCTCACATTGTAAGCAGTGTCATGCAACAAACACAACATTCATGATGCAGCTGTTAGAAAACATTCATATTCCCTACGAATTTGGAAAAGTGTCCACGGTGAACATCAAATGCATACAAAAACATAGCAAAGTCACAATGGTATTACATACTCCACTATGCATGGGTAATTCATAGCCATTGTGAGTGGATTACATAGCCACTATCAACCCCTAATTGCGTAAACAAATGAGACAACACCATAGTAAAACATACTCCGTTCTCCATAGTAGATTCTAAATTACAAATACCATGCCATGTCTGTTATATTGTCCAAAAGCTGGCATACTGGAACTTGTACATAGTGCCTTAAACATTACTAGTGACTAATAACATGTTCAACTAAATGCTGAATAATAACCTGGTCAAAGTTACCAAGACTATAACAAAATATTTCAGCTAGTACTCAATTGAACATAAGGTACAATGTATGTTTTTAGTCACAGGAAAACCAGTTCCAATATAAAATTGGATCGCCCCTAGCGGGACGCCTCCAACTCGAAATAAACCCGTGCCACTGCATACACCTGACTAGCCTGTGCACGATCTTTCGAAACCTTCTAATGACATTGGGAGTGATGAAATCCAGCCCCGTTTGTTCATTCAGAGTTTGCGTGATTAATTCCCACAAAGGTTCAGTGAACACACCACGTATCCAAGGTTCATCGGGATCCAATTCCACAACAATGTCAACTAACATTTCTTCTATCTCAGGGGACCAAAAAAACATCTAATACAAACAGCTGACGTTGTAAGCATATGTTCACAACTACATTATAGCCAGGCATGTAATGGAATCTGCCCTTAGAATGACAATGGAATTGTTTATTTGAAATGCTGTTAAATACAACCTCATAGTAGACAGTGCAGAAATTAAAATAAATCCTGATCAAACATTGTTCTCAAACACAATAGAAAGAGCAAAAATTTATAGCAAAATAGTAGGGTACATAAATTAAAAAAATGTGCACACCCTGAGGCAAATAAAGAAAGTGTACAGCCACCAACAATGGTATCCAGCAATACAAACATTAAAATTTATAACCAACACATTTTGCACTTCAAAAATTAATGAACTACATTAAAACACAGATCAGTGAATATTATATTTGGTGTTGGGAATTACACTTCATAAATTACACTTCATATATATTTGTTAGAAAAATAAGCCTATAAAAGAGCCATTGTGGTACCTTGCAAGGGAGAGAAGGAATGTAGAAGATCGGTGAATAGGAAGCAGATCTGAAAAATAAGTCGTAGTACAAAGGGTAAAAAATATTTGTTAGCAACAAGAACCAGCTTCGGCAAAGAAAAAAAAATCAAACCGGACCCAGATGCCTGAAGAACAGAGCAGTATGAGCAAAACATTATAAGATGAGAACCAGCTTCGGCAAAGGAAAAAAAAAATCAAACCGGACCCAGATGCATGAAGAACAGCTGTGCAAACTTTTCTCACCTTTTGAAACTTGAACAAAGCTATGAAGTTGAAGAGAGGAAATGAGAGTGTATCAGGGGAATCGATTTAAAGCTGAAATTGGAACAGTGTTATGGCCGTTGGTGACAATAAATTTATCTGCACTTGCTCTGCATGGGATGGGACTTGACCTTCTCTTGGGACCCACTTTGCTTTAGTTAATTACAAGTTTGCCACCATCACCTATATTTCCTGATCCAGAAACAGCAAAATTGTGTTTCCATTTTCAATTACTCACTCACTTTTCTGAGTAACAAGTGATGGAAAGTGAGAAATCAGAACAATGCCAAACAAGCACAAATGATGTGAGACCCACGAAAAGTGAGTAATGAGTGATGAAAACACTCTAAACCAAACATGGCCTAATCTTATCTCCTTACCTTTAGTCATCACTTAGGCACCCAACGCAAGACTCTCTGAGAAACACTTAACCCATAAAAAAGTGAAGAAGAAGTAGAAGAAGATTAGAGGAACACAGAGTCATAGACGTTGCAGAGACCACGAAGAAAAATAGAAAGCTAAGAAAAAAAGAGACCGAGATATAATGGCCTATGTGGAAGTTTGGAGAGGGAGGAGAGTAGAGGGGAGTAGAAAGAAGAAGAGTAAAGGAGAATGGTTCCTCTCTACATTGTTTGGATGTTTTTAAAATTAGTAAGGGAGAAGGGGGTAATTAGTCCTTTAGAAATGGTAATTTTGTTAATTTAGAAAGAGTAAATTAGGGAATTCATTTAGCCAATAATTTATTCACTTTACTCTTCCTCCAAATCTCTCCAATTTGGAGGAATTAAAAATGAGGGGTTAAAGGTAGTTGAAACCCCTCCAAACCCCTTCCCCTCCTTCTTTAAAAAACTTTCAAACAAAGTAATTGAATTACTCTCCCTCCTGCTACTCTACTCCCTCTCATTTTTTTTAACTCCTAAACAGGCCATAAGAGAGATGCATCAGATCATGAAATTTGTTAAGAAATTATCTTAGGTGAGTGAAAAACAATAAAGAAATCTGTGTTTTTGTTTAGGGCCGGTATCCAATTTTCGGCCAAAATTCGGTATTTTTGCCGGTACAGCTGAAGCGCTCCCGGTACTGTTGGTATTTAAACCAGTACGAAATGAAGATGTTTTTTTACCATTTCAAGCACCGGTATGGGAAATATCGGCCATACCAGCCGGTACAGTACGAAACTGACAACATTGCTCCAAATTGATTCGTGGGCCTAAACCAGGTGATGACTCCTAGATAAAAGAGAAAGTGAGCCATGCAACCCATAAGTGCAGGGCGGTGCTCTCACATCACCTATTTGATATTTGCTAAAACAATAGCCAAGGGCAACCAGCAGATCACTTTGTCAAGTTCACAAGTAAAGCAATAACAAAGGTCTTTCATTTTTGTGCTTTTGGATACTAAATCATAGCTTAAGGTTTATAATAAGATAAAATTTAACCACCTTATTAGATTAGGCACGCGGGCTTAATTTTAGAGGAAACCTACCAAATGGGTTCACATTTTCTCATTAGCTCTCTTGCCGGGGATGCACAAGAGGATCTCCATATACCTTAGCAAAATCATGTTCAACAATACAACCAGTAAAACCAAAAAAAGAAAAGAAAAAACGTGATATCTTCTTGCTAAATTTCATAACTTTATTCAACACGGAGAACAATCAGAACATAAACGTGAAAATTTAAGGAGTACTTACTTCCTTAATAAAATAGTTTAGCATCAGTTCAAAGTTTTTAACAGATATTTTCACAAACATCTTCTATGCATTTTCAATATCAACATTAAAATAAAATAGAACTATAAGGTCAACAAACTAATGCTAAACCCAAACCACAATACTAAAAACTTCTCACCCGAGCATGGCACTGCTGCTTAATTATCACTGCCTAGATTGATTTTCAGTGAAGATTCTTAAATATTAATTTTTAATTGATTTGTTTCCCTGCATGTTTGGTCTAGGAATGTGTAATGGGTAATGGGTGAAGCTTAGAAAACCAAGCCAAATTGCTAAACTCATTTGTTTCTAAGCTTCCCTACGTGGTTTTCTAAAATCTTAAACCAATAACCAAATCACCAAGAAAAAAAAACCCAAAATCACCAAAACGCAAGAAATTACCTCTACCCGATGCTTCAGCCATGGGGATGCAAAGACTGACTATACGGGGAAGAAGCAACCGTTAAGAGAATTAGAGAAAGAGGGAGAGCTGGTACTTGTAGAGAGAACTGAGATAAGAGGTGGAGGTGTCTATAATTGAGCATTAAAGAGTTAACGTTAGGCACTAATGTTAACATTAAAATTTAAGCGCGTTGTCTTATTAAAAAGAGAAGCACAAACCACCACGTGCTTTTCCTTGAGAAGCTTGAGAAAATCCATCGGATAATTAGATTGTTGCTCTCAATCGGAGGGAGAGAGTGGTTGATTCCATTCCTTGGGATTTTAGAAGATTTTGAACTTGCAAAAAATCAGCAGTGGTTGATAGTGGGATTACAAATATATAGTAATCCTTCTGCCGCTGTTATTTCCGTTAATTTTCAACCAACTTTCTCCCACACAATTTTTATCACTATGTCTCTGTTACTTATCTTTGAATGTGTGCGAATAGTCAGACCGTGAAACTATCCTTGAGATTCCTAAATGGAGCCATTTAATTTTATAGTACCATTGTAATGCATTCTAGTTTAGGAAGTAAAAAAGACCAGATTCGGTGATTGGTAGTTTTGCAAATAGGTGAATTATTGAAGAGTCGCTTGTTCTCCGATATTCAGTTTTAGTGCACAATTCCATGGTTGGGGTCCAATCATATGTGTCACTGACAATTCCAAGCTTATGCTACTTAATCGATTTATTGCTTTCATCCAGGTTTAAAAGATTCAAAAAACGAAAAAGCATCCTTCCCGTGAGTGATCAGCAAGAGTCAGTTTCGTGGGAGACGTCTAAAATATT
Source organism: Lithocarpus polystachyus (assembly GCA_033629205.1). Classification (NCBI taxonomy): domain Eukaryota; kingdom Viridiplantae; phylum Streptophyta; class Magnoliopsida; order Fagales; family Fagaceae; genus Lithocarpus; species Lithocarpus polystachyus. The sequence goes on from CM066165.1 coordinate 78,042,804, forward strand.
TATGCTCTCTTGTGTGATATCTATGGCCCTGGATCCGTTGTTCTTTTACATCCCAGTGATCCATGACAAGGATAAATGCCTTGATTCTGACCAAAAACTGGCAATAATTGCTTGTGTTCTTCGTTCACTCTTTGATGCTTTCTATGTACTTCATATTATCTTTCAGTTCCATACTGGGTATAATGCCCCTTCTTCTACAACTTTTGGAAGGGGTCAGACGATATATTATCCGGTGGCTGTAGCAAAAAGATACCTGTCACGTACTTCGTCATTGACATTTTGTCCATTCTTCCATTACCACAGGTATGTATGTGACATTTGATCAATATGAAAGTATCAAAAATCTCATTTACTTCTCGAACCCTATGGTCTTTGTGCATTCATAACAACATTCAGTTCAAAGTGCAGTCATAGATTCACAATTATATAATAAATATTGTCAGAAATACTAAATGAATAGTATTGTATTTCACAATAAAAAAATATATATGAGCCTTTATATAAGAGACATAGTGTGCAGTGCATAGCATAGTGTGCAGTACAAGTATGTATGTTATACAAGTAAATAAGGTGGGCCAAAAGCCCATAGTTTATTACACGTTAACAGTCCCTCTCAAACTCAAGGTGGATGTAAGACCAACTTAAGGTTGTCAACCAAAGCATGAAGACTTCCCTTAGAATGTGACTTGGTGAAGATATCTGCAAGTTGATCTTTAGAAGAGACTAAGAATAGCTTAAGAGCACCATGAACAAGATAATAATAGATAAAATGACAATTAATCTCGATGTGTTTAGTTCGTTCATAAAGGACATCATTGTGAGTAATATAAATGGCACTCTAGTTATCACAATAAAGAGAAGTAGTAGAGGATGTAAACACAACTAAATCCTTACGAAGCCATCGAAGTTAGAGGAATTCAAATGTGGTATCAACAAGGGCACGATATTTCGCTTCAGTGCTAGAATGGGCCACAACGGTTTGTTTCTTACTTTGCCAAGAAATTAGAGAAGAACCAAGAAGAAAGCAATAACTAGTGGTTGACCTTCGATCAGTGAGATCTCTTGCTCAATCAGCATCAGAGAAAGCACGGAGAACAAGAGGAGACTAAGTGACGCAGGACAACCAGAACAAAATTGAACAACGGAAAAATAAAGGGATATGACCTAGGAGTCAGCACTTAGGCCTTGCTTGGAGTCAGCACCAAGCGGGGAAACCACTAGGAGTCAGCACCTAGGGTAGACCTGGAGTCAGCACCAGACCAAAGGAAGACCAAACGGCCATTGTTTTCATTCATCAAAATATCAACTCTCCCCTCAAGGAGTACAATAGGTTGCTTATAAAGAATTGCTAAACCCTAGTTCTAATTGGCTAGGAAACCCTAATTGCCTTATTACAAAAATACCCTTACTTCTAAATTAAAATACTAATAGCCCAATAAACTAATAAATCCTAAAACATAAAAATACAATTGGCTTGCAAACATAAATAATAATAAACAATAATCTTCTTTTGTCTCCTGCATCACTAAGCAGAGTAGAAAAGGCCATGAAAGATAGTGCCCTTCAGGTATCGAAGAATGCGTAGGACAGCAACATAATGTGTCGATCATAGAGTAGACAGAAACTAGCTCACCTGGTGAATAGCATGAGAAATGTCTGAATGAGTGACAGTGAGATAAACAAGGCTGCCAACCAATCGTCTGCAAAGAGAAAGATTAGACAATGGTTTTCCCGTTGAGCGTGTTAGATGCGCATTAAGTTCAACTGAAGTATCAACAGTCTTGCTATCAGTGAGTCCAGCTCGAGACAAAAGTTTAGAAACATATTGGGCTTGAGTAATATAAAGTCTATCAATGGAATAAGTGATTTCAAGACCAAAGAAGTAGCTGAGATGTCCAAGATTATTCATCTTAAACTGCTGACTGAGAAAATTCTTGAGTTCTTGAATGCCACTAAGGTTATCACCAGTTATGATCATATCATCCACATATAGGAGAAGCAAAATAGTGCCTTTGTCAGTGCGACAAAGAAATAAGGTAATCATAAGAACTGGTAGTGTAACCCAAGCAAGAAATGATAAAGCTGAACTTAGCAAACCAAGCTCATGGAGCTTGTTTAAGGCCATAAAGTGCATGTCGGAGGTGACAAACTTTGTTTGATTCAATAGAGAGAGACTTGCTTCCCTACTTGTTACTTTGCAATAAGTCAGGGCATTGATTCTAATCATGGGTTTCATTTTGCTTCCAATTTTGCTGCAGCTATACCAGTTGAAGAAATTATGAAAACAAATTTCTCTAGGGAGAATTACCACTTAATTAGTACTATACTCATGCCCTTACAACCGTGTATGTGATAGGCTAAGAGGTTAGAATATACGGGCCCAAATAAATATTTGGCATTTCAATTATCAATGGTAAAACTGATTTAGTTGTTCAGTTCAAACTGATACTTTAGACACGCACGGACACATAATCCGTACATAAATTATATGTCTTGTGCTGATTTTAACATGTTGTTTGATGACCTAAAAGAATGAACCGAGTTAGAGAATGTCAGTTTTACAGTTATTGATATGAACTGCTTACTTTTCAGGTCGTAGTTTTTGTTATCATTCCCTCAATCAAAACTCAAGCCCCATTATTCATGAAGCAAATGTTGAAGCTCGTAATCTTCTCCCAATATGTGCCTAGAATTATTCGGATCTGTCCACTATACAGGGAAGAAAGAAGAACCTCCGGCAAATTAATTCAGACACCATGGGCTGGAGCTGCTTATAATCTTTTTCTCTATATGCTAGCCAGTCATGTAAGTTGATTTTGAATTATTAATTAGCGATATTAATTTCCAAGACTTTTATGATCACAAATAAATGTGACAAAGCAGGTAGTTGGAGCTTTTTGGTACTTGTTTGCCATTGAACGAGAGGTAACATGCTGGCAAAAGCTCTGTAAAAACTCCACTGGTTGTGAAAATAAAGATTTTTACTGTGGAGACCACCGTAATGAAAGCTTTGCACATCTATATTATGAGTGCCCTTTTATCAAACCTGATGATATTGAAAATACAACGGTCTTCAACTTTGGAATGTTTACTGATGCTCTGAAGTCTGGTATGGTGGAAACAAAAGATTTTCAAGTGAAATTGGTTTACTGCTTTTGGTGGGGTTTTCGTAATCTTGGGTACGTAAATATATATAATTCTCAAACTTTATTTCAAATGTCATCTGTATTCTTAATTTACAAGAGCAAAAATTTTCTTATCAAAAATTACTTTCTTAAGTTCCCATATATAAATCAAGGCTTGTCAGCTTATATCAATATCTTACACATTGCGAGTTTAAGGTTGGTTCTAAAGGCATTTTTGAGTTCAATCACTTTATTAAGACATGATCTAATCTCTTTTACTAGGAGAACTAGGGAAACTCTCCTTCCCTATTTTTGTAACCATCGAATTAAAAAAAAAAAAAAAAAAAAAAGAGAGAAAAGAAAAGAATTACTCTGTTTTTTTCTCAGCTCTCTTGGCCAAAACCTTCAAACAAGCACTGCTATTGTAGAAATAATCTTTGCGGTCTTCATATCTACCTTTGGGTTGGTTTTATTCTCATTCCTTATTGGCAATATGCAGGTAACTCTCTGATTCTCATCAATTCTCTTTGCCACCTAATGTTTTAGCATTAGCATTATGAGATGATTACGTAAATCAAACTCTTATTTCTACCATAATATACAGCCCAGCTGAAGAAGGGTTGTAAACGAGCTAACCAAGCCAGCCTGAATATTAAAAGTTAAAAGTTCAAACTCGTTCATTTTGTTTATTTCAAACATGAACTGAGCTCAAGCTTACTACTAAACAAGATTATATGTTTCAAACTTGATTCATTTTCTTAATGAACAAGCTCGAATTTATTCATGAGTTACTTGATTAGCTTTTTTATTATTATTTTTTCACCATTATGTAGTAAAATCATGACTAAATTTTTTACCACTACGCAAATTTTGGAATTTTCACTACAAATGGATTGTTTATTATCAATAAACTATAAATAATAATTTAATATCATATGTACTTATCTACAAACTTACATTAATGTCTTTAATAAATTAAATTCTATTGTACTACAATTTAAAATTTATATTATGCGTGTTATATTATAATGTAAGTGGATTAGCTATTATTAATGGCAAAGGAGATATTAACAAAAATAAGATATAAAACAACCCATCAAAAAAAAAAAAAAAAGATATAAAACAAAATTATTAGTATTAATTGCATCTAAAAACCAAGACTTTCAGCCAGTTCATAAACTGTTTCAATTTCTCTGTAATCTATTTATTCTTAAAGATCTGCAGTTCTATTTTAACTTTGCCAATTGCCTTATATTCAATAGAATCATAATGTTGGATCTGTTCTCACTAATTCTATCCACTCTTGTGACTAGAAACTTTTCAACAGAACCCTCATAGTCCTAAGATCCGATTAACTAAATTGCTATATTATGAATCTTTTGCTGGTATAGAGATATCTGCAATCCACATCAATGAGAATAGAAGAAATGACTCAAATGAGATTGGAAAGGACTGCTGCAGAACGGTGGATGTCCCACCGTAAACTCCCTGATTATTTAAGGGCACGACTTAGACGATACCTACAGTGCAAATGGAAATTGACCAGAGGCGTTGAGGAAGAGAAAATACTTCATAGCCTTCCTAAGGAGCTCAGAAAGGATATAAGGCGCCATCTTTGCTTTGATCTTCTCAGGAGAGTGAGTGTTTTTCTTTGATTTTTATTTTATTTTATTTTTTTCTCACTGCAACTTTTTGTCCAACTTCAAGCTGTTGTGTTCATCAAGTCAACTTTATCTTTTAGGTGCCAATGTTTGAAAAAATGGATAGTCAACTGTTTGATGCACTTTGTGATCGTCTCAAACCAGTTCTTCACACAGAGAATAGCTGCATTGTCTGTGAGGGGGATCCAATGGATGAGATGCTCTTTATCATGCAAGGACAGCTGACCACTGTCACTACTAATGCTGGAAAAAAAGGCAACGCTGGTGATCCGATGGCAGGTAACTTCTACGGAGAAGAACTTTTTGCGTGGGCCTTGAATCCTCTCTCCTCTACCAGTCTTCCCATTTCAACAAGAAGCGTAATAGCTCAAACAGAGGTTGAAGCTTTTGCTCTCAGGGCTGCTGATTTGAAGTTTCTGGCCTCTCAGTTTCAAACTCTTCATAGCAAGCAGTTCCAGAATATTTTCAGGCAAGTCTTTGAGCTAAGCTTATCAACATTTTGGATGATTATTGTCAACATTCTCCAAACAAAGTCAGGCTATAAAAAAAATTAATAATAAAATAAAAAATTTGTTCAGAAATTGTACAAAAAGATGTGACCATCAATTCTTCCTTTAATTTTAAATACCACGGTTATCCCATCAAAATCTACAATGCCTCTGTCGCATTGAATTTCTAAACAAACAATTTAAAACAGAGTATGATAGCTTTTCCTTGTTTTGTGATACACTTTCACTGTTAGAATTGAATATTCATAGTGACTTTGAAGAAAAATTACATTAGAACTCTGATTACCTTTATTTTTCCTAGTCGAATGATCCCCATGTGTAATTGTGCAATGATGAGTTTCAGGTTCTACTCCTCACAGTGGAAGACATGGGCAGCTCGTCACATCCAAGCAGTTTGGCGCAGGTACTATGAGAGAAAGCTTTATAAGTATTTGCATGAAGCAGAAGATGGATTGCAAGATGGTGTGGCAGATGAAGCAGGGACCTCAAAGATTGAACACAATGGTGAAGGCAATGCACCAAAAAGGTTGCTACTATTGCCACTGAAGCCTGAGGAACCCAATTTCATTGGTGATAATTAATAGAAGTATGGTGTTCCAAGTGATTATTATCTAAGTTTAGTTTTAATAAACAAGGTTCACATGCAATAGGTTTCTGTGTATAGCATATGTAACACATACTAAGTAAACTTCAGACATCATAATTTAGAACTACTGTTTCACTGTGTGTCACTGAGAAGCTTCAAACACATACATGAGGAATGTCTTGTGATAAGCTTTTTGTAGAATATGGCTTGAATTAGGAGTTTGACTCCTTGTTGGACTTGGATAAGAAAGGAATTTTATTCCTTTTGGGTTACTGTTGTTTGAAGTTATCAAACTTTATTAGAAGTCTTGTCTACCACTTGATTTTGAGTTCTATTTGGAATAGGAGTGATTCTCCTTTTTTGTGTGGAAAAGAAGTCTAGTTCTTCTTGGTTTTGAATATGCTAGCCGACTCAAATCTCCTATATAAATAGAGTGCTGCTGTGATAAATTTAGAAAGAGGGTGTAGAGCATAGAGTTTTGTGTGTGGAGAAAAAGAGGCTTTCTCTTAGTTTGGTTATTTGATATTTGTGGGTTGCAATTTGGAATTGTGAGAGAGGTTTTGTTGCCGCTTGGTTTTGGTTCTGCGGTTTGCTGATTTGCTCTCTCTTGGTGCATTACAACTCTTGGATTTGATTTGTGACTCTCTCTTTGGTTTGTGCGTAATTCGCATTTGGTATTTGGTATTCGTATTTGGTATTTGTGAACCTTTGGTTCTTGGGTTTGTATTTGGTTCTTTGTTTTGTATTTGTGAGAGAGAGCTATTTGGGTGTATTTGGGATTTGGGTTTGTGAGAGTGTCTCTACACCAATTTGTATTATCCCAAATTTGTTATAGTGAAATTTGTTTGTCGTCGCCCGTGGATGTAGGCTATTGCCGAACCACGTAAATTCTTGGTGTTTTGTGTCTATTTTCTTTTGAATTAATTTTCTTCGTTCCTATTATTTGTTTGGAGATCTTTCTCAAGCTTGAAATATTTTCACAATCAATCTTGGTAATTTGAGCTTCCGCTATTTTACAACACTTTTCTCGTATAATTCCTTCCTCAACCAAAGCAAATCTTAGAGTAAAACATGTAGCATGGGCCATGGAAGACATTTTCATGCCACTATGTGCTTCCTATTAAATACAACATTATTTGGTGGTGTGAGCCAATAAGGAATAAAATAAAATCTTATTTTTAAACACAGTCCACTATCATTATTATAGATAGGAATGAAATAAATAAAATCCATGAACAGAACAAGTAGCAAATTAACATTAATTGATCTCATAAACAATGCTTACAAAATAAATATGATTTCTGGATGATATAAGTATTGGAATATGAAGAAAATAAATGAGAAGCAAGAACCAAATCAAGTAGTGCAGCCACAAACTCAGGAGTGTGCTTGTTAATTCTTTGGCGAGATTAGTGCGAGTGCGAGGAACCAAATAAAATAAAATCAAGGTCAGTGTGACTTCAGGCTCAAATTTAAAGGAAATGGGGCTGGATAGGCAATCTAAGAGATGGTTTAATAATGGATTTAGTCCCAGATGTGGAGGCCCAATTGCAATTTTCGATTTTTATTATACCCAAAATAGTGGAAATTGGATTTAGATTTGATGGTGATGACTCTTGCATTTTTTTAATTTTTATTTTTTTTAATTTTTTTGATAATTCGATAGTTTCCCATTAGAGCATTTGAGGTCAAGATATTTCTATTGAAAATACTAGAAAGTATACAATGAGTTTGATCTTGATGAATTTGAATATGGAAACAAAGTTTAACTTTGAATGGCTGAAATTCTCTTTATTCTAATTCAAATTCGGAGCTATAAAGCCAAGTCAACACCACCGAAGGAAAACAAGCAATTGAATTTGTCCACGCATTTTTTTCCCTTTACGATTTAAATCTAGGGGAAAAGAAGATTTTGTTTTTGTCTATAAATTGAATGTTTTCCAAATCGAATTCTTATATATAAATAAAAGATCTTTGAAGCACTTTCACATGGAGAAAGCTCATCATTTAAGAACTCCAATAGTAGTTCGGTCACTTGATGTAGGAAATGACTATTTTCACCCTTAAGAAGATGATGAAGAATCTTTTGCTCATGAAGTATTATATGTTGGTGTAATCAATGCTTTAATGTATCTTGCAAATTGCACATGACCTAACTTTCCAATCAACTTACTAGTAAGATATAGTTTTGCAACAACTCAAAAACATTAGAATTGAATTTGTTGAGATTTAGACCCCTTAAAACACAACCAGATTAACCTAGTTATTTAGCCAAGACTTAGGTAAATTATGCAGATCTAGGTTAACACAGATAAATCGTTTCATTGCAAAGTGCAGAAAAATAAAGAACACAACAATATGATAACTTAGAAAAATCAAACCGATAAAAAACTTGAGGAGGATTTAACCTAACTATCCTCAAGGAAAAAATGAATCCACTATGAAAGAATTGAAGTTTACACAATAGCGACTTAGACCACTAACATTAAAAATAGATAGTTTCCAGAGTTATGAGGTTCAATCTCAAAAAGCTTCTTGCTTCAATTTTTGCTAATTCCATGTTTCTATGTACTCTTCATGCACTGAGCAACACACCCCAAGCACCAGCAGTTGGTTTTATAGGCTTTTTTCTTTTCTATAGACTCTTATGCCTCTTCTAACTGATCAACACGGCTAAGTACAACAACCATGCAGGAGTAGTGATCCGCATCTGGTTTCGTTGAGTAATTGCTACTCATTAAATCAAAAATCAAGAGGCCTTTGTCAACAAGTTGTGAATTACTACAACAGGACAATACAACAGTAAAAGTAACAGAATTGGGCTTGGCTCCTAAGTCCAACATTTTCTCAAAGAGCAACAAGGCTTCTTCTCCTTTCCCATAATCCCGTGCATGGAGTCTGCAATGATAATTGTGTCCAATTAACAGTACCCTTTTTCGGTATCATATTGAAGACCCATAGAAAAATAGTCACCATTTTTGCATACATGTGTTGAGACTGATGCAAGTACTAAACGGTAAAAAAGCTTGAACGACAATCAAGACCATTAACAGAAGAAGAAAACGACACACTACAAGTCTGATGTTTCAGCACGGGTGAAAGAAAGAAAGCAAGTGAATTAGAAGCTCCAGCTGTCATGTGCTTATTGGTGTAATCATAGTGGTAGTTATGCTGGAGTAGTTAGTTTTGGCCCCTTCTTTGCTTCTCTGTTTGTACATATATAGATTGATTAAAGCTTGTAAATAAACACTTACTGGATTTTACTGAGTTGAATCAATTGGGAAGTTCTCTTTCATTCTGTAGATACTTCTTTCTTTACATGGGATCAGAGTAGATTGCTTATGCTGAAGCTCTGTTTTTCCCTTTCTTGGTTTTCAATCCCTAGATTTTGTTTTTCACGTTCTTGAAGCTTCTTTAATGGCTTCCACGACTGATTCCTCACAATCAGTCCCTGTTTCAACAAACCCTTCACAGTCTATGCCTTCTTCAAGCACGGCTATGGCAGATGACTATGCCAACAATCCATATTTTTTTCCAGCAAATGAAAATCCAGGCTTTGTTCTCACTTCTCAATCTTTGACTGGTCCTGAGAACTACATGAGCCTTTTGGCTTTAAGTTCCAGAAACAAATTTGGTTTCGTTAATGGTTCAATCACTGAACCAGATCCTAATTCTCCATTGTTTAATTTTTGGAGTTATTGCAATACCACGGTGCTGTCGTGGTTAACTAATTCTCTCAGTATGGAACTCAAAACAAGTGTGATGTACATCAATAATGCAAGGGATTTTTAGATTGATCTTAAGGATTGGCTTTCACAGGGTAATACTCCAAGATTGTTTGAGCTTGAGAAGGAGATTTCTCATCTTTCACAAGGTTCACTCTCTGTGAGTTCTTTTTTCACCGAGTTCAAAACTTTGCGAGATGAATTTGCCAATTATCAACCATTTATTGTTTGTAATTGTTCTTGTACTTGTGGTTCTAAATCTTCTGATCAATTGGATGCTCAACTTAGGAAACATGCTTTTCGTTTCTTGATGGGGTTAAATGATAGCTATGGAAACCTTATTAGTTAAATCTTGTTGTTTGAGCCTTTTCCTTCCCTTAGCAAAGTATGTTCTTTAATCTTGCAAGAAGAAAAAAGAAGAAATATAGGTCATGGGGTTAACATGGCATATCCTATTGAAGTTGCTGCTGCAATATATGTGAAAAATAGTAATAAAGGTCACAATCAAGGTTATAATGGTGGTAAAGGAGAGGGGCATTCCAAGAAGGAGAGGCCTATTTGTACCTATTGTGATCTGACTGGTCATATATATCCATCGTTACCCTCCAGGGTACAAACCAAATAGGGGTAACAAGGCTATGGCTAATCAAGTTTCTGGGAATTTTGGAAATCTTGATGTTCTTGCTGCCTCAAACACTCATCAGATTAATGGTGGTTTACCTAATGTTGGTTTTCAATTAGACCTTGCTCTTGCATCACTAAATACTCTTGGTGTTCCTTTTGGAGGTATTGGTTTGCAATCTGGTCCACAACCTTCCTTGTCACAGTGTCCAATATCTCAGGCACAATGTGAGCAGTTACTCAATTTCTTGAAACATTATTCAGCATTTGGATCAGGCAATGGTACTCAAACCCTCCACCAGGTTGCTTCAATGATGGCACCTGTTGCTTCCACTCAATCCCTCACAGCTTCTAGTTCCACTACACCTTCTTGTTCTTCCAATTTTTCAGGTAATCCATATTGGATATCACCAAACCTTTCTCATTCTATTTTTTCTGCTCAAGTTGTTAATAGGCATGCATATAAATCTAATGATTGGATCATGGATACTAGGGCTACTGATCATATGGTTTATTCTATCTCTCAGCTTACTACTGTAACTTCCATTGTTCAATCTTATGTCTGTTTGCCAAATGGGGAAGAAGCTTTAGTGACACACATAGGCATAGTGCTGATTTCTTATACTTTCACACTTACTGGTGTTTTGTGTGTTCCTTCCTTTAGTTTCAATTTGATTTTTGTTAGCAAGCTCACCAAGAATCTTTATTGTTGCCTTATTTTTCTTAGGAATTGTTGTTTCATCCAGGACCCTGCTCAATGCAGCACGATTGGTTTGGGTAAAGAATGCAATAGACTTTATTTTCTGCAAGATTCTTCTCCTCACACTGCTCTTTTTGTCACTGCTGGTCATTCTTCTTCAAAATTGTGGCATAGTAGGCTAGGTCACCCTTCTTATTCCAAGTTTTCTTCGTTAAAAGATGTTATAGATGTTGTTGTTTCCAAAAAAACAGATTGTTGTGATGTATGTCACTATTCTAAACAGAAATGACTTCCTTTTTCTTCTAGTGTTCATGTATCAACTAAGCCTTTTGAGCTAATTCATTGTGGCCTATGGGGTCCTTTTGCTACTTGTACTCTTGATGGATTCAGATTTTTCTTAACCATAGTGGATGATTTTACTAGATGCACTTGGGTTTATCTTCTCAAACACAAATCTGATACTCAATTTTTACTTCCTCAAATTGCAACTATGGTTAAAACTCAATTTAATAGTCAAATCCAAACTACTAGAAGTGATAATGGTACTGAATTTATTTTAAAAGAATTTTTTCACTCCAATGGTATTTTGCATCAATTGTCTTGTGTTGATACTCCTCAACAAAATGCAATTGTTGAGAGGAAGCATCAACACATTCTCAATGTTGCAAGAGCCTTGAAATTTCAATCCAAGGTACCTTTATGCTTCTGGGGTGATTGCATTTTGACAGTAGTATACTTGCTTAATAGGATTGCTTCCAAGTCTTTGGGTAACAAAAGTCCTTATGAACTGCTTTTCAATTCTGTCCTTACTTATGCTTACTTAAAATGCTTTGGTTGCTTATGTTTTGCTTCCACTCCTTCTCATTATAGGCACAAATTTGCACCTAGGGCCAGAAAATGTGTGTTCTTAAGCTATCCCTATGGCATTAAAGGTTATAAGGTTTTAGATCTTGATTCTAACTCTATTTTCATTTCTAGAGATGTCATCTTTTATGAGCATATTTTTCCTTATGCTATTTCTGCTCAACCTTCAGCCTCTTATTTGAATGATTTTGTCTTCCCTCATTCTGTTCCTGATTCTGCTAATAATCCCATTTTTGTCACTGATGTTGGTTTTGTACCTAGTCAGTCTTCTCTTTCCACTCCTTTGATCCCTACTTATGTTGATTCTTCTCTAGCAGACCCCAATCGTTCCTCTCCCACATCTTTAGATGCTCCTTTAGATGTCACTGTGTCTACAAATCTTCCTTCTTCATCTGCAACTCGTGTCTTTACCCTCTACCCTTGAACCTCCTGTCCTTAGAAGGTCTGTCAGATGACATCATCCTCCTGCTTACCTTTCTGATTACTCCTATAAGTCAGTTAGTACCAAACCTGCTCCTGGTTTGCCGTATGATGTTTTTAAGAATTTGTGTTACTCTCATCTTGGTCCTACTTTCCATTCTTTTGTTATGGCAATCATTTCCACCCCATCAGAACCTGTTTCCTTTCATCAAGTAGTTCAATTCTCTGAATGGAGGGATGCCATGGCCAAGGAAATTAGTGCTTTGGAACTTAATCATACTTGGACATTGACTTCATTATCTCCAAGCAAGTCACCTATAGGTTGCAAATGGGTGTACAGGATAAAGTATCATGCAGATGGCACCATTAAGAGGTATAAAGCTTGTTTGGTTGCCAAGGGTTTCACTCAAAAGAATGGCTTGGATTATTCTGAGACTTTTTCACCTGTTGCAAAGTCTGTTTCAGTCATGATTGTTCTTTCTTTGGCTGCTGTGAAAGGGTGGTACTTGTATCAGTTGGATGTTAACAATGCATTTCTCCATGGATATTTGCTTGAGGATTTTTATATGTGTCTTCCACCTGGCTTTCACAGCAAGGGGGAGAATTTGGTTTGCAAGTTAAATAAAAGCCTTTATGGTCTTAAGTAGGCCTTTAGGCAATAGTTTGAGAAGTTTTCCACCACAATTCTGCAGATGGGATTCATTCAGTCAAAATTATATTATTCTTTGTTCACTCACACCCAAGGTTCCTCTTTTACAATGTTCTTAGTGTATGTGGATGACATCTTGCTTACTGGGAATAATCCAACTTGTGTTGATAATTTGAAGAAGTTACTTGATTCTAAGTTTGGCTTAAAAGATCTAGGAGCTTTAAGGTATTTCTTGGGACTTGAGGTGGCCAAAACTGATGCAGGAATTAGCTTAAATCAAAGGAAATATGCCTTAGAAATTCTGAAAGACACAAGGTTTATTGGTTCTAAACCAGTCAAGTTTCCTATGGAGCAAAATCTGAGATTATCTAAGTATGAAGGTAAACCTCTTGCAAACCCTACACAGTACAGAAGGTTGATTAGAAGATTATTGTATTTGACCTTGACAAGACCTGACATCACCTATGTTGTTCATAGGTTGAGTCAATTTGTGTTACAGCCAAGGGAACCTCGCTTGCAGCCAACAAGGTACTTCAGTACATTAAAAGTTCACCAGAAAAAGGGATTTTCTTTCCAAGCAATTCAGATTTGCACATTAAATCTTTCTGTGATGCAGACTGGGCAGGATGCCCTGACTCCAATAGATCACTAACTGGTTATGCAGTTTACTTAGGTGACTCTTTGATATGTTGGAGATCAAAGAGGCAATGAGTGGTCTCAAGATCCTCAGTTGAGGCAGAGTATAGGACAATGGCTAGTGTAGCTTGTGAAATTACTTGGGTTTTGTAGTTGCTTAAGGATCTGAAGATTGATCATCCTAGGCCAGCTATGCTATTCTATGACAATCAAGCAGCATTGTATATAGCTGCTAATCCAGTCTTCCATAAGAGGACAAAACACATTGAGGTAGATTGTCACTTGGTGAGAGACAAGATTATGGAAGGCATGATTAAAACTTTCCACATTGCAACAAATTCACAAGTGGCAGATATATTTACTAAGGCCTTAGGCTTTTCATCTTTTGCAAGATTATTAGATAAGTTAGGCCTAAAAGATATTTTTGTTCCAAGGCAAATGAAGTCAGCTTCCTCAGTTCAAGTCATTGAACCTAAGGTTCATGACTTGAGGGGGAGTGTTGAGACTGATGCAAGTACTAAACGGCAAAAGGGCTTAAACGACACTCAAGAGTCAAGACCATAAACAGAAGAAGAAAATGACACACTACAAGTCTAATGTTTCAGCACGTGTGAAAGAAAGAAAGCAAGTGAATTAGAAGCTCGAACTGTCATGTGCTTATTGGTGTAATCATAGTGGTAGTTATGCTGTTAGGATGGTTGTTAGAGTAGTTGTTTTGGCGCCTTCTTTGCTTCTCTCTTTGTACATATATATATTGACTAAGGCTTGTAAATTAACACTTAATTTTACTGAATTGAATCAATTGGGAAGTTCTCTTTCATTCTCTAGATACTTCTTGCTTTACAACATGAAAACCACAGCTGTTGTGGTCGCTTAGTCCTTAATAAACAGATTTTTTATAGATGTAACCATGAATTTCTTTTCCCGTCCTCAAGCTTCCAAACTAGTGCAAACTAGTAAGACACTAGTAATCATTATCAGATTAGGTTTGAAACCCAAAGATAGCGTCCTTCCAAGCATCTCCAGCGCCTGTTCACTTTTCCTGTTTCGTACGCACCCACCAATGACAGCACTCCATGAAGCCATTCAACTCAACACCTTCGTTTCTCATATGATAAAATAAAGCAAGACCCTTCTCACATTCTTTATTTGAGAAGTATGCCATTAGAATTACATTCCACAACACAACATCTTGTTGAGACATGTTATCAAATACCAATTGCACATGCCTTATGCTTGAACAACTAGCATACATGCTCACAAGCGCACTGCAAACAAATAAATTATCTTCCATTCAATTCCATTCTTCATTACAAAGCAATGAATCTATTTTCTAGAACTTAAAGTTGAGTTTTGAGCAAGCTAGTAGAATTGAAGACACAGTGACCACATTGGGTCTCACCCCATTTAACATAATCTCACAAAATTCTTCCAAACATAGTCTAGAAGTCCATTTGGTTGATTAGGTGATTTGGGAGTCTAAAAGTATATTTTTAAAACCCAAAATTCCTATACTTCACAACAGTAACCCCTCATAGCTTTTTCACAAACACTCATTTTAAACCAAAATGCCGTTTCACAACAGTTTATACAATGCACACTACTTAGTCTACAAGAAACACAACAAGACAACGAGGTCCACATAGTCAAACCTTTCACCGGCATACCATCAAAAACCTGTCTTGCATCTTCAACACACTAACATTTACCCTACATATCAATGAAAGCATTTCCCAACAAAGTATCCCGAATAAAACCCAAAGCGAATAGCATCATCTGAACCTCTTTGGCTTTCACAATGTCACCCAGAGTGGCACAAGCCTTAGCAGCCAACAAAGGTATTAGTCAATCCGGTCAAATTTCCTGTGCTCGCATGGAAGTGTAAAGCTTTATAAATTCCTTAGGAAACCATGTTGTGTGTAAGCCGAGATTAAGATGGTCCACATATCTTTGGTTAGGGAATTTTATCGAACATGTGGCGTGCACGTCGCAATCACCAAAATTACAGAACTACTCATTGTGCTTAAGGGTCATAAGAACAGGGAGGCTACTTGGCAGCTTTGGAGGCATGGGATTTATAATATGGTTTTAAATGGTTAAAACCTTTTTGCTTTTCTTGTGCAGAAATTCGAAAGTTTTGTTTTTTATTATTTATAATTGCAAGGAATGAAGAATTGTGCTTGACAGAAGAAGGAGAGAAAACGACGGACAGGATCATTCCACGTGTTTTTTCCCCAAATTCACTATGATTTGTTGTTTTTTTTTTTTTTTTTTTTTTTTTGGTAATTGTTGTTCTAGCTTTTAAAACCATGGATAAAAGTACTCTAAAACGGTACAACAATTTCATAATAAAGTTGAGGTAACAAACTGTGAAAGTTTCCTTTCTTTAAAAAAAAAAAAAAAATTAAACTTTTTAAAGTTAATCAACTGTCATTTTGTTTTTATAAGTTTCATTTTTTTTCTTTTTTAAATTTTGGACTTGTGTAAGTTCATATTTATTGTCATCGTTAATCCTCCTTCCATTCCTTTAAAAGAGTTGTCATTAAGAATGAACTAATAGTGACAAATAAAAAAAAGGCAATAATGCAAGACCAATAAGACAAAAATGAAACTTACAAAACCAAAAGACAATTGCCTAAACTTAAATGGTGAGATTTATATTTTTTTTTAATAAAAAATTTTAATAGTTTTTTTAGTATTAAAAAACTTATTTTTAATAGTCAATAAAAGTTATGGATGGAATGATTAACGATGACAAGTGTCAATTTATGTGACCAAAATGACAAAAATGAAACTTATACAACCAAAATGAAAACTGGCCAAATTTAAAGAATGTAATTTGTATTTTTTCCATAAAATGAATATAGAATATTGCACTTTATTTAGCTAATCAAACACCCTCTAAATTAAAACAATTTTTAGACATTTTCATTTTCAACAAAAATGATTTTAGTGGCATTCTTGTGATAAAGTCATAAAACTGAAGTCAGGCTTTGCGGTAAAAAAAAAATAATAGGCCAATGGCTCTTTTTGGCGGAACAAAATCCATTGAAGTCCTTCACAAAGTTGCTCTCATTTCTCTCAAACTAGTCTCTCATCTCTATAGATTTGTCGTCTCTCTTTTTCCAACCATTCCACCATGATCAAGACTCATGTGTAAGTGAGAAAAGTGTTTTTTTTTTTTCCTTCAAAAATAAAAACCAAGAGTCAAATGGGGTATCGTTGTTTTTTGTTCTCAAAACATGTATTCAAAACAGGTGTCAAACAAAGGCACAAGTAAAAATGAGTTTTTTTTATCCAAAATTTAGATTCAGGAAATGGGTCCACATTTTCATAATTGAAATCAAAATTCAATATTTTAGGGAACTAAATAAAAACGTATCCAAATCTCCCAGATTTAAAAAGTAAAATTTATTTTCGTTTAATTTTATCCATTTGGACGCATAAAATTTATTTTAGTTTAATTTTATCCATTAGGAGGCATAGGGCCAAAGTCTTTTTTTTTGGGGGGGGGGGGGGGAGGGGGGATATTAATTAATAGAAAAAATTATTGTGTATTCTCAGAGTACCATAAATGCGTACTCCCTCCTTTCACATAAATGGTGGGTCCTACTAATTAAATTCATAGTGGGTCTCACTATTCATGTGAGAGAAGGGAGTACGCATTTATGGTATTCCGAGAGTACTTAATAATTTTTCTATTAATAGATCCTCCATCACAATATCCCAACCATTTAAGTCAAGCAATTTAATAATTACAACCAAAATGAGAAGATACACTTATTTTTTTTTTTTTATAGATAAAAAATAGAAAAAAAAAAAAAACACTTATGTATTAAAAAAAGGAAAAAAAAAAGTAGATATTTACTAACTAATTTTTAATAATTTTATGGCAAATTTGTGGGATATGGGTTTGACACATTGGATTAATGGGTCAAACTCGTATCTCACAAGTGTTTTTTTCATAGGTGAGATATGGAGTTGACCTCTTTTACCATGAGAAAAAAATCTCACTGCTTAACTAATATCTTCTTCTTTTCATTTTTTGTCTTTTAGAGTTTAAGCAAATTGACCGTTTGAATCCAATTTTACCAAATCTACGAACAATGCGAGTAAAAAAGTAAGAAATCTTTTGAAAAAAATAGTTAGGCATTGAGCTCTAGCCGTTTGTAATTTGTAGTCACTTAGAGGCTGTTTGATTCACTTGTTTCCATAACTCAATTCTCAGTTTCCATAACTCATAACTCAAAAATGGTGGGACCCATAACGAGAAGTCCGTTTGTGAACACCACAACTCTGTTTCCATCATTCAATTATCTGATTTTTGAATTGTGAGTTATGGAAACTGAAAACACATTTTGGCTGTTTTCAGTTTCCATAACTCATAACTCAATGACATTTTTGTAATTAAACACACATAGGGTACCCACTCAGCCGCAACTTTTGACCAGTCAACCTCTCCTTTTTTTTTTTTTTTTTTTTTTTTCATGGGGTTCGGTCTGGGCTTTTTTTTCTTTTTTCTTTTTTCTTTTTTTCTTCACTAGGTTCGGTCTTCACCTTTTTGCTTTTTTTTTTTTTTTTTTTTTTTTTTTTTTTTTTTTTTACATTGGGTTCGGTCTGCACTTTGTTCTTCTTCTTGTTTCTTTTTTTTTTTTCTTTTTTTTTCCCCACTGGGTTTAGTCTGCACTCATCCTGAAAAAAAGAAAAAAAAAAGAAAAAAAAAAGAAGCAAAAAGCTGCACAGTGACAGATATGGGTCCACAAATAGTGTGAAAAATATTGAGTAATGGTAACTGAGTGATAATGCCGTTTGTGTGTAATATTTTAGAGTGATGAGTTATGAGTGATAAGTGATGGGCGATGAGTAATAAGTGATGGAAATTAAGTGACGGAAATTGAGTGATGAAAAATTTGGAACCAAACAGGCCCTTATGCTTTCAAAGTACAAACTACAAGTTTTCTCAACCAAAAAAAAAAAAAAAATATATATATATATATATATATATCAGAATGTGATATGTGTTGGGCACAACTTTTGGTCTCTCAAATTGGAATTTTTCTTAGGGAACCAGCCTAAACATATGAGAGAAAAAATTAAAATGAAAAAAAAAAAAAAAAACATATATGTTATTATACTGTATACATATATTTAACGTCTATCACATTATTTAACACATAGAACGATTTATGTGAAGTTAGTTTTTACATAAATAGATTTTTTTTCTTTTTTTCTTTTTTTTTTTAGGGAATTTTGTCCTCATCCAACCAATTTGTAAGCTATAAACGATATTTTAAGTCAAATTGATTAAAACTCATATTCTTTAAACATTATAGATCAATCTAAAAAATATTTTAGATAGATAATAGTTTTAGAATTATAAAACATATAAAAATGTATTCAATCTAAATAATTTAAATAATAAATGCCATTTTAAATACCTTAACTTATACAAGACAACATATGAAAGATACAACAATAATAAAAATAAGGGCAAATTACAACTTACCCACTTGTGATTTAGCTGAAATTTAAGTTGCTTATTTATGGTTTGAAATTTGATACTTTACCTACCTAAGGTTAGTTCAATTAGATCTTCTTAACCCACATATGTTAAAACATTGTTAAATATGTGATTTTACTTCACTTTTATGTTTCTCTCCTCCAAAAACACAAAAAAAAAAAAAAAAACATAAAAATACAAGATCAAATTGGTTCAAAAAAAATCAAACAGAACACTTACATCATGAGATTTCAAACTACAAATAGGCGACTTAAATTTCGATCAAACCTCAGGTGGGTAGTGTCAAATTTTAAACCACAGGTAGAAAACTTAAATTTCAGCCAAACCACAGGTAAGTGAATTGTAATTTGCCCTAAAAACAAAACAAATATATTATTTTTCAAGAATGAAAACCTGCAATAAGAATCTCTTACTCCTAATATTGAAATCAGCGTTTGTCTTTTTTTTTTTTTTTTCTTTTTTTTTTCTAAAAGTGAAAAATTAAAATTATAGCATCCATATCTCTAATTCTCTAAATGCAAAATAAAATAAAAGTTTTGCATTTACAAAATAAAGAAGGTTTTTACTAAAGGTACTTAATTATTTATATGGAAAAACATACACATTTATATATATATATATATATATATATAAATGTGTGCGGTAATTATGCATTAATCATTTATAGTAAACCATACATTACTCATTAAACCAAAGCATAATTAGCTAAACATGTTATACAATTAGCTATGTATGGTAATGAGTTATGTATGATAAAAGATAATTTTTGAATTTTTTTTTTAATGGGAAAAGCTTGAAAAGATAAATTATCGAACTTGAAATGAATTTAGAGGGAGAGAGAGAGAGACCTTATAAAGTTTTCGTCTTAAAAAAATAATTAAAATACTTATAAAGGTTAGAAAAGATTGATTCAGATCCTCTAGATTTCCTAAGGTACTCTACCAAATAGATTTCCTTAAATCTTAACTGTGTTTAATGATTTAATGGTCTAAATTTTGCCATGTCAGCATTACACTATCTATAATCTTAATTGTTTTATTTGCAACATTATTTTATTATTTTAAGAGGATTGTTAGTGGAATGCTAATATGGCAAAATTTAAACCCTTAAATCATAAAAGAGTTGTTAGGATTTAAGGAAATTTATTAGTAGAGTACCCTAGGAAATCTAGAGAATCTGAGTTCTGAAAAGATAAACAATATTTTCGTCTTAAAAAATAATTAAATTCAACATAATCATAGATTTAATTAAGAAAAGCTTATATTAAACAATACAATATAAACATTATTTTTTAAAATTATAAAATTCTCTACAACATGTACTTAAATTTAATTATATAATCTACTTTTACCATTTGGACTTTTACTTAACAAAAGACACAGTTTTTTTTTAGAAGGAACAAAAGACACACTTGAGACTAGTTGCCATCAAATCAAAACATAACCTTTTAAAAAAAAAAAAAACAGATGTGTATAGTTTATGGAGTAAATTGGCCAATAAAAAAGTTCAATGAGTGCTTTGGCTAGTTGTTGAAAGTTTACGGCTCGTATGGGCATTTTTCCATATTATATATAACAAATTTTAAGCATTAGAGTTGAGAAAAAATATATTAGAGTCAGATGATATGGTTATGTTTAACCATACACATATGGTAATGTTTGTCACCAACTTTTCTGGAAATCATGCGAATCAAGAAGGCTGATCCTCATTTGATGCATGTTGTTCTTCTTCCACCTGTAGCTCTATGTCTTATTAGTTAGTACACTGTGTTCAAGTTCTTGGGAACTGTCCCCAGACCTGAAGTATAGAATTGTAAATTAATTAGGAAAAAAAAATGGGCTTGGATTCTAAAATTTGGACATTACTTTTCTAAATATAGGAATCTCACTAGGCTAGAAAATGAAGAAAGATGATGAGTTTGCATTCCTTGGATCTAGTAGAAGATTCACAACCTAATTTCAATTCTCTCGTGGCAGTTTTAAGAATAATACTTTTCTCTCTTGTAGTTTGTTTTGCTACATTCAATTTGACAATTGATTTAAATATGTTTTTCTTTCAATTAATTATTTGTTTGTATGTTTTTCCCTTTGGTTATATTGATAGTTATATATATATATATATATATATTGAAAATAGTTTTTTTTTTTTTTTGGTTATGTTGATGGTTAGTATATAATGAATCTTTTCTTTCGTTTCCTAAAAAAAAAAAAAAAAAAAAAAAGGAAAAGCATACAACTCTCATGGCAGTTTTAAGAATAAGCCTTTTCTCTCTTGTAGTTTGTTTAGCTGCATTTAATTTGACATTTGATTTAAGTATGTTTTTCTTTCAATTAATTATTTGTTTGTATGTTTTTCCTATTGATTT
Organism: Lithocarpus polystachyus; assembly: GCA_033629205.1. Classification (NCBI taxonomy): domain Eukaryota; kingdom Viridiplantae; phylum Streptophyta; class Magnoliopsida; order Fagales; family Fagaceae; genus Lithocarpus; species Lithocarpus polystachyus. Next base: position 78,064,186 of record CM066165.1, read on the forward strand.
CGTGTCCTTTTTTTGTGGAACGAAAGTGACCTGGCCATTTGCCCTAAATTCTTCGTAAAGGAAAAAGCTAATCTCGAGCTCATCAGAGAAGTAATGAAAATAATTACAGAGGTTGAAGTAAAGATTGATCTAATTTTCTCTCATAGACTTAATTTCTGCTTATCGGACACAACTATGAATTCAACCTCACGCCGATTGCGCACCTAGGAGAAAAAAATAATAAAAGGGTAAATATAATAGTTGTGACATGTTTTCCTAATATTTTACAAAAGAAAAAAAAAATTGAAAAACAATACACTAATTTTATATATATAATTTTTATTTTGAAAATCTAATTTATAAGTGGATAAAGTAATTTAAAAATTAATCGGAGACGGAGCTTTTTTTTTAGTGGTCCTATTTTGTAGAAAAAAATATATGTTTATTTATTTATTTTATATATATAATTTTTATTTTGAAAATCTAATTTATAAGTGGATAAAGTAATTTGAAAATTAACAGGAAAGTGGTCCTATTTTTTAGGTAATGTTTTAGTGAGAGTTAGAGTTGCATTTTTTCAAATTGTCTTGTAGTTTTATCTCTACTTAAATATAGGGGTATAGAGACATTTTTGAACTAAAAAATAAGAAATCCAAACAGCGAAAGCCCCTTAAATAATAGTACACACACACACACACACATTGAAAATAGATTTTTTTTTTTTTTGGTTATGTTAATGGTTAGTATATAATGAATTTGTTTTTATTTGTCTCCATTGCAATCATGATGGAGACAAATAAAAATAGCAACAACCTTTTTTTCAAAAGTCTTAGTATCGTAATAAAACCAAACATTGTGCCAATAAACATAGCAAGTATAAAAACAAGTGAAAATGCATTTATTGCTCCAAAATTAAAGAATTAAATTGCGGTGATAATTAAAGAACTGTATTCTCGATTAGAATTTTACAGTTTTGATTAATTATGTTTTATATTATATATAACAAATTTTAAGCATTAGAGTCGAGAAAAAATATTCTGGAGTAAGATGATATGGTTATGTTTAAACGTAAGCGTAAACAAATAGTTATGTTTAACCATACATATATGGTTATGCTTGTCACCAACTTTTCTGGAAATAACGTGAATCGAGAAGGTTATCCCCAATTAATACATGTTGTTACTCCTCCACCAATAGCTCTATATCTTGTTGGATAGTACTCTATGCTCAAGATCCTGGGAAATATCTCCAGACCTAGAGAATAGAGTACCATGTATATGAAAACAAACATCACAATAAGAAACCCATATCGTAATACACGTGGCCTCTTTCCATATAAAAGTGACTTGCATTTTTAGAATTTGCTATGCAGGGACTCGGAGTATGATACTTACAAACAATAATATTGAAAGGGTCAACAAATAAAATTATTTAGCATAGTAGACAAAAATGAAACTTACATAATGTATTTTAGAATAATAGAATCCACAACCCTTATCCATGCAAGTTGAACATGACCAAGAGATTGGACCAATTTTCAATATGTACTAGGCACATGAAATACTAGTAGATATCAGTATGGATTTTGGATCTATTTTGGGGTTCAGATTTTTGGGTATAAAAAGGAATCCATAAAGTACCATTGCAATCATAATGGAGACAAGTGACATCTAACATATTTGTGAAATTGATCAAAGCAAACAAATAGATCTGACTTGTTTCACATTGGAAAGAACCATGTAAAGTTGGTGAAATCATCAACAAAGATTGCATAATATCAAAATTTTTCTCTAGATGTGATTGGGGCTGGTCCCCACAAATCGCAATGAATCTTATAAAAAGGGATACTTATATTATTAGTGCTAGAAAAAAATGGTGATCTACATGACTTTTCCATTTGACAACTTGTACAAACTTCAGAAGATTTAGAATGAGAATCAAAAGAGATAAATTTTTGAGAGTGCAAATGTTCTAGGATCTGATGATGTGGATGACCTAGACGTTGATGCCAACAATCTTTATTGAGTTGTCAAAATTGATTTGAGAAAAAGGTTGTTGGATCTCCATTAAATGCATCACCTATTGGTCATTCATCAAAAATATATGGGCCCTTCCGTTTCCTTCCTCTTGCCGGTCGCTACTATCCAATGTGTGATCATGTCCTTTATCAAAAAACTAGGGCCATCAAACTCAAAAGTGAGTAGGTAATCAATGGTTAACTTGCTAATGGAGAGAAGGTCTTCTATAATATCTAGAACTAATAAGTCATCATTGAGTTTGATAGAAGAATCACTTGTGCTAGCTGTTGCTTGACCAATATGTGTAATTGGAAAAGTTTCACCATTTCCTACCATTACACCATCAGTGCAATGATAAGGAGTCAAGGAATGAAGATTACCTGGATTACAAGTCATATGGTCAATTGCTCCATTGTCTGGGTGCCATGCAGGGTCTTGGGGTTCAGCAATTGTCATAATTGCAAATGCTTGCAGTATATTATTAGTAATGAATGGATGATTAAAACGGGTAAAAAATTTATGGCAATATGATTCCTTTTGTAGCAAATTTAACAAATGATGACCTCATCTTTATTAGCAATTTTGTGAGAGGAAGAATAAGTATTTGCAAGCTAACTTCATGATGGAGGGGTGGAGGATCTGATTGAGTGTCAAGTTTATGTCGTTTAGCATAGCCTTCGAGGAGTGTGACTACCTCAGAATATGGTGGAACTGGAGGTCTAAGCATTATGGCAGTAAAGACCTCATATTCCTTGCTGAGACCATTCAGAAGCCACCATGACTTCTTATGGTCTGGTAATGGCTTGCCTATGGCTGCAAGCTCTTCACAAGTAGTTTTGAATCTTCTCAAATGCATACTCAAGGTATCAGTTCCCTGAGTGATGAAGGTGAGTCGTCGCTTGAGTTCAAGACTTTGATCTAAAGAGACTCAGGCAAAAGCATGAATAAATGCATTCTAGACCTCAACTATAGTATTGAGGCCTACGACAATGCCAAGGACTTCTTTTGAGAGTGGTTGTAAGCCATCCTTTTACAAGGCGATCAGACCTACGCTACTTCACAAATAATGGGTTTTGTTGAGACTCAGACTCATCATCAGGGATGAGTTAAGGTGGGGGTTTGGTTTCACCATTAATGAATCCTTGGAGATCATAACTCTCAAGAATGTTGAGCTTCTGAGTTTTCCAGATGAGGAAATTTATGGATGACCGATAGATTGACACAAAATTAGCAACATTTTGGGTCACTGGGTAAGGATATTCATCAATTTGGGTAGAGGCAAGAGAAGAACTGGAAGAGTTTGACATGCTCTAAGAGGAGTTTGAAGAGTTTGACATATAGTGTGCCAAAAAAAAAAAAAAAAAACTTATCTCCCCGTTGGTTTTGGTACCATAAAGACTTTTTGAGAAATTCTATCTCACTTGTTGAGATAGAGAGAAGAATTGTATTTCTTATATACATAAAGTAACAAGAATTATTGTTAACGATAAAGAGGAAACATAGGAGATAATTATGGCCTATTGCATCTACTCTTGATGATAACTATTTATTATCAGACCAAGACACCAATCATTTTTTGGTATAGAGGGGAATTGATCTCTAGATCTCTTATTCAACAATCAGAGACTTTACTAGTTAAACTAATTAGAACTCACAACTAGTTGTGAACTTGATTATGTTATGCAAGCATAACTTTTGTTCCTCAAACTTGGAATTTTTCTTAGAGAGCCAACCTGTTAATATATGAGAAAAAATTAAAACAAAAAAAAATAACTCATATGATATATGTCTATCACATTATTTAACATATATAATGAAAGTATTTATGCTTTGGTTTAATGACTAATGTATGGCACAAGTGATGAGACTATGAGAGTAGTAAGAAAAAAAAATTATGCATTAATCAATTATATAAACTTGCCTATTTTAAAGAGAACATAACTTAAACATGTTTGGATAAAATGAGCTATGTATGGTAAAAGATAATGTTTGGGTTTTTTTTTTTTTAGGGTCATTCTATTGTATCCTCAAAAAAAAAAAAAAAAAAAAAAAAAAGAAGGTACGGTATCCACCTAAATTTAAACCATTAATTCAATATTGTTTTGATCTTGATCATTCATGAAATTTTAAAGATTTTGGTTGCTGGTTAAATAGGTTATATATATAAGCCAAACAAAAAAACAAAACAAAAGAGAAAATAACAAGTCAACATTCATCAACGCTTTTCTCTAGCTCTGTCTCATCTTCTCCCTACTTTGTCTCACGTTCTAACTCTGTCTCATCTTCTTCCAGCTCTGTCTCACGTTTGCGAACCAGATAGCTACTAAAAAAAACCCATACCCACAATAGAAGAACCAAATAGCGGTGCACCAACAACCTCAAATCAGCGGTGCCACTCTCTAGCTTCTTATCTTCCAATCTAACCTCAAATCAGCGGTGCACCCACATCCAATCCAATTCGGCGACGCTTCTTCTCTTCCATTCTAGATCGGCAGTGCCACCCACAATCTTCAAGTTCTCTCTTTACATATGATTAACGCTGATATGAGTTTATATTTTAATTTATCTAGGTTTTTATATTTATGTTTTTTCTATAGAAACAAGGCCATCATGTCTAGAGTCAGATAAAATTATATTTAGGTTATTAACTAATTAGGTACTTTATTTCATTGACTAATTATGTATATATGCATGTTTTGTACATTTCAATGATGTAAATGATTTTCAGGTTGTGGCTGTGTTAAATTCTATCACTTATCTATAAACCCTTTTGATATTTCTATGGTTTGATTATGATGAACATATTGATATGTGATGTATAGTATCGACATAGGCATCGAATTTTGTGTTGAAATGATATGGTTTGTCCGTGTTTTTGGTAATTTGTAATTATTGTGTGATATTTGTGCAGCTTATGATTAGAAATTTCATTATAAAAGAATTGAGTTTGGCTTGGAAGCCAAAGATGATTAGAATGAAAGCTAATGTTCATGTTGTCTTGTGATCTGAATTGGGTTTAATTGCTAGTGGATTTCCTTAAATAGATTTGTTATTGTTAACGTGTATAGTGTTGTGGGCTTTAGACCCAACTAGTTTACTTGTAGAGCACACTAGATTACTTGTACAGCACACATCTTGTATTACACTCCTGCTTGTACAGCACTCATATGCCTCCTATATAAAGGCACACTTATGTATATTCCTTACTGAGAAATACTATACAATTATTCAGTATTTCTAACATGGTATCAAAGCCACTGCTCTGATCTTTCTCTTAGCAGTCTTGTCTCTCTTAGTGTTACTCCACCCTTATCGCTTCTGCTGTCACAACGACTTGCAGCTGCCGTCGTTAAGGAGTCCCGCACCACAGACCACTGCATTCACCGTCTTCGCCATGTGTCTTGCTCCGATCAACTTTTACAGGTACCACAGTGATCGTCTCGCCACGATCTACTCAGTTGTGGAAGGCATGAAGCCATTGAAGACCACACGCGCCCTCACACGCCGCCAAAAGAAGCAGCGCCTTAGTCACGCACCTCACGTGCCTCCATTAGTGTTTGCTGACGACATCAGTGACGTCATCTAGGGCTGACGTCATCATCAACTCCTCTGCTGATGTCACCCATCCAGACAGCTGACGTCATCATTGACCGAGCCGTTGACTAGTGTTGACCAGACCATTGACTTTGACCAATGACCAGTGTTGACTTTAACCGTTGACTTTTTCTCTAGGGTTGACTTTTGCTATCCAGGTCTTCTTCTTGTTGCAATAATTGTCGCCGACAATCCAACAAACGTTTTTGCAATTTTTGCAAACATCTTGGCCACAATATTGAAACTTGCTATCATCGTAACAAATCAGCTGTTTCAATTTCTGTTGCTACTGTTGCGAACACTGAGAGTGTCTAACCAATGGCTCCCGTCACTGCACAATTTCAATCTTCTGGATCCACTTTCACCATTTCCAGAGATGACCTTATAAATATCATCGCTAATGTCATTCGTATGGTTGGTAATGCATCTTATTCCTCTTCTCTCTCAGCTTTATCTAGTATGTCTCCTTCCTTTTGGCTTATGGACTCTGCTTGTTGCAATCACATGACACCTCACTCGTCCTTATTTTCTGAACTTCAACCTGCACCACACCCTCTTAATACTCGCACAGCAAATGGTTCCACAATGTTTGGTCATAATATAAGTTCTGTTTTGACCTCTAACCTCTCAGTTCCTAGGGTCTTTAATGTTCCTGACCTTTCTTACAATTTATTTTCTATGGGACAATTAGCTGAGTTAGATTATCGCATTATCTTTGATTATTCTGGGTGTATTGTACAGGATCTAAGGACGGGACAGGAGCTTAGGATCGATTCCAGAGTTGGACGTATGTTTTCTGTGGACAACCTTCGTCTTCCACTTGTTGCTCCTATTTCTGTTGTTGTAGCTACTGCAGTTTCTTCTATTCCTTCCCTTGCACTTTGGCATGCCCGACTTAGTCACGCATCTTCCTCTCGGGTACAACACTTGGCTTCTAGAGATTTGTTAGACTTAGTGTCCACAGAAAATTTTGATTGTATTTCATGTCAATTAGGAAAACAACCAGCCTTGCCTTTCAATACTAGAGAATCAATGTCCACTGATATCTTTAACCTAATTCATTCTGATGTTTGGGGACCTTCCTTTATCTCTAGCATTGGTGGATCTCGATATTTTGTTGTCTTTGTTGATGATTATTCCCGTTATAACTGGATTTTTCATATGAAACATCGTTCTGAATTATTGCAATTATATTCTAATTTTGCAAAAATGGTTGAAACTCAATTTTCCAAATGTATCAAAATTTTTCAATCTGATAATGCTCTTGAGTACACTCAATATGCTTTCCATGCTGTTTTGCATTCCTATGGCACTATTCATCAACTAACTCGTCCAGCTACCTCTCAGTAAAATGGTAGAGTCGAATGAAAACTTCGTCGTATTCTTGACACTGTTCGTGCACTCCTTCTCTCTGCCAAAGTTCTTGCTCCTTTTTGGAGCGAAGCTGCACTTCATGTTGTTCATGCTATTAATCGCATTCCCAGTCCTGTCATCCAAAATCAAACTCCATATGAGCGCCTTTTTGGGTCATCTCCAGATTATCATCACCTTCATTCCTTTGGTTCTGCCTGTTTCGTTCTTCTTCAACCATATGAGCATAACAAACTTGAACCTCGGTCAAGGCTTTGTTATTTTCTTGACTATGGTGAAACTCAAAAGGGGTATCTGTTATGATCCTGTTTCTCATCGTCTTCATGTCTCCATCAATGTTGTCTTTTGGGAACATCGCCTCTTTGTCAAGCTCTCTCACTTTCGTGCCTCCCTATCTTCCTCCTCTGTCTTAGATCTTTTTTCAAATGAGGCACATATTCCTTCTGTGGTTGCTTCTGATCCTCCTGTAGTTGCTCCTAATTCTCATGTAGACTTCTTTGTCCAACCACCAGATATCATTAATCCCTTTCTTAGTTCACCCTTTAATGAACAGGTGGAAGATGAACAGGTTGAAGACGAGCAACCCAACCCCAACCTTAAGCTTGGGTCCCCTGCTCTTGCTCCGCCTGAAGATCTTGCACAAGACATTCCACCTCGTCACTCAACTCGGGTAAGATCCATTCCTGCACATTTACTTGACTATCATTGTTACACTGCCCTTGCTACACTGCACGAGCCTCACACCTATTGTGAGGCTTCCACTGACCCTTTATGGTAGATTGCAATGAAAGAGGAACTTGATGCATTATCTAAAAACCATACTTTGGATTTGGTGACTCTCTTCCCTGGGAAATCTGTGGTTGGTTGTAAGTGGATCTACAAGATTAAGACTTGCTCTGATGGATCTATTGAGCACTACAAAGCTCGTCTTATTGCAAAAGACTTTACACAAGAGTATGAGATTGATTATGAAGAGACCTTTGCCCCAGTTGCTCGTATCTCATCTGTTCGTGCCCTCTTAGCTGTTGCTGCTGCCAGTAAATGTGACTTTTTCCAAATAGATGTTAAAAATGCATTCCTTAATGGGGATTTAAGTGAAGAAGTTTACATGCAACCTCCTCCTGGTCTCTCTGTTGAATCAAACAAGGTTTGTCACCTTCGACGTACACTTTATGGCCTTAAACAAGCTCCATGGGCTTGGTTTGCCAAATTCAGCTCTACCATCTCTCGCTTGGGTTACATGACCAGTCATTATGATTCTGCCTTATTTCTTCATCGCACTGACAAAGGCACTATTTTACTTCTTCTATATATGGATGATATCATCATAACTGTTGATGACCTCAGTGGCATTCAAGAACTTAAGGATTTTCTCAGTCAACAATTTAAGATGAAAGATCTTGGACATCTCAGCTACTTCTTGGGCCTTGAAATCACTCATTCTACAGATGGACTTTATATTACTCAAGCCAAGTATGCCTCTGAACTCTTGTCTCAGCTGGACTCATTGATAGTAAGACTGTTGACACTCCAGTTGAGCTTAATGCGCATTTGACTCCCTCAGGAGGGAAACCCTTGTCTAATCCCTCTCTTTATAGACGCTTGGTTGGCAACCTAGTTTATCTCACTGTCACTCGTCTAGACATCTCCTGTGCTGTTCACCAGTGAGCCAGTATCTGTTTGCTCCACGATTGACTCACTATGCTACTGTTCTGCGCATTCTTCGATACTTAAAGGGCACTCTCTTCCATGGTCTATTCTACTCTGCTTAGTCTCCTCTTATTCTCCGTGCATTTTTTGATGCTGATTGGGTAGGAGATCCCATTGATTGCAGGTCCACCAATGATTACTACTTTCTTCTTGGTTCTTCTCTGATTTCTTGGCGAAGCAAGAAACAAACTCATGTGGCCCGCTCCAGTACTGAAGCAGAATATCGTGCCCTTGCTAATACCAAATCTGAGCTCCTTTGGCTACGATGGCTTCTTAAGGACTTAGGTGTGCCCACATCCTTTGCTACTCCTCTTTATTGTGACAACCAGAGTGCTATTCATATTACTCACAATGATGTCTTCCATGAACAGACTAAACACATCGAGATTGATTGTCATTTTATCCGTTATCATCTTGTCCATGGTGCTCTCTAGCTCTTCTCCGTCTCCTCCAAAGATTAACTTATAAATATCTTCACCAAGTCACATCCTAAAGGACGCCTTCGTGATTTAGTTAACAACCTCAAGCTGGTCTCACATCCACCTTGAGTTTGAGGAGGGCTGTTAACGTGTATACTGTTATGGGCTTTAAGCCCAACTAGTTTACTTGTAGAGCAGACTAGATTACTTGTACAGCACAGTCGGACGGGCAACCTTATTTCCATTATAAACTGACACGGCCACTCTTATTTTTCAGTACTCTTCGTATACTCTCTCTCTCTCTCTCTCTCTCTCTCTCCCAAACTTCAAACCCTAATTTTCTCAGTTTCCCAACGGCGATTTGAGATCTCGGCGACTTGATTTTCAAAATATCTTTGGTTCGCTATTGTAGTTAGATTTAGAATTTCTTTAGCTACGATTGCATTGACTTTTGTAATGATCAAATCTATTCTCAACCTTAGACAATGTTATGAAAGTAATTTACTTTCGTGTTCGTTAATTTCTCTAGGGTTTGTTGATGGATCGGCGATTAGGTTTTGGAAGTTTGTATTTTGTTATGTATTTGATAAGGGATTTTGGAGTAATTGGGTTGTTTTTACTATAAGCTGTTATTGCTTGAAAGCCTCATTCGTAGAATTTCAAGATTCTTCTCTAGGGTTTCTTTAGGGAATTTTCTTGATTTTTTAGTAGGATTTCTTATTTGGCAGAATAGAGAATTTAATATCCTTTATGGGTTAGCAAGGGTTTTCATTTCTTTTAGTAGGGTTTCTGATTTGGCGGAATAGAGAATTTAAAATCCTTCATGGGTTAGCAAGGATTTTCTTGATTCTAGTAGGGTTTTTTGATTTGGAATTGGATCTTCTTCAATGGAAGAAAGATAGTTGTTTTTGTTTTTGGCCACTTCGCTTTGTGGAACGCTTTATTCATTGGTTTCCTATTCCTATTATTTGTGGGTGTTTATAGTATAGAGATTAAAATTGCAAGAAGAGGGCCACAGGGAAAAGAAAGTTCTGTTTTTGATCGATTAAGAGCAGGACGAGGAGGGCATTTAAACAACAGCAGCAACAAGATATGCAAATTTTGGCTTAGTGGTAGATGCCTTAAAAACCCATGTAGATTTGCTTATTCAGAAACACTTGATGTGGTCACCATTCATCGTCACAGGCAGACTCCTTACTACCTTCACTCCAGCAACGCTTTAGTTTCAAATACTTGGCGAAGGGCTCCTAGGAATTCACAAAATGTTCAGGAGAAGGTTGTTAACCACAAGTCTTCCGAAAATGTTCCTAGGAAGTCTGAATCAGACTTGGAAGACGTTAATAAGAAGTTGGCAAAGTTGGCAGAAAGCATTTCTGAGAGTTCTTCAGAATGTTTTGTTATTGAAAATGATTCTAATCTGGAGAATGTGGTTGAAGAAAAGCCTCTGCGGCATGTTCCTAAGGAAACCGTAGAAATGGTTTATGAGTTTTGGGTGCAAGGGACCTGTGTCTATGGTGATCAATGCCATTACCTACACTTATGGTTTCGTGGGGATAAGTTCAAAAGGTTGGCAGAGCTTCAAGGGCACAACAAGGTACCTATTTGTGTTTGATGAACTTTATTCTTCCATTTCCGTTAAGATTTTGGTGTAATTTTTTTTTTTTTTTTTTTGATAGGTAAGAAAAAGTATATTCAAATAATTGTAGATGCAAAGGAGCATCAGCAAAACAAAAGTACAAGAAGAAATCAAAAACATATAAAGGCATTGAATACAAAGAATAAGAGAGCTAAGGAATAGAGGAATAGAGTCACTAGATGTGAGTCCCCAAGCCCTAACCCAATCATAAAGGGAACCAGAAAAGAGAGCAAACAGTTGGTCCTCAGATCTATCCAAATCCTCAAACGTTCGCCGATTGCGCTCCCTCCAAATACACCACATCAAACACAGCGGAACTAGGTTCCAAATGTAAGATGCATGCTTCCCCAACTAATTCCACCATCTAAAAAGAAAATCTTGCACTGTACATGAGGGAATCCATGAAATCTCAAAAATTCTAAAGACAAAACACCACAGCCGATAAGCCTTTCCACAATGTAACAACAAATGATCCACTGTTTCACCACAGCAATGACACATAATGCACCAGTCAAAGAAATCAAAGCTCCTAAATCTCAAGATATCTCCCGTGAGGATCTTATCCTATGCGACTGTCCAAACTAAGAAAGAATACCTTTCCAAGGAAAAGTAGCAGCAGAGGAGCCATGTAACTTATGATAAAATGAGCGGATAGTAAAATCCCCGTTTTTTGTCAACCTCTATCTCAGATAAATACAACTTTTGAAAAATATAACTTCTTCCACCCTGCCAACTTTCGATCAATTTTCTTCAAAATAGGGTTCCAAATAGAAGGGGACTTATGGGACGCCCCTAACGGCATACCAAGATACTGTTAGGATATGTGCCCTTAAATCCTATTGTATGATGCTATGTATGATATTATGTATGACATTATGTGAGAAATCATGTATGACTTAATATTGTGTTTAATAAAGTTGTTTTATTCTTATCTAAAATAATGGTAACATGAATATTCGGACATTATCACATAGTCCATGAGATGCATAGTATGTGATTTATGTGATTTAGTCACAGAAAATATATATCACAAGTTCTTTGTAAACTCAGAATTTTGGTTCGTAGTCGGTGATGAAATTGGGCATTTCATCTGCAAAGACTATAACATATTAACTACAATGATTTGTCTTGATCATGGAAGTGGTGACTTCTAGTTAATATGTTGATATGTTTTAAGAGTTAAGACATATTGAACTGGACCGCTGTGAGATTTATTATTCTCCTAACGACTGTTAATTGAATAATAAATCTCACGACTTGTATTCACATGAACTCTTAATCCTGAGAGAATAATGGACCTGATCATGAAATGTAGGTTGCTTTGATATATCACGAGTGAGATCTAAAGTAACGGTCAAAACCTCAGTATGTTGGGCAGCCACATTTAGTGTTGGTGGAACATATATTCTCAAGATGGAATTCATAGTCTCTTAACGGAGATATAAAATATTCCCTTGAAATAAGTTCAATAGATACAGTTATTCAGAGAGTTAGGCCTAATCACTTTAGTAAGACTAAAGTATATATTTATGAAATTGGATTTTATAAATATATGGTGAATAACTCAAAAGGATTAAACCGGGTACTCAAGGATTAAGATGTAGTAATATACAAAGTGGCAGTCTATATTCATGACTTTGTATTACTACGAATATTTTATGAAGGGGTTGCATGTATAATAAAGTTTTGGGATATAATTTATAAATAAGGCCTAGAGTGCAATTATATTTATATAGTGGTATTAAATATAATTAATGGTAACTTTGGACTTGTCAAGAGTTGACAGAAAAGCCCAAGGCCCATTAGAGCTAGTGTCTTATTGTTCCCTTTTGGTCCCACTTCAAGCCACACACTAAAGCCCAATTGGGAAGGCCCAAAAGGTTAGCCCAATTAGATAATCAGTTATGTGGAGAGAAACATACAGAATTTTATATAGAATGAAATGGTTTGTATGAAAAATATGAATATGAAATAAGAAAGAGAGACACTCTTTCATATATTCTCTCAAGAAACATAGAACTGATTGAGAGACCACACATCTTGGATATCAAGTAGAATTGGAGTGAAGATTGAAAGTATTCCCGAGTACTTCTTCATTTGGTTTTGAATTTCACCGCATCAAGGTACACTCTCTTGTTCTTATATTCTGAAATTTACATAGTGCATGTTATCAATTGCGAAAGAAGTAGATCCGTTTATTTTCCGCTGCGTATGTTTTGTATTCGATGCAAACATGTATATTACCCAACAGATACGTCATTGGCAAGGCTCCAACCCTATGACCCAAAATCTCTATTAGAGCCTGCAGTTTATTTACCTCCCTTACAGGAACCATCTCACTTTTAGCTACGTTAACCTTCAAACTAGTCACAGCCTAAAAACAAAGAAGCAACAGACGAACATGTAGGACTTGCTCCACCTTTGCATCACAAAACAAAATAGTATCATCCGCAAACAACAAATGTGAAACACATTCCCCTCTACCCCTCCTACCATCCGCCCTAAAGCCACTAAGTAAACCTGCCCCCTCCATTCTCTTTACCATCCTACTAAACATCTCCATCATAGTTAAAAATAACAAGGGAAACAACGGATCTCCTTGTCTCAAACCTTTAGAGCTACCAAAGAAGTCAGCTGGAGACCTATTGACCAACACAGAGAACTACACTGTAGAGATATAAGTTCGAATCTAGCTACACCATTTCTCCCCAAAGCCCATTTTCTTCAACAACTTCAGAAGAGCATCACAATTCACATTGTCATAGGTTTTCTCAATATCTAACTTACAAATCACCCCCGGAATCTTACTCTTCATTTTGCTATCAACACATTCATTGGCAATGAGAATTGAATCAAGGATCTGCCTACCGTCCACAAAACTATTCTGAGATTCCGATATCAGTTGATCTAACACCATTTTCAATCTATTTGCTAAAACCTTGGCCAAGATTTATATAAACTCCCCACTAAACTAATGGGTTTGAAATCACGGATGTTAGAGGCATCATTCTTCTTAGGAATCAAAGCTATAAAGGTAGCATTAAGAGATTTCTCAAACTTACAGTGCTGATAGAACTCTTCCAAGACTACCAAAACATCTCTTTCTACTACTCTCCAGCACTGATGGAAAAAGGCCATAGAAAAGCCATCTGGACTTGGAGCTTTATCCTCATCCATATCTCTGACCACTGATAGAATCTCATCTTTCTCAAACCTCCTCTCCAACCAGCCCCTCTCCAACTCCCATATTTGGTCAAACTCCAATCCTTCCACAAAAGGTCTCCACTCCTCAGGATCTTGATACAAAGTTTTATAAAATTGAACAACTTGAGCCACAACTTTTGCTCCGTCCTCATAAATCACCCCATCCACTTCTAAGAAACTTAGATGGTTATACCTTTTGTGAGAATTAGCTATCTTGTGAAATAACTTAGTATTATTATCTCCCTTCTTAATGCATAGCATCCTCAATTTTTGTCTCCACGAGATCTCCTCTAAAGAAAGAAGATGCTTTACTTGCGATCTCACTTCATTTCTCTCATCTTTTTCCATCTCGGTAAGACCAAGAACCCCTTCCTTAGCATCTAGTAACTCTAAAGCCCCCAAAAATTCTTTCTTCCCACACCCAACATTGCCAAACTCTTGGCGATTCCACTGAATAATATCTTCTTTCAAAGCTTACATTTTTTTAGCAAACACAAAACTAGGTGTGCCCGAAAAAGTATGGCAATTCCACCATAATTAACCCTATCAACAAACCCATCCATCTTCAACCACATATTCTCAAACCGGAAAGGACTTTTCCCCCTCGCCATACCCCCTACCTCCAAAAGAATTGGGAAATGATTTGAAACAGTTCGTGGAAGAATCTGTTGGATCACATCCGAAAAGTGTTGCTCCCAGTCATGTGAAACTAGAGCTCTATCAATCCTAGACATGGATGGTTGGTCTGTGCCACTAGACCATGTATAACTCCTTCCCTTCAACGACAAATCTATCAAGTTTAAATCTTCAATAAATTCAGAAAACTTTTCCATAGCCAGAGTAAGATGAGACCCACTCCTCCGTTCACTAGGAAAGCAGACAACATTAAAATCCCCAAAACAACACCAGGGAACATTCTAATACTGTGGAATACCAACCAACTTATCCCATAAATCGCCCCTCAAATTATTATCATTTGGGCCATACACCCCTGAACATGCCCAAATAAAACCATCCTCCACACCTTTCCATTGAACTGACACCGAAAACGAGCCTACCAGTATCTCCAACTTTTCTAAGACCCTTCTCTCCCCACATAATCAAGACCCCACCAGCCGTCTGATCAGCATCTAGAGCCACCTAATCGACATACAAATAGCCCCATATATTGCAGACTAGCTATCTATCTATGCCAGCAAGCTTTGTTTCTTGAAGGCATACAATATCACCCTTCCACCCACATAAAAAATTTCTCACTACCAGACATTTTTGAGGGTCATTCAAACCTTTAACATTCCAAGAAATCATTTTCAGCTTCATAAATACTTTAAGGCCCCACAACTATCTCTACCTCACTACTAACACACTATCTCCCATCATAGTTAACAGTTGAGATTAGATTCCTCAACTCTCTTTTCCCTTTACCTGTGGAGGATTCTACTTTTTGGTTAGCAGTTGCTTTCTTTCGCTGCTAGTTAATAACCACCATCTCCCTTTCTAGCCTTCGAAGATAAGCAATACACAACTTTTCATGACGATTCGCAGAAAGCCCAATCACTTTACTAAAGCCTGGGATTCTGTTCTTCACCTAACTAGAGACGTCTAGCGTATTTCCATTATTCAACATCTTAGAATCATTGTGCATATCCATCGGCAAGGCCATCCCCGGAGGGATAATAGTAGATAATGGGTTACAATCTGCCAAATTCTCCTCCTCACCCGAGACCACTTCTGATAAAGCCTTTTCCTCCACCGTCAAGACACCCAAACTAGGCTGGCCATAACCTGACTTCAGTTCTGTCATCGCTAAATTGGGTTGATCACTCTCACCAACAACTATTTGCTTGGTTCCTTTATTATCCGCCCCTTGAAACAAAAGCTCACTACTCACACTACCAACTTTATCCACATTATTGACCCCAAAATCCACGAAGGCTGTATCTGCCAAGAACCTACCCTTTGAGAGTTGCAGATTTGCCAAGTCGGTCTTGCCCAGGACCACTGCGACTTCATCGAAGCTGGCCCCATTAGAGAAGCTACCATTTAATTCCATCTGAGCCACTGCGGGTCCGTCAGAGTAAAACCCAACAAAGATAAACTCCATTGGAGCTGCCGTAGGACCATCGGAGCTGGTCCTAACCACCAAACCATCCACCGCGGGACTGTCGAGGCATTTCCCATCAAGACAAGTACTATAAATTGTCGACGATGACACCAAGAGGGCCAGAGGTGTTGAGCTAGGCGTAGAAGAAAGCTCGCCCACCTGAATCGGCAAGACCAGACTCCTCGCAAGCACCGAGAAGCTCTTCTCGCCATTCTCGGCTTGAACCCAATCCTTCTGAGTCCTCACCGAACCTCTAGTCCCCTGTGTTGGCATCCCCGAACTCATCGGAGTCACCAGTGGGCTCTCTCCAACCCTCTCGTGTATATCGGCTGAGCATAAAGGCACTACAATGTTATTCGAGCATTCCCCAGGCTTAATAGTTATTGGGCTTGAGATAATTGGGACTAAACCATACTTACTAATGGCCTGTTGGGTTGTCAACTTGTTAGAGTCCACACCAAGCATACCCATGCTCAAATCTTTGCAAGCCCGTGACACCTACTTAAAATTATTAACTCCCCCTTTAGTTCTATCCCAGGCAACACGTCTCCTTCCTTTCACATCAATCTTCACGATTAGACCACTCCCAATCCAGCAAGATCTCCTAAGATCACTTCTCTTCCCATTTTCTTTTGCTTTAGAATTCAAAATGAGACTTGATGGGATATGCTTCCTATCTTCTGCCAGATGTTGCTCACCAATATCTGACTCCTCATAAATGCTCTGCTCCCTCCTAACCCCTCCTCCCACCACCACCATATCAGCCTTGCCCACCGGAAAAACCCCCACCTTAGCATCTGAAAATCTCAGGTTCATCTCCAACAACCCCCTTGACAGATTCTGCCTCTCCACAGATTCCCCCTGAATCATATTTTTATCCTTCTCCTTGGTGGTAGAAGGTTGTGACTGAATCACATCCCTTGGCTGCACCTGACCCTTCAAGATTTTAGCAAAAGACTGAGAGGGATGAGGCCCCAACATTCTCCTTTGAGGCAGAGACACAAATTTGGACTAGCCTGAACCACCTATAGCATATTGGTCAGGATCCAACATCTTCCTCAGCTCAATCCCAAAGACCTTCCAACCCTTTTGTGCTTTGCCACTAGGAATAATAACCGAACTTCTGTGCCCTCCAACTTTGAGTTCAGACACAAAAAGGAACTGACCAAATGCATTAGATCCTCGCTATAAAGTGTACGCAGTGTCTCCTTCCCTAAGTGTAAAAAACTGTTTGGGATTGACTCCGACCACTGTGTGTTTTTTCTTCTTCATCAACCATAAAGCTTCATTCTTGCCCATGAATATTGACTTCATGAAGTGTTTGCCCCATTCAAAAATACGTAAGGAGAAAAAATTTCCTCCTTCCTCAACCACCAATTGAAAAAGCTTAAATTCAATGAAAAAACTATGAACTCCACCCATAAACTGAGTTCAGGTCTCATTTGGAATCTGATTTAATAATGAGACCTGAACTCAGTTTATGCCAAAGTTAAACTTGGCCTAGGCTAGCCTAATTAGTTGTTTCATCATTTGAATACTAATATAGCCCATTCATGATATCTAGATTCCTGAATAAGAACATGGAGCATTATATGCTTCACTGCTATTTTTACAATGGGATTCATAAATGACAATTGATAGAAAACCAAAAGATATTGTTGGTTTATAGAAATTATATCCTAGATAGAGCAAGTTGTTTTTGAAAAACCACATTTATGAGTTTTTTGATAACAGGCAGTCAACAGAATTGCGCTTCCTCTAAGATGCAACAGCTTTGTTTAGGTAGCAGTGACGGAACAATTCGGCTTTGGGACTGACATATTGGTCAATGTGCTAATGTGATTAACCTTGGTGGCGAAGTTGGATCTGTTTGTAGTGAAGGCCCATGGCTCTTTGTTGGCGTGCCAAATGTTGTGAAGGTGAGCTTAAAACCGAGTAATGTTTTGTTCCAATTTTTTTGTTGCCACATTAAAGTTTTTTTTTTGGGTTTGGTCAGTTCATGATGTGACCTTGATTTGGCATGTTGATGATGCTGCAGGTGTGGAATACTGAATCAGGTGCCAAATACAGTCTCAATGGACCTGTTGGGCAAGTCAATGCATTGGAATCTATTAATGATTTGCTTTTTGCTGGGGTAGAGGTAAGCCACTTTACTTATAGTTTAGAATTCTTGTGTTCTCTTACTAGCTTTTATTCTTTCTAGTGGATTAAATTTGGGCGATGTTGAGCGCTCAGGGTTTTGTTCCTTTCAGATTTTTTTTACTTGTTTGAGTAAGAACTTATTTGTTGTTATTCAATGTACTATAATATTGTGAGGTGCCATCCAAGGCAGATGCTTTGGTGTAGTGATTATCATGCTAGTCTCGCACACTAGAGGTTCACAGTTTGACTGGGGCTAAGACAATACTGTTAAAGCCATTTGCTTTTACTTATTAAAAGAAAAAAAAATTTCATATTGATGCTCAGGGTCTCACTAGATTTTGGTGTTGAGTGTTTCATGTGGGTTATGTGCTGTCCTTAAATCCATTCACTTTTCAGCATTGTTTTATCCTACTTGCTTTTTACACCATTGTTTCATACATAATTTATATTCTTATTAAAGTTGGTCCGAAATTAATATATTATTACTTCCGATTGCAGGACGGTGTTATTTTGGCATGGAAAGGCACTTGCGAAGGTAATCTTACATTTCAACTTGCTGCAACCCTTAAAGGCCACACACATGGTATAACATCTTTAGTTGTTGGAGGAGGCAACAGGCTGTACTCTATTTCCAAGGACCATACAATAAAGGTTAGTTTTTTCTCTTTAAGATTTTTTTTTTCCTGTTGTTCTATCTTTTATATTATGAGTAGGTTAGTATTTGAAGAGAGCTTGATTATAAAGATCATTGGTGCTCTCTTCAGTTTTACTTGCTTCTGCTATACTGGAAGGGCTGTGATTGGATGGTATCTCATTTAGTTATGGTGCTGATCTTTCGTTTTAGCGATTCTGTGTTGTTCTTGATCGATTTTTCCCCTTTTCAAATCTTGCATAAAACTAATATGATGTACTTCCCTCATGTATTTTGATTAAGTTACTACTTAAACTGATTAATTGAGTTCCACTCTATTAAACTTAGCAATATATATCTGATGTGATACTGATATGATTTTAATTGATTTAATATCCTTCTTTTTTTTAGTTGTAGTTGTCATTTTCTTTATATGTGCACAAGGATCATATATTTTGTTTTGATATGTCAGGGAAAAAAAAAAAGAATTAATTTCTGTTCTTATTTTTTGTTTCAGGTTTGGGATCATGAAAATTGGCAGTGTGTTATGACACTGAATAGGCATGATGATGTTGTGAAGTCTCATGTGCTGGGATAAGTATTTGTTCTCTGGTTCATTGGATTGCATGATAAAAGTTTGGGTTTCTACTGAGGATGGCAGCTTGGAAGTAATTTATACTCACTGTGAAGAACAAGTAAGTTATTGAACCACAATCAGTTTCATTTACTTTCTTATTTGCTTCCCCCCTTAAGTAATTGAGGTGTGCTACAGTCTTTGAGCAGTGTCATTATTTGGTCTGGTAATAGCAAAATTGTAGCGTTATGTCAGAAATATTGTTGCAATGCCGTGTTGTTGATTCTGTGTCAACTAATTGGAATCTGGATGGCATGATTTTTCATGGTACAGGGTATCCTTGCACTTTCTGGGATGACTGATCCGGATGTTAAACCAATCTTCTATTGCTCTTGTAGTGATAAATCTGTCCACCTCTATGAACTGCCGACGTGAGTACAATTCTCCCTTTGTTAAAATTATTTCTTCTTTTCCCTCTTGGATTTGACTATTATTAGTAATTTTTGCTTTAGATTCATCGAGAGGGCCAGACTATGTGCAAAACAAGAAATCCAGACCCTTCAAATAGGTCCTGGGGGCCTCTTTTTTACCGGGGATCAAACTGGTTTGCTGACAGTGTATACATGGCTAGCAGAATAGGACAAAACTTAGGTACAGTATTTTGAGTGTTGTTCCTTAGGTTCCCTCTTAAAATTCAGCCATATAGCATAATTAAAAAATACACTTTCATCCCATGAGAAAAATCCACATTGCAGAATCTTAAAAAGAGAACCTAAGGAACAACAATTAAGTACTGTACCTAAGTTTTACTCATCAGAATAATAGTTGAGATGTCATGCCGAAGACTAATAAGACTAGTGAAGCAAGGTTTTTTTTATTAGTTATGGCAAACACTGTAGAGTATTTTGAGTACATTTTCCAATGTACAGTATATTGAGTTTAGAATTCTTGTTATTATGAACATTGAGGATAAAACAATGTAATTTTGTTACTACATAATGAAAATAAATATAGCTACGTACCTTAAGGTAAAGACCTTGGTTTATTGTTTTTCTCTAACGCCACTACTGGGGAACAAAGTTACAAAATAAAGTGTATTGGATGATATTCATATCTCTTTCTCCTCGATCTATTAGATGTATTTCAACCACAAACCATATGCCCTGAACCAAATCCTTATTTCTTACACTCTGATGTTTGGGGTTACTTAGATTTTACACCATGAAATTTGGTTTCCGTAGCAAATTTCTAAGTTTTGACTATTGAGTAACACTAGTGGCAGACCCATGCGATGTGTGGGAATAAATAATTATTTTGTAATTGTAATTGTAATATAATGTATAATTTGTTCTCTCTAAAAATTAAACAATTGCTATTTGGTTCAATAAGGTCTACTTCAGTCCACTTTGGTCACATTCGGTCCAATCTGGTCCACTTCGTCAATTTCGGTCCCTTCTGGTCCATTTTGGACTAATTAGGACTTAAAATTGATTCTTTTGTAGGTTGCCTATTCAAGTTTAGCTTAAAAATTTATTTTGTTTTCTTAATTTTTGGGTTGAAAAGTATGAGATTTTATTATATTTGGGCTAAACTATTTAGGTTTGAATTAAAAAAAAAAAAATACAATCAAAATAAACACTAGAAATTAGAAATATGAGCCCTAAAAATACAATAAAAATGATAAATATTTAAAAGTATTATTTGGTCCACGTTGGTCCATTCTGTCCACTTTGGTTCTATTCGGTCCACATTAATCCGATTCAGTCTAATTTTTCCATTTGGTCCTATTTAGTCGACATTGGTCCTATTCGCTCCACTTTAGTCCTGTTCGGTCCTATTTGTTCCTACTCAGTCGACATTGGTCCACTCTGTCCTATTCAATTCACTTTGGTCCTATTTGATCATCCTTGTTCCCATTCGGTCCTATTTTGTCTATTCCATCCATTTTGTTCCACTTAGTACATTTGTGTTCACTTCGGTCCATTTAGACAACTTTGATTCATTTTGATCCACTTCAGTCCATTTTTGTACACATGCAAACAAGGAAAATGTTTGGGTTGAGAGTACCTATTCTAAATCCCTTTTTTTTTTTTTTTTTTTTTAATATAGATCTCAAACTCGTAATATCTAAAATCTTAAACATAACATTTATTGATACTACACTTTTGTTGAGCCACATTAACATAGCATTTTAGTTCACTTCGGTCCAACTAAATTTAAGTGAAAGTCTTTCCAAACATTAAGGTTATGAATATACAAATCTAACATTTTGGGTAATTACTCATTTATTTTAACATCATTACTTTTAAATGAGTTACATGAGGTTGATTATACATTTAAGCAATATATATATATATATATATATGTGTGTGTGTGTGTGTGTGTGTGTGTGTGTGTGATTTTTATTTAAATAAATTATTCAAATTCTTCATTCTCTTAAAAGAGATTATTATGATAATTAAAATTTATAACAAACTTATACTGAATATGTATAATTTATTCTCTAAATTTCATTGCAGATAATTTATTCTCCCTAAAAATTAAACAATTTTAAAAAGTAATTTCCATTACTCTATTTTTACAAATATATAAGTTTATCATTTTTTTAATGTTTTTGATTGATACTATTCTTTTATAAATTGGTCCATATATGTCGTGAAATTTTAAAGTGCTCAAACTGTACCAAAGTATATTTTGACAAGATCGAGGTTGAATCCATAGGAACTTGATGAACGTAGGAAAATTAACTAAACTTTAACCAAATTAATCCTAATCTACTTTAATAAAAATTAGTTGTTTTGAAATTAAAATAAACTAAACAAATAATTAAACAAAGCAAATATGATAATCTAGAAATCAATCTTGCTATCATGGAAAATATTATCATTAAAACTTATGTTTAAAAATCTAAAGCATGTTTTTCTTCACTTTTTAGGTATAAAATCAAATTATCAATTGTATTCGTTGACAAACAAATTACAAGAGATATCTAATTCTAAAAAGCAAATTATCAATTGTATCTATTGATAAACAAATCGCAAGAGATATCTAATTTTAAAATCAAACAATTATAAAATCAAGAATTCAATTGATTAATATAAATCCTAAATCATGAGAAAAACATGATTGAACTCATATATCTAAAATCTTATCTTAGTCAATTGATATGAAGTAAGAACAATTTAAATCATTAAAGAATAACTGCTATGGAAAAAATTAAATCATATAAATAATACTGATAATCTTTAATAAGGTTTTATTCTCAACTTTAATTGAAAATTTACCTACTCATAATAATTGAAATAAAACACAAAAATAAAATATTAAGAA
Source organism: Lithocarpus polystachyus (assembly GCA_033629205.1). Taxonomy (NCBI): domain Eukaryota; kingdom Viridiplantae; phylum Streptophyta; class Magnoliopsida; order Fagales; family Fagaceae; genus Lithocarpus; species Lithocarpus polystachyus. Next base: position 78,086,898 of record CM066165.1, read on the forward strand.
TTAAACTAGACAAAAAAAAAAAAAAATAGTGACAATATTACAAAAAGCCATAAAGGAAGCCACATGTGGGTTCCTGCTTCCCGTGCTCCAGCCTTGGTCGCTATTTTCTCCCTCTATATATTCCTGACACAAACTGACCTTCTAGATCTAGAGATTTTTATATGAAAAGAGCTGCCTCTCACTAACATAGTCCTAGTACAAGTAGAATAAGGATCCATGCACCAAAACTTCGAGTTGTGCCCAGCCAACACGGAAGTAGCCCAAAATACTAACCCCCAAGTACTAGTTTTGGTGAAGTAATGCGGAGGCCCAAAAAAAACAATACAATTGGTGATTCGGACTCTAAAGCCACCACGTTGAGTTTGTGTAGGAATTACTTGAATGAATTTTGTTTCCTGGGCACACTTCATCCACGTTGGATTGAATTTTGGGCTTCTTTTTATTTATTTTTTTTCTTACTTTGTATTTGGTCTTCTCTTGGATTCACGCTTGGGCTGGATCTTTACTTTGGACTGAATCTTTCCTTCGTGCTTACATCTGGGTCTTAAGTTAGCTTGTTAATTGGTCTGATCTCACTTTGTATGTAATGCCTTTATTACCTAGAAATCAAAGACAACTTATAATCTGCCACAAAATAGCATTACAGTGCAGCTAAAAATGTAAATATGAAAGCACTTTATTGTATATATTTCATAATCATCAATATACTTCTAACAATTGTTATTAAGCAAAACTTTATTATTCAAATTCTCATTCTCTTGAGGAGATTATTATGATAACCAAAACTTATCATATAATTACAATTTATGTTACTTAAATAATTAATAGCACTCACAACCCAAACTTGTTTTTTGCCATTTTTAAGTTGGTACAACAAATTGGACCAAAGTCTAAAATGGACCAAATTGATTGAATGGACTGAATTTGACCGAATACACCTAAATGGACCGAATGGACCAAATTTGCTGAATAGGCCTAAGTGGACTGTATGGACCAAATGGATTGAATAGACCTAACTTGACCGAATTGGCCAAATTGAAAGGAATAGACCTAGGTGGGCCCTATTGACCAAATAGGACTGAATAGATCGAAGTGGACTGAATGGACTGTATGGATCGGATTGGACCGAATGGACCAAACAAGACCAAATTGACTAAAGTAGACCTAATGGTCCGAATTGGATTGAATGGAACGAACTGGACTGAATTGTATTGAATTGACCAAAGTAGACCGATGGACCTAATTGAACTGAAGTGGACTGAAGTAGACCAAATTTGACTAAAATTGACCAAAGTAGACTGATGTAGACCGAATTGAATCGAATTGATGAAGTGGATCGAATGCCAATCTGTTATTAGCATAACCAAGATTGTGTTTTGATATAAATTCAAACTCTTACTTCCAAAATAATCAAGTATTAACTCAAACAAAAGTCAAACCAAAACTATAAGAGAGAAAAATATGCTACTTGTAATGGGAAACTAAAAAAATACAACACCAAAACATATGAATCCAAAATAGAGTTTTAAAAATCACAATGATTCATCAATATAAAGAAGAGTTGTAAGAAAGAATAAATAGAATGAAGAGAGAGAGAGAGAGAGAGAGAGAGAGAGAGAGAGAGAATAATAAGAAATTTATAGAAAATAATATGAGATGAAAAAAAGTATAAAAAAAATATTGTAATAAATACCAAATTATCTAAGTCATGTTATGTTATGTAATTAAATAACATTATATTCTTATATACTGTCTTTATATATAATGCAATAGGATAACATCAATGAAATTAAAGAGAAGAAAAAAGATAAAATATTAAAAAAATAACTTAATCACATCAACCCAAAGTTGAGTTTCAAATAATACAAAAATTTATCAACTTAAAGCAGAGAAAAATAATAAAAAATCCACCAAAATGAAAAAAAAAAATTAAGAGAGAGAAATAACCTTGTGTGTGTGGGAAAACTATGTATAGAATGAAATTGAGAATTGTAAATTTATAGTAAGATGGAGAATAAGAAAAGTCAAAAATAAAAAAAGATAAAGGGATTCAGGAAAAGTGATATTAAGATAGATAGTAGTGGGGAGATGAAAAAATAAAAGGGAGGGGAAATTTTGGTGAAAGTATAACATTAAATTAGGAAATTAATAAGAGAAAAAAAAAAGTTAAAAAGAAAGAAAGAAGAGAGAGAATGTTGGAAATAGGTGTGTTCGCTTAAGTGACTCAACAAGAGCGTAGCAACAATAAATACTACGCTTCAGCATTTTGATATATATAGAATATATATGTTGGTATGCTGATGTATGGCTTTTTTTTTTTTTTTTTGGGTAGATCAACCTCCTAAAACAATGTCGTTTCACTTAAAACGAAGAGCAATACTTGTACTTTTAAAAATGGCTTCATTTATGGAGGCTGATTTGGCACAATATATATATATATATATATATATATATAACCTAGTGTGAATTTTCTAGGGGTGGCCTTAAGGTGCTGCAAAGAGCTTTTAAACCTAAGATTTCATAGATATCATGAGGCCTTAGAAGCTATTAAACCACTCCTTAATGAGGAAAGTTTTGATACTATTTTTATGGGAAATATAAAATTGCCAAAAATTCAATTCATTTTTTCCTTTTCCATAAAAAAATTCCTAAAAGTATTTCTTAAACAAATGTCCTTAGGATATCCATTAACAAAATCATATCCAACAAAAAATTAAGGATTAATTATAGAAATCAGCCCATCAACCTAAAATTTAGAATTTTTTCAATTCTCACATTTTCTTTAAAACAATGTCACATCATTAATTCACTTATACAATCCCAAAAAAAAAAAAAAAAAAACACTTTTTATCCTAAATGTTAACCTTAGTAGTCTATGCAGTTCAACTTCTATACATCACATTTTCCATGTTATGTGAACATTAATTATTTTAGTCTTAACAATGTGCAATAAAGTCAAAAATTTTCAAAAATCTCCTTTCTTCTATCCCTGTGTGTGTGAATTTATCTATCTATATATATATATATATATAATAGGTAAGTTCCCACATTGAAATTTAAATTAAAAAAGAAAAAAAAAACGGGCGATGTGTTTGATTTTCATGCCTTGTGCTGCACATTTGAAAGTTAGGCCCTTTTGAATCCACTTCAACATGGTTTCACTTGATGGAGATATGATTTTTTGACCCCGACCGTTCAAAGAACCGGTAAAGAGAGAGGTTTAAGGTTTTAAAGGCCAGAATGAGGTTCAATTGAGGTTGAACTATGACGATGTCATAATTAATTTAGAAATAAATTAAAACAAAATAATTATCTTAATTTGTAAATATTAGCAAGATTGACTAAAAATAATTAGAGAATTAGATTCTATATGTTTATGTTTAAACATACTTATATGGTTTTGTTTGTCACCAACTTTTCTAGAAATCATGTGAATCAAGAAGGCTAATCCCCATTTAATACATGTTGTTACTCCACCTACAGCTCTATATCCTGTTTGGTAGTACACTATGCTTAAGATCTAGGGAACTATCCCCTCGATCTGAAGAATAGAGTACCATGTATACGGCAACAAGTATCACACTGAGAAACCCATATTTATTTGGACAAACTGTATCATAATTCAAGTGGCCTCTCTCCACATAAAAGTGACTTGCATTTTAATATACGCTATTTTCTCTTTTGTTTCTCTATGTTTCAAATGTGTTTTGCTATCTATGACTTAAGACTGTAATTTGGAGGATATTGAAGGCCTACACACAGTATCTTTTCAAGACTGTTTTTGGCAATATTTCGGATTTTTATGATGTGGTTTTATGATTTTTTTTGAATTTGCTATTTTTTTTCTTCTATATGATTATTTATTTTTGAAAACTATGACATGATATATAATTAAATACATTAAACTTCATTTGGGTAATGTAGTACATTTATTGGTTTGTTTTACTTGTAACTATGCTATTTATAAAATACATTGAGATACGTTAAACTTAATATCATAACAATCTATCATAACAATTCTAAAATAGAAGAACTAATTAATAACAATCTTTTCTTCCTAAGCCTTAGTACCACAAGAAGACCAAACATTTTTCTAATAAACTTAGCGAATATAAAAACAAGTGAAAATGCACTTACTGGAGTATAAGGCCGATCACTACATACTCTGCTGGCAGAGAAAGCTCGAAGAGCTCCCCTGCACCCATGGGCATCGGCCCGGCAAGCCTTCTCTTTCCACCGGAGCTTCATAGGCGTTGCCCCGTTCCCCAGTCAGATGTTTGGATGTGAGCTATACTTCGCGAGGAGCCAAACGAGCGTATGGCCTTGCCTTGCCATTTGACTGACCTCTCTTCCCGTGTGATTCGGAATGCCCAGTGACAACCTCTCAATTGTCACTGCCTGGCCTCTCATGCTACCATGGTAGCACCTTTCTAGGTAAGGAACTTAACTGACTGCATCTACTCCTTTTCTATTGCCTCCTTAAATGTATCAAATGGAAGGGCTTTATGTAGGGAATTAGGGCTAACACTGGAGCATTTGAGTTTGCTAAGCGCTTTTGCGTCAAGGGTGGTTGCGTGGATTTTTCTGCCATGTCTGCTTGTTGTTTGCTTGCTTACCATCATCCATATGGTCTGATGGCTATATGTAAAAAATATCCATTCATTGTGAAGGTTCTCTACCTTAGTAAGGATAGGAGGTGGAGGTTATAAAGAATTAAATTGCAATAATAATTAAAGAATTAGATTCTAGATTATAATTTTATAGTTTTGATAATTATGTAAACGTAAACATATATACTATATGTTTTCAAATGTGTCTTATGTAAAAGTAGGTGTACAGTACACCAGCAAAAGCATGGGAGAATGTCGAAGTGGCAGGATCTGGACCTTACACGTGGAGTGGTTGTGAGCAGAGGAAGAGGAAAAGTTGACTACAAAGTTCTATTCTCAGCCTGTGCTAAAGGCGTGACTGCTTTGGGAAGGAAGTAAGATATGCATCTGACGTGGTACTCAAGTACTCACAAAAGGGAGATAGTACTTTTCGAGGTTAGCAACTATAGAAACACCCCTTATTAGTTGAGTACATGTTGGACGACTTAAGGGACACATGTATCACCTACAGTACTTCTGATGTCCCTTTTATTGCTCAAAAGTTGTTCCCCATATAATGGCAAAGTCACCTACCCACATGCCATAATACTAATGTTGGCGTACTCTCTCTCCTCCGGTCACCAAGTAATTCCCCAGCTGTAGTAAGGTCCAGAATAGGAAAATGATGACTTGACACCTGTCTTTGTACACAGTCATATTCCTTAGATTATAAGAGGAACATGCGGCTGGATTTTTAGGGTAAGAACCCAAGTAGATCTTTTGAGAAGAGAGTAGAAAGTTGATAAAATAGTGGGGTAGAAAGCAAAGTCTCTCTTTTGAGAAGGCTTCTTTCTTGCTCAAACTGTGGTTTTCATCCCTTTTCTAAGGTTTTTCACGTACATCTTGTGTCTACTTTACATTCTTGCTATCACTTTCTTCTTCTTTTGATATTATGATGTTAAAGTTTGCATTTTTGTCACTCATGGGCTTTCCCATTGAGATATACTATTAAAAAGCTTATTCCCTCTCCCATATAAGTTCAAATCTAACGTGCACATAGAATAGGTTATCTAATTCAATTCAAATATATGTAGTGTGTTTAATTTTTTTTTTTTTTAAGTAACAAATTTTATAATGTATTGTCTAATGTAAGTTTTCTTAACTAAATATATGATTACATTGAATTTATTTATTTTTTAATGTCTTATTGTTAATTTGATTTTGTGTTGTAGATCTGTAGTTAAGTGTCCATTTGAATGGAGGGGGGAAGGAAGGGGAATGGATGGGAGTAGAGTAAAGTTGATTGAAAATAGGTTAATTTTGGGCTAAATCTACTCTACTCACCTTCCCTCTCTCTTAATATAAATGAACCATAAGTGTTTACCCTTACCCATCATCAAAAAACATTCTCTCTCTCTCTCTCTCTCTCTCTCTCTCTCTCTCTCTCTCTCAATTTAAGTTTGATAATTTATCCTTGGATAAATTGTAAATGACACCCCTAGTGTTTGTGGTTGCTTTGATTTTACACCTTGAAATTTGGTCTCTCATCACTCTTGATCTGTCCTCTCTTTTGTTCCAGCCATTCCAGCCTAATTGAGACTCATGTGTAAGTGAGAAAAGTGTTTTTTCCCAAAAAAAAAAAAAAAAAAAAAACCAAAAGCCAAATGTGGTATTTCTGGTTTTTGCTCTTAAAACATGTATTCAAAATAGGTGTCAAACAAAGGCATAAGTGAAAATGAGTTTTTTTCCCCCTAAATTTAGATTTAAAAAATGGGTCCTCATTTTCATAATTGAAAACAAAATACAAAATTTTGGGGTACCAACTAAACACAGTCCCAAATTTCCAAGATTTAAAAAGTAATTTACTTTCATTTAATTTTATCCAAACGGAAAAGTTAGGTTGATATGCCTATTTTTAATATTATTTTAATGGCCACGTAGGCATTTTGACTGCCAATAGTGCACTCCTTTAACCATGTAGGATATTTCCATTTAGGAATTGACGGTAGGGATTGGAACGTATGAAGTTTTTCAAAATAGGGACTAAATGTTGTAAAAATAAAAAAGTATGGACCAAAATGGGAATCAGGTCAAAATGTAGGGATGAAAAATGCATTTCCGCCTTAATTCTATTAAACATCACATGTTTGCGGGCATATTTTGTTTTCATTTCCTATTTTCTGTGGGACCCAGCAAAACTTGTTTCAGTTTGCTTTTGTTCTTACTTTTCAATTACAAGATCAAAAAATGTGGGTACGAAAACATAAATTGAAATAATTTTTGGACATTTTCATTTTAAGAAAAATTGAGCTTAGTGGCATTCTCATGATAAAATTGAAAACTAATGGGACTCACTGCTTTGACCTCTTTCACTCAAGACAGGCTTTGTTATAAATAGAATTAACAAGCCAACGGCTCTTTCTAGCAGAATAGAACTCATTGAAGTCCTTCACAAAGTTGGTCTTATCTCTTTAGGTCTCTCCTTTCTCTCAAACTAGTCTCTCATCTCTCTCGATTTGTCGTCTCTCTTGTTCCAGCCATTCCATCCTAATCGAGACTCGTATGTAAGTGAGAAAAGTTTTTTTTTTTTTTCAAAAATAAAATCCAAAATAGTATTTCTGGTTTTTGTTCTCAAAACATGTATTCAAAACAAGAGTCAAACAAAGGCATAACTGAAAATGAGTTTTCCCCCCCCCCCTAAATTTAGATTCATAAAATGGGTCCTCATTTTCATAATTGAAAACAAAATACAAAATTTTGGGGTACTAACTAAACACATACCCAAACCTCCAAGATTTAAAAAGTAATTTACTTTCTTTTAATTTTATCCAAATGGAAAAGTTAGGCCAATATTGTTAGGATATGTGCCCTTAAATCCTATTGTATGATGCTATGTATGACATTACGTATGACTTAATGTTATGATTAATAAAGTTGTTTTATTATTATCTAAAATAATGATAACATGAATATTTGGACATTATTGTATAGTCCATGAGATGCATAGTATGTGATTTATGTAATTTAGTCACGGAAGATACATATCATAAGTTCTTTGTAAACTCAGAATTATAGTTCGTAGTCGGTGATGAAATTGGGCATTTCATCTGGAAGACTATAACATATTAATTAAGATGATTTGTCTTGATCATAGAAGTGGAGACTTCTAGTTGACATGTTAATATGTTTTAAGAGTTAAGACATATTGAACTGGACCGCTGTGAGATTTATTATTCTCCTAACGATTGTCAAATAAATAATAAATCACACGACTTCTATTTACATGAACTCTTAATCCTAATAGAATAATGGACCTGATCATGAAGTGTAGGTTGCTTTGATATATCAGGAGTGAGATCTAAAGTCACGATCAAAACCTTAGCATGTTGGGCAGCCACATTTAGTGTTGATGGAACATATATTCTCAAAATGGAATTCATAATCTCTTAACGGAGATATAAAATATTCCCTTGAGATAAGTTTAATGAGTTTGGTTATTCAGAGTGTTAGACCTAACCACTTTAGTAAGGATATACTAAAGTATATATTTATGAAATTGGATTTCATAAATATATGATGAATAACTTAAAGGATTAAACCGAACACTCAAGGATTAAGATGTAGCAATTTCAAAGTGGCAGTTTATATTCATAACTTTGTATTACTACGAATATTTTATGAAGGAGTTACGTGTATAATAAAGTCTTGGAATATAATTTATTAATAAGGCCCAGAGTGCAATTATATTTATATAGTGGTATTAAATATAATTAATGGTAACTTTGGGATTGTCAAGAGTTGATAAAAAAGCTCAATGCCCATTGGAGCTAGTGTCTTATTGGTCTATTTTGGTCCCACTCCAAGCCACACACTAAAGTCCAATTGGAAAGGCCCAATAGACCGGCTCAATTAGATAATCAGTTAGTTATAAAGGGAGAAACATACGTAATTTTTTATAAGAGAAAAAGATACATCATTATGAAGTGGTGTTTATGTGTGAGTGAAGCCACTCAATTATTCTCCTTTGGAAACTAATTGAGAGACTATACTTCTTGGGCGTAAAGTGGAATTGGAGTGAAGATTAAAAGTATTCCCAAGTACTTCTAATCTTTTGTTTTGAATTTCACCGCATCAAGGTACGCTATCTCGTTCTTAAATTCTGAAATTTACATATTGCATGTTATCAATCATGCAATATGTAAATTAACAAATCAGATTTACAAAATCAGATTTACCAACAAATATGCCTATTTTCTAATTAACAAATCTTTCAATTTGATTCTAAAAAAAAAAAAGTACAAGCTAAAAGTTTTCCCCAAAAAAAAAAAAAAAAAAAAAAACCTACAATATATAAGATGCTAAAAATACAAACATGTGATATACTAGTTGTAAACTTTTTTTTTTTTTCCAAGAAGGACTAGATGTGACTTTTTTTTTTTTGGAGAGAGAGTTTCAACCTATGACGTCCACTCTTGATGATAGCTCTTTATCATCAAACCAAAACACTAATTGATTTTTGGTGTTGGCGATGATTAAGCTAACTGGAACCCATAACTAGTTCTAAACTTGATTATGTTATGCAAGGGTAAGAATGTGATACGCTTTGGGCATAACTATTGTCCCTCAAACTTGGAATTTTTCTTAGGGAGCCAACTTGTAAGTATATGAGAAAAAAATTAAAACGGAAAAAAATAACTCATATGATATTTTATATCATAGGGATTAGAATTTGAAATACAAAAAAATTCTATTCACTACATCAAATTTTGATAGTTCAATCTTATCATAATCTTTACAATTTGATAATTTGATATTTTTATTTTATCTCTAGGGATCAGATTTGGTTTCATTTGTTTTTCTCCTTATAAAAACAATATCTAAGAGGCTAAGATCATTTAACAGTAACTCTTCCTCACTAAGATAAATATCTCCCTTATTAAAAGCATTCATCTACCATTTATTTTCACATTCCACTACAAGATTTGTGAATCCAAAATAAAGAAATCTAAATCTATACCCAAATGATCATTTGCTTAAAGGCCTCACATAGCAAATAATCAATACTTAAATACCAGATAAGAATAAGTCCATGAGAAATAAAATCTACAACTCAAGAACGTTGAGAATAGGCTCTTGTGGAAGGTTAAGGATGAAATAATTAGGAGAGAGAAAGAAAGTAGAAAAGAAAATAATATTATATTCTCTAAAATTAGTTACGTTAGCTAATATGGAAAGTAATTAATTTTAAAGATGACAATGACCATAGAGATTTTTTAACCATTAGATTTCTTAGAAATCTACCGTCTACAAATGTGTAACTTTTGTAAAGTTACACCAGGTGTAACTTTAACCCTTCTTTTATATATATATATATTACACCTTTTTTAAACCATTAGATTTAAGTAAATCTAACGGTCAAAAAAAGACCCTCCATTAATGCTAATATTCTAGTTGATCTCATTTATTATCCCTTATTTAATACATTCTATACTTGTTTTTAAACCCAAAAAAATTTTTACGTTCTCTTTCCACTGCAAGTCTCTCTCTTTCTCTTTGCACGGCTCTTTCTCTATCTCCTCCATGGCCAGGTTGCTGGCAGCAATACAAAATAAAAAGCATAGCCTGACATAATTTTGTTTTGTTTTTCTACTAAGAACCTTAGCTATTAGTAGCAGTGCAGCCATAATTTTGGTTACAATTACTCATTTGCCTTGTATATTGTTCTATATTTCCCCAAGATTATGAATTTGTGAAAGATAAGTTACTCCTTATGGATAGCAGAAGGTTTTCTGGAACGGCACAAACACTATGGTTTGATGGAAGACGCTGGTAAGAGCTTTGATGAATTGAAGTCTTTTTTTCAAGAATCAAGTGGCAATAAGTCAAGTTTCCTGATGCGTATGAATAGCTTGGCTGCTCATGTGTCTACGGGGTATTGTTTCAGATTGGAGGACAATCATCCTTCTCATATCCCTTTAAATACTAGGTATTTGTCACTTGTCGGAGGCAAATATGAAGATTCGGTGATATTTGAGGCCATTGATAGAACCAAGTTTTTAAGAACTTTTTTGGCACTTGATCATGAACCACGTCATTTATGTGATACTGAACTGCAGAATTTGTTGTCCAAACTACAATTTTTACGAGTGCTATCTTTATCTCATTACCATATCACTGAGATACCTAATTCAATTGGCAACTTGAAGCCTTTACGGTACATTGATCTCTCTCACATTGCAATTAAGAGATTACCTGAATCGGTTTGTGAACTCTACCAGGGACGGACCTACGTTGGGACAGAGGGGGGCCATTGCCCCCCCCGCCCCCCCCCCCCCCCCCCCCCCCCAAAAAAATTAAAAAAAAAAATGGTATACAAAAAATTAAAATTTGCCCTTAAATATATATATATATATATATTTGTCTCTCCTCCTTTAAAATGTTTAGATATTGACCTACAAGAAAAGAAATAAATAAATCAAATTCATGCCCCTTTAACTACAAAAACAAAATAAAAAAATAAATATAGACTAAACAAAAATCGCGCACAAAATAATAAACACTTATTTTGTATGCTATACTTTGTTGATGTGTTTTATAATATGAAATGTATAAGAAATACTTATTTTGTATGTAGTATTTTGTTGAATATGAAATAGATATTAGTTTTTATTTTCATAAATTTTTTTTGGTTTTAAGCTTTGGCCCCCCTCAGGTATGAATCCTGGTTCCGTCCCTGAACTCTACAATTTACAATCATTGATATTGTCAAATTGTCATTCTCTTACTAAATTGCCAGAAAACACGTCGAATCTTGAGAACTTGTTTTATCTTGAAGTCAGTGGAAGCTGTTTAAGTGAGATGCCAAAAGGAATGCATAAATTAAAGCAAAAGCAAATGAGTAATTGTATCCAAAATTATGGCTGCACTGCTACTAATAGCTAAGGTTCTAAGTAGAAAAACAAAACAAAATTATGGCAGGCTGTGCTTTTTATTTTGTATTGCTGCTAGCGATTTGGCCATGGAGGAGATAGAGGAAGAGCCGTGCAAAGAGAAAGAGAGAGAGAGACTTGCAGTGGAGAGAGAATGAATAAATTTTTTTGGGTTTAAAAACAAGTATGGAATATATTAAATAAAGGATAATAAATGAGTTCAATTAGAATATTAATATTAATGAGGGTCTTTTTTTTACCGTTGGATCTACTTAAATCTAATGGTTTGAAAAAGGTGTAACTTTAAAACACCAGATGTAACTTGAACCAATATATATATATATATATATATATATTTGCTGAGAAACTCATATGATATTATAGTATATACATATATATATATATATATATATATATATGTCTATCACATTATTTAACATATATAATGAAAATATTTATGTTTTGGTTTAATGAGTAATGTATGGCATGAGTGATGAGACTATGAGAGTAGCAAGAAAAAAAAATTATGCTTTAATCATTTATATAAACTTACCTATTTTAAGGAAAACATAAGACACATGTTTGGATAAAATGAGCTATGTCTAGTAAAAGATAATATTTGGTCTTTTTTTAATGGGAAAAGTTAGAAAAGATAAATTGACCAACTTGAGAGAGAGAGAGAGAAGAGAGAGAGAGAGAGAGAGAGAGAGAGAGAGAGAGAGTTTTAATGAGTAATACTATAGTCACAACCTATTTTACAACATCTTTACAAACTGTTGATATTGTTGATATTGTCAACTTCATATTAGTTTTACCTAGCCCCACCATTAATATCATTTTTAATGAGTAATACTATAGTCACAACCTATTTTACAACATCTTTACAAACTGTTGATATTGTCAACTTCATATTAGTTTTACCTAGCCCCACCATTAATATCATTTTTCATTTACTAATAATCATTCACTACATCAACCGTTTGTAAAATTTTTTGTAAAAAAAAGTTTGTATCTCTAGTATTACTCTTTTTTAAATTATGAGTAACACTAAACTAAAAATCTACAATACGTACGTGTATTACATCATGAAATAAATTTAAATACATAATTGAATCAAACAGTATGTATAAACAATGTTATCTTTTTAAAAAATAAATTCTTTTGAGAAGATAAAAAATAATACACAATCATAGATTTAATTAAGAAACCTTACATTAAACAAAATAATATAAATTTATTAGTTTTTTAAAAATTATTAAATTTTCTACAACATATATTTGAATTTAATTAGATAAGCTACTTTTACTATTTGGAATTTTAGTTAGCAAAAGATACATTTGAGATTTTTGAAGATTGGTAACAGTGGTGTTTTCCTTGATTTGTGCTAAGTTAGTTTGGTATTAGAATATTATGTCAGTTATAGTTTTTTAACGTTTGAGTTGTTATTTTGTTCTAGCTTTTAGGAGTTGGAGTCTTGTTGTTATTTGGTTCTATTTTTTAGGAGTTTGAGTTTAAGAGGATCACGAATGTGTTAGTAGTCTTGATTTTATGCTTTGGAATGTTGCCATCTACTTGTATAAATTCAGATGCTATTGCAATAAAAGTTATCAGAAAAATTATCATTCAAACTTATCTTTTAAGGAGGTTAGATTACCTTGAATCAATCCAAAATTATTCATTGTTCTCTATTTAAATTCGACAGTAAGTCATCATAGGTAACAATATGGATATAAGGGATTTTGGAATAATTGGATTGATTTTTCTATAAGCTGTTATTGCTTGGAAGCCTCATTTGCGGAATTTCAAGATTCTTCTCTAGGGTTTCTTAAGGGTTCCTAAAAAGATTCATGTTTCTTTGGAATTGATTAGGCGGAACAGAGAATTTTCTTGATTTTTTAGTAGGTTTTCTGATTTGGCAAAACAGATAATTTAAAATCCTTGATGGGATAGCAAGGATTTTCATGTTTTTTTAGTAAGGTTTTTGATTTGGTTGAATAGAGAATTTAAAATCCTTCAAGGGTTAGCAAGGATTATCTTGATTTCAGTAGGGTTTTTTGATGTGGCCTAAGCTAGCCTAATTTGTTGTTTCATCATTTAAAACTAATATAGTCCAATCATGATATCTAGATTATAGAAGTTTGATTTTGGTTTGAAATTTGACACTTTACCCACTTAAGGTTTGACCAAAATTTAAGTTTTCTACCTTTGGTTTGAAATCCCATGATGCAAGTGTTCCATTGGATTCTTTTTTATCTTATTTGATCAAAATATTTTATGTTTTTAAAGGAGAGAGACATAAAAGTGGAACAAAATTGCATATTTAGCATTGTTTTTAACGGATGTGGTTTACAAAAATCTAACTGAGCTAACCTCAAGTAATTAAGTAAAGTGTCAAATTTCAAATCACAGGTAGGAAAATTGTAATTTGCCCATAAAATTGAAACAAACTTTAAAATAATTTAATGATATTATAAGGTTAATAGAAAATAATACAACATAAAGAAGCATGAAAAAAAACTTGTATAATTACCCATATTTATATGGACAGCCTTTATCAAAATACATGTGGCCTCCCTCCTCGTAAAAGTGACTTGCATTTTTTAAATTGACTATGCTAAAAACCGGAGTACAATACTGACAAACAATAATATAGAAGGGGTCAACAAATAAATTTATTTAGCATAGAAGAACAAAATAATAAAACACACAAAAATAAAACTTACGTAATGTATTTTAGAAGGGTAGAATCCACAACCCTTATCCATGCAAAGTGAGCATGACCAAGAGATTGGACTAGTTGCCAATATGTATCGGGCACATGAAATATTAGTAAGTATTAGTATGAATTTTGGATCTATTTTGGGGTTGAGATTTTTGGGCACAAAAAAAAAAAAAAAAAATCCATAAAGTACCATTTCAATTATAATAGAGACAAATGAAAATAGCAACAACATTTTCTTCCCGAGTCCTATTACTGCAAGAAGACCAAACATTGTGCCAATAAACTTGGCAAATATAACTACATGTGAAAATGCACATAGTTCTCCAAAATTTAAAAATTAAATTGCAAAAATAATTAAAGAATTAGATTCTAGATTAGAATTTTGTAGTTTTAAAATAATTGTTCTTTATATTATTATAAAAAATTTAAAGCATTGGAGTTGAAAAAAAATATTTTGGAGTTACATGATATAGTTATGTTTACTTATAAACATAAATATAGGATTATGTTTAAGAAGTGACCGTCAGGAAGGGGAGAGGGATTCTAGAACTACCAAAGCCTTAGTCAATGGTGGAGAAGGGGCAAGTTGGGTTGTAAAATAATTAGGAATAAAAAATGGGCTTGGATTTTAAAATTTGGACATTACTTTTCTAAATATAGGAATCTCACTAGGCTAGAAAATGAAGACAGATGACGAGTTTGCATTCCTTGGTCCTGGAAGAAGATTCACAATTCTTATTAGTTTTCTATTTTGGTAGGATATGTTTAAAAATAGGGAACTTTGGGTACGGTTTTCTTGGATGACAAATAATGGATGTTTCAATAAATAGGTACAACCTAATTTTAATAGGAGTCTACTATACAAAATACAATAGGACTTTCAACCTAAGTCTCTATAAATTGATTTTGGTCTAGTTTTTTTTTTTTTTTTTTTTTTTAATAAATTCTTTTCTTTCTTTTCCTAAAAAAGAGAAAAGCATACAACTCTCTCATGGCAATTTTAAGAATAACAGTTTTCTCTCTTGTAGTTTGTTTTGATGCATTCAGTTTGACATTTGATTTAAGTATGTTTTTCATTCAATTAATTGTTTGTTTGTATGTTTTTCCTTTTGATTATATTGATGGTTATATATATTTACTGAAAATAGGTTTTTTTTTTTTTTTTTTTTTGTCTTGGTTTTGAATTTTTTTAGTTATGTTGATGGCCAGTATATAATGAATCTGTATTTATTTATCTCCATTACAATCATAATGGAGATAATAAAAATAGCAACATCCTTTTCTTCCAAAATCTTAGTATCGCCAGAAGACCAAACATTATGCCAATAAACATAGCAAATATAAAAACAAGTGAAAATGTACTTGGTGCTCCAAAATTAAAGAAATAAATTTAAGTAATAATTAAATAATTAGATTCTTGATTAGAATTTTACAGTTTTGAATAATTGTTTTTTTATTATGTATAACAAATTTTAAGTATTAGAGTTGAGGAAAAATATTTTGGAGTTAGACGATATGGTAAGTTTAAACATTAAAGTAAATATATAGTTATGTTTAGACATACACATATGGTTATGGACTAAAAGTTGATTTGTTATTAGCATAGCCAAGATTGTGTTTTGATATAAATTTAAACTCTTACTACCAAAACAATCAATTATTAACTCAAACAAAAATCAAACCAAAGTTATAAGAGAGAAAAATATGCTACTTGTAATGGGAGACTAAAAAATACAATAGCAAAACATATGAACTCAAAACAGAGTTTTAAAAATCACAATGATTCATTAACACAATGAAGAGTTGCAAGAAAGAATAAAAAAAAATGAAGAGAGAGAGAGAGAGAGAGAGAGAGAGAGAGAGAGAGAGAGAGAGAGAGAGAATAACCACGTTTCATGAGAGAATGTGAGATAATAATAAGAAATTTATAGCAAATACTATGGGAAAAAAAAAGTAAAATAAAAATTGTAATAAACACCAAATTATCCAAGTCATGTTATGTTATGTAATAAAATAACATAATATTCTTATATACTATTTTTATATATAATACAATAGGATAATATCTACAAAATCAAAGAGAAGAAAAAGGATAACAACTTAACAAAATAACTTAATCACAGCAACCCTAAGTGGAGTTTCAAATATACAAAAACTTATTAACCTAAAGTAGAGATGCAAGAAAATTAATAAAAAATCCAACAAAATATGAAAAAAAAAATACTAAGAGAGAGAAATAACCTTATGTATGTGGGAAAACTATGAATATAATGAAATTGAGAATTGTAAATTTATAGTAAGAGGGGGAATAAGAAAAGCAAAAAATAAAGGAAGATAAAGGGATTAAGGAAAAGTAATATTAAGATAGATAGTAGCGAGGAGATGAAAAGGGAGGGGAAAAGTTGGTGAAAGTATAACATTAAGTTGGGAAATTAATACGAGAAAAAAAAAAGAGTTAAAAAAAGAAAAAGAAGAGAGAGAATGTTGAAAATGGGTGAATGGTGTGGTTGCTAAAGTGGCTCAATAGAAACGTAACAATAATAAATGTTATGACTCAGTTTTTAAACATATATATATATATATATATATATATATAATAGATATTGGCATGTTGATGTATGCTTTTTTTTTGGGCAAATCAACTTCCCAAAACAACATCATTTCACTTAAATCGAAGATCACTACTAGTGCTTTTAAAATGGCTTCATTTGTGGAGGTTGATTTGGCACAAATATATATATATATATATATATATATATATATATAACTTGTTGTGAATCCTTTAGGGGTGGCTTTAAGGTGTTGCCAAGAGATTTTGAACCTAAGATCTCATAGATATCGTGGGGCCTTAGAAGCTACTAAGACACTCATTAATGGGGAAAGTATTGATACTATTTTTATAGGAAATATAAAACTGCCAAAAAAAAAAAAAAACAGTTCATTTTTTCATTTATCATAAGAAATTTTCTAAGAGTATTTCTTAAACAAATGTCCTTAAGGCATCCATTAACAAAATCATATCCAACATAAAATTAAGGATTATTTATAGAACTCAGGCCATCAACTTAGAATTTAGAATTCTTTAATTCCTCACATTTTCTTTAAAACATTGTCACATCATTAATTCACTTATACAATCCCCAAAAAAAAAAAAAAAAAAAACACTTTTTATCTATCCTAAATGTTAACCTTAGTAGTCTATGCAGTTCAACTTCTATACATCACATTTTCCATGTTATGTTAACATTAATTATTTTAGTCTTAACAATGTGTAATAAAGTCAAAAATCTTCAAAAATCTCCTTTCCTCTATCCTTGTGTGTGTGAATTTATCTATATAAAAAAAAAATCAAATAAGTTCCCATGGTGAGATAAAAAAAAAAAAAAAAAAAGAAGGTGATGTGTTTGATATTTTACAAAAAAAGAGTCTACTAGCGAGGGTAAAATGCCCTTGCAAAAAGAGATTTTGCGACCGTACCTTCGCAAATAAATAAATGAGGGCAATCCACCGTCGTTATTGAACAAATTTGCTCTCACAAATATATTACAAAACGACACGAAAACTCGATGACTTATTTTTAGCAAAGGGAAGCAGTCATCGTTAACAACTATTTGTAAGGACTTTCATACCCTCACAATTAACTATTTGCGAATTCCAAATTAACGATATACTTTTTAGAGACAAATAGTGCCATCGTTAAAATTTATTTGTGAGGGCTTTTGACCCCTCACAATTAGTTAAAAATAATAGTGATGACGTTAAGCTGTCACTTAAAACGTTTTTACAAGGAGTTAAGTGGCGTCGCTATTCTATAAATTGCGAGGGACTTTGTTGTCACTGCAAAGTTATTTATGACCAAATTTTTATGTCAGTGATAATATTTTAAATATTTTATTATTTATTTATTTTTAATTTATTTTATATCATTTTTGTTTAACCATCCTATTACAATAGTACAATGATTACTAAAAATTGATCCATTGAAACATAAAAATTCTTATAAATTCAAACTTTGAAATATAGAATATACAAAGAAATCTTGAAATTAAACCATGACAAAAATATTGTTTTAAACAACTAGAATTATGAAAAGATCTATATTAGTTTTCCTCTAGGTCACCCTCCAAGTTGCTTTCGACCTCCATGTTATTGTTTGAGTTGTTCTTTTCATCTCTGCTAGTACCATCCTTAAAAAAAAAAAAAAAAAAAAAAAGCATTAAACATGAGTTAAAATGAAACAATTAAAGTGAATTTGTATTTGTATCAATGCTTCAATAAATAAGTACACATATTACTATATCAAATATAATCATATAATATAACATAAATGACAAAACTTAAGTGCTATTCCTTAAGTTTCCTATTTAAGATTCAGCCATGAGGCTACTTAACTTAAAAATATACTAGTTCCTATGAGAAAAAATCAATATGGCAGAATCTTAAAAAGGGAACCTAAAGAACAACATCAAAGTATTGTACCTAAGCCTTGCTCTTTCATAAATAACAGTAATAACTTTTTTTAAAAAAATTATTAATAATAATTGTAGGAATATGTGCCCTTAAATTCTATTGTATGATGCTATGTATGATATTATGTTTGACATTACGTGAGAAATGATGTATGACTTAATATTGTGATTAATAAAGTTGCTTTATTTTATCTAAAATGATAGTAACATGAATATTCGGATATTATCATATAGTCCATGAGATACATAGTATGTGATTTAGTCACAGAAGATATAGATCACAAGTTCTTTGTAATCTCAGAATTTTAGTTCATAGTCGGTGATGAAATTAAGCATTTCATCTGCGAAGACTATAACATATTAACTAAGATGATTTATCTTGGTCATGGAAGTGGTGACTTATAGTTGATATGTTGATATGTTTTAAGAATTAAGACATATTGAACTGGACCACTGTGAGATTTATTATTCTCCTGACGACTGTCAAATGAATAATAAATCTCACAACTTCTATTCACATGAACTCTTAATTCTGAGAGAATAATGGACTTGATCATGAAATGTAGGTTGCTTTGATATATCAGGAGTGAAATCTAAAGTAACGGTCAAAACCTCAGTATGTTGGCCAGTCACATTTAGTGTTGATGGAACAAAGATGAAATTCATAATCTCTTAACGGAGATATAAAATATTCCCTTGAGATAAGTTTAATGAGCTCAGTTATTCAGAGAGTTAAGCTTAACCACTTAAGTAAGACAAAAGTATATATTTATGAAATTAAATTTCATAAATATATGATGAATAACTTAAAAGGATTAAACCGAGTACTCAAGGATTAAGATGTAGTAATTTACAAAGTGACAGTTTATATTCATGACTTTGTATTACTATGAATATTTTATGAAGGAGTTGCATGTATAATAAAGTCTTGAGATATAATTTATTAATAAAGCCTAGAGTGCAATTATATTTATATAGTGGTATTAAATATAATTAATGGTAATTTTGGACTTGTCAAGAATTGACAGAAAAGCCTAAGGCCCATTAGAGCTAGTGTTTTATTTGTTTCCTTTTGGTCCCACTCCAAGCCATACACTAAAGCCCAATTGGGAAGGCCCAAAAGACTAGCCCAATTAGATAATCAGTTATATGGAGAAAAACACACAGAATTTTATATTAGAATGAAATGGTTTGTATGTTCATATATGTAAGAGAGAAACTCCTTCATATACTCTTAAGAACAAATACATAGAACTGATTGAGAGACCACTCATCTTGGGCATCAAGTGAAACTGGAGTGAAGATTAAAAGTGTTCCCGAATACTTCTAATCTTTGTTTTGAAATTCATCATACCAAGGTACATTCTCTTATTCTTATATTTTGAAATTTACATAGCACATGTTATCAATTGCGAATGAAATAGATCCGTTAATTTTTCGCTGCCTATATTCTGCATGCGATACAAACATGTTATTTTCCTACAATAATAACTTAATTTGATTACTTAAACCACTATCAAAATTATATATAAATTAAAATAATATAACAATTGTGAAAAATGTAAACCACAAATAATGGTTATAGAGAGTGCAAGAGAGATAGAGAGAATTTATGACATGTATTTCATTTATACTCACCCCTCATTCTCCATCCATCCATTTATCCACTATCTTTTTTCCAAAAGGGTGTAGGAATAAAGAAATGACCATTCTTGTAACGATCATCTTTCTTTGTGTACTTCTTAAAAATAGGATTTTAAACGTGAAACATTCAATTAGAACCAAAAGTAGTATGATATTATAGTAAAGAGTAACAAACAAAGAGGCGTTGATAAGGTTACCTAGATGAAGAAAGATTATTGAGTTCGGCAATGGCAACCTCGCGGGTTCTTAGTTCTTTGATGAGCCCCACTCCGATGCTATACAAGCCTATTATTATACTAATATATAAAATTAGTAGAACAGTAGAGTGCCGATCAATGGTAACATAGGCTTGTCCATGGGTTTACTAAGAAAGGGAAACTGAGCATAAAAAAAAATAACTACAAAATTCACAACATACTATATCAAACAACAATTGCATTCATTAATTAACAAAAAATAAAAATAAAAATAAAAAAACCTTTAGAAAGAAAAGAAGAACTTACAGTGAGTGTGGGTTTGAGAGATGATCTAATGAAGAAGATCAGTTCCTTTGTGAGATGTAATTGCTCTCTAGTATCGGAAGGAATACGCTCCCATTGGTGAAAAGTGGATTGCAACTTATCAATCTAAACAAGTAGTGATGAAATAGTCAGACATTTAATATCCCCCAGGAAACTTCTATTTCCACCATCAACAAAGTCCAACTCATAAGAAAAGTCATGGATGTCATATCACTGAGCATGTATACAACAGTGCTATGTAAGTTCCCGTGTGCACATGAGAGAGAGAGAGAGAGAGAGAGAGAGATCCATATTGTAAACTATACATGAAAGGGACAGGTTTATCCTTCTCTAAAAGTTCCCCAAGATTACCAAACAATTCCAATTAATTCGAAACAAAGAAGTCAGAAACATGTCAGCCCAGCGAAGGCCTTGCCAACATTTGAGGTAGAAAAAACCAAGAGGTTATTGATAAAATTAAGTTATTTCAAAAGAAAAAGAGAAGATAATTCAGAAATTAATCACTTTTTTTAATACAATGACAAACATCATCCCCCTCCTCCACCATACAACTGAAGCAACCTAAAATTATCAACACACCAACACCCAGTTCAGTCTCAATGCCACAATATACTGATACAGCAACAGCCACTCCATGGAACTATCCAGTTAGGAATCCCAGGAACAAGGGTTTGCGTTATGCTAGTTAAGATCCCCTAATTAAGAAGTAGATCTGAAAGCTGCTGCCCTGAAACTCCTACAGTGGAATTCCAACAACCTAACTCATCTAAAACTCTTCAATAAAGCCTTTGTAACAAGACAGCCTAAGCTTAAAGATCTAGCTTAAGAAACTAGATTACTTCACGTTCACAATGATGAACATAGAGTAATCTAAAAGAATTACAAAGAATGATGCTCAAAATTCAAGTGATTCCTCAAAATATAATATGGAATTGGTATATATAATCTCTCTGGGTGAAGTGATATGCCATCTGCTTACAAGGCCTAACACAACATCATTGATATCTAATGATAAGTTATAAATTAAGTAATCAGAAGGAAGCACAAACATGGCAAACCCCTGACATGACCATGTCCATGTTGCATGAGGGACATTATTGCAAGAGTGTCCATGAAGTGTCAGGAAAATATAAAATTATTTTTTGATTTAAGATGCACACTGCCAAAACACAATGTGATAGGCTGCAGATATAGTCGAACACTTAAATCTTATATGTCATCATATCATATTAAAATAGAAGCAAAGATACAGAACAATAAATAAATAAATAAATTAAGAGACCACATTGATACAATCATATGTACCAAATAAAACATTACTTTACTGCAAATAAAAGTTTTATTACTAAGAGGCGGTACAGAGCATAAAAAAATTTGACAAAAAACTTACAGATTCTTGAATCTCCTCTTTCACTACATAAAATGGATCTTGAGCAGAAGGCATATTGTAATATAGCCTATACACATCCAGAAACAAACTTTGGCTTAGCAAGATGAGATCAACTACACGCAATTTGCCCGAAGGAAGACCAGGAAAAAGAAATGCTAATTTTTGTTAGTACTACTACTGAGATTATTAATTCAGTTTAGAACATAAAAAAGAAATGATAAGGGTATAACAGTGATATGGGAAAATCTTCCACCATGACGGTTCGGCCACCTACGACGGATGTACATGACGGACTTAGGGTGTTGACGGTCCGACCTCCCGTGGTCGACGGTGAGGGGGGTCACCCAATGCCGTCACCTTGCACCAACACCTGCC
This sequence comes from Lithocarpus polystachyus, assembly GCA_033629205.1. Taxonomy (NCBI): domain Eukaryota; kingdom Viridiplantae; phylum Streptophyta; class Magnoliopsida; order Fagales; family Fagaceae; genus Lithocarpus; species Lithocarpus polystachyus. Next base: position 78,109,537 of record CM066165.1, read on the forward strand.
TTGCCACGTACGCCTCCTTGGGAAAGGTGAATCTTATCGCACACGCAACCACTCAGGCAGATACCTTACGCAGCGCGATTCCCTGCCCCCAGGAGGGGAATCGTGTCCAACACGCTTGGTCATCCCAGAGAAGCCTTGCGTCCTACGCTACCCAGGGGCAATTTCGGTACAACGCTACCTTGTCCAACACGCCTTGCCCAAAGGCCACTACTACTACTATAAATACCACCACACCCTCCGAAAATGAGGTACGCATACTAAGACCCGACTCTGGCACTCTAGAGTTGTGTAATATACTAACTTGACCATCGGAGGGTTGTTGGCCGGTACCACACCGGTACTTCCCTTTGAGGTTCTTCCTACCTGTGCAGATCCGTCCGGAACGCGCGCTAGCCCTGCAGCTCACTGGTGTGATTCTTGGCATCATCAGTTGGCGCCGTCTGTGGGAAACGCACAAGTTTCTGTTACGTGGTTCCCGGACTAAGGTACTCACGCGTTCAAGGACGACCACCATGAACGACCAAGGCAACGAACAACGCACCACGGCCCTCGAGAGACAAGTCCAGACTCTGGCGGCCGCGGTGGAGCGTCTCACGAAGCGCAACAATGACCTGGAAGAGCAGCTGCTACGAAGGAATGCGACGGGTGACAACCAGGGAGAAAATCAAGAGGAGAGCAGTGCCGAGGAGAGGGACCGCGAGGGTCCAGAGGGAAGCCATGCGTTAAGCCAGCCTGAAGGACGGCGGCCAAACCACCCGTCGGCAGACGACCGTGCACAGTCTAGCATGGCCGTGGAGATGCGAATGATGAAGGAACGCATGGACTTCATGATGAACGCCCTCAAAGGGCGAGTGTCCAGCGACCTCGACGACCTCGTCCACCGAACGGACTCCCCATTTACGACACCTGTCATCATGTTCCCTACGCCGCCAAAGTTCCGCATGCCCCAGGTGGAAAGCTACGACGGGTCCAAGGATCCGTTGGACCACTTGGAAACCTTCAAGACATTGATGCACCTGCACGGAGCGCCAGACGAAATCATGTGCAAGGCCTTCCCCGCTACACTGAAAGGCTCTACAAGGACTTGGTTCGGCAGACTGGCGCCCGGTTCCATCGGCACCTTCAGGGAGCTGAGCGCCCTATTCGCCTCCCAATTCATCGGCGGAAACCGACACAAGAGATCCACCGCATGCCTGATGAACATTAAGCAGCGGGAGGATGAGACGCTAAGATCCTATATAGCACGGTTCAACAGGGAAGCGCTCACAATTGACGAAGCGGACGACCGGATACAAGTGGCCGCGTTCACAAACGGGTTGAAGAAGGGTAAATTCCTGTTCTCTTTGTACAAGAATGACCCGAAGACAATGTCAGATGTGTTTTACAGGGCAACGAAGTACATGAACGCGGAAGATGCGTTGCTGGCAAGGGAAGAGAAGCCCAATAAGAAGAGGGAAAGGCAGGAGGACACCCGGCAAGATAAGGGGCGGAAGGCGCCTCGGACGGGGGAAAGCCGGGACAATAGACGCCCGAAGCCCAATGCCGGGAAATTCACGAGCTACACCCCTTTGACGGCTCCGGTTGATCAGGTCCTGATGCAGATCAAGGATGACGGATCCTTGACGTTTCCAGGGAAGATGAGATCAAACCCGGACAAACGACCGAAGGACAAGTATTGCCGCTTCCACCGAGACCACGGGCACGACACCGCTGACTGCTACGATTTAAAGCAACAGATCGAAGCCCTGATCAGGCGAGGGAAGCTGCAGAGGTTCGTCAGCAGGGAAAAGGCCGAAACGTCTCGGCGGGAACAAACCCCCCACCGGGACAATGAGCGTCCCAGACCGCCCATAGGGGATATTCGTGGGTGGCACTCCGGTTGCTGGTTTTACAAAGAAGGCTCTGAAATCCCACCTCAGGGCGGTCCAGAATGTTCAGGCTGCGAGCTCTGTCCGGAAGAAGCCGAAAACTAGCAGCCCCACTATGGAATTCACAGAAGAGGATGCCCAACACCTCCATCATCCGCACGACGACGCCCTTGTCGTCAAGATCCGGATAGCGGACTACAACACCCATCGGGTCCTAATCGATAACGGAAGCTCCGCGGATATCCTCTACTATCCCGCGTTCCAACAGATGCGGATCGGTAAAGAACGCCTGGTCCCAGCCACGGCACCACTCACAAGTTTCGGGGGGACAAGGGTGTATCCCCTCGGCTCGATCACATTACCAGTCACGGTAGGGGAGTACCCTCGGCAGCTCACCAGAGACGTCACCTTCCTGGTTGTCGATTGCTCCTCGGCATATAATGCAATCATAGGTCGCCCGACCCTTAATGCCTGGAAGGCCGCCACTTCAACCTATGCCTTAAGAGTCAAGTTCCCTACAGAGCATGGGGTAGGCGAGCTATGGGGGGACCAAGTGGCGGCACGAGAGTGCTATATTGCGATGGTGGAGATGGATGGCCAGCAGCAGACGATGAACATAGAATAGAGGACGGGGGCAGAGCCTGTGGAAGAACTCGAAGAGATAATTCTCGACGAGTCCAAGCCTGAGAGAACCACCAGGATCGGTGCCCTCAGCAGTCCGGCGACCCGCCAGGCCCTCACGACCTTCCTCAGGAAAAACCAAGATGTGTTCGCCTGGAGTCATGAGGACATGCCGGGGATCGATCCATCGGTCATGGTGCATAGGCTGAATGTGACGACCTCCGTCCGGCCTGTCCGGCAAAAGAAACGAGTGTTTGCTCCAGAGAGAGATCGTGCAGTGGCAGAGGAGGTTGGTAAGTTGAGAGAGGCAGGGTTCATCAGGGAAGTCTACTACCCCGACTGGCTGGCTAACGTTGTAATGGTCAAGAAGGCCAGCGGGAAGTGGCGGATGTGTGTTGACTTCACGGACCTGAATAAGGCGTGCCCGAAGGACAGCTACCCCCTCCCCCGAGTCGACGCTCTGGTAGACTCTACGGCCCGGCACCAGCTGCTGAGTTTCATGGACGCCTTCTCAGGATATAACCAGATCCGAATGGATGAGGCAGATCAGGAGAAAACCTCTTTTGTCACCAGCCAAGGACTCTTTTGTTACGAGGTGATGCCGTTCGGACTGAAGAATGCAGGTGCCACATATCAGAGGCTGATGAACAAAATGTTCGCCAATCAGATAGGGAGGAATGTTCAAGTATATGTCGACGATATGCTTGTGAAAAGCCAGTGTAAGGAGAACCATCTGAGCGATCTGGAGGAAACGTTTGGCACCCTCCGTTCCTACAATATGAAGCTCAACCCCGCGAAGTGTGCGTTTGGGGTAACCGCCGGGAAATTCCTAGGCTTCATGGTCTCGCAAAGAGGCATCGAGGCCAACCCGGATAAGATCAGGGCGATAATGGAGATGGCCCATCCGAAGAATGTGAAGGAGGTTCAGAGTCTGAACGGAAAGGTTGCCGCGCTGAACAGGTTTGTGTCGAGGGCCACGGACAAATGCCTTCCCTTCTTTCGCACCTTGAAGAAAACGTTCGAGTGGACGGACGAGTGTCAAAAGGCATTCGAAGAGTTGAAAGCTTATCTCTCTTCCCCTCCATTGTTGAGTCCCTCACAGCCCGGGGAGGAACTCTTCCTCTACCTTGCCGTATCCCCAGCCGCCGTCAGCGCAGCCTTGATCAGAGAAGAGGATAGGGTGCAGAATCCCGTATACTATGCCAGCAGGGCGTTCCAAGGGGCGGAGGGAAGGTACCCGCCCATGGAGAAGCTCGCCTTCGCCTTGGTCACCGCAGCTCGAAAGCTCAAGCCCTACTTCCAAGCCCACACAATCGTTGTCCTAACCGACAAACCTTTGAGGCGAGCAATGCACAACCCAGAAGCCGCGGGTCGTCTGGCCCTATGGGCAATAGAGCTGACTGAGTTTGACATTCGCTACAGCCCACGTACCGCCGTCAAGGGGCAGGCAGTAGCTGATTTCATAGCTGAGTTCACCACTACGGAAGACGAGGGGGCAAATGCATGTCCGGCATGGAGTGTACATACGGATGGGTCGTCAACCAGACGAGCCGGCGGCATTGGGGTCGTGCTCCGTTCCCCTGAAGGAGACCAAATTGAGTGTATGATCCGGCTGGATTTTCCAATCACCAACAACGAGGCAGAGTACGAAGCCTTGATAGCCGGACTGGATCTTGCCAAGGCAGCAGGCGCGGCCCGAATGGTCATCTCCTGCGACTCCCAGGTAGTCGTCAACCAAGTCAACGGGAACTATGAGTGCAGGGGCGACAGAATGAGGAAGTACCTTAGTCAGGCAAAGAGAAGGATAGATGAGCTCGGGGCAAGGATAGTCCAAGTCCCCAGGGGGGAAAATGAGCAGGCCGACCGCCTCGCCAAAGCTGCTTTGTCGGAGCAGGAGAGCAGCACTGGCAATGTGCTACACTTTGTGCAGATGTCTCCACTGGTAGACTCTATTGAAATGCAGGAAGTCGGCTATGAAAGCAACTGGACCACGCCGTTGGTCTCGTATCTTAAAGAGGGCGTCCTGCCCGACGGAAAAGAAGCCGCCAGAAAATTGAAGGTCCAAGCCTCAAGGTTTACCCTGATAGACGGAGTCCTATACAAAAGGGGCTTCTCTCGCCCATACCTAAGGTGCCTGGGTTCTGAAGAAGCTGACTATGTCATGAGGGAGGTACACGAAGGGGTATGTGGAAACCATTCTGGGTCGCGGTCATTGGAGCATAAGCTGATCCGCGCAGGATACTACTGGCCAACCATGAGAAGAGACACGCAGGCTTATGTCAAAGCTTGCGACAAGTGCCAGAGGTTCAGCAACATCGTCAGACAACCCCCCGAAGAGCTGACTCCAATGACGGCCCCATGGCCATTCGCTCAATGGGGACTAGATATCATGGGCCCCTTCCCAACAGCGATGCGACAGCTCAAGTTCCTTGTGGTAGGCATAGACTACTTCACGAAGTGGGTGGAAGCTGAGGCATTAGCCACCATCACAGAGAAGAACATACGAAGCTTCGTCTGGAAGTCTATCATATGCAGGTTTGGGATACCCAGGGCATTAGTCTCCGACAACGGCAAACAGTTTGACAACGGCCCCTTCCGGGAATTCTGTGCTCAGCTGGGAATAAAGAATCACTACTCTTCCCCTGCCCACCCCCAAGCCAACGGCCAAGTCGAAGTAACGAACCGATCCTTGCTCAAAATTATCAAGACTCGGCTTGAGGGGGCAAAGGGGATATGGCCCGAGGAGCTGCCAAGCGTATTGTGGGCATACAGAACAACAGCAAGGACCCCCACAGGAGAAACGCCGTTCAGACTAACCTATGGGAGCGAGGCAGTCATTCCTGCCGAAGTGGGACTCACAACCTATAGGGTGAACACCCACGATGAAGGCCGGAACAACGAGGCCTTGCGCCTACAGCTTGACCTGCTCGACGAAGACAGGGCAGCAGCAGAGCAAAGGTTGGCTCGGTATCAAGATCGCATGGCCAAACACTACAACTCCCGAGTCAGACACAGGGAATTCCAAGTCGGTGACCTCGTTCTAAGAAAGATCATGGGCGCTGCCAGAGACCCAACCCAAGGAAAGCTCGGCCCCAATTGGGAAGGGCCTTACCGAGTCATATCGTGGCAAAGAAAGGGCACCTACCACCTGGAAACACTGGACGGGCAGAAGCTGCACCACCCGTGGAACGCCGAGCACTTACGCAAGTACTACCAGTAAGAAAGAGCGGCAGCCCCCTATTTTGTATCTACTATGTAATTGACCTACTCTAATGTGTATTTCGGGGACATGTTTTCTTCCTCACAAAAGTTATGCAAGTCATACAGAGGTTTTATTCAAAGTCTCTCCTGCATACTATTAAGTGTTGAATATCAGAAATTTGCAAAGTACCAAGCCTTAGCGACAAAACCGTCCAAACTCGACGACGGCATAAAAGCGTCAGGAACCCCACCTGACGGCTTAAAAGCCACGAGGTTTTCCTAAACGGAAACCTAAACGCCCAAGTCTAAAAGACGACGGCCCAAACTCGACGACGGCATAAAAGCGTCAGGAACCCCACCTGACGGCTTAAAAGCCACGAAGTTTTCCTAAACGGAAACCTAAACGCCCAAGTCTAAAAGACGATGGCCCAAACTCAACGACGGCATAAAAGCGTCAGGAACCCCACCTGACGGCTTAAAAGCCACGAAGTTTTCCTAAACGGAAACCTAAACGCCCAAGTCTAAAAGACGACGGCCCAAACTCGACGACGGCATAAAAGCGTCAGGAACCCCACCTGACGGCTTAAAAGCCACGAAGTTTTCCTAAACGGAAACCTAAACGCCCAAGTCTAAAAGACGACGGCCCAAACTCAACGACGGCATAAAAACGTCAGGAACCCCACCTGACGGCTTAAAAGCCACCAAGTTTTCCTGAAAAGGACAAACGCCCAAGCCTAAGCCTAAGGATGACGGCGTGAATGGCGACGGCTCCAAGCTAACTAGGTCCGGTCATATTGACGGTCCATCATATTGACAGCTAATTATGTCGACGGTTTCACAAAGCATAAACAGCATTCAAAATGAACCATGCAAGCAAACACAAGCAAAATTTGAAACAGGATATATAAATCAAAACAAGTGCTTTTCAATTAGACATTGTTCTGGACGGCCCAAAGATTGACCGTCCTACAAAAATGATTATTACAAAAAATCCACGACAAAAAGTACACAAGTCTAGTGGACGGGAGAATCGACTACATTTATTTCTTCCTCTTCAACTTGGGCCTGGACCTGAACGGCGGTCTCGGCCTCGTCGTCGAGGGCCCCGTCGGCTTTACCATCCTGGCCTTCGTCGAGGGGACGGCCCGTGTGTTCTGAGACAACTTGGAGGACGGATGTCTGCGCCTGGCCCTCGTCGATGGATATCCGAGAGAGATCCAGCTCGGGATAGATGGCTCTCACCTGACGGACGGCCTCATCGAACCCGTCCGCGAATGTGCCACCCAGCTCCGTCAGGTAGGCATCAGAGTCTCGGTACTCCCTGATGGCGTCATCTTTAGCCTGACGGACCCGATCCTTCATAGACTGGATCTCCTTCTCTTTATCGGCTAGGACCGTCTGCAAATTCTCCGTCTGCTTCTTAAAATCTACATTCTCGTCCTTGAGGATAGTAAGCTTCTTATCCATCTTCACCTTGTAGGCCTTGTACTGCAGCAGCTCATCCTCCACCTCCGTTGTCTTAGCCTGCAGATGGCTCATGGCCGTCTCCTCACGGACACAACGGTCCATCAGGCCCTTCATCATGACAACAGCCTGAAATCAAAGACAAGTCGAGATGACGGCTAAGATAAGGGTATACACATATTCAAAAGACTGACAGTAACGGAAAATTATTTACCTGGGCCAAGTTGAAGAGGCCCGTCTCCCCCATGGCCTCAGTGGAATGGTTGCCAATGTCCTCGTAGTCCTCCACCGTCAATAGGGAGGACAGCTTCTCGACGGCATACTTCGAGTCCTCACGGAGGAGGACGGGTGGTTTCTCGGCGGCGGTGGATGGGTCACCAGTCATGAGGCCCTTCCCCTTGCCGTGTTTGACTGGGACCTTCAGTCCGTCCGCCTTTAGCCCTATGACGGTCTCGGGGGTAGCCTTGGGCTTTTTGGAGAGACGGTCCCCCTCCTGGCCGGACTTCCTTTTGTTGACGGGCACCTTGGGCGAACCCGTCCCTGCAGCTGAGCCTTCTCTCTTCTTTGCAGCTGCTTGCTGCTTGATGATGGCTCTCCTTCTAGCTTCGTCCATTTCTACAAAACAAGACGGCACGGAAATTGTTAAAAAGGGAAGAAGAAAATGGCTAAGTATAAAATAAAGTCCAAGTGAACGGACGTACGCTTCCTAACTTGTTTCTCGTACTTTATTGCTTCTGGTGACGGCTCAGGTCCGTCGCAATGCCAACAGATAGTCCTCAAGCACACCAAGGTTGCCCAGGACCTTTCCTCCAACTTAGATTTTTGAAAGATCCTCTCCAAGAAACTCCAGTCTTCAATTGGCAATTGAGGACGGTCTTGAACTGAGAAAGGAAGACGGTCATATACTGACGGAGAATAAAAGACTAAGAATGAAATAGAAGAAAATAAACGGGTGAATACCAGACGGGGCCAAGACGCCCCACGTTGTGTCGACGGGCATGAACTCGGTCTCACCAGGACGCCCCATCCACTCATCCCCGTCCATGAAGAAATACCTAGACTTCCAGTCCCTATTGGAATCTGGAGTGTCACCCACCAACCTCAGCAACGGGCTCCTTGCCACGAAGCTGTACATCCCCCTCGATTTTTGTATCTCTACCGGACGGTAGCAGTGAAGAAACTCCTTCACCGTCAACCTCTTCTCCCCCTTCGAATACGATCCGTACAGGACCTCTACCCCGATAAAAACCCTCCAGGCATTGGGGGAAATCTGGTTGACGGACAGCCCCAGGTGGTGAAGCAGGTGTCGGTGCAATTGGGTTAGTGGGAACCTCAACCCTGCCTTGAGCATTTGCTCGTAGATCTCGACACCCCTGACACCACGGTAGTAACACTTCTCTCCGGGGTGGGGTAGACGGAGAGGTATGTTGGCAGGGATTTGGTATTTGCTTCTAAGTGTCTTAAAGTGGGACTCTTTGATTGTGGAGAAAAAGTCATTAACCGTCCATAGAGAAAGCGTGATGTACTTCCTCATCCCATCACTACCCACGACGGATTGGACTTGAGGCTCGTCCACCTCTACACCGTCACTAAGATTGCTCTCTGCCCTATCGCTACTCGACGGAGAAGAGGCGGTAGACGAGCTCTCTTCACTTGAGGAGGTCGCGGCTGCAGGATCCTTTGGACCCAACGGGTTGACTTCATCGTAGCCCGCCCCGTCGCAGACAAACGATTGGTTACTGGACGCGCTAGACATATCACCTACAGGTGACGGAAAACCCTAAGTTCAACTGACCTAAAGACACTGACGGTGGAAAGAATAAACGAACAACAGAAAGCACTTACCAACTGTTTGCACGGATGGAAGGTATGATCAACGGTTGCAAGGGTGTGACGGACGCACGAAGTTGACGGGTAGAGTGCTTCTCTCTCAGGTGAACGAAGGAGCTCTAATCTTTTGTTTTCAGTATAAAGTGGAAAATGAAAAAGGGAAAGAAGGCTTTTATATGAGAGAGATAGAGGGAGATGAAGGGACACCTCGGTCCGAGCACACGGTCCCGTGGTCGACGACACGTGTCCTGCATTTATTACCAGGCATTAATTACGAGTGACAGTTTGTCTGCCCGAACCGTGGTATGGATTGGAACCGTCACCCCATTAGTCCGTCCTTATGTGGATCACGGACTGATGGGCTGAGGGGGCAACTGATATGGGAAAATCTTCCACCATGACGGTTCGGCCACCTACGACGGATGTACATGACGGACTTAGGGTGTTGACGGTCCGACCTCCCGTGGTCGACGGTGAGGGGGGTCACCCAATGCCGTCACCTTGCACCAACACCTGCCTTGCCACGTACGCCTCCTTGGGAAAGGTGAATCTTATCGCACACGCAACCACTCAGGCAGATACCTTACGCAGCGCGATTCCCTGCCCCCAGGAGGGGAATCGTGTCCAACACGCTTGGTCATCCCAGAGAAGCCTTGCGTCCTACGCTACCCAGGGGCAATTTCGGTACAACGCTACCTTGTCCAACACGCCTTGCCCAAAGGCCACTACTACTACTATAAATACCACCACACCCTCCGAAAATGAGGTACGCATACTAAGACCCGACTCTGGCACTCTAGAGTTGTGTAATATACTAACTTGACCATCGGAGGGTCGTTGGCCGGTACCACACCGGTACTTCCCTTTGAGGTTCTTCCTACCTGTGCAGATCCGTCCGGAACGCGCGCTAGCCCTGCAGCTCACTGGTGTGATTCTTGGCATCATCAAACAGTAACCTTTCTTCCTAGCAAGTGTTTGTTTTCTCATCTCAAGTTAATCTTCTAATGACCCCAGGCCAGCTAATAAATAAGCAATTCTGAAACATATGGATTTTTATTTTATTTGAATATGTAAAATGTTATATTGTAATTCAATAATTTACCAACCAACCAAACACTACAATTTTCAACATCATTTATTGATTGAATTCAACACACACAAAAATTTATAAAAAGAAATAACAAACAGAGATAGATAGAGAAATTGGAATTGGTGGCATAGATCAGAGGAGAGGGGTTGGTTGTGTTGTACTACTGACCTGAGTGAGAGACAGAGTGCGACGCGTGATCTAATTGATCTGTGAGACTTAAGCCTACTGGCGAGAGATCGATAAATCAGATGAAAGAGACAGTAGAGATCATGGAGTTGGAATTGGAGTTGGGCTGCTTTTCTTATATGTGTGTGTGTGTATATATATATATATATATATATATTTAACGGACTTTGATTGGTGGCGGTGGCTAGGACTAGGGAGGTGGTGTTGGCTAGGGGCGGTGGAGATATGAGAGAGAGAGCTTGACGATGGTGAGAGAGAGCTTTGCCTGGTGAAAATGAAAATGGGTTAGAGAGAAAAAAAAAAGAAAAAAAGAAAAAAAAAATGGAGTTGGGTGGAAAATGAAAAATGGGTTTTTAACTTTTAAAAGCTTGAGAAAAGAAAGAAAAAAAAAATAAAGAAAACAGCTTTGGAAAAAAAAAAAAGGTGGGAAATGAAGAATAGGGGAAAATTTTGTGTGGCAATGAAAATTTGGGGGGAAGCATATAGCAGCAACGTTTTATGGAATATGTGTATGCAACACATAGATTAATTAATAAAATAAAAATAAAATAAATTAGATACAATTCACACATTTGAATAGTTGACCAAGAATAGATAATGAAAAAAGTTTTAAAAAAAAAGATAATGAAAAATATTAATTATCTTAAGTCACATATAATCACTACAGTGAGCTAAGAACAATATGTAATCTCCATAATGAGCTAAATCATATACAATAAATTAAAAATTTTAAATTTAAAGGCTCTTGGCATTTGATTTGGGGAGTATTTTGGAAATTTTTAAGTTTTGAGGCTATTTTGATCATATTATGCATATCAAAGGTATTTGAATCATTTTAGTCATTCGTGTAGTATTGTGGTTATTTTGAAGAGTTGGTGTTATTGAGTAATGTCAATTATTTAAAAGTTATTGAATGTAAACCATTTAACTCAAAAAAATATTACACCTACCAATAACTTATTATTAAATTCATATTTTGCAAATCCAACCGTTGGATTACAAATTGTATATGTTCTTAACATGCATGCTAATTTTCATGCCAATCGTATGTAATTTACCATTTGATCTATGAACTAATCTTTTATACATTATTTTAAACTACTAAAACTTGAATCTAGATAATTGATAGATGATATGACTATTGATCTTTAATCACCTTGAAATTTTGTAAGCATTAAAAATATACGAAGATAATGTAATCTAATGGTACATTTATCAAAATTTACATCGAATTAAGAAATATAGGTTTGGGTTCAAATTACACCTAACATAATTCTAAAAAATATTACACCACCCAATAACTTATTTTTGAATTCATATTTTGAAAATCCAATTGTTGGATTACATGTTCTATATGTTCTTAACATGCATTCCAATTTTCATGCCAATCAGATGTAATTTACCATTTGATCTATAAACTCATCTTTTTTGCATTATTTTAAACTACTAAAACGTGAATCTAGACAATTGATTGATGACATGACTATATATCTTTGATCACCTTGAAATTTTGTAAGCATGAAAAATATATGAAAATAATGTAATCTAACTGTAGATTTGTCTAAATTCACATCGAATTAAGAAATATAGGGTTGGGTTCAAGTTACACGTGTTGCAACTCTAAAAAATGTTACATTACCCAATAACTTATTATTGAATTCATATTTTAAAAATCCAACCATTGGATTACATGTTCTATATGTCCTTAATATGCATGCCGATTTTCATGCCAATCGGATGTAATTTACCATTTGATCTTTGAACTCATCTTTTATGCATTGTTTTAATAGGAAGAAATTTTTATTCACTTTTTTTTTTTAGAGATAATATTCACTTTTGAGAGAGGGAGAGAGAGAGAGAGAGTACAAAAGGCTAAAATTTTTGAATTTTAGGCTACCATTTTGAAGTTGAAATTGCTATCATTTTTTTTTTATGGGTACAATTGTTTATAAAATAAGAACAGACTTTTCTTATATAGGATGTATATAAAGAGTTTCTTTTTTAGACTATAAACAAAAGGTTCATCTAAAGAATACAAAGTGCTATATGTTTATGCGTTTCTTTGTATTTTTCTTGGAATTTTAGAATAACTTTTATCTCCAAAAAATTAATATTTTAATGATTTTTTGCAAAGGTCAATCATGGCCCTCATAAATAATTTAGTATTAGTAAGTGCATATTTTTAACCCACACAAAAAATAAACTTTTTGCAAGGGATTTTTATTATCCCTCGGAAATAATTTGGTGGGAACATTTCCCTCCAAAATTTTTGACATTTCAATGATTATTTGTGAAGGTCGATCCTTGCCCTCGCAAATAATTTAGTATTAGTGACGGTTTTTTTTAACTGTCACAAATAATACACTTTTTGCGAGAGATTTTTAATTGTCCCTCACAAATAATATGGAGGGAAAATTTCCCTTCAAAATATTAGTATTTGTGACGGCTATAACACATAATTGCAACAGCTTTTTTGTTGGTCACAAATATTTCACATTTTACCAAGTATTTGCGAGGGCTTTATTTTGCCATCACAAATAAGATTTTTTGAGAGGGCTTTTTGGGTTCGTAAAATACTTTTGGTCGCTAATAGGCATTTTTCTTGTAGTATATTTTCATGCTTTGTGTTGCACATTCAAGAGTTAGGCTCTTTGGAATCCACTTGAACATGGTTTTACCTAATGGAAATATGGTTTTTAGACCTGAACCAGTAAAGAGAGAGGTTCAAGGTTTTTAAGGTTGGACCAAGGTTCTATCGAGGTTGAACTATGATGATGTCTTAATTAATTTAGAAATAAATTAAAATAAAATAAATATCTTAAATTTGTAAATATTTGCCACTAATAGGCATTTTTCTTGTAGTATATTTTCATGCCTTGTGTTGCACATTCAAGAGTTAGGCTCTTTGGAATCCACTTGAACATGGTTTTACCTAATGGAAATATGGTTTTTAGACCTGAATTAGTAGAGAGAGAGGTTTAAGGTTTTTAAGGTTGGACCAAGGTTCTATCGAGGTTGAACTATGATAATGTCTTTATTAATTTAGAAATAAATTAAAATAAAATAAATATCTTAAATTTGTAAATATTTGCAATATTGACTAAAAATATCTATAAAAAAAATTGGAGCAAATTACAACTTACTCACATGTGGTTTGGTTGTAATTTAAGTTACCTACTTGTGATTTTGAAATTTGACATTTTACCCATTTAATTTTTAACCAAAATTTAAGTTGCCTACTTGTGGTTTGAAATCCCATGATGCAAGTATTCCATTGGATTATTTTCGATCTTATCTGATCAAAATATTTTAAGTTTTTTTTTTCTTTTGTGTTTTTGGAGGAAAGAGACATAAAAATGGAACAAAATTACATACTTACCCTTGTTTTTAACGGATGTGGGTTACAAAAAACTAACTGAGCTAACTTCAGGTGAGTAAAGTGTCAAATTTCAAACCACAGGTAAGCAACTTAAATTTCATCCAAACCATAGGTGGGTAAATTGTAATTTGGCCAAAAAATTGAAACAAACTTTCAAATGAATATAATGATATTATAAGGCTAATAGAAAATAATACAACATAAATAAGCATGAAAATAAACTTGTATAATTATTTATATTCATATGGACATCCCATATCATAATACACGTGGCCTCCCTTCTCATAAAAGTGAATTGCATTTTTAGAATTGGCTATGCAGACTCCCGGAATACGAAACTAACAAACAATAATATAGAATGGGTCACCAAATAAATTTATTTAGCATATAAGAACGAAATAATAAAACACACAAACAATAATATTGAAGGGATTAACAAATAAATTTATTTAGTATAAAAGAACAAAATAATAAAACAGACCAAGAGATTGGACTAGTTGAGCACGATGGAATCCGCAATCCTTATCTATGCAAGTTGAGCATGAGTGCATGACCAAGAGATTGGACCAGTTGCCGATATGTACTAGGCACATGAAATACTGGTAGGTACTGGTATGGATTTTGGATCTATTTTTGGGGCTGGGATTTTTGGGCACAAAAAGGAATCCATTAAGTAACATTGCAATTATAATGGAGAAAAATGAAAATAGCAACAACCTTTTTTTCTAGAGTCTTAGTACCGCAAGAAGACCAAACACTATGCCAATAAACGTAGTAAATATAAAAAACAAGTGAAAATGTACTTAGTGCTCCAAAATTAAAGAATTAAATTGCAACAATAATTAAAGAATTAGATTTTGAATTAGAATTTTACTATTTTGAATAATTGTGTTTTATATTATATTACAAATTTTAAGCATTAGAGTTTGAGAAAAAATATTTTGGAGTTAAGCATAAATGTATATGTTTAAACATACACATATGGTTATGTTTGTCACCAACTTTCCAAGAAATCATGCGAATCAAGAAGGCTGATCCCCAATTGATACATATTATTACCCCTCCACCCACAACTATGTGGCTAACTTTGCCGGAGACTCAAGGGCAGAATCTAGAGCACATGAGAAGTTTGAAAAAAGAATTGTACCTCACAAATAAAATCTTTTCAATAATAATGGCAATAAGTAACTTCCAATTAAACCTACCAGCCAACTCGTCACTAACCCTATGGTCACCCTAAGCCCTAAATAACTGGTAGGGTAATTTCAAAAATTATTATACATGGGAGTGTCTTTAGTACTATGGAATGTCTTAATCTGTAAATGTTAAAAAAAAAAAAAAAAGCTTTAATAAAATTCCGCAACTCCGTGGGACAAGAATTTTCATTCCACTCACTGGCATAAATCTCCAATCCAATTTTGATTTACCAAGCAAGCACTTGGTAAAAGCTATTTACAGAAAAGTATGAAAAACAAAACAAAATAATTAGACAAATGATAATAAAGAAGATACAATATTGTGTATATATATCGATTAACTTTATCCTCACAGAAGCAACACTTTTCCCTTAAACAAGCTGTGAAGGTTCATTTCAGTTTATTAGAGGATAACACATACAGTGGACATGTTGAGTTGGGATAAAAAAAATTTGGAATTGTATTCCTTAATTCGAGGTGTGGATTCAATACGCTCAACTACGATTCCTAACACTAAAAGATATGTCATCACAATAGCCATAGACATGACTAGGGTATTTCTCTAGCCCCATTTTTCCACAAAAACAATTATCAAGATGATCCCAATTACTGGCATTAAAAGTTCATAAATAAATTGCTTTGTCGGAGTGAATTTCAACACGTCTACACTGAACTCTGACCAGTAGTTTACGACATTAAGTCCCACACAATTCTGAAACACTTGAACTATCATATTTGCATATATTGAATTCCTAAACTCATTACTTTGAAATGTCATCTTTATATTTCCCCAAAAAGGTTGGTCCTTTCTTTTTGTAGCTCTTAGCCATTTAGTTTCCTGTTGTGCAAAACTGGGCTCATATACTTGTTTCATTGCAATAATAGGCATCTCCAAATTCCTTTGTACAAAAGCAACTATATTTGCAAAAAAAAAAAAAAAAAAAAAACCATATTTGCATATATTTATACAAGCACCATATTATGCATAATAATAAAAATAAAATAAAATAAAAAGAAAAGGAAATGACAAACAGTAATATACTCACCATTCTATATATATATATATATATATATATATATATATATATATTATAGACACTAACATTTAAAAACAAAACAAAACAAAACAAGGTACATATCATGTTCGGGTTAGGTTAAAGAGATATTTAGAAATGAGGGATGCTGATGCAAGGCTATTGAAAATTATTAGAATTTTAGCTCCAAATCTTATACTTCATGATTAATCAATTACCGTAGAATTTTTTACAATATATATATATATATATATATATTTGGTTTATCCTATTGCATTATGCTTCAGAACTAATAGAAGAAGAAAATACTAAATTCAAAAGTAAGGATCACAATATAACAAAAATTAATATTGTTCTTCACAAAAGAATAAACATATGTTATACCTTTATTTCTCCTTCATTAAAACATTACTCGAGGATAATACATATCAAGATAACATTAATAATTTTTACAAATTTAATACCTTTATTTGTATTATAATTAATTACTAAATAAATTATGACATGATCAAAATTAGTTCTTAGACCCTAACTTTGGGACCTTAAAAACCTTGAAACTTAAGCTTTTGTTTGTGTGTGTAATATAAAGGGCGCAAAAAAATATAAATGTAAAAAAATGTAAGATAAACATAAACATAAATGCAAATGTAAATATAAATATAAATATAAATATAAATATAAACATAAACATAAACATAAACATAAATAGCAAAATAGACCATTAATAAAATTGGATTTCAAATTTTAGCTTGTGTAACCTTACCTAATTTACTAATTTCTTCCACTTGTCCATTTCGTTGCTTCTTTTCTCATGTGTAATATTGAAATGCCAATTTGCAACTAGAGCTGAGAAAACATCTCAAGAATGGATGAAAGGGGTCTTACCGATCAAAAACACAAACTAATGGAGAAACATGACATTATCAATTAGAATAGAAACTACCTAGGTAATTTATTCGAAGATATTCTTCAACATATCCTCTCTTTACTTCCAGTAAGAGATGTTATTAAAACAAGCATACATTCCAAAAGATGATAAACCTATAGATGTTGTTGACAATATATTTCAGGGCTGACCTCATACAATTTTTTTGGTTGTCTTGGCGATATATATGATTGTATAAATGTGTGTTGACATGTGTGTAACATTGGGTGATGTTTGTACATGAATGTGCTTATTACCTTTTGTAATAGCTTTTGGTTAAGTGTGCCCTTGACAAGTGACAACATCATTACACTCGATTGAATTACTGAAGTTTAATGGAGTGTCTATTCAACTTTTTTGAAATTTTTTACCATTTGTCAAACTGATAACTTGTTGTGCATCACAAATACTATTATTATTATATTATTTTTTATTAAATAAATCAACTAAAAAAAATCTATTGAGTATTTATTAAATAGATAAACTACCTATTATTATTAAAATGAGCTAACATTTTAAGTTTTTAACTAAAGTTTAGCACATTAATTAAGATATAGACTTATAATTGTAAATATTTTTAATAAATTATATGGATTTTGACTAATGAACTTATAAATAAGTAAATAAATAATTATATATTTATTTTTATATATAAATATATAAAATTAGTAGTATTCCTAAAACGGTACATCGATATTAACTGGTACTGAAATATTTCATTTATATGACCAAACCGAAACATCTCTAGTACGGTATTGATTACCTTGTTTTTTGTCTCTAAAATGAAAAATGCATTCCATTTTGTTTCTTATTGTTATCTCACTGATGAAAATTGCTTACATGAAAAACAGAGTGCATTGTTTGCCTACTAAATGCTGACATGACCATTAAAAAAATGGTCCTGAGATCATTGGACTTGGTGAAATTCATATTCAAATCTTGATCAATAGAATTGAAAAGTATGGTGACATACTGGTGTTGGTGAAACTTGATACCAATTGAATAGTCAAATTGAGTAAACATAACCATACAAGTACACAACCCATGTCCATCATGCGCCATACTTAAATTTGAAATCTAACTATTAGATTTGAAAAGTATAATGAAATGTTAATTCTAGTAAATTATGATCACAATCAAACGATAGGATTTAGAGAAATGTGTGGTCAAAGTTGGTCAAACCCGATCAAACTTAATAAATGGTCTCAATACCACTAGACTTGGTAAAATTCATATTCAAGTCTTGATCATTGGGATTGAAGAGTATGGTGACATATTGATGTTGGTGAAATTTGAGACCAATTGGATGGTCAGATTGAGAGAATACATATAGTCATATAGGTACACAACACATGTTCGACATGTGTCATACTTAGATTTGAAATCCAACCACTGGATTTGAAATCTAATCACCTAGTAATTTATTATTGAATTCATATTTTGGAAATCCAATCGTTGGATTACATTTTCTATATGTTCTTAACATGAATGCCAATTTCCTTGCCAATTGGATGTAATTTACCATTTGTTTTATAAACTCATCTTTTATGCATTATTTTAAATTACAAAAACTTGAATTTAGACAATTGATTGATGACATGCCTATTAATCTTTGATTACCTTGAAATTTTGTAACCATGAAAAATGTATAAAGATAATGTAATCTAACGGTAGATTTTTCAAAATTCACATCGAATTAAGAAATATAGGATTTGGTTCGAGTTACACCTAACGTAACTCTAAAAAATGTTACACCACATAATCACTTATTATTGAATTTATATTTTGAAAATCCAACCATTGGATTACAAGTTCTACGTGGTCTTACCATGCATGCCAATTTTCATGCCAATCGGATGTAATTTACCATTTTATCAATAAACTCATCTTTAATGCATTATTTTAAACTACTAAAACTTGAATTTAGATAATTGATTGATGACATGACTAATAATCTTTGATTACCTTGAAATTTTGTAACCACGAAAAATGTATGAAGATAATGTAATCTAACGGTAGATTTTTCAAAATTCACATCGAATTAAGAAATATAGGATTGGGTTCGAGTTACACCTAACGTAACTCTAAAAAATGTTATACCACATAATAATTTATTATTGAATTCATATTTTGAAAATCCAACCGTTGGATTACATGTTCTACATGGTCTTAACATGCATGCCAATTTTCATGCCAATCGGATGTAATTTACCATTTGATCTATAAACTCATCTTTTATGCATTATTTTAAACTACTAAAACTTGAATTTAGACAATTGATTGATGACATGACTATTAATCTTTGATCACTTTGAAATTTTGTAAGCATGAAAAATATGTGAAGATAATGTAATCTAATGGTAGATTTGTCAAAATTCACATCGAATTAATAAATATAGGATTGGGTTCGAGTTACACCTAACGTAACTTTAAAAAATGTTACACCACCCAATAACTTATTATTGAATTCATATTTTGAAAATTCGACCATTGGATTACATATTCTATATGGTCTTAGCTTGCATGCCAATTTTCATGTCAATCGGATGTAATTTACCATTTGATCTATAAACTCATCTTTTATGCATTATTTAAAACTATAAACACTTGAATTTAAACAATTGATTGATGACATGACAATTAATTTTTGATTACCTTGAAATTTTGTAAGCATGAAAAATATATGAAGATAATGTAATCTCATGGTAGATTTGTCAAAATTCACATCGAATTAAGAAATATAAAGTTGAGTTCAAGTTACACCTGACATAATCCTAAAAAATGTTACACCACCCAATAACTTATTATTAAATTCATATTTTAAAAATCCAACTGTTGGATTACATGCTTTATATGTTCTTAACATGCATGCTAATTTTCATACCAATCAGATATAATTTACTGTTTGATCTATAAGCTTATCTTTTATGCATTATTTTAAACTACAAAAGTTTGAATTTAAAAAATTGATTGATGACATGCCAATTAATATTTGATCACCTTGAAATTTTATAAGCATGAAAAATATATGAAGAAAATGTAATCTAATGGTAAATTTGTCAAAATTCACATTGAATTAAGAAATATAGAGTTGGGTTCAAGTTACACGTGATGTAACTCTAAAAAATATTACATCACCCAATAACTTATTATTGATTTCATATTTTGAAAATCCAACCATTGGATTACATGTTCTATATATTCTTAAAATGCATGCCAATTTTCATGCCAATCGGATGTAATTTACAATTTGATCTATAAACTCATCTTTTATGCATTATTTTAATGGGAAGAAATTTTTATTCACTTTTGAGAGAGAGAGAGAGAGAGAGAGAGAGAGAAAGAGAGTACAAAAGGCTAAAATTCTTGAATTTTAGGCTACCGTTTTGAAGTTGAAAGTGCTATTATTTTTTTATGGGTACAATTGTTTAGAAAATAAGGATAGACATTTCTTATATAGGATGTATATAAAATGTATTTTTTTTAGACTGTAAACAAAAGGTTCATCTAAAGAATAAAAAGAGCTATATGTTTATACATTTCTTTTTATTGTTCTTTGAATTTTAGAATAACTTTTATCTCCAAAAAAAAAATATTTTAATGATTTTTTGCGAAGGTCAATCGTGGCACTCGCAAATAATTTAGTGTTAGTAAGGTCATATTTTTAACCCACACAAAAAATAAACTTTTAGTAAGGGATTTTTATTGTCCCTCGGAAATAATTTGGTAGGATCATTTCCCTCCAATTTTTTTGACATTTTAATGATTATTTGTGAAGGTCGATCCTAGCCTTCGCAAATAATTTAGTATTAGTGACAATTTTTTCTTACCGTCACAAATAATACACTTTTTGCGAGATATTTTTAATTGTCCCTTGAAAATAATACGGAGGGAAAATTTCCCTCCAAAATATTAGTATTTGTGACAGCTATAACACATAATTGCGATAGCTTTTCTTGTTGGTCACAAATATTTCACATTTTACCAAATATTTGCGAGGGCTTTATTTTGCCATTGCAAATAAGATTTTTTGAGAGGGCTTTTTGGGTCAATAAAAAATTCTTGGTCACTAATAGGCATTTTTTTTTTTGTAGTATTCGACCTCACACCGATCTCTGACCTCGCACTTTGGTAGTCTAGGTGCTTTGCTGACCTCTCTATCACTGAGTGACATTTGGAGTTCGAGTGTTGAAAGTGAGGAAAGCGACTCTTTTCTTTTTCACCAGGAAAGCCAGGTGTGGCGATCTGATCAACGAAAAAAAAATCCTGAAATAACATAGCTAATAATAGAAGTGTATGTGAATTTGGAGAAATTGAGATTTCTCTAAGACACATACTTAAAAAAACAGTTCTTTTGACCTTCTAATTCCAGTGTTTGGAGCAATCAGGATTTTCTCCAAGTTTCACACATTAAAAAAAAATACTTTTACCTTATAATCTCAGTTTTTGGTCCACTTGCATAGCCTAGGTGTTCTTGTCAACCTCTCTATCATAAATTGCAAGTGTTTGGATTTTATTAAAAAGAATGTGTTGCGAGGGTTCCTAGCATTGAAAAAAAAAAAAATAGAGATGGTAAAATTATCTATTAGAAGTTGATTGGCACCGAGGATGACAATGTAAAGTGACAGAAGGATCGGTGGGTGAAAGTTCAATGAAGACAAGTTTGAAGTCAATCTGGTGCTACCGATTGAGTCTAAAGACAATTTAATTGTAAAACTAGTTTGTTTTGGTTGTTAAAAACGCAAGAAATATGAGTTAGCCAAGTTGATTCTAAGTTGGGGTAGAGGCTCAAGTTGGCCTTTCTATTAAAGCCTAAGTAGGTTGTCTTAGTGAGGAACAATGATGCGGGATGCAGAAGTATCAAGATACAGAACACGTCAACTTCTAGAAAACTAGAAACAAAACAAGTTTACTTCTGAAAATAACCTCGAATCCATGAGGGTTGCTTGAATCTACAATGGTCATCGAATCCACAAGGAGAAAGTGTCTGGAATCCACCAGAGAAACAATAGACAAAAGTCTGAATTTTTATAAATATCAATAAGACTCCAGAAAACGTTTACAGACTTGAAAACCTATTTAAGGGCTCCGTAAAACTTGACAGACAAGAAAATATATTTTCAAATAAGCTCTAATTAATACCTAGTCATAATAGGAACCAAATTTGACCTAAAAAGCAGTAAAAACATCTAAAAACAAGGATATAATAACCCTAAATCTAAAGTAACAAAAATTACAAATTAAATACTGTAATTAATAAATTACAAAAATCAAATAGTAAATTGTGTCTTACATCAGACCCCTCCACTTGAAACAAACTTATCCTCGAGTTCATCTTTGAAATTTGAAATCTTCCGCTCCAAATAAACAAATACTTCAAATGCTTGAGTCTCTTGTCTTCTTTCCATACTTGCAACTCATCAATGGAATAAACAAATCAACTTGAATTTCTTTTTCCTTAGTCTTCATGTAATTGTAGAGATTTACCAAATAAGAACTGACAATTGAATCAAATCTATCAACCCCAATAAAATCAATGAACTTTGTTTTGGTGTCTCCCACTGAGAGCTTGAATGTTGCAATCATCTAACTTGACTTCAAGGAGATCATTAACAACTTCCTCTATAATTTCTTCTTTAATGGTCTCTACTATCTCGACCTCAAGATATTTCTCTATAATAGGGTCTTATTAATCTCCTCCACAATTTTGATTTCAGGTTCTTCTTCTATAACAAGGCCTTCATCAATTTCCTCAAAAATCACTATATTTACTTCTTAGACTTCTACATATTCATCAAGAAAATTATTTTCTTCAACATATAATTCTTCTCTTAATGGTGGAACATATAGCTCTTTAAAATAATTCAGGTGTGAACTTCTTGGTCAATAAAAATCTTGTTTTCTATATGACAAGATTTCATCATAATCCACAGGATAAAAGTTGATAGCAAGCATCCTTTTCATCCTTGGCCATGAACGAATTTTGTCTTTACCTCCTCTAATTCTATCAAACTGTATTTGTTCCCACCAACGTAAGGCATTCTCACTATGTTTATACAAAGCAAGTTTAACTTTTCTCTCATAAATATTCTCAAAGTCAAATAAATCCTCTAGATCAAGCAAACAACCAAGAAAATCTTCATTATAAAAATATCTATTAAAACTAGCAATTCTTCTATAAGGCCTATATGAAATTTTCTTTCCAATAGTTTGCCCAAGAGTTATGTCATCTTAGCAAAGATATTTGTGAGTGCTAGCTGCACGTCATGTAATTCTTGCTAAGTTTTTTGTCATCAGAGTTGCTACCGTCTCATACGTCAGCCACTAGACCAGGATAAGTCAAGCTCTGATACCAACTGATGCGGGATGCAAATAAAACACGTCTATTTCTAGAAAATGAAAAACAAAACATGTTTGCTTTTAAAAATAATCTTGAATCCATGAGGGTTCCTTGAATCCACAAGAGCAAAGGGTTCTGGAATCCACTAGAGAAACAATAGACAAAAGCCTGAATTTTTATAAATATCAATAATACTCCAAAAAAATATTTATAGACTGGGAGACCTATTTAAGGGCTCCTTAAAATTTGACAGACAAGAAAATATATTCTAAAATAAGCCCTAATTAATACCTAACCATAATAGGGACCAAATCTGATCTAAAAAGTATTGAAGACACCTAAAAATAAGGAAATAATAACCCTAAACCTAAAATAACAAAAATTACAAATTAAATGCCATAATTAATAAATTACAAAATTAGCAAAATCAAACCACTTAGAATTGCTCCAATAAGTTGGTTGATGTAGGACACAATGTACTATAGGGATATTGATTAGCAATTATGTGGCAGAATGTGAATGAGATGGATCAACAATTGGGTTGGAAAATCCTTCTTCTAAAGGAGGAATTGACAAAGGTGAGTATGAGTCAATTAGAGTAGATTTTTCAAGAAATTAAATTATTGAAGGACAATTTGACAAAGGTGACACGAGGAGTGACAAGTCGGAAATGAAGTTGGAATTTTAAAGGCGTTAGATTTTTGGTGTAACGAGTTGTGCTACTTGACGTAATGGTGCTGATTAATGTATCATGGTATTTTTTCAGTAAGTTAACTAAACATTTTGTGTTTTTTTTACCCCGATGGTAATAGTCTTTTAGATATGTATGCACCAGCCCCATGTGCGACTTAGCCATGAAACTTCGTCCAGTCTGTGACCTCGGGCATTTTTGCTCTTTCAAAAGAAGACAACTGACCACTAATATCAAAGTCTACGACTTTGAGACCACCATCTCTAGGGAAGTAGTCCCCAAAGGCTGGCGTGTAGCACGCCCATGTAATTTGTTAGCTCCCCCCATTGTATGCTTTGTTCGAAGAGGAGTGCATAGGTGGGACTTAGATATCTACTGGAACACCTGTATTGTCTCTATAGTCTTTTGGCATCATTATGCACAACAATGCCAAAAGAAGGGCAGTAGTAGACGCCCCATTTTGTTCTAACCTATATTTGAACTTGCCGGTCCCAATGACGAAAAATTAAATCACTACCAAAATTATTAACCTCATGTGTTGAGCCCAACAAGGATGAAAATCCTAAAGAGTGACTAAATATAGTCCAAGCCCAAGGCTATAAGGGCAGAAAGGTTGAGTACTAGATTGATCTTCATCCATCGTTTTAGTTGAAAGATACTATGTTTCTCATCTGTGTCCAAACTTCTAGTTGATTCAAGCTTGCTAATACATCTTTGGGTCTCCCAATCAACCCTAACCAAGTTGTTCAAATCATCCTCCCTCACACACAGCTATGCTACGAGAAGGAGATGTGGATCTTTCCCATGATTCACACTCTCCTCCTTGATTCTTGTTTTTCTTGTGTTTTATGTTCTTTTAATGTCTTAATAAATGTTTCTGTACCATAATATGCTTATAGTACTTAGTTTGATTCATTCCATGGCTTTTTTGCTTGAGAAAATGTAAAAACCCTGGTTTGCCTCAAGGTACATACACACCAGGTAAGATGCGTACTCACTTCTTGAGTGGTGTACACGCTATTTGAATGGTTAGGGTTCATCTTGTAGTCATTTTTTTGGGAATCTACCTTGAACATCAAGTGCGTATGCTGATAGAAGGATGCGTAATTAATTTTCTTATAGCGTACGCCAATTTGGGTTTCAATTATATTTCTTGCATTTTCTATCTTATTTGTCATAAATGTCATGTTTATTTCCTTTCCTTGTCTATTTTATTCGCCTAAATTGTGTTTGTTTGCTGTTTGGTTTGTGTTTTCCTGTGTTATTGTAATAAACGTAAAATATCTAAAATATCTTCTTTTATTTCCTTTTCCATCTCAAAACTCTAATTCACTCTTTTTATTCTCTCTCATCCATTCACTAATTCTGACTTGAATTCAACAAGGAAATTGAAAGTCTTAAAGATAAATAAAAAAAACTTTTCAAACCTTATAAGATTTAGATACTTTCTAAGCATAAAGTCAATAGTAAATTAGTATTCAATGCACTTGAGATTAATTGACTATTAAAAAATGGGTCATGTTAACGAGTGCCCTTAGGGCAATGGTTAAAAATCAATTTTAAGAAATTTTTGATACCATTTTTATAGGAAATAGAAAAAGCTGTTAAAATATTAAATTTTTTTTTTCTTTTCTCATAAAGACTTTTTTAAAATGAATTTTTAACCATTGCCCTAAGAGCATCCATTAACATTACCCTTAAAAAATAAGAAAAGTATTTCAATAAAGATTTTAATGTAATTAAGGTAATTAATTTGAATCTAAATGATAACATTAGAAGTCAAGTCAATCAAACTTTAATTAATTAATTCTCTTTTAAGCCTTAAAAGACGCAAGGTTCTTAATGCACACCAAGACTATTTATGTCTAATAAAGGTAAGACACACATCAATTAATGAAGATTCCACTTCAGTTAATACCCCTTTCTCATAAGACTTAAACATCTTTTGAAGTAAGACCTGCAATTCTATTTGGTATCCACATACATGTGTCCATGTACATGCATAACTGGGTATACACATGCACACACTTAAGTTGCTCTTACCATGCCGTTACCATGTTGTCTTCCACACCATGCCTTGTTTCCTTGAGTTCAATGCCATGAATTAGATGCTTTCTCCATGAATCCTTGTATGTGTATCGACATGTTTATGTGTTTGCATGCTCAAATTTCTACTCCACTTACCATACTTGTCCCACATGACCCGTAGACTACACCTAGGTCTAGATGCAAATGCATACTTTTTGAGCCCCTAGGATAAATATACCTCCTGTCCAAATCAAGTAATGATATGTCAAGGCCAGAAACAACACAGTTGCCTTGGGGTGCCAAATCTCTTCCCATCCTATACCTTAACTACAAACCTTGTTTGGTAGGAAGACCATCATAAAGTCATGTTTTAGTTCCTAGACATATAACCAGGTGGTGACTACAGTTGCCTCTTTTTAAGAGACAGTGCATACTCTTATGCTCGTGCTGGCTTTGAGTCTAAATTGCTTTCAAGGAGATTAAGTACCGCGCACTTCGACTTCGCAAGAAGGAACCAAAATATTGATATGTCATCTAAAGAGGGTATGAATCACAAAACTTGCACCACGAGTCTCACATCATCTTGGCCTTTACATAGAATAAGGTGGACAAAACTAGAGAGGTTATGTGACTATGTAGGATCTTTGGTTGCTAGGCCCATAGCATATTTATTACCTTAGGCCCAAAACTTTCTTCTTCAAAAATGCCTTGATTTGGCTTATTATAGCAAATGGGCTATGGTTCTATGAACCTTTCAAGTTAAGATATACTTTTGGGCTTTGGGATATGTTTCTTATATGTAAGATACTTTTTTACCCTAAGTCTTAGGATAATACCATAAATTTTAGGTCATCCTTCCAATTTTAGTCTTTATTTGTTCTTTCCAATTAAGTAATCACAAAATATATGGTTGAACAAACAAGCGATATAAAATGGTACCCTTTTTTGATAGGATCTAGGATCTCTTTATCTGTGTGTAAACTCCATAAAGCTAAAGGGACCAATCAATAGCTCACTTACAACTAGGTAGGTCATGCTTCAACCTAGGGCCTAATGGACCCCATATGAATTGGTGGGTTGAACGCCAAAAAATCTTGGTCTGAATGGAGCCTCCACTTTCCCGCTCATCTCCAATCGTGGCTAAAAGGATAAAGAACCAATTAAAAGTGTGTGCCAAACCATATTAGAAAAACCTTTGTTAGATTTAGGAGATGGAACACATTAGAGTGAGACTTCTCTATCCCTAGTGGAATTGCCACTGTGAGCTCAAGCTTCTGCGACAGGCCTCCCGTGAGAAGTATGCCTCGGTTGAATGGACTAGACAACACTACAACAAAATGTATTTTGCTGATGAAATTTAGTGAGGAATTTTTTTTTTTTTTGGGGTCACCAAAAGGTAACATACAGTGAAAAATAAATTTATAAAAAATACTAACTTTTGTTTTCTCCACTTTTAGTTTTATTCAAAGTTAGACGCCAATTAAAAAATTAGGGCGCAAAAGTTATTTGCTTTAAGGCAATGAAATTTTTTTTCGCTAAATGTATAACATTTTGTGATGATTTCATCACTATAAGTTTGTAGAGAACTTATTTGGTGATGAAAATAGGTTTGTCGCAAAAGGTCTTCATTAGTGAAGAATATATTTGTGGCTAAAGCATACACACATTTTTTTTTTTTTTGAAACTCCTACCCATTTAACTTTTATTCTTAGGGTTTTTTTTTTTTTTTTTTTTTTTTTAATCTCTTTTCTATATTTTTTTTAGTCTTAGTTGATTATATGTTTAACCATATGTGTACACAAAAATACAACAATAAAATGTCAAACTTAACTATAAGCACTACAAGGAAATGGCTTAAGACCTTAATTCCATTCTACTATCATTACGAAAAAGCCTTTTATTAACATTTATTTATTATAAAGTATTAAATTAAGTAACAAAGTATTGAATATAATTTTTTTTAAAAATGTTGAGAAAAAGAATTTTTGTTCATATATCTTACCCCACTTATAGAAAAAATAAAATCCATACAGACCAATGTTTGAACTTAATTTTGGCTACTTAGTTTGTCGTGTAAAGATATTTCTTTCTTCGCTATCAACCATAATTCTATTATGTTTCGCCTATGTGTAGTCTTTTCTATTATTCAAATAATCATAAATGTTGATGTTTATCATTCTGCGTTTCGTACTTCGGAGCTGTAATGGCATCTTGTTACACTGCAAGAGCTTCATTAATTAAGTATAATTTGTATTACAGACACATGGAATGTGGCGTTGGATTGGCAATAATTGCCAATGCTCCTAACTACATTTACTATAGCATTGTATAATATTACACTAAACTAATTATTTTTATCTTTCTTTTACGAATTTTTTGATTAAGTTAATTCGTTTGGGATTGCATTGTGGTATAACTTATTTATATTATTACAAATGATCTATTTTTTTTAAAAATCACTTCTATTTGTTTTTTATATTTACTTGTTAACGTTCATATTTTTATATAATTATTTATCTTTTATGTGTAATATAATTCTCTAGGTATCTACTTAGCACATTCACGTAATGAAAGTGTGTTTCATGTGAATGGAGGAAATATATGGTAAACTTCGATTTATAAACTTCTTTCTCATATGATAGATAAAAAAAATTATAAGGATCATAGTTTAGAAAAATAAGGTTAGCGTTGATTATATGTGTAAGCATATGTTTACACAAACATCAAAATGTCAAACATAACTATAAGCGCTACAAGAAAATGACTTAGCACCTTAATTCCATTCTATTGTCAAAATTATAAAAAAAAAGTTTATTAACATTTATTTATTATAAAGTATTAAATTTAGTAACAAAGTATTGAATAGAAAAAATAAAAAATTTGAGATTAAGGATTTTTGTCCAGATGGCTTACCTCGCTTTAAGAAAAAATGAAGTCTATATACACCAATGTTGCAACTTAATTTTGGCTGACTTAGTTGGCCATATGAAGATCTTTGTTTTTTTGCTATCAACCATAATTATTGTGTTGATAACTATATTCATGTAGGTTTATTTATCAATTGTAGGGTTGTTTCTATCATTTTTCGCTTATGTATACTCACTTTTGTATGCATTAGACTTTTTTACTATTCCAATCATCTTAAAGTCTGAGATTTATTCAGCATAATATAGGTGTTGGGTGCTAAATTGGCAACAATTGCCAACTCTCCTAACTATATTTACTGTAGTTGTATGTAATATTACACTAATCTAATTATTTTTCCGTTCTTCTATGCATTATGATTAATTTAATACGTTTGGGATTGCATTGTGTTATAACTTATTTATATTCTTACAAATGATCAATTTTTTAAGAAAAAAATATTTCTATTTGTTGTTTTTATTGTATGTTTTAGACTCCTGTAAAATTAGATTATTTAACCTAATTAATTAACCAAGTGAATACTTAGATTTATTATTCAGATCTAGGTTAAAACAATAACAATCATATCATGTAAAGCAGCGGAAAAATAAATAACACAATGATATGATAACCCAGGAAAACCAAACCGGTAAAAAATCTGGGGAGGATTTAACCTAGCTATCGTCAAGGTAAAACAACAAATCCACTAGAAAGAATTGATGTTTGTACAATAGCGACTTAAACCACTAACATCCTATTGCTACCTCGAGTAGAAAACTTACTACCATGACCACGTGACAGTTTCGAGTCCACGGATTACTTCTTTCCTTGGCCTTTGCAAAATACAAACATCCACGCTTGTGACTTTGAGATTCCACTCAAAGGTTTAGCAACACAAACTCTCCTGTTTGTGACTCCAAGACCACCCTTGAAGGTTTAGATCATTAGCACCTTTGATGACAAGAGAAGGCAGCAACTTCAACAACATCAGATCTTGAGATTCTTCAATGAACAACACTAGTAGAAGACGTGAGAGAGCTTTTTAGGTACAAAACCCTAAATACAAAAGTGGCACACTCTTCTCTCTCTAAAAATCCTTTTAAAAATGTTCTTAGGGTTTCCTTTATATACTGGGAGAAGTAGATCTGAAACCCTAATCCTTAATGGGCTTGAACTGCTGTTTGGGCTAACTTAAAATTCTGCAGATACGATTTTCGATCTATCGAGCCTGTTTCTCGATCGGTCAAACCAGGCAAATTTCAAATTCCTCTTTCTGCAGCTTGTATGTTCTTGAATCTCGACATGAATCACCTTGAGCATTGTCTAATAATACCTATAGATTCTAGGATCTATATCTAGACAAGTTTGTGTTCACGATTTGCCAATTATTCTAAACTTTTAGAACCTAACATTTATTTTTTATATTTACCTGATAACATTTATTTTTCTATTGTTATTCATCGTTTATATGCAATATTATTCTTTATGCATCTACTTAACACATTCACATAGTGATAGTGTTTTTCCATATGAATGGAGGAAAGATAAAGAACTATGGGAGAATTGAATGGGGCTTAACTCCTTGATTGAATGGCCGTTGAATGGCATAGGAGCGAGGTTAAATCAAGATCGGGAAGGCGAGCTTACCTCAATGGCAAAGAATTGACTCCCCTAGGCGAGACTTCCTAAAATGCTGGATTCGGAAAGGCAAGCAAGAGCCTAGACGATTTCACACATCGAAGAAAGAAAGTGAATCGTTTGGCAGACTTGTCTGATTACAATCTTTGGGACCTAAGATAGCCCTAACTCGTGTTTTGCCTAGATAAACTTGGCCTTAGAATCGATATCTATCTATCTGCTCCTATGCTGCTTCTCCTTTTGTTGGATGAGTGAGAACCTCAAACTGTGACGTTAGGGCCTTCTTTCGGAAGGAGGCTTCATGCGTGCATTCTGTTGTGATGGGGGCTTTATCCTCTATTTACCAAGGTATGAGAGAGAGGTAGAAGTGGGTTTGGCTCCACTTTCGAAGTGGAATGTAGATGAGGATTGAAGCAAGCAGGATTGACCTTCAAGTTCTCGTTCGCTAGTCCACATCCTGCCGCATAAAGGAATTACTTAGATCGTTAGGTTCCTCTCAAATACTACACTTGTAAATTGGGGCAATGTCTAGTTAGGTGGCAAAAACTGTGCGCGTCCATCAGTTGTTTTAGATTCTCGTTGATATCGACTTTCACTGCATCAACTACGTTCTCATATAGAAGGTTTCTGCCTTGTTGTGGGACAGGGAGAGGCTCTTGCTGACTGTGATTCCGAATCAATTCACATAAGTGATGGATAAGGTGAAGGAGTGAGACCTTCTTTTTCATTTCAAATAAGTCTTTTGCTCTGTTTTTTTTTTTCAAAGACACACCGTCAACTCACGTATCCCGAAGCTACTTTGAGCAGATAGATCAACTTATGGGTGATCTTTTTCTTCAATATGGGCTCACTCCAACGAAAAGCGTTCCGTTTTCCACAATCGTTGAGACCTTGCTTAAAGATATAGAAGGACCTGCAAGGTTAATCCACATTTCCAATATGTACAACAGCTTGGTCAAAAACGGGATAGAAAGCTCGGTTTTTCACCTAATCAAGCAGACTTTTTTTACAATAATGGGAGGGGGAGGGTAGTGGGGGTATAATGATGGGAGGGGGGGTGGTGGGGTATGGGGGCTCACTTGGCCGGGTAAATGTCGCGATCTTCAAATGTGACTAGGAAGCCACTAGAATTGGTTCATCTTCTGCTCCTGGTCTCATTGGCTCCTGTTAAGTTGTAAAAGATATATTTTTAAAATAAAAAGGGGGATTGGATAAGAACAAGCTAAATACATTGTTCCTAGAGGCCAACCTCCCTATTTATATCTGTTGGGAGTCCAGAATTATCTCGAGTATTGTCTCTATTATCTCTCACTGGGAGAGCCTCATCAGATTCTATTTTGTCTTACACGTGCACGTAATAAGAAAAGGTTATATAGATTTGTGAGCCTAGCTGCCCTTCCTATAACTACCAAAAGTACCTGTCTAGCGTACGGAAAAGAAGGAATTCTCTGAGGCCAAATTGCCTGGCGAATTGATTTAGCAAATACGGCTTGAGATAGACGTTTTGGTCCAGGTATACTGGTAAGTCTCGAGCCACCAGGATAGCCCTCCACATATCCTGTTCCTCCCTTGAGTGGTAACTCTTTGCGCCGGCCTATTAATTCTTCAGAGTGGGCCGGCTGGCCGGGCGGACGAGGACCATCGAAGAAGTGCCTCGATGCGCTGCAGTCACTGCTTTGTTTGACTCCTTTTATGCAATTATGAACTCCATAGAACTTTCTCAATTCCAACACAACTTATCCTTTTGGAGCTGACGTAACAAACTACGTAAGCCTCCCGATGAAGCCAACATAAAGAACTATCACTATCACTACGGAAAAACACTATCACTATGTGAATGTGTTAAGTAGATGCATAAAGAATAATATTGCATATAAATGATGAATAACAATAGAAAAATGAATGTTAATTATATGTTTACACAAAAAAAACAATAAAATGTCAAACATAAGAAACCCTACCTTTTTAGTTGTCACATATAGGAGTGTTCGCGGTGTGGTGTGATGCGGTTTTGGGCCATTTTTAGCACTGCACTTTGTGGTGCAGTTTAGCTAAAACCATAACTGCACCGCACCTTGTTTTTGCGGTCACGTGTGCGGTGCGGTACGGTGTGGTGCAGTTTAGAGTTTAGCCAAAACCATAACCGCATCGTACCTCATTTTTGCAATCGTATGTGCGATACTATGTATAAGATGTGGTTTGAAGCCGGTTTTCTACTCAGCCTAAAACTAATTTTTCCCTTTTTTTGGGTCAAGTTTTAAATTATTGAGCTAGTATTTCTGTATTTTGGGTTGGCTTTTCTAGTCAACACTTGCTAGGATTACTAAACTTTTTTTTTTAAAACTAGGGTTATTAAACTATTAATAATATAATTAATATTAAAAATAAATAAATTAATTAATTTATAAAAAGGGTGCAGTGCGGTGCGGTTTGTGCGGTTTTCTTATTATAAAACCGCAAACCGCACTACACCATGCGGTGTGGTGTGGTGCGGTGCATTATTACTCGCGGTGCGGTGCGGTTATGCCATTTTGTGGGCAGTTTTGATGCGGTTTTGTGAATACCCCTAGTCACATAATAGTACGAGAGTTCTAGTTGTCATCCTAGACGTCATATACATAATAATATGGCATACCAGCTTGATAAGTTGGCCAAACCAATGATTGTATTCTACAATCATTTCGTTTGGGCTCATGTTGTTGTTGTTGTTGTTGTTCACTCTTAGTACTGATAGATGAGACACTCACTAACTCAACAAATCCAATTTTCTTCCTCAAAAAATATGTTAAGTTGACTGAATTAATGTTACCCTCAATATAGCAACAATTTGACTATCATCCTTACCTTGTAAAGTGACTGACTCAACACCTTAAGCACCCAATGAAAACAATCGAATCATTAGCTTTAAATTCCTAACCAAACTTGTTGAGCATAGTTGAATTGATTGGGAGAGTCAACTAGTCTTAGGCCCTTCAAGCGCTAAAAGAATTAAAGTGAAGAGAGTTCAAATTCTTATCAGGAAGCGGGGTATTCAGCTATCTAATTCTTGGGGTGAGGATAAAAAATAGTTCTTCTAGAGACACATATTTTTGCACCCACTTTGACACGACTAGCACATTTGTTAATTTGTGATTGAATTACGTCACATATACATGAGAACCATTTGACAACAAACTGAAAATCTTTAATCTGAAAAGTACTTTGCATTTTAAAAAAAGTATGGAACATGTGTTAACATTTTCAATATTATACGGAAAAATCAGGGATGGACCTAGGTGGGACCAAGGGGAGCTAGGTTCTCTTGGCCCAATTTTTATTTATTTATTATATATTTTATTTTTGTATTTGTGCCCTCATCCAAAACCTTAGACCCTCCCTCCCCCCCAACCCAACTAGCAACTTTCCAACCAAAAAACTTAACAAAAACAATAAAAATATTTACAATGGTGATTGTATTTTAGCACCAAAAATAAAAAATAAAAATAAAAAATAAAAATAAAAAATACCACCAAAGAAAAAAAAAAAAAAAAATCATGTGTTATTGGAGAAGCAAAGACTAAATTTTTTGCAACTAGAGTGAACGATTAAGATTATTTTAATAAAATAATCTTAATAAAATACAATATTTTACTAAAATTATCTCTCTTCCTTCAATTAAAAAACTCAAATATTCTCTCTTCCTTTATTATTTTAATGAGTTCTTTATTTTATTTTAAATGAAGTAGTAAAAAAAACAGAATATTTGGTGTTGGGCATATTGTAAAGGGAGATAGTAAAATAGTTATAGTAGACTTCTGAAGTGCTAAAAGTTAAAAATTTTTAGCACCATTACTTTGAATGCTCTAACTTAAAAAAAAAAAAAAAAATCCTAGCTAGCCGAGTGTACACACAAAATTTGTAAAAAGATAAATTACTCGGTTACGAAATAGTGTAACAAATTATCAATTTATATTGATTTGTATATATGTGAGTACAATCCTTTGTATAACTCTTTATAATGAAAGAATACAATAAAATTCCTTTGATTTGATCTCTAAGAAACTTTACGATCCGTAGGACTATGAGATCTTGAATCGTGCCTTAATGTCTCCAAGTTGGATGTGTGATTGGATGATTAAATTTAAAGTCAAGGGCCAATGGCTTGATCTCGAACAAAATTGAAGGAAAATCCCTAGCTACTTTGATTCAAAAAAGTTGTAATGAGCTTGATTTTGAGGGAGCAAGTGTGCACTTTAGGACTTAGAGATGACTCTCTATTTTGGTAGTGTCAATAGCATTTTTCTCTCTCTGTTTCTGTGTCATTTTCTCACATGAGAAGCCTCTATTTATAGGCAACTCAATACCATTTGATTTGGAATTTTCTCTCAGCATTTATTGAGAGTTAACTATAAATTATGAATTTAATTTGATTTTTCATTTAATAAAAGTCTTCCATATGAGTCTTTTCTTCTGACAATGCTACATAGCTTTCTTCATCTGATGTTGCCACATGGATTGATTTTATTTGCCGATTGTCCACATCATCATATGAAATATTCGATCATGATCAACTAGACGATTGTGGATACATTATAAAAATTTTGATGTCTACAAATGTCCCCCCTTCAAGATTTGGCTTTGCATCTTTTTGATGCAAGGAAGACGAGGCTTGAAGTATTTTTTTAGTTTTTTTTCTTTTTTTAGTGGGCATGGTCTATGGGTAGACAAGGCCTTCACCCATGTGAATGTGAAAATGGGCTTTTGTTCTCAACGAATTTGTTCTATTAGCCTTCTTAGAGCCCTCCAAAAATGACTTTCGTGGGCCACAAAATTGGCAAAATCACTTAGGGCACGATTGGCGTGCAATTGTGCAAGGAGTGAAGATCCCTTCTTAGGCTTGGATTCAAGAGGCGGCGCAAAAAGCTTTTTTTCTTGGCCGCAGCTTTCATGGATTGACTAGGGTTTATTGCCAACATTTCTCTATAAAAGGACTTTATGCTTCAACAATTGAGAGTAAACCTGGAGAGCCACTCTTGGAGTCGACTCTTCTTTACTATAGTGAAGTTTATGCTTATTATTATTATTATTATTGTTGTTGTTGTTGATGTTGTTGTTGTTGTTGTTGTTGTTGTTGTTTTTGTTGTTGTTGTTGTTTCTTCTGATCTGAGCATTCTTTATTTACATTTTTTGGCTTGGTGTGCAGGACGTAAAACTTGGCATGGTGTGGGTCAAGCATCAATTTCTTCCTCTTGGAACTACCTCCTTCATGTTGTCTCTAAATTATCTTCAGGAGTCAGTGCAAAGGTTCAAAGCGAGTTTCGGCGTCCTGTCCTTCTTGTCTTGGTGTCCAACGACTCCAACGGATTCAGCATTGGCGGCTTCGTCATTGAACAACCTTCTTGAGTTGGTGCTAAATCCAGAGCGGGTCATCGTGTTCTGCTCTTCGTCTTAGTATCCAACGAATCACACTTGCTGTCCTTGTTCCACAACTATCTGTGTGAGCTTTGTTTGCCTATCCTTACTCATGCCAAAGAGTAAAGGTCGTCTAAAGCTCTTTAGTTTCCACATCGTGAGTTTGTGACGCACTGCATTTGATTTGGGCACTCCAACTTAGCTCGTCCCTATGAGCTGCGTGTTTTCATGTTGCGCTGTCCTTGAAGCTCCAAAAGCAATTGACTTGTGTTGATTCGAATTCACCCGTGTAACGACTCAAGGAAACGTGCTAGCCACATCTGCGCTATACCTCAAAAGGACTAGTCACAATTGGGGCTCCTTGTAGTTGTTAATAAAGCCCAGTTCAACCTAGTAAATACCCGATGTGGGACTCATCACACACCCACACACATCACACAATCAATCAAATTGGGGCATTACAATCTCCCCCACTTAAATCCCTAACGTCCTCGTTAGGGTCCACTTTGTGAGGTAGTGTCTCTAAACCCATATGGGATTACCGGGCCAGCTCTGATACCATACAAACGACTCAAGGAAAAGCGCTAGCCACATCTGCGCTATACCTCAAAAGGACTAGTCACAATTGAGGCTCCTTGTAATTGTTAATAAAGCCCAGTTCAACCCAGTAAATATCCGATGTGGGACTCATCACACACTCACACACATCACACAATCAATCAAATTGGGGCATTACAACCCGAGGTGGACACCACGTAAGAACAAGCACTGGCTTGTTAATTTTCTCCTTTTGCTTCTACGTGACTATAGCGTTCTGGCCTTTATCTTCATGTGGCAACTAAGGTGCACATTAATTAAATACATGACTAGAGCTTCAATGCCCCACGCGAACACATGGCTTCCTTGTAGCCTTGAATTTCAACGCCACGCCTAGTAACTAATAAACCATTACCCATGAACATGGTTTTCAAATTTGGGTAGTGAACATGCAACCTCCACGTGTCTTTCTTGTCTTTCTTTTTTGGTTACAACTTACAAACAACTTGACATTTTGTGACTTGAGAAACTGCTTTTGTATGACTTTGCTCACAGATGTATGCCAAGATATGGTTGGGCTGCGTTTCTTCTCTCACAAGCTTAGTTGTAGTCTTCACATTCTTAAGGAGTATTTACAATGAAACGGGAGTCAATTCGGCCAATTTTCGTCTTCCACTTGGATCACAATCTCTACGTGCTTGATTATTATTTTTTTTTTTTTCAAGTAATTGTGATCAAGTAGATCTTTAGGCCTTAGTCCTCAAATGAATCGTGAGTATCACCTTGTAAATTACACATCTGGCTAAATCCTTCAACATTGCTAGCGTGACCAATTGATTTGAAATCATTTGGATTTGCACTTCTCAAAAAATTTTTTTTTGAAAAATATGTGACTGAACTTAGTAAGTGATACTAAGGGGTGTTTGGATTTCTAGTTTTCATAACTCATAACTCTGTTTCCATAACTCATAACTCAAAAATGGTAGGACCTGATGAAGTGCGGATTCATCAATTATCGTGTGTGCATCCGGGTAGAGCCGTCCTTCCGCCCTTAATGCTCTGAGGATGGAAGAATATCTTTCTTTTGGGTGGTCACCAGTGTGGTGCCTACCACAAAGACTCCAATGCCAAAGTCAGTATCAAAGAATTTATGGAATTTGGTAAAACTAGTCTAAGTATCAATAATATATTCTGTATATGCGTATTTTTTTTTTTGCACCTTGCGTTTATGCTGGGGAGGTTATATATGTGTATGTATTTTTAGCCGTTATGGCTATTATGGTGACTTCAATGCGTAATGCCTCACTCTTCATTATGTAGGCCTTGATTTGGCTTCCAACGGTCTGTACAATTATTCCTATAACCGTCTGAGTCTTTCATTTGACTGCATTAAATAGCATCTTTATCTCCGTCGTTGGGGTGGTTCGCTTCGTCAATGACACATGGTAAGTTCGTCATCCATAACTACCTCGTCTGTCTGGGTGAGTTCGTGCAAGTACGCTGTGCTTCTTGGTCCCATTAGCTGCCCCTAAATTCTGAGGTCGTCATGACGATCTTAGAAGGTGAGAGGTCTATGAGCTGTACATGACTTTTGGGATTCCGCTCCGTATTAAATGCTTAGTGGCGGCGCCACACGTATCGTGGCCACTTGGCCCGTTTTGATAAATGCTCTAATTATATGGCCCTTGGGTTTCCCACTGATTTTCGGTTTTTTGAGCTTTGGCTTTTAAACTACTTCTCATTTTACTTTTTTCGAAAAATTTCCAATCAATCGCTCTGAGTGTTTTCTTCTCCAACCTTTTCTTAGTTTACTTTTTCCCACACTTTTGTTTCCGTTTACTTTCTTCTCCGGTCCCCTCTGCAACTTCCCTCCGGTGGCACGGTTGAGTCTCTTTCGAGGTACGTTTTTCTTCCCCTGGTTCTCCCTTTCTTTTTTCCTGCATTACGATAAAACTTACGATTTCTGTTTTTGTGTTGGTTTTTGGTTTTCTAGGTTCTCAGTGTTCATTTCCTTTTTTGGCATTGTGTTTTCATGATTAGTAGCTCCAAGGTTAGGGTAGTGTGTCCTTCGATTTCTTTTTTCTTTGCGCATTTAGGGGCTTCTCTAGGTGCTTCTCATACCTTTCTTCCTTTGGTCGAAAAATTTGTCTTTGAGGGTAGTGGTTTGATCGTTGCGTTGGGTGAGTTGTTCCCTGTGCTTAGTCAATCACTTAGTTGGTTTGAGAATTTAGTGGGTGAGAGGGCGAGGATGTCCGAGGTTTGGTCCAGTGAGCTCGAGACTAGGTTGTCTTCCAGTGGCGACCCAACGGAGGGGGATACCGCCGTCTCTTCTCCTCAAAATGTTAGGGCTTTTCATGCCCTTGGTGAGATGTGTAGCCTAGACGGTGATACACTTGCCAAGTTTAGGGATAGGTTTCAGTTCTTGGATAGGGTTAGGGTTCGTCTGCCCCGTGAAGAGGAACGGGCTTGTCACTTTCTCCCTGGGGAGGTGTGCTTCTATGAGGCTGCCTTCCTGAGTGGACTTAGACTCCCCGTCCATCCGTTTATCATGGAGCTCTTAGGCCGTTTTGGCATTGCTTCTGGGTAACTTATGGCCAATTCGTGGAGGATAGTAGTTAGCTATATGGGGATATGGTTGGCTGCTACATAAGGGGATATGATTAAAGTGGACGAGCTCATTCACTTGTATCGTTTGAAGGAGTCCAAAGAGTACAGGTATTACGAACTAGTGCCTTGGGAGAGAAGGACTAGGATCATCATGGATCTACCCTCGTCATTTAAGTACTAGAAGTCCAGGTTCTTCTTTGTGTCCGGGGATGACTGGGAGACCTCCTCAGGTGGAGTCTGGGGTGACCTCCCAAGGTTGCTTCGTCAGTGGGGGACCCCCGAACTTAGGTGCGTCGATACTTCTATCTGCTTCTCAACACCTGCTTGCCAGACTTGTTTCATCGTCACTAATCTTTTTCATTCGCTATCTTTGTGCAGTTAAGAGACGACCCAAGCTTAAAAGTAGGTGCAAGGAGTGCGTTGAGAAAGCCATTGAATACGCGAAGACCATTGAGGATTTTGACGACCTTGTGGATCCCCGAACCCTTGCTTTCTATTGTCTTGGTCCTGATCGTCCACTTTTATGTTGCACACGCTCGAGATTAAGCAAAAGAAAAGTAAGTGTTAGGCTCGTCAATAACGATTTCTATGTGGGCGTTTGTTTGTCTTTTGATTGTTTTTCTTCTGCAAGGATGACGACAAAATTTAATCAAAGCATGTATGCCCGTATGAGGGCTAAGAAGAACGAGGCCCTTTCTAACTTGGGGGTAAAGGCTGTGAAGGTGATGGACAAGAGCACCTCCATCACTCCCACAACTCCGGTTACTCCGGGAACTGAGACGGCAAGGACGGCTTCACCGTCTACATCTGTGGAGGAGATTCCTCTTCCGCGGAAGAGGCAGCGGAGTGACAAGGCTGCCTCTGGTTCATCTAGTATTTGGGATGATGCTGGAGTTGCAGCAGCAAGGGTGCAGGAGACTTTTTCTGACGAGGACATGAAGGTGTTCTCAGGGGTGACTCCAAATGAGCTTGTGAGTCATCACCTTCATAAACTCGTTCAGGTAATGTATTCGTCGCTGAGCTTAGGAACTCCCTTCTTTTTTTTTTTTTTTTTCCTTTTTTTTGACTTGAGATCTGATTCATCTTTTTTTTATTTTTTTTAAGGTGTTGGGGGATAGACTCCACCTTACTTCAGAGTTTCTTACCCAGGAGGCTAGGGTTAAGTTTGCGGTTGCCCGGGTGGCTGTTTTAGAGGCTGAGAATTTGAAACTAAAGAAGGATCTAATCGCTAGCATGAACGAGGCCAATGTCGCAAAGGAGAAGGTCAAGATGCTGAGCGACGACCTTAGAGCTGAACGTCAGTTGACTTTGGAGAAGGACAAGCAGCTCTTAGTGGCCAAGGAAAAGATCAAAACCATAGTTGCCAAGGCCGTCGAGGCGTTCCAGCAGACTGACGAGTACAACACTGTGCTCTTCAGTTGGTACTTCAAAGGATTCGAGCTACTTAGACGATATCTTGTGAAGCATCCTACTGGAGTGGTCCTGGATAGTCTCGACCTCGAGGAAATGGATAAGGAGATGGTAGCAGATGAAGCTTCCTATTCTTTAGCCCCTGAAGGTGATGCCCCTGTCAGTGCTCTTCCTCCTCCAGCCGGTGATGACGCAGCGACTACCTGACCATACTTTAGATTTCTTTATCTCTTTTTTTTTTTTTTTTTTGGTGCCCTGTGTTTTGGGCTTTTTGCATTCTACTTTCGGAACAATGCGATGTTTTTTGTGCCTGGTGTTTTATGGGCTATTTTCTTTTTAAGTGAGAACATTGATGATTGCTAATAACTAATT
This sequence comes from Lithocarpus polystachyus, assembly GCA_033629205.1. Lineage (NCBI taxonomy): Eukaryota > Viridiplantae > Streptophyta > Magnoliopsida > Fagales > Fagaceae > Lithocarpus > Lithocarpus polystachyus. The sequence goes on from CM066165.1 coordinate 78,150,249, forward strand.
AATTTCATGACCACATACTTACGTGCTTGTAGTTTTTGCTTGTGTATGCTTATAGTTTTTCCAGCGCTAGAGGCTTGTACTTAGATTTTGCAATTGGTAAGATGTTTAGTTGCCCGTCAGTAACCTACTTTCATCTATACGATGTACTATAACTTAGAAGATTTTTGCTTATTTTTTTCTCTGAAGGTTTTGGCAGTAACCTACATCCGTCTCGGCGGAATCCGGTTACATTTTGTTTACTCGTTCCTTAGAGTTTTCGTCAGTAACTTACATCTGTCGAGGAGGAATCTTGTTACTTAGCCAAAATTTGTTAGCTTTTTTCCTTTTCTACGGGTTCGCCAGTAACCTACATCCGTCGAGTCGGAATCTTATTACTTGGCCAAAATTTGTTGGCTTTTTCCCTTTTCTAGGGATTCGTTGGTAACCTACATCCGTTGAGACGGAATCTTGTTACTTGGCCAACATTTGTTGGCTTTTTCCCTTTCCTAGGGGTTCGTCAGTAACCTACATCCGTCGAGGCGGAATCTTGTCACTTTCAGGCATTGACTGAATAATACTTTTATTGCTTTTGAAAATAATGCGTACAATCTCTTGTTACATCTAGTGATGACATTTCTTCAAGTGCTCAATGTTCCAAGGCCGGGGAAGCCTCTAGCCATTGAGGGTCTCCAGATGGTAGCTGCCTTTCCTGGAGTAATGCACGACCCTATAGGGGCCTTCCCATGTGGGGCTGAGCTTTCCTTGGGCGGGGTCCTTGGTTGGCGGGGTAACCTTCCGCAGGACGAGATCCTCGATGTCGAGCTGTCTGAGCTTCACCCTCTTGTTGTAGTACTCGATCATCTTCTATTGGTACTTTGTCATCTTATCCAAGGCTTTATCTCTAACTTCGTCAATGCAGTCCAGGATGACCTTCAATTCCTCGTCGTTATTCTCACCCTGAAACATTTCTCGTTTAGTGCTAGTCACTCCAATCTCGACTGGGATTACTGCTTCGGAGCCATAAGTGAGTCTGAATGGGGTTTCTCCCGTCGGGGTCCTTGTTGTAGTTCTGTAAGCCCACGGGACATTGGGCAATTCTTCAGGCCATGCTCCCTTAGCCTCAACTAGCTTAGCTTTGATGATCTTGAGTAATGTTCGGTTGGTTACCTCCGTCTGGCTATTCACTTGTGGGTGTCCTGAGGATGAGAACTGGTTTTTAATCCCTAGTGCCGAGCATAAGTCCTTGAAACTTTGACTGTCAAACTGACGCCCATAGTCCGATATGATCGTCCGCGGGATCCCGAACCTGCAAACTATATTCTTCCACACAGAACTCCGGATTCTTGCCTCGGTGATGGTCGCCAGTGCTTCTGCTTCAACCCATTTTGTAAAGTAATCAATAGTGACAAGCAGGAACCTTACCTGTCCTTTTCCTTGGGGTAGTGGTCCAACGATGTCGATCCCTTATTGTACGAAGGGCCATGGGGAGGCTATTATCGTCAGTCTCTCAGCTGGAAGGCGTTGGACATTCCTGAACCTTTGGCATTTGTCACACCTTTTGACAAACCCCAATGCGTCTACCTGCATGGTAGGCCAAAAGTAACCTGTCCTGATAATCTTACTTACCAAGGATCTGGGGCCTGCATGGTCTCCGCATATTCCGCATGGACTTCCTTCAGGATGTAGAGGGCCTCTTCTTCGTCAACACATTTCAAATAAGGCATGGAGAAGTCTCTCTTGTATAGGGTGTCGTTCAGGATTGTGAACTTGGCCGCTCTTTTCTTGACCTTCTTGGCCTCTTCGACGTCCGGTGGAAGGTGCTCATCTTGAAGGTAGGATATTATTGGTGTTATCCAGCTATTTGTACTCTGAATTGAAAACATAGGAACTTCTTCGATGCTGGGGTGGTTCTGGTGTTCCATGTACACGTCCATACTTGTGGATTTCTCTTCTGATGAGGCTTGCTTCGCGATCCCGTCTGCCCTCATATTCTGGTTTCTTAGGATCTGTTCAAATTCCACTCCATCGAACCCCTTTGTTAGGTGCTTCGTCAGTCTAAGATATTTTTGCATCCTTTCCTCCTTTGCTTCATATTCCTCCTCTACATGCCCCACTACTAGCTTCGAGTCGCTCTGGAAGAGCAGGTTTTTAGCCCCTAATGCTTTCCTGATTCTTAATCTCGTCAATATTCCTTCATACTCGGCTTCGTCATTGGTGGCTGGAAACTCTAGTTTGACCCCATACTTCAGCGTTTCTCCTTCTAGGGTGGTGATAATGACCCCTACTCCCCCTTTCTTTTGTGATGACGAACTGTCGGTCTGTATTGTCCACCGATCTTTGTCGTCCATGTTGCTATCTCCGTCATTGATGGTGAACTCGGCGATGAAATCTGCCAGAGCTTGTGCTTTGATGGCAGTCCTAGGATGGTATTCAATGTCGAACTGGCTCAGCTCGATTGCCCATTGGGCCATCCTTCCAGCTGCCTCGGGTTTGCTCATTGACTTCCTGATTGGTTGATCCGTCATTACCAGGATGGGGTTTTCCTGAAAGTACGGTCATAGCTTGCGCGAGGCTATTATCAAGGCAAACGCAATCTTTTCGATTCTCGGATACCTGGCTTTAGCTCCTTGAAAAGCTTGACTGAAGTAGTAGACTGGGAGCTGTTTGTTGTCCTCTTCACGGATCAGGGCTGCGCTTAAGGCTGAGGCTGATACTACCAGATATAAATATAGGTTCTCCCCTTCCTTAGAAGGACTCAGAAGGGGAGGGTTGCTCAGGTAGCGTTTGAGTTCTTGGAACACCGCCTCGCATTCGTTAGTCCAGGCAAAAGCTTGTTTAAGTGTCTTGAAAAAGGGCAAGCATTTGTCCATTGCTTAAGAGACGAACCTGCTAAGTGCTGCTATCTTTCCCGTGAGTTTTTGGACTTCTTTGACGGTCTTGGGCGACGTCATGTCTAGTATGGCTTGCACTTTTTCTGGGTTTGCTTCTATCCCTCTTTGTGACACCATGAATCCCAAGAATTTTCCCGAGGCTACCCCAAATACGCACTTGCTGGGGTTCAACTTCATCTAGTAATGTTTGAGAGTGGCGAGCGTTTCCTTGAGGTCTTCTAGGTGGGTAGGCTCTTTTTTACTCTTGACAAGCATGTCATCCACATACACCTCTATGTTTCTTCTAATCTGCTTACTGAACACTTTGTTTACTAACTTCTGGTAGGTTGCTCCTGCGTTTTTTAGTCCGAAGGGCATTACCTTATAGCAATAGAGCCCCTAACTTGTGATGAAAGCGGTTTTCTCTTGGTCTTCTTTGGCCATTTTTATCTGGTTATACTCAGAGAAAGCATCCATGAACGTCAGTAATCTATGCTCGGCTGTAGAATCCACCAACTGGTCTATCCTAGGCAAAGGGAGACTGTCTTTCGGGTAAGCCTTGTTTAGGTCCGTGAAGTCCACACACATTCTCCATTTTCCATTTACTTTCCTCTTTAGGACGACGTTGGCGAGCCATTCTGGATAGTAGACCTCTCGAATAAACCCTGCTGATAACAGCCTGTTGACCTCGTCGGTAATTACCTGATTCCGTTCTTGGGGAAAGACTCGTCATTTTTGCTGTATGGGCTTCACCCTCGGGTCCACACTTAGCTTGTGACGGATGACTTTTGGGGATATACCTAGCATGTCTTCATGGCCCCATGCAAAGACGTCCACATTCTCTTTAAGGATTTGGACCAGTTTTGTCCTCATCTCGGGACTTAGTGTTGTCCCGATTCTGGTAGTTTGCGCTGGCTCGCCCTCGACTAGCTTTATCGTCTTGAGGGGTTCCCCCTTTTTCTCATCTTTCTCCTCGATCATCCAGGTGTGGTTTTCTTTGGCTACCAACACTGCCTGGTAGCATTCTCTGGCCAGTACTTGGTCTCCTTTCACCTCACCCACCCCATTCTCCGTCGAGAACTTACTTTTAAGCAGTAGGTAGATGTGGCTGCTTTCCAACGGTTGAGTGTGGGCCTCCCAATGATCACGTTGTAAGATGAGGGGCAGTCCACTACCAAAAAGTCCAACTGACGAGTCAATTGCTTTGGATGAGCCCCAACCGTAACCGTTAGTGTCATTATGCCCTTGGGATATACTCGGTCCCCACTGAAGCTGACGAGGGGAGAGTCAAATGGGTGTAACCTTCCTAGATCTAGGTTCAGCTGTTGAAAAGCTGAGAGATAGATTATGTCTGCCAAGCTGCCATTATCTACGAGGATTCTCCTAGTGTTAAACCCTTTTATTACGAGCATTATTACCAACGGATCGTCATGGGGCTACTTCACTCCTCTGGCATCTTCTTCCAAGAAATATATGTCCCAGTCTGTCTGTCTTTACTTGAATGGGGGCATCCTATGAACACTATTCACCTGTCTCTGATGAGCTTTCTTAAGGGATTTGAACGACCCACTTGCAGATGGACTACCTGCGATCGTTTTTATTTTCCCTATCACATTCTGCGGGCGTTCGGATGTGTTATTTTCTTCTCTAGGTGGAAACTCGTGCTGACCCTTGCTGTCACTCCTGGACCTATTGGGCTCTCCTTTTCTGACGTACTTCTGCAGCTTCCCCTTCCGTATAAGTTCTTCAATCTGCTATTTTAAGTCCCTACAATCTTATGTGTGATGACCGTGGTCTCTGTGGAACTGGTAGTATTTTTTCTTGTCACGGACATTTAGGGCCGAGTGTAATGGTCTTGGCCACTTGAGGTAATGCTCGTCCTTGATCTGCGCTAGTATTTTGTCAACAGGCATAACTAAGGGGGTGAATTTTACCACATAAGGGGCTTTCTCGTCTTTCCTTTTGTTTTTGTCAATAGTTCGGTGATCTGGATGCCCTTTCTTTCTTCCTCTACGATCGTCATCCTTTTTTCCTTGGTCTCCTAGTTTTTCTACGTCCCTTATAGTGGCTAGTGCATCCTCTGCGTTCATATACTTCTGTGCCTTCAAGAGCATTTCTGCCATTATTTTAGGAGGATTTTTCATGAGTGAAACCACAAATTCTCTGGACTTCAAGCCTGCTTTGAAGGTCGTCAGTTGCACTTTATCGTCTGCTTCGTCTACCTCCAGAGTTTCTCGAGTGAAGCGTTTCACATATGATCTCAGTGTCTCTTTCTCCCCTTGCCTAATAGTGAGCAAGTAATCTGCTGGTCTTTTTGGGTGTTGTCCCCCAACGAAATGACACAGAAAGGCGTTACTCAGCTGTCCAAAGTTATCGATGGACGATATTGGAAATTTTGCGAACCACTCCCTTGCAGCTCCCTTGAGGGTACTTGGGAAGGAACGACATAGTATTTCGTCTGGAGGTTGCTGAAGGCCAAGCGTCGTCTTGAAGGTGTTGAGGTGGTCTTGGGGGTCCTTAAGCCCGTCGATGGGCTCCAACTGGGGAAACCGGAATTTTGATGGTACTAGGCATTCCAGGACTGCCGCAGTGAAGGGTGAGTCCGTTGCCCTAACCATTCGGTCTAAGCTTTGGTCGGTTCTGCCCCTAATTGCATTCCTGAGCTCGTCCATCTCCTTCCTCATCTCCCGGAGGAGATCGGAATTCTGTTCACCTGAAGTAGCCGGTTCTCGACAGTCGCTCCTCCTATGGCTGTTTTCCTCGCCCTCCTGATTGGTTCCAGATCGATTCTCCTCCTGTTGAAGCCGTTGCCTCATTTCTTGATTCTGCCTGGTGAGTTCTTCAACGGTGGTAGCCAGGATTTGGACTTGTTGAGCTAGGGCTGCTGAATCCTGGTTAGACTCCATCCAAATGCAAAAGTTGATTGCAATCTTAAGTTTTTCAGATCAAAAAGGTCGTTTCGATTCCCCACAGACGGCTCCAAACTAATGATGTGCGGATTCGTTAGTTATCATGCGTGCATCTAGGTAGAGCCGTCCTTCCGCCCTTGGTGCTCTAAGGATGGAAGAATATCTTTCTTTTGGGTGGTCACTGGTGTGGTGCCTGCCACAAAGACTTCGATGCCAAAGTCAGTATCAAAGAATTTTTGGAATTTGATAAAACCAGTCTAAGTATCAATAATATATTCTGTATATGTGTATTTTTTTTGTACCTTGCGTTTATGTTGGGGAGGTTATATATATGTATGTATTTTTAGCCGTTGTGGCTATTATGGTGACTTCAATGCGTAACTCCTCACTCTTCATTATGTGGGCCTTGATTTGGCTTCCAACGGTCTGTACAGCTATTCTTGTAACCGTCTGAGTCTTTCATTTGACTGCATTAAATAGCGTCTTTATCTCCATCGTTGGGGTGGTTTGCTTCGTCAATGACGCAAGGTAAGTTTGTCATCCATAACTACCTCGTCTGTTTGGATGAGTTCGTGTAGGTACGCCATGCCCGTTGGTCCCATCAGGACCCATAGCGAGAAGTCCGTTTGGAAGCACCATAACTTTGTTTCCATAACTCTATTTCCATCACTCAATTATCTGATTTTTGAGTGATGAGTTATGAAAACTGAAAACACATTTTAGGTGTTTTCAGTTTCCATAACTCAGTTTTCAATGACATTTTCGTAATTAAACCTAGAATTTTTAACTTTTTAGCCGCATTCTTTGACATTTTTATTTTATTTTTTTATTATTTTTTTTAAACACCTTTGTTGCTGAAATGGTTGCCGCAATCTTTGACTCTTTCCTTTGTTTCTTTCTTTTTTTGAAACAATAGAATTAAGTGATGAGTGCGTTTGGGGAAATTGGGGTATTTTAAGTGATGAGTGATGAGTAATGAGTAATGAGTGACGAAAATTGAGTGAGGAGTGGTGAGTGATGAAAAAAAAAAAAAAACCAAACAGGGCCTAAGTTACTTATCCAATAAGAGATCAAGCCATAACGTAATTCAAGTTTTTTTTTTTTATTCTAACTTTTGCCTAAGTTGTCTTTTTCAAGGTTTTCAACCCAGTGGAATTTTTTTATTTTGGTCCCTAACTTTTGCCTAGGTCTCCTCTTTCAAGGTTTTCATCTTAGCTGGATTTTATTTTTTTTCCTTAACTTTTTCCAAGGTTGCTTCTTTCAAGTTTTTCAACCTAGCGGGATTTTTTATTTTTATTTTTTCGGTGGGCAATTTAAGCTCTTACTGAGGAGCACATCATGTTTTTCAAACTTAGTGACGCTTTGCCTTTATGGGACTAAGCATTTGCCCATTTTTGTCATCTACTTGGTAGGTACCATTGCTATGAACTTCTTGGACAATATATGGACCATCCCATTTTGATATAGACTTCTTGGAAAACATATTGAATGGTCATTGCATGGTGAGTGCCAAATATCCTGCTTGGGATGGATATGGACGAGTTCTTTTGCTGAATGCTTTGGAAGTTTGATCTTGAGGCTTTTCATTACATGCTTTCAACTCTTCAACTCTCAAGCCATCATTCCTCACCTTGAAATAACTTTTGGAGAAAAAGTCATGAAGGGTAATTGGAGAGTTGCTTCTTTGTTGCAACAATTTTTCATCATGAACTCTTTCATTTTGGATCCTTGGATTCCTTTTCACCTTCTTGCGAGGTCGTCTTGGATTGTTCTTTCGATATTGCTTTTTTGCATGGATCACTTGTGATTTCAGGTTGCATTGCTTCCAAGATTTCTTTCAAGTTACAAGAGCCCAACTCTCATCTTCATTCATTGAATTGCCTTTTATTTTAGCTTCATTCAGCGGATCTAAACATGGTATGTGAAAATTTACAATTGTTTTGCTTACCAGATGCCCCTAGTGTTGAAGCCAAAGGTGACCATGTCTTTTTCAGAGTCTATGACTTTATTAAAACCAGGGATGTAGTAGTGAATGTGGTATAATTTAACTCAACCATTTCATCCATATCTAGGAGGATTTTACCCTCCTTTGTGAGCCTTATGATGATATCTTTCAGAACAAAGCATTTCTCCACTAGGTGACTTACAACTTGATGGTATTTATAGTACTTTGGATCGTTGATGTGACCCATTTCTGCTAGTCTTTTGATTTCTGGTAGCTTAATTATCTTCTTTTCTAGGAGGTCCTCAAGCATTCCTAAAACATCAAAGTCGAGAAAAGAATATGTCCTTTCTTCCATCTCTTTTAAGGTGGGTCGACGCCTTTCCTTTTCTTATGGTAGACTTGTGTTCTTCTTTTAATGAATAGGCTCTGTAGTGACGGTGAGACTTGGAGTACTTGTCACCTCTCTTCATATCTTTATCAATGGGTAGGACTTTTTCTCCACGACTAGACAAGCTAAGCTCCATGTCATGTGCTCAAGTAGCAAGTTCTTCAAAGGTACGAGGCTTGATCCCCTGGAGGATGTAAAGTAGTCCCTTCTGCATACCTTGGATGCACATTCCCACCCTAGATGCTTTTGAAAGGCAATCTTTGCAATCAAAGCTTAAGGAGCACCAACAGTTAATGCAGTGAATGACAAGCTCATCCTTCCATTGCCTCATATTTGTTAGTTCCATCATGCTGACTAAGCGACAGGTATTGTGATAGTGATTCAAAAACTCTCTTTCCATTTGCTACCAACTATCAATGGATTCAGGCTTAAGATTGGTGTACCAATCGAAGCATTCCCTTGAAAGGAGCGAACAAATTGTTTCACAAGGAGATCTCCTTTTGTGCTAGCATTGTTACAAGTTTCGATAAAGTGGGCAACGTGTTGTTAGGAATTTCTCTTTCCATCAAAATGTTGAAACTTTGGAGGTTGATAACCTACAGGCATTTGTAAATTGTCAACCCTCTTTGTATACAACTTTGAGTACATAAGAGAACTTTGAGGTGCAGAACCATATTGAGCTCGAATAAAATTTGCTATCATGTCTTGCAATTGTTGGAGTGATAGAAAAGCGATAAAGGCAGAGCATCCGTGTTGGTTGTTGGCCTTTTTTGGAAAAGATGTATAAGTCCCTTGCAACATATGCTGATGAGTTTGAGATTGGCCATTGATAGACTCCCCTTCATTCTAAACCTCAAGCTTGTTCATAAGGATGGCGATTTGAAGGTCTTTCTCCTCCACGGTCTTGGTAAGTTTAGCGATGGTAAGTCCCATTTCAGCAATCTTTTCATCAATAGTAGTAGTCTATGCCATCATGGCCGACCTGAATATTGTAGGAGATGAGCTTCCCGAAAAGATTGAAGAGGCAACCTCTTGAAAGGATCCTTGGGAAGAACCTAGCCACGAAGTAGTGCTTGACTTAACGTTTGATGTAGAGTAGGGAGATTTGCCCCCTAACATTGAGTTATCTAAAATGAATGTTGAATCTCTTGCATCTGTGAAGGTGTGCTTTCTTGCCCCCAGAGTGCTTAAGGAGATGACTGTCTTTGGTTAAGGTGGAGCATTGATGAGATTGGTCACAGGAGCTTTCCCAGTGACTTTTTTTTCTGTGAAAAATCTCATTGCCTTGGCTTTGTTTCGAGTTATGGGACTCATGGAAGTATGTTGCTTATTGACGGTGCAATGCTTTTGGTAGCATTCTTGGGCATTCGAGACTTCTTTGAGGCCATTGATCTTGGTAGATTGGAATCTTTAAGATTTCTAGGATGGAGAAAGAGATGAGAGGCAGAGAGGTCCCATTGGGCATGCCTGGAATTTGTACACACAAAATTCATAAGAAGATAAATCACACGGTCACGAAATAATGTAACAAATTATCAATTTATATTGATTTGTATATATGTGAGTACAATCTTCTATATGACTCTTTGTATTGAAAGAATACAATAAAACTCCTCTGCTTCGATCTCTAAGAAAATTTTTGATCTGAAGGGCTATGAATCTTGATCTTGATTCGTGCCTTGATGTCTCCAAGTTGGATGTGTGATTGGATGTATTTGATTTTAAAGTCAAGGGCTGTTGGCTTGATCTCGAACAAAATTGAAGGAAACTCCCTAGCTACTTTGATTTGAAGAAGTAGGAATGAGCGTGATTTTGAGGGAGCAAGGTTGCCCTTTAGGACTTAGAGATGACTCTCTATTTTCGTAGAGTGTTAGTAGGGTTTTTCTCTCTCTGTTTCCATGTCCTTTCCTCATATGAGAAGCCTCTATTTGTTGGCAACTCAATAGCATTTGATTTGGAATTTTCTCTTGGCATTTATTGAAAGTTAATTATGAATTATGGATTTAATTTGGTTTTCTATTTAATAAGATCCTTCCATATGAGTCTTTTCTTCAGAAGTTGCCACATGGATTTCTTCATTTAATTTTGCCATATAGATTTCTTCATTTGATGTTGCCACATGGCTTGATTTCATTTGCTGATTGTCCACATCATCAGTTGGAATTTAATTTGATCAAAGATACTCGATCATGATCAACTGGACGGTTGTGGATATATCATAAACATTTTGATGTCAACACCAAGTATTAAAAAAAAAATGGTAAACTACATATTTGGTCTCTATCCTCTACAACATATTTCAATTTGGTCTCTAACCTTTCAGTATCCTGTCAATTTAATCCCTGTTATTATATCTTCAATGAAAATTGATGACATTTCAAACAGTCAAAATAAAATTTTAGTGTATTGTCACATCAACAAAAGCTAATTTTTTATTTTGACCATTAGACGCATCATCAATTTTCATCAAAAAAATAATAGTAAAGATTAAATTGACATGGTGCTAAAAAGTTAGAGACCAAATTGACACAATTGAAAGGTTATTGATCCAATTGAAATATGGTGTATAGGATAGGGACTAAATACGTAGTTTACCTTAAAAAAATTTATTTTGCTTTTTTTTTTAGTCTTTATTGGTAGACGATTGCATCTTAATGTATTAAGAAACAACGATTTTGTGTATTTATAATTTGTTAATACTATATAGATGCCTATTTCGAATATTTTTTTCTCATACTTTGGCCCCTCCTAACTTGAAATCCTCAGTCTGTCCCTAGGAAAAATGTTCCAATTTTCTTGAATTTTAGTACTTGTATTAGAATTATACTTATATATTGTGCCAATTATATTATTCCATACTTATATATTATGCCAATTATATATTGTAAAAAAATCTTGATTTTTTTACAATATATTGAAAAACTTTCTCTGTTGTAGTCTGTTGATTCTTAATATCATATATTTGTAATCTCGCTATCAACCACTGCTGATTTTTTGCAGGATCCAAAACCTTCTAGAATCCCATGAAATGGAATCAACCTTTCTCTCCCTCCAATTGAGAGCAACAATCTAATTATCCCATGGATTTTCTCAAGCTCCTCAAGGAAAGCATGTGATGGTTTGTGCAAGTGACAATTTAGGGTGGTTTGTGCGAGTGGCAATGCTTATGTTGTTTTGGCTGAAAATGAGTAGAGAAATAGTGTGGAGATTTTTTTTTTTTTTTTTTTTGAGAAATTAATAGTGTAAAGAATTTAGAGATAGAAATAGGTGCAGAAAAATGTAACACAAACATAAATGTAAATATAAATATAAACATTAACGTATAATAATAATAATAATAACAATAATAATAATAATAATAATAATAATAATAATAATAATAATAATAATAAAGGAACTTTTTTTAAAATAAAATTGGATTTCTAATTGTAACTTGTGTAACCTAACCTGATTTACTACTATCTTCCACTTATCCACCCTATTGATTCTTTATTCATGTAAGATTGAAATGCCAACCCGCAATGAGAGTCACAAAAGCATCTTAAGAGCACTCACAACAGTGCTCTCAAATTGCTATAATGCTATAATATATAGCAATATAGCTCTTCAGACCCAAAATTTCAGCTCCAGCAGTAGAGCTATATTCCTATTTTTTAGCTCCACATGAACAGTGCACATCTATAAATAAATGTGCACTGTTCATCAAAGCTAAAAAAAAATTATTTTATTATCTCTCTCTCTCATCCCTCATTTAAAAACTAATTTTCCTCTCATTCTCTCTCTCTTTCTCTCTCCGGCTTTTTCTTCTTCTTCCTTCTTCCTTCTCATTTTTTTTTCTCTCCCTCATCGCCAATCTCAGCTCCGCCTCTCTCAACCGCCGATCTCAGCTCTGCCGCTCTCAATCGCCGATCTCAGCTCCGCCGCTCTCAATCGCCGATCTCAGCTCCGCTGCTCTCAATCGCTGATCTTCATCATCGATCTCCATCGCCGTCCCACCTCGCCCTCCTCCATCACCGTCCCACCTTGCTGTCCTCCATCTCTCCTTCATCGCCGATCTCATGGTTTTTCTCAGCTCCGCTGCTCTCAATTGCCGATCTTCATCGCCCATCTCCATCGCCGTCCCACTTCGCCGTCCTCCATCGCCGTCCCACCTCGCCGTCCTCCATCTCTCCCTCATCCCTGATCTCATGCTTTTTTTTTTCTCCTGCTGTGGACTGGTGGTGGTGGTGGTGGTGGTGGTGGTGGTGGTGGTGGTGGTGATGGTTGTGGCTGTGGCTGATGGTAGCCGACCCAAGCATGGTTTTTTTTTTTTTTTTTCTATTGTGAACTGCTGAAGTTTGCTGTGGTGGTGGTGATGGTTATACTATGGTGGTGGTGATGGTTGTGCTAAAGTTTGCTGCGGTGGTGGTGATGGTTGTGCTGCGGTGGTGGTGATGGCTGTGCTGAAGTTTACTGTAAAAGTTTTTATTATTATTGTAATGAGTTTTTTGTATTATTTTAATCAAATAGCTAAAAATATAGATGCATTGTTGTGGGGTGTGAAAAGGTAAAATAGATAAAGTGGTTTTTGAAGGAGTCAAATAGCTAAAATTTTAGATCCACTGCTGTGGATGCTCTAAGAAGGATAAAAGTGGTATTACCCAAAAACACAAAAAGCAGAAACTAATGGAAGAACAAGACATTATTAATTGGAATAGCAAATGCCTAGGTAATTTATTCAAAGATATTCTTTGACATGTCCTTTCTTTACTTCGAACAAGAGATGTATCTGAACAAGCATACATTCCAAAAGATGATAAACCTATACACTTTTTTTTTTTTTTGAAGTCTTGGTGTCGAGGGTTCTTTTTACATTTCTTTTTCTAAGAAGGAAGACAGACCTGGTGCTCCGCGGAATGGGCTCTAAAGTACCATTCTGCCGTTGCCAGTTTCTGCGCAAACGTTGAGTCCAAGTCCAAGAGAAGACGCTGCAAAGTGGGCTTATCCTTTGTTTCCGCCGCAGAATGAACTTTTCTCCAGTTTCTGCCACAGGTCTAACTTTTCTACTATGCAGCAAAAATTTCTGCTGTGCAATAAAACTATCCGCTTTGTAGTAAAACATTCTGCTGGGCTTATCCTTTATTTCTGCCGCAGAAGGAACTTTTCTCTAGTTTCTGCCACAGGTTTGATCTTTTTACTATGCAACAAAACTTTCTGCTGTGCAGTAAAACTATCTGCTATGCAGTAAAGCCGTCTGCCGTGATTGTAAAGCCTTTTGCCATGCAGTAAAGCCTTCTGCTGTGCAATAAAGCCTTCTGCAATTTGAATAACTACTCTTCATTTTTTACTGCAGAAATACTTTTTCTTACTTCCTGTACATAAATAAATCTAAAACCCAAAGAAAATACCAATCAAGCAAATGTTAGTTTACATGGGTTAGCATATTCTCAAATATATACATGTATATATAATCGTAAATATACTTATATGTATTCACATATACATCTATAAAATATATTTTGCAGAAAATGAGAAATGAGATATATGTATATATGTACTTGTGGCAGGATAATGATTAGTTTGTGTCAAAGGTAAAACATGTAATAACAAAGAAATAAGAAAGCTTCAGCAAAAAAGGTTTAGCAAGTATAATAGCTAATACGGTAAATATAATGAAAAGGTGGTACAATAGAATAACTAGTACAGCAAGTAAAGATACCACAGCAAGACAAGTGATGCAGCAAACGTGATAAAACGTGCTATGGCAGAATGACTAAATACAACAGATATAAGTTATAATGAGAGAAATCAAATATATTTGCAATTGAAATCAAGTGTTGAATCTTCCTATAGAATAAGTAAACTAAGAAGGAACCTAAACCCCAACTTGAACAACCTTGTCATAAGCATTTTGGAGAATAGGCCTAAATGGCTACTAGCTATTACTTTTGGAGACTTCAAAGAGTGGGTTTGCTAAGAGGGAGGGAAAAGATGGTCTATGATGCATGCCCATATTCTTGCCGTGTTTTCTCTCTTCCTTTTTACCACTTTCTTTCTTTCTTTGCCGTTCTTTTTATTCTTAGTTTCTTACTATTCTCTTGTCGTGGGTTGTTTTTCTCCCTTGGGTATTTCCCTTTTGACCCCCTTCTCCCTAGGTGCCTCTCTCTCTAAGTGCCTCCCTTAGGTGCTTCCCCCGTTGGGTCTCTTCCCCCCTTTTCATCCATGGCTACCTCTTCCTTTTATAGAAAACTGATTCAATAGGATTTCTCCCTTTTACCCCTAGGGCTTCACTAATTATTTTTGGTTTGTTATGGGCATCCCTTTAGAACTGGCCACCAACCCATTGGTTGCCTCGACCACTTCCATTGCTTAGTACATGTTTGCTGCACCGCTACTCATTTTACGACAAAATTCCCTTTTGTTTGTTCTTGCTGTATACCTCTACCTCTAGGTTCAAATGGATAAGGATTGAGTTACCTCACTACCTAGCTCTATGGCATGCATTAGATGGTCCCAACCATCTATTACTTCTTTTGGGTAAGATACCATCCTAGCAAGGTATATTTCCAAAAGAAATCACTATTGGAAACCAAATATAAACCCCCTTTTCCCCCCACCACCGAACTACACCCTCTGAATCCCCTTGACCATGGGCCCACCTCCCTTGTATTGGCTGGGTACAGGTTGATGGTGCTCCAGCCTTTCTGTGCTTGCTCCACTGTCTTTTGTTTTTGTCTTCTTTTGTTCCCACGCTGTTTCTGTCGTAGCAGATTAGTTTTGTTTCGTTCTGCTACATGTTTTTGTCTTGTTCCTTCATGCGTTTCCTACTGTGTTTGTCATTTCCTTTAGTTTGGCTTTTCTTTCCTTCACGTGATTCCTGTTGCTGACACTTCCTATTGTTCTTTGTTTCTTTTCATCGTGCTTCTTCATATTAGTTTTCACGCCTATCCTTAATACAAAAGGATTTGGGCTTCTATGGGCCAGATAATGTTGATTGGATCAAAAATGGTCTTCGGCCCAATTTGTCTTTATCTGCTGAAGCCATTCTGCCAGAAAACTGTATTCTGCGGTAAAGCTGTATTCTGCTGCAGATCACTTTGCCTTGCATTTCTTTCTTTGGACCACTCTTACTCTTTGGTCTTCTTGGCGGGCCTTTGGGCCTTGCATTTCATTGGGCTTTCCTCAGTATGGGCTTTTGGGCACGCATTCAAAAAAATGGGCATCAACACTTGGCAATATTTATGAGTGTGTAAATGTGTGTTATTATGTGTATAAGTGTGTAACACTAGGGTGATGTACGTACATGAATGTACCTTTTACCTTTCGTTCATATCAGATTAGTAAATATACATGTTCTTAGGTTGTAAATCTATGGAGATAGTTCTTACTTCTTGGGTTTGCTATCAAACCTTAACCGAAACGCAAAGCAGTGGAAACAAATCTACCACGACCACTACAGCTTTCGACACAATCTTCAATGGCTTCATGGTCAATAAATTTCTCTAGTACGGGTCCTCTATGTGATGTTCACTGGCCAAAACCCATTGTTTAGATGGTGGAATCCTGAGACTAGAGAAAGCCTAATGAGAGTGTGTATGCCTATTTAACTTTTGCATGTAAACATACTTTCAAAAATCTCCATGTGCTTGGTTCACAGCTCTCTCAGCAAGATGAAAGTATTTCCCTTTAAAAGTTTAAGCACATTCCTTACTTTCTTGAATAAAATGTCCAAAGTTGTACCTTAACCCACCCACTTCCAAAATGGCCTTGAAGACTACACTAGAGTCCCCTTCCACCATGAGGCTTCGAAAACCCATCTCATATGCAAGCATAATTCCAGTTTCCTTTAGCATAGACCCTATTTAAGGTACTTGCATTTCACGACCTCTCCTTCAAAATCTCATACAACTACACCAATACTCTGACTTCGCCCCCAATCTAAGTCACAAATATAGACCGTAAGGACATATAACATAACAAATCATCCCCGAAGAAACAAGATACAAGCTTAGCATAAGCAAAACCACTAGCAACTTTTAAAAATCTTTTTTGTATCATGCAATTGAATGAACATTTAGTCTGCTTAAAAAATAATGACAAAGGATACCTCATTTTAGCTAGCACTTAATCGTACGATGACAGTGCCCTCCACCTACCACCTAAAGATGAAGTTCTTAATTAAGTACAAAGTTGGAGAAGTTAAGGACGACTAGACAATGGCCTAGGAGTGAGACACTACTTCATTACATGAGAAAGCCTTGAGAGGGACTCTCTCCATAGAGAACCCTAAAGGGCCAAGCAGGGATGGACGTAGGATTCTAAGTTGGGGGGGCCGGAGATAAGCGAAAAAAAAAATTTCAAATACGCATCCATATAATATTAATAAACTATTAACAAAGACAAATATCCAAAAATTATTGTTTCTTAATATATTAAGATACAATCATCTACTAACAAAAACAAAAGACATGAAACATTATTGTTTCTTTATACAATCATCTATGAAAAAGGAACTCGACGCTCTTTCAAATTTTCAAAATCATCTACGATTGAATCCAAACTAAATGTCGAAGCTATATCATTTTCAATGTATAACATCAAAGAGTCCGTCAAAAAATCATTTTTCATTTTGTTTCGAAGGTCAGTTTTGACAACTTTCATAGCTGAAAATGCTCGCTCTGTAGTAGCAGTAGAAACTGGAAGAGTAAGCACAAGTCTCACCATTCTATAAACAAGTTTATAGTGTTCTGAATTTCTAGTTCTCACTAACCATTGAGACAACTCAGATAAACTTTTCAATTTTTTGAACTCTGGATCCTGGACTACATTATGCTCAAAATGATAAAGCTCCTTCTCCAACACTTGTTTGTCATAATCTGTGAAATCTTGTGGATAGAACTTCTTCACCAACAAACAAAGATCACTACTTCTGAAAGATTTTAATGCCTCTCGAGGTTCTAAAGCTGAGCTAAGCCTAAGTAACTCCATTGCATCTTCATCAAACCGATAATTCAGTTCTTGTAGTTGAGAATCTATTGTAGCATAAAAAATATTTACTCGATAATGATGCTCAATTGTAACGTTACCTTGCTGATTACGAGCTCGACCTCGCCTGGCAACATAACGAGCATTCATATCCAAGACATCAATGTAATGCTTCTCACAAAATGATATCACAGTGGTGAGTAAGCCATCCCATCCATCATCTCTAAATTTTTGGATAAGTGCTTTAGTAGATGAAACTAAATGCATGGCATTTAAATTGTCTTGAGATTGGCTTTGCAAAGCTTGACAAAGTTTATCAGTGATCTCCATAGTTTCCTTCTCAAGATGCAAGATGAAGACAAATTCAAATGAAGTTAAACCCTCATAAGCTGACTTTACTTCTGCCCGATGTTCTCCATCAATTGCATCATCAATTATATTTTGTAAAACTTCAACAGTTGGAGTAAACATCTTTAATAAGCTAGAAACTGATCTAAAATGTGAACTCCAACGTGTTTCCACAGGTCGTTGTAAAGTGCCAATTTGATTAAGTCCACTTCTAGTCTCAAGCTCTTCAAGATCAATCAAACGTGCTATTTCATTAGCATTGGCAACTTTCAATTGCTCATTACGCTTGCATGAAGCATTAACAATTTTGATTAGAAAAAGCAATGTAAGAAAAAAATGACTGATGGGGACAACTTGTTTTGATGATTTTACTAATGCCAATTGTAAGCGATGTGCAAAACAATGGATATAGTAAGCATATGGGCAATCATTCAAAATCAAAGCTTGTAATCCATTCCACATACCTCGCATGTTGCTTGCTCCATCATATACTTGCCCTCGAATATTTTGTATATCTAAGCAATGTTGATATAACAAAGAATATATCCCATTCTTTAGAGTCAAAGCCGCAGTGTCAACAACATGAACAAGCCCAAAAAAGCGTTCTTTCACAAAGCCTTCTGCATCAACATATCTAAAAACCACAACCATTTGCTCTTTCTTGGACTCATCACGAGCTTCATCAACCATTATGCAAAAATTTGCATCACCAATTTCTTCCCGAATGGCCTTCTTCACTTTGGCTGAGAAAACATGTAGAATTTCCTTTTGAATCCTAGGTGATGTGTAAGTTGCATTTTTAGGAGCTTTTTCTATTATTTCAGCAACCTTCTCATTCCAAAAAGTCACAATACCCAATGCTTCAAGAAAATTCCCACGATTTAATGAACTACAACTTTCATCTCGACCTCTAAAAGCTATAGCTTGAAAGGCAAGATATCGGACAGTAAAAATTGAGGCCTTCAGTTGCAACCTATTATTTGCAATTTGTTCAGTAGTGAAATGATCAACTACCCTTTGTAAATGCTGCGATTGGTTCATCAAATCCTTACACATTTGCTCAGCAACTCTATGAGCTGAGTTAGGATCTTTTCCTATATGACCTTGAAAATAAAAATCTTTGCAATTTCTAAACCCACCAACAGTGAATGTATTTTTTCCCGCAACCCCATTTGAATTATGAAAGACAAAGCAAGGTAGACAATAAGCTGCATCTGTCGTAGGAGAATATTCAAGCTATGTTGAATTATATTCAAACCAAGAAGCTTGAAAGCTACGATTGTGCTTTCCACTTTTTTTTAATGTCTTTAGAGGAGGTTGGTGTGGACCTTTTATAATGTAACCCCTCGAATTTCATCATGTTGATTAACATGATATTCCCATATTTGTTTGCGTGTTCCGGGATCATAATCCAAAGAATCAAGGTCAATTCTTTGAAATTGTGTTTGAGAGATTGGAACATCAACATTTTTCGGAATTGGGAGAATTGGAACATCCTCCACATTTTCTGGAATTGGAATAGCAACATTAGTTGTTGGCAATTCCACGTTGACGTCGGAAGAATTTGAAGTTGAACCTTTTCTTTTGAAAAAATCAAGCATTGTAGTTGATTTTTTCATGATCTACAAATAAAATAATAATCATATAAGAATCACCATTATTTTTTAAAATTTGTGTGACAATTGTCTATATTATATGATTTGTTTTTTTCTTTTTATCTTTGGTTTGCCTTTATTTACGTCTTTATGTTTGGTATGCCTTTATTTAAGTCTTTGTGTTGTCTCCATCTTTATGTCTTTGTGTTGTGTTGTCTCCATCTTTTTGTCTTTGTGTTGTGTTGTCTCTATCCCACTAACCCAACGAATCCCCCTACCGACAAATATATTCTGCTTTCACAACTAACAAAAACTTTTCTTTTAACTTTACTTCCCTTTTTTTTTTTTTTTTTTTTTTTTTCTGTCTGTCACTTGTTGTCCGTTGCCCAAGTCCACCTCCATTTGTCCCTATCATGCCCAACCACCAGTCAACAAAGAAAAAAGTTTTTTTCTTTGTTGACTCAACAAACTAATCTACTCTCTCTATCTCTCTTATCTATATAAAGAGAGAGTCACAAGCACAGCAAGTCACAAACACACAAACACAGAGTGACAGCGACACAGAGTCACAAAGCCAAAAAAAAAAAAAAAAAAAAACACCACAGGCACTCACCTCACGCAGCACTCAGCAGATTCATTCAATTCACATTTCACAATCAGTACAAAACACAAACATGAATCACAAGGCACGAGCACAGACTGCACAGTTTCTATGAAATATGAATCTTAGATTCTCAGTCCTCAGATTAGATCACAAGGTTTTGAAATTTGAAGCAAGAGATAAAGTGAAATGTAAATACCTGTGATTGAAGGCTGGAGCAGATCGAGCAAGTGGGTGAGTGCCGGAGTGCATGAACTGTGAAGGGAAGGCTGGTCCGGCTGGAGCAAGTGGGTCTCGCCGGCGTGGCCCGCGTCAGCGTGGGTCTTCGTGCTTCACGGCGTCGCGTGCTTCACGGCGTGGGTCTCGCCGGCGTCAGACGTGGCCGTGTGGTGTGGGTCTCTCTCTTCTCTGATCTCTCTATGACTCTCTCAGTCTCTCGCCTCTCGGTCTCTCCCTGTCACTGACTTAGTGTGTGTGTTTTATTTGTTTCTCACTTTCTCCGTTTGCAAGAGTGTGCTGAGGGCTTTCTTCTTTTTTTTTTTTTTTTTTTTTTTTTTTTTTTTTTTTTTTTTTTTTTTTTTTACACGGGTCATGGGCTGGTGGGTGTAGGGTGGGCTGGCCGGTGATGGGCTGGGGCTGGGTGACTTAGGAGGGGGGCCGGAGCAAAAGAACAGGGGGCCCGAGTAAAATTTTAAGGGGGGGCCCAAGCTCTTAAAAAAAAAATAGCTGCTAAAAAAAAAAAATTTTGGGCCCAGGGGGGGCCCGGGCCCCCTTGGGCCCCTGCCTGGGTCTGTCCCTGGGACCAAGACAATGATTCCCTCGCCATATAAAAATAATAATAAATAAATAAAAATTCTCAATGCAAAACCCATGTGAACAAAGAAAATATTATTCAATCATTCTGATGAAAAAGTTATCAATTAATATCTAAATAAAAGCGAAGAATTTTCAATCCTAAATTAAAAAGGAAAGTGCGTGAACTTGAAAATAATTTTAATGTTTGTTGTGTCATTTACAAATACGTTTGCATTTTTGAATTACTTCAATCCTTAACTGTAATGAAGTGACACATACAAGAGCAACCCATGCATCGTAGTTGTTAACAGAGTGACATATATTTAGAATGAAGCATTCATGTTTATTTTTCAAAAACATCAAAATGAAATGCCACTTACAAAATGAACTCCGGTTTAAAATATAAAACTAGACATCTGCTGATGCCATCAAGGCATCAAACCTCTAAAGTCTTGTCACTAAGAAATGAAGTCCTACTCCTGGTTAAAAATATGCTCTCTCAGTTCCAATACATGCCACAAAATCTGGAAGTTCATTATTCAACAGCGTTACATTCTGAATACTCTTGTTGCTGCAAGTTTAGATTCATCATTCTACCAAGGAGTAAGTCAAGGAATTTAATGAAAACTCTTTTCTTTTTATGATCCTCTAACCTTCTTGTGTTTAGAAAAATTCATTTAGTCACTCATGTTATCATACCTAAATTTGAAGTCTTGAACTCAATTTGAAGTCTTGAACATTATTGTAATATTCCGTCAGCCATTTCGCAATTGAAAATACACAGATCAAGATAGAGGAAATTTCCTGATTCTCTCCCATAACTATCTCTTTAGTATGATGCAACTAGAAATTGATTCCAATCCTCAAAATCTGCACCCTATGTATAGCATTATTTAGCACTTCATCCAATATGGTGGATTTGAAATCACCAAATATATATACAAAAACAATTCACATACCTGTAATTGTGAAACTCGAGGTATCTCTAACAATGATTACACACTTAAAATCTTGCCATGAATGTAATGGCATTATTACATCTGCACATACAAATTCTTAATAAACTCGTTGATGATTGGCCATTCTAGTTAGGAATCCCAAAATCAACATCAAGCATCTTACTGTGATTACAAAGATTCCTCTTTCTCCTGTGGATCCACATCTTGCAGAACAACATCAATGTTGGGCATATGTCCAGCCAATCTCATTTTTAAACCAAATTGTCCCAAAATTTTGTACATCAATCGGTTCATTTTTGTTATCATCAACAATAACACAGTAAGCAGTATTCCTCACCAAAACCCAAATACAACCTGGTTCTTTTATTATTCCTCTGTCACTCATAAATTAGCAGTGGAGAAAGTATTTGATAACAATAGATAGTTTCCAGAGTTATGAGGTTCAATCTCAAAAAGATTCTTGCTTCAATTTTTGCTAATTACATGTTTCCATGTACTCTACATGCACTAAGCAACACTCCCCAAGCACCAGCAGTTGGTTCTATAGGCATTTTTCTTTTGTATAAACTCTTATGCCTCTTCTAGCCAATCAACACGGTTAAGTACAAAAACCATGAAAGAGTAGTGATCCGCATCTGGTTCTGTTGAGCAATTGCTACTCATTGAATCAAAAATCAAGAGGCCTTTGTCAACAGAATTGGGCTTGGCTCGTAAGTCCAACATTTTCTTAAAGAGCAACAAGGCTTCTTCTCCTTTCCCATAATCCCGCGCATGGAGTTTGCAATGATAAGTGTTCCAATTAACAGTACCCTTTGTCGGTATCATATTGAAGACCCATAGTAAAATAGTCACCCCGTTTAGCATATGATAACCAGAGATGTTGTGGTCGCTAAGTCCTTAATAAACAGATTTTTATAGATATAACCATGAATTTCTTTTCCCATCCTCAAGCTTTCTGAACTAGTGCAAACTAGTAAGACACTAGTAATCATTATCTGATTAGGTTTGAAACCCAAATATAGCGTCTTTCCAAGCATCTCCAGCGCCTGTTCAATTTGCCTGTTTTGTACGCACCCACCAATGACAGCACTCCATGAAGCATTATTCAACTCAACACCTTCGTTTCTCATATGATAAAATAAAGCAAGACCCTCCTCACATTCTTTATTTGAAAAGTATGCCATTAGAATTACATTCCACAACACAACATCTTGTTGAGACATGTTATCAAATACCAATTGCACGTGCCTTATGCTTGAACAAGTAGCATACATGCAAACAAGCGCACTGCAAGCTAGTAGAATTGAAGACACAGTGACCACATTGTGTCTCACCCCATTTAACATAATCTTTCAAAATTCTTCCAAACATACTCAGAAGTCCATTTGGTTGGTTAAGCTATTTGGGAGTCTAAAAGTACATTTTTAAAACCCAAAATTACTCTGCTTCAGTACAACAGTAACCCGCGTTGGACGCGGCGCGACGCGGCGACGTGAGAGCAACGCCGCTGCTCGCGCGTCGGTGCCGCGTTTGCCACGTGGTTGATTTTTTTTTTCGCTGACTCGTGCTGGCGCGGCTGCAACGCGGGCCGATTCGCCCAGAACTAGTCGGATTTGCGCCGATTCGGGCCGTATCGGCCGAAACTGCCGAAATGACCGGTTCCGGCCGAAATTCAAAAAAAAAAAAAAAAAAAGGTGCAAAACGCACCGTATGAACTTATATACAAATCCTAAAACCTCAAATACTCACTTCAGCTCTCTGATTCACGTTTTAAGAAGAAAAACACTCTTGCTCTCTCTACAACACCGAACACTCTCTCTCGCCTCTCTGTTCTCTCTGATTCTTCCATGTTTTCAGTTGAATCAGTTCACATATTCTCTCTCACACAGCCACTCAGTTGAATCAGTTCACACATCATGTTTTAGTTATTATCTACTATTGCTCTTAAATTTGGTATATTTTTATATAATGTGAAAAAGTATGCTTAGCAATATATTAAAAATATAAATAAAAATATTTTTAATAATTTTTTAATCGTCGAGTCCCACTGCACCCGCACCCACCTTTTTCAAAAATTGCCGAGTCCCGCACCCGCACCTGCACCCACACCCGAGTCCCGAAACGCACCCGTGCTTCATTGTTTTAAACCAAGATGCCATTTCACAACAGTTTATACGAATATACCCTAGGTAGCCTACAAGAAACACAACAAGACAACAAGGTCCACATAATCAAACCTTTCACCGGCATACCATCAAAATCTGTCTCGCATCTTCAACACACTTACATTTACCCTACATATCAATGAAAGCATTGCCCAACAAAGTATCCCAAATAAAACCCAAAGCGAACAGCATCATCATGAACCTCTTTGGCTTTCATAATGCCACCCAAATTGGCACAAGCCTTAGCAGCCAACAAAGGTATCAATCAGGTCAAATTTCCTGTGCTCGCAAGAAAGTGTAAAGCTTTATAGATTCCTTAGGAAACCATGTTGTGTGTAAGCCGAGATTAAGATGGTCCACATATATAGCTTTGGTTGGGGAATTTTATCGAACATGTGGCGTGCACGTTGCAATCACCAAAATTACGGAACTACTCATTGTGCTTAAGGGTTTTCAGAACAGGGAGGCTACTGGGCAGCTTTGGAGGCATGGGATTTATAATATGGTTTTAAACGGTTAAAACCTTTTTGCTTTCCTTGTATAGAAATTTGAAATTTTTTTATATATTTATTTATAATTGCAAGGAAGCAAGAATTGAGTTTGACAGAAGAAGAACAGAAATCGACAGTCAGGATCATTCCACGTGTTTTTTCCCCAAATTGACTAAATTTTTTGCGGTTCTAGCTTTTAAAACCATCGACTAAAAGGGTAGAACATTTTCATAATAAAGTTGAGGTGACAAATTATTAAAATTTCTTTTCTTTAAAAAAAATACAAATTAAACTTTTTAAAGTTAATTAACTATCATTTTGTTTTTATAAGTTTAAATTTTTTTATATTAATTTGGACCTGTGTAAGTTTATATTTATTGTCACCGTTAATCTTTCCTCTATCCCTTTTAAAGAGTTGTCATTAAAGTGACAATACAGGACCAATAAGACAAAAATAAAACTTACAGGACCGAAATGACAATTGCCCAAACTTAAATGGTGAGATTTATATTTTTTTAAAAAAATAGCTTTTTTAGTATTAAAAAACATATTTTTAATAGTCAACAAAAGTTATGGATGGAATGATTAACGATGACAAATGTGAATTTATGTGACCAAAATGACAAAAATAAAATTTATACAACCAAAATTAAAATTGGCCAAATTTAAAGTATATAATTTTGTATTTTTTCCATAAAATAAATACAGAATATTGCACTTTTTTTAGCTAATTAAACAAACTCTAAATTAAAACAACTTTTAGACATTTTCACTTTCAACAAATATGATTTTAGTGGTATTCTTGTGATAAAGTCATAAAAGTGAAGTCAGGCTTTGTGGTAAAATAATAATAATAATAATAATAATAATAATAGGCCAACGGCTCTTTCTGGCTGAACAGAACTCATTGAAGTCTTTCACAGAGTTGCTCTCATCTCTCTTGCTCTCTCATTTCTCTCAAACTAGTCCGAGGCTCTTCTCTTTCGATTTGTCGTCTCTCTTTTTCCAGCCATTCCACCATGATCAAGACTCATGTGTAAGTGAGAAAAGTTTTTTTATTTTTCAAAAATAAAAACCAAGAGCCAAATGGGTACCGTTGTTTTTTGTTCTCAAAATATGTATTTAAACTAGGTATCAAACAAAGGCACAAGTGAAAATGAGGTTTTTATCCAAAATTTAGATTCAGGAAATGGGTCCACGTTTTCATAATTGAAAACAAAATAAAATATTTTAGGGAACTAAGTATACGTTTGGATACCGCTTATTTTGCTGAAAACTGAAACTGAAAAAAAAAAAATTACTGTTGCTACAGTGTTTGTCACTGTTTATTGGCCTAAAATCACTGTTCATGGTCAATGAACAGTGACAAACACGCTGAGTTAAAAAATTTTTCCACAAACACAAACTCTCCGAATGCTATCCAAAAGAGCTCTAAACACATACCCAAATCTCCAAGATTTAAAAAGTAAAATTTATTTTAGTTTAATTTTATCCATTTAGAAGCGTAGGGCCAAAGGCTTTTTTTTTTTTGGGGGGGGGGGGGGGGGGGGAATATTAATTAATAGATCCTCTATCACAATATTCCAACCATTTTTGTTAAGCAATTTAATAATTACAACAAAAATGAGAAGATACACTTATGTTTTCTTTTTTAGATAAAAAAGAAAAAGAAAAATACACATATGTATTAAAAAAAGAAAAAAAAAAGTAGATATTTTCTAACTAAATTTTAATAATTTTATGGCAAATTTGTGGGATATGGGTTTGACCCATTGGATTAATGGGTCAAAATCGTATCCCACAAGTTTTTTTTTTCATAGGTGAGATACGTAGTTGACCTCTTTTCCCATGAGAAAAAAATCTCACTACTTAATTAATATATTTTCTTTTATCTTTTCTTTTTTTGTCTTTTAGAGTTTATGCAAATTGACCGTTTGAATTTAATTTTACGAAATCTACGAGCAATGCGAGTAACAAAAGTAAGAAATCTTTCCAAAAAAAAAAGTTAGGCATTGAGCACATTTCTAGCCATTTGTAATATGTAGTCACTTATGCTTTCAAAGTACAAACTACCAGTTTTCTCAAAAAAAAAAAATTAAAAATAAAATAAAATAAAATACAAACTAAAATATATCAGAATGTGATATGCATTGGGCATAACTTTTTGTCCCTCAAATTGGAATTTATCTTAGGGAACCAACCTAAATATATGAGAAAAAAATTAAAATGAAAAAAAAAAAACTTATTGAGAGACAACCTAAATATATGAGAAAAAAGTAAAAAAAAAAAAACTTATATGATATTCTGGTGTATACATATATTTAACGTCTATCACATTATTTAACATATAGAACGATTTATGAGAAGTTGGCTTTTACATAAATATATTTTTTTCCTTTCTCTTTTTTTTTTTTTTTTTTTTTTTTTTTTTTTTTGAGGGGAAGATTTTTGTCCTCATCCAACCAATTTGTAAGTTATAAATGACATTTTAAATCATATTGATTAAAACTAAT
The DNA here is from genome assembly GCA_033629205.1 of Lithocarpus polystachyus. NCBI lineage: Eukaryota > Viridiplantae > Streptophyta > Magnoliopsida > Fagales > Fagaceae > Lithocarpus > Lithocarpus polystachyus. The sequence continues at coordinate 78,176,771 of CM066165.1, forward strand.
ATTCTTTAAACGTTATAGATCAATCTAAAATATATTTTAGATTAGTATATTTTAGTTAAATAATAGTTTCAGAATTATAAAACATATGTCAAAGGCCTTGTAGTTGAATTGGCACCTCTCCATACACAAAGTGCTAGGGGGTTTAGGGGGGAAAGGGTTCGAGCTGCGGGGTTAGCAGCATGTTATAATTATTTCTCAAAAAAAAAAAAAAAATATATATATATATATATATAAAACATATAAAAGACAACGTATGAAAAATACAGCAATAATAAAAACAAAACAAATATATTATTTTTCAAGGATGAAAAATTGAAAACCCACAATATGAATCTCTTACTCCTAATATTGAAATCAGCGTTTGTCCTTTTTTTCTTAAAGTGAAAAATTAAAATTATAACATCCATATCTCTAATTCTCCAAATGCAAAATAAAATAAAAGTTTTGCATTTACAAAATAAAAGAAGGTTTTTACTAAAGATACTTAATTATCTATTTAGAGAAACATACACACACATATATATGTAAATGTGTATGGTAATTATGATTAATCATTTATGGTAAACCATACATTACTCATTAAACCAAAGCATAATGAGCTAAACATGTTATAAGATTAGCTATGTATGGTAATGAGTTATGCATGATAAAAGATAATTTTTGAATTTTTTTTAATGGGAAAAGCTAGAACAGATAAATTATCGAACTTGAAATGAATTTAGAGAGAGAGAGAGAGAGAGAGAGAGAGAGAGAGAGATCAAAAATGTTTTCATCTTAAAAAAATAATTAAAATACTTATAAAGGTTAGAAAAGATTGATTCCGATCCTCTAGATTTGGGTACTCTACCAAATAGATTTCTTTAAATCTTAACCATCTTTAATAATTTAATGGTCTAAATTTTGCCATGTCAGCATTCCACTATCAATAATCTTAATTGTTTTGTTTGCAACATTATTTCATTCTTTTAAAAGGATTGTTAGTGGAATGCTGATATGGCAGAATCTAAACTTTTAAATCATAAAAGAGTGGTTAGGATTTAAGGAAATTTATTAGTAGAGTACTCTAGGAAATCTAGAGAATCTTAGTTCTAAAAAGATAAACTATATTTTCTTCTTAAAAAATGATTAAATTCAACATAATCGTAGATTTAATTAAGAGAACCGTATATTAAACAATACAATATAACCATTATTTTTTAAAATTATAAAATTCTCTACAAGATATACTTAAATGTAATTAGATAATCTACTTTTACTGTTTGGACTTTTACATAACAAAAGACACACTTGAGACTAGTTGCCTTCAACTCAAAACGTGACCTTTAAAAAAAACCAAAAAAAAAAAAAAAAAAAAGATGTGTATAGTTTATGGAGTAAATTCGCCAATAAAAAATTTCAGGAGGTGCTTTGCCCAGTGGTTGAGAGTTTAGGGGGTGAATGAGCATTTTTCCCTATTATATATAACAAATTTTAAGCATTAGAGTTGAAGGCTAATATGGTTATGTTTAGCCATACACATATGGTAATGTTTGTCACCAACTTTTTTGGAAATCATGTGAATCAAGAAGGCTGATCCCTATTTGATGCATGTTGTTACTCTTCCACCCACAGCTCTATATCTTATTAGGTAGTACAGTATACTCAAGATCTAGGGAACTGTCCCCAGACCTGAAGAATAGGGTTGTAAATTAATTAGAATTAATTAGAAATAAAAAATGGGCCTGGGTTCTAAAATTTGGACATTACTTTTCTAAATATAGGAATCTCACTAGGCTAGAAAATAAAGAAAGATGACGAGTTTGCATTCCCTAGATCTGGTAGAAGATGCACAACTTAATTTTAATAAGAGTCTACTGTACAAAATACAATAGGACTCTTTCAACCTAAGTCTTTATAAATTGATTTAGGTCTAGTTTTTTTTTTTCATATATAAATTCTTGTCTTTCTTTTCCTAAAAAAAAGAAAAAAAAAAGAAAAGCATACAACTCTTTCATGGCAGTTTTAAGAATAACTTTTTTTTCTCTCTTGTAGTTTGTTTTGCTGCATTCAATTTGACATTTGATTTAAGTATGTTTTTCTTTCAATTAAATATTTTTTTGTATGTTTTTCCTTTTGATTATATTGATGGTTATATATATATATATATATATATTGAAAATAGGTTTTTTTTTTTTTTGTTTTTTGTTTTTTGGTCTTGGTTTTGAAATTTTTTTTTGTTATGTTGATGGTTAGTATATAATGAATCTGTTTTTATTTTTCTCCATTGCTATCGTAATGGAGACAAATAAAAATAGCAACCCCCTTTTCTTCCAAAGTCTTAGTATCGTAAGAAAACCAAATGTTGTGCCAATAAACATAGCAAATCTAAAAACAAGTGAAAATGCACTTATTGCTCCAAAATTAAAAAAAATTAAATTGTAGTAATAATTAAAGAATTGGATTCTCGATTTGAATTTTATAGTTTTGAATAATTGTATTTTATATTATATGGAACAAATTTTAAGCATTAGAGTTGAGAAAATTACTTTGGAGTTAGATGATATATTTATGTTTAAACATAAACGTAAACATATTCCCTCTGCTGAATTTAAAATATTTGGGTTTAGTAGTTTATATAACCATATTCCATCTTCTCTACTAATTCCCTTTTTCTCTTCCATCTTTTTCTCTAATTGCAGATTACTAATTTCCTACCCATTGGGTCTTCCACAATAAAATAAAATAAAATCTCTCAATCAAGGTTTAAGGTTTGGCTACCTGTTACTCTAATTTCCCATTTATTTTGCTCAATTTATTTAGTTCTGTTTTCTTTGATTATTGTATTGGTTAGATTTTCGTTTTGTTTAACAGAATTTTGTTAGGTTTTCACTTTTTTTACATTTTTGAATAATTGTGTTTTATATTATATATAAAAAATATTAAGCATTAGAGTTGAGAAAAAAATATTTTAAAGTTAGATGATATGGTTATGACAAAAAAATAATATCGAAGGGGTCAATAAATAAATTTATTTAGCATAGAAGAACAAAATAACAAAACAAACAAAAATAAAACTTAAATAATGTATTTTAGAATGGCAGAATCCATAACCCTTATTAATGCAAGTTGAACATGACTAAGAGATTGGACCAGTTGTCAATATGTACTAGGCAAATGAAATACTAGTAGGTACTAGTATTTTAGAATTTATTGTGGATGGGAGTGTCTCTAGTCCTATGGAATGACTTAATCTGTAAATTTATTCAAAAGTTTTAATAAAATTCTGCAACCCCATGGGACACAACTTTTCATTCCACTCATTTCCTTTGTCATGACACAATGAAAATAAAGAAAGTTGACGTTGACAAGAGTCTACTATGCTAGGAATGGGCGCTCAGATGGTAGAAGATTCACAACTTAATTATAATAAGAGTCTACAATACAAAATACATTACTATAGTTTTTCTTTTCTTTTCTATAAATTCCAGTCTTTCTTTTCCTAAAAAGAAAAGAAAAGCATACAACTATCTCATGACAGTTTTAAGAATAACACTTTTCTCTCTTGTAGTTTGTTTTGCTACATGCAATTTGACATTTGATTTCAGTATGTTTTTCTTTCAATTAATTATTTGTTTGTGTGTTTTTCCTTTTAATTATATTGATGGTTATATATATATATAATTTTTTTTTTCCTTTTGGTCTTGATTTTGAAAATTTTTTTTTTTTGGTTATGTTGATGGTTAGTATAGAATGAATCTGTTCTTATTTGTCTCCATTACTATCATAATGGAGACAAATAAAAATAGCAAGAACCTTTTCTTCCAAAGTCTTAGTATTGCAAGAAAACCAAACATTATGACAATAAACATAGCAAATATTAAAACAAGTGAAAATGCACTTTTTGCTCCAAAACTAAAGAATTAATTTGCAGTGATAATTAAGAATTGGATTCTCGATTAGAATTTTATAGTTTTGAATAATTGTGTTTTATATTATATATAACAAATTTTAAGCATTAGAGTTGAGAAAAAATATTTTGAAATTAGATGATATGTTTATGTTTAAACATAAATTGATACATGTTGTTACTTCTCCACCAACAACTCTATATCTTGTTGGGTAGTACTCTATGCTCAAGATCCTGGGAACTGTCTCCAGACCTAGAGAATAGAGTACCATGTATATGGCAACAAGAATCATAGTAAGGAACTCATATTTATTTGGACAACCCATATCGTAATATACATGGCCTCCTTCCACATAAAAGTGGCTTGCATTTTTAGAATTGGCTATGCAAGGGCTCGAAATATGATATTGACAAACAATGATATCGAAAGGGTCAATAAATAAATTTATTTAGCATAGTAGACAAAAATGAAACTTACATAATGTATTTAAGAATGACAGAATCCGCAACCCTTATCCATACAAGTTGAGCATAACCAAGAGATTGGACTAGTTGCCGATATGTATAAGGCACATGAAATACTAGTAGATACCAGTTTGGATTTTGGTTCTATTTTGGGGTTCAATTTTTCGGGCACAAAAAGGAATCCATAAAGTACCATTGTAATCATAATTCAGACAAATGACAGCTAACATATTTGTGAAATTGATCAAAGAAAACAAATATATCTAACTTGTTTCGCATTGGAAAGAACCATGTAAAGTTGGTGAAGTCATCAACAAAGATTGCATAGTATCGAAATTTTTCTCTAGATGTGATTGGGGCTGATCCCCACAAATTGCAATGAATCTTAAAAAAAGGGATACTTATATTATTAGTGCTAGGAAAATATGGTGATCTGCATGACTTTACCACTTGACAACTTGACAAACTTCAAAAAATTTTAGAATGAGAATCAAAAGAGATATATTTTTGAGAGTGCAAATGTTCTAGGATCTGATGATGTGGATGACCTAAAAGTTGATATCAGTAATCTTTATTGATTTGTCGAAATTGATTTGAGAAAAAGGTTGTTGGATCTCCATTAAATGCATCACCTATTGGTCCTTCATCAAAAATATATAGGCCCTTCCGTTTCCTTCCTCTCGCCAGATGCCACTATCCAATCTGTGATCATGTCCTTAATCACAAAACCAGGGCCATCAAACTCAAAAATGAGAGGGCAATTAGTGGTTAACTTGCTAATAGAAAGAAGGTCTTTTATAATATTGGGAACTAATAAGTCATCATTGAGTTTGATAGAAGAATCACCCGTGCCAACTGTTGCTTGACCAATATGTGTAATTGGCAAAGTTTCACCATTTCCTACCATTACACCATTAGTGCCATGATAACGAGTCAAGGAATGAAGATTACCTGGATAACCAATCATATGGTCTGTTGCTATATTGTTTGGGTGCTTAGCATGATCTTGTGGGTCAACAATTGTCAAGGCTTCAAATGATTGTGGTATATTATCTGTAGTGAATGGATGATTAAAACGGGTAAAAAATTTATGGTAGCATGATTCCATTTGTTGCAAATTTGACAAATGATGACCTCATCTTTATTGACATTTTTGTGAGAGGAAGAATAAGTCTTTGCACGCTGACTTCATGATGAAGGGTTGGATGCGTTGGTTCTAGATTGATTTTCTTGGAAAAACCAAGACCACTGGAATTGAATGATGTTTGATTTCCTTGATTCTTCTTAGGCTTGTTGATCTTCTGACCATAGAACACCATTGGAGGATTTGATTGAGTGTCAAGTTACATAGCCTTCGAGAAGTGTGACTACCTCAGAATATGGTGGAACTGGAGGTCTAAGCATAGTGGCAGTAAAGGCCTCATATTCCTTGCCAAGACCATTAAAAAGCCACCATGACTTCTTATGGTCTGGTATTGGCTTGCCTATGGCTACAAGCTCTTCACAAGTAGTTTTGAATCTTCTCAGATACATACTCAAGTTATCAATTCGTCGAGTGATGGAGTGAGTTGTCGCTTGTGTGCAAGACTTTGATATATAGAGACCCAAGCAAAAGCATGTACCAATGCATCTAGACCTCAACTATACTATTGAGGCCTACAACAATGCCAAGGACTTCTTCAGAGAGTGTGGTTGTAAGCCATCCTTTTACTAGGCGATCAGACCTATACCCCTTCACAAATAAAGGGTTTTGTTGAGACTCAAACTCATCAATAGGGATGAGTTGAGGGGGGGGGGGGGTTGGCTTCACCATTAATGATTCCTTGAAGATCATGACTCTCATGAATGTTGAGCATTTATGTTTTCCAAATGGGGAAATTTGTGGATGATAGACGGATTGACACAAAATTAGCAACATTTTGGGTTACTGGGTAAGGAATATTCATCGATTTGGATAGAGACAAGAGGAGAACTAGAAGAGTTGGACATGCTCTGAGAGGAGTTTGAAGAGTTTGACATATTGTGTGACAAAAAAAAAAAAGAAACTCTTATCTCCTCGTTGGCTCTTTTACCATAATGACTTTTTGAGAAATTCTATCTCACTTGCTAAGATAGAGGGAAGAATTGTATTTCTTATATATACAAAGTAACCGGAATTATTGTTAAAGACAAAGAGGAAACATCGGAGATAATCATAACCTGTTGCGTCAGATCCTGATGATAGCTCTTTATCATCAGACTAAGACACCAATCAGTTTTTAGTGTAGGTGGGAATTTGAAAGCTCGGATTTATGTGAAAACACAAGAGCTTGTTTAGACCCCCAAATTAAAATTATGGCTAGATTGCCTTTACTCTATCTTAGATTAAGTGCGGAACAATAGTAAATAAGTGCAATAAATCGATACTACTCTAGTGCATAAACATGAACAACAAACAATAAATGTAAAGCACAAGAGTAAGGGAAGAGAAATGCAAACGCAAGATAATAGCAAGACGTGTTATCAAAGAGGAAACCGAAGAACTTGGTAAAAAACCTCTCTGCAACCCTCAAAGTCAAAATTGATCCACTAGAGAATAAAGTTGGAGTACACGAATAACAAAAGACCCTCCAAGCCTAGTTTATCCAATGTACTTGAGCCCTCTAAGCTCTTACTACCAACGGACTTCTTGAAGTCATGTCTTCTTTTTTGGATCCCGCAATACGCCCAATTGCATCTGCCAAGCCTCACCGGCTTCTTTTGGCAAATCCCCAAAGCTTCCTAAGCTCCAAAACACTCTCTACACTCTGAAAATGTGTGAGTTGTTTATAGGTACAAATCTCCTTTCAAGATATGACAATGGGAGAGGAAAGGAGAAGAGGCTAGAATGATTTCTCACTAAAGATGAGTAGCTCTCTCTCTAAAAAATGGGTGTGTGTGTTGTAGAAAACCTATCTAGGGTTTTTCTCTCTAAATGGCCCCTCGTATTTTTGTGGGTAATGAGGGTATATATAGTATGAGTGAAGGGTAAGAAAGTCACACTTAAAAATCCTCCAGGCAAAATGTTTCGCGAGTATTTCGCTGGAAGGCCTTACCAGCGAGACACTCACTAAAACGACCGCCTGGCATGGCTCTTCAGCTTCTAGCATGTGCTTCTCACGTGCCCTTTTCGTAGGATACTTTTCTCGCGAGTTAGTCACGAAATTGCATTGATTCTTCATTTCATGCCCAATTCTTCACCGACATAGTACTAAACCCAATACAATAAAATCCCACAAAATACAAGGATCAAAATTAAAGCAAATACAACACTTTTTGTAATGGAATAAAGCCAACATAAAACATAGTTGTAAATCACAACTTTATAGAATTGAACTCTAAATCTCTTATTCAACCATCAGAGTCTTTACCAGTTAAGTTAACTGGAACCCACAACTAGTTGTGAACTTGATTATGTTATGCAAGGGTAAGAATATGATACACTTTGGGCATAACTTTTGTCCCTCAGACTTAGAATTTTTCTTAGGGAGCCAACCTGTAAATATATGAGAAAAAAATTAAAATGGTAAAAAATAACTCATCTGATATACGTCTATCACATTATTTATCATATATAACGAAAATATTTATGCTTTGGTTTAATGACTGTATGGCATGTGTGATGAGACTGTGAGAGTAGTAAGAAAAAAAAATTATGCATTAATCATTTATTTAAACTTACCTATTTTAAAAAAAACATAACTTAAACATGTTTGGATAAAATGAGCTATGCATGGTAAAAGATAATGTTCAGTCTTTTTTAATGGGAAAAGTTAGAAAAGGATAAATTATCCAACTTGAAATGAGAGAGAGAGAGAGAGAGAGAGAGAGAGAGAGAGAGAGAGAGCGAGCGAGCGAGTTTTTAATGATAATACTACAGTCACAACCTATTTTACAACATATTTAGAAACTGTTGATGTGGTCAACTTTATATTGGTTTTCACGTAGGCCCACCATTAACATCAGTTTTTCATTTACTAATAAATACTCACTACATCAATTGTTTGTAAAAAAAAAAAAAAAATCGTAAATAAAGTTTGTATCTCTAGCATTACTCTTTTTTAAATTATGAGTAATACTAAACTACAAATCTACCATACGTACATGTATTTCATCATGAAATAAAATCAAATACATGATTGAATCAAATAGTACGCATAAAGAATGTTATCGTTTTAAAAAATAATTTTTTCTGAAAAGATAAAAAATAATTAAATTCAACATAATCATAGATTTAATTAAGAAACCTTACATTAAACAATACAATATAAATTTATTAGTTTTTTAAAATAATTATTAAATTCTCTACATCATATATTTGAATTTAATTAGATAAGTAACTTTTACCATTTGGAATTTTACTAAGAAAAAAACACATTTGAGACTAGTTTTGCCTTAGAATCAAAACATGACCTTAAAAAAAAAAAAGTAATGCTAATAAAAAGATTGCCTTATTTATTAGGGAACCCAAAAAAAAAAAAAAAAAAAAAAAAGGAAAGAAAAGAAAGTGGCTTCATGCCTTATTTATTAGGATTTTCGAATTAATACCAATGGTCGGAAGGCAACTTTAATTGAGTACTCTTCTTATACTTTTCTCTTTCTCTCCCAAAATTCAAACCCTAATTTCTTGTGTTTCTCATCGGCGATTTGAGATTGTTTCTCAGCGTCTCGATTTTCAAAATCTCTTAGGTTTGCTATTGCTGTTAGTAGGGGTGGTGCCACCTTATAGCTAGGATGGTCTCAGGATCACCCTCACCTAAAAAAATAAAAAAATAAAAAAATTATACATAATAATTTAAAATTTTGTATTTATCTAGCTTTAAAAAAAATTTTGGGAACACCTTGAAATTTTTTTATGCTAATAAAATTAAATTTTGGTCCATAATTTGAGCAACTTAACAATATATTAGGGTCTTTCAAGCAAAAAGAACCACATGCTTTTATATTCTTTTAAGCCTATACTACGACTTTACTTTTAGTTTTTGCTTTACCTAATACACTGTCATTATACAACTACTTTTCCTCAAAAATATTATAATATATATTATACAACTAATTGGTTAAAGTCACGTAAATTTAGCTTTTTTCATTGTACAACTACTTTTTTTTTCCTGATAATTTTGATTAGAAAAAATTAGTACTTTTAGTTAATTAAGTGAATAAACTTAAAAAGTTACTTAATTTTTATATAACATCAATTAATTCATTATATATATATATAAAATAAACTTTTTATTTTTATGATTATAATTAAACATGTGATTGTCCATTTTAAGGAAATTTGATTAAATTTACACGAAAAAGTGTCACTAAATATTATGTTTTTTACATTTTGCTATCATATTATTAGTAATAAACTTATTATATTTTATTTATATAATTTAAAATTTTATTAATTATATTATTTATGACATCACCGATTTGACTATAGGTCGGATCTCGGTCCGACTAAAAAACTAGTAACCAGTCCCTTTTTTCGATTCTTTCACCGTACTAGTTTATAAAACCATGGAAAAAAAACCCAAAAAAAAAACTTGAAAAAAAAAGTATAATAAAACCACTAACAAGGCCTAAACCAAATGCCAATAGAAAAACCCAGTACAAAATCAATCTCATCTCAAACTGTGACTATCACTACTCTAACACCAATATGATTACGTTTTTAATTCAACAAATATTAAAAAAAAAAAATTCGTCATTGCCCCAATGCCTTGCGGAAACAATTTAAACTAAAACTAAATCAAACCTAAAGGCTAAAAAGAAATAAGAAACTCACTTACTCTCCCCAGCCATCGCCGTCCATTCCTGTTCAACAACACTAACAACAACTATAACTAAACTTCACAAATTTTATATTGTAAAACTTTATATATTTGCGTGTTTTTTTATTGTTGTTGTTGTTGTCAATATATAAAATTTTCTTTTTATTAGATTGTGTAATTTATACTTCTAAAGGTGTACCTGGAAAAAATTCTTAGAGCCGCAACTGGTAGTTAGATTTAGAATTTCTTGACCTATGATCATACCTTTAGACAATGTTACGAAAGTAATTTTCTTTCACGTTCGTTAATTTTCTTTTGTAAAGATTTTGCAGAACAGGGAATTTTCTTGATTTTTTAGTAGGGTTTCTGATATGGCAGAATAGAGAATTTAAAATCCTTCATGGGTTTTTTGATTCGGAATTGGATTTTCTTCAATGGAAGAAAGAGAGTGGTTTTCGTTTTTGGCTGCTTCGCTTTGTGGAACTCTTTATCCATTGGTTTCCTATTCATATTATTTGTGGGTGTTTATAGTATGGAGATTAAAATTGAAAGAAGAGGGCCACAGGGAAAAGAAAGTTTTGTTTTTGATCGATTAAGAGCAGGACGAGGAGGACATTTAAACAACAGCAGCAACAAGATATGCAAATTTTGGCTCAGTGGTAGATGCCTTAAAAACCCATGTAGGTTTGCCCATTCAAAAACACCTGATGTGGCCACCATTCACCATCCCAGGAAGACTCCTTACTACCCTCACTCCAGCAACGCTTTAGTTTCGAAAACTTGGCGAAGGCTCCTAGGAATTCACAAAATGTTCAGGAGAAGGTTGTTAACCACAAGTGTTCCCAAAATGTTCCTGGGAAGTCTAAATCAGACTTGGAAGATATTAAAAAGAAGTCACCAGAAATCGTTTCTGAGAGTTCTTCAAAATGTTCTGTTGTTGAAAATGATTCTAATGTGGAGAATGTGGTTAAAGAGAAGTCACTGGATTTTGGTGTAAATTTTTTTAATTTGGAATCTGATTTAATAATGAGACCTGAACTTAGTTTATGCCAAAGTTACACTTGGCCTAGGCTAGCCTAATTAGTTGTTTCATCATTTGAATACTAATATAGCCCATTCATGATATCTAGATTATAGAAATTTGATTTGTTCCTGAATAAGAACAAGGAGCATTATATGCTTCACTGCTATTTTTACAATGGGATTCATAAAAGACAATTGATAGAAGTCCAAAAGATATTGTTGGTTTATAGAAATTATATCCTAAATAGAGCAAGTTGTTTTTGAAAAACCATATTTATGAATTTTTTGATAACAGGCAGTCAATGGAATTGCACTTCCTCTAAGATGCAACAAGCTTTGTTCAGGTAGCAGTGACGGAACAATTCAGCTTTGGGACTGCCATACTGGACCACTGGTCAATGTGCTAGTGTGATTAACCTTGGTGGCGAAGTTGGATCTGTTTGTAGTGAAGGCCCATGGCTCTTTGCTGGCATGCCAAATGCTGTGAAGGTGAGCTTAAAACTGAGTAATGTTTTGTTCCAATTTTTTTGTTGCCACATTGAATTTTTTTTTGGGTTTGGTCATTTCATGATGTGACCTCGATTTGGCATGTTGATGATGCTATAGGTGTAGAATACTGAATCGGGTGCTGAATACAGTCTCAATGGACCTGTTGGGCAAGTCAATGCATTGGAATCTATTAAAAATTTGCTTTTTGCTGGGGTAGAGGTAAGCCAATTTACTAATAGTTTAGAATTCTTGTGTTCTCTTACTAGCTTTTATTCTTTCTAGTGGATTAAATTTGGGCGATGTTGAGTTCAGGGTTTTGTTCCTTTCAGATTTTTTTTACTTGTTTGAGTAAGAACTTATTTGTTGTTATTCAATGTACTATGAAATTGTGAGGTGCCATCCCAGGCAGACGCTTAAGGTTGGTGTAGTGGTTATTATGCTAGTCTCGCACGCTAGAGGTTCCCGGTTTGAACTGGGTCTACGACAATACTGTTAAAGCCATTTGCTTTTACTTATCAAAAGAAAAAAAAAAAATCCATATTGATGCTCAGGGTCTTGCTAGATTTTGGTATTTAGTGTATCATGTGGGTTATGTGCTGTAATTAAATCCATTCACTTTTCAGCATTGTTTTATCCTACTTGCTTTTTACACCATTGCTCCATACATAATTTATGATGATGCCGAAAATTGTCAGTAAGTCACACGGTCCTTACGTGCTCTCGATGGAGAACCTGTACAACACAAAAGCTGAAGACCTTAAGAAGAGTGCCGGTGTGGTACCGGCCAAATACCTTCCGACAGTCAAGTTAGAGAAATCTTTTGTTTACAACTCTAGAGTGCTAGAACTGGAGTGAATTATGTGTACCTTGATCTATGAGGGCTTGGGGGTATTTGTAGTAGTGTAGAGTTGACATCCGTGGCGTGTTTGAGAAGATGTTTCCTTGTAGGAGAGAGACTCTTTTTCGGGTTTAGCGTGGAGTGCAAGATACCTTCTTATGCATAAGCGTGCAAGGCAAGATATCTTTTTATGCCTAAGCGTGTAAGGCAAGATATCTTCTCATGCATAAGCGTGGAGGACAAGTCACGTTAACCCCGTTAGCTTCACTCCTTCAGCATTACTTCCCATATAGCTTCAACTCGTCAGTTTCCTATCATCTATGGGCTCGTCTTGTCAACTCGAAGCTGTAGACTTCCAACTACTCCAGAGGTCATACGTAAAGCCGACATAGCTTTAACTCGTCAGCTTCCTATCATCCATGGGCTCATCTTGTCAACCTAAAGCTGTAGACTTCTAACTACTCCAGAGGTCATATGTAAAGCCGGCGGGTTGGTCTGGGGTATCACTTTATGCCTTTCCATTAACGAGTAGCCATGATATTTCTTTATACACGCATGCGTGGAGACCAAGCAAGGCCACGTCAGATTCGTCAGAAATTCATATATCCCCTTCTGCTTATTGCCATCAGCTTATCCTCTTCAGCTTACTGTCTTCAGCTTATTGTCTTCAGCTTGCTATGCCCAAGATGGAGTCGTAGACTTTACAACAAGGTTGTCTCTCGTGTGAAGCTGACGACTTTATTTACGACCGTCACCTTTTATTTCGTCATGGGTTAATTACAAAATTATCCTTATCAATTTATATTCTTATTAAAGTTGGTCTGAAATTAATTTATTATTACTTACGACTGCAGGATGGTGTTATTTTGGCATGGAAAGGCACTTGCGAAAGTAATCTTACATTTCAACTTGCTACAACCCTTAGAGTATCCATAGCAGTGGAGCTAAAAATTTAGTGATTTGGCACCACAAAAAATTACTTTATTTATTTTACCTACATACATGTTGCAGCAGTGTATCTATTTTAGCTTTCAACACAATAAAATAATATAAACATCATAATAAAATTATATATCCACTACAATAAAATAATATATCCCACTACCCAAAAAGCATCCACAGCATCAACCACAACCACCTCTACCATCAGCCACAGCCATAACCACCCCCATCACCACCACCAGTCCACAATAGGAAAAAAAAAAAAAAAAAAAAAACCACCAACCCAAATCTTTTTCCTCAACCCAGACCAAACAAAATCATTAATCACAAACAAAATAAAAAATCAACAATCATAGAGCTGGGCTTCGGTGAGGAGGACAGTGTCGGCATGGGTTAGATCGACGGAAGAGAAGTGGGTCTGATTGGTGGCTTGGGACGGCTGATGGGTCGGTGACGTCGAGCTTCGGTGGCGGTGACGTTGAGGATGAGTCGGGCCGGCAGCAATGAAAGAGTGAGCTTGAGAGAGTGACGTTGAGAGAGTGAGCTTGAGGAGAAAGTTTTGAGAGAGAGCTTCAGATAGATGAGAGTGACTGAAGAGAGAGGTACGGTGTGAGAACAAAAGAATTATTTTAATCCCAAGCTGAATAAAAAATTATTATTTTTTTAGCTCCAGGCTACAGTGCACAGCCATAGGTAACTGTGCACTGTAGCAATGAAGCTAAAAAATATAGATATAGTTCCACTGCCGCACGGGTGTTTTCTGTGTTTTAGTGGAGCTAAAATAGGTATATAGCTATTTAGCTCTACTGCTGCAAGTGCTCTTAAAGGCCACACACATGGTATAACATCTTTAGTTGTTGGAGGCAACAGTCTGTACTTAGGTCCCAAGGGCCATACAATAAGGGTTAGTTTTTTCTCTTGAAGATTTTTTTTTCCCTGTTGTTCTATCTTTTATGTTATGAGTAGTTAGTATTTGAAGGACTGTGAGTGGATGGTATCTCATTTAGACATTGTGCTGACCTTTTGTTTTAGCGATTCTGTATTGTTCTTGATTGATTTTTCCCCTTTTCAAATCTTGCATAAAACTAATATGATGTACTTACCTCATGTATTTTGATTAAGTTACTTAAATTGATTAATTGAGTTCCACTCTATAAAACTTAGCAATATATATATATATATATATATCTAATTTGATACTGATATGATTTTAATTGATTAAATATCCCTCTTTTTTTTAGTTTTAGTTGCCGTTTTCTTTATATTGGCGCAAGGATCATATATTTTGTTTTTAGATATGTCAGGGGAAAGAAAAAAAAAAAAAAAGAATTAATTTCTGTTCTTATTTTTTGTTTCAGGTTTGGGATCATGAAAATTGGCAGTGTATTACGACACTGAATGGGCATGATGATGTTGTGAAGTCTCTCATGTGCTGGGATAAGTATTTGTTCTCTGGTTCATTGGATTGCACGATAAAAGTTTGGGCTTCTACTGAGGATGGCTGCTTGGAAGTAATCTATACTCACAGTGAAGAACAAGTAAGCTATTGAACCACAATTAGTTTCATTTACTTTCTTATTTGCTTCCCCCCTTAAATAATTGAGGTGTGCTACAGTCATTGAGCACTGTCATTAATTGGCCTGGTAATGGCAAAATTGTATTGTTACGTCAGAAACTCAATAGGTGTAGTATTTTGTTGCAATGCCATGTTGTAGCCTTTGTTTTTAAAAAGTGTCAAATAATTATATGGCATGATTTTTCATGTTACAGAGTATCCTTGCACTTTCTGGGATGACTGATCCAGATGTTAAACCAAACTTGTATTGCTCTTGTTCTGATAAATCTGTTCACCTCTATGAACTGCCAACGTGAGCACAATTCTCCCTTTGTCAAAAATATTTCTTCATTTCCGTCTTGGATTGGATTTGACTAATATTAGTGATTTTTGTTTTAGATTCACTGACAGGGGCAGATTATTTGCAAGACAAGAAGTCCAAACTCTTCAAATAGGTCCCGAGGGCCTCTTTTTTACTGGGGATCAGACTGATTTGCTACCAGTGTATACATGGCTAGCAGAATAATGGTTGAGACATGCCTAAGACTAAGACTAGTAAAGCAGGGCTGTTATTAGTTTTGGCAAACAATGTACAATATTTTGAGTACATTTTCCAATGTACAGTATTTTGAGTTTAGATATTCTTGTTATTATGAACATTGAGGATAAAACAATGTAATGTTGTTACTACATAATGAAAATAAATATAGCTACATACCCTAAGTTATAGACATTGGTTTACTGTTTTTCTCTACTGCCCCTACGGGTAAACAAAGTTACAAAATATAGTGGGATTGGATGATAGTCATATCTCCTTCTCCTTGATTTATTAGATGTTTTTGAGGTCTACTTGGAGTTTCAAAAGTCCGTTTTCCAACAATACCTCTAAATTCAGAAGTCCTCCTAGCAATTACTCAGTTTAGAGAACTTTCCCTGATAATATTGAAGAAATGAATTTCAACAACAAACCATAAACCCTGAACCAAATCATTATTTCTTATATTGTTGATGCGGAAAATTGTGAATGCTTCAAAACTTCTGTAGCATGCTCTCATGCCACATTTTGGTTAGAAGACAACTGTTTTCAAATGTGTCTTATATTAAATGTGTTTTATGTTAAGTAAAGACCAAATTGTAAAAGTAGGTTATCTAATTCAATTCAAATATATGTAGTGTGTTTAATTTTTTTTAAATAACAATTTTTATAATGTATTGTCTAATGTAAGCTTTCTTAGTTAAATCTATGATTACATTGAATTTATTTATTTTTTAAAAAGATAATATTTTTTTATGTCTTATTGTTAATTTGATCTAGTATTGTAGATTTGCAGTTAAGTGTTTACCCATCATAAAAAAAAAAAATACATTCTCTCTCTCTCTCTCTCTCTCTCTCTCTCCAATTTAAGTTCAATAATTTATCTTTGGATAAATTGTAAACAACACTCCTAACGTTTGGGGTTACTTGGATTTTATATCCTGAAATTTGGTTTTGGTAGCAAATCTCCACCCTTAATTTGTTTTGACTATTAAGTAACACTAGTCACAGACCCACACGATGTGTGGGAATAAATAATTATTTTGTAATTATAATTATAATATAATGTATAAATTGTTCTCTCTAGAAATTAAACAATTGCTATTTGGTCCAATAAGGTCTACTTCAGTCCACTTTGGTCACATTTGGTCCACACGGTAAATTTGAGTCCTCGGTCCATTTTGGACTAATTGGGACTTAAAATTGATTCTTTTGTAGGTTGTCTTTTCAAGTTTAGCTAAAAAATGCATTTTGTTTTTGTAATTTTTGGGTTGAAAAGTATGAGATTTTAATATATTCGGGCTAAACTATTTAGTTTGGAATTAAAAAAAATACAAACAAAATAAACACTAGAAATTAGAAATATGAGCTCTAAAAATAAAATAAAAATGATAAATATTCAAAAGTATTATTCGGTCCACATTGCTCCTATTCAGACCACATTGGTCCATTCAGCCCACTTTGGTTCTATCCAATCTACATTAGTCCTATTCAGTCCAATTTTTCCACTTGGTCCTATTTAGTCGACATTGGTCCTATTCGGCCCACTTTGGTCCTATTCTGTCCTATTTGTTCCTATTCGGTCCACGTTGGTCCACTCTGTCCTATTTAGTTCACTTTGGTCCTATTCGATCCTCCTTGTTCCCATTCGGTCCACTTTGTTCCATTTGTGTTCACTTTGGTCCATTTAGACCACTTCGATTCATTTTGGTCCGTTTTTGTACACATGCAAACAAGAAAAAGACATGTTTGGGCTGAGAGTACTTATTCTAAATTCAATTTTTTTTAAAAAAATATGGATCTCGAACTCGTAATATTTAAAATCTTAAGCATAGTATTTATTGTTGTTATACTTTTGTTGAGCCACATAAACATAGCATCTCAGTTCACTACAATTCGACTAAATTTAAGTGACAGTATTTCTAAACATTAAGGCTATGAATATACAAATCTAATATTTAGGGCAGTTACTCATTTATTTTAATATTATTACTTTTAAATGAATTGCATGATGATATATATATATATATATATGTGTGTGTGTGTGTGTGTGTGTGTGTAATTTTTATTTAAATAAATTATTCAAAATTTTCATTATCTTAAAAGAGATTATTATGATAATCAAAACTTATAACAAACTTATACTAAATATGTATAATTTATTCTCTAAATTTCATTGTAGATAATTTATTCTCCCTAAAAGTTAAACAATTTTAAAAAGTAATTTCCATTACTCTATTTTTAGAAATATATAAGTTTATCAATTTTTTTAATGTTTTTGATTGATATAATTCTTTTATAAAATGGTCCATATATGTTGTGAAATTTCAAAGTACTCGCAGGTGCACGAACAGTACCGAAGTCAAGAACAAGGTCGAACCCATAGGAACTTGAATGAACGCAGGAAATTAATTAAACCTTAACCATATTAATCCTAATCTAGTTTAATAAAAATTGATTGTTTTGAAATTAAAATATACTAAGCAAATAATTAAACAAAGCAAAGATGTGATATAAAGCACTAAAAATATCAAACAATGTAGAGAAAGGAATTGAGGTTTTGGAATCTGCCTTGTTAATTCATATCAACATATATTCATGATCATTAATTTTTTCTAACCACTGCATGATAATCTAGAAATCAATCTTGCTATCATGGAAAATATTATTATTAAAAATTATGTTTAAAAATCTAAAACATGCTCTTCTTCAATTTTTAGGTATAAAATCAAATCATCAATTGAATTCGTTGACAAACAAATCATAATCATCAATTGTATCCATTAACCAATATATCACAAGAGATATCCAATTTTAAAACCAAACAATTATGAAACCAAGCATTCAATTGATTAAGATAAATCCCAAATCATGAGAAAAATATAATTAAACTCATATCTAGAATCTTGTCTTAGTCAATTGATATGACGTAAATACAATTTAAATCATTAAAGAACAATTGCTGTGAGAAAAATCAAATCACATAAATACTACTGATAATCTTTAATAAGGTTTTATTCTTAACTTTAATTGAAAATTTAGCTATTCATAATAATTGAAATAAAACACAAAAATAAAATGTTAAGCATTAAACTAAATAAATAAAATAGTGAAAGAAATAATTACAATAAAAAAAAAAAAAGCCATAAAGGAAGGCACATGAGGCTTGCTGCTTTCTGCGCTATTTTCTCTCTCTTTCTATATATTCAGAAAAGAAAAAAAAAGTTGACCTAGTTTTGGTTAAGTAATATGGGGGCCACAACAAAAAAATATAATTAGTGATTTGGACTGTAAAGCCGCCACATTGACTTTGTGGAGGAATTACTTGATTGAGTTTTGTTTCCTTGGCACATTTCATCCACGTTGGATTGAATCTTGGGTTTCTTTTTATTTATTTATTTTTTTCTTTGCACTTGGTTTTCTCTTGAATTCACACTTGGGCTGTATCTTTACTTTGGGCTGAATCTTTGACCAATAGGACCAAGGAAGTTAATACCGTATTGGAGGCTATACTGAATTGGCCAGTGGTACGATATATTTCGGATACCGGTTAATACCGGTATACCTTTTTAGAGTTACTGCATTATATATAAATATTATATATTTAAATTAATATATTTAATAAAAGGGTAAAGTCTTTTTTTTAAAAAAAAGCCAAATCCCTTTTCTTTTCTTTTTTTAATCTATACAGAATATTTCATAAAAAAAAATACATATTATATAAGTATATATAGTTTTTTATTAGCCTAACAGTGGAAATAACCCTAATGAATTTCAAATGCTTATGCCGTTTAAAAATAAAAATAAAAACTACTATTTGGATTTGACCATCTAATAGAAAGTTGAAACATAAGGCTCTATTTACTAGAAAAAGAAACACGTGACACTCTCTCCTCCACTCTTTATGCTAATCCTCATTTAATTTTCAACAACCCCCACCTACCTCCTCTCTCTTTTCCCTTACATTTCGTCTTCTACTCATCTTCTCTCATTATCTTCTCTTTCTCCTACATAGATCAGATCTAAACAGATGCTCTACATCTCTCTTTTTGTTGCGTGAAGATTGAAGAACATACAACATTGAGAATAGATCAACAACAGAATCTCTCTCTCTCTCTCTCTCTCTCAACGTTTTGCAAAGAAATTGAAGAATTTTGTTTCGGTTTGGTATGAATTTATCGGCCGAAATCCAATATAAGTCTTTAGTACAGCTGAAATGACTCGGTAAGGCCGGTATTTAAACTGGAACGAAACTACCTTGTTTCTGTACCGGCATAGGTACTGGTACTACAAATTTTGGTCGTACCAGCTGGTACGGTACAAAATTGACTTCCTTGAATTGGACAGAATAGATTGAAATGGACTGAATGGACCATATGGATCAGATTAGACCGAACAGGACCGAATTGACTAAAGTAGACCTAATGTACAAAATTGGATTAAATGAAACGAGCTGGATCGAATTGTATTGAATTGACCGAAGTAGATCAAATGGACCTAATTGAACTGAAGTGGACTGAAGTAGACTGAATTAGACCAAAATTGACTAAAGTGGACTGAAGTAGACCGAATCAGACCGAATTGATGAAGTGGACCGAATGCCAACTATTATTAGCATAACCAAGATTGTGTTTTGATATAAATTCAAAATATTACTTCCAAAATATGAGTATATGCTTTACTCCCACTAAATTAAGTGATCTTTGATTCAATTGATATTTGCTTAATATGCCCACCACAAAATAGATATTTAGCCTAGTTTATAGCATAGCATAAGACTTCCTATTGATATGGTATTAGGAACCGTCTTAATATGCTCCTCCTTTTATATGTTTTAGGACTATAGTCCTATATAAAGGAACTTCAAACTTAAAAGGAAAGAATCCTTTCTTGAAGTATTACATGCTATACTTGACTTGAATCTAATCTATTTAAGCAGTTTGAGATAGATTCAATATCCTAATTTCTGAATTGTAATAAAGTTTAAATTCTTAGGATATGATTAGTCTTTCCCAAGTACTTTATAACAAACTGGATTAGATAACAAAAACTCTATTGATAACAATATCTCTACATCATTCTAAATGATTAGAATGTCATCAACATACATTAAGAAATTTATTATTCTATATAGCTTTCACACACATAAGGCCTTTTAATACTTGATCAAAATCAAACAAATTGATTGCTTGATCAATGATGATATTTTATGATTCAGATGCTTGCTTTAATCCTTAAATGGAATTTAAGAAACTTGCATACTAAGCACTACTGTTTCTTTGCTCTGTTCAAGTCTAGTTACATCACATAGATGTCTTCTTCAAGATTTCCACAAAAAGAAGCTCTCTTGATTTCCATTGCCATATTTCATCCAAATGAAATATAATGGATAAGAGAATCTAGATAGAATCAATCTTGACTATTGGTGGAAAAATCTTTTCATAATCGAACAATTTCTTTCTGAATAAATCTTTTCGCCACTAGTCTTGACTTTGAAGGTTTGCACCTTCAAATCTATCAATCTCATTTACTTGTAGACCTATTTGAAAACAATAGGCCTAATGCCATTAGGTGCCTCTACAAGTTCTAGACTTCAAATAGAATCCAATTCTATTCATATAACCTTGAACCAGTAATCCATATTCATATCATCTATTGCCTTTACGTAGGACCAAGGATCAAATTTATATCCTTGTGGAATAACTTCAAAAGTTTATCCTAAAAGTATAAACTTACTTAGTAATTAATAATCCTCCCACTATGATATTGTACCAGTGTACTAGCTATACATTTAGAATAATGACTTATGGTGTATCTAATACAACCATCTCATTTCTAAATGTATTTTATAGTTTTTTTTTCAACAAATTCTAACATTTTTCTTCTAGAACAATCTACGATTCGCTTTAAGATTATTCACATAGTCATCATCAAGAACTTTGTAATTGAAGTTTACAAACATCTTGTTTTCTTTATGACTACCAAAATAATCTTATACCATTTCTTTTGGATACTCATCATGAATACACATTTTTCTACCTTTTGATTTCAATTTGTTAGACTTCCTTTCTAGCACAAGTGCTGGACATCTTTAAAAGTGGAAGTATCATATACTAGGTTTTCACCCAATCCACAATTTTACAAATGTTCTAGGAACAAACTTTTGAAATCAACTTCAGAAAAAGTATAGTAATTATTAGAGTACATCTCCAAAAGAAATAAGCAAATAGAAATACTTATCATGTACTTTACTATTTCTAAAAGAGTCTTATTCATCCTTTATGTATGCACTGACTTAAAGAAATCAGTGAAACTTTATTCCTTTACAATAAAGGAGCCCTAGATCTTATCATCCTCTAAAAATAATTCATAGATTAGGAATATAATAAAATAATGGTTCTAAAAGCCCATCTTTCATCAATCTTGAATATCATTTAGATTATTAAGATCTAGACATAAGTGCCAAAACATACAATAACAAAGGATGAAAACTTTCTCTTTAATAAGTAAAACATGAAAATTTCATCTAGAAAATAATCATGGACAATGCTTAGCATTACCAAAACAGAAAAACTTTCCTTTTGGTCATGCTTTTGAGTCTAATTTCCTTTAGGCAATTACAAAGACAACTTGCTTGTCCAACTGTTTGGTATTATAATTCATCTTCTTATCACCCTTACCTTTCGGTTCAGGCTAAGAATTTTGAAAGTTCAAATAGTGTGAAAAACAATATGAACGTTTAGACTCCCAAATTACAAATTATCAATTCAAGCTTTAACACAAATGATTAACGTGCGGAAAATGTACTAAAGCCTAAAATAGAATTGATAAACCATCTAAGTCAAATAAAATCACATCCATAATAGAAATTAAATGACTAAGATGAAGGGAAGAGAGTTGCAAACACAAGGACAACACAAGACGTGTTATCGAAGAGGAAATCGAAGCCTTCGGCGTAAAACCTCTCCGCTGCCCTCCAAGCGGTCAAAATGATCCACTAAAGAATGTAGTTGGGATACAAGGACAGCAATAGACCCTCCAAGCCTAATCTACCCAGATACCTAAGCCCTCCAAGCTTCCTGCTCCAACGAGGTTACGCCGAACCTATTTCTTCTTTAGCTTCCCGGATCTCGCTACTAGTCCATAGCATCTACCAACATAAATTGGCTCCTTCCTAATTGCTTCCCAAAACACCAAAGAGCCTTCTTACAGCTGTGGGTATGGTGAGAAAATGTTTTGGCTAAAGTAGCTCTCAAGGATCTTCAATGGAGAGAAAGAGAGTAGAGGAATTTGAAGAGTCAAAAGGTTAAGATTGTGGATGAATCAATCTTATTTTTCTCTAGGGTTTCTCTCTCAATATTCTCTCTGGAAGCTCTCTACATTTCGTGGGTATAAGGGGTATATATACTAGTGGGTGTTTGGAATGCGAAGAGACAGATTTTTTACAACAGAGTAGGCTAGCGGCTTGTCCTCACGGCTTGACTGAGTTGCGAGTTCAAGTCGCGAACAAACTGAAAGGCCAGATTGGAAATTTTGTCCTGTAGTGCGACAGCTGGCACGACGGTTCATATTCTGATAGCTTCCAGTCGCGAGTTCTCCTCTGCATACTTCTCTTGTGTGCAACATCTGGCGGCTTGCCAGTCGCGAGTCTCTGTTTTGCAGCATAGTCTTGAGCAAATCTTCACACTCTCTCACACACTACCCTTACATGATTCCCACCTAAATACAGGGTTTTTAAATGCTAAAAATACAAGCAAATTGGCACGGAATAAAGCCAACACAATGGTTGATAAAATTCAACCTTACAAATTTGAATTAAATCATATTGATCCTAGCTTTAGCTTTTAGGATGTCTTCCGTTGTGTAGAACTCACTCATCAATTCAGATAACATAAAAATAATTTATTTTGAAAACAATCTGAATTGATTAAATGATTCTATCAAGGACTTGTGGATCATATCCATATGAGATTAACATTTAATCTCTACATCCAAGAATTCCAATTAATTTTTAAAATTAAAACATTTTCATAAAATGATATAGAATTGGAACTCCTTAAGCTTTTCTTAGCACTCAATATGATTCAACCAAACATCTCATTTAAACTTAATATAAAGTCTAAGTGTAGTACTAACTCTTGCATCTCATGGTGCAGCACATTTGAGATAGAAGCCAATGTAACATTTTAGCATTTCAATGGAGACTATGATAAAATCATAAGCTATCTTCCATCAATGCATAATGCATAGGAAATTATGACAATGCTAAATCAAAACATATTTATGTACTTCAGCTCCTTTAAGCACCATGTCCAAAATTATTTTTTTAGTTAATGTGATTCACTTAAAATAGTAGCTAGAGAACAAAATTATAACAAGTTTATTTTGAGACTATGAACATAATTACAGGGACGTTATATTTTGCATCCATAAACATATAGTATGAAACCCAAAAATACTATACTAGGTGCAACGACAACCTAATCCCGTAATTAATATTTCTCGGAAGCGAGGTCATACCAATCACTATGATCAGGCGAGAATTATTCTCATTATTAATGCTATCATGGTAACTCTTACCAAACAAAAATAATTTGCCGCTTTTCCTTTAGCGTCTGAGTAATAATGACATAACTCCTTTGGGAGGTTAACATTACACTTAGTCCAGTGTACACCATTATCTAGAATCATGTGTAGCCACATTTTATCTCCCTTTATAGTGTTTAAAAACTGTAGTACCATGAAACAAAACACCCTCCTTTGGGATCGCGAGGCATATACGCCAAGATGAGGTGCTTGTTCATACTACTTTATACGGGTAAGTTCAATCTTGTAATACTATGAAGTAAACACCCTCCTTTGGGATCGCGAGGCATATACGCCAAGACGAGGTGCTTACCCACACTACTATGAGCCGATAATGGAGGCCGTGAGATCCAACCCTTGTATCTCTCTTCCACTAGAAATTTTAAAACAAGTGGATTGTCATGAAATCATTGTGATCTAATCACAATTTTAACCCTACACATCAAATGTGTTTAATTGATTAAATTCAATGTGATGTTACTAAGTCACGTCACAATGGCGTAACGAACATTTGCGCAATCACAAAGAAGTTTAACCTTGTAATTCGTGAAGTAAATACCATGCAAGACTCGAAGTCAAGACAAGCTATCTATTCACATTACAATAAACTTAACAAAAGGGTTATTTCACCACTTTACTCGTTGTATGGGTTTTTCTTAAATAATTGTAATCCCATCACAACTAATAACCTTGCACTTGTTAAAGACTCTAATCTTATTAGAATCACTAACTAAAATGGAAGTCCTAAACTATTTAGGATTTCTTAAACACTAATGAATCAAAAATTAGTTATATAGAACTCTATCCTTAATTTACTAAATAAAAAGTTCTAATCTCATTAGAAAATATATATACCTTTTAATTAAGGTTTAATCTCATTAAAACGTCTAATTAAAATAAATTAAGGACTTTTAATCATACAACAATTCCAATCTCATTAGAATGTTTCTTAAAAGACAAGTCTTAAACTATTTAGGACTAAGAGTTCTATTTAACTAATATCTTTGATCTCATTAGGCCTTTTAGTTAGAACCATGCGTAATCTCATCACACATTTCCTTACACTTTATACATTTGAAAACATTTAGAAAATATTCAAAATTCCCATTAAATGCATTTTCGTGAGAATCTCGCGACTAAGCTCTTCCCGCGAAAAAGGCATAAGGAAAAATAGTGAAAACACAAAATCCAGACAGAAACTTTCGCTACTGTCTCACAGGTATCTCGTGACTAAGCACTTCCTGTGAAAACGAGTTAAAGCAAAAAATTGAAAACACAAAAATCAGACAGAAAATTTCGCTACTATCTTGCGACTGGTTTGCGAGTAAAGCTTACCCGAGAAAAGTTTTTGTCTTCAGAATCATTTTTCACGAGTAACTTCACGTGAAGCTAACCTGGGAAAAACCTGTGTTTTCAGTTTTTTTCAGGGCAGTTGCAAACAGTTTTCAACGATTTTTCATGAACAAACAACCATCATATGAACATGATATGCAGAATTTGATATCAAAATTGAATTCCATTGATGCTATAGCCTTAAAGATGAATTTAACATACTTAAATTCAGATTTAAACAACATCATAACATCAATATCAGTTTTTATCAAAACATAATTTCAACTACCAAGCAGAAAATTAAATGCATATATAACTTTCTAACATCATGAAACTATTATCTCTAATTCCAAAACTCACAAAACATGTTATTCAGATTCGAATTCAAGACTGCTCTGATACCAATTGTTGGGAGAATACATGTTCGTATCACATACAAAATATATGCAACGGAAAATTAACAGATCTACTTCATTCGCAATTGATAACATGCACTATGAAAGTTTCAGAATTTAAGAACAAGAAAGCGTACCTTGGTGCGGTGAAATTCAAAACCAAAAATCAGAAGTTCTTGGGAAGACTTTCAATCTTCACTCCAATTTCACTTAATGTCCAAGATGTGTGATCTCTTAATCAGTTTCCAAGGAGAGAACAAGAGAGTGTCCAACACTCACATACAAACCATTTCATTCTTTGTGTAATCTTGATGAAAAACACTTATCCAAGGACTCATAAAAGGACTTATGAAATTCTGTATGTTTCTCTCCTTATATACAACTGATTATCTAATTGGGCTAGCCTTTTGGGCCATTCCAATTGGGCTCTAGTGTGTGGCTTGGAGTGGGACCAAAAGGGAACAAATAAGACTCTAGCTCCAATGGGCCTTGGGCTTTTCTGTCAACTCTTGACAAGTCCAAAGTTACCATTAATTATATTCAATACCACTATATGAATATAATTGCACTCTAGGCCTTATTAATAAATTAATCCCAAGACTTTATTATACATGCAACCCCTTCATTAAAATATTCGTACTAATACAAAGTCATGAATATAGACTGCCACTTTGAAGATTACTACATTTTAATCCTCGAGTACCCGGTTTAATCTATGTTATTCATCATATATTTATGAAATCCAATTCCGTAAATATATACTTTAGTAACTCCTTACTAAAGTGGTTGGGCCCAACTCTCTGAATAACCAATCCCATTAAACTTATCTCAAGGGAATATTTTATATCTCCGTTAAGAGATTATGAATTCCATCTTGAGAATATATATTCCATCAACATTAAATGTGGTTGCCCAACATACTGAGGTTTTGACCGTGTCTTATAGATCTCACTCCTGATATATCAAAGCAACCTACATCTCATGATCAAGTCCATTATTCTCTCAGGATTTAAAGTTGATATAAATAGAAGTCATGAGATTTATTATTCAATTGACAGTCCTTAGGAGAATAATAAATCTCACAGCGGTCCTGTTTAATATGTCTTAACTCTTAAAACATATCAACATACCAACTAGAAATCTCCATTTCCATGATCAAGACAAATCATCTTAGTTGATATGTTATAGTCTTCACAGATGAAACGCCCAACTTCATCACCGACTATGAACTACATTCTGAATTTATAAAGAACTTGCAATTTATATCATTAGTGACTAAATCACATAAATCGCATACTATGCATTTTATGGACTAAGATAATGTCCCATTAGTTCATTTATAAATAGTCTCATATAATTAAACAATTTAATTATTTATGACATGCCAATAAATTGGATTTTAGGGCATAAACCCCAACAGATAAAAGGATTCAGGAAAAGTGATATTAAGATAGATAGTAGTGGGGAGATGAAAGATAAAAGAGAGGGGAAAAGTTGGTGAAAGTATAACATTAAGTTGAGAAATTAATAAGAGAAAAAAAAAAGTTAAAAAAGAAGAAGAAGAGAGAGAATGTTGGAAATGGGTGTGTTCGCTATTGTGACTCAACAGGAGTATATATATATATATATATATATATATATAGAATATAGATGTTGACATGCTAATTTATGTTTAATTTTTTTAGGTAGATCAACCTCCCGAAACAACGCCGTTTCACTTAAAACGAAGAGCACTACTAATGCTTTTAAAATGGCTTCATTTGTGGAGGCTGATTTGGCACCAAATACATATATATATATATATATATATACATATATATATATATATATATATATATACATATATAACCTAGTGTGAATCCTTTGGGGTGGGCCTTAAGGTGCTGCCAAGAGCTTTTGAACCTAAGATCTCATGAGGCCTTGGAAGCTATTAAGTCGCTCTTTAATGAGAAAAGTTTTGATACTATTTTTATGGGAAATATAAAACTACCAAAAAAAAAAATTCATTTTTCCATAAAATTTTTTTAAAAGTATTTCTTAAACAAATTTCCGTAGGACATCCATTAACAAAATCATATCCAACATAAAATTAAGGATTTATTATAGAAATCAGCCCATTAACCTAGAATTTAGAATTTTTTTTAAATCCTCACATTTTCTTTAAAACATTGACACATCATTAATTCACTTATACAATCCAAAAAAAAAAAAAAACTTTTTATCTATCCTAAATTTTAACCTTAGCAGTCTATGCAATTCAACTTCTATACATCACATTTTCCATGTTATGTTAACATTAATTATTTTACTCTTAACAATGTGTAATAAAGTAAAAAATTTTCAAAAATCTCCTTTGCTCTATCTTTGTGTGTGTGAATTTATCTATCAAAAAAAAAAAAAAAAATCAGAGTTCTTCCCACATTGAAAAAAAAAAAAAAAAAAAGGTGTTGTGTTTGATTTTCAAGCCTTGTGTTGCATATTCAAGAATTAGGCTCTTTTGAATCCACTTGAACATGATTCTACCTGATGGAAATATGGTTTTTAGACCCAAAACTGTTCAAAAAACTAGGATCGATGTCGAACTGTGACGATGTAATTTATTTAGAAATAAATTAAAATAAAATAATTATCTTAAATTTGTAAATATTAACAAGATTGACTAAAAATATCTATTAAAAATTGGGGCAAATTACAACTTATCCACCATGGTTTGGTTGAAATTTAAGTTACCTGCCTGTGATTTGAAATTTGATACTTTACCCACTTAAGGTTTGACTTAAATTACTTGTGGTTTGAAATCTCATGATGCAAGTATTCCATTGGATTCTTTTTTATCTTATTTGATCAAAAAAGTTTATGTTTTTTATGTTTTTGGAGGAGAGAGACATAAAAGTGGAACAAAATTATATATTTAGTCTTGTTTCTAATGGACGTGGGTTACAAAAGTCTAACTAAGCTAACCTCGGGTGAGTAAAGTGTCAAATTTCAAACCACAGGTAGGTAACTTAAATTTTGGCCAAATCACAGATAAGTAAATTGTAATTTGCCCAAAAAATTGAAACAAACTGTAAAATAAATTAAATGATATTATAAGGTTAATAGAATATAATACAACATAAATAAGCATGAAAATAAACTTGTATAATAATCCATATTTATATGGACAACTCGTATTGTAATACACGTGGCCTCCTTCCTCATAAAAGTGACTTGCATTTTTAGAATTAGCTACGCTAAAGCCCGGAGTACGATACTAACAAACGATAATATAGAAGGGGTCGACAAATAAATTTATTTAGCATAAAAGATCAAAATAATAAAACACACAAAAATAAAACTTACATAATGTATTTTAGAAGGGCAAAATCCACAACCCTTATCCATGCAAGTTGAGCATGACCAAGAGATTGGACCATTTGTTGATATGTACAGGGCACATGAAATACTAGTATGGATTTTGTATCTACTTTGGGGCTGAGATTTTTGGGCACAAAAAGGAATCCATAAAGTATGATTGCAATCATAATGGAGACAAATGAAAAATAGCAACAACATTTTCTTCCCAAGAAATATTATTGCAAGAAGACCAAACATTGTGCTAATAAACTTAGCAAATATAAAAACAAGTGAAAATGCACTTAGTTCTCCAAAATTTAAGAATTAAATTGCAACAATAATTAAAGAATTAGATTCTAGATTAGAATTTTACAGTTTTGAATAATTTTTTATATATTATATATAGCAAATTTAAAGCATTAGAGTTGAGAAAAAAATATGTTGGAATTAGATGATATATTTACGTTTAAAATATAAACATAAACATATGATTATACTAAGCATAAACATATAGATATGTTAGTCATCAAATTTTCTGGAAATTTAGCAAGTTAAGAAGGCTGGTCCCTAATTGTTGCATTCTGCTATTCTTCCAGCCACAACACTATATTTTGTTGGGTACTTCTTGTTAGGACATATGTGTTTCACTTGTTAGGAACATATGTCATTATTTTATGTAATTGGCTAATCCTTTGACAAAATTCACTTTACTTGTATTTGGGTAGATCTAGGATGTTTTTAATACTTTAAGAAACAAGGTTTCAAGATCAAGTGTTAAAGCCATGCAAGTTTGTCCAAGAAATAAGCTGAAGAAGTGCCTGTCATTAAAGCTCAACAATTAGCATCTATCGAGCTTAAGAAGCTGCTCTAGCCCCGTGGCTTGACAGTTGCTATATGTCGAGGTTTAAGAAAAAACAGAATTTTTGATCTGTTTTCTTCCAATCTGTGAATATGTCTTTGGGTCTTCTTTTCTCATAACCCTAGACATATAAAAGGATTATTTTAAGAGCTGTCATTGTGGACACAAGTTGCACAAGCATTGAGCAAAGTCTGTTCAAGCAAATTGTGACCGAAGACAAAGTTTTGCTCTAGTTCATCTTTCTTGTGAAGAAGTTGTTGTGTTTGTACACCATAGGGTTTTATGACCAAGCATCTTCTAGATCTTCATCGTGAGATGAACTGAAGAACTTTGCAGCCAACAACCTTTTCTAGTTGGTGAATCAAGTCGCGTACTATGATCCGCGCAATTGGTTAGTCACGTACTGGGAGCCGTGCAATACAAATGAGAGATTGTCACTACAGAACAAATCCAATTAGGTATTGGGATAAGGGTTCAACTGTAGGTTGATATAAGGTACTGGGATTCCTTTACTTGTAATCGCTTGTTATGATAATAGTGGATTCTCAAGAGTGGTGACCATAAAATCACTCGGTGGGGTTTGTGTCGTATTGGTTTTCCCCATTCGTAAACAAATCGCATGTCATTTATTTTCCGCTGCATATTTAGTTTAATTAGTGATTTGTTTGTGCTATCACACTCATTGCATGCAATTGAACCTAATTCATTCATTTGGCTAATTAATTGGTTAGTTCATCACAAGGGATTAATACGTTTTTGGCTTATCAAGTGGTATCAGAGCAGGCACACTCTAATTAGGTTTAATCTTTGTTGTGTTGATCCATTGGCCCTGTTTGTCATGGATAGAGGACAGTCTCTTATCATACTCCTTTATTTGATGGCACTAACTATGCATACTGGAAAGTACGCATGAGAGTTTTCTTGCAGTCACTAGATGAGAAGGTATGGCAAGCTGTGGAGATTGGCTGGTCCAAGCCAAAGGAAGCGTCGGCCGATTGGGATGATGCTAAGATCAAGGCGGCAAACTTCAACAGCAGAGCATTGAATGCCTTATTCAGTGCAGTCACCAATGAGGAGTTCAAGAAGATATCCTCCACTGAAATTGCCAAGGAAGCATGGACCATTCTCTAGACAACCTATGAGGGAACTAAGGCTGTCAAGGATTCAAAGCTACAGCGGCTCACTACAAGCTTTGAAGAGATCAAGATGGAGGAGGATGAGTCATTTGATGAGTTCTATCCCAAGCTTAAGGACATAGTAAACTTAGCTTTTAATCTTGGTAAGACCATTACTGAACCCAAGATTATGAGAAAGCTGCTTAGATCTCTGCAAAAGAGATTCCATGCCAAGATCACTGCCATTGAGGAATCAATGGATATTGACAAAATCCCTTTGACAAAGCTAGTTGGCAATCTACAGACCTATGAGTTGGGTTTGTCTAGGATTGGAAAGTCGAGTAAGAGCAAGAGCATGGCATTAAAGGTCAAAAGCAGTGATACTGATGAGTCTTCAGATGATAAGGATTCTAAGACGAAGTCTTACATTACCTGGCAGTTCAAGAAGTTCATGAAAAATGCTAATGCAAAGGGCTTTGACAAAGACTGTAGACAGTTAAGTTCTTCTCAGTCTAAGAGTCAAGACAAAGGGAAGAAGGATTCAAGGGATGGTGGTCAGTACACTGTTCCCACAGGACCAAAGTGCTTTGGGTGTCAAGGGTTCGGTCATATGAAACAAGAGTGCCCTACTTATCTCAAGACCATTGGGAAGAGCAAGGCACTTATTGCTACACTAAGCGACACCGAGCCTGTAGATGATTTCGACAATGAGAATGATGGAATCTTGAATGCCTTCACTGCCACAGTTAATCTTACTGAGGGGATTGTTGAAGATGTGGATGAAGAAGAAGAATTAGTAGAGTCCAAGTTTGAGAAGATGGATGAACAAGATAACATTCACACAACTTACACAAAGTTATACAAGGTCTTCAAAAAGCGTGAGAAGTTGTATGGGTTGGCCACCAAGATGCTCAATAATGTGGAGCTCGAACGTGAAGAACTCTCCACGAAGTTTGATGAAGCTAATCAGATTATTGGAGCACTTAGGTTCAAGAATAATTTTGTTGGCTGAGAAGACCAAGAAACTTGAAACGGGGCTGTTTCATGTTAGAGCTCAATTGGAAAGGACTTCAAGTGCAAAGTTTGACGAGATGCTCAGTATTCAAAAATCTGCTTCCGATTGAACCGGTTTAGGGTATGATTTCTTTTCTCCTAGTATTGTTTCTACTAGTTCAACTATTTTTGTTCCTCCTACTAATAATGTTTGATAGTCCTAAAATAACCCAACTCCATGCTCGTCCGTAGTGGTCGTCCATAGAAGAAGTAGAGATGACTTAGCCCAGGAACCTCGTCCATGTTAGGGTCGTCCGTCCATAAAGGCTCTTGGATGGCCTATAAGGACTTCAGGCGTGGTTACCACATGCAACCCCTGAACGAGGTTTATACATTTATTCCAGGACACATACGCCCAATCAAAGACAATGCCACGAAACCATCTCCAGTGACAGTTACAGAACGTATGACCAAATAATATAACTTTCATAGCAGTTATGGAAGTTAACTCCGAATCCTCCGACCTCCTCCAATATAGGAGAAGAAGTTATTAAGTAAATAACTACTTACAGTATGCACTGACTTTATCATCAGAGGGTTTTTGGCCGGTCCACCCCGGTCACCTCTTATAGTTTGTTCATCTCTTCAGGTTCTTTCCAGATTATCTTTTCACCATCGAAATTCGAAGCATCCAGCCTATTGATTTTATTGCACATCATTAGTTGGCGCCATCTGTGGGAACGTAAGTTTGTACTTAACAATTATTTTCCGCCGACAAAAGGCTGTATGGTTCGGACAAGATCAAGGGCTACCAGCCCAGGCCACTAAGAAAGTAGGGATGCTTCCAACAATCCTAACCGTGATCGACAGTCAATGCCAGTCGCTCAACAACCTGCAATCCAACATATATAGTCCATAGCAACCACCTTGGCAGAGTTAACTCGTCAGAATCAAGAGTTAACCAGGGAGATTCACTTGCGGAGGCAGCGTCAAGAAATGTTCGAGGAAGGACAAGCCTAGAGTCAAGAGGGTAGGGAGAATGCCGAGTTCAAAGGCCAGTTGAGGGGTACCGTTTCACGAAGGGTGCCGCACTTGGAAAGGGAAATGGACCAGATGTGTAAAGCCATGGACGAAATGAAGGAGAACATACGGAGGGCGAATCCCGTGGAAGACATGGTTCACCGGACAGACTCCCCTTTTATGGCTTCCATCAATAGTCATCCCCTGCCCGCAAAGTTCAAAATGCCTTCCTTGGACTCGTACGATGGGACGCATGACCCTTGTGATCATATTGCAACCTTCAAAACTACCATGCATCTTCAGGGAGTTTCGAACGAGATCATGTGTAGGGCTTTCCCAACTACACTTAAAGGACCGGCACGAGTATGGTTCAGCAAAATACCTCTAACTCCGAAAGTTCGTTTGAAGAATTGAGTAAATTTTTGGTCAACAATTTTATTGGGGGACAGAGGCATAAACACTCCTCGTCCAGTTTGTTAACAATAGAGCAGGGGGAAAATAAGAGCTTGCGATCCTTTATTACTCGTTTCAACAGAAAAGCCCTGACTGTGGATGAGATGGATGATAAACTGCTGCTAGCAGCCTTCCATAATGGGGTCAATTCTGATTTATTCATCCATAAGCTCTATGAACAAGAGCCTCAGACCATGGCTGAACTCGTCTATTCGGGCCAAAACTTCATGAGTGCAGAAGATGCAATCGTAGCCAAAAAGAGGAAGAAAGCCGAACGAAGGGAAGGAGATATCCCCCGTCACTTGGAACAAGCTCCTCGTCCAAAGAAGGCCCGCACTGGGGAGAAAAGGGATTAAGACAACAGAAAGCCAGTTTCATCTTTAGGAAGAAGCCAGCACTATACGCCTCTGAATGTTCCACTTGACCAAGTGCTCATGCAAATTAAGGACGATCCGTCCCTGAAATGGCCAGAAAAGATGAAGGGAGACCCCAACAAGCGCAATAGGAATAAATATTGCCGTTTTCACAAAGACCATGGGCATGACACAGACGAGTGTTTCGATTTGAAGCAGTAGATAGAAAACCTCATCAAGCAGGGAAAACTGAGAAACTTCCTTGGACGAGATCAGAAAGATGAAAAGTTGAAAGGAAAGCTGGAAAAGACGCCGCGACCCCCACTGGGAGAAATAAGAATGATCATAGGAGGAACCTCGACAGGACAAACTTCTAGGTTGCGGAAGACATACTTAAAGGCAGTGCAAAACGTCCAACTCTCAGGACGACTGATCAAGACAAGGAAAATTGAGGAACAAGCTATTACCTTCATGGATGAGGATGCTGAAAGAGTTCACCACCCCAATGACAACGCAATCGTTATTACTCTGCTTATCGCGAATTATACAATTAGAAGGGTGTTAGTTGACAATGGCAGTTCGGCGGACATCTTGTACTACCCTGCCTTTCAACAAATGAATCTTGGACGAGACCTACTTCATCCAGTGAATTCACCTTTGGTGGGGTTTGGGGGAATGAAGGTACAACCCATAGGAATGGTTATGTTGACTGTGGTGGTAGGGGCACATCCACAACAGATAACCAAAGAAGTAAACTTCCTCGTGGTAGACTGCTCGTCATCGTACAATGCCAACGTTGGGAGACCAACCCTGAATAGTTGGAAGGCAGTAACCTCTACCTATCACCTGTTGGTCAAGTTCCCTACAGAGCATTGGGTGGAGCAAGTACAAGGAGATCAACTAGCAGTAAGAGAATGTTACCTCGCCATGGTGGCCAGGGACGACGAAGCACAGGCGATGAGCATAGAGGAAAGAAGAGTTGTTGCAAAACCTACCGAAGTACTGGAAGACATTCTTTTGGACGAGAATGATCCTAAAAAGTTTACTAGAATAGGAACAAGCATGAGGAATGAAACAAAGCAAGACCTCGTCCGCTTCTTACGGAAGAGTGTTGATGTGTTTGCATAGAGTCATGAAGATATGCCGGGAATTGATCCAAGTATCATCACTCATCGGTTGAATGTATGCTCGTCTTATAAGCCTGTCCGTTAGAAGAAAAAGGTTTTTGCTCCAAAACGGGACAAATCTATTAAGGAAGAAGTCCAGAAGTTGACAACAGCGCAATTTATTCAGGAAGTCTATTACCTAGAATGGCTGGCCAATGTAGTGATGGTTAGGAAGATGAATGGCAAGTGGAGAATATGTATGGACTTCACTGATTTGAATAAAGCTTGCCCCAAGGATAGCTACCCCTTGCCACACATTAATCAGTTGGTGAATTCAACAGCTGGTCATCAGCTGTTAAGCTTCATGGACACTTTCTTAGGGTATAACCAGATAAAGATGGATGAGGCAGACCAGGAAAAGACATCCTTCATAACGAGCCAGGGTTTGTTTTGTTATAAGGTAATGCCCTTTAGTTTAAAGAACGCAGGGGCAACTTATCAAAGACTGGTTAATCACATGTTCCAACCGCAAATAGGACAGAATGTGGAGGTTTATGTAGACGATATGTTGGTGAAGAGTTTGGACGAGAAAAACCACATGGACGATCTTCAGGAAACTTTCGACACACTCAGGCGATACAATATGAAGCTGAATCCTAGCAAGTGCGCTTTTGGAGTTTTGTCAGAAAAATCCCTCGGATTCATGGTTTCGCACAGAGGGATTGAAGCGAACCCCGACAAAATTTAGGCGATCGTTGATATGAAATCACTAGGAAATATCAGGGAAGTCCAATCACTCACTGGACGAGTTGCCGCACTCAACAGGTTTGTCTCTAAAGCAACTGACAAGTGTTTGCCGTTTTTCAAGGTCCTTAAAAGAGCCTTTGAGTGGACGGACGAATGTCAAAGGGCTTTCCACGACCTCAAAAGCTACCTGACTACGGCTCCGCTGTTGAGCCCGTCTGTACCTAGTGAAGAATTATACTTGTATTTGGCGGTGTCCCCATATGCAGTAAGCTCGGCGTTGATTAGAGAAGAAGGAAAAGTACAGAAGCCAGTCTATTATACGAGCCGAGCTCTGAGAGGGGCAGAAGGACGATATCCTATGATGAAAAAATTAGCCTTTGCTTTGATTACGGCCTCGAGGAAGTTGAGGAACTATTTTCAAGCACATGTCATTAATGTCTTGACAGACCATCTGTTGAAGAAGGCAATGAACAGGTTAGAGGCTGCAGGACAACTAGTCCAATGGGCTATTGAACTTGGGGAATTCGATATCAGGTACTTGCCAAGGAGCGCGATAAAAGCATAGGTATTGGTAGATTTTATCGTGAAATTTACTCCAAGCGTTAAAGGTTTAGACGAGCCGGCCAACACTCGAAGATGGGTCATCCACGTGGATGGTTCCTCCGCATTACATGCAAGGGGGATAGGATTTATTTTGAAATCCCCGGAAGGAGATAAATTGAAGTACAAGGTTCGCTTGTAGTATGCAACAGCCAACAATGAAGTAGAATATGAGGCCCTCCTGAAGGGGCTAGAGTTAGTAAAGTCTTTGGGAGCAGAATTATTACTCGTCCATGGAGATTCTCAGTTGGTCATAGGCCAAGTGAATGGGACGTACGAAGCCAAAGAGGAACGTATGAAGAAATATTTGAATAAGGTGAGATGCCTTGTGAAGAAATTCAAAGAAGCCAGTTTCATTCAAGTCCCAAGGGAAGAAAACACGAAAGCGGATGCCTTAGCAAAAGAAGCCTCGACAGGTGGGGCTTTGGACGACTTTGATGAAATTCAATATATACCAAGCATAGATCTTCCAAAAATGCATCAAATAGAAAGCGAAGAAAATTAGACAACTCCAATAGTGGCATACTTGAAGGATGGAAGGCTACTGGAGGGAAAATACGAGGCCAGGAAACTAAGAATTAGGTTGGCCAGGTACATCCTCATAAATGAGGTGCTATACAAAAGAGTTTTTTCTCAACCTTACCTAAGGTGCTTAGCTCCAGACGAAGCAAACTATGTGTTGAGGGAAATTCATGAAGGGGCATGTGGAAACCACTCAAGAGCAAGAGAACTAGTGCATAAAGTCGTCCGCGCAGGATACTACTAGCCAACCATTCAAGCAGACGCCATAGCCTATGTCAAAGTATGTGACCAATGCCAGCGATTCAGCAATGTCCCTAGACAACCATCAGATTATTTTACTCCTATGATGGCCCCATGGCCATTCGCACAATGGGGACTAGACATTTTGGGTCCCTTTCCACTTGGAACCAGGTAGATGAAGTTTTTAGTTGTAGGTATTGACTACTTTACTAAGTGGATAGAAGCAGAACCACTAGCAAAGATCACACAACAAAATGTCAAGAATTTCGTCTAGAAAAACATTATATGCCTATTTAGGGTGCCAAGGGTATTGGTATTGGACAATGGACGACAGTTTGACAATGCACTTTTCAGGAACTTCTGTGAACACTTTGGAATTCAGAATCATTATTCCTCACCATCCCACCCTCAAGCAAATGGCCAAGCTGAAGTAGCAAACCAATCCTTGTTGAAAATCATCAAGACTTGGCTTGACAGGGCAAAGGGAGTATGGCCGGATGAATTACCAGGTGTATTGTGGGCTTACAGAACAACAGCAAGGACCCCCCACAGGGGAAACTCCTTTCAAACTAGCCTACGGGAGTGAAGCAGTCATACCTGCAGAGGTGCACATGGCCAGCCATAGAGTGATGAAGTATCAGGACGAAGACAATAAGGACCAGCTTCGTCTTAACCTCGATCTCATAGACGAGGTAAGGATGAGCACGGAGCAGAGAACGGCAAGGTATAAAAACTTGATGGCCAAACACTATGATGCCATGGTCAAACCCAAGCGCTTTAACATCGGGGACCTCGTCCTAAAAAAGGTTTCTTTGGCCACCAAAAACCCTGCCCATGGAAAGCTAAGACCGAATTAGGAAGGACCTTACAGGGTTATCAACTGTAAAAGGCAAGGATCCTACTATTTGGAAGCCCTGGACGGACGGAAGCTTGAACACCCTTGGAATGTTAAACATTTGAGAAGATACTATCAATAAAAAACAACCATGGACGAACGTCGCCATAGGACGAACGTCACAGACGTTTGAAGTAATTGTTATTTTCTAATATTTGACTACTACTAATGTTTTAAGATGTGTATTACTTATGAACTAATTCGTGTTTAAACGTTTGTAATTCCCTAAAAGCACAAGCTCTTAAGCATGTGCCATGCCTATGGACGAATATTTGCAAAGTGGATTTCTTAAGTATATATGTGATGTATTTTTAAGTATATCTGAGTATATGTATGAAAATAAACTAAAAACAAACAAAATCCTTAGACGCAAGGATGTATCATCCATAAGCTTTCTTTAAATTAGGATAAAGCAAAAATAAGGCACGCTCATCCAAACCAAGAGACGAGCTGATGCCCCAACGTGTTAACCCAACCATGGACGAGGGATTGCTCAACCCAGCCATGGACGAGGAAGTGCACGCATAAAATCCAATGGATATCAACTAAAACAGCCTAAAATTTGGATGAGTAAAAAAAGTTTGTTTTTAAATAAAAAACTAGAAACTCGTCCATAAGCAAATATTCGTCCAACAAATAGACGAAGAATAATGTTGAAATCAACAATGACAACACCATTCGTGGACGAGCCATTCTGAATTCAAAGAATGAAAAATTGAGCTGAACATGGACAGGTCCCTATCAAGGATGAGTCAAAACGTTATTGGAATGCAAACTAAGTTCGTCTATACAATGAGTAAATAAAAAATAGAGCAAACATTCATTCATTAATAAAAAGGGTGGACAATCTATGTCCAAAAAACCCTTACACAGTTGAAATAAACAAGAAATTGTTTAAAGTCTCGTCCTAAGACTATGGACGAAGAAATTGTACTTTGATTACATCCCTTAGTCCAAAACAACAGACCAAAATAAAGATATACAAAAAAAACTAAGTATAAAAGTTGTCTTCATTGGGGGTGGGGGGGCTGCGCTAGGGTCGTCTTGAACTAGTTGAGTGGTGGCATCATCTTCGATGTTAATATCCTCTGAGCTCGTCTGAAGAAGGGAGCTTGTAGCAGCACCACCAAGGTTGAGCTTGATAGAACTGAAGTCAAGGTTAGGGAAATTCTCCATGGCGTCCATTCTGAAGTCTTCAAACCCAGCTGCATAGTTTGTGTCCAAAGAATCAGTATACTCTTTGGACGCCTTGAACACTACAACCGCGTCTCCCTTAGCCTTCTCGAGAAGAGCACTCAACTCATCATTCTTCTTTTGAAGATGATCAGGACAAGTGTCCTTCTCTATGACATCAGTCTTCAGCTCCTCTACATGGTTTTGCAGCTCCTTCACTTCGTCCTTGGCCTTAGCCGCCACTTTAGCCCACCTTTTGCTCTCGTCCTTGACCTCCTATAACCTCTTCTCCAGCAGGATCCTCGTCTTATCTATCTGGAAGCAGCGATGAACTTAGACATTGCCTGCGCAAAATTTATTTATTTTTAGACACGGCATAATTAAGTATTGATAAGACAAGATAAAAATGAAGAAGACGAGATAAAAATGAAACGTTTACCTTGAAGAGGTCATGAACACCAAAGTGCTCAAAGTCCTTTAAAGACATGTTGTAGCAAGCCGCCACGTCCTGATCAGTCACAACCCTTTCAAACCTCTCTCAAGCTAAGTCTTCATCTTCAACGAGGTTCATAGAGACTTGCCTAGGAGGCTGGGATGAGACAGGCACTTGGGCTGCAGACAGCATGTCCATGGAGGAGGGTCAAAGAGCTCATCATCGATGTCATGAACATGGATGGGAGGCTGCTGGGCAGGAGGGACAGAACCAGGCTTAGACGACCCATGTTTAGCTTTTTTCTCCCTGCGTCGACTTGGAAGATTCCCCAAGTCAATTCCCTTGGACAGACTTTTTCTTTTATCACCCACTGATGGACGAGGCTAGGATTGAAC
This sequence comes from Lithocarpus polystachyus, assembly GCA_033629205.1. Lineage (NCBI taxonomy): Eukaryota > Viridiplantae > Streptophyta > Magnoliopsida > Fagales > Fagaceae > Lithocarpus > Lithocarpus polystachyus. The sequence continues at coordinate 78,216,837 of CM066165.1, forward strand.
CTCCTGCACAACTCCCTCGTCCACCACGTCCTTGCCCTTATTCTCTTTCATTGTAGCCATTCCTAAAAAACAAAATTTTTTTACTATTAATTGTTATCAAAAAAAAAAAAAAAAAAAAAGAGAGAAAAGAAAAGAAACTTACGTCTACAAACAATGAGCTTGTGGGCTATGGCTTCAGCAGACGGCTCAGGACCTAACCCCCAGGTAGTAAGAAGCCTCAGGCTTACCAAAAAATGGAACGTCCTGTCAGTGTACAGACGAGCCTTTTGAACTCGCTCAATGTAGAACTTGCTGAAGTGAGGTCGTCTAACACCTACAAAGAAAAACAAAGGAAAGCGTTAGACGAGAACAATCAAACCAAAAATATATGAACATAGCAGGATGGACTACCTCAAACGTACCTTCAAGACGAAGGTTCCCTAACTCTCCTGTGTAGGGACTAAATGGATCCCTATCAACCTCAACCGGGTTCCCAGCCCAGAAACCAGAGATGAAGAAGAATTCCGTCTTCCAGTTCCTGTCTGAGGTGACCAAAGGCTTAATCAATTTATAGTCTCCCCTTCTAGCTGTGAATTGATGAAAGCCAAGGGATTGATTAATCTCGAAGGGTTTATAGCAGTAGAGGAACTCGTCACAGTGAGAGGATGGTCCCCTCCAAAAACCTCCCTCCATAAGACTTGCATGGAAACAATTAGCCTTCATGCGTTGGGGTTGAACTGACAGATGGTCAAGCCTAATTTAATGAGCAACTCCCTAGAAAAAGCATTGAGAGGCAACCTCAAACCCCCAAAAGGTAAGCCTCATAAATACCAACTCCAAAATGGGGTTGGCAACACCATTCCCCACGAACTGGTAACCTAGGGTTTAAGCTATCAGGGATTTGGTACCAAGCCTTGAGAGACTCTAACCTTTTGCTGTCCGTCTTGGACGGAATATCTATAGCACAACTGTAAACAACCTCGACCTCGTCCTGGACAGTGGACGAGAGAGCACTTGTGCCAGCCCTTGACCCAGACTCAGTTCACGTCCTAAGTCCTTCTTGAAGAACCTCCAAAGGAACTCCAGGGATGCCTGACGTATACTCGTCTGAGGTATTCCCCTCACTACTACTACTGTGGCTACTACTACTACTACTATCACTTGATCCACTAAAGCTACTTGGTTCATGAAACTCGTCTATGGCTTTCTCGAGGCTATTACTAGATGAGGAAAGGACAATCTCAGTCATTTTTTAGGAACTTTGAACCTAAGGACAAGAGTAAGGAAAATACCTGGATCTAAGTGATGACTATGGACGCGAGAAACTTCTAGACGAGGCGCTAGGACGAGGAGTGTCAGGGAAGAAAAATTTCAGAAATGAGGGGGGTAGCTTAGGAATTCCACTATTTATAGGCGAAGACTTTAGTACCTGAAACGACATAACCAACCATGAGCTGACACGTGGCATACTCCTCGAAAAATGAGTCGATGTAAACTATCGCTAGTGAGATCGTGACATGTGACGAGTTTACACATTGATATAAATACACGCGTCCAGAGAGCAACACCATGTCACACTTTCCTAGACAACCCATGGACAGGGGGGCAACTGATAGTCCTAATATAACCTAACTCCATGCTCGTCCGTAGTGATCGTCCATAGAAGAAATAGAGATGACTTAGCCCAGGAACCTCATCCATGTCAGGGTCGTCCATCCATAAAGACTCTTGGGCGGCCTACAAGGACTTCAGACGTGGTTACCACATACAACCCCTGGACGAGGTTTATACACTTATTCCAGGACACACACGTGCAATCAAAGACATTGCCACGAAACCATCTCCAGTGACAGTTACGAAACGTATGACCAAATAATATAACTTCCATAGCAGTTATGGAAGTTAACTCCGAATCCTCAGACCTCCTCCAATATAGGAGAAGAAGTTATTAAGTAAATAACTGCTTACAGTATGCACTATATAAACAACTATTGCCAACGAAAAGGTACGGAAATCTTCTCCAAGTAATTTGGAATTCTTAAAGTTGAGAGATACACTGGCTTTATTGTCGGAGGGTTTTTGGCCAGTCCACCCCGGTCACCTCTTATAGTTTGTTCATCTCTTCAGGTTCTTTCCAGATTATCTTTTCACCATCGAAATTCGAAGCATCCAGCCTATTGATTTTGTCCCACATCATCAATGTTGAAACTGAGAACATTAATGTTAAAAATGAATTAGCTAGTGAGAACACAGACAAGGGTAAGTCTATCTTAGGAGCACCCCATAAACTTGCTAAGAATGAGACTAAAAACCCTAGGGCTAAGAAGACTAACTCTCAAAAGCCGAAACAGAAGAAGCAGTATCTCTATCATCACTGTGGTGCAACCGGTCATACTCAACCAAATTGCTATAAGTGGTTAGCCACTTAACAGAGCAACGGCATGATCGCATCAGGAACCCAGAATCAATTTCCACCTTCTTTTGCTCCCCTTGGAGATCTTCTCAAAGCCCTCATGTTTCTTTCAAACTTGAACGGTTTTAATCCTTCCCCCTCACCTCCGATTCAAGGGTTCACTCAAAGGAAAGGTTCTTCCAAGGTGTAGAAGGAAAAACGAACTAAGTGATTCTATCACTTTTTTTTTTCTCTCTCTCTCTCTCCCTTTCTTGTTTTTGTTTGCATTACTTATGTGTTTTGCTTTCAAGTTTTTGAGTCAGTCTAGTTTTATGCATTGTTTTGTTTTGTTTAACATGTTTTTGTTTGGTTATCTTTTAGTTTTTTTTTTTTATTATATAAAAATAAAAAAATAAAAAAATACAAAAACAGTGTGTGTTTGTGTACATTGGTACTTGTGTACCTTAGATGGCCATTGAAACAAAATTTTCTAAACTTTGTATTTTTTGTAGCTTAGCTGAGCATCTCTATGCACAACTAAGCAAGTGAGCTTTGTGGCTCATGTTTGGGATGAGTAAGATTAAGTAATCTCGAGTAAGATTAAGTAATCTCTTGTACTTAACACTCGTATCATTCTTTTTGACAGGTAGGACTAGAAAATCCTAAGATAAAGGCATAAATAACCATCTCACTACTGTTACCTGCCAATCATGAAATGACATCTGTATGCTTCGACATAGCAAAAGTACAATGTCAATGACATTCGTATGCTTTGGCATAGTTAAAGTGCAATGTCAAAAGCTTAACATAAATGGGTATTTCTTTTCTCTCTCTTATATGCCTATGCATGATATGCTTAATAAAGAGAAAAATAAGCAAAGAAAAATAAAAGCAAAAAGATCAAAATGCTTTACATATGATTGCAAGCGTGTATTCTAGGAGATGTGGGAGTTATAAGAGTTATATGATTGCAAGCGCGTATTCTTAGGATCACTGTTGTGGTGTTCGTGGTCACATTCATCCTAATTGTTATAAATTGAAATTTAAAAATTTTGTATTTCAATCTAGGATATGTGATGATATTTCTCTTGCCATAAGTCCATACAAATTGTTTCATATTCTTTTGAAAAATTTAAGCTTGTTGGCTTGTGAAAGGAATTTGCAGGATTTTTGTCTTTCTTAGAAGATTGGTGTAGTCCCTCAAATACACTCTGCTTCACATGGATTGTCACCTACAAAGCCGAAGACTCGTGTTATATGGGTGAGAAAAGATTCTCTAAGGTGAGTGTTGTTTACTTGTCCCTGATTTAAGTCTTTCAATTGTTTGTGGACATGTTTTGTTTTTATTTTTGGTTGTTTTGTTTTTTAGGTTGCTTTTATTTAAAAAAAAAATCCAAAAACATTGAAAATTTTCAAAAAGACAAAAATATTTTATTTTGTGTCTAGTTTTATTTTTCTTAGGGATTACATGAATTATGATATATCTCTCTTAATTTAGAACATGCTTGACATTGTGGAAAAACTTGAATAGTATGTGTTATATAAGTGCTAAGCTATTTCTGATTCTATGTGAGTATGTACTAGTTTGTACATGTACTCAAGGATTAATTAAGAAATTGATATTTCTTGTTTGTGTACCCTCTATAGCTTAATTAAGCACTGTCATGCATTGCATTTGCATTTTTAATCATTTAGCATAATGTGTGCTTTTAGTTTTGGTCATAAAAATTTTTTAAACAAAAATATTTTTATGTGTTTTGTATTATATATCTTGGATTTATAATCAAGGTTGGTCATATTATCTTTACATAACATGTTTATGTACCTTGTTGTAACACCCCAAACCCTTAAGAAGGATTTAGATGCATAAGCTGTCTTAGAAATAATCAACAATGATATAATGGAACAGAGCGTAATATTAATCCTCAAATAAACTTCTATAATAACATCAGAGTTCCTAAAAAATCCATAAAAACAAAACAAAATATTATTCTTGTATGAAAAATCTCCAGATAACATCTCAACATAGTTCCAAAAAAAAATAATCTCATTGTCCTGAAACAATTTTACTAAAACAACTCAGCAACTATCCAAGCTCCAAACGCAGTCATCAATCTAAGGCTCCACTGATCTACCACCAAAAGACACTCCATAACTCTAATCTGAAAGGATGGAAAAAGGGGGTGAGCTAGAGGCTCAATAAGAGACTACAAACATGAGGATGTCTTCCCAAAACAAACGATAATATCATTAACAAAATATAGTCATCACGATACAATTAAAATTAGTTTAAACTGTAATATAATATATTCTATAAAGCTGTGAAAATAAAACACTTCACTATAACGCTATAAACATTAATAAAATAATAACCACATTTATATGCCAATATGCACCAAATAGGTAGAACACTTTATTATGAAAATAAACAATTTTCCACCTGAAAGAACAGTAGCAATTAAACAGTAATCCAATATGAAAAATATTAGTCAAACACAGACAAAAGCTGCTAAATACTCGGTGGGTGATTTCCCATGGGAACAATAACACTAACCTCAAAGAGGCAACACTAACTCCGAAGAGCAACAATAACACTGCACCACACCACACTAACACTACTTCGGCCGAAGACCAACATTTAACCCTGTATTGGCAAAGGTTGCAGACTGTCTAGTTGACCATTTGAAACAATTCTTGACATATACAGTTTCACAATAATATACAATAAATAATAGAGTTTGAGTATGTATAAAGCACTAACAATGGTATAAGTCTTTGAAACTTCACTTTTGCAATTATGTGTATGTATATATATATAAATATATTTTTACCACAATTATATATATATATATATATATATATAAATATATACGTCTTGAGAGACGGCATGTGTTGAAGTCTACTTACCTCTAGTGGTTAAACCAAGCTTCACTTCAATCGCTCGAAACGACATCAACTAGAACCTAAATAATAATTAAATAACTCAATAAGGGCAGGTTCTTTAATAACCACAACATCCTCTTGATAAAACAATTCCTCAGCCACTAAGAAGATTTGGCAAAATAAAATTTAACATGTCTTTCTAATAAACCCCCAAACCTATTCTAGATTAAAAATAATAGTAAAGCACCCCTAAAATATAAATTTGTTATCCTATATATATATAAATGTATACCCGTAGATCATCTAAAATGCCACTCAAGGACACCACGATAACTTAAACTATATAGAATGATGCTACTCCACGGTCATACATGAAGTTCCACTTTAAAATCAACTATTGCACAACTATGAATAAGCTTCCATGATATAATCTTTATAGGATGATGCTTCCATGATATAATCTATATAGGATGATGCTTCCATATACAATTCTTATACTATCAGATCTATATAAACCTAATATCAAATTCTACCTTTTCCACGTGAACCAACAGATGCTATATACTTATATATATAAATATAGGAACACCTAGTCCACTGATGCAACTCACGCCAAGACAAACAATGCCGCTTAAGCTCTCCACGAATATCCAAGAGGTTCAATATCAAAATCAATTAGTCCTTATATATATATCATGCTTCTCTGACATCAATTTACCTATGCAACGATTTGTATAAAAAAAAATCGAACCATTCATTCATTCAGAAACGTAGGATCCTAGATCAAATAGTGCCCAAAGAAAGCAATAAAGTTTGTGAACACATAAGTTTACCTCAATACCGAATTGAGGTTTTTTGCTGGCAGCCCCTTGCAGCGCACTCTCTACAGCCCCTTTTTGCTGTAATTTCTCTTTTTTTTTTTTTTTTTGTCTTGTGTCTTTCTCTCTACCTATCCCTAGGAAACCCTAATTTTATTTCATTATAAGGCTGTTGCACTTGGGCTGAAAGTTTAGAAGCCTATTCCATGATAAGGCTAATTTCAGTTGGGCTGAAAATTTAGAAGCCCACTACAACTAAATTAAACTTCCAAGACCCACCTATATTCCCACTAAACACATTAATATTATTATTATTATCATTGTAAAAATCACAATATAAAATAATTATTTCCTCCAAAATAAATTAAGTAATTTATCAAATCTACTCTCTAGAAGTAATTAAATTAAATTTAAATGAGACGGGTGTTACATTCTCCCCCTCTTATAAAATTTTCGTCCTCGAAAATTCAAAACATACCTTACTGCAGAAAAAGCTGGGGATACTTGGATTGCATTTCGTCTTTACGCTCCCATGAAGCTTCTTCCATGGAGTGGTTCCTCCATAATACTTTGACCAAATGTATAGTCTTATTACGTAACACTTGCTCTTTACGATCTAAAATCTGAATCGGGACTTCCTCGTAGGATAAGTTCTCTTTGACTTGAAGTGGCTCATAACTCAAGATATGAGAAGGATCGGGAACATACCTCCTCAACATGGATACATGAAAAACGTTATGTAACCTTGACAAGGTCGGTGGTAAAGCAAGCCGGTAAGCAACAGAACCAACTCTCTCCAAAACTTCAAAGGGCCCCACGTACCTAGGGCTTAACTTACCCTTCTTGCCAAACCTCATAACTCCTTTCATAGGTGACACTCGAATGAAAACCATGTCTCCAACTTCAAATTCCACTTCTCTTCTCCGTGGATCAGCATAACTTTTTTGTCTACTCTGAGCTGCACGCAACCTTTCCCGAATCACGTCAATCTTTTCACTGGTCCTTTGAACAATCTCAGGACCCAAGATTCTCCTCTCTCCAACCTCATCCCAACAAACTGGGGATCTACACTTTCTCCCATACAAAGCCTCATAAGGTGCCATCTTAATACTGGAGTGATAACTATTGTTATAAGCAAACTCCACCAAAGTCAAATAGTCATTCCAACTACCCTTGAAATCCAAGACACAAGCTCTCAACATGTCTTCCAAAGTTTGGATAGTTCTCTCAGACTGTCCATCCGTTTGAGGGTGGCAAGCAGTACTAAAGTTCAACTTAGTACCCAAGGCTTTTTGCAAACTATCCCAAAACCCTGAAGTGAACCTCGAATCTCTATCAGATACAATAGAAGCTGGCACTCCATGCAACCTCACAATCTCATTTATATAAAGTTCAGCCAGTTTGTCAAGAGAGTAGTTCATTCTAATTGGAATGAAGTGGGCAGATTTAGTCAACCTATCCACCACCACCCAAATAGCATCATGATTCTTAGGTGATCTCGGTAATCCACACACAAAGTCCATGGTGATATTCTCCCACTTCCTCTCAGGAATAGGTAAAGGTTGTAACAACCCTGATGGCCTCTGATGCTCCACGTTGACTTGTTGGCAAATCAAGCATTGTTCCACAAATTGAACAATTTCTCTTTTCATGTTAATCCACCAATAAACTTCTCGAAGGTCATGATACATCTTGGTACTACCCGGATGCATTGTATAAGGCGAACGATGTGCTTCCTCCAATATCTCTCTTTTAATCAATGAATCATTAGGCACACAAAGCCTATTACCAAACCTCAAAACACCATCATCAGAGATACTAAAATCAAATCTACTTCCACCACGTACTTGTTCCATGATCTTAAACAATTGAGGGTCACCACTCTGAGCAGCTTTGATCTTATCAATTAGGGTGGGTTGTACACTTAAACTTGCCAGGTAGGATTGGGAGTCTCCAGTCACTATGTCTACTCCAAGTTTCTGAAGATCAACAATAATATGCTTCTGAGTAGTTAATAAAGCAGCTGAAAAGCTATACGACTTTCGACTAAGTGCATCAGCCACAACATTGGCTTTACCAGGATGGTAATTTATAGAACAATCATAGTCTCTAATCAATTCTAGCCATCTCCTTTGTCTCAAATTTAATTCTTTTTGAGTGTATATGTACTTCAAACTTTTATGGTCAGTGTATATTTCACATCTCTCACCATACAAGTAATGCCTCCAAATCTTCAATGCAAAAACCACTGCTGCCAATTCCAAATCATGAGTTGGATAATTCTGTTTATAATTCTTTAGTTGTCGAGAGGCATAAGCAACCACCTTCCCATGTTGCATCAGAACACAACCAAGACCCTTACGAGATGCGTCACTATATATCACAAAACCACCCGAACCAGATGGAATAGTCAATACTGGTGCAGAAACCAACCGTTGCTTCAACTCCTGGAAACTTCTTTCACATTCCTCTGTCCAGTCAAACTTTGCATGTTTTCGAGTTAATCGAGTCAGAGGAGTTGCAATACTGGAAAATCCTTCCACAAATCTTCTATAATAACCTACAAGGCCCAAAAAACTTCTTACCTCACTTACATTAGTAGGGGCAGCCCAATTAACTACAGCTTCGATCTTACTAGGGTTCACTGTAATTCCATCTCTAGAGATCACATGTCCTAAGAACACCACTTGATTCAACCAGAACTCACACTTCTTTAATTTAGCATACAACTTCTTGTCTTTTAAAATCTGCAACACCATTCTCAAGTGTTCCTCATGCTCTTCTTGGCTTTTAGAGTAAACCAAGATGTCATCAATGAAAACAATGACAAACCGATCCAAATACTCATGAAATACCCTATTCATCAAATCCATAAAAACAGCAGGAGCATTAGTTAGACCAAAAGGCATCACTAAGAACTCATAATGACCATACCTAGTTCGAAAAGCTGTCTTTGGTATGTCATCCTCCTTAACCCTCAACTGATGATAACCAGATCTCAAGTCAATTTTAGAGAAGACTTGAGCGCCCTGAAGCTGATCAAACAAATCATCAATTCATGGCAAAGGGTATTTGTTTCTGACGGTTACCTTGTTCAACTCCCTATAGTCAATGCATAACTGCATACTACCATCCTTCTTCTTAACAAACAACACCGGAGCACCCCAAGGAGAAGCACTAGGCCGAATAAAGCCTTTATCAAGCAAGTCTTGCAATTGCTCCTTCAACTCATTGAGCTCCGTAGGGGCCATTCTATAAGGTGCTTTGGAAATTGGGCCGGTACCAGGTACTAGGTCAATAGAGAACTCAACCTCTCTGTCAGGGGGTAGTCCAGGTAAGTCCTCAGAGAACACATCTGGGAATTCTTTCACCACTGGGATGTCTTCAACTTTTAACTCTACTTTACCACCCTTCAAAGCACAAACAAGGAACCCTTCACATCCCTTCCTTAGCAATCGCCTTGCCTGCATCACTGACACCAATACAGGTGGTTTCACCACACGATCTCCCTCAAAGAAGAATTCTGGCTCCCCAGGAATTCTAAATACTACCTTCTTCCCAAAACACTCTATGGAAGCATGAAAAGTAGATAACCAATCCATCCCTAGAATCACATCAAACTCAAACATATCAAGCAACATAAGATCTGCTTTTAATTCCCTCCCAGAGACTAAAACATTACAAGACTTGTACACTTTATGGGTAATCATTTGTTGTCCAGAAGGTGTAGCAACACACAATTCATAATTTAAACTCTCAGGCTCCATGTTTAGCCTTTGTGCAAGTCTACGTGAGATGAAAGAATAGGTTGAACCAGAATCAAATAACACTTGTGCATGCTGACTGGAAACAAGAAGTGTACCTGAAACCACTGATGGGGAGGCCTCGGCGTCCTGTTTAGTCAAAGCAAAAACTCGACCCTGAACCTTAGGTCTCTGTTGGCTCCCATTTGGATTGGTAGTTTGTTCAGCTCGCATATCTGGACAATCCTTGATGAAGTGTCCAGTCTTGCCACATTTAAAACACGCCCTTGACTCCAAATAACATGTTCCATTATGAGCCTTTCCACATCTTGGACAAGTTTTGTATGCCTTCTTATTTGAATTAGGCACCCCCTGCTTCTTGAATGAACTTCCACTAGACTTCCCCTTAAGAAAATGACTCTGGGTTGGCTTCCTCTCTTGATCATTGGCCCTTGAGAGACGATTGCAATTTCTCTCTGCTATGAGAGCTCGATCCACCACTTCTGCGTATGTTTCCAATTTGAACATGGAAACCGGTCCCTGAATTTCCTCCCTTAATCCTCTTTCGAAATGCCTGGCCTTCCTTGCTTCCGTGTCAACCATGTGTGGAGCAAAGCGGGATAATTCAGCAAATTTTTGCTCATACTCATACACTGATTGAGTACCTTGTGCTATGCGAATGAACTCAGCTTCCTTTTGCACCATCAAACTATCAGGAAAATACCTCTTACGAAAGAGCTCAACAAAATGCTGCCAAGTTATAACTTCTCTTCCATGTGTCCTCTCCGTGGACTCCCACCATTCCAATGCATCACCCTTCAATACAAAAACAGCAAGGACAACTCGTTGCTCATCACTAACTTCCATTGCTCTAAAGAGCCTTTCTATCTCCTTAAGCCAGTTGTCAGCCTCAATTGGATCCTTTGTACCCTTGAAAGCAGGAGGATCAAGCTTCCTAAACTTCTCCAAGGCACTAGTCGGATTGGTGGCTCCCACTTGATGTTGCACTACATTGGTTAAGCCCCCAATGGCTTCAATAATAGCCTGGAGATTAGTAGGTCCCCCAGCATTCGGTTGACTGTCCCCTGGGTTCCTCCTTGGTGGAGCCATATCTCTAAGCAATACAATAAGTTATCATAAGTAAATATTTCAAATATTTCAGAGGGTCAAAACCAAACACATATATAGTACAACAACCATTCCTACACACTTTAGAATAATAAACAAAACAAAACAAAATATAAAATCCCTATGAAAGGTCAACTAATTCTAACACTAAAATTCCTTGTAATCACACTCTTGTTCCAAAATAGTCTTAAGATCAAACCTATAAGTCTACAGAATCATAAACCTATGCTCTGATACCATAACTGTAACACCCCAAACCCTTAAGAAGGATTTAGATGCATAAGCTGTCTTAGAAATAATCAACAATGATATAATGGAACAGAGCGTAATATTAATCCTCAAATAAACTTCTATAATAACATCAGAGTTCCTTAAAAATCCATAAAAACAAAACAAAATATTATTCTTGTATGAAAAATCTCCAGATAACATCTCAACATAGTTCCAAAAAAAAATAATCTCATTGTCCTGAAACAATTTTACTAAAACAACTCAGCAACTATCCAAGCTCCAAACGCAGTCATCAATCTAAGGCTCCACTGATCTACCACCAAAAGACACTCCATAACTCTAATCTGAAAGGATGGAAAAAGGGGGTGAGCTAGAGGCTCAATAAGAGACTACAAACATGAGGATGTCTTCCCAAAACAAACGATAATATCATTAACAAAATATAGTCATCACAATACAATTAAAATTAGTTTAAATTGTAATATAATATATTCTATAAAGCTGTGAAAATAAAACACTTCACTATAACGCTATAAACATTAATAAAATAATAACCACATTTATATGCCAATATGCACCAAATAGGTAGAACACTTTATTATGAAAATAAACAATTTTCCACCTGAAAGAACAGTAGCAATTAAACAGTAATCCAATATGAAAAATATTAGTCAAACACAGACAAAAGCTGCTAAACACTTGGTGGGTGATTTCCCATGGGAACAATAACACTAACCTCAAAGAGGCAACACTAACTCCGAAGAGCAACAATAACACTGCACCACACCACACTAACACTACTTCGGCCGAAGACCAACACTTAACCCTGTATTGGCAAAGGTTGCAGACTGTCTAGTTGACCATTTGAAACAATTCTTGACATATACAGTTTCACAATAATATACAATAAATAATAGAGTTTGAGTATGTATAAAGCACTAACAATGGTATAAGTCTTTGAAACTTCACTTTTGCAATTATGTGTATGTATATATATATAAATATATTTTTACCACAATTATATATATATATATATATATATAAATATATACGTCTTGAGAGACGTCATGTGTTGAAGTCTACTTACCTCTAGTGGTTAAACCAAGCTTCACTTCAATCGCTCGAAACGACGTCAACTAGAACCTAAATAATAATTAAATAACTCAATAAGGGCAGGTTCTTTAATAACCACAACATCCTCTTGATAAAACAATTCCTCAGCCACTAAGAAGATTTGGCAAAATAAAATTTAACATGTCTTTCTAATAAACCCCCAAACCTATTCTAGATTAAAAATAATAGTAAAGCACCCCTAAAATATAAATTTGTTATCCTATATATATATAAATGTATACCCGTAGATCATCTAAAATGCCACTCAAGGACACCACGATAACTTAAACTATATAGAATGATGCTACTCCACGGTCATACATGAAGTTCCACTTTAAAATCAACTATTGCACAACTATGAATAAGCTTCCATGATATAATCTTTATAGGATGATGCTTCCATGATATAATCTATATAGGATGATGCTTCCATATACAATTCTTATACTATCAGATCTATATAAACCTAATATCAAATTCTACCTTTTCCACGTGAACCAACAGATGCTATATACTTATATATATAAATATAGGAACACCTAGTCCACTGATGCAACTCACGCCAAGACAAACAATGCCGCTTAAGCTGTAAGAGATGTAACTCCACGAATATCCAAGAGGTTCAATATCAAAATCAATTAGTGCTTATATATATATCATGCTTCTCTGACATCAATTTACCTATGCAACGATTTGTATAAAAAAAAATCGAACCATTCATTCATTCAAAAACGTAGGATCCTAGATCAAATAGTGCCCAAAGAAAGCAATAAAGTTTGTGAACACATAAGTTTACCTCAATACCGAATTGAGGTTTTTTGCTGGCAGCCCCTTGCAGCGCACTCTCTACAGCCCCTTTTTGCTGTAATTTCTCTTTTTTTTTTTTTTTTTTTTTGTCTTGTGTCTTTCTCTCTACCTATCCCTAGGAAACCCTAATTTTATTTCATTATAAGGCTGTTGCACTTGGGCTGAAAGTTTAGAAGCCTATTCCATGATAAGGCTAATTTCAGTTGGGCTGAAAATTTAGAAGCCCACTACAACTAAATTAAACTTCCAAGACCCACCTATATTCCCACTAAACACATTAATATTATTATTATTATCATTGTAAAAATCACAATATAAAATAATTATTTCCTCCAAAATAAATTAAGTAATTTATCAAATCTACTCTCTAGAAGTAATTAAATTAAATTTAAATGAGACGGGTGTTACACTTGTTTAGTTTAGATGAGCTTATTTATTGCACTTTACTAGCTGAAGTCTTTGTAGTGCATGTTGTGTGGGAAAGATGTTTATAGTTATTGATCACATGATCTTGATCTTGAAGTCACATGTCTTTGATTGTCGGTCTTGATCTTATTGAGAAAGGCATAAATAACCATCTCACCACTGTTCACTAGCCAATCATGAACACCTTAGTGCATATCATAAGATTTTGTGCTCAAGAATGTAGCACATGCACAAAAAGAAAATAAGGTGCAGCCTTGGTTTAAATGCTAAAATTGGTGTGTACATTATTGGGCTATAATAACTTCACAAATCAAATAAAACTGGTGTGTACATTATCCCAGCTATATTAATAAGTTTCTAATCAATTAAAATTGGTGTGTACATTATGAGGCAAATCAAGAAACTTACATGATTGCAAACTATTATTCTAGGAGATGTGAGAGTTATATGATGTAACTCTTTTGGTGATAGTCTCTTTCAAACTTATGTGATAAATTGTGTAGAAATTGTGATTGATTACTATCTACATATCACCTCACATGTATCCTAAGTTCTTGCTAGTTGCACACACTACACAAGTTATTCTTTGCTAAACTTTGTACATGTTATTGTGTGTGAATTTGTTTTGGCCATCCAAGATTATATGTTCCTTGATTTTGATACAAAATGTGTTTAATTTTTGAGCTTTTGGAGTCAAATTGGTTGAAAAACTTGTTTTTGAGAGATCTGGGTTGAATTAATGTGTTTTTGAAAAGCTTTTAGTCTCATACTCATACATTTCATTCATGAAATATTGTGCTTTGAGGAGTTTCTGCATAAAATTGCTATGATTTTCAAAAATTTAAGTTTTCCAGATTTTCGATCGATCGAGGGTGTTTTTCGACCAATCGAAATTGCGATTAAAATTTTGGTTTGAATCTGCATGGTTCGATTGGTATTCGATCGATGCTCGATCAATCGAAACTGAAAAATTTTTAGTTCCTAAGTTTTTAACCAAATTTTTTCATGCATCATTTATGGTTAGGATTAACATGAGTTGCATTGTTTTTTTTTTCTTTGTATTCATCTTGCAGTTTTGCAGTCATATCTCTTATTGTTTTTGCACATAACATGCATACACTTTGCTAAATTGGGTACTCAACTTGATTTAAAAATTGATTGATTAATTTTTGAGTCCTTTGTACATTTTTGTATATGCTATTTTTTATGTGTGACCTGCAGAAAATATTTTTCTTAAGAGAAATGATGGATAATCAATGTGCAAATATTTTCTCTACTCATGCAACTGTTTATGGGTCACATAGTGTCAAGTTTGCATTTATTGAAAGAGAGAATATTTTTCTTCATGTGTATTCTCAAATCAACTTTTTTAGGTTTGTGTGTTTTTATTTATCCCCATCTCCTAAATTTCCCCCAAAACTGTTTTTTCCAAAACTTGTTTTGTTTTTCCTATTTTTATAGGAGGAGAAAAGTTTTTTTTTTTTTTTTCGCTTTTGTTGTTCATAGGGGGAGTTGTTGCTCTTCATAGGGGGAGTTCTCTCTATTTTCTATAGAGCTAAACTGTTTTATGTTCCTTGATTCTCTTTTTTCTCTCATGTTTATAGTCACTCTACTCTTTGTTTGAGTTGTCTTTGTCAATACGTGACAAAAAGGGGGAGAAATAGAAGAAATGTGGGAATCCTGTTTGTCTTATTTAGAGGGAGATAAAATTGTTTTTGAAAGGGAGAGAATATAAAAACTTTTTGATATATCTAACTTAGGTGGAAAGTTAGAATTTTTTTTTTTATATTTTTGTTTCATATTATTGTTTATATGTCTTTCTTTCCACACATGCAGTGATGTGTTCTTTTGAGTGCTTTCAAGAAAGATAGGTACATTCTGATCAAGATCTTCTACCTCTTCTTGCAACTTCTAGTTAGGAGTCTTAGATTGGGATTTGTGATGTATTTGGGCATTTATTGTATTAGGTTGTTCTTGTATTTGAGCATTTCATTTTGTATGTAAGTTTTGTCACGAATTGCCAAAGAGGGAGATTGTTAGGTTCTAAAAGTTAGAATGATTAACAAATCATGAACATAAACTTGTCTAGATATAGATCCTAGAGTGTATAGGTATTATTAGACAATACTCAAGGTGATTCAAGTCAAGATTCAAGAACATAAAAGCTGCAGAAAGAAGAGTTCAGAAACTACCTAGTTCGATCGATTGAAAGACAGGCTTGACCGATCGAAAGTCATATCTGTAGAATTTTAAGTTGGCCCAAATAGCAGTTCAAGCCCATTAAAGATTAGGGTTTCAAATCTACTTCTCCCACTATATAAAGGAAACCCTAAGCACGTTTTTAAAAAGGCTTTTCAGAGAGAGAAGAGTGTGCCTCTTTTGTATTTATGGATTTGTTCCTAAAAATCTCTCTTATATCTTCTACCAGTGTTATTCCTTGAAGAATCTCAAGATCCAGTATTGTTGAAGTTGCTGCCTTCTATAGTCATCAAAGGTGCTGATGATAACCTTCAAGGGTGGTCTTGGAGTCACAAACAAGAGAGTTTGTGTTGCTAAACCTTTGAGTGGGATCTCAAAGTCATAAACGTGGGTGTTTGTGTTTTGCAAAGGCCAAGGAAAGAAGTAGTCCGTGGACTTGGAGCTATCATGGGGTCGTGGTAGTAAGTTTTCTACTCGAGGTAGCAATAGGATGTTTGTGGTCTAAGTCGCTATTGTACAAACTTCAATTCTTTCATAGTGGTTTTGCTTTTTACCCTTGAGGATAGCTAGATTAAATCCTCCCCAGGTTTTTTACCTATTAGGTTTTCCTAGGTCATCATATCATTGTGTTCTTTATTTTTTTATTGCTGTACATGATATGATGATTATTATTTTAACCTAGATCTGAATAATAAACCTAAGTTAATCACTTGGTTAATTAATTAGGTTAAATAATTTAGTTTATATGGATCTAAATTTCTAACAGAAGGGAAGGACTAGAAAATCCTAAGGGAAAGGCATAAATAACCATCTCACAACTGTTGCCCGCCAATCATGAAATGACATTTGTATGTTTCGGCATAGCAAAAGTGCAATGTCAAAAACTTAACATAATTTGGTCTTTCTTTTCTCTCTCTTATATGCCCATGCATAGTTTTGCTTAAAAAAAATATGCAAAGAAAAAAAAATTAAAGCAAAAAGAAACAAAATGCTTTGTATATGATTGCAAGCGTGTATTCTAGGAGATGTGGGAGTTATAGGATGTACCTCGAAGGTGATAGTCCCTATCACAAGGAATACATGTGTTAATGTATGATTACTTAACTATCTTAACTTGTTTTTGAAATATAAAATTGGTTAGACTTGTTTAGTGTGTCTGTGTGTTTTTGGGATAAAAGCTGAACATTTTTCTTGTTGAGAGATGATTTTGAGAGCTTATAATGTTGGTTGGATCCATGGTTGAGTAGCATATTTAATTACATTCATATCTGTGTTTTTCTCTTCATGAAAAACTATTTTTAAGTAATTACAACAGCTTTTCGATAGCTAAGCTACCTATCGAGCTCCTCTCCTTCTTTTTATCGCATTCTCGATAGCTATTTGATTCATTGAAAAACTTTCTGGATGCTCGATAGATGCTCGATAGCTTCTTGATCCATCGAGGTTGGCTTCTTCTCGATAGATTCTTGACACCTCCTCGATCGATCGAGATACCCTTGCATGCATTTCATTTTTCTTTGTTTTGCATTTTTTCCTCTTTGTGTCCATAGCATCTTGTTTTTCTTTTTCTTGTAGGTCTATGGTTCCTTGTTCTCTTTATTCCCTCTTTGTCAGTTTTCTGTCTATCTCCTGTCAAGTCTTTTGATTTTTTTTTTTTTTTTGCCCTTTGACAATCGTGTCAAAAAGGGGGAGAAATTTGAGAATTAAATGTCTTTCCTCAGGGGAAGTAATAGACTTAGAGGGAGAACTTCATGTAAAAGGGAAGAAAGTTTTTGATGTAACTAACTTAAGGGGAGAGTCAGTTTGATACACTTTGATATTGATATATATTTTGAATTGTGTATCTGTTGCTTTTGTAACCATTTACATACATCTGTGTTGTTTCTATATTTGATGATGATGTATGTGTTTCACTTTTTATCTCACACGTGTTGTTCCTTTTCTCTCTTTATACACATGTTTCTTGTTTATTTTACATGTCATTATTTTCCACATGGTACCGTGATGTGTTTTGTTTAGTGCCTTTCAAGAAAGAAAATTTAAAGCCAGGTCAAGATTCCAAACTTTCTTCTTGTAGTAACTTCTAAGGTTCAGATCTTTTAGACTAGGCTTATTTATTCTACAATCTTGAGTAGAATGTATTCTAGGACATTCAATATACTCTTGTGGTTTTGTCATGGATTGCCAAACGGAGAGATTGTTAAAGGCATATTTTTATGTAATTGGCATATCCTTTGACAAAACGAACTTGTATTTGGGTAAATCTAAGAAGGTTCAAGTTGATCATTATAAGTGGTTCAATTGAAGACATGAAGATTACTCAAGAACTGTTCAAGAAAAGTGCAATTTGCAGGTCTCGATACCTCCTCAACAAAAGCTCAATCTGTCGAGATTAATTAAAGCTCGACACATGTCTTGATCTATCAAGCTTACAAGATTCAGACTATAGCCAGCAACGTTTTTATTCTAAAAGGCTATTTGTTTATGGGTTTGTGTAATCCTTATTGGACTAGGAAAGCCCAAGGTTTGTTTAAACCTATTTGGAATAGGAGAGCCCATTAAGCTCCTATTTAAAAGAGGTGGAAAAATAAAAACCTAACCCTAGAGAGCTTCATAAGGTTCTCTTTTTGAAACCCTAACATCCTCTTACAGAAGAAAGAGTTCTTACTGCATTTCTTGTACGCCTTTGAGTTCTGTAACCAAGCAAAGTCTCTTGCACCAACATTGAAGATCTTATTGGTGTTTCTATGTGAAGCTGTTGTAAATCAACTACAACAATCAAAGGGTTGATGTGGAGTTAGTCACATACTTGGATTCGTGCAAAGGAGTAAGCCGTGTACTCAGATTTGCGCATTAAATTGGTTAGTTACGTACTTGGAGCCGTGCATTGAAAAGGGGAGATTGTCACTACAAAACAAGTCCAATTGGGTATTGGGGTAAGGGTTCAACTGTAGGTTGGTATAAGGTACTAGGATATCTTTACTTGTAACCGCTTGTTTTGATAATAGTGGATTCTCGGGAGTGGTGACCTTAAAATCACCCGGTGGGGTTTTTGCCGTGTAGGTTTTCCCTATTCATAAACAAATCACCGTGTCAACTTTATTTTTCGCTGCACTTTATTTTAGTTGGTGATTTTTTTGTGCTGCCACGAACATTGTATGTTAATTTGATTAATTAATAAACTTGGCTAATTAATCATTTAATATAACACAAGGGGTTAATACATTTTTGGCCTGTCAATTGGGAATGTTTCAAGAAATTATGTGCAAGCTGCTCCCATCATCAAATTAGTGAGCAACTACTTATCTAGTATTTCTTTAAGGGCCTTCTACCCACTGATAGGAGCATGATTGATGCCGCTAGTGGAGGAGCTTTGGATAAAACTCCCGAGGCCACGAGAAACTTGATTGCAAATATGGCGGCCAATTCTCAATAATTTGGCACTAGGCTTGACTCTCCATCAAAGCATGTTAATGAGGTAAATATTTCTTCCCTTGAATAACAAATTGTGAGTCTAACTTCTCTTGTTCGTCAAATGGCTGTAGGTAATATGCAAACGGCGAAGGAGCCCATTGAGCAAGTGAATGCAGCAGGTGGTTTTCCTAGACAATTGCAAAGGAAGTATGATCCCTATTCGAGCACGTATAACCCGGGATGGAGGGATCAACCCAATCTTAGCTATGGGAATCCACAAATAAATCAGCCCGCGACTCAAAACCGCCTAATTTCCCAGCAACATAAGTAGCCATACCCCCTACGACAACATCCGGGCCAAACTTCTAATTCTTGTATGTCTTTAGAAGATATTGTTAAGTCTCTTGCCACAAATACTTTGCAATTTCAACAGGAGACAAAAAAAATTTCAACAAGAGGCGAGGGCCAATATTCAAATTTTGGACAATCAGATGGGCTAGATGGCAATTGCAATTAGTCGGCTAGAGGCGCAAAGTTCGGGGAAATTACCCTCTCAAACGGTAGTAAATCCAAGAGAAAATGCAAATGCAATCGTTTTGAGAAGGGGTAAAGAGGTTGAGATTCTAGAAAAGGCAGCCCCTGCATCGTTAAAGCAAGAAAATGAGAAAAATGTCATTACAGACAAGGACATTCCCAATGATGATGAGGTACCTAAGGGTAAGTTTCCACCTCTTTCTAATTATAAACCAGTACCTCCTTTTCCTCAGGCTTTAGCAAAATCAAGAAAAGATGAGAAAAATAAAGATTTATATGAGACTTTTCATAGATGCGAGGTAAATATTCCACTTTTAGATGCTATTAAACAAGTACCTCACTATGCTAAATTCCTAAAAGAACTGTGTACAATTAAGTGGAAATAGAAACTTAAAGGATGTGAGAAGGTGAGAGTATGGGAGAATATTTCTGCAGTTATTCAAAGAAAACTCCCTGCAAAGTGCAAAGATCTAGGTATGTTTACTATCCCTTGTACAATAGGTAGCACTTAACTTGAGAAGGTCATGCTAGATTTAGGAGCTTCTATCAATGGCATGCCATATTTTATGTATGCTTCTTTGAAAGTTGGACTTTTGAATAAAACTGGTGTTGTGATTCAATTGACTGATAGATCTATTGCCTATCCTAAAGGTGTAGTTGAGGATGTTCTTGTGCAAGTTAATGATTTGGTTTTCCCTACTAATTTCTATGTGCTTGATATGGAGAATGGTGATCAAACTACTCCTATTTTGTTAGGAAGACCATTCTTAAAGATAGCCAAGACTAAGATAGATGTTCATAGTGGCGCACTTACCATGGAATTTGATGGTGAAATTGTTAAGTTTAATATTTATGATGCCATGAAATATCCTAATGATGATAATCCTGTTTATTTAATTGATGTGATTGATTCTTTAGCATAGGAAGCTTTTGAACTTGATGGAAAAGATCGATTGAAAGCTGCCATTAGTAAGCATCTTGAGAAAGAGAATGAGGAGTTAGCCTTGAGTACTGATTTGCAAGAAACTGTTGCAGCATTGAATGATTTTTCAAAGCTACAACAATTAGGTAACGCTTCTCATTTCACATCACCAGTTTCTAACAAGAGGCCTTTACCCTCTGTTTTGCAGGCCCCCATTCCAAATTTGAAACGTCTCCCCAGTCACCTCATGTACGTGTTCCTTGGAGACGGAGGAACGTTACCAGTGATCATTTCCAATAAACTTAGTGCACCACAAGAAGAAAAGCTTGTGCAGGTCCTTAAGGAGCATAAGACGACTATTGGTTGGACAATTGAAGATTTTAAAGGAATTAGTGACGAAAAATATTTGTCACTAAACAAAATAATAGTTTTGCACTTATATATTTTTAGTGACGAAATCACAATTCGTCACTAAAAATATGATTTAGTGACGAAATATGAATTTCGTCTCTAAAAATATTAACAAAGCCCAGTCTTTAGTGACAAAAATGAAATTCGTCACTAAAGACTTAAAAGCCAAATTTCAATAGCCAAGGCCACATACATTTCAATACCCATTTCAAACTCTCTGAGCCATTTTAGTCAAAAAAAAAAAAAAAAAAACCAAGAGCCAACAAAAAAACCCCAAACCCAAGAGCCTTACCATCGTCGATGAGGTCCCAGCGTCGCCGATGAGGTCCCAGCGTCGTCAAAGATGTCCCAGCATTGCCGATGAGGTCCCATCATCGCCGATGATCTCAAACATCGTCGATTTAGCATCCACCTTCGCCGATTAAGCTTCATTTAAGAGCCAACCGCCACCATTAAGCTCATTGAGCTCCCATCGTCGCCAATGAGCTCCCACCATCGCCATTCACTTTGCCTCACCGTCGCTTCGCCTTTGCCATTCACTTCGCCTCACTGTCACCATCCACTTCGCCTCACCGTCGCCGATCCACTTCGCAACACAGTGTCCGTTCACCTTCCCACCGATTCCCCTCCCTCACCGATTCGGCGTCCGTTCACCTTCCCACCGGTTCGCCTCCCTCACCGATCTCGGCGTCCCTTCACCTTCACCGCGTCCCTTCCCCTCGTCCAGCGATTCGACGCCGCTGCCGATCTGAGCATGCCGCCTTATCTCCGATCTAGCTTCGACGTTTGAATCTCTGCCGGTACGAAATTTATTTATTTATTATTATTATTACTATTATTACTATTATTATTATTATTACTATTATTATTAGTATTATTATTACTATTACTATTATTATTACTAGTATATTAATATTACTATTATTAGTATTATTATTACTATTACTAGTATTATTACTATTACTATTATTATTACTAGTATTATTATTATTATTACTATTATTAGTTTTATTATTACTATTATTACTATTACTAGTATTATTATTATTACTATTATTATTATTATTATTATTATTATTATTATTATTATTAGTACTATTATTATTACTATTATTAGTATTATTATTATTATTACTATTATTATTAGTAATATTAGTATTATTATTACTAGTATTATTATTATTACTATTATTAGTATTATTATTATTATTACTATTATTATTAGTATTATTATTATTATTATTATTATTATTATTATTATTATTATTATTATTATTATTATTATTATTATTATTCACTAATAAAAATTGGTTCTTCATTGCTTTAATTTTCAACTAAATCTTAAGCAAATGGTTTTAGATTAAAAGATGTTTTATATTTTGTCAAGGAAGTTGAGAAACGTGGTCTTCAAGTGGCAGTTGCCGGGATTCCCAAGACAATTGATAATGATATTACTGTAAGTTATATTAAGCAATCCTTATTTAGGTAATTATGCATGCTGCTATTAACTCATGATAATGTTAAATGATTTGCTGAAGTCTTAGATTTAGTGTCCAAATTCAAATAGTTCCACTAAATGGAGAATTTTATTTTTAAATTTTCTCTGACATATAGTCATTATTTGGTGAAGTAAGTACTCTTAAAAGTGAATGGGATCATTGATTATCTTATGAGAAGATGGATTGGAAGAAGAGAATAAAACTTGCAATAGCTGCATGATAATCTCCTTTTGTGTTCTCATTAAAAAGACTGTGTATTGGTTGGCCATATATTTTTCAATTCCATTCAAGCTTATTTTCTCTGAGTCTTCTGAAAATAAAAGCAGTTAAAACCCACTATGTGGTTCACATATGAATCTTTATCAAATATTTTCACTTGGGATGTGAATTGCATGCACTTTTCTAATAGCAAAATAAGATTCTGTTTTAATAAGATGTTTTTCTTCTTTGTATTGTTCTGTTTGAATATTCTAGAACCACAGAGTCTACACGTTACTTGTAGTGCTTCCCATTGCTCTCTAGGTGTTTGTGAACTAAAATACCAAGTCAAACTGTAGTTTCTGTTGGTGTTTTTGCTAACTTAAGAATTCAACTTCACTGGTCATGGTTACTCTAAAGGCTCATGGTTTTAATAAGAACTACTCCTAAAAAAAAAACTACTTCTTTTCAATGTGGAGCTTCTATTCCAACTCACATTTTCATTTTTATTGGGATGGAAATTGTTCTGAAACTTAAACTGTTCCTTTATAATTGCAAAAGAGTTTGGTTTGTTATCACAAAACTTAGTGTCAAGTACATTATCTTGGGTGCTCACTCAACATTGAAGATGTTCTTACCTATTTTCCACTACTTCAATAGCTTAAGCCAGCTCAACAAAGTTCAATTTTAATCATTTGAGTTAGTACTACAAATATTCCTTTTGCTTATGAGTCTGTTGAATAGAAATAGAACAAAGAGGGTAAAAGCTTATTTACATTTCCATGAAAGGTAAGAGTGCTTCCTTTTTCTTTGACAATCGGAACCTACAATGTGTTGCTTTTTGCAACAGAAGTGCAACTCATTTAGGCTTTTCTCCTCATCACTTTTCTGATTGTAGTAAGTACTACTTGTATTACATGTATAAGTTATGAGTTTGTGTAGTAATTTATGAGAGGAATCATTTTCAAGTCTGTAGTACTTATAAGTTTAACTTTTCTTTTGCAGGCTAAATACACATTGTTGGCAATAACTTTGGATTTTTTTTTAAAGTTGTAAGCTTAGCTTGAGCAAAGTAAGTAAATTTTAGTTAAAAACCTTATAAAACTCTATATTTGTGATGTTGGAAATTGGATTTGTGGTGGTATGTTTTGTTGGAGCAAGCGGGTGGCTTGCATGGTGTTATAAGGTGGTTTAAATACATATTGGGAGTGTATTTCAATTCTTGCAAATGTGAATAAGCATTATTGATTAGATGTGATGAATAGTATTTTATTTTATTTAAATATTTGTAAAACTCTATACTTGTGATGTTGGAAATTGGTTTTGTGGTGGGTTGTTTCATCACAAGTAGTTTCACAAAAATACTTGTGATGTTGGAATACTTGTAAAATACATTTGATACAGTAATGGGTATATGCATTTTTGTTTAGTTTGGATATTAGATATTTACTAGTGTTATGTAATGGTTGTGAAGAAAGTTTCTAATATATGTACTTATCAATTACTGTAATTCTTTTTGATTTATATGGTTCTTATTGTTTGGATGATTCTAGTTTTGGATCCTCACTCTCTTGGTTTGGTTTCCACATTGATACCAATGTTAGATATATGTAGTGTGCAAGTTCATATATATTAGGTGCAATGTATGAACTCAAAATAAGATTATCCATCTTCTAAATTTTCTTGTGTTAATTATTGCTCAAGCAATGATACTCTGATTTCACAATGGGAATGTGTCCTCTGATTATTATTTTACTTGATTTAATGGGGGATTGTTCTCTAGATTATGTTTTAGATACATTGTGCTACTTTATTCATATTTCTTGCTAGACAAAAGATGAGATTTTTTTCCCCTAATTGCTAGTTTTTTCTATCATCCATTTTGATGACAAAAATGAGTGTTCAATCTGAGAAAGGAATATGAGGATGACATTGTCTCTTAAACCAGGTTGATGATGGTTGTTTTTTTTTTTTTTTTGGGATACTTAACAATATGATTTTTTTTAAAAATTAAAGTAGATAGGTCCTAGCTTTAAATTTGAATCATGAAGAGATGCATTGGGGGTGGGGAGGTACTTACAAATTACGACTTTCGAGTAGAGAGAGAGAGAGAGAGAGAGTTATGCTTGAAATCTTGAAGGTTATTCATTTATTAAGGAACTATATCAATTTCTCATTTTTGTTGTTATTTTTTTTTTATGCCCTACTGTAGGGACCTCTTGTTGGTTTGTATAGTGTTGTTGGGATTTAATTTTGGGTAAAACTATTGTAGGTTGAAGCTGAAGAGCAACTTGAGATATCTGAAGCTTAAAACTATTGTAGGTTCCTTACTTCATTTTCTTCAAGGTTTGTTTAATGAGAATTTCCTAGTTACTATTTTATTATGGAGATGTTGTGGTGTTTAATGGTTGAAAAACTATGGAATTTGAAAATTAATTGATGTGAAATTTGGAATGCATTCCAACTGCTAGCATATTAGGTTGCACTTGACAATAGTATGTATTGGTACCACGTATGGTAGTAACAATGACTATGCTTTTTGGTAGTCTCCCCTATATGGTTTTGCTACTTTTTGGTTAGTACTTTATTTTAGCAATTGACTCACATTACATGGTGTGACTACTTTTAATGCATTGTTAGAAATGTTTCTTATAACATAGTTAATGTTTTTACTTTACGATTTTAATGTAGTAATGTTTTTATATTTGTGCAGATTTCTTATTGGTGGTTTTTAGGAGATTTACTTTTGGAATTACTTGAAGACATATGAGGACATCTTCCGTTAGTTCTAATTATATTATGCTAAACTTTTTGTATTGTTATAAGACATCTTGAATTATTGTATATGTTGCAAACAATTATTGTATGGAAGAAGTTTGAATTAGATACTTGTTTTATTTTTTACTTGTGGAATGTATGGATCTTTTTTTTTTTTATAAATGTGTTGTTGAAATAAATGTATTATTCAAATGTGAGGTTTTAATAATGTAATAACATGTTACAGGTTAATATCAAAGCTATGAAAAAAAATAAAAACATAAAATAAGTTATAGAGACAAATTTTTTCGTCACAAATATAGTAACAAAAAATTGTTTTAGTGACGAAATATTTCATTACTAAATGTAGTAAAATTTTGTAAGAAATGGTTTTAGTGACAAAAATTTTCGTCGTTATATGTACTTGGATTTTCTTAAAAATAGTTTTAGTGACGAACTTTTTCGTTACTATATGTACCCGAACATATTAGTGACGAAATTATTCGTCACTAAAAATGATTTAATAAACTAAAGTGTTTTTAGTGACGAAATAATTTCGTCACTGAATAGTGTTTTTAGTGAGGAAAACATTTAGTGACGAAACGTTTTCGTCGCTAAAAGTTTTTTTTCTTTTTAAATCAAATCGAACTTTTAGTGACGAAATTTTTCGTCACCAAGACTTTTAGTGACGGGGTTTCAGTGACGAAATGAGTTTCATCACTAAAGGTCCAATTTCGTCACTATAGGTTCTTAGTGACGAAAAACTGGACTTTTAGTGACGAATTTTTTCGTCACTGAAAATACATTTTGTTGTAGTGTTATTTGTCCTTTAGAATTAGGTGAATGCAAGATATATAGTTGAACAAACAAGAGATATAAATGGTACCCTCTTATTGATAGGATCTAAGATCTCTCTAAGTGTGGGTAGGCTCCTTAGAGCTAAAGGGATAGATAAGTTGGTCACTTACATCTAGGTGGGCCATGATTCCAACCTTGGGCCTTAATGGATCATTGTGGACTGGTGACAGACCGTTAAAGTACTTAAAGCCCATCATAGGCAATGGCACAAATTGTGAGTTGGTGGGATGAACTTCAGAAGACTTTGGCCCAAATGGAGCGTCCTTATTTTCCTACTCATCCACAACCATGGTGAAAAGGATAAAAGAAACATGTGAAGTGTGTGGAAACAAATATTGAACAAGCCTTTATTAAGGTTAATAAATAAGAAACATTGCAATCAAACTCTCTATCCCTAGTAAAGTTGCCACTGTGGGCGCAACAGGGGGGAGTATGCCCTGGCCGAGTGAACCGTGGCGGAAAGAAATGGAGTCGCCACCTAGATTAGGTCTAGGAACCATAAATATAGCGTCCTTGTGGAAGGAGTGATCTTACAACCAGATTATGAGTTTAGAGTTTAGGTACAACTTGGGAAGGTGTTAGGCACCTATGCCGCCCGATCGGTAGGTCGGTTTCCACTCATTATGTGTTACGTCTTAACCTTATTAAAGGCATATTAAACATTGCATACTAAACTCACACACACACACACTAACATACATCTAGCAAGCAAACATGCCATTTCATCTCAAACTTTAACATACATCTATCTTGCATCTTGTTAGGACATATGTGTTTTCACTTGTTAGGAACATATGTCATTATTTTATGTAATTGGCTAATCCTTTGACAAAACATACCTTACTTGTATTTGGGTAGATCTAGGATGTTTTTAATACTTTAAGAAACTTGGTTTCAAGATCAAGTTTTAAATCCATGCAAGTCTGTCCAAGAAACAAGTTGAAGAAGTGCTTGTCATTAAAGCTAGATAGCTAACTCGATAGCTAGCATCTATCGAGCTTAAGAAGCTGTTCCAGCCCCGTGGCTCGACAGTTACTTGACAGATGATATCTATTGAGGTTTAAAAAAAAAATAGAATTTCTGATCTGTTTTCTTCTAATCCGTGAATATGTCTTTGGGCCTTCTTTTCTCATAACCCTAGACATATATAAGACTTATTTTTTAGGCCGTCACATAAGAGAATACAAGGAGAACTCATGCAAAAGGTGACCGATGCCTTATTCTCTCTAAAAGAAGCTACTACGTCTTTGCGCCTTAGGGTTTTGTAACCAACATCTTCTTCAAGTTGGTGAATTAAGTTGCATATTGGGATCCGCGCAAATGGTTAGTCACGTACTGGATTCGTGCATCAAAAAGGGTGACGTTCATATATTGAAGAGTTCAGAGGTTCTGAAGCCGTAGAAAGTTTCTGCTATAAGTTCATCTACGGGGATTGTAGAGTCTAGGGACAAAGTTTTCCCCCCAAGTTTTCTTTTTGGGAAGGTTTCTCCCTAAGTTTTTTACTGTGAAACTAGTTTGTTTCATTGGTTTTCCCGGGTCATCATATCTTGTCTTATTTACTTTTCCGCTGCATTTATTTTTAGCATGATATTGATGTTTGTTTGTTTTAACAACTTTTATTCATAATAAATCTAATTAACAACTTGGGTTTAAAACTTGTTAATTTTATCAACCGGGGTCTAAAATTTCCCAACACATCTCATATCCTATCCTAGCATTCATCTATCACACATAGCATCATAGTATATCCAAGGTAGAAACGTGTTTATATCAAATCAAGGTAGAAACATAAGCATGTTAAGATCAAGAAAAATCTGATTGCATCTTAACATCATCCAAACAAACATATTCATACTCATCATCAAACACATATTCCAAATGCATGTTCATATGAATGTATGACTTACCTCACTTCACCATAGCACCTATATATCAATGCATGAACATATGAATGCATGTTCATGGTATATCAAGGAGACATTAAAAGAAATCCTAACCTAACATCAAAACAAGCAAACACTCAATAAACCTAAAAAAAGAGACTCATAGACATAAAACGGGGTAAGACAGAAAAATGTTATATGAAAGAAATAAAGAAATAAAAGCAGAAAGGGTTGGATTAGGGTTTCTAGGCCTTAGTATGCGTGCGCATACATAGTGTCTGCATGTGCAGCCCAATTGTATGCATGCACATATACACCCTAAGAACCCTAACCTAGAAAAGCAAGAACTAAGCAACTCAGAAATGAAAAACTAACAACCTAACATGCTTTATATCTTAAGATAAAGAAAACCTAAACTAAACAGACATATTATAGCACAAAATAAACAATAGAAACAAAAAGAGCATGGATTACAATAAAGAAAACAAAGAAAATAAAGAAAAAGGAAGAAACTTTATACCTCAAAACAAAAGCTCATTGGCTTAATTTTGACCATTCCCCTTAGTCAAATCTATCACAAATAAATAAGTAAGTGATTAGTAATCTTAGAACTCGAAGATCAAGACCAAAATAGGTCATAATCTCTAAAGATTGACTTGAGGGTGTTTATTGAAAAACCCTTTCTTTGATTCACTATTTTCTAGTAAATCTCGTGCTTTCCCTTAGAATTTCTTTGTATTTTAAAAAGCTACCATATATGGCTTTTTATAGTTGAGAAATTAAGGTTTAGAATGGCTCCCAAACGATGTGGGATTCATTCCAAACCTCACACTTAATGTTGAAAAACTTGTTTTTCATAGTTTCTGGAACTATTGCATGTGCATGCATGCCCGTGGAAGTGTATGCTTGCATAAGCCCTGCGTACGCAGCTTTGAGGATGCGTACACATATGCGTGTGTGCATGCACATGCCTTAGATTTTCTGTGGTCTTATTTTCCAAAAATAGTTTATTTTAATTAAAAAATTTGGTCATATTTTCTTGAAAACACTTTTCTCAAGTCACTCTTAATCTGATAAGGCCCTAACCAACCTCGGGCTTTAGAATTCCAACATCATTGGGGGATGGGGGCCAGAGTCGTGTACAAAATGCAGTGTCTACCATGTCTAGCTAAAAAAGGGTAATTCAAATATAGATAAAAATTGTTTTCTTTTGAAAAACAATTCTATCTCTACCAAGATAAATAAAGAAAATTAAAAGATAACTTTCCAACTTTTTAAAGATTGTTACCAAATATCAAAAAAGGAATCACCAATATCAAATTGGACTCACAAAATAGAGACGCTAACCGATGCTTCTTTTGCTATAATTACACTTCTTGTATGATCTATAACAAAAAAAAAAAAAAAAAAAAAAAAAAAGGATAGCTAAGGTCCTTATAGCTCAATTGCTACCTCTTGGTGTTATTATACAAAAAAATAAAATAAATAATGACTTGCTTGTATTAATATCTATTTATAATTATCTCTCTTTCTCTCAATCAATATGGTAGTATTACATTATATTCAATATATCTTTGGTTACATCTTTGTGATACTCTTATTTCTTTTTATAATTATCTTTTTCTTTTTCACTTGTATACCACATTTTATTACATATATGTGATGGATTTAGTTTTTATATATCAAATGTTTTAATTAGGAGTGACTTCTGTCAATATTGTTTCAAAAAAAAAAAAAAAAAGGGGACCATCAGTATTATATGTAGGTGACGTGGTCCCCACAATATTCATGCAAATGTTTGAAAAGATGGGAAAACATTTGCGCGAGATATGAGGAATATGAGTCACTAAAACATTCATGCAAATGTTTGAAAAGATGGGCAAACATTTGTAAGAAATCTGAGGACTACGACTAACAACAAATCCCATAAATCATAGATAGCGGCTCTGGCGTTGACTGAGAAAGAATGAGAGTTGCGGAGTAAAGAAACCCAGGAAAAGCTGAGGATTGCAAGGAGAACCCATGTTGTGAAATGGCTGATTTGGAGGATACAAATGAGGATTTGATGGATGGGATCGATAAGGCAATTGAAGTCCATCTCGGAGAAGAAGTTGGATTCATTTTGGGTTGCAAGTAAGCATGATGAGAAGCAACTTCATCACCATGTTATAAAACAAATGGAAAAAAAGAAAAAACCTTTCTCACGTCAAGCTAAAAAAGGTAATTAATTCAAATTTAGGTAGAGTTGTTTTCTTTTGAAAAACAATTCTATCTCCCCCAAGCTAAATAAAGGAAATTAAAAGATAATTATTCAACTCATTCTAAGATTGTTACTAAATATTGGAAAATGTGATAGTCAAAAATAGAATCGTTTTCCAAAAATAGAGTTGTTTTCCAAAAATATTTAGTGGAGTTGTTTTCTTGGTGTGAAACATAGTAGTTTTTTGAAAATATTTAGTGAAAAATAACTCTATCTCAATTCAACTTAATCTATATATATATATATATATATATATATCTAAAAGTTGAAGTGTAGTATTTATTGTTGCTACGCTCCCGCTAAGCCACATTATCTACTTATTTTTTATCTTTATTTATTTATTTATTTATTTTTATCTTTTCTCTTTGTAAACTCTTTTTTCTCCCAAATTTTTTTTTTCTTTTTAACTCTTCTTTTCCTTATTAGTTCACACCTACTGTTACACTTCTTTTAACTTTTCTCATCCTTTTTGCCTCTCTATCTCCTTATTACTTTATACTTTACCATTACACTTCCTTCATCATTTTATCTTTCTTATATTTGACTTTTCTTCTTCCTATTTTATTCTATATAAATTTGATATCATTTCTCCCATTCAATCCATATCTCCAACACAATCTCTCTCTCTCTCTCTCTCTCTCTCTCTCTCTCTCTCTCTCTCTCTCTCTCTCTCTCTCTCTCTCTCTCTCTCTCTCTCTCGGTGGATTTTTGTTCTTTCTTATAACTCTAATTAAGGTTGATGGTTCGCTTTTCTTTTTTCTTTTTTTAATATGTGTTTTGGTATTGTGTGTTTGTGTGTGTGTGTGTGTGTTTTCATTTCCCATAAGAAAAGTCTTATCTTTCCCTTTTATAGTTTTGATTGAATTTTGGTTTTGGTTGATACTTAGAATTTTTTTGGAAATAAGAATTTGAGATTATATGAAAACACAATCTACATAGCTATGAATTTTAATATTTCTACCAATTGTTTGAGTAATAAATTATTATAAAGTCTGTTTTTTACTCCTTTAATTTCATTTTAATTTTGGTTAAGATAACATTGTAATTTTGTAATGAGTTTTGATTATTATTATAATTTCATTATTTCTTAATAGATGAGAAATGTGAATAATAAATTTGAAATTTATAAATTTTAGTTGTATATTAGGCAAATATAACACACTCTAATAGAAGTTAGAAGAATATGGTTCACCTTAAAAAAAATATTAATAAAAAAAAAGAATGATATATTTATAGAGATAAAAAGATAAAAAAAAGTACTTGTAGAATTTTTTTTTAAATAGATGATAATTGTAATGTGTAGAATGAGATAGAGAATAAAAAATTTGAATTTAATATAAAAAACTCATTTGGCAATTGTTCATTTTAGTGTTACGTTGCGTGGTTAACTTAGTTCATAAAACTTAGCAACAAGAAGGTTATACATGCACATGCTAGTCATAATTGAATATCCAGAGCGGAGGGTATACTTATATGAATTTGAAGTTGAGATCAAATTCAGATTTAGTGATCATACGCGTTATATACTTATATGACAAGGAGTTGTACGGTAGAAGCAACATGGTTTTCCTTTTTCGAATCGTTGGCTTGCTAATATTGATGCATTTTCAACCAAGGTTTTCAATTTCCTTACAGTAACCATACGATACAACTACAATAGAGTTGTTATATTGTGAGTCCTTAACATTTGTAACTAGTTTCTCAAAAAAAAAAAAAAAAAAAAAAAACATTTGTAACCAAAACATATGTCAAATGTGCCAAACAGTATGACAATGGCAGACCAAATACATGGTACATAAATACAAATGTGTTCGTTTCTCTTTAACTATAGTTGTAGATAAGAGCAACAACAGAATTTCAAGATAAAAAAATACTGGGCGTTTCGAGGAAACCCAACCTCCATAGACATCATATTTGAATTTCTGCAAATTTTTTTTTTTTTTTTTATACAAGATAAAATTTCTACTTTCTAGTCTAATTTAAGTGTATATGTGTGTAAAGCTCCCTCTTAGAAACTTGAATCCCGGCCTTTGATCCCTACATTTCACAAGTACTTATACCTGTTGAGTGGTCAACGCACCAAGGATGTACGGTGATGTTTCTGCATATTTTAAGAGACTATAATAACGACCAACTTAACATAAATTAATGTTTTCCATCTCTTCATGCATGTCCAATGCCCCATCATCAGTGTAGAGGAGACTACTCTTCTTCCCTATCATCAGTGTCACCGATTGTAAATTTAATCAAAAGGTAAAATAAGCAGTGGAAGATGTCACGAATGATATGACGGGGCAAGGAACTTTCTAAACAAAGTGGAAGAAATATTATCCAGACAATGAAGAGGAAAAAGAAGGCAATGATCAAAACTAGATAGGCAAGCCAATTGAGGTCTCTCAATACTAGACAATTACCTGCCATGAATGCTACGGAGACCATTGGTAGAGCTAGTCCCAATATCGGCACAGTGAACTTAAAGGCAGCAATGACCAGGTCATGATCACCTAAATGGGTCCAAATGAGAGCAACAACAACAGTAATGGCTCTATACATAGCTAAGGTTGCTAATTACAAATACGTGGAACGTGTGCTTTTCTAGGAAAGTTGCCACTCCTCCATGGCTGTTGTAGCCACCTGGCAAGTTGAGAGCCGCAGCAAAAGTTACTGTGGCCACAAGGGTTGCACCCAACAAGAGAGTGCCAATCCTTTCTTTGTATTTGTCTGTGTGTAGAGTCTTTCCAAACTTCGAACTATAAGGGTTCTCCCTCCTAAAGGGTTGACGAGGAGCCCTTGGGCCACTGACATATCTCAAGACTTCCCAAGTCAATAGCTGCATGGTAAACGAGAAGATTTCAATATATATATATATATATGTATATATATTTTAAATGTCTCTCTAATGCACATAAGCGTGCAGTGTACAATAGACTATCCATACTACACACAAAATATTAAGATGATCATAAATCAATTAAACTTGTAATATAATATTAGATTTTCAATATATTAATTAAAGTCAAATATATATATATATATATATGTATATGCGAAATTATAATGTTGGTCTCTCAAGTTTATCCTGTGTGCGCAATTGGTCCCTTAAGTTTGAAGCGAGCACAATTGATCTCTCAAGTTTTAAAATTGAGTTATATTAGTTTTTTTACTAATTGCCGTTAGTGGTGTTATTTACGTACCTAACAGAATAATGACTTGGCATTTTTTTTAATGATGTGGCAATTTTTTAACTAAAAAAATTAGTTTCCACGTTAGATTAACTCTGAAGGAAATTGACCCATTAAAATCAAATCTAAATCATACTGTAACATCCCAAACCCAAAACAAGGATTTAGATGCAAAACCTATTTAAGAAATAATCAACAATAATATAATGGAACAGAGCGTAATTAATTAACCATAAATAAACTTCTATCCAACATCAACTCTCCTATGAAATCCATAAAAGCACAAAATCCTTCACAATAAAGTCTCCAAATACAATCTCAAAATAGTTCCACAAATGTCAAACTCATTGTCCCTAAGAAAAATATACTAAAATAATTCACCAACTATCAAAGCTCCAAAAGAAGTCGTCAGTCTAAGGCTCCATTGATCTACCATCAAAAGACATTCCATTGCTCAAATCTGAAAGGGGTGGAAAAAGGGGGTGAGCTAGAGGCTCAATAAGAGACTACATAACATGAGGATGTCTTCCAAAATAAAACATTAATATCATTGACAAAATATAGTCTTCACGATACATTTACAAATAGTTTAAATAGTAATATAATATATTCTATAAAACTATTAAAATAAAATATTTCACTATAACGCTGTAATCGTTAATAAAATAATAACCACATTAATATGCCAATATGCACCAAAATAGGTGGAAACAATTTATTATGAAAAATAAACAATTTTCCACTTACACAGATCAGTAGCAATGAAACAGTGGTTCAATATGGAAAATATTAGTCAAACACAGACAAAAGCTGCTAAACACTCGGTGGGTGATTCCCATGGGAACAATAACACTAACCTCAAAGAGGCAACACTAGCTCCAAAGAGCAACAATAACACTGCACCACACCACACTAACACTACTTCGGCCGAAGACCAACACTTAACCCTGTGTTGGCAAAGGTTGCAGACTGTCTAGTTGACCATTTGAAACAATTCTTGACAAATACAATTTTCATAATAACATACAATAGATAATAAAATTCAAGTATGTGCAAAGCACTAACAATAGTATAAGTTTTTGGAACTTCACCTTTGCAATTATATACATATATAGATAAATATATATTTTTACCACGTGTATATATATATATATATATATATGTCCTGAGAGACGTCATGTGCTGAAGTCTACTTACCTCAAATCACCAAAACACGATAGATCTCAACTATCCAAGCTGATGTCACTTGAACCTAATACACAAATAGATAATTTTTGCTGCGTTAAGCCATACTTACACTTTTATATAAACATTTGTGCTAACCCTCTCCAAAAATCACACATGGACCCTTTATATATATATATCATAATTACATATTAGAACCTAACAATGTTTCTAACCAAAGGCCATTAGTATTAAATCATTACAATCAGATCCGAAATAATCTACCAGCACCAATCATACTTACACCTCATGATAGTTTATGCATATAGGATATAGGGGAATTTGATTTCAATGGGTATTAGATCACATGAAGTCACATGACTCATCCATCAATATATATATAAATATCTATATTTCAATTCCTTACTCTCTACATATTAGTGTATATATATATTCATATGTATAGATGCCTATCACCGAATTAACCATTTGTTTAATATCTATATATATATATGGACTCGTCAATCTATATCCATTTGTTTAATGCTTTCCTCTCTACATATAAGTGTATATATATATATATATATATATTCATATGTATAGATGCCTATCACCGAATTAACCATTTGTTTAATATCTATATATATATATGGACTCGTCAATCTATATCCATTTGTTTAATGCTTTCCTCTCTACATATAAGTGTATATATATATTCATATGTATAGATGCCTATCACCGAATGAAGATGTAGCGTAGAACCTCCAGCAATCTAATACTAACACCTAACGATATCATGCTTATGAAACAAAGCAATATAAACTCCATTCCTATGCAACCATTATTATAACTCTAAAATTGAACTAGCAAGAGACCAACGTTTCCTCTAAATCCAAAAAGGTGTCCAGCGAAAACAATACTTTAATCTATAAAGGAGGTTTACCTCAATACCAAAATAAGGTTGCTGGCTGCCCTTGAAGTGCACGGCCTTCAATCTTTTGGTTTTGAGAAAACCCTAACTCTAGTCTTAATATTTATACGCTAATTACTGCTTTTTTTTTATTTATTTATTTATTTTTCTTCACTCTTGCCTTTCACATAGGAAACCCTAACTTTCAGCTTTACACGTTAAAATTGTTCCCTACATTGGCTGAAATTTTAAATTAGAATACACCACAAAATAACCACTTACGTTACCCCTTATTATTATTATTATTATTATTATTATTATTATTATTATTATTATTATTATTGAAGAAATCATAATATAAAATAATTATCTCCTCCAAAATAAATTAAGCAATTTATCAAATCCACTCTCTAGAAGCAATTAAATTAAATTTTAAGTGAGACGGGTGTTACCCATACTAACCCGATTAAAAACAAATCTGATTTTTGTTTAACAAATCAACCTCAGATTTATTCAGAGTGTACAAAACCAAATAATCAATTTTTAAAACGAAGAAAAATTAAAAGGAAAGAGTAATAGTAGTAGCAGAAAAGAAAGAACAAAATAATAAAACAAAAAAGGTAAAAAGAGGAGCTGAATCAGGACACGCAAAATGGATCGAAACTCATGGTCATGGAGCTCCTCAAGCTCGTTGCCTCTGTCCACCAGCACCAGATATGGTGGTTCTTAAACCCAAATCTTCCTCTCTAATGTTTTGGCCTTACCCTCTCTCTCTTTGGCTGTTGACCACCACTGCCACGACGGCTATGGGTTTGGTTCTTTCATCTCAGTTTTCGTGATTATGGGCTTGGTTTGTTGGTTGATTTTCAAAACATTGAAGGTAAAAATAAGCCAGGTCTAACATTATACCCTCTCACTCTTTCTCAACCCTTTTTAGCAACTTAGTAGAAAAATCGCCGTCCACATTCCACCGTAATGCCTTTCTCCAACAAGATCAAAACTTGATCGGAGTCGTGGGGACACATGAAGCCAGCTATTATCAGGCATTTTTCATTGGATGGTGACCAATTAAACAACACCAAATCAAAACTAAAATTTAGAATAGAGGTTATACTATTGAAGTTCCATCATTTTTTTTTCTGGGTTTGTATAACCTGTAACAAAAATTGATCCTTCTAAATGATCTTTGATGGTTTCCACTAGTATAGAATGATCAGCCACTCCAAACCCATCTCCAGCATGCTCAAAACTTTTTCAGGAGCTTCAACAATTTAATGGGGAATGGAACAATGAATTGGGTCTTTGAATTGGGTTTTATTAATTGTGATTCAAATGTGAAGAGAAAGGGCAATTAATTGGATAAATGAATAAACAAATTAATGAATAAAAGATTAGAACTTGTGAAAGAAACAATGAATTGGGTGAAGGAGTGGTTTTGGCAGAGCATATATCATGGCAGCTTTCAAGAAGGAGAGGAAGCTTTTAAAGCTTCCATGATTGATTCTTTCACAGCTTAGTAAACGATTCCGATGAAGTCTCATCCATTAACAAAACGATGAAGATCTTCTTCGCCGGCTTCAACTCAATGGAAAGCAAGTTTTGGTGGAGTGTGGGAGGTGGTTTTTCTAAGGAATTAGGAAGCTGCTAAAAAGTGTTGGAGAGAGAGGGCATTATCTTAGACGTGGCTATTTTTAAGCTAAGAACAGCAGGGAGCCGGGCCTGATTGTGGATCTGGGTAATTTTAGAAGGTGGGTCCTGCTAAAATTCTAACGAGAAAACTAGTTTTTTTAGTTAAAAAATTGCCACATCATTAAAAAAAAAAAATGCAAGTCATTGTTTTGTTAGCCATGTAAGCAACACCACTAACGGCAGTTAATAAAAAGACTAATACAACTTAGTTTTAATACTTGAGAGACCAATTGTGCACGCTTCAAACTTAAGGGACCAATTGTGCACACATGGTAAACTTGAGAGACCAATATTGTAGTTTCACCTATATATATATATATATATATATATATATAAAAGACGGATTCAAGTTACACCTGGTGTAACTTCACCAGAGTTACACATTTTTTAAATCATTGATTTGCATTAGATCTAAGGGTGAAAAAAAGTTTGCAATTTAAAAAATTATTTTGAATTGTTTAATTAGTTGTGTTCCTGTTTTGCTTAAATAATTCTCATTCCA
Source organism: Lithocarpus polystachyus (assembly GCA_033629205.1). Taxonomy (NCBI): domain Eukaryota; kingdom Viridiplantae; phylum Streptophyta; class Magnoliopsida; order Fagales; family Fagaceae; genus Lithocarpus; species Lithocarpus polystachyus. The sequence continues at coordinate 78,254,739 of CM066165.1, forward strand.
AATTAAAATTATTCCATAGTTCATGATTGGTGTCGTTAAGTAATTAGTAAATGACATTCAGCTAAAAAAAAAGTAATTAGTAAAGGACAAAAAGTCCTTATCTTATGCTAGAATTTTCGTAAAATGATGAAACTTCAAGCCTTATCCGATTCAAGTTAGTCGCGGTTGCACTATATTAGTTACTTGTGCAGGATTTCTTTTGATTAAGGAATAAGAAATCAAACATGACTTTCAACTTTTTAAGAACATATATATATATAGTCATACTCTTAAAGAAGTTTACTTTGATCATTACTATCAAAATTATGAAGCATGCTGTTTTTCCTTTTTTTTTTTTTTGTTTTTTTTTTTTTGGAGAGAAAATGACCATGTGACAGAGGGAGAGAAGATGAAGATGATGGAGAGCAGAGAGTTAATGCTGTTTTTTTATTTTTCTATTTTTAATAAGAAGAATTAATGACTTAGCTACTAATTTCTACGGAACAATAAATACATGATTATGAGTGTTTTTTTCACCCCTAGATCTAATACAAATCAATGGTCCAAAAAATATGTAACTTTTGTGAAATTACACTAGGTGTAACTTGAACCCATCTATATATATATATATATAAGAAAGAAAAGAACAAACCTACGTTTGGTTTAATTCTAGTGGTGAGATCATATATAACTATGACATGCATATATATAGTGTTTCGAACAAAAGTTTCTACTACAAAAGGGGTTTAAATCTATTGCTAGAAGATTTTCAATAGTGTCAACCTTTCAAAATTGTTCACATACCTCTTAAATTGAGGGACTCTCCCCACTGTATTTCATTGCATTATCAAGCGCTCTCTTGCCGTCTTTATTCAAGGACTTTAAATGAATTCTTTTGTCCCATGTCAAAACGCTAACAACGTCAGGATGCCCTTTCGCGGAGGCCAAATGTAAAAGGGGTGTTTCCATTTTTGTCTTCATTATTGACAAGCATTTCAACTTTAAGATCATGCATTTTTAGCATATAAGCTACCACTTTGGCTTTCCCATTCATAGCAGCTACGTGCAAAATGTTTTGACCCTCTTCGGTGAGGAACTTAATCATATCTAGATATATATGAATAAACTTTTCAACTGCCTTAATATGACCTTTCTTGGATGCTATCTGAATGGGATAATAGCCATGCTTATCTCTCTCATATTCACAACATTTTGTAGTTTTTCCTAGTAAGCTTTCAACACCTTTAAGATAGACGTGGCAAAACGGGCGGGTCGGGTCGGGTCAATCGGGTTTGCGGGTCAATCGGGTCACAGGTCAAAACGGGACATTTTTTAAAAGGGGTCAATCGGGTTGCGGGTCGAGTCGGGTTGTGAGTCGGGTCGAGTTGATCCGTATTTGACAAACAAGTTCTTTTTTTTTTTTTTTGAAATAGATGCAATCTGTTAATTGTTTAAGAGTTCCTTAATTGTGATTAGATTCTCACTGGTGATACTGTTATCATTTATCAATTACCACTAAACACTTGATACCTAAATTTGGTGCAACTCTTGTTCCAGCTTTCTAAAAGCTAATTTTGGTATAATCTTCAATTTATTTAAAGTAGGAAGAGAAAATGAAAGTGACAAGTAAAGAATGACAAACTATAATAGAGTACATAACATATTAAGTAAAGAAGAATAAGTAAATATTTTATAAGAATTACATCTCAATCTCAATTTACTCAACATTGATATGCATGGCAAAACGGGCGGGTTGGGTCGGGTTCGGGTTCGGGTCAATCGGGTCACAGGTCAAAACGAGTCACGGGTCAAAACGGGTCATTTTTAAACGGGTCAATCAGGTTGCGGGTCAAACGGGTCGGGTCAGAATTTTCTGACCCGTTTTGCCATGTCTACTTTAAGATAACCTATTGATACTGCATGAAAAGAGGATTCATCCCTTTATCGTCTTTCACTATGAGGATATTGTAAGGTTAAATTTTATCAACCATTGTGGTGGCTTTATTTCGTGCCAATTTGCTTGTATTTTCAGCATTTAGAAACCCTGTATTTAGGTGGGAATCATGTAAAGGTAGTGTGTGAGAGAGTGTGAAGATTTGCTCAAGACTATGCTGCAAAACAGATACTCGCGACTGGACCTCGCTGGTGTCTCGCAACTGGCAAGCTGCCAGATGTTGCACACGAGAAAAGCGTGCAGAGGAGAACTCGCGACTGGATCTTGCGGGTGTCTCGCGACTGGAAGCTGCCAGAATATGAATCGTCATGCCAGCTGTCTCATTACAGGTCAAAATTTTCAGTCTGGCCTTTCAGTTTGTTTGCGACTTGAACTCGCGACTCAGTCAAGCCGCGAGGACAAGTTGCCAGCCTACTCTGTTGTGAAAAATCTGTCTCTTCGCATTCCAAACACCCACTAGTATATATACCCCTTATACCCACAAAATGTAGAGAGCTTCCAGAGAGAATATTGAGAGAGAAACCCTAGAGAAAAAAAAAAAAAGATTGATTCATCCACAATCTTAACTTTGTGACTCTTCAAATTCCTCTGCTCTCTTCCTCTCCATTGTAGATCCTTGAGAGGTATTTTAGCCAAAACCTTTTCTCACCATACCCACAACTATGAGAAGGCTCTTTGGTGTTTTGGGAAGCAGTTAGGAAGGAGCCAATTTATATTGGTAGATGCTATGGACTAGTAGCGAGATCCGGGAAGCTAAAGAAGAAATAGATTCGGCGTAACCTCATTGGATCAAGAAGCTTGGAGGGCTTAGGTACTTGGGTAGATTAGGCTTGGAGGGTCTATTGCTGTCCTTGTATCCCAACTACATTCTTTAGTGGATCATTTTGACAGCTTGGAGGGCGGCGGAGAGGTTTTTCGTCGAGGTCTTCGGTTTCCTCTTCAATAACACATTGTGTGTTGTCCTTGTATTTGCATCTCTCTTCCCTTTTATCTTTGTCATTTAATTTTTGTTATGGATGTGATTTTATTTGACTTAGATGGTTTATCAATTCTGTTTTAAGTTTTAGTTCATTTTCCGCACGTTCATCGTTTGATTTAAAACTTGAATTGATAATTTGTAATTTGAGGGTCTAAACGTTCATAGTGTTTTTCACACCATTTGAACTTTCAATTGGTATCAGAGCGGGTGCACTTGCTGTGGTTTAATTACCTTTGTGCGATCCCTGACCCCATATTGAGATGGATCGGTCTCAATCTTTAAATGCTCTACCATATTTTGATGGTAGCAACTATGCTTTTTGGAAAGTCCGAATAAGGGCATTTTTATGTTCTATTGATGAAAGTGTGTGGGATGTTGTTGATATTGGATGGGTTAGGCCGGAGGCCGAAAAATCCACTTGGGATAAAGCAGCTCTTGCTGCGTCTAATGCTAACAGTAAAGCTTTGAACGCTATTTTTTGTGGTGTGTCTCCAAATGAGTTTCACAGGATATCCCATGTCTTGGTAGCTAAGGAGGTGTGGAAAATATTGGAGACCACGTATGAAGGAACCAAGAAAGTGAAAGATACCAAGTTACAGATGCTGACCACTCGTTTTGAGGAGCTTAAGATGAATGAGGATGAGTCCTTTGACTCTTTCTATAGCAAGCTGAATGAAGTGGTGATCGGCAAGTTCAACTTGGGTGAGAAAACGGAGGATTCAAAGATTGTAAGGAAGATCCTTCGGTCATTGCTGGAGAGTTTCAATGCAAAAGTTACTGCAATTGAAGAAAGTAAAGACCTGGACGATATTAAGTGTTTGGTTCTAAGAATTAGGAACTAATGTATTAGAACTTCAATTTGTAATGTTGGCAAACCATGATCAAAACATTTTTTAAGTTGTGTGTTAGACTTGCTCAAAGTATGGCTTTTTATGTAAAGTTGGAATCGAGTTTTATGCAGAATTACTGTGCACTTTCTGCCTGACTCGATCGATCGAGAATTAGACTCGATCGATCGAAAATCGAGCAGAACGTTTTTCTGCAGAATTTTTCCAACTCAGCCCTAGCCCATTTAATGTATAGGGTTTTATGTTTGCCCTAAGTATATAAGGGAAAACCCTAGCCACGCTTTTAGAGTTCTGTTTTGCTGTGTTTGTGAATCTATTTGTTAGATCTAGAGGTGTTTACTTTCACATACACTTAGGGTTTCCAGACTCAAGATTGATGTCAAGAGCTTGGTAAATCATACAGTTGCAGAATCAAAGAGTTTCAAAGATATACAAGCAGGTGCGCTTGTGAATTGCTGAAGAATTATAGGAAAGAAGGAGTTTGTGGATCTCGGAGCTATCATGGGGTCGTGGTAGTAAGTTTCCTACATTGGGTAGCAATAGGATGTTAGTGGTCTAAGTCTTATTGTGTAAACTTCAATTCTTTCATAGTGAATTCAGTTTACCTTGAGGATAGTTAGGTTAAATCCTCCCCAGGTTTTTTACCGGTTTGGTTTTCCTGGGTCATCAGTTCTTTGTGTTCTTTATTTTCCACTGCTTTATTGTTTTTAATATATTTGTGTTAACCTAGTTCTGCTTAAATTACCTAAGTTAATCACTTGGCTAATTCTCTAGGTTAATCTATTACCCAAAAATATTTTTATGTGTTTTGTATTATATATCTTGGATTTATAATTAAGGTTGGCCATATTTATCTTTACATAGCATGTTTATGTACTTTGTTTAGCTTAGATGAGCTTATTTTATTGCACTTTACTAGTTTGAGCTTTGTAGTGCATGTTGTGTGGGAAGATGTTTATAATTTTTGATCACTTTGTCTTGATCTTGAAGTCACATGCCTTTGATTGTTGGACTTGAACTTAATGAGAAAGGCATAAATAACCATCTCACCACTGTTCATTAGCCAATCATGAACACCTTAGTGCATATCGTAAGATTTTGTGCTCGAGAAAGTGTAGCACATGCACAAAAAGAACATAAAGTGTAGCCTCAGTTTAAATTGTTAAAATTGATGTGTACATTATTGGGCTATAATAATTTCACAATTCAATTAAAATTGGTGTGTACATTATGAGGCAAATCAAGAAACTTACAAGATTGCAAGCTTTTATTTTAGGAGATGTGAGAGTTATATGATGTAACTCTTTAAGTGATAGTCTCTTTCAAATTCATGTGTTGAATTTTGTAGACTTTGTGATTGATTACTATTCACATATCACCCCACATGTCTCTCAAGCTTTTACTAGATGCACACACTACACAAGTTACTCTTTGCTAAACTTTGTACATGTTATTGTGTGTGATTTTGTTGTGGCCATCCAAGATTATATGTTCCTTGATTTTGATGCAAAATTTGAGTTTTAAGGAAAAATTGATTGAAAATCTTAATTTTGGAAGATCTGGGCTGTATTCATGTGTTTTTGAAAAACTTTCAGTCTCATACTCATGCATTTCATTCATGAAATACTATGCTTTGAGGAGTTACTGCATTAAATTGCTCTGTTTTTCAAAAATTTGAGTTTTCCAGAATTTCGATCGATCGAGTCTATTTTTCGATCGATCGAAATTGATTTTAAAATCTCAGTAAAGTCTCTGTGTGTTTCGATCGATTCTCGATTGGTAGTGGATCAATCGAAGGATTTTCGATCGATCGAATCTGTTTTTCGATCGATCGAAAATCAGGCTGAGTGTTTTTAAAAAGGAACTTTTCTCACGTGTTCTTCACCTTTTCAAAAATTTTCAAACACTTTTGTCTCCTCACCAACCGGTCAAAGCAATTTTTGGTGCTTTTGTCGTTTTCCTCCGATCTTTTTGCATCATTTCTCTCTCCCAAGGCCGGTAAGACATTTTTGCCCCTCTATTTGTTTTTATTTTTATGTTTCATGCATTTTTGGGTTATTTGTGCCATTTCGGTTTTTGGTATTTTTGGGTTTGATTTTGGCTCTTTCTTTCTAAAATGAATCATGGGTTTTTGTGGGGACACTATATACAAGCACTACATGTGGTTTAATTTGATTAATTTGGTGTTTTATGGAAAATTTGAGATTCTAGGGCTTGAATTTGGGGATTTTGGGGTTTTTGTTCAAATTGATATAAATTGATGAAATTGACTTGTTAGATTGATTAATTTGATCATTATATTGAGTTATATGACTGTTGTGTTGATCAATTTATCAATTAATTGTGTTTTGAAAAATTGGATTTTTCAAAATTGGGAATTTTTAATTTAAAACTCATGCTCAAGTCAATTTTGTTAATTTGGATTATATTTGAACTTATCACTGCATTAGTTTATGCATCATTTGCATAATTTGTTCATGCATCATATAGATTGCGTTTTTCTATATTTTATGCTGTGCTAACTTGCAGTCTGCCCTTGGTTTTTGTTTTTGCTCTTCTCTTTCTGTGTCTCTTTTTTCTTTCCTTAGCACCATGCCTAGGAAAACTAGAGCCCATAGGACTTCTGACCTTTCACCTTCTTTTGATAATGAGCGGTTCCCTAGTGAGAAGAACCAAGAGAGCTATGAGACCCTGAACCTTAGGCGTCATATCTGGGCTGAGCGTAGGGTCATACTAGATGAGGTTGATCCTGAGGTGAGACGTAACTTTGAGCGTCGGGGTTGGTTACCTTTGCTTGATTTTGAGCATCCTCCTCCTGCCACCTTGATTAGAGAGTTCTACTCGAACCTCTCTATCCACATCTATGATACCAACACCTTAGTTAAGGTTTGGTTACAAGGTGTAGAGTATCGCATTACCCCTTCGGTGGTGTCTGATGCTCTTGGGGTGCCCATTGTTGATCATCCCGTCTTTCCTTATAAGGAGTCTCCACCTCTAGATGATGTCATGTCATACATCATTGGGTCTTCTATCCAGTGAGGTTCTGATCCTCGGATCACTTCTGCTGAGCTTTCCGAGCTTCATTATCTCTTCTTTCGGATAGCATGTCATTCTTTGTGGCCCATTTCTCATCTCCACACCATCCCTCTTGAGCGGTATGTGTTTTTGTATGCACTTGTTACTGATGCTCCTATCAGTTTTCCTCATTTGTTCCTTCGTTCTTTGAACGAGGTACATCGGTCTAGTTCTACGGCTCATGCTTTGTTCTTTCCCGTTTTTATTCATAGGATTCTCCTTTATCTCAGTTTAGGTGACTTTCCTGCATCTGAGCCTGTACATGTCATTGCTCCTATAGGTGCTACCTTTTTGAGGCAAAGGGCTGCTCAACTTCGAGCTAGCTCTAAGCGTCCTAGGGTAGAACCTTCCAGTGTCACTCCACCTCCTTCTTCCTCTACCGATGCTCCTGTAGCTGAGACGTCTGTTGATCCTGCTGCTGGTGGTGGTGGTGATGTTCCTCCACCTTTTGATGATGTTTCTGACCTTCGTCGAACTCTGGATATTGTCATGACCGTTCAGGCGGCTCATGGTCAGCTTCTGGTGGACATCCTTGATGAGCTACGTGCTTTGCGAGCAGATTTGGCGAGTTCGCGTCATTCTCCTCTAACTCCTTTTGATGATGAGTGAGTGTCCTTTGGCAATTCGTCACAAAAAAGGGGAGTATATCTTGGAGAGTGTTGTAGAGGAGATTTTTTGTTTTAGGGGGAGTTTTGTATTTTGTTGTGATACTGCGGAGCTTGTGGAGTTATTAGATTGTATCTAGGCACTTCACCTTGTATTTACTTTTTTGGCTCTTGTTAGGAGATATTTTTTTGTGAGATACATTGTTTATGGATATGTTTCTTGTTTCACTATGCTTCTTTACTTATTGATTTATATTTATGATGTTATTCATGATATATATCTTTATTTTGTGTCATGTGAAATCAAGAAGTTATTTTTATATATTCCTTGTATTTGCCACACATGCGTTTATGTGTTTGTTAAGTGTTACAGGAATATACAGGTTGATTCAGTCGTGCTGCTGTCTACTTTGCAACTGTTAAATAGTAGTTAGGTTGAATTGTTTAAGTGGCTTTTTATTTTGTAATGGGCTGTTTCAATTTGTAAACTTTGAGCTTTTTGTTAAGTCTGTGTTTTGTCACGGATTGCCAAAGGGGAAGTTTGTTAGGTTCTAAGAATTAGGAACTAATGTATTAGAACTTCAATTTGTAATGTTGGCAAACTATGATAAAAACATTCTTTAAGTTGTGTGTTAGACTTGCTCAAAGTATGGCTTTTCATGTAAAGTTGGAATCGAGTTTTATGCAGAATTACTGTGCACTTTCTGCCTGACTCAATCGATCGAGAATTAGACTCGATCGATCGAAAATCGAGCAAAACGTTTTTCTGCAGAATTTTTCCAACTCAGCCCTAGCCCATTTAATGTATAGGATTTTATGTTTGCCCTAAGTATATAAGGGAAAACCCTAGCCACATTTTTAGAGTTCTGTTTTGCTGTGTTTGTGAATCTATTTGTTAGATCTAGAGGTGTTTACCTTAACATGCACTTAGGGTTTCCAAACTCAAGATTGATGTCAAGAGCTTGGTAAATCATACAGTTGCAGAATTAAAGAGTTTCAAAGATATACAAGCAGGTGTGCTTGTGAATTGCTGAAGAATTCAAGGAAAGAAGGAGTCCGTGGATCTCGGAGCTATCATGGGGTCGTGGTAGTAAGTTTCCTACACTGGGTAGCAATAGGATGTTAGTGGTCTAAGTCTTATTGTGTAAACTTCAATTCTTTCATAGTGAATTCAGTTTACCTTGAGGATAGCTAGGTTAAATCCTCCCCAGGTTTTTTACCGGTTTGGTTTTCCTGGGTCATCAGTTCTTTGTGTTCTTTATTTTCCGCTGCTTTATTGTTTTTAATATATTTGTGTTAACCTAGTTCTACTTAAATTACCTAAGTTAATCACTTGGCTAATTCTCTAGGTTAATCTGTTGGGTTTAAGGGGTCTAAATGAACTTACATTAAGGTCTAAGAATTAGTTGGCTCACTTCAAACATATGAGCTATCATTGCAATCACAAAAGAGGAGCAAATCTCTTGCTCTCAAGACAATTGATGAAAGGGTGGAAGCTGATTACTCATCTGATGAAGACATTGTAGATAAAGATGTTGCATATCGTGTGAAGAACTTCAGAAAGTTTTTGAAGTCCAAGAAGAAAGGAAAGTTTGCAGAGAAAGGAAAATTTTCGAGTAACGGAAAAGAGAAGAAGGATTTTAAAAGGAAAGATGGTAAGGAGTCTCAATCATCACAAGGAATTACATGCTTCGAGTGTAATGGACACGGACATATTAAGAAGGAATGTCCCAATTACTTGAAATCGAAGGGTAAGGCTTATGCCACAACTCTTAGTGATTCAGACTCATCCAACTCTGATTCTGTGGAAAGTTGTGATGAAGAAGGGAATTACTCTGCATTTATGACTATTGCTCATGTTGAGTCTTCAGAGGACTTGAATTTGCTTGTACAAGAACTTGGAGAATATAGTGATGAGGAATTAATGGGAATTGTTGAAGAATCAGAAGATGAAGAGGATGAGGGCACTAAAAGCCTTCAAGAGAAGTACAACTTACTTCTTGAAAAGTCTGGAGACTATACTCGTGTAGCCAAGGCAGCCGTGAAAAAGATGAAGAAAGCTGAAGAGGACTATAGAAGTCTTCTAGTGCGTCACAAGGAGGCCAAGTGTGAGATAGAGAAGTTAAATGGAGAGTTGTCGGAAGCCTATGCAGAGGTGAGATTTCTTGAGCTTGAAGTAATTCAAGCAAATGCCAAGATAGAAAAGGTCTCCACAAAGAAGCTAGATGATGTGATCCCCTCGCAAAAACACTTCTCAGACAAATCTGGTTTGGGATACACTTGAGAAAGTAGTTCTGCTGTCAACATCTCCAGGACGTGAAGCTTGTGAAGGCTAAGGAGCCCATGGTGAAAACTCCAGCTGTTGAGAAGGTGAATCCAGAGAAGAAGAAGAATGTAGCTGATCAACGGGTGTTCAACCAGTCCCGTAGTCACTCGGAGGTCATACCTGAAGTTAGAAGGAAATCTCTCCCAATATCACAAAGAGGTCCGAGAACGAACCATTTCTGTCGTCACTGTGGAATCCAAGGCCACACCAGACCAAACTGTCATAAGTTGAGAGCTTTGAAGAATGGAAGTGATCAAAGGCCAAGAGGACCAAGAAATGACAAGAAAATTTGGGCGGTTGAGCAACCAAGAGGTCGAAATGGTGACTCTGGAATGATGGATGTGATGAAGATGATTGGAACCTTCACCACTTGTTTGGAAAGCTTCACAAGAAGGTTTGAAAACTCTAACTCGCGTACCCAATCCTATAAGGATATCACCCCAAACACACGTGACATGTGGGTGAAAAAGGGTACTCATGCATAAGCATTATAACAGGTCCATGCATCAATTCTTCCTATTTTTAGTGACTATGCTTGGGTGTTTGTTTGTGTGCATACTTGATTGTGTTCTTGCTTTAAATGTTTTTACATTTTCTTTGGATAAATTTCTTTGGTCAAAAAATTTCAAAAACATATAAAAAGTATAAAATCTAAAAAGGTTTGATCAACACTGTTGAGTTTATGTCCTAAACTTGTTTTGCCTTGTACCTTTGTACTAATGGCTTTGTGCATTCATGAGCTCAGCTCGTTTTCATTGCACTCATATCAATGTGGAAAAAATCTTGAAATCTATATGATTGTTGTAAATCGATCTTCAAACTTGTCATGAATGATTAGTCAATGATTTTGTTGATCTTGAGACATGCGTAGACTTGTGTCTATATATCTTCCCACTCTTTATTTTTATTTTTGTTTAAAGAGCTCAACCAATGTAAATCTCAAAATGAAAAGAGATAATGAGCTGCAAAAGCCTGTCGCACAAACTAGTATTTGACTAAGGAAAAAGGGAAAGCGACTCAAAATATAGTATATGATGCCCAAAAAGCCAAAGGCTTGGTCATCAAATTGAAATATCAAAAATTTCAGGCATCGATCTCAAAATGAGATGTATTGATTCAAAATGACAAAATGTTGAGAATTGTAATGAAGCCAAATGAAAAGCTTCAAAAGTTATGTAATCATTTTCTTGTGGGAGGTCATATATGCATATTTCTATAATTGAGATGGATCTCATTATCTAGTACTAATTGTGTATGCCTTGGTTGAATTAATCATTGAAGCTTCATAGTAGACTAAGGACTATCTCATTATTGATATCCACACACATCACACTGTTTAAGTTCATTGAATGCCTTATTCATTTATGTGATTGTACTTGATAAAATGTGTTTCACATGCTCAAGTTTTGTTGATCAATCACAAAAAGATTTTTGAGCATTTGTGTGTTTTTGAAAAAGTCATTTTGTTTTTTAGCAAAATGTCAAAAAATTTAAATTTTTTTTGTGTTCTGTTTTGGTGACTCATTCGCGGGTCTGTCCAGTCGCATGCCTCAGTCGTGAGATCAATACAGATTGTTTTCGCGTCTCTCTGGCAAGTCAATACCCAAGTCGCGAAAAAGACTTAGAAAATTTTTCAAAAATCTAGATTTTATGATTCTCCCGTCTTGATGTGGCGACTATGTCGCGAGTGGAGGTATAGTCATGAGATTTACACAGAATGTTTCGCGGCTCAGCTCGTGGTTATCTCGCGGTTTGAACCTCCAGTCGCAAAAAACACTTAGAAATTTTTTTCAAAATTTTTCCGTAAAGTGTTTTGGCGGCTGGACTTGGCGACTCTATTGCGACTTGTTTCAATCGCGAAAAACGCGTGTTTTATGCCTTTAAAGTCAGTTTTTTCAAAATTTTTTATTTTTCCCTCGAATATTTGTGACTGTTCATTGTCCTAACAATGTTCTCTCTCAAACTCACCGTGTTCTTCTCAAGGATTTCTTTGTTCTTCATCATTTCTTCACCAATCTTCAAGAAAAAGGTATGGGTTTTCATATTTTCATTATCTATTTCATGATTTTAAGCCTTTTCCTTTGGATTTTGGGTTGTTTTGATTAGTAGAGATATTTTGAGTTTCGGCTATGGGTATGACTCATTTTGTTGGGTTTGCTTGAATGGGTTTTGTTGATTCCACTTATCTATTGCTGGTTTTACCCCTTTGTCATGCTTGTCTACCTTCATTGTGATCTTGTGCCGATTTGACCTTTGTTGCGCTTACCCTTCCCATCATGACATATCCTGATGAAATTTGATTAATTCATAGGAGTTTCAATGATTTAGTTTGGCATTCTGCTGTGCTTTCCTCACATCTACTATCTTTGTCCTACACTGTGAACCATATGGGTGCTTACCCTGTGTCTGCATCATATAATTTTAGGGTCTGTCTCCCTTTCTGGAAGTAGTTTCTGTCACGCCCCGAACCCAACCATAAAGATAGGCACGTGACAACTGCTGCACGCTTATAAAGTAAACACTCTACAAGTGTGCAAGGCCTTTTAGCAACTAAAACGTATCCTCAAAAATTAAATCAAATAAATTCAAAATACCTCAACAATTCCTTTATGAATAGATCTCCAATAATTTAATAGGAACAAAATCCAAATCTCAGGTACAAAATGCCAAGTGGCCAATAAATATAAAACTATTCGAAGACCCTCCAATCCCAAAATCACTAAGCCTCTTTTTCTGCTCACAACACAACATCAAAATTCCCAAAACTTGCTATTCTTCACAATCTGAAACTGGAGGGGAAAAAGGGGTGAGCTAACAACTCAATAAGTAACCAAAATCCTAAAAGTTCTATCAAGAAAATAGATCTGTAAAATAATAATTTGGATATAAATCAAATATTTTAAATCTTACAATGTATCGTAAATGGATTAGAAAAATAATCAGTTTTCCATATATAACAAGGTCATACTTTACAATAGGTTCCAAAAAGAACACTTAAGCAGTTTTAAGGACTCAAAATAGTTCACATATTCAACGTAATTCATATTCTTAATGACCTTATGACTATGGTCACGCTATATCCCCGTAACTGGGCATCAGAATACCAATGAATAACCCCCATTGGCTGGGTATCAGAGTACCAATGAATAACCTCCATTGGTTTGGGTATCAGAATACCAATGAATAACCCCCATTGGTTTGGGTATCAAAGTACCAATGAATAACCCCCATTGACTGGGTATCAGAGTACCAATGAATAACCCCCATTGGTTTGGGTATCAGAATCAATTCATAGTCAGATTGTCCAAAATCATATGTATGAATCATAGTTTCTAACAAAAATATATCGTATTCAATACATATATATAATCAAATATTCAATATTCAAATCTATTGTGATATTTCTATAATTCTTTACTTAAAATCAATATAGCTAAGAAACAATTAAATAAATAAAACCATATATTCAATGCTCATGTATATTTGTGAAAATTCTTTATTCTTTACTTTGAATCAGTATAGCTAAAAACAATTAAATAAACTACATCACATATTCAGTAATCAGATATATTTGAGATAATTCTTTACTTGAATTCAGTATTACAATAGAAATAAAATTGTAATAATTATAACAATTTCCAGTAATTAAAATACTTAAAATAAAACCAATTAGGATAAAGTTACTTACCTCCAAAAACTATTCCAAAAAGAACCTTTCCCTAACACTTCCTTTAAAATCCTTAGATATCACCTAGAACAATTTGCGAATATTTTTACTCAATAATCAAATAAATTTTAAAAATAATAACTTATAACGGTATCCGGTCAAAGACTATTAAAAATATCTCATAATTGTCTGCTTATCTCACATCAAAATTCCACCTTATAGTAATATTTTTCTGTTTATATATATATATATATATATATATATTTTCTGCCACAACTAGTTTCCTAGGTTATAGACTATTCAAATAGTTTCCTAGGGTTATAGGCTATAGAATACCTATAGGGTCAAAGTTCAATTGATGGAAAACACCACCTGCACACAACACGTTAACACCTTCTTTTTCTTTTTTTTTTTCTCTTTTTTTTTTCTAGTTCCATCACTGCAGGCGCAGTTCCTTAAGCAACAAAATTGCGCAGTTCCTTAAGCAGTTCCATCACTACGGACATGTCTAAAAAAAATCTTACAGTTCGCCGAAGTCATCACAAAAAAATCTTTTTAAATTCTAAAATAAAGCTTGGATTTGATAAGAAGAAATTCCTCAGCTCTTACCTCAAGAGTATAGTCAATTCTTCTCTGCTTCAATCTTTTGAGTAGTCTCCTCTCTCAAAAATATCTCTCCATATACATTAACATAATAAGCTTATATAGCTAGGGTTTCAATTTTATTTTCTAAAAACCCCTTAAAAATAGCATTTATAAAATTGACCCCATAAACCAATTTACTTAAATAACCTTTCTTTTAATCATTTTTTTTTCGGGATATTACAATCTCCCCCACTTATAGGAATTCAGTCCTCCGAATTCATCACCAGTTGAACGAATTATCACGCTTCCATTGCGCTACTCTAAAGCCACAATTATATCGATCTATACAAATTCATCTCTCATCACCATAGTTCAAAACTATTTCACAACATATGCGTAGACCTTTCCTTCCCAAGATTTGTAAGATAAAAATTTCCAAAGCAAATGAAGCCACAATGTTTCCGCTGCATAATACAAATCCCTTACTCAATTACCCATAGTTTAAGAACAACCATATAATAAGAATCTTTTAAGATATACATATCCCTAGTCTAAATAGCTCTCTAAGTTCCTTTCAATATGAATAAAAGTTCCAAGGCCCATTTGTTTAGATTAACCACAATAATTAATTTTTCGTCAATTATCAATTTCAACAAAATTCCAAGGCCTAAGTAGTCTCCAAAAATTGCGACTAGGGAAATCCAAAATTCTGAGATTCACCATAGACCATTGAATGTTAGCATCCGTTTAATTCTCTACCTCAAAATCAAGTAGTGCATCCAAAGTTCCAAACCTTCCTAAGTTCAAAATGAATTTACAACATATGCATATATCACTATATCTTTTCTTCCTCAAGTTTTGTAAGAAAAAGAAATTCCAAATCTCCATAAATAATCAATTGAGCATTGGTATAAGGTCTTTTATAGAACCTCTATCTTAATCATAAATTATCTTCTCAAATAAGCAACACTTATTCACCTATAATCTCCAAATGATACTTGGGCTGGAACTCATTGAAGAGATGGGTTCCTTATAATTACATTGCTTATTATGAAAACAAGTCTCTAAGTATACATCGGCTAGAAGGAAATAGTCCATGAAGTATCTCAAATCCCCTTTTTGTTGTTTTTTTTTTTTTGTTGTTTTTTTTTTACCTTGCAAATAATAGTCCTAGCAGTTTATAATAGTCTAGAACTTAAGAGTATTCTGCAATCTATAATCACTAACCATTTGCCAATATAAAACAAAAGGGACTATAATTCATTGTAATAGTCTTTCAAAATAAACTCTCTTGCATCCCAACTCCTTCAATATCCAATCAAAAATATGGTTCACTAGTCCAATTCAATACTATCACATACTTGTGTTCTATCCACTTCAATTTCTATTGAGCCAATCCATTAACTCTTATCAGCTAAAATCAAAGAATTACATTTCTAGCATCAAAACTTATCCCCCAGAATATTAATCAATCTTCCAATTCCATAGAAAAGAAATTGATGACCTCAAACTTCAAAGTAACAAAACATGTCTCAAAAACGATTTAGGACTACCTCACACATAAATTAGGCTATGGTAGTCCATGTAGGTCAACCCTAACAAGAACAATGATCCAAAAGAAGGTCAGTCCTTAACATTAGAATCCAAGGAAGTCCACCGATATATTACTAAATTCTTTAAACACCCTCAAAATTTATATAATAACATATAATATAATGTGAACTACAATATCCACAAATTAATTTCCTTCACACTATGAACTTTCCATTAATTTCCTTACTCCATATAAACTAAAATCAAGGAATCATAGCTCTAACATCAAACCTTAACCCCTAAATAGAGTTCTGCAATTTCCAATTCCCCAAAGCACTCCGAATTCTAAATAGGGTATAAAGAAGACTATCATTCAATAATTTAAATCTATGAGAATCTCCCACAGATCAAACTAACCTTTGGTAGGTCGACTACATTAGGCAAAACTATCAATGAGTTTTCAAAAGATCAATCACAAAACAACAGGAAGATTTCCTTTGCTTGTTCCTTTCTCACTCTCTTTTCCTTTTAATAAGAAGAAGAAGTTTTAATAACCAACCTGATCAATTACAAAATTTTCAAGAATAAAATACACCCACTTAATACTAGTATAAGATCATAGAAGTATATTAATTAAAATCCTCCCTTTGTATTATAAGTCACGTATGCATAACCACATAGACATAAGTATCAAAACCTTCAAATATGATCTCACAAATCATCATATGATGGAACCTCACTTACACTTCTCATTAAGTCATCAAAAGAACACTATCTATGACCTAATAACCCTCATAAACAATGACTAAAACCATAATCCCTAGTACACAAACTTTGTTCCAAATCAAATCCTACTACAGAGTCTGCAAGATCATAACCTGGCTCTGATACCATTATAATTGTCACGCCCCGAACCCAACCATAAAGATAGGCACGTGACAACTGCCGCACGCTTATAAAGTAAACACTCTACAAGTGTGCAAGGCCTTTTAGCAACTAAAACGTATCCTCAAAAATTAAATCAAATAAATTCAAAATACCTCAACAATTCCTTTATGAATAGATCTCCAATAATTTAATAGGAACAAAATCCAAATCTCAGGTACATAATGCCAACTGGCCAATAAATATAAAACTATTCGAAGACCCTCCAATCCCAAAATCACTAAGCCTCCTTTTCTGCTCACAACACAACATCAAATTTCCCAAAACTTGCTATTCTTCACAATCTAAAACTGGAGGGGAAAAAGGGGTGAGCTAACAACTCAATAAGTAACCAAAATCCTAAAAGTTCTATCAAGAAAATAGATCTGTAAAATAATAATTTGGATATAAATCAAATATTTTAAATCTTACAATGTATCGTAAATGGATTAGAAAAATAATCAGTTTTCCATATATAACAAGGTCATACTTTACAATAGGTTCCAAAAAGAACACTTAAGCAGTTTATAAGGACTCAAAATAGTTCACATATTCAACGTAATTCATATTCTTAATGATCTAATGACTATGGTCACGCTATATCCCCGTGACTGGGCATCAGAATACCAATGAATAACCCCCATTGGCTGGGTATCAGAGTACCAATGAATAACCTCCATTGGTTTAGGTATCAGAATACCAATGAATAACCCCCTTTGGTTTGGGTATCAAAGTACCAATGAATAACCCCCATTGACTGGGTATCAGAGTACCAATGAATAACCCCCATTGGCTTGGGTATCAGAGTACCAATGAATAACCCCCATTGGTTTGGGTATCAGAATCAATTCATAGTCTAATTGTCCAAAATCATATGTATGAATCATAGTTTCTATCAAAAATATATCGTATTCAATACATATATATATAATCAAATATTCAATATTCAAATCTATTGTGATATTTCTATAATTCTTTACTTAAAATCAATATAGCTAAGAAAAAATTAAATAAATAAAACCATATATTCAATGCTCATGTATATTTGTGAAAATTCTTTATTCTTTACTTTGAATCAGTATAGCTAAAAACAATTAAATAAACTACATCACATATTCAGTAATCAGATATATTTGAGATAATTCTTTACTTGAATTCAGTATTACAATAGAAATAAAATTGTAATAATTATAACAATTTCCAGTAATTAAAATACGTAAAATAAAACCAATTAGGATAAAATTACTTACCTCCAAAAACTATTCCAAAAAGAACCTTTCCCTAACACTTCCTTTAAAATCCTTAGATATCACCTAGAACAATTTGCGAATATTTTTACTCAATAATCAAATAAATTTTAAAAATAATAACTTATAATGGTATCCGGTCAAAGACTATTAAAAATATATCATAATTGTCTGCTTATCTCACATCAAAATTCCACCTTATAGTAATATTTTTCTGTTTATATATATATATATATATATATATTTTCTGCCACAACTAGTTTCCTAGGTTATAGACTATTCAAATAGTTTCCTAGGGTTATAGGCTATAGAATACCTATAGGGTCAAAGTTCAATTGATGGAAAACACCACCTGCACACAACACGTTAACACCTTCTTTTTCTTTTTCTTTTTTTCTTTTTTTTCCAGTTCCATCACTGCAGGCGCAGTTCCTTAAGCAACAAAATTGCGCAGTTCCTTAAGCAGTTCCATCACTACGGACATGTCTAAAAAAAATCTTACAGTTCGCTGAAGTCATCACAAAAAAATCTTTTTAAATTCTAAAATAAAGCTTGGATTTGATAAGAAGAAATTCCTCAGCTTTTACCTCAAGAGTATAGTCAATTCTTCTCTGCTTCAATCTTTTGAGTAGTCTCCTCTCTCAAAAATATCTCTCCATATACATTAACATAATAAGCTTATATAGCTAGGGTTTCAATCTTATTTTCTAAAAACCCCTTAAAAATAGCAATTATAAAATTGACCCCATAAACTAATTTACTTAAATAACCTTTCTTTTAATCATTTTTTTTTTTCGGGATATTACAGTTTCATACTATATAGTATGTCATATCCTTAGAATTTTTATCTCTATGTGATATGATCTTCTGGTTTAGGCTTTTTGTTTCCATCTAATTTGGCACTAATGTTTTGAATGTTTCATCTATTATGTTCTGTCCTTGTGGTTGGTGTTGTCATTGATTTCTCAGATGACTCCTACAAAGAAGAAAACCGTAGCCAAGAAAGGTGACAGAAGATTGAAGATGGACAACTCTAAGTTCAGGTCTCCTCATCATTTTGAGAGATATACTCAATTTTACTTGAAGACACCCATTATTCAAGAGAGATTTGTGGACTTGGCTGACCTAAAAGATACCTTCATTCCTGGTTGCTTTGAGGGAAGAGGTTGGGAGAAGTTGCTGAGTGATCTCCCTGGAATATGTGAACCTCTGATCAGGGAGTTTTATGCTAATGCTGTGCTGAGAGAGAATAAGATCAACTGTTTGGTAAGAGGACATGAATTTATACTAGATGTGGATGACATTGATGAGGTGCTAGGTTTCGAAGGAATGGATGATCATGATTTCACACATTACAAGGATAGAATGATGTCCATAGAAACTGCTTAGGCACACATTGGGGGAGTTAGAGAAGGGAAGTGTCTCAACACAAATGCATTTCCAGCAGACATGAGATGTCTAACTGTGATAATGATGTTCAACCTTTACCCTGTGAGGAAGTTGACTACAATCAACAATGCCAGAGCAATTTTTCTAATGGAGCTCAAGAAAAAGACTTTCATAGATATCAGTGCTCATATATGTCATACCATTGTTGATGAGACCAGAACAACCTCCAGAGCCAAGCTGATTTTCTCAAGTCTTCTCATGAGAATTTTTAGGCTAAAAGGGGTGGAAATTCCTTAAGATATGGGACTCATGTCTACTTCATCAACAATCAATAACCTAACCATCTCAAGGATACGAGTGGGTCTTCCGGGTGATGAAGAAGGAGGTGATTAAGAAGGAGATGAAGGCATGGAAACTGAAACAGAAGCTGCTGGTCAATCCTTAAGTTCAAGAGGTCGTAGTAAGAGAAGCAGAGCATCATCCTCATTAGAAGTACCTCCAGATGCATTCCAGATCATCCTTGAAAGGATAGATGGACTCAGAGATATGCAGAATGAACAAAATGACAAGATGTCTGCACTTCAAGATCAAATGAACATTCTCTCAGCAAAACTCGACAGCTTCACTACACAGCAGTGACCCTTTGGCCATTCCAGTCAAAAAGGGGGAGATTTTTGGCTGGAGGATAGCTGGGGATAACTCTTGAGGGGGAGCATTTGTTGAGGGGGAGCACTTATTATTCTGTTTTCTTTCTTATGTCTTGATATTACTTTATCTTTCTGCTAAACTTTTTTTGGTATAAACTGTTGGATATGGTACTTTGTTTTGGTACTCTTGTTTTTATATATTTTAGATGTTACTCAGTTTTAATTTGGTTTGTACCTATGCTTATGTAGCTTTTTGATTTGTACCTTTGCTTATGTGGCATGTTGGTTATCTTTTGTACCTTGCTTTTTGTAAGCACTTTGTCTTCTTGCCTTGTGGCTTTCGTACTTTGTGTTTAGATGTTATGCTTTTATCTCTAAGTACATCACTCTTGTACCCTAGTAGGATTTTGTTTCCTAGATGCAAATACTTCTTGTATTTTGCATTAGTTGAGTGTTAGACATGGAAATGATACTTGTCATTGAGCTTATTAGATTGCATGTCCGGATGTTCATTCCTTGTGAGAATGAGCATTGTGATCACTATTTATAGTGATTGTTTGTTTTTGGTCAATCCATACTCTATTGCTTTTATTCTTTTTGCTTGATCGCATTGTACTTGCTTCATATGTAATAAAGTTTTTCTGCACACAATGAACTTATTGTGTGGTTGCTTTTTAGGAGATACTTGTACTTATGATTCAAGAGCTTCACAGATCCTAAAGTTAGGTGTGAGCGAGTTTTTTTCAACTGTTCCTAACTCACGCGTTAAGTCTAGAGTTTGTTGTAGGGTTTTGTCACGGAATAGCCAAAGGGGGAGATTGTAAGGTTAAATTTTATCAACCATTGTGTTGGCTTTATTCCGTGCCAATTTGCTTGTATTTTCAGCATTTAGAAACCCTGTATTTAGGTGGGAATCATGTAAGGGTAGTGTGTGAGAGAGTGTGAAGATTTGCTCAAGACTGTGCTGCAAACTAGAGACTCGCGACTGGCAAGCCGCCAGATGTTGCACACGAGAGAAACGTGCAAAGGAGAACTCCCGACTGGATCTCGCAGGTGTCTCGCGACTGGAAGCTGCCAGAATATGAATCATCGTGCCAGCTGTCGCACTACAGGACAAAATTTTCAGTCTGGCCTTTCATTTTGTTCGCGACTTGAACTCGCGACTCAGTCAAGCCGCGAGGACAAGCCGCCAGCCTACTCTGTTGTGAAAAATTTGTCTCTTCGCATTCCAAACACCCACTAGTATATATACCCCTTATACCCACGAAATGTAGAGAGCTTCCAAAGAGAATATTGAGAGAGAAACCCTAGAGAAAAAAAAAAAAGATTGATTCATCCACAATCTTAACCTTGTGACTCTTCAAATTCATTTACTCTCTTCCTCTCCATTGTAGATCCTTGAGAGGTATTTTAGCCAAAACCTTTTGTCATCATACCCACAACTGTGAGAAGGCTCTTTGGTGTTTTGGGAAGCAGTTAGGAAGGAGCCAATTTATATTGGTAGATGCTATGGACTAGTAGCGGGATTCGGGAAGCTAAAGAAGAAATAGGTTCGGCGTAACCTCGTTGGAGCAAGAAGCTTGGAGGGCTTAGGTACCTGAGTAGATTAGGCTTGGAGGGTCTATTGCTGTCCTTGTATCCCAACTACATTCTTTAGTGGATCATTTTGACCGCTTAGAGGGCGGCGGAGAGGTTTTTCGCTGAGGTCTTCGGTTTCCTCTTCGATAACACATTGTGTGTTGTCCTTGTGTTTGCAGCTCTCTTCCCTTTTATCTTTGTCATTTAATTTTTGTTATGGATGTGATTTTATTTGACTTAGATGGTTTATTAATTCTGTTTTAAGCTTTAGTTCATTTTTCGCATGTTCATCGTTTGATTTAAAGCTTGAATTGATAATTTGTAATTTGGGGGTCTAAATGTTCATAGTGTTTTTCACACTATTTGAACTTTCAGATATGATTTGGCAGGCTTTTCGAAACAGTAACTAAGATATCTGCAAATTGTTAGCGTACTTAAAGCCCATCATAGGCAATGGCATAGATTGTAAGTTGGTGGGATGAACTCTAGAAGACTTTAGGCCGAATGAAGTGTCCTTATTTTCCCACTCTTCCACAACCATGGTGAAAGGGATAAAAGAAACACGTGAAGTGTTTGTGTGCAAACAAATATTGAACAAGCCTTTATTAAGGTTAAGAAATAAGACACATAGGAATCAAACTCTCTAACCGCAGGAAAGTTGCCACTGTAGGCGCAATGGGGGGGAGTATGCCCCGACCGAGTGGACTGTTGCAGAAAAAAATGGAGTGCCATGCCCGTGGATGCGTACGCTTGCATAAGCCTTGCGTACGTAGCTTTAAGGATGCGTACGCATATGCATGTGTGCATGCACACGCCTTAGAGTTTTTATGGTCTTATTTTCCAAAAATAGTTCAATTTAATTATAAAAAAAAGTAGTTATATTTTTCTAAAAATGCTTTTCTAAAGTCAATCTTAATTTGATAAGGCCCTAACCAACCTTGGGCTTTAGAATTCCAACATCATTGGGAGACGAGGTCCAAAGTCATAAGACGTACAAAGTGCAGTGTCTACCATGTCAAGCTTGTTAGGTTCTAAGAATTAGGAACTAATGTATTAGAACTTCAATTTGTAATGTTGGCAAACCATGATCAAAACAATCTTTGGTCTTGTTTTAGACTTGCTCAAAGTTTGTCTTATTATGTAAAGTTGGAATCGAGTTACTGCAGAATTCACTGTGCAGATCTCTCAGGCTCGATCGATCGAGAATTAGACTCGATCAATCGAAAGTCGTCAGATCGTTTTTCTGCAGAATTTTCCAACTCAGCCTTAGCCCATTTAATGTGTAGGGTTTTATGTTTTACCCTAAGTATAAAAGGGAAAACCTAGCCACGTTTTTAGAGTTCTGAATGCTGTGTATGTGAATCTAATTGTTAGATCTAGAAGTGTTTACTTTCACATACACTTAGGGTTTCTAAACTCTAGATTCATGTCAAGAGATTGGTGATCATATAGTTGCAGAATCAAAGAGCTTCAAGATAAACAAGCAGGTGTGCTTGTGCTTTGCTGAGAATTCAAGGAAAAAAGGAGTCCGTGGTCTCGGAGCTGTCACGTGGTTGTGGTAGTAAGTTTCCTACAGGCAAGTAGCAATAGGATATTAGTGGTCTAAGTCTCTATTATGTAAACTTCAATTCTTTCATAGTGAATTCGTTTTACCTTGAGGATAGCTAGGTTAAATCCTCCCCAGGTTTTTACCGGTTTGGTTTCCTGGGTCATCATATTATGTGTTTTTTATTATTCCGCACTTTTGCATGATATGATATATTTGTGTTAACCTAGATTTTTTTAATTTACCTAAGTTTAATCACTTGGCTAATTATCTAGGTTAATCTGTTTGGATTTAAGGGGTCTAAACTTCTTACAAAGCTAAAAAAGGGTAATTCAAATATAGATAAAAGTTGTTTTCTTTTGAAAAACAATTCTATCTCTGCCAAGCTAAGTAAAGAAAATTAAAAGATAATTTTTCAACTCTTTTTAAGATTGCTACCAAACGTTGAAAATGGGATAATTTTCTTAAAAATTGCTTCTCTTATTCAACTTCTGTTATTAACTTGGCTTGAAATAGAGTTGTTTACCATGTCTACCTATCTTAGTGGAAAATAACTCCATCTCATGCCACCCTAATATATTATAAATAGGAAGCCAAAAGATACATGAATCAACAATATCATTCTTGGCAAAGAACTTAAATAAAAGAAAAAGAAAAATGGCATCTCCAATTAGTTGCCTATCAATCTTGGTAATCCCTCTACTAGTCACCTCTCTTTCCTACCATGTTTCTAATGCTGATCGAGCCCTTCTTGAATATGTTTGCCAAAAGACCTCAGACTATGATTATTGCTTGTCAGCTTTACTTTCAAACAACCAGAGCACTACAGCTACTCCATATACGCTGGGAATCATTTCTAATGATTTGACCTTGGCTGTAATACAAGATACAAATCGGGAAATCGCAGATCTTTTTCTAAATTTCACAGACCCAGTTGATGTCACTCGAATTTTGAATTGCCAAAAAAATATAAAAGATGCATACCAGAAAGTGCAAAATGCAAGACTCGATGCAAGTCAAAAATCTTATTCGGAAGAGTACAAATTAATTGCGGCTGCACTAGAGCAAACTATTGACTGCAAGAATCAATATGCAGACCCCCCAGAAAAGGAACCACCGATATTAAATTGGACTCACAAATTAGAGACGCAAGCCGATGCTTCATTTGCTATAATTGATCTTCTTTTATGATCTATAACCAAAAAAAAAAAAAAAAAAAGGATAGCTAAGGTCCTTATTGCTCAATTGCTACCTCTTTGTGCTATTATACAAAAAATAAAATAAACAATGAGTTGCTTGTTTTAATATCTATTTATAATTATCTCTCTTTCTCTAAATCAATATGGTAGTATTACATTATATTCAATACATCTTTGGTTACATCTTTGTGATACTCTTTTTTCTTTTTATAATTATCTTTATCTTTTTCACTTGTATACCACATTTTATTACGTATATGTGATGGATTTAATTTTTAAATATCATATATTTTAATTAGGAGCGACTTCTGTCAATATTGTTTCAAAAAAAAAAAAAAAAAAGGAATCATTAGTATTATATGTAGGTGACGTGGTCCCCACAATATTCATGCAAATATTTGAAAAGATGGGAAAACATTTGCACGAAATATGAGGAATACAAGTCCCTAAAATATTCATGCAAATGTTTGAAAAGATGGGCAAACATTTGTGAGAAATTTGAGGACTACGACTAACATCAAATCCCATAAATCATAGATAGCGGCTCTGGCGTTGACTGAGAAAGAACGAGAATTGAGAAGTAAAGAAACCCAGGAAAAGTTGAGGATTGCAAGGAGAACCGATGTTGTGAAATGGCTAATTTGGAGGACACAAATGAGGATTTGATGGATGGGATCAATAAGGCAATTGAAGTCTGTCTTGGAGAAGAAGTTGGATTCATTTTGGGTTGCAAGCAAGCATGAAGAGAAACAACTTCATCACCTTGTTAGAAAACAAATGGAAAAAAAGAAAAAACCTTTCTCACGTCAAGCTAAAAAAAGGTAATTCAAATGTAGGTAGAGTTGTTTTCTTTTGAAAAACAATTCAATCTCCGCCAAGCTAAATAAAGGAAATTAAAAGATAATTATTCAATTCATTTTAAGATTGTTACTAAATATTGGAAAATGAGATACTCGAAAATAGAATTGTTTTTCTAAAATAGAGTTGTTTTCCAAAAACATTTAGTGGAGTTGTTTTCCTGGCGTGAAACAGAGTAGTTTTTTGAAAATATTTAGTGAAAAATAACTCTATCTCATTCTAACTTAATTTATATGTATCTAAAAGTTGAAGCATAGCATATATTGTTGCTACGCTCCTGTTGAGCCACACCATCTACTTATTTTTTTTATCTTTTTTTAATCTTTTCTCTTTTAAACATTTTTTATTCCAATTTTTTTTTAAACTCTTCTTTTCCCTAAGAGTTCATACCTACTATTACACCTCTTTCAACTTTTCTCATCTCTTTTGCCTTTTTATCTCCCCACTACTTTATACTTTACCATTACACTTCTTTCATCGTTTTATCTTTCTTATATTTTGACTTTTCTTCTTCCTATTTTATTCTATAAAAATTTGATATCATTCTCCCATTCAATCCATATTTCCAACACAATCTCTCTCTCTCTCTCTCTCTCTCTCTCTCTCTCTCTCTCTCTCTCTCTCTCTCTCTCGGTGGATTTTTGTTCTTTCGTATAACTCTAATTAAAGTTGATGGTTTGCTTTTCTTTTTTCTTTTTTTAATATGTGTTTTGGTATTTTGTGTGTGTGTGTGTGTTTTTTTTTTTTTTTTTTTTTTTTCATTTCCCATAATAAAAGTCTTATCTTTCCCTTTTATAGCTTTGATTGAATTTTGGTTTTGGTTGATACTTAGATTTTGTTTTGGAAATAAGAATTAGAGATTATATCAAAACACAATCTACATAGCTATGAATTTAAATATTCATACGAATTTTTTGAATAATAAATTATTATAAAGTTTTTTTTTAATTTCTTTAGTTTCATTTTAATTTCAGTTAAGATAATATTGTAATTTTGTAATGAATTTTGATTATTATTATAATTTCATTATTTCTTAATAGATGAGAAATGTGAATAATAAATTTTAGTTGTATATAAGGCAAATATAACACACTACAATAGAAGTTAGAAGAATATGGTTCACCTTAAAAAAAATATTAATAAAAAGAAAGAATGATATATTTATAGATATAAAAAGATTAAAAAAAAATACTTGTAGAAGTCTTTTTTAAAAAAATAGACAATATTTGTAATGTGTAGAATGAGATAGAGAATAAAGAATTTGAATTTAATATGAAAAACTCATTTGGCAATTGTTCATGTTAGTGTTACGTTGCATGGTTAACTTAGTTCATAAAAATTAGCAACAAGAAGGTTATACATGCACATGGGAGTCACAATTGAATATACAGAGCCGAGGGTATACTCATATGAATTTGAAGTTGAGATCAAATTCGGATTTAGTGATCATACACATTATATACTTATATGATATTAGGTTTTAAGATGTTAGGAACTAAATGTATTAGAACTTTAGTTTGTAATGTGTTGACAAACCATGATCAAAACTTAGAGTCTAGATTTAGGCTGCTCAAAGTATGTTTAATTGTAAAGTTAGAATCAAGTGATTGCATAATTTACTGGACTAAATCTACAAGGCTCTATCAATCGAACCTCGTGCAGATTGTTTTTTCTACAGAATTTCCAACTCAGCCCAAGTCCATATGACGTGTAGGGTTTTATGTTTTGCCTCAAGTATAAAAGGAAAAACCTTAGCCACGTTTTACAGGTTGTTGATATGCTGTGTGTGTGAATCTTCTATGAGATCTAGAGGTTTTTACCTTCATACACACTTAGGGTTATCAAGGTCAAGATTGATGCCAAGAACTTGGTGATCTCTTCGGTTGCTGTTTCAAGAGCTTAAAGCAAAACACAAGTAGAAGAACTTGTGGTTGTTGTGGATCAAGGAAAGAAGCAGTCTGTGGACTTGGAGCTGTCACGTGGTCGTGGTAGTAAGTTTTCTACTCGAGGTAGTAATACGATGTTAGTGGTCTAAGTCTTATTGTAAAAACTTCAATTCTTTCTATAAGGTTGAAATTTATCAACCATTTTGTTGACTTTATTCCGTGCCAATTTGCTTGTATTTTAGCACTTAGAAACCCTGTATTTAAGTGGAAATCATGTAAGGGTAGTGTGTGAGAGAGTGTGAAGAAATGCTCAAGATTGTGCAGTGAAGTAGGGACTCACGACTGGATCTCGCGGGTAGCTCGCGACTAGCGAGCCGCCAGAAGATGCACATGAGTGAAGCATGCAGAGAAGCTGAACCATCTGCCAGCTGTTGCACTACATGACAAAAAGTCCAGCCTAGCCATTTAGTTAGCTCGCGGCTTGAATTCGCGACTCAGTCAAGCCGCGAGGCCAAGCCGCCAACCAGCTCTGTTTTGGAAAAATTGACTCTTCACATTCCTTTCTCACCCTAATATAAATACCCCTTATACCACGAAATGTAGAGAGCTTCCAAAGAGAATTTTGAGAGAGAAACCCTAGAGAAAACAAGATTGACTCATCCACAATCTTTACATTGTGACTCTTCAAATTCCTCTACTCTCACCCTCTCCATTGTTAGATCCTTGAGAGGTACATTACCCAAAACCTTTTCTCACCATACCCATATTTGTAAGAAGGATTTTTGGTGCTTTGGGAAGCAGTTAGGAAGAGACCAATTGATATTGGTTGATGCTATAGGCTATAGCAAAATCCGGTAAGCTAAAGAAGAAATAGGTTCGGCGTAACCTCGTTGGAGTAGGAGCTTAGAGGGCTTAGGTACACTGAGTAGATTAGGCTTGGAGGGTCTACTGCTGTCCATGTATCCCAACTACATTCTTTAGTGGATTATTGACCCCTTGGAGGGCGGCGAAAAGGTTTTACGCCGAGAGCTTCGGTTTCCTCTTCGATAACACATCGTTGTATTGCCCTTATGTTTGCATCTGTCTTCCCTTTACCTTTGCCATTTAATTTCTGCTGTGGATGTGATTTTATTTGGTTTAGATTGTTTATCAATTCAGTTATAAATTTTTGTTCATTTTCCGCACATAATTTGTTTGATATTAAGCTTAAATTGGTAATTTGTAAATTGGGGGTCTAAACGTTCATAGTATTTTTCACACTATTTGAACATTCACTTTCATAATGGATCTGTTTTACCTTGAGGATAGCTAGGTTAAATCCTCCCTAAGTTTTTTACTGGTTTGGTTTTCTTGGGTTATCATATCGTGTGTTCTTTATTTCTCCGCACTATTTACATGATATGATTGTTTTATTTTAACTTAGATCTGAATAATAAATCTAAGTATTCACTTGATTAATTAATTAGGTTAAACAACTTGTGTTTTAGGGGTCTAAAAACTATACATATGACAAGGAGTTGTACGAGAGAAGCAACATGGTTTTCCTTTTCCGAATCTTTGGCTTGCTAATATTGATGCATTTTCAACCAAGGTTTTCAAATTCCTTACGGTAACCATAAGATTCTACTACAATAGAGTTGTTATATTGTGAGTCCTTAACACTTGTAACTTGTTTCTAAAAAAAAAAAAAAAAAATTGTAGCCAAAACATGTCAAATGTGCCAAACAGTATGACAATGGTAGACCAAATACGTGGTACATACAATGGCGACGCCACTCACACTCCAGGGTGTTCCCAAGAACACCCTGGCTTGAAAAAAAAAATTTATATATAATAATTAATTTTTTTTATTTGTTTACCTTAAAAAAAAAATTAGGAACACCCTTAAGGCCTACCAGGAGCACCCTAAAATTTTTATAACAAACAAATTTAGAACTAAAATCTTAAAAAAAAAAAAAAATTATAACAGAGAATCTGAAAAATATATATATATATATATATATATATGTAATAGAACAAGCCCAAAAAAAAAGCCCAACTTCAATCCTACACAAATACCCAATAGGCCCAACCCAAACGTATTCTCCAAAAAAAAAAAAAAAAAAAAATCAACCAAAACGGCAAAACCCAAAGCAAAACCTAAAATCAGAAAGCTTTCCTAACCTAAAGAAAAAAAATCCTCATCTGCTGAGGCTTATTCAGACATCAACGACAACGCACACCTCTGCCGAAAATCTCATCATCGAGCACATAGGCGCGACGTGGCGACGACGCCTCCGCCTGAAACTCGAGCAACAGAGCTTGGATGATGGATCGACCATTGGAGATTGGAGATCGGTCCGATTGGATTAGAGCTTGCGAAGCCGACGCTTGGCCTGAAATCCTTCCTCACCTCCGACGCCTCGACGTGCTGCCGCAGCCCTCGGCGCCGCCCCTCAGGCCTCCCCCAAGGTATTTTAATTTTACACTACTTCGACTCTCTCTTTTTCTCTCTTAATATTTCGGTTTTGCTCATTTGTTGTGGAGACTGTTGTATGAATTGTTCTGTTCAGAGAGAGAGAGAGAGAGCTCTCTTCCTTATTGAACTGACTCTCTCTCTTTTAAGTCTTTGACTCTTTATAATTATTCAATTCATTTGCTCCTTTTTTTTTCTTTTTCTTTTTTTTTTCTTTTTTGACTATGTCTGTTGGTGTGTGAGTGTCACTGTGTTGGTCAGTTGGTGTTGGTGAGTTTGTCTTTTAGTGTTGAATTTATCTGATTAGCTACTCTTGTGTGAATCTTATTTGTTGAGTGGGGGTAGATGGGCCATGGGGCCGTGTGTTGTGGGGTCAAGGGTGGGATATTTAAATTGGGGTAGTAAAGGTGGAGGCAGGGGTGTGTGCATAAATGAGGTGTGTGCTAGTGTGTGCTAGTGCACAATGAAGTGTATGCTAGTTAGACTGCTAGTAGTTAGTAAAAAAAAAAAAAAAAATTAATGAAGCGACTAAACACTAATAATTAATAATTTAATTAATTAATACATTATAAAAGACAAATAAATTAAATTATGTTAGACTAAATAATAATTAATGAAACAACAATACAACAAATTATAGTTTTTAAATGACAAACAAATTTATGAAATAACTAAATAATAATAATTAATAATTTTATTAATATTTCAAATGAACTTATAGCTTATTATACAGGTACCTTTGTTCATTTCTTTTCTTTTCATTTTTTTTCCTTTTGAGGTTTTTCGGTGTACAAAATGCAAATTTGTTTTGGTTTTAAGAATTTTTCTTTAAGGCCAAAACTTGAATTTCAGCCGGTATTTATCGAAACGTCCCGAAACACCCGAAATGACCCTAAATTTTTTCAAAGTGAAATAGGAACACCCTGGACAAAATTCCTAAAGTCACCACTGGGTACATATATACAAAGGTTTGTTTTTCCTTAACTATAGTTGTCGGTATAAGAGCAACAACAGAATTTCAAGATAAATAAAATACTGGGCTTTTCGAGGAAACCCAACCTCCATAGACATGATATTTGAATATCTTTATTTGAAGAGTTTCTGCAAATTTTAAGAGACTAAAATAACGACCAAAGTGGAAGATGTCACGAATGATACGACGGGGCGAGGAACTTTCTAAACAAAGTGGAAGAAATATTATCCAGACAATGAAGAGGAAAAAGAAGCCAATGATCAAAACTAGATAGGCAAGCCAATTGAGGTCTCTCAATACTAGATAATTTCCTGCCATGAATGCTACGGAGACCATTGGTAGAGCTAGTCCCAATATCGGCACAGTGAACTTAAAGGCAGTAATGACCAGGTCATGATCACCTAAATAGGTCCAAATGAGAGCAACAACAACAGTAACGGCTCTATACATAGCTAAGGCGTTGCTAATTACAAATACGTGGAACGTGTGCTTTCCTAGGAAAGTTGCCACACCTCCATGGCCGTTGTAGCCACCTGGCAAGTTGAAAGCCGCAGCAAAAGTTACAGTGGCCACAAGGGTTGCGCCCAACAAGAGAGTGCCAATCCATTCTTTGTATTTGTCTGTGTTTAGTGTCTTTCGAAACTTCGAACTATGAGGGTTCTCCCCACTAATGGGTTGAGGAGGAGCCCTTGGGCCACTGACATATCTCAAGACTTCCCAAGTCAATAGCTGCATGGTAAATGAGAAGATTTCAATAAATATTATTTTTTTTTTTTAAATGTCTCTCTTGCACATAAGCATGCGGTCTACAATAGACTATGCATACTACACACAAAATATTAAGATGATCATAGATCAATTAAACTTGTAATATAATGGTAGATTTTCAATATATTAATTAAAGTCAAATATATATATATATATATATATATCAAACCTACGTTTGGTTTAATTCTAGGGGTGAGATCATATATAACTGATGATGCTCAAAATATCGTCAGTAAGCTACAAGGTGTTAGGATATGTGCCCTTAAATCCTATTGGATGATGCTATGTATGATATTGTGTATGACATTATGTGAGAAATGATGTATGACTTAATATTGTGTTTAATAAAGTTACTTTATTCTTATCTAAAATAATGGTAACATGAATATTTGAACATTATCAAATAGTCCATGAGATGCATAGTATGTGATTTATGTGATTTAGTCACAGAAGATATAGATCACAAATTCTTTGTAAACTCAGAATTTTGGTTTGTAGTCGGTGATGAAATTGGGCATTTCATCTGCGAAGACTATAACATATTAACTACGATGATTTGTCTTGATCATGGAAGTGGTGACTTCTAGTTAATATGTTAATATGTTTTAAGAGTTAAGACATATTGAACTGGACCGCTGTGAGATTTATTATTCTCCTAACGACTGTCAATTGAATAATAAATCTCACGACTTGTATTCACATGAACTTTTAATCCTGAGAGAATAATGGACCTGATCATGAAATGTAGGTTGCTTTGATATATCAGGAGTGAGATCTAAAGTAACGGTCAAAACCTCAATATGTTGGGCAGCCACATTTAGTGTTGATGAAACAAATATTCTCAAGATGGAATTCATAGTCTCTTAATGGAGATATAAAATATTCCCTTGAGATAAGTTTAATGGGTACAGTTATTCAGAGAGTTAGGCCTAACCACTTTAGTAAGACTAAAGTATATATTTATGAAATTGAATTTTATAAATATATGGTGAATAACTTAAAAGGATTAAACCGGGTACTCAAAGATTAAGATGTAGTAATTTACAAAGTGGCAGTCTATATTCATGACTTTGTATTACTACGAATATTTTATGAAGGGGTTGCATGTATAATAAAATCTTGGGATATAATTTATTAATGAGGCCTAGAGTGCAATTATATTTATATAGTGGTATTAAATATAATTAATGGTAACTTTAGACCTGTCAAGAGTTGACAGAAAAGCCCAAGGCCCATTGGAGCTAGTGTCTTATTTGTTCCCTTTTGGTCCCACTCCAAGCCACACACTAAAGTCCAATTGGAAAGGCCCAAAAGGCTAGCCCAATTAGATAATCAGTTATGTGGAGAGAAACACACAGAATTTTATATAGAATAAAATGGTTTGTATGGAAAAAGATGAATATGAAATAAGGAAGAGAGACATTCTTTCATATTCTCTCTAGAAAACATAGAACTGATTGAGAGACCACACATCTTGGGCATCGAGTGGAATTGGAGTGAAGATTGAAAGTGTTCCCGAGTACTTCTTCATTCGGTTTTGAATTTCACCGCATCAAGGTACACTCTCTTATTCTTATATTCTGAAACCTACATAGTGCATGTTATTAATTGCGAATGAAGTAGATCCGTTTATTTTCCGCTGCATATGTTTTGTATGCGATGCAAACATGTATATCTCCTAACACAAGGTTCTCTCATCCAAACTCGATGTAATCTACAAAACACAAAGCAAAAAACACCTCAAAAGAGTACCGGCGTGGTACTAGCCAAAGATCCTCCGAAGGTTAAGTTAGAAGGTGCTCACAACCCTAGAGTGTCAGAGTTAGGGAATAGTATGCGTACCTTTACTTGTGAGAGCCTTTGGGTTTTTTATAGTGGGCTAGAACCAACCTTCTTTTCTTGTATAAGAAGTCCTTTCCTTATTGAACTTTCTTTTAATTGGGCGAATATTTCGGAATTCCCTTTATATTTGGATTCTATTTCCATATGGATTCTATATACCCTAGCTATGCATGAAACGCAAGTTGTTTCCATTTATAAAGAGTTGACACGTGTACCTCGAACCCGTCTATATTATGTCCGTTCACCCTGGATCCATCCACATCAGGTATATACATTTTCTCCCGTCATCTCAACTAAGATCCATAATTCGCCAAATTTTACCTTCTTCAACTGCCTCCTTACTCCATGGGTCCGTGACCTCTTAGGGGACGGACTTATGGAGTGACGGCTCAAATAGACCTGGCCTATCATATTGGCATGGGGTAATTAATACTGAGTGATTAACGCTGTCAGGCACGTGTCACCTGTTTAATGGCTGTTTGCTAGGAATGAAGCGTCCCTTCGTCTTTCGTGCCGTTCCCTTTATATAAACTTGCTTTTTCTTCCTTATTTCTCACTTTTCACAGAAAGCAAACGATCAGAGCACATCCGTTCACCTTATCAAACACTCGATCCGTCGACATTGTTCACTCGTCACAATTTCCTAACTACGTATCCATGACCGGTAAGCACCTTTAGATTCGTCTGTCTTAGGGTTTACCGTCATGTGTAGGTGACAGATGTCTAATGCGTCGAGTGACTAGTCATTTGTCGGTGATGGAGCGGGCTATGATAAAGTACACCTGTCAAGTCAAAAAGATCCTGACACTTCAAGTGAAGAGAGGAGTTCATCTGCTACCTCCTCTTCCTCAAGGAATGAGGATAGGATTGAGAGTAACCTTAGTGACAGTCTAGGTGGAAGTGAACCTCCGATCTAGTCCGTCATTGGTTCTGACAGGAAGAGGAAGTTTATAATGCTTCCAATATGGACGGTAAACAATTTTACATCCTCGATTAAGGAAGCACATTTTAGAACTTTAAGAGATAAGTACCAGAAACCTGACAATATACCTTTCCATCTACCCTTCAAATCAGAGAAATGTTACTATGACGGCGTCGAGGGTGTCGGGATTTACGAGTAGATGCTCAAAGCTGGGCTAAGGTTCCCCTTGAGTCCACTTCAACGTCGACTCCTCCAATACCTGGGTTTGTCCGTCACCCAAATTTCCCCAAACACATGGAGGGTCTTCCTTGGAGTAGAGGTCTTGTATGGGGTTATGTCCGGCGGGAAACGAAAGTTGACGGTGGAAGAGTTCTTTCACTATTATCGTCCTGTTGAGATTATGAAGTTTAAAGGAATGTATAGCTTCATGGCGAGGAGTCCGTTGCTGCGGCTTGTGAGTGATACTCTAGATTCCAACAGGGATTGGAAGTTTAGGTATTTCTTTATAAACGGTAATGAGTGGATGTGTTAACCTGGTCACACGGAGTTCATGCCAGTTGACACAACATGGGGCATATTACCCCCGTCTGGTATATATCCGTTCAGTATGTAGTTTCAAATTATATGCACCATCGATTTTTAACCGTCTACCTCTTGCAGCTCAAGACCGTCCACAAGTTACTCTTGAGGAGTGAAGTTTTTTGGAAAAGATTTTTCAAAAAACAAAATTAGAAGAAAGAACTTGGGCTAAGTTGGTGAATCTAGATATCATTCACTAGTATTGTGACGGACCAGAACTGACAAAGGCAGCAAGTCGATACGAAAAGCAAGTCCGTCAAGGTAAGTTTATTAAAATTATGCTTAGTTAATTCTCTCCTTCCATGCTTTTAGCTTTTAAACCGTCATCTCCTTTTAGAAATGGACGCGAGGAGGAGAGCCTTCATTAAGAAGCAGGCTGCCGCAAAAAAGAAGGGAGGTCAGACGGGTGGGACGGATACTTCCAAGCCGTCTGGAACCAAGAGAAAACCTTTTTTGGAGACTGATCGTCAGTCTAAAAAACCAAAAGGTGCAACTAGGACCGTCGTGGGTCTTCAGGCCAAAGTGAAAAAGATGGTCCCTCCCAAATATGGGAAAGGAAAAGGCGTAATGACGGGTGGCCAGGTACCTCTGGCAGAGAAACCACCCGTCCTCCTTCGTGAAGATTCAAGGTATGCTCTGGAGAAGCTTTCGTCGATTCTAACTCCCGATGATTATGAAGACCTTGGAAATCACGTGACAGAGGCGATGGGGGAGACCAGTCTATTCAATATTGCCCAAGTATCCTTACATCCGTCTATTTCCTACTTTACCTCCATCAACTTCATGCCTTTGACGATTGCATATTTTTCAGGCCATGCTGATGATGAAAGGGCTGATGAACCGTTTCCTTCATCACGAGATGGCTTTAGACTGTATAAGGGCTAAAGCTGTGGGGATGGAGAAGGAGCTGGCTCAGCTTCAAGCCTGGAGGGTGGTCCAGGAGAAGAAACTGACCTTGTCAGAGCAAGTTTGTGGCGACCTTGAGAAGCAGACGAAGGTGCTGCAGAAGGTCCTTGAAGACAAAGAAGCAGAAATCAAAGCCATCAAGGACCAGCTCTGTCAGGCTAAGGATGTTACGATCCGTGAATATCGTGATTCTGAGGCGTATCTGACGAAGTTAGGGGGTACTTTTGCTGACAGATTTGATGATTACCTCCATTAAGTAAAGTCTTCCCACCCAGACCTGGACGTATTTAACATTTCTATAGATGCCCAAGCCCAGACCTCCGTCCTTCCCGCCGTCTCAGAGAGCACTGAAGATTTATTTGTTGAGGCTCATAATGCCTAAGGCGACAGAACCCTTGATGACGGTGATAATGGTAAAACTGCCCTCCAGATTCAAGCCCAAGTTGAAGACATTCAAGCTGAAGAGAAGGCCAAGGATTCCCCCGTCCCGTAGTTAGACATAATTTTTTGTTAAGCTTTAGTAAAGTTTTATGAACAATATTTGTACCGTCATGAACAATTTGCCCTTCGTAGCACTTTTATTCAAGTACTTTAATTGTTCTCTTGTGAGATTTATATTCATCAAAGTATCCGTTTATTATGTGCGTTTTTTAGTTCCATTTTGTGAACTGAGCACAATTTGAACCCATTCTTATAAATGAACGGGAATTGTTTTAGACGGCGTTAGAGTCCATTCCCTTAATTACATCTGTCAGACATTTTCTATGTACCCGTGCATTTTTGTAAACTATATTTTTCAGACCCTGATAGGATTGATCCATCTACTATGTACTAAGTAATGTCGTCATCCTTATTGGATGGATCCATCCATATTTGTGGTCTTCATAATTTGTTCATTCTCCTGGGATGTATCCATCCACTTAAGGACTTAATAATATTCACCCCTTCGTGTAATGTATCCGTCCATATTTGTACGGACTTTAATAGATTTTACATCCTCGTAGGATGCATCCGTCCTCTTCAGGACTTAATAATATTTACACCCTCGTGCGATGTATCCGTCCATATTTGTATGGGCTTAATAAATTTTACATCCTCGTGGGATGCATCCATCCTCTTGAGGACTTTATAATATTTACGCCCTCGTGGGATGTATTCATCCATATTTGTATAGGCTTAATAAATTTTACATCCTCGTAGGACACATCTGTCCTCTTGAGGACTTTATAATATTTATACCCTCATGGGATATATCCGTCCATATTTGTATGGCTTATAAATTTTACATCCTCGTGGGATGCATCCGTCCTCTTGAGGACTTAATAATATACATTCTGTGGGCGTTATAACCAATTCCATCCACTATAAAGACATTGTAATTAGAGTAGAAAAATATGTCTGAATAAACTCCTCATGCATACGTAGAAAACCTGCCTCTTAGGCTTAAAAAAAGTATTGTAGCAAAAAATTAAATAAACCTTAAATGACTATTGAATTTTAAAAACTAGGAAAAAGTAGACCACGAAGCATTGCTCTATTTGTTTTCTCTTCTACTGGTAGCATTTCTTAAGGTGCTCAGAGTTCCACAGGTGAAGCAATTTTCGTCCGTCCAGGGGCTGTAGGTGGTAGGTGCCTTTTCTTACCCATAAGGTGACTCTGTAGGGGCCTTCCCAATTTGGACCAAGCTTACCCTGAGTAGGATTTTTAGTATTGCCCATCACTTTTCTTAAAATGAGTTCCCCGACCTTGAAGTCTCTGTGTTTGATCCTGAAGTTGTAGTACTTGGCCATGAGATCCTGATATCTTGCAAGCCTTTGTTCAGCTGTTGCCCTGACTTCGTCTATTACGTCGAGCTGGAGATGAATGACTTCGTCGTTTCTCCCTTCGTCGTGGTTGTTCACCCTATAACTAGTGAGTCTGATCTCTGCTGGGATGACTGCTTCACTTCCATATGCCAACCGGAGTGGTGTCTCGCCTGTAGGTGTTCTTGCCATCTTATTGTATGCCCATAGTACGCTAGGAAGTTCCTCTGGCCATATACTCTTTGCCCCCACGAGCTGAGTTTTGATAATCTTTAGTAAGGATCGTTTCGTGACTTCAACTTAGCCATTGGCTTGAGGGTGTGCGGGGGATGAGTAATGGTTCTTGATCCCAAGTTCTGAACAAAAGTTTTTAAAAGAGTTGTTGTCGAATTGCTTCCCTGAGTCCAAGACCAAAACTCTAGGTATGCCGTACCTGCAAATGATATTCTTCCATACAAAGTTGCGCACGTTCTTTTCTGTGATGGTAGCTAGTGCTTCTGCTTCTACCCATTTGGTGAAGTAGTTAATGCCGACAACTAGGAACTTCAACTGTCTTGTTGTAATGGGGAAAGGGCCCATTATATCCAAACCCCACTGGGCGAACGGCCATGGGGCCGTCATTGGTGTGAGTTTCTCCGTTGGTTGTCTTATGAAATTACCAAATCTCTGGCATTTGTCGCAAGTTCTGACGTATACTTGGGCGTCCTTTTGCATGGTAGGCTAGTAGTATCTAGCTCGGATCAGCTTATGAACTAATGACCGCGACCCTGAATGGTTCCTGTAAACCCCTTCATGTACTTCTCTTATGACGTAATCTGCTTCCTAGGGGCCCAGGCACCTTAGGTACGTGTGCGAAAATCCTCTTTTGTATAACACACCATTGATCAGGATGAATCGTGCCGCTTGGACCTTCAGCTTCCTAGCAGCTTCTTTGGTGTCAGGCAGCATGCCCTCCTTCAGGTAGGCGACTATTGGCGTGTTCCAGTTACTTTCAGAACCTATCTCCTGCATGTCGATGATATCAACAGTAGGTGAAGGTTGAACAAAGGAAAGTACTTTATCAGAGATGATTGTGATCTGCTGATGCGGCCTTTGCTAGACAATCGGCCTGCTCATTTTCTCTTCTCAGGATTTGTACGACCTTGGCATGCAAGTCGTTCATCTTCCTTTTCGCCTGTTCCAAGTACATCCTCATCCTTGTGCCCCTGCACTCGTACTCGCCATTCACTTGATTGGTGACGACTTGAGAATCACAGTGGATAACTGCATTGGTGGCACTGGAAACTTTTGCAAGATCCAAACCTGTGATCAAAGCTTCATACTCCGCCTCATTATTTGTCGTAGGGAAATTGAGGTGGATCATACATTCTACCTCGTCGCCTTCCGGAGATTGAAGTACGATACCCGCTCCGCCCGCTTGCTTATTGGGTGAGCCATCTGTATGAACACTCTATGGAGGATGCTCATCTGCCCCCTGGTCTTCTAAACAAGTGAACTCCGCAATAAAATCGGCGACTATTTGTCCCTTCAGGATTGCTTAAGGCTCGTCTTAGTGGCTTATCTGTCAGGACGACTATTGTGTGGGCTTGGAAGTAGGGCTTAAGTTTGCGAGCTGCCATGATCAAAGCAAAGGCGAGCTTTTCCATCAACGGGTATCTTTCTTTTGCGCCACGAAATGCCCGGCTAGTATAGTACACGGGCTTCTGAACTTTGTTTTCTTCCCAGATTAGGGCTGCGCTGACTGCAGCCGGTAATATGGCCAAGTATAAAAATAATTCTTCTCCTTTGGTTAGGCTCAATAGTGGTGGGAAAGAAAGATAAGTCTTCAGATCATCGAACGCCTGCTGACATTCTGCCATCTACTCAAAGGATTTCTTCAATGTGTGGAAGAATGGTAGACATTTATTCGTTGCTCTTATTACGAATCTATTTAATGCAGCAACCTTGCCGTTGAGGCTTAGTACTTCTTTTACATTCTTAGGGAGCGTTATCTCTAATACTGTGCGGATTTTATCTAGTTTGGATTCGATCCCCCTTTTGGATACCATGAACCCCAAGAACTTTCCTGCTGTCACTCTAAATGCACATTTACTTGGATTGAGCTTCATGTTATACGATCGAAGGGTGTCGAAAGTTTCCTTGAGGTCATCCAAGTGGTCATCCTCCTTCCGGCTTTTCACCAACATATCGTCTACGAACACCTGGACGTTCCTTACAATCTGTTTTGTAAACATCTTATTCACAAGCCTCTGATATGTCGCGTCGGCATTCTTAAGGCCAAACGGCATTACCTTGTAACAGAAGAAGCCTTGACTTGTAACAAACGAGGTTTTTTCCTGATCCACCTCGTCCATCTTGATCTGTTTGTATCCAGAAAAAGCATCCATGAAACTTAGCAACTGATGTTGGGCTATTGAATCTACTAAGACGTCAATCCTGGGGAGGGGGTAGCTGTCTTTAGGACATGCTTTATTCAGGTCCATGAAGTCTACACATATCCTCCATTTCCCGTTGGCTTTCTTAATCGTTGCTGCGTTTGCCAGCCAATCGGGATAGTAGACCTCTCTAATAAAGTCTACTTCTTGTAACTTGCGGACTTCCTCTGCTATAGCTTGGTCTCTCTCTTGCGCGAAAACATGCTTCTTCTGGCGAACTAGTAGAAAGGTTGGAGATACATTCAACCTGTGGACCATGACCGAGGGGTCAATCCCGGGCATGTCTTCATGGCTCCATGCAAAAACATCCTGGTTTGCTTTAAGAAATGTTACAAGTGCTTGCAGGATCGTCGATCTGGCGAAGGTCCCAATCCGTGTCATTCGCTCCAGCACGGAATCATTTAGGGGTATTTCCCTAAGGACATGTTTGGTAGACTGTAATGAGCGCTGTAATGTAATAGTTATTCCTATGGTTTAGTTATTTTTTAGTTTGGTTATATTTTTATTACAAGGAATAATCATTCCTTATGAATAGCTATTCTTCAAAATGAGGAATAACTATTCCTCTTTAAAAGGTTGTATTAGCTATTCCTTAGTAATTGCAATAATTTCAAAACTTAATATATTTCCAAGTAAACAAACTTTCCATATACATCTAACAATTATAAAAATGAAAACTCATAAAAAATAACATTATCTCTCTTAAATTTAAAAATAACAATCTTTAAGGAAATATAATTGTATGAGTAAGAAATTTCCTAAAATAAATGTTAAATTTCATTCTAATGTTATAACTCATAATCAAACTAATGAATAGGTATAGTTATTATATCATAACAAATTTTATTCCTAGTAATAAAGATTATAATTCCTGTCGTAATCCCGATTTAGTGTACCAAACGTACCCTAAGCTTCTCAACAGGTTCTGCCGCCGTCCGTTGTTCTTCGATGCTCATTGTTTACATCTGGTCATCCATCTCCATCATCACCACATAACATTCTCGCGCAGCAACCTGGTCTCCGTGTAGTTCCCCTATTCCTTATTTAGTAGGAAACTTGACCATTAGATGGTAGGTCGAAGTTATGGCCTTCCATGAATTAAGAGTGGAACGTCCGATTATGGCATTGTATGCAGACGAGCAGTCGACCACGAGGAATATGACATCTTTAGTAATTTTCTGGGGATAATCACCAATCGTTACGGGTAGAGTTACTGCGCCTAGGAGGTATACCTTGGTTCCTCCAAACCCAACAATGGGAGCATTTGTTGGGATCAACCACTCTCTATCAATCCTCATCTGTTGGAAAGTCGGGTAGTAAAGGATATCAGCAGAGCTTCCGTTGTCAATCAGGATCTGTGCATGTTGTAATCTCCCACTTGTATGTTAACGACGAGTGCGTCATCATGTGGGTGGTGGAGACGTCGAGCGTCGTTCTCCGAGAATCCGATGATGGGTGTTTCGGTCTGTTCTATCTTGGGAATGAAGCCTGTTACCTGGATGTTTTAGATTGTTTTGAGGTAAGTCTTTCGAGCCTTTTTGGACCAGCCAGAGGTCGCTGTGCCCCTTACAATCATCCTTATATCCCCTATCGGTAGTCATGGGCGCTCGTTTTCATGTCGGGGAATCTGTTCCTGTGGTGGATCCGTTCTTTCCTTACTAATGAACCTCTGCAACTTTCCTTACCTTATAAGTGTTTCTATTTGCTACTTCAAGTCATAGCAGTTTTCTGTGTCATGGCCCTGGTCTTTATGAAAGTGGCAGTATTTGTCTCGAGGCCTTTTATTGGGGTCTCCTTTCAGCTTGCCTGGAAAAGTAAGGGCCCCCTCATCTTTAATCTGCATCAAGACTTGGTCTATTGGGGCTGTAAGCGGAGTGAAGTTTGTGAACCTACCAGTTGGAGGTTTAGAGCACCTTTCTTCTCTTTTGTCTCCCGTCCTTGCGGTTTTTCGCCCCCTGTCTTGATGTACTTCGTCCTGCCTTTCT
Organism: Lithocarpus polystachyus; assembly: GCA_033629205.1. NCBI lineage: Eukaryota > Viridiplantae > Streptophyta > Magnoliopsida > Fagales > Fagaceae > Lithocarpus > Lithocarpus polystachyus. Next base: position 78,296,231 of record CM066165.1, read on the forward strand.
CTCTTCCTGGAGGGCCTTTCTTCTCGGGCCAAGAGTGCATCCTCTGTGTTCATGTACTTGGTCTCCCTGTAAAGTACATCAGACATGGTCTTTGGGTCATTCTTATATAAGGAGAACAGAAACTTACCCTTCCTCAGTTCGTTTGTGAATGCGGCTACCAGTATTTTATCGTCCGCTTCATCGATTGAAAGTGCCTCTTTGTTAAAGCAGGTGATGTATGACCTCAGTGTTTCATCCTCTCGCTGTTTGATGTTCATCAAGCACGCGGTGGACTTTTTGGACTTGTGGCCTCCGATGAAATGCGAAGGAAATTGAGCACTTAGCTCCTTGAAAGTACTGATTAAGCCTGGCGTCAATCTGCTGAACCAGACCCTTGCGAAGCCTCTCAATGTCGTAGGGAAGGCCCTGCACATTATTTCGTCCGCTACTTCTTGTAGATGCATCAACGTCTTGAAGGTTTCCAGATGATCCAACGGGTCTTTGGATTCGTCATAGCTTTTGATCTGAGGCATGTGAAATTTCAGGGGAAGAGGGTACGAATTGACGGACACTGTGAATGGTGAATCCGTCCGATGAACCAAGTCGTCAAGGTCGTTAGATACTCGTCCTTTGAGAGCGCTCATCATAAAATCCATGCGTTCCTTCATCATCTGCATCTCTGCGACTACATGAGATGGGACTTGGTTTGCAGTTGATGGTCGGCTTGTGTCCTGTCGCTCGGGCCTGCTTTGGGCGTTGCTCCCTTCCGGCCCATGCTGGTTTCTCTTCTCGGCGCTACTGGCCTCCTACTCTTCCTCTTGGGTGTTGAGTGTTGCGCCTTTCTGGCGCAATTGCTCCTCCAAGTCGTGGTTACGTTTCGTGAGGCGCTTTACCGCTACTGCGAGGGTTTGAACCTGCCTTTCGAGAGCCGTGGTGTATGTGTCTCCTTGATCATTCGTCGTGATTGCCATCGAGAGTGGGAGTAGCATGCAATTTTTTGTCTAGAAAGCTCAAAGTTATGACTTTTCCTTGCACTTCTCACAGACCGCGCCAACTGATAATGCTCAAAATATCGTTAGTAAGCTAGAAGGTGCTCTCGTCCAAACTCGATGTAACCTGCAAAACACAAAGCAAGAAACACCTCAAAAGGGTACCAGTGTGGTACCGGCCAAAGACCCTCCGAAGGTTAAGTTAGAAGGTGCTCACAACCTTAGAGTGCCAGAGTTGGGGAATAGTATGCGTACCTTTGCTTGTGAGAGCCTTTGGGTTTTTTATAGTGATCTAGAACCGACCTTCTTTTCTTATATAAGAAATCTTTTCCTTATTGAACTTTCTTTTAATTGGGCGAATATTGCGAAATTCCCTTTATATTTCGATTCTATTTCCATAGGGATTCTATATACCCTAGCTATGCGTGAAACGCAAGTTGTTTCCATTTATAAGGAGTTGACACGTGTACCTCGAACTTGTCTACATTATGTCCGTTCACCCTGAATCCGTCCACATCAGGTACATACATTTTCTCCCGTCATCTCAACTAGGATCCATAATTCGCCAAATTTTACCCTCTTCAATAACTATGACATGCATATATATAGTGTTTCGAACAAAAGTTTCTACTACAAAAGGGGTTTAAATCAATTGCTAGAGGATTTTAAATAGTGTCAACCTTTCAATATGTTCACATACCTCTTTAATTGAGGGACTCTCCCCACTGTATTTCATTGCATTGTCAAGCGCTCTCTTGCCATCTTTATTCAAAGACTTTAAATGAACTCTTTTGTCCCATGTCAAAACACTAACAACGTCAGGATGCCCTTTCGTGGAGGCCAAATGTAAAAGGGGTGTTTCCATTTTTGTCATAATTATTGACAAGCATTTCAACTTTAAGATCATGAATTCTTAGCATAAAAGCTACCACTTTGGCTTTCCCATTCATAGCAGCTACGTGTAAAATGTTTTGACCCTCACTACAAAACACGCGGGTCTTAGGCCGCGTGTTTTTAGACCGCGTTTGTAAAAACGCGGCTACAGAAGGGATAAAGCCGCGTTTTAAACATGTGGCTATAAAATATGTCTATAGCCATGTTTTTAGTGCTTATGGCCGCATTTTTGGGGGTGGAGCTATTGCCGCGTTTAAAAAACGCGGCTATAGGACCTTCCTATTAAATTTGTTTTTTTAATCTTAAATATGGCTGCGTTTATAAAATGCGGCCCTAGCTTGCCTAAAGCCGCGTTTTATAGATGCGGCTTTAAATTGGTCTGAAGTCGCGTGTTTAAAACGCGGCTTTAGTTTGGGATGAGGCCGCATTTCTTAAACGCGGCTTAAAAAATTTGCCAATAGCCGCAGGTTAAAAACTTTGCTTTAGGCTTTATATAAATAGTAAACTAAAACATTTTCAACCCTAGCCTCTCCCATCGCACATCAGCCTCCATCTCTCAAGCCTGACCTCAACCTTCACCCTCCAACCCATTTTTTTCTGCGGTTTACTCTACCTTGTAATCATCCACCTCTAATCACTCCTCGTCACTTGTCTCTTGCTTCAGAACTGACACTACTATGGATTCCAAAATGGCCCAGATCTGATACACCCATTCCCGTTACAAAACGTTGCACCCTTCTTCACCACCACCATCCAACCCGGCCCCCCAAACCAATGGAGCCAGACGTGAGCGTCGAGACCTCCTTAGTGATGCGAATCGCAGTCCTGCCGATCGGCACAGTCGCTTTGGGTCTCTCTCCTTAGTGGGTCTGTTTGGTAGTTAAATTTTATTCATTGTTTTTTATAAAAAAAAAAAAAAGTAAACTCTTTTTTGGTGCTGTTCAATTCCATTTTGTTTATAAATCTTTCATCTTTTACTTGCACACATCAAAAACTCAATCAGTGTTTGAGAAAATTTTTACAACTCATATTTAGGTGATCTGATACTCTCTCTTTTTTCTTTTTTGTTAATTAAACTAAATTTTTGAAAAAAAAAAGATTTTTTTTTCTGGTTTTCATTACGGTGTAGGTATAAATCTATAGGGTATGGATTGGTAATAGAATTTGACTGTGTGGGTTGGTTTAACTAGAATTGAATGAGTTATATAATTTATGGGTTTTTGTGGATTTGATCGTAAATTGAGAGTTTTGAATGTTTGGGGTCTCAGGCATTCAGGAAAGATCTGATAGCAATGGCTAAGGAAGCTTCAAACGGAGACACTAATGCAGCTTCAAAACCACCTCCATCCCCATCACCCTTAAGGAATTCCAAATTCTTTCAGATAATGATGGGATTGTTTATTATTTATGTGTGTGTATTGTTTTGGTTTCATCTATTTTATGTTATGTCTTTCACGATTAATTTTGGATGATTTTGAGCCTGATTTAACATTTTACTTTTCTTACATCAAACCTCAATATTTAGGGGCCTTATATTTACTAAATCAAGTAGTTGTGGTTCAATAGAGGAACTTGACCAAACTGAGAAATCTGTCCTGAAGTTTAATTACTTCTCTAGATTTAGCATTACAATAAGTACTAACGGGCTATATTCTTAAATCCATTTAAAAGTAAATCTGGGTTTATCTGGTATTGAAAGATAAATTTGGTGGTGAAATTAATGGTTGCAAACACAGAGTGATGTCACTTTCAACTCATCATTGAGCAATTTGTCTGTTTGTGTAGCAACTTAATCATCACTGACTGCATGCCAAGAAATGCATGCTGCTACTATTGAGAAACCATTTGCCTAAGTGCATGTTTCTATGTCTTGCAGGATACCTTTCCCTAAATGAATTTGAAGTATAGTGAAGATGAAGAAGCATACATGGATTCCCTTTTCTCAAATACAAAAGAAAAAGAAGCCATGTCGAAGTAAATATAAATCCTAGCTCAGAGTTGTAATTAAGTTTTTGTAAGACCAATTTATTTCCATCAGTTGATTCAAAGAGAGTATGTATGTGGCAAATTTTGGATGCTAAATCATGTTTATGGATAAATCAAATTTGTTTCAATGGGGAAAATAAGTACGAATCAAATTTGTTTCATGCTAAATCATGTTTTTGGATACTTAGGTTTCTAGTTTGTTTCTATTTTCTCTGTCTACTAATACTATTGCTACTTTGTTACATTTCTCTTTTTTCAGTAAGTGATTAAGCTGAGGTGATTGTTAGTTGTTTTGCAGTTCTTTATTGATTTGCCCCAATTGTTTTTCTGTGTTTTATTCATAATCTCCACAATGGCAGCTTCATAGACAAAAACTGGGCCCATGTATATTGTGTTTTGCAAGCTTGGCAAATTAATGAAATGGGGAAAATAATGTAGACACCACTAGTTATAGGGAGAGTATGAACAATTTTGACAAATGAAGATTTATTTCAGATGTTTTCTTTTATCCTCCAAACATTGTTCTATTTTAGTGATATTTTGTGTTATTAAAATGTCAGCTCTCTTGTGGCAAATAGATGTATTTCGTTCTTCCAAATTTTATTTTTATCAGTTGCTTGAATTCTTATGTTTAACTTTTTCCACTTTCAGAATCCAGAAAATTCTTTGAGCAAGGGAGCCATCAATGGAGCCATTAACTAGAGGGGCAAATCCTGTTACGGATTGTTGAGAGGGGCAAATTCTTTATGAGATCAGTCTTCTTGGGTAAGAATGCCTCACTATGGCTGATGAACCAGTTAAAACACATAGTTGTGGGGACTAGCTCCAAACAGTTCTACTCTTTTAGAGAAGGTGATATAGCTTTTACTCTCCAAAAGAGTTCTAACTCTTTTGGACAGTTCTTAATTCTGACTGAACTCAAAGTTGGCGGGTTTAGGAGGTCGGTCATCATCCCTGAAGGTCAAAGGAATAATGGGTGGAGAGTTTTTGGCCTTGAGTTGAGAAAGTTACTGAATCCCTCCCAGTATGCAGTGGCTGGAACTGTTTTCATTCCTCAGGTGCTTAAGCATGGTGTGGAGTCTCAACATCCCAGAACTTTTGCTGAAGTTTTGCATGGCTTTCAAGGAAGAGTAGTGGATGGAAAGAAGTTAAAGCAGATAAATTTCACAGTGAAAGGTAAGAAGACACAGCTGGAAGAGGAGAAGCCGGAGGTGCACCAGAAATTTTCAGGTGCCAAGGTGGGAGTCCCTCCGGTGGGCAAGCCTGATAAGATGGAGGTGGGAGGAGGGGTAAGGAGGGAGCAGTGCATTAATGAGGAGGCAGAGGTTGGTGAGATAAATCTGGCAAACACCAGGATACGCTACCCAAGCTTTAGTTTGAATGCAAATGTGTTGGAAAAGGGGAAGAAGTATAGTGTTGTCAGGAGTCCATGCTGACCAGGGAGAGGTCTTATCGTGGAGGTTGAGGTGAAAGGGAGGAGGCGGGTTTCCTGGGATAGAAAGAACAGAGGTACTCAGAGGGCAGGACCTCAGGATCGTAAATGGGTTCCTAGGGGAACCAAAAAGGCTGAAGATAAACTCTTGTTGGGCCTAAGTAAAAGCCCAAGGTTGACCGACTCAGAAGTGGGTTCTCTTAAAGCAGTTTTCTCGGGCCCAAGCATTCTTGAGGTGGGCGAGACTTCTTCGGCTGGCACTGAGTCTCCAGTCCAAGATCCGATGACTGAGGCGAGCCTCTCGGCTCCTCCCCAAGCCTTCGCCCCTGGGCCAGAAGGGTCGGGTCGGTGCGCAAAGCCTCCGTTGGTGGCAGATAGAGCTGGGATGGTGATTTTGGGTGCCATCGGTGTGCTTGGAGTGAGTATTCGCACAACAGTGATGGAATTGACTACGAAACCTGAGTGTTGTAGTGCGCTGCCCCTTGCGGTGGCCTGGTGCTCTACCCACGATGGTTTTTGCGCCGAGAAGATGATGAGGTACCCTGAGGGTGTCTACGAGAATTCAACTCCTCATTCCGTGTCCGTGGAATGCATCGTGGGGTCTGTGATGAAGCAGGTGAGTGTAGGCTTGGGCCCGATACAGCCAGAAGCCCATTCTAGTTCGAACTTAAGCCCAATGGTCACTAGCCCAAGTATCTCTTCTGGCCCACTCATGGTTCTTAGCTTCAGCTCTGACTGAGAAAGCGTTGTGGGCTCAGATATGGTTTCGGGTGGACTATTTTCTGCAGTTAGGAGGTCGATCTCTCTTGTTTTTGTGCCGAGATGGATTGATCCTCCTTTATTGGAGTTTTTGCATTCTGGGTCAGAAGGTCCTGGAACGTATAGTCAGGAGGTAAGCTTCTTTTCTAGTAAGAAATTCCTAAGCTATTCTGGGGAGATTGTGCTAGAGAAGGATGGTGCTGAATTCTCCGTGAGTATTGGCAAATCAGAACTGACAGAATGTCTACCTTTGAGGACTATTAATCCTAGTACGTCAACATCCTTGGCTGAGGTGGAGAAGGTCACTGAGGTTTTGAGTTTGGAGGCTGAGTTGGACATTTCTGGGTGGGTAAAACATTGAATCCCTGGGTTCAGTAAATTGGTTGGGTTGTCAATGTCACGGCATGAGAAGCTGTGCATTGCTCTCTTACAAAAGCTGGAAACTGAGATGGCGGCAGCCAATGTACTACACCGGAAAGTAACAGGTAGTCGAAATAAAGCGGTTAAGTCCAAAAACAGGGGATGGAGAGAGTTACGAAATTTGATCTCTTCGGTGAACTATGATGGGAGTTAGAGGTTTAGTTTAGAGTTGGTGATTTCAAGTGGGATTTTTTTGTATGATGAAGTTAAAAATGATTTCGTGGAATGTTAGGGGTCTAAATGATCCTCAGAAATGTCTTGTGGTGAAGAATCTGTTGCGGGGGTGGAAGTGTGATGTTGTTTGCTTGCAAGAAACGAAAATTGCTAGCATGAACAGACAGTTGGTTTGTAGTTTGTGGGGTTGCCCTTTTGTGGATTGGGCTGTTTTGGAGGCCAACTGGTCTGCTGGAGGGATCTTGATTATGTGGGATAAAAGGGTTTTGGATAAGGTGGAGGTGTTGGTCGGTACATTCTCAGTCTCGGTAAAATGGCAAGGGGTGGAGGACGGTTTCATATGGGCATGCTCAGGGGTTTATGGTCCAAATGAGAACATCGAAAGGGGTCATATGTGGGATGAGTTGGTAGGTATTCAGCAGTATTGGAGGATACTGTGGTGTTGCTTTGGGGATTTTAATATTATCCGTTTTCCTAGTGAACGTAAGGGGGAGACTCGATTGACCCTAGCTATGGAAAAATTCTCTGAATTTATTAAGGATCTAAATTTGATTGATTTGCCTTTGGAAGGAGGTAGCTACACTTGGTCTAGTAGTAGAGATGAACCAGCTATGTCCAGGATTGATAGAACTTTGGTCACTTCAGATTGGGAGGATCATTTCCCAGATGTTATTCAAAGGATTTTACCCCATCCTATTTCTGATCATTGCCTAATTCTTGTGGAGGCTGGGGGTCTGGCAAGAGGGAAAAGTCCGTTCAGGTTTGAAAATATATGGTTGAAGTCGGAGGGTTTTGTGGATAAAGTTCAATCCTGGTGGAATCGGCATTCTTTTGTAGGTACTCCCAGTTTTGTGCTTGCTAAAAATTTAAAGGCTCTGAAAGAAGACATTGTACAATGGAATCACCAAGAGTTTGGTAATGTAGAGCGCCATAAGAAGCGTCTAATGGAGGAGTTAAAAATCTTAGATGCTAAGGAAGGGGATTTAGGTCTTTCTGATGGGGAGAAAAGTCAAAGGGCAGAGTTGAGATCCCAGGTTGAGCATCTCCTGACCTTGGAGGAAATTTCCTGGAGACAAAAATCTAGGATGTTGTGTATCAAGGAAGGGGATAATAACACCAAGTTCTTCCATAAGATGGCTAACTCCCATAGAAGATTTAATTACTTGAGGAACTTGGAGGTGGATGGGGTGGTCTTTGAGGAGGAAACTGAGGTAACTAATCAGATTGTCCAATTCTATAAAAATTTGTATAAGGAGCCTGAGGGGTGGAGGCCTTTTGTGGAGGGTCTGGAGTTGGATCGTATTGGGGAAATGGAGAGGGATTGGCTTAAGCGGAAGTTTGAGAGAGAGGAAATCCTTCAAGTCGTTAGTGACTTAGAGGGGGACAAAGCTCCAGGTCTAGATGGGTTTACTATGGTGTTTTATCAACATTGCTGGAAAGTAGTGGGTGAAGATGTCTTGGCGGTCTTTGAAAAGTTTTTTCAACATTGTAAGTTTGAAAAATCCCTTAACGCTACTTTCATTGCTCTAATCCCTAAAAAGAATCTTGCCTTTGATATTAGAGATTTCCGGCCTATTAGCTTGGTGGGGAGTGTGTATAAAATCTTGGCGAGTATAACCACCGTTCAGTTTTGGAAGGAAGTGGTGTAAGTGGATCCGTTCGTGTATAACCACCGTTCAGTTTTCTGTTTTGGTTAATGGGTCTCCAGCTAATTTTTTTGGGAGCTCGAGGGGCTTAAGACAAGGGGATCCGATATCTCCTTTGCTGTTCCTGATTGTGATGGAGGTGTTCAGCAGGATGTTGAGAAGAGTGGAAGGAGCAGGCTTGATCCGTGGTTTCCAAGTTGCGGGTAGGGGTGGTGGGGAAAGTGTTTCACATCTTTTGTTTGCAGACGATACGATCCTATTTTGTGATACAGATGTGGAGCAAATTCTACACATTCGGTTGCTATTACTTAGCTTTCAGGCAGTAACTGGTTTGAAGGTCAATGTGCACAAGAGTGAAATGGTTCCGTTAGGGGAGGTTGACGATGTGCATGCCCTGGCGGATATTTTGGGCTGTAGAGTTGGAACTCTGCCTATGTCTTATCTTGGCATGCCTTTGGGGGCACCACATGATTCCCCATCAATCTAGAACCCCATTCTGGAAAAAGTTGAGAGGAAATTAGCAGGGTGGAAGAAATTGTATTTGTCTAAAGGGGGTCGTTTGATGCTACTCAAGAGTACGCTCTCTAGTTTCCCTACCTACTTTCTTTCTCTATTCACCATTCCTACTTATGTGGCCAAGAAAATCGAAAAGCTGCACAGGGATTTCGTTTGGGGTGATAGTAAGATTCATTTGGTAGGATGGGATAAAGTCTGTGCCCCTCTAGCAGATGGTGGCTTGGGGATAAGAAAAATCACTACTTTCAATAAGGCCTTATTGGGGAAATGGCTGTGGCGGTTGGGGAAGGAAGAGAATCGGCTATGGAGAAGGGTTGTAGTTTCAAAATATGGGGAAGAATGGGGAGGTTGGACCTCTAAGCTACGTAGGGGAGCTCATGGTTGTGGTTTGTGGAGAGGTATTCGCAAGGGTTGGGAGGACTTTAGTAATAATTGTCAGTTTGTGGTCGGGTTGGGGAACAAGGTGAGATTTTGGCAGGATGGGTGGCATGGGGATCAACCTCTCCGTTTGGCTTTCCCAAGGCTGTATAGGATTGCCCTTAATAAGGAGGCTTCTGTTGAAACCTCTCTGACGAGGCAGGGGACGGAGAATAGGAGAATTTGGGATGTTCGTCTCATTTGTGATCTTAATGAATGGGAGTTGGAGGAAGGGCTGCATCTCCTTTGCACGTTGGGAGCTAATACCCCTCCTCTGGATGTCAGAGATCGGATGAAATGGAAGTTAAAACCTAATGGGGTGTTTGACACCCGGTCGTACTATAACAAATTGCGGGATCCCCCCTCAATTGTTTTTCCTTGGAAAGGTATATGGAGAGTTAAGGCTCCTAGACAAGTTTCTTTTTTCATTTGGTGTGCAGCTTGGAATAAGATCCTAACGGGTGACAACTTGAGATTGAGGAATCTGGTCTTTGTAGATTGGTGTATTATGTACCGCCAGTGTGGTGAGACGGTTGACCACTTACTCCTTCATTGTGAGACGGCACACTAGTTGTGGAGCTTTGCCTTGAAATCCTTTGGTGTGACTTGGGTAGTTCCTAGATCGATCCCAGATTTGCTTTTTGGCTGGTGGAATTGGATGGGGAAGGTCTCGTCCCGAATATGGAACTTAGTTCCATTGTGCATAGTTTGGTGTATTTGGAAGGAACAGAACCAGCGGACTTTCGAGAATTTGGATAGTTCTAGGGATCTGATTCTTGCGTCTTTTTGCGGGACTCTATTTGATTGGTCCCGGACTTGGGGACTCACGACTAGTGATTCTTTCCCTTCTTTTCTATGTTCTCTTTCTTTTTTGTAATTTCTCCTTTTCCTTTGCTCTGTTTTCTGTTCCTGTATTCTCTGGGTTTGCCCTTTGCTTTTCATGCATAGAGCAGCCCTTCGTATATATATATATATATATATATATATATATATATCATTCTTACTTATCAAAAAAAAAAAAAAAACATTTAGCAAATGCAGCTCTGTCTGTCTGTCTAAAAGGTAAAGCTAGCTACCTATTTAACACCCTTCTTTCCTTTTAAAGCACAATTATATTTTTGGCTACCCTACACTCACCCATGGCTTCATATCTTTTCTATTCTCACTTCACACGTATGTTCCTCAAAAAATATAATCAATTATCAATTATTTTTTATTACTAAAAACTCTTTAAAAAAATTTAAATAAATAAGTTGCTAGTAATTTTGGGTTTTAAAAGTTAAATTAACATTATGAAAAAAAAAAAAAAAACCGGTGCTTGCGTTATGCGTATTTTAGGCTCCATTTGTTTTGTTTTAACTAATCCCAGCATTACTTGGCATTTTTTTCCCTATTCCTTTCCCTAACTGCTGTCTACATTCACTTCATTTTGTTAATTGAAGTCTTACTATTTGTTGTCTATTTCATCGTCGATGAAATTTTTGTTAGCCTGCAACTGGAGTTGTAGTATATCTTGCTCTTTGTTGGCAATGAAATTGATTGAATCTTGATGTGTCTACAAACGGGGAAGTTGTGGTTTACAATCTTGATGTTTTGTTTTCAATTTTTGAATTTACAGTTTTAAGTTCTGTGTTTAATTTGAATAGAAATTTAGGGCAAAGTTCTTTAGGCCCACTATACCACACACACCCTCATTAGTTGTGCACGCATGCCCCATCAGCAATATACGCCCCCCCCCTCCCCACCCAACAACATCAGAAGCCTAGGCACACCCTGCAGCACCACCCCATGGAGCACCACACGCACTGCCCATCAGCACCACACGCATTGCCCATGCAGCACCACATGCACGCCTCATCAGCACCACACGCACTGCCCATCAGCACTACATGCACTGCCCGTGCAGCACCACATGCACTGCCCGTGCAGCACCACACGCACTGCCCATCAGCACCACGCGCACACATACAACTAGACACTCCTAACATGATGCTTGTGTGACTTACCAATCTCTCTCTCTCTCTCTCTCTCTCTCTCTCTCTCTCTCTCTCTCTCTCTCTCTCTCTCTCTCTATATATATATATATATAATAGCAGAAGCTGAGAGAAAGTGGGTTCCTACAACTAAGGCGGCACTGACAAATAGGATAACTGCTTATTTGAAATTCAGACACGTATAAGTTAAAAAAGCGATACATTATAGTGTTTGACAATGCTACACATAGTTTAAAAGGCTCACTATAAATTAAAAAAAAAAATTAACTGCTTAAAATAATATGCGCACAGAGATAGAAATAGAAAGAGAGAGAGAGAGAGAAAGGCAATAAGGCCTTCGTTCAATCTGATAAAAAAAAAAAACCCCCCCATTCAAAAAAAAAAAAAAAACCAATTCAGAGCACATATTTATAACAGAGTAGTTCGTCCCTAACTCTATCACATCTTCGCTGCAAAGAAAATCCATACTATCCTTTAATGAGCAAATATTCTGATCGCTTTCATCGCTGATATATTAAGCAAATTAGCGGTCAAGAGAGTCGCTGTTGATGGAGCACTTGAAGTGGGTATTGATGAATCCAGGCTTTGATTAGTTTGGCCCATGGCTTTGAAACACAAAAATATCTAAGGCCATCCATTGTGCGGGGAAAGAAAGCAGATTCCGTCGGAACCATACACCGAACAGCAATAATAATCCCCTTTCCAGATTCAGACCATCAGATCTCCGAAACCGACATCGACAATGGTACATTTTTTTTTTTTCCTAATTTTGTAGGTTTGGGTATAAATTGTTACTTTTAATTGATTTTTTTTTTTTTTTTTTGGTAGGTTTAGATTTGATTCGTTTTTGTTATGGGTTTTTGGATTGTCTATCAAAATGTTTGTTTTCTCAATTTTAGATATTTGCTTTTGTTTTGTTTTTTGTTTGTTTTTTTAGATTATAGAAATCACTAAAAATATTGATTTTAGATTGGGTACTTCTGTTACTAATCTTAACGAAAGCTTTGGGATTAAATAAGTATAGAATTGAATGTTGCATTGACACTTATTTTAGGTTTTTCTACCAAAAAACAGTTGGGGGAGAGATACATTGCAGAAATACAAGGAGAACCGAGAAAGAGAATAATGGAGAGAGAGATTCGGTCTGTTTCAATTTCTTTCAAGATTAGAATTCACATAAAGGCCTACTGCCTCCCAACGTCTACCATCCTTACGGAACTGCTACCGGTTAGTTTTTCTCTTTGCTTTCTAGTGTATACATTAAATTAGATCAGGTTTCTATAGTTTTGTTGGATTGTTTTTTATTTGACTTTTTGGGTTATATTTTTGATTAAGGTGTCTGAATTAGGTTTTTTTTTTTTTTGGGTATTTGGTTAAATTAGATTAGGTTTTAATAATTTGGCTGGATTGTTTTTAATTTGACTTTTTGGGGTTATATTTCTGATTAAGGTGTCTGGGTTATTATTATTATTATTATTATTATTATTATTTATTTTGTTTTGTTTTGGGTATTTGGTTAAATTGATGTGTGGGTATCTATTTATTGTTTCCAGTTAAAACTCAGATGAATGGAATGAAAGTCCTTAAGTGAGTTCCAGTCTCTTTTGGATACTTTAAAGATCAAAACAGAGCAATAGATTATTGGGTTTTTTCCTTTTCTAGGTCTTTTAGAAGAAGTCACATGGATCTCTTTGGGGGATGCTTTTCAATTTGTTCAATCTATAATTCTTTTGAAGAATCAGGTATTAACTTCAGACAATGGGTATGACCTTTTTAATAGTTTGTTGAATTCATTTTTTTTCCCAATTTTTTACACGGTACAATCTTAGGTATCATGCAAAAATGAAAAAAATGAAGAATAAAAAATGCCTCTTCAAATGTGGCATCATGATTATGTGAGCAAGCAGTGTATTCTATTCATGATATGTTGCGATCAGATTGTATTCTAATCATGCACCACAACTGTGTATTATCCATACTCTTAAAGAGGATTGACTCTATAAATTTTATGTGCCTACTTTGCTATAATGGATGTGGTTTAGTATGGTGTGACTAGGTGCCATGCATTTTGAGTCTCATTTGAGACTAACTGTGAGAGTTAACAAAACTATTTTTTGAGAAATGAATACAAGAAATGCACTTACCAAATAGGAGTACATTAATAGAAAAGACATTCCCAAAGCCTCAAAAATTATTTGCAAAAATTGTAAAACCCAGGTAGAATCAAATGCAATCCAAATAGTGGTAATGTTTATTTGCAATGGTAAATATATGCATCGCTTTATCATGCATAGCGGTAATGTTTATTTTTCATGACTTCTATTTGTTTAGAGTTTAGGGAAAAAAAATTGTTTTGGCCAGAAGGAGATGATTGTTGAGAGATTGAATACATACTAGATTGCTTTCAGATATGCTTTGTTAGTTTTATGTGTTTTCCTATTAAAATAAAAAAATATGGGAAAAGTTGTGTGCTTCATATTTGCTTAAGTTGGTAGAAGTCTTGACAGTGATAAATGTTTTTTTGTCAAGGTTCAGTAAAGGTGAGTGTGTGGTGTGGAGTCTAAAGCATTTTTTAGGGAGATAGAAATATATAAGTCAGTCCCTCTGTCAAGCCAGCTTCTTGCCAATGTGTACCTTCCCACCACTGACTCCCTAGGACTGCTAACAGTAAGTTTTCCTCTTTAAATTTAAATTTGTGCATTAAATATGATCTTTTTTCCCCTAAATATGTTATTTGTTCTTTATGAGATGTATATGTGTTGCTGCATTTGGATTATTTAAAAGTCATATAGGCATGGCTTTATGCATAAATTTGTGATGTTTCTTTTGTTGCTTTTACATGTTTGAGCTTTTGACATCTTATTTTTAGATTAAATGAGATTTTTCTCCTTTGTGTATGTGTGTTTCAATGTACTGTATGTGTTCTATACACTCTCAGCCTCAACAATTTCATTCGAAGTACTGGCTGTTGCAATTTGGAGAACTTAGTCTACCAAAGGATTTAGTTGTTGGGTTTTGAGTTGAATGTATTTGTAGGTAGTTCTTTGATAAGATTATATGCAGCAGTGGTTGCAACAATAATGCATGATGTGTGTTTGATAAAATGTCTGCCTTGAAAAGATTATATTATGTGGAATATTTTGCTAAATGGTGTACTTATTGTAGTAATTCTCTACAACTTTTTTTGAAATCAAATTACTACGTGCATGAAATGCTTACTTATTGGGATAGATTTGATGGGGTAATACTCTTTCTTTGGGTGCTCTTTCTTTGTATGTTTTTGCTTGGCGTATATAACCTTTGGCTTTCTATTTGCTTTCTAATGTATTTTGTGGTTTTATTTTTATTTTTTTATAAATTGAAATGTCTTTCATTAATGTTTCCTTTTTCCTTTTTGCTTTCTCTATTTCTTATTTTGTTGATTATAGGGTTTTGTTTGAAGCATTTGGGTTAAATATGGTTTCGATAAAGGTATTTTGGTTATAATTTGTTTTTGCTTTAGCTTTAGTTTTGGTTTGGAAATTTGGATGATTTTTTTTTTTTTGGGGGGCAATTTTGCAATCCTCGTAGAGTGCAGACTGAATCAATATTGAATAGTGTCTTTTGCTTTTTTGTTAGATTTCTGATTCAATATCTTGGTTTCTCTGTTTGTGTTTGGTTTTTGGTGGGTATCTGGATTGGAATATATATTGACTTTATATGTACGACAACATGAACTTTCAACTAAGAAGACATATGCTAGGTACATGGAACTTTTCTTTCTAATTTCGATTGAGTATTTGTTTTTGTGCTCCTTATTTTGAATTATGGTAGCGCAATTGATGTTTGTCATGTTTCATTCGTTGTTGTTTTTTTGTGGTGTGTGGATTTTTGCTGCCTAGGATGTTACTTTTATGTTGATGAAATATTTAAAGTGCATATTGGGCTTTCATTATTGGATATTTTGTTGCACTTATTACTGCAAGGTTGAATGGAGTCTTCCTTGATTGCGTATGCAAGCATAGATGATTTTGATATGATTCGAAATGGCATTTTTTTTTTTTTTTTTTGGCTTTGGAACAGTAACTATTGTGTTGTCTGTTTTGACTATACTCTATATTAAAGTCACTTATTGTTGAAATTTTTATTTGACTATGTTTTGGAGGTATTATGGTATTCTATTATTTTTGAAATTATAGGTAGTTCTTTTGACGACAAGGTAATTCTTTGATCATATTATAGGCAGGGAATGGTTGCAACAATAATGCATGATGTGCGTTTGATAAAATGTCTCAAAAATCTGCACTGCACACTATCTCATAAAAATTTGTACAGCAGTACACTTTTATAAAATCTGCACTGTTTTGAATAACTTTCTGCATTGTTTCTAAATAACTTTCTGTAAACCAATTTTCTGTTTTGTATGTTGGTATTTGCTGTTTCATATTTTGCAGCAAAGTGAAAAGAAATCGAGTTAATACTTCTATGTCATGTAAAGTTTTGAACATTGGAAGTTGTAATTTTGTTGTTTGTTGCCTTCTCATATTTTATTATCTTCTTTCATGTCCCGTTTCAAGTTAATCACGTTGAAGAAGAAGTGTCTTTGTTGTTGTTGTCTAGGCTCTATTTATCTTTTAAAAAACACATGCTCTATTTTAAGTTGTTGTCCTCTTTTGTTGGTATCTACATTAGTTTATTGCCTTTGGTTGTTTTGAACTACATATGATGATTTGTTCACTATGCATTCCATGTTCTGTTACAAATGGAAACCATCACAAAAAAGTGCACCTATTCGTTTGCCAACAAGCGAATAGGTACATTATAAACAACAGAAATAGTATTTAGAGAAGATAAAGTTTTTAAAGAGAATAATCAACATTGCTATGCTGAAACTTGGGTATATGGTGTTGCTGAGAAGAAACAGAACAAAGAACCCTCCCACCACTGACTTGCCGGAACTGTAAACAGTAAGTTTTCCTCTTTATTTTTCAATTTGTGTATTAAATATTATCTTCTTTTTTCTGTAATAGTTGGATTGGTTTGGATGTATATCTTTTGGGTTATATGTGACTTTGATTAAGGTATTTGCATTATGATGGTGGTGTATAGGTTAAAATGTATAGGTTAAAACACATAGGAATGGAATTAAAGTCCAGTATTTCTTCTTTTCTTGGTTTGGATGGAATCGGTAGTTGGTACGATCTCCAGTTATGGTTGTGACTCCTATTTTGGTATTATTCAATTCTAATATATGGGTGTTGCATTGTGTTAACCTTATAGGAGTCTAACACTAATCGTCTTGAATGCCATTTGATTTTTTGGTACATGTTAGTCTATTGGTTAAATATTTTCTTATTTTCAGCTTCTATTGAGAGATTATGCCTTCAAGAAATGTCTTTGAAATTCCTATCCACAATTTATATTTTTCTCAGTTAGTTATTTTTTAAAGATGATGCTTATTCCTAAATCAGTTCATGATTCTTGATATGCAAATTATTTACATATAGAATGTGCTATACATATATATATATATATATTATTCCAAATGCTTGCTGAACGTTGAATTTAAATTTTAAATTAGTTTAGTCTTGGTCCCATGAGCATTCAACATTACAGGCATATATTTTTTGCTTATACTCAAAATTTTGTACACGCATGTGTTTGCTGCACCCATACCTAGTCAGTAACAAATATATTGAATGATTTATGTTAATAATAACCCTTTAAAGTTTATAGAGTGCAACATAGTGCACCATTCTCTAATTTATGTTGATGTTACTTTGTTAGGTCTTAATTGCTATTAAGAGCTGGAGAGTAGTTGAGAAATTGCCAGAGACAATAAGAAAATGACTATTAATGAAGTTGAGAAGAGGGCAAAAATTGTCAATATCCTTATGCACCAAGAAATTTATGGAAAAGGATTGTGCTAAAAAGCATCAAGTAGATGTACATGGCTTAGGAAAGGGATCAGGTAGTTGCAGATTTCTCTGTGAGATTTCATAAATGTAACTTTGATTAAGTGCTGGCATTCTTTTATTTTTATTTTTTATAGGGCGGTACAGTGATTAGTATTGATAAAACTCTACAATATAACTTTTTCAAGAGTTTTGGTTTTTTTTTTCCCTGCCCTAGGACATATCTTTTGTCCAGGTTTTGTATTCTTGAAATTGATTGTCCTTTGTATAGTTTAAATTGGATAGTTATTGTAAGAATCCTGTAATCATGACAAACATAGTTTGTATAATTGAGGTTTTTTGTATTTTCCTTATTTAGTATGTCTTCATTTGACCATATTTAATACATAAACAAACCTTCAATTTTAAGGGAGTCTCTAATCATTTAAAATAATAATAATAATAATACTAATAATAAAGAAAAATAAATATAAGAGGGAAGGTTTTTTTTTTCTTTAAAAAAATCAGTATACTTCTTTTAATTATCTATGGAATTAACATAATATTTTTATGATATCATGATAATGTTATTAGAGTTTGATAGACAATTAGTGAAACAACTAATAGTCTACTAATAGAATTTTATTATAATTTTACATATTTTTTCTGTGAATAATAAATAAAATTTGCCCGCGCGTTGCGCAGGTCATGCACTAATATTACTAAAAGCTAAAGCGTGGCATTTATTGCTGCTAAGCTCCTATTGCGCCACCTCATCGCAACATCATTCACCACATAATTATTATTTTTTATTTTTTTTACAAAAAAAATATATAAATAGATTATTGACTTTACATATTCATCTTTGTCGGTTTTAACATCTATATATATATATATATTTTTTTTTTTTCCAATTTTCCTATAATTATTTTTACATTCACTTATTTTTTAAATATTTACACTTTTGTCTACCTTTTTTCTTCCCTTACCTTTTCATCTCCCCACTACCCTCTACTTTAATATTACTATTCATCTTTCCCTTCATCTTCCTTTATTTGTTTCTTCTTTTCCCTTCCCTCTTATTATAAATTTGTCACTCTTTTCCATTCTTTGCATAGTTTTCTCTCACAAAAAGGTTCTCTCTCTCTCTCTCTCTCTCTCTCTCTCTCTCTCTCTCTCTCTCTCTCTCTATGTTTTGGTGGATTTTTATTTTTTATTGCATCTTCGCTTTAGGTTGATAAATTTTTGAGTTTTTAAGAACTCTAATTTAGGTTGATACGATTTAGTTTTGTGTTTTAAGTTATTATTATTATTATTATTATTTTGCTCTTTGATTGTTAAATTTTATCTGATTACATTATACAAAATTTAAGATAGTAGATAAAAATAAAATAATATTCCATTGCATAGCATAATTTGGATAATTAAATGTTTATTGTTATATCTTTTAATTTTTCTTATTTTTTTTCTTCTCTTGTATTTTACTCAATATTGAAATTCAACCACATCCTTCTTATCATTAAATTATTTATATTTTCTCTCTCTCTTTTTGTTTTAAAAAATGTAATATTTTACTTATATTCAAATAAAAGAAAATAGTGCTCATCAAATTGTACTCATTTTTTTTTAACGTTTACACTTTCTCCAACCTTTCTCATTCTCTTTACCTTTTCATCTCCCCAAACATTCTACGTTGATATGGTTGATAATCTACAATCATTACACACAATAGACAAGCATTATGCACACAAGCAATCAACTAACCAATAAATTTTAAAGTTGCAAGTAATCTCTTTAATTATTTACCCTAAAGAAAAAATATCTCTTTAATTTTTTAAAAGACACTAGTAATAATAAAACTCCTAACATGATGCTTGTGTAACTTACCAATAATAATAAACAATCTTGCATTTTTTGTCTTCTTGACCTCCACAATGGACCACATTCAAATTTGGTTCTAAGAATTAAAAAATGTGACAATTAATGTCAAGTTTGGAGGATAAAAATCTAGGAATTTTTTTTAATACGTATCATTTAGGATTTTTTTAATTTATTTATAAGTATAATAATCTAGGAAGTTAAATAAAACGGGGGGGGGGGGGGGGGAAAGGTAAAAAGGTTGTCTCCTTATGATGTATATGATTAAAGCTTGCATGCATTTATTTTGTTTTCAATATGTTACATTGTGTGTGCAAAGGTGCAATGAAACCAGCAATTTTGTCATCTTTGAAGGCTACTGCATGTGAGTTTACCTTTTGCTTTAGGTGGCGGATGGAGTCTCATTATACTTTGTTGTGTTTATGATGCTGTACTTATTAGCTTTTAACATTATGAACAATGCTCCTTTCATTGTTGAAGTGCTAGTGATCTTCCATGTGTAATTTTCTCAAAGATACCATTTTAAGAGAAAAGAGTTAGCAACGAAAGTAATTCTCATTGCTTGAGCTTTTCTTTAAACTTGATCTTTCTAATCCGTGCACTTCGTTCTCCCTCTGTGTTTTTGTGTTTGGAGGGGGTGGGATGAAGATATGGACTTTGTAGTTTGTACCAAGACATATCACATATCATTTTGATGTAAATTGATAGCATAAGAGCAAGTGCAAGGGGGTAAATGGGGAAACTCGTACTCTGTTCTTTTTTAAAGTTAAGGTAAACGGGGAAACTCGTAAGATATGTAAGGTTGCTTGGTTAAACTTAAACAACTATTGCTCCATTCCCTTTCACTATTTGGCAATTTTAAATTAATGGCTATACTAATATTGACTAGTGATCACAATATTGTTGCAACTTTTTTACTTTTTATTTTTTAATAGATCATAGGGTATAGGACTTGTTCAGAGTGCTAAAGGAAAAGTTGGGCACAAATCAGTGACTACCAAGTTAATTACTACTCCATGGTTTAGCTACTTAACCGAAATACTAATATATACATTTTTTTTAATGTCACCCATATATGATGTTGCATTGGGGCTCAATACATTTGGAGCTAAGTATGTTTTGAACTTCGCAAAAAAAATGTGTTAGTCTAAAGGTGCTTATCCATGTATCCACAGGTTAGTAAAGTTCCTTTCCACTTTTACCATTGCTACTATTATTTTTTTATTGGGGGACAAAACTAAGACATATAATTTCTTAATCAAGTGTTGCGGCTTAGATTATCAAAAAAAAAAAAAAAAGTGTTGCGGCTTAGATTTTCTTTTGGAATATCATAGTGATATGGTCAAATTCTTCAATTTTGACTTCTGTTTTTTTTTTTTTTTTTTATACAAATTTTGACTTTTGTTAAAGTCAAATTAGCATTAACATTCCCTAAAAATCAATTTTTAGTTATACTAGTGGAACGCTAAATTTCTTTTTAGTTTTTTTGTTGGGGCTGCTCCATTGGGCTACCAATGGAGTCTTTGAAATTGACCAATTCTTACCTGAACTCAAGTTGACATACCAGGAAAAAGAGCAACTCAAAGTGTCCTTTCAATTAGTTACATTTGAGTAATAATTTAAGGATGGACCTCTAAGTCTTTTACCTAATGATGGCTGTTGTGGTGCTGCATTCAAAAGTGTAAAGGGAAGGGTAGTTGTGGCATTGATGGTATTGTGGGTGGAGGCCATGGGAAGAGGTGACTGGGTGGGTGGGATTGATGGAGAGAGAGGATTTTTTTTTAATATTCCAGCCCACCTTCCATGGGGCTGCATTCAAAACTGTGAGGAAATGTTAGTCTGAAACTTTGTTGGTTCATAGTGATTGCTGATTGGAACTTTCATTTCACTTCCATAATTTTCTTTTAATTTTTTCTGGCTATTATTTAATACTTTCTAGTGTTTGTTAAAAAAAATAATTAATATTGAATCATTGGATGAGTGAGTTTTTTTTTCCCTTTAGAAGTTTAAGATTTCTGAGATTATTGATTCAAAAAACAAACTAACAAAGGAATAGAATTCTGAGATTAGAGTGAATTTGGTTGAAACTATAGTAATATGGGTTTGATTTGATTAAAAAGCAAGTAACTGAACATTTTGAATCCACAGATCACTGAGGAAGATAGGTACTTGCTAATTTCACAATCATTCTTTACATAAGTTTTGTGAAAAAATAATGCATTTACTTTTTGGTTTTTAATTTTGTCATTCATCACTATGTCTCAGGAACAAGTTCTACCAGGTTTTCTATGGTGCATTTGATGATCTATTCAGTGCAATGGATGCAATTCTGAATGGAAAAGAGTCATTTGCACTCCAGGTAATGATGTGCTCTTGTCAAATGTGTTTTTTTTGGAGCTCAATGTTTGTCATATCTTCTAGTATCATCTACCCATCTGCAAAATGTATCTGTATTGGATTGCTGGGAGGTTGTCTGTGGATGTATGCAACATCCATTTTTGCTGTGTTGGGTGGGCGTTGAGTGAAGAAATAGGATATAGTGTGGCTTATCTTCACCAATGAGCTCTAGCTCATATGTCACTCCCTCCCTTTTAACTGCAACGTGGTAGAAGGGATTGAGGATTCAGGATCCACCCAATGCATGTGTAATTACTAGTCAAAAAGAAAGAAAAAATAATGTGGCTCTTCTTCCATGTCAAGACTATAAATAATCTTTCTGATTTGATCAATAAAATTTTACTTACCTATCAAAAAAATAATAATCTCCTCAGTTTGAATAGTGTGTTTGATAAAGAAAAAAACTAGCAAATCAGCCATCATTACGAATTGCTATGATATGCCTTTTAGAGTTGCATGAAACAATGAAAAAATGGTCTTCAATGTTGATCATATTCAATCATTGGATTTCATTGCCCTGATTGGCCTGTTTTTGCAAGGAATAGTTACCGAGCAAGATCTCACCTGAACTTCTCTTTGGAAATTTTTCATAATCTATATCTATATATTACTAAAAGCTGAGGCGTAGCATTTAATGTTGCTACACTCACATTGAGCCATATTAGCAGCCATGTCATTCCCATCTTCTTTTCTAAATTTTTAATCTAATTTTAAAATAAATTTTACCAATTTTAAATACTAATAAAGCTAAAATTATTCCCATCCCTATCTCTACTTTAAAGCCCAATTTTTATACATTTACTTCCACTATAGCCCAAGCCCACGCCCAAAACTTTTTCAATTGCATCCCTTTGTCAAACCTGATGTTTTTTTTTCACGGTTATTATTCCCTTTCCTTCTGTTACATGACTAAAATTCCTGTCCCCCACGTTTTGATTCATTGTTCCAAGCTTAGTCCCTTCCCTTTCCCGGCCTTTTGATTCTCATGGTTTCAGGTTCTGTTCTACTGTTTCACTCACAATTTCATCTTCCTGTTCTATGGTTTCAGCTTTTGTTTCAGCTTCTAACGGCAGCCTCTCTTTCTTTCTTCCTTCCTCTCCTCACATCTTTATAAATACTGACATAAGTGAGTGGTTCAGTTGAGGTATCCCTACATCCCAATTTCTTTTGTGCTCTATTCTTTTGCTTGATGGTTTTTTTCCCTTTCTACGTTTGTTTCTAGCTAGGGTGTTGAATTTGTTTCTACTGGGTTATTTAATTGGAGCACTACTTCTTTTGGGTTTGTCCATTATGATTTTCTAGCTATATTGAATCTATATATTCAGGGGCGGAACTAGGAATTTCGATTAGGGGGGGGCCGAAGTTAAACTATCTCGTAGTGAGTCACAATTCAAGAAAAACTCAAAATGCTATATATATATATATATATGTTTTTGTGCATTAGTTTAATCAATGTAATTCTTATTAGCACTTAACAATACTAAATGACCAATTAAGTATCTTAAGTTCATTTTTCCTTCTAAGTTTCTCTTAGTCCTTTTAACAAACCATAAGTTCAAACTATTCAAGAAATTAAATATAAATATAACCACTACATCTATAAGAAGATATAATATTTTTAGAAAATAAAAATAACAAAATCCTTATAAAGCCAATATGAAATTATATATAAAAATACAAGATGACTTTTACATTTGGCTATTTAAATAGAATAGAAGCCAAAAATGAAATTTTGAATAAAGCTTATCGATTGGTTTATTATAAAATAAAAAAATTAAAAAAAAGAAGAAGGAGAAGAATACTCTAGTACTTCTCAAGATCTTAAAGTCATTTTTGCTAGTTCCAAATAAGCTCAGCACTCTTTTTTGAGACAAAATTATAAATTTTATGCAAAGAAAATAAAGAATACAAAGCCAAAAGAATGGCCACAGCAAAATAGAGCAAGAAAAATAGCAATAGGTATATTTAGTAACAAAGAGCAACATTTACTAACAAGTAGCAACAGATATGGACAACAATATCAGCTTCCAACATAAAGCAATATAATAACAATAAAGAGCAATATCAGCTTAGATTAGATCAAGAAATATATATTGAAGCTTGAGAATTGAAAAAGTAAAACTTCTAATCAAGCAAATGGTCTGACATTTGAAGGAGTTTCAATAGTAAAAACTAACAATAAATGAGGGAAAATATTAAAAGATGAAAAACAAGTTTGGAAGGAACACTAAACATGGACAAATGGGGGGGGGGGGGGGCCAAAATTTTTTTCATGAGGGGGCCAGTTCTTAGAAAAATGGTTCAAGAATACAATTTTACCTACTCTAAAATTTTTAAAAAAAACTTTTGGGGGGGCCATGGCCCCCCCAGTCACCAACGTAGCTCCGCCCATGTATATATTAATTCTATCACCTTTTACTATTTCGTGTTGTGCTCTATTCGTTTGCTTGATGGGTTTTTTTTTTTTTTTTTTTTTTTTTTTTTTTTTTTTTTTTCCTTTCTACGTTTGTTTCTGCCTAGGGTGTTGAATTTGCTACCTCTGGGTTATTTAATTGGACCACTGCTTCTTTTGGGTATGTTCATTCTAATTTTCTAGCTATATTGAATTTATATATTAAATCTGTCATCTTTTACTAGAATTGGCCAAACAATTGGCGCAGGATTTTTTGAAACCTCTTGAGTCACATCTAGGATTTTTAATCATGTGAGAGAATGTGCAGTCATATTATAGTACCAAGTGACTGGGAATGTCAAGATTTTAGTAGCTTTCCCTTGTGTGAGTTGTGACCCCTAAAAGAATCATGCTGTATATATCTATTTTAATATTTTTCAGCACTTGAGATACTTTTTTTGTGGATTCTTCAGTACAAACAGAGTAGAAACCTGCATATGCTAATTTCAAAGTAGAAATGACATTATCTTAATTGTTGTGTTTTATTATTTTTGTTGAAACTTTTGGCATTTAGTACAAGTATCATGTCAAAAAGTTGTTCACACTTGGTAATCAAATTTTGGAGTTTCAAATCACCATCATCTAATCATCTTTGATAGTTGTCCCATGAAAGAAAGATTGTTTCATAGCCTGACAATACTGCAATATCATAGCCTGACAATATTGCATCTCACATATTTTCCATTTCATGTCGCACTTGCTATCTTACTGCACATCAATCTTCCTTAAGAAAAGCTGTGATGGTTCTACGTTGCCTAAATCCTCCACAGATGCTAATATCCCTCTTGCACCTTTTCCCAAAACAAACTGATCGTAGAAAATCATCACTTCTTTCAATAATTGTCATCATAAAGACTAATCCCGCTTCCTCCACCTTTACTTTGTAGGATTTCTTTTCAATATAGATTATAGAACTCCCTTGCCATCTTATTTCAAGAATGGTGAAGTACTTACTTTTTTCTCCACTAAAAAGGTTCTAGAAAAAGTTTCTGACAAACCAAGCGGTGGCTTAAGAAAAGAATGAGGACTTCATTGAAAATGAATTTTACACCAATGCACCGGATTAACTGCCAAACAATGCCTAATCTTGTGATACCTGAAATAAATAAACTGGATTAAGAAATTGATTACAAATTTAATTGGGGTCAAGGAGAAAATTTTAATTTTATAGAAATCATATTCTAGAATTCAAATGACCCCACCCCAACTGTCGATGTAAAAAAAATGTTTAAAATTTTATAAATCCTTTCTTTCTATTGATTATATTGTTTAAAGAGAAAACTTACCCCAGGTTCAAATAATCCAATTTAAGGCGAAGAGTCTTTAGGATTCTAACTTGATTTTGGCCATGTCTGAATTGGACTAGACCTGTTTTTACATTTTCCTTGTGAGTTAGACCTTTTAAAAGGTTTGACATTTGCATGGATGGAGATAAAACCCTTTGGTATAACTCCATATGGTTTCTCAGTCCCCTTTTTAAAAAGGCGTAGAGTGTTGTGCAAGATGTTACAAGTGCCATTCAATTGTTTTTCAGGTCCGGCACTAGTTATTAAGGAGGTAAACGCCACCATCTTCTCATGAATTACTAAGGTTCCCAAGCCATCTAAAATGGGTGATTGTAGACCTATCTATGTTGTAATATAATCTATAAATGCATTACTACAGTCTGGGCCAATAGGATTTAAGCCTTGGCTTAAGTATATTGATTGGTCAACATCAAACCACACTTGTCATGGGAAGGAATATCGAAAAGAATGTTCTCTTAATGAAAGACATGAGGGATGCTGTGTGCTTTGTAAATTGTACAGCTCATAGCTGTATGAAATGGCGGCCATTAAATTAGTAAAGAGTTTGTGTTTTCTTTTTTATGAGATCCCTTGTGAATTTTTTCCACTAATTTGGATGGTTCTCCAATATTTATGTGCCGCCTTAAACAACTGACTATTTAAACCCTTCAAATTCGTCCTTTTGTACTCCACTATAATAATTAATTTAAAAGAAAAGAATCTAAATCCTATTTCTCTTTCCTATGAATCATAGGCTATGATGTTACTGAAGATATTTCTGAAATCCTCTTAGCTCTTTTATTTTATTTTATTTTATTTTTTGGCCACCATCTGCTTATATATTATATATCACAATAAATTAAAAGCCTTCATTTGGAAACAATCTTGCCCTTTTCTTTTTCTTTTTCTTTCTATGTTGAAATTTCAATAAAGAAAAAAATATAAGATTCTTCACATTTACTACATGTTACAAAGAAATTTCAATACAGAAAAAAAATGTAAGATTCTTCACATTTACTATATGTTACAAAATATCTATATGAGTGGGAAATATATTTTGCTCTCCAGCTAAGGAACTTAATCTAATATGGATGTTATTGTTCAGCTTGATGTATAGGTTATGTAATTGTAAAGCCATAGTCTTATGGAACATGTTTTTCTGTAGGTGTGGGAGCAAATTTCATATTTGTAATGCAAAAAATACAGAGAATTCTCATATAAGCCACTCCATAGAAATTAGGGATTTGCATAATTGTTAATTGCTGGATCTTCTGAAAGGTATTCCAATGTCTTGGATTAAATCTCCTCCACCCAGAGGACAACTTTAAATCATGGACAATCAATATGACTATAGAATTTGGTAAGCAGAAAATATGCCTCTTAATATGTAATGATCCTACTATATGCAGAATTGATACCTTCATGGCCCCATCCTAAACACTTCTACAATCTGCATATTTTTTTACTTATTCATTTTTCTTTTTTAGGCTGGTAATTCATTGAAACAAATCTAAGAAACATTTAGAACACAAAATATCCTCACAAGGCATCCCAATACATATGGGAATCACATATTACAATTTACAACTAATACATTTCACCTGTTCCATTTTGTTTTATTGGTAAGTTATAGACGTACCTAGCAGGTTTTAAACTCTTGACCTCACCTTTCAACTAATAATTATAGGAGAAGGAAGTGCCAATTGAGCTATATTTAAGCATGTATTTTGATGAAATATGTACTGATTGCCATGTTACTCTTTGCTTGAAATGTTCGGGTTTCTTTTTTTCCTATTAGATGTTTTTTTTATTATCTGCATTGAACAACTTGCTAAATAAAGGTTTTGTTACAAAGCATGGTTTAATACATCAAGTTTCTGATCATATTTGCATTTTGGAGAACTGTGTGAGTGTGGTTTCTATGATAGGTTACTTTCCCTATATCAGTATATTGCCATTGAAGGAAATTGAGTACTTACCTTAAACTTGACTTTAACTGAGTCCACTTTAGAGATGTATTCACAAAAATATACACTTAAATGGACATAAATATCTGGAGTCAAAACGTTTGCATCATTTTCCATATATGTGAAACTCAACAAAATAATATCATAGGCCATCAAATTTGAGATTGTTAGTAGATCTATTAGATTACCCCAGATTGATGTAAAGTTAAATGAAATACATAGCATAATAGCTCAAAATTTTCAAGATTTTCTGAAGAAAATTTCCCAATACCGCATTTATACCTGTAAACTTTCATTCGAACCAGTGTATCTTGCCACAAGTTGTGATGCAAGAGCAACATCAGAGTCCTTCCATAGTATCCTATATGCCTTTTGGGATGTGATTTTACAAATTCTCTTTTATAGCTCACAATAAATAACCGAAGTGCATCAGCCATGTATCATATGCCTTTTGGGAAATTCCATTGTTGCTCGAACAATTTATGTAACCAAAAGAAATAGGACATTGTTGAATGAGCTGCTTTGCTGAGAAATCCCATTGTAAATAGAGCTGGATTGTTTCTTCAAGTGTGTCCAACTCTCAATTATAAACAAAATGAACATGCTATGCTAAGATTTTTTTTATATTATCTTTTGGTTGTATAGGTTGTTCATATTTGCTACCAATTTAATATGGATTATCTATTAAATTGCAAGTTCAAAAGCTGGTATATAGAGTCAGGTATCTCTAAATATCAGTTAGAAATTGATTTTTAGGTGGGTGTTATCAAATGGCTTTCTATAATTTGACTGAAAAATGATAATTAAGCCAAAACATTCGATGAAGAGATGTTGTTACTTCTGGAATTGTTTCAAAGACACCAATCAGAGATTGAATTTTTATGAGGTTGAATATATGTCATTGATCAGTGAAATGGATAGCTTAGGAGAGAATAAAAGTTAAGGGGAATAAGGGTCCTCCAATTGTCTTTGCTGGGATCATAAATTATGAACTGTAAAAGAAAAAAAAATGAAAGAAAAAGAAAAATAAAAAGAAGGCATATATAGCATGTAGGTGAGAATTCGGGGCAGTGCTAAAATAGGCAATGGAAGCTTTTAACACAAAGTGAAGGAGTAAAAATAGAGGGAGATAAAAAAAAAAAAAAAAAAAAAAAAAAAAAAAAAAAAAAAAAAACGAGGTTGGTCAAAAAAATGAGGTTGGATTAAGTATTTGGGTTGGGTCTTACCCTGTGATATCTTCATTATTAATGGAACTGCATAAAGGCAAGAATCTCCAAATAGTTTTAGAAAAATTCTCTTCATGTTACTTGTGTGAATTTACTATAATATTTTTTATATTATCTTTTGGTTGTGTAGGTTGTACATATTTTCTACAAATTGATTACGAACTATCTATTAAATTGCAAGTTCAAAAGCTGGATTGTTTCTTCAAGTATGCCAAACTCTCAATTATAAATAAAACGAAAAGGCTATGTTAAAATATTTTTATATTATCTTTTGGTTTCTACCAATTTATTATTCATTCAAACATAGCTTTAAGGGCTGCCTCATACCTTAGGATCCCTGTGTTCTAGAGAGGCTTTGCTTTTGGCATGTATCAGACTTTGCTATGATGGGTTTATTTTTTGGCCTTTTATATGTATATATTAATCAGAAAGACTGAGATGTGGATTTTGATCTCTCATTTATATGTTAGTTGGTTGAAATGGTTGATCTATGATTCTTTGATCAGAATATTGGTTTCTAAAAATGGGATTTGATTGTTTTTGTCATTGGTATCATAATTATTTTCCAAGTTCTGGTTTTTGTTACTACTGAGAGTAATGGGTTCTTGATTTTTGAAAATGGGATTTTTTTTTTTTGACATAGCTATCATATATACCAAGTATATTTTTATTTTTTATTTTTATTATTAAATTACTGCTAAGATCAATCAGTTCTTCAATCTTGCCATTCATACAAAAGAATATAGAACCCAAACAAAGTTGAAAAAATGGGGAAATTTAATAATAATAATAATAAATCCAAACTCTTTAGAACCACATGATCAATTGTAAAAAGCAAAAACAGAGAGAGATTAAAAAAAAAGGTCGCTCTAAAAATATGAGGTAATAAAGTAATTTAATAATGTTGTGAAATTATTGAGACTTTTTGTGTTCCTATGAGGACTCTTTATTATTAGACAAAACATTAGGCACTTAAAAGGGGACTCTTTATATATTTATATATATATATATATATATATTGCTACCATCTCAAATATAAATTAAAAGGGGAAGGAAGGATCTCTTATGCCACATACCAAGACCATCAGTCATGTAGTAAACAAATGAGTGAAATGGCACCTTCTTTGGTTGTAAGAATAATGTGTGAGAGGATTTTACATGTAACATACAAAATATGCTCAATTAACTTGGAAATGTACAAATTAGCGAACCGAGTATGGTAGAAATTATGTTTCAAAAATAAAATCTATAAAATTTCCTCATTCTATTCCGAATACTAATCTTTAATAATACAAAATTAATTCAAAGACTAAAACCTCCAATCACCATGAAACCTGCAATATATATATCATTATCATAAAAAAAATTATCACGCGCAACGCGCGAGTCCGCGACTAGTTAAATTTAATTTACAGAGATGCCATGGAATGCTTTTGTGGATTAGGATCCTTCCATTTGATAATGTTATCATTGTGGTTTTCATTTTTTTAAAATATGAAATGACCTTGCACCATGAACATCATACTATGTTTCTTACTGTAAAGTTTTGGAATATATACATTTCCACTTTAACTTACTCTTGTACAGCCAGTACTCCTTGAGGCCCTTAAAGCCACCACTGTACTCTTGCTTTCCTTTGTTCTGTGATGTTCAACTTCCTCAATTTAGCTGAACTTGGCCTCAAAAACAGCATCTTATGTTGACACCTTAGACTCAACAGGAGGAAATATCGCTTGAAGATAAATTCCTCCTGCCTTATTGCCTTAATACTCTTCATTACATGTATATTTATTTCCAGTCACTCTTTCTTTACTGACTAAACTCCCCCCCCCCTCTCTCTCTCTCTCTCTCTCTCTCTCGATAACAACACCTTATGGCCTTGCCTGGTTTGTCATGCAAATGTCTTAGCTCTTTTTAGTAGAAGGTTTCTATTTCACTTGGGACACCTCAAAATAGGTAGTTTTGGCATCTTGTCTTATGATTGCTTCCACAATTTTTACAATCATTTGCATTCTTGATTATTATGTGATACATCAACACTTTTTATGGTGTAGGGGCATTTTAGTTTCCTTATATGTATTTTTTTTTTTTTTCGACAATTTTATTCTTTAACCTTGGATTTAATTTTTTCCTATAATATGTTTTAATGGTGTAGATACGTCAATAGAAACATTGGGAGGATTCTGTCTTTAGAAGGTAATGCTTAATTTCTCATTAAAAGTTTATGTCTACCACTATACCCTTCAACCTATTTCAACATATTTACCAAAATCTTAATTATGCATTTGTACACTATGTTGTAGCAAAATATATGCCTAACATCTGCCATGTAGGATGGATTAGATACTAATCAAGAAACTTGAATTAAGAAACTTGGCATGTCAAATTTTATAGTCCTCACCAAAAATTTTATCTACAGTGCACTGTGAGTTAATTTCCCTCTTCTCTTGCATTTTATCTTTGCAAGAGATATTACTTTCGGAGTTTTTACAGTAAATGTGAGACTAATGTAAGATCAAAACTGTATAATGAGGGCCTGGTTTGTGGTGATTGTACTAGTATAATGGATTTTCCACATAATAGTCTCTTATGTAGAAAATAGGTGTGGAGGTGGGAAAAAAAAAAAAGAAAAAAAAAAGGGGGCTATAGTGTCCTATAGTCACATTTAAAAAATACTGCTATAGTTTTCACCTATAGCCACATTTTAAACGCGGCTATAGCTTTCACCTATAGCCACGTTTTAAACGTGGCCATTGGTCTGATCCTATAGTCACGTTTTAAACGCGGCTATAGCTTTCACCTATAACCATGTTTTAAACGTAGCCATCGGTCCTAGCCTATAACCACGTTTGAAAAATTGCGGCCATAGACCCCTCAGGCGTTTAGGCCACTTTTGAAAACGCGGCTATAGGACAAAGGCCAAATCATCCTATAGCCACGTTTTTCTGAGCTATAGCCACGTTTTAAAAACGCGGCTATAGAACTTTTTTTTTTGTAGTGCCTCTTCAGTGAGGAACTCAATCATATCTGGATATATATGAATAAACTTTTCAACTACCTTAATATGACCTTTCTTGGATAGGTATCTCTTTGTGAGAAACTCGTGCAGTGTCCTATCGTGTTTATACAAGAGTTTTACTCCAATATACACGGTATCGATACCTCTATACCTCAGTTTACTACTTACTTTCGAGGTATACATATTCGTAGTTGCCTTGGATCTTATATCCAAGGTACTACTTGTTCCGCTGGTAGCACATCCTGACTACCCCGGCTGTGATTGTCTCCGAACTGTGTCCAAAGACGAGCTTTTGTCTCATTTCTATGAGACGCCTTCCTTATGGGGTGGTAAGCTAAACACTCCATGCTCAGGCTTTGCAAAAGGCCCGAGGTTCCTTAATATGGTAATGACATTTGCCTTCACTCCTTTGTCTCACTATAACTCCATCACTGAGCCTTGTGCTCGTTTTCTTCTCGCTCTTATAGACTTCCCCTTTCACTTTATCATTTTTAGCCTTGATGTATATCAGGATACGATAACCCATGATAAACTTATCTTTCCTTCGGCTATCACGCGGATCCTTCACCCCCATCCCCATTCCCGATTCTCCATACTTCACCACTATGGGAGCCATTAGCGTTGGCTCTGTTCGTTGGTGTGAGGCTCAGCTTCAACCGAAGCGGCCACGTGTGGAGATTTCCAGTCCTTTAACAATTGCTGGTCCTTCTACTTCTGCTCCTTCGTCTGCAGCTGGTGAGGTGACTTTGGAGGCTATCATGGTGCAGCTTTAGCGTATGGATGCTTGCCTTGACACACTTTCTGATGAGTTATGTCAGGTGAGCACTCATGTCGGTTGTAGTGCACGATGACAGGCTTGCCTTGGTGGCTTTGTTGCTTCTCTGTCTCCATCTCTAAAGGTTTCAGCAGATGAGGATAGTGCTGATGATGATTGTAAGGATGCTAGCTATTCTAGTGATGATGAGATGACGACCTCTTAGTGACTTGCCCTTTGTCACTCGTGACAAAAAGGGGGAGTAGTTTTGGGATGAGAGTAGTCTTGTTTTTAGGTGGAGAGTTAGTGTAGTACTTTTTTGTTAGGGGGAGTGTCTATACATTATTTGATGAAGGATGTAGTGAGGTTCTTATGTATTGTTAGGACATACATAAATTATGTTAGGAACATATGTCATTTAGAATTGGCTAATCCTTTGACAAAATGCACTTGTAATTGGGTAGATCTAGGATGTGTTTAATACTTCAAAGAGCAAGAGTTTTAGACTAGTATTAAATCCATAAAGATTGTACCAAGAAACAAGTAAAGAAGGGTTGTTCATTAAAGCTGGAAAAATTCCCGACAGCTCTTGACAGATAATATCTATCGAGGTTTAACTCTATCGAGGTCTTGACAGCTGCTTAATAGATGTATCTATCGAGAATTACGAAATTCAGATTTTTCAGATCTGATTTTCGGCCCATGCTGACATATATGTGTAGGGTTTCTTTTCTCACAACCCTAGACATATATAAGGCTTATTTTAAAGGCCGTCACACAAGAGAATACAATGGGAACACATGCAAAAAGTGACCGAGTGCCTTATTCTCTCTTAAAGAAGCTACTGCGTTTTTGTGCCTTAGGATTTTGTAACCAAGTGCTTTTCGATTTTCATTGTTGATGAAGTGAAGAGCTTTGTAGCCAACAATCTTCTTCAAGTTGTTGAGTTAGTCACGTACTGGGAGCCGTGAAAAAGGGCGGCGTTCATATATTGAAGTGTTTAGAGGTTCTAAAGCAGTAGAAGGTTTCTACTGTAAGTTCATCTATGGGGATTGTAGAGTCTAGGGACAAAGGTTTTGTACTAGATCTGAAACTTATTTTTACTATAGTGAAGTTCTTTTCGGGAAGGTTTCCCTCTAGGTTTTTTACTGTGAAACAAGTTTGTTTCATTGGTTTTCTTGAGTCATCATATCTTGTCTTATTTATTTTTCTGTTGCATGATATTGACATGATATTGATATTTTTTGTTTTTTGTTTTTACAAGGTTTATTCATAATAAATCTAATTAACAACTTGGGTTTAAAACTTGTTTATTCTATCAACCGGGGTCTAAATTTCCCAACATGTACTTCTCTTCTTTTTGCTTTTACCTCTTGTATACTGGTCTTGTGACCATTTCACATACATCGTACTTGATGATTATATATATATATATATATATGATGATGATGTATAATTTCTTTTCACCTATCTCTCCATGTGTTGTTTCTTTTCTATCTTTATACACATGTTTCTTATGTATGCAATCCTTTATTTCTGTTTCATAGGATGCCTTAATGAGTTTGTTTAAAGTGTTTCAGAAAGACAGGTTCTTAAAGTCTACCATGTCGCGAACTCTCTTCTTGCAAAATTTTTCAAGAGTTTTTCAAGAGTTTGTGTTAGGGTTAGATTTTGCTATATTACAACAAGTAGTTATGAGTTAAGTGATTTAAGACTTCTCTCATGATTAGTTGTTTTGTTGTGGTTTTGTCACGGATTACCAAAGGGGAGATTGTTAGGGACATTTTTATATAATTGGCTTATCCTTTGACAAAACGTACTATACTTGTATTTAGGTAGATCTAGGATGGTTTAGTACTTCAAGAAACAAATGTTCAAGTTGTGTATTGAAGTCATGCAAGTCTGACCAAGAAACAAGTGAAGGAGTGTTGTTCATTAAAGCTCGACAGATATCTCGACAGAATCATATTTATCGAGATTTAATGTTGAAGCTCGACAGAAGATCAATAGCAGCTGTATTTGTCGTGAATTACATAATCAGGATTTCTAGATCTGATTACATGCATATCCTTGAGTATTTGTGTAGAATTTCTTTTCTCACAACTCTAGACATATATAAGGATTATTTTAGAGCTGTCTCAAGGTTGCCTACGCCATTCCAAGCATACATGCATATTGTGATCGAAGACATATTGCTTTAAGTTCATCTTTCTCTCTGTAGAAGTTGCTACATTTGTACGCCTAAGGTTTTGTGACCAAGGATCTTTTAATCTTCATGTTGATGAACTGAAGAACTTTGTAGCCAACATCTTCCTCAAGTTGGAGTGTTGTCACGTACTGAGATCCGTGCATTTGTGGTTAGTCATGTACTGAGATTCATAAATTGAAAGGAGAGATTGTCACTACATTGCAAGTCTAATGAAAAGAGAGATTGTCACTGCATTGCAAGTCTAATCGGTTATTGGGGTAAGGGTTCAATTGTAGGTTGATACTACGTATTGGGATTTCTTTTACTTGTAACTGCTTGTTTTGATAATAGTGCATTCGCGAGAGTTATGACCTTAAATTCACCCAGTGGGGTTTTGCCTCGGAGATTTTCCCCATTCGTAAACAAATTATCGTGTCAAATTTATTTTCCGCTACATTTAATTTAGTTGGTGATTTGTTTGTGCTACCACGCTTATTACATGTTAAATTGACTTAATTAATTAACTTGGATAATCAATTAATTAATTTTCCCAAGGGGTTAATAAATTTTTGGCCTATCAAGGCCAAATGTAAA
Source organism: Lithocarpus polystachyus (assembly GCA_033629205.1). Lineage (NCBI taxonomy): Eukaryota > Viridiplantae > Streptophyta > Magnoliopsida > Fagales > Fagaceae > Lithocarpus > Lithocarpus polystachyus. The sequence goes on from CM066165.1 coordinate 78,331,071, forward strand.
AGGGGTGTTTCCATTTTTGTCTTCATTATTGACAAGCATTTCAACTTTAAGATCATGCATTTTTAGCATATAAGCTACCACTTTGGCTTTCCCATTCATAGCAGCTACGTGCAAAATGTTTTGACCCTCTTTAGTAAGGACCTCAATCATATCTAGATATATATGAATAAACTTTTCAACTACCTTAATATGACATTTCTTTGATGGGAATCTCTCTGTGAGAAACTTGTGCAGTGTCCTATCATGTTTATACAGGAGTTTTACTCCAATATACATGGTATCGATACCTCTATACCTCAGTTTGCTACTTATTTTCGAGGTATACGTATTATAGTTACTATGGATCTTATATCTGAGGTGCTACATGTTCCGCGGGTAGCGCATCCTAACTACCCCGGCTGTGATTGACTTCAGACTATGTCTAACGACAAGCTTCTATCTCATTTCTGTGAGACACCTTCCTTATGGGATGGTAAGCTAAACACTCCATGCTCGGGCTTTGCAAAAGGTCCAAGGAACCTTAATATGGTGATGAAATTTACCCTTACTCCTTTGTCTCACTAGAACTCCATCACTGAGCCTCGTGCTCATTTTCTTCTCACTCTGATAGAGGACCTCTCTATAGACTTCCCCTCATACTTTATCATTTCTATCCTTGATATATATCAGGATACAGCGAACCGTGATAAGCTCATCTTTCCTTCGGTTATCATGCGGATCCTTTGCAATTTTTCCATCCCTATTCCTGATTCTCCATACTTCACCAATATGGGAGCCATTAGTGCCGAATCTGTTCGGCAAGGCGAGGCTCAGCTTCGACCCATGTGTGGAGACTTTCGGTCCTTCAGCGACTACTAGTCCCTCTACTTCTGCTCCTTCGTCCTTGGCCGGTGAGGTGACTTTGGAGACTATCATGGCGCAACTTCAACATATGGATGCTCGCCCTGACACTCATTCTGATGACTTGTGTCAAGTGAATACACGTGTCGGTTGTTTTTCACGACGACAGGCTCGCCTTGGTGGCTTTGCTGCTTCTCCATCTCCTTCTCCAAAGGCTTTGGCAGACGAGGATAGTGCTGATGATGATGGTAAGGATGCTAGTTCTTCCAGTGATGATGAGATGACGACCTTTTAGTGACTTGCCCTTTGTCACTCATGACGAAAAGGGAGAGTAGTTTTGGGATGAGAGTAGTCTTGTTTTTAGGGGGAGAGTTAGTGTAGGAATTTTTTGTTAGGGGGAGTGTCTATACATTTTTTTGTTAAAGGATGTAGTGAGGTTCTTATATACTTCTCTTCTTTTTACTTTTACCACTTGTATACTGGTCTTGTGACCATTTCACATACATTGTACTTGATGATTATATATATATATGATGATGATGTATGTTTTCTTTTCACCTATCTCTCCATGTGTTGTTTCTTTTCTATCTTTAAACACATGTTTCTTATGTATGCAATCTTTATGTTTCACAAGATACCTTGATAAGTTTTTTAAAGTGTTTCAGAAAGACAGGTTGTTAAATTCTACCATGCCATGAACTTTCTTCTTGTAAAGTTTTTCAAGAGTTTGTGTTAGGGATTGATTTTGATGTATTACAACAAGTAGTTATGAGTTGAGTGATTTAAGACTTCTCTCATGATTAGTTGTTTTGTTGTGGTTTTGTCACGGATTGCCAAAGGGGGAGATTGTTAGGGACATTTTTATGTAATCGGCTTATCCTTTGACAAAATGCACTTTACTTGTATTTTGGTAGATCTAGGATGGTTTAGTACTTCAAGAAACAAGTGTTAAAGTTGAGTATTGAAGCCATGCAAGTCTGACCAAGAAACCAGTGAAGGAATGCTGTTCATTAAAGCTCGATTGATATCTCGATAGAATCATATCTATCGAGATTTAATGTTGAAGCTCAATAGAAGCTTGACAGCAGTTGTATCTGTTGAGAATTATGAAATCAGGATTTCTAGATCTGATTACACGCATAGCCTTGAATATTTGTGTAAAGTTTCTTTTCTCATAACCCTGGACATATATAAGGATTATTTTAGAGCCGTCTCAATTTTTTCCCAAGTCATTCCAAGCATACATGCATATTGTGACCGAAGACATATTGCTCTAAGTTCATCTTTCTCTCTATAGAAGTTGATGCGTCTGTACGCCTAGGGTTTTGTGACCATGAAGCTTTCGATTTTCATGTTAATGAACTGAAGAACTTTGCAGCCAACGTCTTCCTTAAGTTGGAGCGTTAGTCACGTACTGGATCTGCGCATTTGTGGTTAGTCACGTACTGGGATTTGTGCATTGAAAGGAGAGATTGTCACTACATTGCAAGTCTAATTGGATATTAGGGTAAGGGTTCAACTGTAGGTTAATATTAGGTACTAGGATTCCTTTTACTTGTAACCGCTTGTTTTGATAATAGTGGATTATTGGGAGTTGTGACCTTAAATTCACCCGGTGGGGTTTTGCCTCGGAGGTTTTTTCCATTCGTAAGCAAATCACGGTGTCAAATTTGCTTTCCACTGCATTTAACTTAGTTGGTGATTTGTTTGTATTACCATGCTTATTGCATGTTAAATTGATTTAATTAATTAACTCGGATAATCAATTAATTAATTTGCGCAAGGGTCAATACATTTTTGGCCAATCAACACCAAATGTAAAAGGGGTGTTTCCATTTTTCTCTTCATTATTGACAAGCATTTCAACTTTAAAATCATTAATTTTTAGCATATAAGCTACCACTTTGGCTTTCCCATTCATAGCAGCTACGTGCAAAATGTTTTGACCTTCTTCTGTGAGGAACTCAATCATATCTGAATATATATGAATAAAATTTTCAACTACCATAATATGACCTTTCTTGGATGCTATCTGAATGGGATAATAGCCATGCTTATCTCTTATATACACAACATTTTGTAGTTTTTCCTCGTAAGCTTTCAACAGCTTTAAGATAACCTATTGATACTGCATGGAAAAGAGGATTCATCCTTTTATCGTCTTTCACCGTGAGGATATCATTTGGCAGGCTTTCCAAAACAGTAACTAAGATATCTGCAACACAACCAATAACAATTGAAATAAAATATAATCAGTTAACAATGGGCTAGGAAGATGAAACAATTGTACTCCCCTGAGTATATCTTTCCATAAAAAATTGGTTTTATTGTTTTATTCAATTCACACTTTCCACCGCACCTCTTGGTCACCTAAGTTTTTTCTTAAGGTTTTATTTTTTTTAATGTCAACATATTATTCTTAATTTAGGAAAAAATAAATATCAGGATAATGAATAATAAGAAACAGGGACTATAGTGGAAAGTTCAAGCAAAATTTGGTCTACCACTACATTTGGATATTCTTTTATCCGTGTTCCATACGGCTACATTTGGACTATAGGTTTTGCTTTCTTACACCAATGGCAGTCTATTATTCTTAACAAATTATAGTGACCAACATTAATCGATACTTGGTTTCTCAAAAAAATAAAAAATAAAAAAAAATAATCGATACTAAAATATTTTATTTCCATAATTAAAAACAGTCACCAGTATGATATTGATTCCCTTGACTGGAAACCTGAAAGCCCATGTGTCCATTGCCCAATATTATAACTTTACTTTCTTTTGCAAACCCTAACTCTTACACTAGTCAATTGATTTCTTTTCTCCTCTTCGACTCTCACATTCTTTCACAAATAGTTTAGTGATCAAAATGGTCTTCCAAAGTGGGTTTGTGATTTTCTTTATCACCATTTTGCAAATATAAATGTTGATAGGCCAAGAATGTATTTACCCCTTTGGCAAATTAATTAATTAATAATCCAAGTTAATTAATTAAATCAATTTAACATGCAATAAACTTGGTAGCACAAACAAATCACCAACTAAGTTAAATACAGTGGAAAATAAATTTGACAAGGTGATTTGTTTTTGAATGGGGAAAACCACCAAGGCAAAACCCCACCAGGTGAATTTAAGGTCACCACTCCCTGGAATCTACTATTATCAAAACAAGTGGTTACAAGTAAAAGGAATCCTAGTGCCTAATACTAACCCACAGTTAAACCCTTACACTAATACCCAGTTGGACTTGTAATATAGCAGCAATCTCTCCGTTCAATGCACGAATCCCAGTACGTGACTAACCAACTGATGTACGGATCCTAGTACGTGACTAACACACTAACTTGAGGAAGATGTTGGCTGCTAAGTTCTTCAGTTCATCAACATGAAGATCAGGATGCTCCTTGGTCACAAAACCCTTGACGTAAAGACGCAGTAGCTTCTATAGAGAGAATGAAGAACTAGAGCAATTTTTGTCTCCGGTCACAATATGTGTGTAAAAACAAGTGCAACAACCTTTCAACCCTTGCAACCACCTTTGACGGCCCTTAAAATAATCCTTATATATGTCTAGGGTTTTGAGAAAAGAAACCCTATACAAATGCTCAAGGATATGCGTGTAATCAAATCTGGAAATTCTGATTTTGTAATTCTTGACAGATACAGCTTCTATCGAGCTTCTGTTGAGCTGCAACATTAATCCTCGATAGAAATGATTCTGTTGAGACATCTGTCTGTCGAGCTTTAATGAACAACACTTCTTCACTTGTTTCTTAGTCAGACTTGCATGGCTTTAATACTAAACATGAACATTTGTTTCTTGAAGTACTAAACATATCCTAGATCTACCCAATTACAAGTAAAGTGCTTTTTGTCAAAGAATTAGCCAATTACATCAAATATGTCCCTAACAATCTCCCCCTTTGGCAATCCGTGAAAAAACCACAACAAGCAAATGAATCATGAGAGAAGTCTTAAATCACTAAACTTATAATTATGTGTTGAATTACAAAACAAATCTAACCCTAACACAAACTCTTAAAAAGCTTTACAAGAAGAGAGTTTGTGGCATGGTAGACTTTCACAACCTGTCTTTCTGAAACACTTAAGAAAAACTCATCAAGGCATCTTGTGTGAAATAGAAATAAAAGATTGCATACATAAAGAAACATGCGTATAAAGAGAGAAAAGAAACAACACATGGGGAGATAGGTGGAAAAGCATACATCATATATATATATATATAAAGATAAGTACAATGTATGTCAATAGATAAATGGTCACAAGACTAGTATACATTAGGTAAGAGCAAAGAAAGAAAAGAAATACATAAGAACCTCACTACATCCCTAAAAAATGTATAGACACTCCCTAACAAAAATGTCCTATACTAACTCTCCCCCTAAGTACAAGACTACTCTAATCCCAAAACTACTCCCCATTTTTGTCATGAATGACAAAGGGCAAGTCACCGAGAAGTTGTCATCTTACCACCACCATCCTCACCATCCTCATCTGTCGAAGCCTCTGGAGGAGAAGATGGAGCAGCAATGAAGCCACCAAGGCGAGCCAGTTGTCGTGCTATAAAACTGACATGGGTGTCCACCTGACACAACTCATCAAAGAGAGTGTCAAGGTGAGCATTCATATGCTGAACCTGTGCCATGATAGCCTCCAGGGTCACATCACCAGTCGAGGAAAAAGGAGCAGAGGTGAAAGGAACAACAGAAGCTATAGGACAAATAGACTCCACACATGGCCGCTTCGATCGAAGCTGAGCCTTGCTCCGCTGAACAGAACTGGTGCTGATGGCACCCATGGTGGTGAAGTAAGGAGAATCAAGAATGGGAATGGAAAAATGGAGAAGGATCCACGTGATAGTCGAAGGAAAGATGAGTTTATCACGAGTCATCATATCTTGATAGACATCAAGGATAGAAGTGATAAAGTGAAAGGGGAATTTTAGGACATATGTGTTTCACTTGTTAAGAACATATGTCAATATTTTGTGTAATTGGCTAATCCTTTGACAAAACACACTTTACTTGTATTTGGGTAGATCTAGGTGTTTTTAAAACTTCAAGAAATCTTGTTTCAAGATCAAGTATTAAAGCCATTCAAGTCTGTCCAAGAAACAAAGCTGAAAGTGCAAGTTCATTAAAGCTCGACAGTTGTCTCGACAGCTGCATCTATCGAGCTTCAGTAAGCTGTCTCAAGCCCTGTGTGCTTGACACCTTCTCGATAGCTCCTATCTGTCGAGGTTTAGGAATTTCAGAATTCTGATCTGATTTTCTTGGGATCTGTGATTGTGTCTTTGGGCTTTCTTTACTCTTAACCCTAGACGTATAAAAGGATTGTTTTAAGGGCCGTCAAAGTGTTCACAAGTTGCACAAGCATTGAGCAAAGTCTGTTCAAGCAAATTGTGACCAGAGACAAAGTTTTGCCCTAGTTCATCTCTTGTGAAGAAGTTGCTGTGTATGTGCAATATAAGGTTTTGCGACCAAGCATCTTCTAGATCTTCATCGTGTGATAAACTGAAGAACTTTGTAGCCAACAAACTTTTCTAGTTGGTGATTGAAGTCACGTACTAGGATCCGCACATTTGGTTAGTCACGTACTTGGGAGCCGTGCATCAAAAGGAGAAATTGTCACTACAGAACAAGTCCAATTGTGTATTGGAGTAAGGGTTCAACTGTAGGTTGGTATAAGGTACTGGGATTTCTTTACCTGTAATCGCTTATTGTGATAATAATAGAATTTCGGGAGTGGTGACCTTAAAATCACCTGATGGGGTTTTTGCAATGTAGGTTTTCTCCATTCGTAAACAAATCACCACGTCTTTTATTTTTCGCTGCATACTTTAGTTATTTGGTGATTTTTTTGTGCTATCACGTGCTTTACATGTTAATTAACTTAATTAATTCACTTAGCTAAATTAATTGGTTAATTTATCACAAGGGGTCAATACGTTTTTTTTTTTTTTGCATATCAAGTGGTATTAAAGCAGGCACACTCTGATTAGGTTAATCTTTGTTGTATTGATCCATTGACCCCTGTTTGTCATGGATAGAGAACTGTCGTTAATTATACATCCTTTATTTGATGGCACTAACTATGCATACTAGAAAGTACACATGAGAGTTTTCTTGTAGTCTTTAGATGAGAAGGTGTGGCAAGCTGTAGAGATTGGCTGGACCAAGTCGAAGGAAGCGCCAACCGATTGGGATGATGCAAAGATCAAGGCGAAAAACTTCAATAGCAGAGCATTGAATGCTTTATTTAGTTCAGTTGCCAATGAGGAGTTCAAGAAGATATCCTCCACTAAAACTGCTAAGGAAGCATGGACCATCCTCCAAACGACCTATGAGGGAACAAAGGCTGTCAAGGATTAAAAGCTTCAGAGGCTCACTACAAGAATTGAAGAAATAAAGATGGAGGAGGATGAATCGTTTGATGAGTTCTATGCCAAGCTTAAGGACATAGTGAACTCAGCCTTTAATCTTGGGGAAACCATTCCTGAACCCAAGATTGTAAGGAAGGTGCTTAGATCTCTACCCGAGAGATTTCATGCCAAGATCACGGCGATAGAGGAATCAAAGGATATTGATAAGATTCCTCTAACAAAGCTGGTTGGAAATCTACAGACCTACGAGTTAGGGTTAACAAGAATTGGCAAGTTGGGTAAGGGCAAGAGCATGGCATTGAAGGCCAAAAGCAGTGAAACTGATGAGTCTTCACATGATGAGGATTCTAAGATGAATTCCTACATTACAAGACAATTTAAGAAGTTCATGAAGAATGCAAATGGTAAGGGCTTCGACAAGGACCGTAGGCAATCTAGTTCCTCTTAGTTTAAGAGCCAAGATAAAGGGAAGAAGGATGCTAGGGATGGCAGCCAATACACTATTCCCGCAGGACCTAAGTGCTTTGGGTGCCAAGGCTTCAGTCACATGAAGCAAGAATGTCCCACATATCTTAAGAGTATTGGGAAGAGCAAGGCACTTGCTGCTACTTTGAGTGATACTGAGCCTGAGGATGATTTCAACAATAAGGATGACAGAATCTTGAATGCCTTTACTGCCACCGTTAATCCTACTGAGGGGATTGTTGAAGAAATGGATGCAAAAGAAGAATTGGTGGAATCCAAGTTTGAGAAGATGGATGATCAAGATGACATCCATACAGCCTATGAGAAACTGTACAAGCTTTCTGAGAAACACGAGAAACTCTATAGGCTGGCCACCAAGAAGCTCAGTGATGTGGAACTTGATCGTGAAGAGCTTTCCACAAAGTTTGATAAAGCAAATCAGATTATTGGAGCACTGAAGTTTGAGAAAAATTTATTGGCTAAAAAAACCAAGAAGCTTGAAGCAGAGCTATTTCAAGTTAGAACTCAATTGGAGAGGACTTCAAGTGCAAATCTTGACAAGATGCTCAGCATTCAGAAATCTGCTTCAGATCGAACAGGTTTGGGGTATGGTTTTTCTTCATCTAATGTTGTTTCTACTAATACTACTATTTTTGTTCCTCCTGCTAATAATGGTGAAATTGAGAACAACAATGTTCAAAATGAATTCGCTAGTGAGAACTTAGACAAGGGTAAATCTATTTTAGGAGCACCTCCTAAATAGGATAAGAAAGATGTTAAAAACCTTAGGACTAAGAAGGCTAACTTTGAAAAGCCTAAACAGAAGAAGCAGCATCTCTTTCATCACTATGATATTGCCAATCACACACGACCAAATTGCTATAAGTGGTTAGCCACTCAACAGAGCAACGACATCAACGCATCTGGAAGCCAGAATCAGCTTCAATCCTTTCTTGCTCCTCTTGGAGATCTTCTCAAAGCCCTTATGTTTCTTCCTAACTTGAACGATTTTAATTCTTCCCCCTCACTGTCGGTTCAAGGATTTAATCAGAGGAAAGGTTCTTCCAAAGTTTGGAAGGAAAAGGGTTCTAGTGATTCTATCACTTTCTTCTCTCTCGCCGTATTTTTGTTTTTGCATAAGTTGTGTGTCTTTAAGTTTTGAGTCAGTCTAGTTTTTGTTGCTTTGCTTTGCTTAACATGTTTTTGTTTGTTTATTTTTTGGTTTTGTTTTATTTTGTTTTGTTTTCAAAATTAAAAAAAAAATTTGAAAAAATGAAAAATACAAAAACAATGTGTTTTGTGTACATTGGTACTTGTGTACCTTGGATGGCCATTGAAACAAAGTTTTCTAAACTTTGTATTTTTAGATGAACATATCTATGCACAACTAAGCAAGTGAGCTTTGTGAGTCGCGGTTGTGATGAGTAAGGTTAAGTGATCTCTTATACTTCATACTCATATCACTCTTTTTGACGGGTAGGACTAGAAAATCCTAAGAGAAAGGCATAAATAACCATCTCACCATTGTTACCCGCCAATCATGAAATGACATCTGTATGCTTCGGCATAGCAAAAGTGCAATGTCAAAAGCTTAACATCATTGGGTAAAAGAAAAATGTGCAAAGAAAAATTAAAAAGTAAAAAGATCAAAAATGCTTTTAAATATGATTGCAAGCGTGTTTTCTAAGAGATGTGGGTGTTATAGGATGTACCTCATAGGTGATAGTCCCCATCAAATAGTTATGATTGAGTGTGAGTTAGAGTGATTTTCTCATATCTCAAATCGTCATAACATACATACACATTTGCAATCTTGCGATGTTTTTCACACACAACACGCAATATTCTTTTCTACTCTTGATACATGTGCAGGTACAATGTGATTTGGCCATCACAAGTTTTTACATGTGCTAATGTATACTCACTAAACTGTCTTGACTTATTTTTGAAATATAAAATTGGTTAGACTTGTTTAGTGTGTGTGTGTGTGTGTGTGTTTTTTTTTAGGATCCATGTGCTTAAAATTGTTGTTGAGAGATGATTTTGAGAGTTCAAAATGTAGATTGGATCATTGGTTGAGTTGCAGGTCTGATTGCATTCATGTCTATGTGTTTCTTTTCTCAAAAAACTGCTTTTAAAAGCTTGCTCGACAGCTCCTCGACACCTCCTCAATACCTAGCTGTCTGTCGAGCTTCTCAGCTTTTTCTTATCGCAATCTTGATAGCTTCTCGACACCTGGTGGATCGATTGAGAAAGTTTCCGGACCCTTGATAGCTCCACGACACCTGGTGGATCGATCGAGCTTCTGTTCTTTCTTTGGAGGTGTGTTCTGCGACACATGCTCGATACCTGTATCTGTCGATGGCCAAAATCTCGACACTTACCTCAATACCTGTCTCGATACCTCTTGACACCTATATCTGTCGAGATTTACTAAAGGCCTATATATTCCTTACGTGCGATCCGCGATTCATTTCTCTCTATCTCTCTCTCGACATTTCTATCCTTTCACCTTCCAAACCTCTCTCACTCACTCCAAACTTCTTCCTTGAGGTTTCTTCAAGCTTTTTCAAGTTTTTCTTCACTTGGTAAGCCTCTAATCTCTTTCATTTACATGCATTTCATGATTTTGAAACCTAGGATTTAGGGTTTTTGAAAATTTTGGGGTTTTTAAAAATTGTTGAGGTTTTTGTGAAAGTTTTGGGATGGGTTTTGAAGATTTGATCTTAAAATCTTTACGCATTGCATTTCATATGCATTATAACTGTATTTTCATGCATTTAGTTGTATTATACATGTTGAACAGTTTGTGTGCTGGTAGGATTGGATTGGGCTGAGCCGATAATGCAATTTCTCTTGCATGTCACACGTTCATGCATTTCCAGTGCATACATATTTTTTTTTTCTATTTAAACTGTTTTGGAGCTTTTCTAATTGTCTCCTTCTCCCCCCCTCCTTCTATTTACGTTAGTCGTGTCTATGGCACCCAAATGTAAATCTATTCCGTCCCGGAACCCTTTGCGTTTCATGGCATCCATTTCTTCTAATCCTACTCCATCACACATTTGGTTCCGTGATAAGGATGCCTGTAAGGCTTTCTTGGAGAACTTTTCTCGACAAGGCATTCATTCCGAACGCCAAGTCATCCTGGCAGACTTCGCCGATACCGACCTTTCCGATGTCATTCACAGTCGGGGATGGGACTCACTGTGTGACGTCTCAGTCACATGTCCTTCCATGCTTATACAGGAGTTTTACTCCAATATGCATGGAATTGATTTTTTAGTACCTCACTTCTTTACTCGCGTTCGAGGTAGGCGCTTTCCTGTCACACCGCAGCTTGTTGTGGATGTGCTTCGGGTTCCAAGGATAGAGTTTCCTGATTATCCTAGTTGTGAGCATCTATGGACTATGTCCAAAGATGAGCTCATGGCTACTTTCTATAAGCACCCCACTGATTGGGGTAAGCATCAGTTCACACCATGTAGGCCTTTTGCTAAAGGTTTTGGATTCCTAAACATGGTGATGACCTTTGTTTTGCACCCACTCTCTCACTACAGCTCTATCACAAAGCCTTATGCTCGATTTTTGATTTCTCTTCTTGAGCATCTTACCATAGACTTTCCCTCTCATTTTATTCTGTCTATCATTGATATTCATTTGGATTCAGCGTCCCGTGAAAAGTTCATCTTTCCTTCTGCTATCACGAGGATTTTACGCCATTTTTCTGTTCCCTTTCCTTTGTCCGACCATTTTTTAGTTATGTGTGCCATAGTCCTCGTTACCGTTAAACATAGCGAGGCGCAGTTTAGGTCGTGACAGCCAGGGTCAGTAGCTCGTCCCTCTCGTTTAGCTCTATCTCGATTTGCTCCATCCACATCCGCTCCTTCCTCCTCTATGGGCGATGTGACTCTAGAAGACATCATGGCGCAGCTTCAGCACATGGATGCTCACCTTGATACACTCTTGATGGAGTTGTATCAGGTGAATGTTCGTGTCGGTCGTATTGCACGGCGGCAGGCGATCATAGGTGGCTTTGCTTCTGAGGCTTCTCCTCCACCTCCTCCAGTGGCTTCTAAGTCTAAGGCTGACGATGATGGCGATGATGATGATGCTTTTGATGATGAAGATGGAGATGCTAGCTCTACTGATGAGATGTCTACTTGACACTCTTACCCTTTGTCATTCATGACAAAAAAGGGGAGTAGTTTTGATGAGAGTAGTCATACTTAGGGGGTGAGTTAGTGTAGGACATTTTTGTTAGGGGGAGTGTTGATATTTTGAGGGATGTAGCGAGGATTTGATGTATCTTAGCTTTTCTTTTTATTTTAGATATTTTGAGAGTTAGTATTGCTCATATACCTTTGACATACATTGTACTTACTTTCTTTATATGTTGATGTATGTCTTCTTCACCTATCTCTACATGTGTTGCTTCTTTTTTTTTCTTTATACACATGTTTCTTATTACGTGTATGCAATCTATTATTTCTTTTTCACACTAAGATGCCTTGATGAGTTTTGTTTAAGTGTTTCATAAATACAAGTTGTCAAAGTCTACTTGCCATAAACTTTCTTCTTGCAAAGTTTTTCAAGAGTTTATGTTAGGATAGATTTTATTGTATTCAACAAGTGAGTATGAGTTGAGTGATTTATGACTCCTCTCATATGTTCATTTGTTTGTTGTGGTTTTGTCACGGATTGCCAAAGGGGGAGATTGTTAGGACATATGTGTTTCACTTGTTAAGAACATATGTCAATATTTTGTGTAATTGGCTAATCCTTTGACAAAACACACTTTACTTGTATTTGGGTAGATCTAGGTGTTTTTAATACTTCAAGAAACCTTGTTTTAAGATCAAGTGTTAAAGCCATTCAAGTCTGTCTAAGAAACAAAGCTGAAAGTACAAGTTCATTAAAACTCGACAGCTGTCTCGACAGCTGCATCTATCGAGCTTTAGTAAGCTATCTCAAGCCTCGTGTGCTCGACACCTTCTCGACAGCTGTTCGACAACTCCTATCTGTCGAGGTTTAAGAATTTCAGAATTCTGATATGATTTTCTTGGGATCCGTGATTGTGTCTTTGGGATTTCTTTTCTCCTAATCCTAGACATATAAAAGGATTGTTTTAAGGGCCGTCAAAGTGTTCATAAGTTGCACAAGCATTGAGCAAAGTCTGTTCAAGCAAATTGTGACCGGAGACAAAGTTTTGCCCTAGTTCATCTCTTGTGAAGAAGTTGCTGTGTATGTGCACCGTAGGGTTTTGTGACCAAGCATCTTCTAAATCTTCATCATGTGATGAACTGAAGAACTTTGCAGCCAACAAACTTCTCTAGTTGGTGATTGAAGTCGCATACTGGGATCCACGCATTTGGTTAGTCACGTACTTAGGAGCCATGCATCAAAAGGAGAAATCGTCACTACAGAACAAGTCTAATTGTGTATTGGGTAAAGGTTCAATTGTAGGTTGGTATAAGGTACTGGGATTCCTTTACTTGTAAACGTTTGTTGTGATAATAGTGGAATTTCGAGCGTAATGACCTTAAAATCACCCGATGGGGTTTTTGCCGTGTAGGTTTTCCCCATTCGTAAACAAATCACCGTGCCTTTTATTTTTCGCTGCATACTTTAATTATTTGGTGATTTGTTTGTGCTACTACGCGCTTTGCATATTAATTAACTTAATTAATTCACTTAGCTAAATTAATTGGTTAATTTATCACAAGGGGTCAATACATTTTTTTTGGCTTATCAGGGAAGTCAATAGAGAGGTCCTCCATTAAAGCAAGAAGAAAACGTGCATGAGGCTTAGTGATGGAGTTATAGTGAGACAATGGAGTAAGAGAAAATGTCATCACCATGTTAAGGAACCTCGAACCTTTTGCAAAGCCTGAGCATAGAGTGTTAGCTTACCACCACATGTGGAAGGCGTCTCACAAAAATGAGATAGAAGCTCGACTTTAGACACAGTTCAAAGACGATTACAGTCGGGGTAGTCAAGATGCGCTACCCTCAGAACATGTAGTACCTCGAATATAAGATCTGGGGTAACTACAATACGTGTACCATGAAATGTGGTGGCAAACCAAGATATAAAGGTATTAATACCGTGTATATTGGAGTAAAACTCCTGTATAAACATGATAGGACACCTCACAGGACTCTCAAGTAGAGATTCCCTGTCCCGAGTCTGAATGATGGTGGGGAGAGTAGTGTTGGTAAAGTCCGATAGAATAACATGGCGCTCCGGATGAATGCCACGTTTCCGGAAGTTCTCCTAGAAGTCCTTTCGGACCTTGTCATCACAGAATCGATGTGAAGAGAGGGAAAAGGAACGAAAGAAGAAGAACTGGAACCTTGAAGAGGATTTTGGATAGGAGTGGATTTACACACTTTGGGAGCCATGCGTAGTTTATTCGAGAGAGAGAAAGAGAGAAAAAAACACATCACAAACCAGAAATAGAGAAAAGAAAGGATACGTACGCATGAAATATGCATGAACATGTGACGTGCAAAATGTAAAATTGCATCATGGGTAAAACCCAATCCAAACCTACCAGCACACATTTCAAAAATCGAACACACATCTAAATGTATGAAACATTGTTAAAATTCAATGAGAATGTAATGCATGAGCATATAACATCAAATTAAAAACACACAACCCAACAATTTCACAAAAAAAAAAAAAAGCTTAAAACCCCAAAAATTTAAAAAACCCCAAAACCTAGATCTAAATGCATGTAAAGATGAGATTAAGAACACTTACCAAGGGATTGAGACTTGATCTAGGCCAAAGAAGAGGTGGGTTGAAGGATTTGAGTGAGGGAGAGAGTGTTTGGGAGAGGAAAAGACGTTTTCTGCTGAGGAGAAGTGATAAAATGAGATATGATTCGCGCTCATGCCATAAGTAGAAATCACAGCTTGATGGATCAAGATATCTATCGAGCACTAAATCTAGACAGAAATGAATCTGTCGAGGCATTGTCGAGGATCTGTCAATGGCAAAAACACCTCGATGGATCGAGATTGTAATAAGATCAGTCGAGACAATAAGAAAGAGGAGCTTGATAGATGTGAATCTGTTGAAGGATTTATCAAGAAGCTGTTGAGCTTGAAGAAAAGGAGTTTTTCAAGGGAAAAACACAAAGAGATAAATGCAACAAGCAAGCTACTCAAACATAGATCCAAGCAACATATTAAGCTTTCAAAACATCTCTCAACATATATGCAAAGCATTCAAGATCCGAAACACACACACACACACACACACACACACACTAAACAAGTCTAACCAATTTTATATTTCAAAAACAAGTTAAGACAATTTAGTGAGTGATAGGCCCAAAATGTATTGACCCATTGTGATGAATTAATTGATTAATTAGCCAAGTATATTAATTAATCAAATTAATGTACAAAATGCGTGGCAGCACAAACAAATCACCAATTAAACTAAATGCAGCGGAAATTATATTAACACGGTGATTTGTTTACGAATGGGGAAAACCAATACGGCAAAAACTCCACCAGGTGATTTTAAGGTCACTACTCCCGAAAATCCATTATTATCAAAACAAACGATTACAAGTAAAGGAATCCCAGTACCTTATACCAACCTACAGTTGAACCCTTGCCCCAATACCCAATTGGACTTATTCTGTAGTGAAAAATTTCTTCTTTTCAATGCACAGCTCTCAGTACATGACTAACCAATTACACGGATCCCAGTATACGACTTGATCACTAACTTAAGAAGGATGTTGGCTGCAAAGTTCTTCAGTTCATCACACGATTAAGATCATGAAGTTGCTTGGTCACAAAACCCTACGGTGTACAAAACACAGCAGCTTCTTCAAGAGAAAGATGAACTAGGGCAAACTCTGTCTCTGGTCACAATTTGCATGAACAAAACTTTGCTTCACACTCGTGCAACTGTACAACCTTTGACGGCCCATAAAATAATCCTTATATATGCTTAGGGTTGTGAGAAAAGAAAGCCTAAACAGTCATTCATAGATTGGATGAAAATCAAAACTGAAAATCAGAACTTCACAAATCCCGACAGATACCCTAGCTGTCGAGCTTCGGGCTAAAACAACTATTTTAAGTCTCGATAGATACTAGCTATCGATCTTTAATGAACAACACTTCTTCACTTGATTTCTGGACAGACTTGCATGGTTTTAACACTTGAGCTTGAAACCTAGTTTCTTAAAGCATTAAACACATCCTAAATCTACCCAATTATAAGTAAAGTGCGTTTTGTCAAAAGATTAGCCAACTACACAAAATAGTGACATATGTACCTAACAATGACTCACATATGTCCTAACAATCTCGCCCTTTGTCAATCTGTGACAAAACCACAACAAACAAATAAATATATGAGAGAAGTCATAAATCACTGATCTCATACTTACTTGTTGAATTCAATAAAATCTATCATAACACAAACTCTTGAAAAACTTTGCAAGAAGAAAGTTTATGGCAAGTAGACTTTGACAACCTGTATTTCTGAAACACTTTTAAACAAAATTCATTAAGGCATCTTAGTGTGAAATAGAAATAATAGATTGCATACACTATATAAGAAACATGTGCATAAAGAGAGAAAAGAAACAACACATATAAAGATAGGTGAAAGAACTGTAATAGCAACCTTAAATGTATATAACAACAAGTACAATATCTGCTATTGCAATATGATCACAAGATCTAAGGTACATGAACAATGTATCTAAAAAAGGAGAGAAAAGAAAAAGATACATAAAATTCTCACTACATCCCTCAAAAAAATACACTCCTCCTAACAAAAATCTCTAAAAATCTCCTATGCTAACCCTCCCCCTATGAGTATGACTACTCTTATATCCAAAGCTACTCCCCCTTTTTGTCACGAGTGACAAAGGGTAAGTATATCAAGTAGACATCTCGTCATTACTAGGTGAGCTAGCATTTTTCATCCGCATCATCATCATTGGAGTCATCATCATTGTCGGATCCCTCGGGAGGAGGAGAGGGAGATTCTACGAAGCCACCAAGGTAAGCCTGCTATCTGGCAATACGGCAGACACGGGTGTTCACCTGACACAACTCATCAGTGAGAGTGTCAAAGCGAGCATCCATGCGCTGAAACTGCGCCATGATTGTATTAATAGTCACACTACCCACAGAAGAAGAAGGGGTGGAGGTGGATGGAGCCAAAGAAGTGGGAGGAGCTGTTATCTTGGACCACCTTGAACATAGCTATGCCTCACTCTATTTAACGGTAGTGGCGTCTATGGCACACATGACATAGAAGTGGTCAGAAATGGGTAAGGGAATGGAAAAATGGCGTAGAATCCTCGTGATAGCCGAAGGGAGAAGATAAGCTTATTACAGGTCGCCATATCCCTATATACATTTATGATAGAGAGAATAAAATAAGAGGGAAAATCTATAATAAGATGCACTAAAAGAGAAAGCAAAAATCGAGCATGGGGCTCTGTAATAGAGTTATAATGAGAAGGAGGATGCAAAAAAAAAGTCATAGCCATATTAAGAAAACGAGGACCTTTAGCAAAGGCCAAACAAGGAGTGAACTGACGATCACCCCTAATAGAGGGACGCTCACAAAAGGCGGACATAAGCTCGTCTTTGGACACAGTCCACAGACACTCACAACCGAGGTAGTCAAGATGCTCTACCCTCGGGACACGGAGCACCTCGGATACAATATCCGGAGAGACCACGATGCGTGAGCCTTGAACGCAAGTAACAAAAAGAGGTACTGAATAATCAAATTCATGCATGTTGGAGTAGAACTCCTGTATAAACACGGATGGACAAGTGACCGGGATGTCACACAGTGACCCTCAACCCCTATTGTAAATGATAGTGGGTAGGTCAGTGTTGGAAAAGTCCAACAAAATGACTTAGTGTTCCGAATGAACACTTGTCGGGAAAAGTTCTCTGAAAAGTCTTGTCGGGCTTTATCATTACGAAACCGAACATATGAAGGAGTAGGATTAGAAGATGTGGATGCCCTGGAACGAAGAGGGTTCCGGGACGGAGTAGACTTACGTTTAGGTGCCATGATGCAACTAACGTAAACAAGAGAGAGAGAGAAAGAGGGAGATAAAATCACGCAGAAAAGCACCAAATTTATAAAGCATATATGATGCAATGTATGATGATTTAGAACCATTTACACAAAGCCCATCCCAAAAATTTCACAAAAACTCCACCAATTTTGAAAAGCCCTAAAAATTTTCAAAAACTCTTAACTTAGACCTAAGTGCATGAAATGCATGAAGAATGAGGGATAAAGATCATACCAGATGCAAGAAAAATGACCTTGAGGCCGAAGAGTTCTTGGGAAAGGAGTTTTCCATTCCATACGGAGGGTGTTTTGTATCATGGTTCTACAAAATAAGCCTGTTAAGGGGATGAAATGTGGCTACACACGATTCTAGACAATGGTATACACTAGACTAAATATTATAGTATCCTCTATGCTGAGTTTTTACTATAATTATTTAGAGATCAAATGTGTAACAGCATGTTATTGGTGTTTGATAAGAGTTATCATGATAGCACTAATAATGAGAATAGTTCTCAATCAATCATAGTATTTTATATTCATTCTATACTGAGGAATATTAATTGCAGGATTGGGTTGCCGTTGCATATATTATATTATGGTTTTATTAAGGTTCCATACTATATGTTTATATGCTAAAATGATAATGTCCAGTTTACTTATAATATTCATGTTTAATATTTTCAGATTTGAACATGGTATCATTTAGCCCACTTGTTACCATTCTTAATAAAAAAAAACTGACTGGATCCAACTATGTTGACTGGAAAAGAAATTTGGACATAGTCATACAGTAGAAGAGCATAAGTATGTGCTTACTCAACCATGTCCTAGCTTTCTTTCATTAGATGCTCCTCCTGAGGAAAAACAGCGATATGATCATTGGCAGAAATCTAATGAAATGGCCAAGTGCTATATCCTAGCATCCATCTCAAATGTTCTACAGCCTCTGAAAGTAGTTCAGTAAGGGAACATTGTCTTACAATGATCTCTAATTTGAATACATTAGAGGTTTTAGGTGCCGATATTGATGGAGAATCCCTAGTGGATATAATACTCCAGTCATTACCGGAATCATTCGAGGAATTCAGACTCAATTATAATATGAACAAAAAGATTTATTCATTGTTTGAATTAATGAATGAGTTGGTAGCGGCGGAAGGCATCCTTGGTACTTCTAGTGTTAGTCTTGAAGTGTAACACCCGTCTCACTTAAATTTAATTTAACTACTTCTAGAGTGGATTTGATGAATTGCTTAATTTTATTTGGAGGAGATATTATTTTTACTTTATGATTTTCTACAAAAAAAAAAAAAAAAAATCAGTAATTAGCATATAAGAAGTTAGAGTAGAGTTTAGGGTTTTCTCAAACCAAAAGATTGAAGGCCGTGCGCTACAAGGGCAGCCAGCAAACCTTATTTTGGTATTGAGGTAAACCTCCTTTATAGATTAAACTATTGTTTTCGCTGGACACCTTTTTGGATTAAGGGAAACTTTCATCTCTTGCGGGTTCAATTATTAGAATCATAATAACAGTTGCATAGATAAAGGTTATCATGGAAGCATTATTATTTACATGCACTATTTGATTTTGAATTTGAACCTCATTGATGTTCGTGGAGTAGCAACTCATGCTATATAGCTTAAGCGGTTATGGTTGCTCTTTGGGTGGTATTCATCAGATGGTCTACGTGTGCATTTATATATATATATATATATATATAAGTATAATAGATTTTAGTTTAGGGAATACTTTACAATTATATAAATCTAGAATAGGTGTGGGGGTATTTTAGAAAGATATGTTAAATTTTATATTGCGAAATCTTCTCAGTGGCTAAGAAAAGTTTTATAGGAGGACTCTGTGGTTATTCAAAACCTGCCCTTATTGAGTTATTTAATTCTTATTTAGGTTCTAGTTGACATCGTTTCGAGCAATTGAAGTGAAGCTTGGTTTAACAACTAGAGGTAAGTAGACTCCAGCACATGACGTCTCTCAAGACGTATATATATATACATATATATATATATATATATTTGTGGTAAAAATATATTTATATATATATATATACATAACGGCAAAAGTGAAGTTCAAAAACTTATACCATTGTTAGTGCTTTATACATACTCAAATTTTATTATTTATTGTATATCATTGTGAATTTATATATGTCAAGTATGTTTCAAACGGTTAACTAGACAGTCTGCAACCTTTGACAACACAGGGTTAAGTGTTGGTCTTCGGCCGAAGTAGTGTTAGTGTGGTGTGGTGCAGTGTTACTGTTGTTCTTTGGAGCTAGTGTTGCCTCTATGAGGTTAGTGTTATTGTTTCCCATGGGAATCACCCACCGAATGTTTAGCAGCTTTTGTCTGTGTTTGACTAATATTATCCATATCGAACTACTGTTTTATTGCCACAGATCTTTGTAAGTGGAAAATTGTTTATTTATTTTTATAATAAATTGTTCATACCTATTTGGTGCATATTGGCATATTAAAGTGGTTATTATTTTATTTAATGATTACAGCATTCTAGTGAAATGTTTTGTTTTTAACAGTTCTATAGAATATATTATATTACTGTTAAAACTATTGATAAATGTTCCGTGTAGACTATATTTCGTTAATGATACTAATATTTTGTTTTGAAAGACAACCTCATGTTATGTAGTCTCTTATTGAGCCTCTAGCTCACCCTCTTTTTCCACCCTTTTAGATTTGAGCAATGGAATGTCTTTTGATGGTAGATCAATGGAGCCTTAGATTGACGACTTCTTTTGGAGCTTTGTTAGTTGGTGAATTATTTTAGTATATTTTTCTTTGGGACAATGAGTTTGACAATTGTGGAACTATTTTGAGATTGTATTTGGAGACTTTATTGTGAAGGATTTTGTGTTTTTGTGGATTTCATAGGAGTGTTGATGTTGGATAGAAGTTTATTTGTGGATAATCAATTACGCTCTGTTCCATTATATTATTGTTGATTATTTCTAAACAGGTTATGCATCTAAATCCTTGATTTGGGTTTGGGGTGTTACATGAAGCCAATGTGGGTGAAGCTTCTACTTCTCAACTTAAGTCGAAAGGCAAGGGTAAGAAGAAGAAGAAGAAGAAGAAGAAGGACTTCACCAAGTAAGAAGGTAAACAAATTGCCTTAGGGGTTGCTGACAAAGGAAAGAAGCTGAAAGGAAAATGTTTCCATTGTGGTGAGAAAGGACATTGGAAGAGGAACTGTCCAAATTTCAAGGCTGCCAACAATAAGGTGAAGGAAAATAACATGTTTGTATAGCATACAAAACATACGCAACGGAAAATGAACGGATCTACTTCATTCGCAATTGATAACATGTACTATGTAAATTTCAGAATATAAGAATAAGAGTGTACCTTGGTGCGGTGAAATTCAAAACCAAATGAAGAAAAGAACTCGGGAACACTTTTAATCTTCACTCCAATTCCACTTGATGCCCAAGATGTGTGGTCTCTCAATCAGTTCTATGTTTCTAGAGAGAATAAGAAGAAGTTTCTTTCTTACTCTTATATCATATCTATGAACATACAAACCATTTCATTTTATATAAAATTCTGTATGTTTCTCTCCACATAACTGATTATCTAATTGGGCTAGCCTTTTGGGCCTTCCCAATTGGGCTTTAGTGTGTGGCTTGGAGTGGGACCAAAAGGGAACGAATAAGACACTAGCTCCAATGGGCCTTGGGCTTTTCTGTCAACTCTTGACAAGTCCAAAGTTACCGTTAATTATATTTAATACCACTATATAAATATAATTGCACTCTATGCCTTATTAATAAATTATATCCCAATACTTTATTATACATTCAACCCCTTCATAAAATATTCGTAGTAATACAAAGTCATGAATATAGACTGCCATTTTGTAAATTACTACATCTTAATCCTTGAGTACCTGGTTTAATCCTTTTAAGTTATTCACCATATATTTATAAAATCCAATGTCATAAATATATACTTTAGTCTTACTAAAGTGGTTAGGCCTAACTCTTTGAATAACTGAACCCATTAAACTTCTCAAGGGAATATTTTATATCTCCGTTAAGAGACTATGAATTCCATCTTGAGAATATATGTTCCATTAACACTAAATATGGCTACCCAACATACTGAGGTTTTGACCGTTACTTTAGATCTCACTCCTGATATATCAAAGCAACCTACATTTCATGATCAGGTCCATTATTCTCTTAGGATTAAGAGATCAAGTGAATACAAGTCGTGAGATTTATTATTCAATTGACAATCGTTAGGAGAATAATAAATCTCACAGCGGTCCAGTTCAATATGTCTTAACTTTTAAAACAGATCAACATATCAACTAGAAGTCACCACTTCCATGATCAAGACAAATTATCATAGTTAATATGTTATAGTCTTCGCAGATGAAATGCCCAATTTCATCACCGACTATGAACTATAATTCTGAGTTTACAAAGAACTTGTGATTTATATCTTCTGTGACTTTTCACATAAATCACATACTATGCATCTCATGGACTATATGATAATGTCCGAATATTCGTGTTACAATTATTTTAGATAAGAATAAAACAACTTTATTAAACACAATATTAAGTCATACATCATTACTCACATAATGTCATACATAGCATCGTACAATAGGATTTAAGGGCACTTATCCCAACATAAGGGTACGAATAGTACATTCCTCCTTGAAATATGTTTAGTATAAAATCTCACGGATTCCTGGTGTGTGGATTCAAGTTGTACTAATCGTATCTGCAATTCTTTGCAGGGATTCTAGGAGACCAGAAGGCTTAAAGAAAGGGAATTGTTTCTTACTTTGGCTGATGGAAGCATGATTCCAGTTGTAGCTGTTGGTATTTATAATTTATGTCTTGAGTAAAGAGTTTTAATATTAGATGACTGTCTGTATGTACCTAATGTTCGTAGGAATTTAATTTCTGCAACTTATTTGGGTAAACATGTGATAGGCCGAAAACGTGTTGACCCTTTATAATGAATTAACCAATTAATTAGTCAAGTGAATTAACTAGGTTCAATTACATGCAAACGCGTGGTACCACAAAAAAATATCCAATTAACTAAAGTATGCAGCGGAAAATAAATTGACACGGTGATTGTTTAAGGTCACCACTTCTGAAATTCCACTATTATCACAACAAGCGGTTACAAGTAAAGGAATCCCAATACCTTATACCAACCTACAGTTGAACCTTTACCCCAATACACAATTAGACTTGTTCTGTAGTGACATTTTCTCCTTTTGATGCACGGCTCCCAAGTACGTGACTAACCAATTGTGCAGATCCCAGTACGCGACTTCAATCACCAATTAAAGAAGTTTGTTAGCTGCAAAGTTCTTCAGTTCATCACACAATGAAGATCCAGAAGATGCTTGGTCACAAAACCCTATGGTACACATACACAGTAACTTCTTCACAAAAGATGAACTAGGGCAAAACTTTGTCTTCGGTCACAATTTGTTTGAACAGACTTTTCTTAATGCTTGTGCAACTTGTGAACACTTTGACAGCCCTTAAAATAATCCTTTTATATGTCTAGGGTTAGGAGAAAGGAAAGCCCAATGACATATTCACGAATCCCAATAAAATCAGATCAGAATTCTGAAATTCGTAATCCTCGACAGATAGGAGTTGTCGAACAGGTGTCAAGCAGGTGTCGAGCACACGGGCTAGAACAGCTTACTGAAGCTCGATAGATGCAGCTGTCGAGTTTTAATGAATCTACACTATTCAGTTTGTTTCTTGGATAGACTTGAATGGTTTTAATACTTGATCTTGAAACAGGTTTCTTGAAGTATCAAACACATCCTAAATCTATCCAATTACAAGTAAAGTGCGTTTTTTCAAAAGATTAGCCAATTACATAAAAGAATAACATATGTTCTTAACAAGTGAAACACATATGTCCTTACAATCTCCCCCTTTGGCAATCCATGACAAAACCACAACAAACAGATGAACATATGAGAGAAGTCATAAATCACTTAACTCATACTCACTTGTTGAATACAATATAATCTATCCTAACACAAACTCTTGAAAAACTTTGCATAAGTGAGTTTATGACAAGTAGACTTTGACAACCTGTATTTTTGAAACATGTAAACAAAACTCATCAAGGCATCTTAGTGTGAAACAGAAATAATAGATTGCATACACATAATAAGAAACATGTGTATAAAGAAAGAAAAGAAACAACACATTTAGAGGTAGGTGAAGAAAAAATACATCAACATATAAAGAAAGTAAGTACAATGTATGTCAAAGGTACATGAGCAATGTATCTAAAATAGAAAGAAAAGAAAAGATACAGAATGACCTCACTACATCCCTCAAAAATATCAACACTCTTCCCCTGACAAAAAAAAAAAAAAAAAAAAAAAAAAAACCTATACTAACTCTCCCCCTAAGTATGACCACTTTCATACCAAAACTACTCCCCCTTTTTGTCACGAGTGACAAAGGGAAGAGTATCAAGTAGACATCTCATCGGTAGAGCTAGCATCTCCATCATCATCATCAGAAGCACCATTGTCATCACCATCATCGTCAGCCTCGGACTCAGAAGCCATTGGAGAAGGTGGAGGAGAAGCCTCAGAAGTAAAGCCACCCATGACCGCCTTCCGCCGTGCAATACAACCGACATGAATGTTCACTTGATACAACTCCGTAGAGAGCGTATCAAGGCGAGCATCCATGCACTGAAGCTACACCATGATGTCTTCTAGTGTCACATCATCCATAGAAGAGGAAAGAGCGGATGTCGATGGAGCAGATCAAGATGGAGCCGAACGGGAGGGATGAGCAGCTGACCTAATCTGTCGCGACCTAAACTATGCCTCGCTACGTTTAACGGTAGCGGCGTCTATGGCACACATAACAGAAAAATGGTTAGACGAGGGAAAAGGATGGAAAATGGCTTAAAATCCGCGTGATAGTTGAAGGGAAGATAAGCTTATCACGAGTAGCCGTAACCCTATAGACATCTAGAATGGAGAAAATAAAATGAGAGGGAAAGTCTATAGTGAGGTGCTCTAAAAGTGACAACAAAAATCGAGCATGAGGCTTTATGATAGAGTTATAGTGAGAAAGAGAATGCAAAACAAAAGTCATCACCATGTTTTAGAATCTAAGACCTTTAGCAAAAGACCTACATGATGTGAACTGACGCTCACCCCAGTTAGAAGGGCGCTCACAGAAGGCAGAGATCATCTCGTCATTGGACACAGTCCTCAGATGCTCACAACCAGGGTAGTCAAGATGCGCTACCCTCGGAACATGAAGCACATCGGAAACCAACTCCAGTGTGACCACAATGCATGTACCTCGAACGTGAGTATGAAAAAGAGGTACTGAAAAATCAAATCCATGCATGTTGGAGTAAAACTCCTGAATAAGCATGGATGGACATGTGACTGGGACGTCACACAGTGACTCCCAACCCCTACTGTAAATGATAGTGGGTAGGTCAGTGTCGAAGAAGTCCGATAAGATAACTCGGCATTCCGAATGAACACCTCGTTTAGAGAAGTTCTCCGAGAAGTCCGTACGGGCATCCTCATCATGGAACCAAATAGAGGAAGGGGTAGGATCAGTAGAGGTGGATGCCCCGGAACGGAGAGGGTTTCGGGATGGAACAAATTTACGTTTGGGTGCCATAGACACTACTAATGTAAACGAAAAGAGAGGGAAAAGAAGAGACAATTAGAAAAGCTCCAACACAATTCAATAAAGTAACAAGTAGGAAAGAAAAGTACGTATGCATGGGAAATGCATGAACATGTGACATGCAAGAGAAATTGCATCATGGGCTCAGCCCAATCCAATCCTACTAGCACACAAACTGTTCAACATGTATAACACACAACCAAATGCATGAAAATACAATTATAATGCATATGAAATGTAATGCATGAAGTTTTTAAGATCAAATCTTCAAAACCCATCCTAAAAATTTCACAAAAACCTCAAAAATTTTGAAAAAAACCCCAAAATTTTCAAAAACCCCAAACCCTAGGTTTCAAAACATGAAATGCATGTAGATGAAGGAGATTAGAGGCTTACCAAGTGAAGAAAATTCTTGAAAACACTTGAAAATCACTTGGGTAGAGGTTTGGAGTGAGAGAGAGAGTTAAAAAGGAGGTGAAAGGATAAAAGTATCGAGAGAGAGATTGAGAGAAATGAGATTCAGTTTGCGCAGAACCTATATATAGGATCTCAGTATTTCTAGACAGATTGAAGTGTCGAGAGGTGTCGA
The DNA here is from genome assembly GCA_033629205.1 of Lithocarpus polystachyus. Taxonomy (NCBI): domain Eukaryota; kingdom Viridiplantae; phylum Streptophyta; class Magnoliopsida; order Fagales; family Fagaceae; genus Lithocarpus; species Lithocarpus polystachyus. The sequence continues at coordinate 78,357,170 of CM066165.1, forward strand.
GCCATGTGTCGAGGTAGGTATCGAGATTTTGGCCGTTGATAGATGCAGGTATCGAGCGTGTGTCGAGGAACACACCTTCAAAGCAAGAACAAAAGCTCGATCGATCCACCAGGTGTCGAGGAGCTATCGAGGGTCCAGAAACTTTCTCGATCGACCCACCAGCTGTCGAGAAGCTGTTGAGATTACGATAAGAAAAAGCTGAGAGCTCGACAGACAGCTATGTATCGAAGAGCTATCGAGCTAACTTTTAAAAGCAGTTTTTCGAGAAGAGAAAAACATAGACATGAATGCAATCAAACATGCAACTCGACCAATGATCCAATCAACATTTTGAACTCTCAAAATCATCTCTCAACAACAATTTTAAGCACATGGATCCCAAAAACACACACACACACACACGCACACACACACACACACACACACACTAAACAAGTCTAACTAATTTTATATTTCAAAAATAAGTCAAGACAGTTTGGTGAGCATACATTAGCACATGTAAAACTTGTGATGGCCAAATCGCATTGTACCTGCACATGTATCAAGAGTAGCAAAGAATATTGCGTGTTGTGTGTGAAAAGCATCGTAAGATTGCTAATGTGTATGCATGTTATGACGATTTGAGATATGAGAAAATCACTTTAACTCACACACAATCATAACTATTTGATAAGCACTATCACCTTTGAGGTACATCCTATAACTACCACATCTCCTAGAAAACACGCTTGTAATCATATTTAAGAGCATTTTGATCTTTTTGCTTTTTAATTTTTCTTTGCACATTCTTCTTTTAAGCATAACATGCATGGGCATATGTAAGAAAGAAAAGAAATACCCAATGATGTTAAGTTTTTGAAATTGCACTTTTGCTATGCCGAAGCACTCAAATGTCATTTCATGATTGGCGGGTAACAGTGATGAGATGGTTATTTATGCCTTTCTCTTAGGATTTTCTAGTCCTACCCGTCAAAAAGAGTAATATGAGTGTTAACTATTAGAGATCACTTAACCTTACTCATCACAGACATGAGCCACAAAGTTCACTTGCTTAGTTGTGCATAGATATGCTCATCTAAGCTACAAATGATACAAAGTTTAGAAAACTTTGTTTCAATGGCCATCCAAGGTACACAAGTACCAATGTACACAAACACACACCGTTTTTGTGTTATTCAATTTTTTTTTTAATTTCAAAAACAAAATCAAAATAAAGCAAAACTGAAAAATAAACAAACAAAAACATGTTAAGCAAAACAAAGCAACAAAAACTAGACTGACTCAAAACATAAAATCACACAAGTTATGCAAAAAAAAAAAAAAAATACGACGAGAGAGAAGAAAGTGATAGAATCACTTGAAACCCTTTTCCTTCCAAACTTTGGAAGAAATTTTCCTCTGATTAAATCCTTGAACAGGCTGTGAGGGGGAAGAATTAAAATTGTTCAAGTTAGAAAGAAACATAAGGGCTTTGAGAAGACCTCCAAGAGGAGCAAGAGAGGATTGAAGCTGATTCTGGCTTCCGGATGCTATCAAGCCGTTGCTCTGTTGAGTGGCTAACCACTTATAGCAATTTGGTCGAGTGTGACCGGCAATACCACAATGATGACAGAGATGCTGCTTCTTCTGTTTAGGCTTTTGAGAGTTAGCCTTCTTAGTCCTAGGGTTTTTAACATCTTTCTTATCCTATTTAGGAGGTTCTCCAAAAATAGATTTACCTTTGTCTAAGTTCTCACTAGCTAATTCATTTTTAATAATGTTATTCTCAATTTCACCATTATTAGCAGGAGGAAAAAAAACAGTAGTACTAGTAGAAGTAATATTAGATGAAGAAAAACCATACCCCAAACTTGTTCGATGTGAAGCAGATTTCTAAATGTTGAGCATCTCATCAAGCTTTGCACTTGAAGTCCTTTCCAATTGAGCTCTAACTTGAAACAACTCTACTTCAAGCTTCTTGGTCTTTGCAGCCAAGAAATTGATCTCAAACCTTAGTGCTCTAATAGTCTGATTTGCTTCATCAAAATTTGTGGAAAGCTCTTCACGATCAAGTTCCAATCATTGAGCTTTTTGGTGGCCAGCCTATAGAGTTTCTCGTGTTTCTCAGAAAGCTTGTACAGTTTCTCATAGGCTGTATGGATGTCATCTTGATCATCCATCTTCTCAAACTTGGACTCCACCAATTCTTCTTCTTCATCCACATCTTCAACAATCCCTTCAGTAGGATTAACAGTGGCAATGAAGGCATTCAAGATTCCGTCATCCTCATTGTTGGAATCATCCTCGGGCTCAGTATCACTCAAAGTAGCAGCAAGTGCCTTGCTCTTCCCAATGCTCTTGAGATATGTGGGACACTCAGGCTTCATATGACCGAAACCTTAGCACCCAAAGCACTTAGGTCCTACGGGAACAGTGTATTGACCGCCATCCCTAGCATCCTTCTTCCCTTTATCTTGGCTCTTAAACTAAGAGGAACTAGACTGCCTACGGTCCTTGTCGAAGCCCTTACCATTTGCATTCTTAATGAACTTCTTAAATTGTCTTGTAATGTAGGACTTCATCTTAGAATCTTCATCATCTGAAGACTCATCAGTTTCACTGCTCTTGGTCTTTATTGCCATGCTTTTGCCTTTGCCTGACTTGCCAATCCTTGTTAACCCAGCTCATAGGTCTGTAGGTTTCCAACCAGCTCTGCCAGAGGAATCTTATCAATATCCTTTTTTTCTCTATAGTCGTGATCTTGGCATGGAATCTCTCGGGTAGAGATCTGAGCACCTTCCTCACAATCTTGGGTTTAGGAATGGTTTCCCCAAGATTAAAGGCTGAGTTCACTATGTTCTTAAGCTTGGCATAGAACTCATTAAATGATTCATCTTCCTCCATCTTTATTTCTTCAAAGCTTGTTGTGAGCCTCTAAAGCTTTGAATCTTTGACAGCCTTTGTTCCCTCATAGTTTGTCTAGAGGATGGTCCATGCTTCCTTAGTAGTTTCAGTGGAGGATATTTTCTTGAACTCCTCATTCGTGACCATACTGAATAAAGCATTCAATGCTCTACTATTGAAATTTTCTGCCTTGATCTTTGCATCATCTCAATCAGCCGGCACTTCCTTTGGATTGGTCCATCCAATCTCTACTGCTTGCCACACCTTCTCGTCTAATAACTGCAAGAAAGCTCTCATGCATACTTTCTAGTATGCATAGTTAGTTTCATCAAATAAAGGAGGTATAATTAAATAATGTCCTCTGTCCATGACAAACAGGGGTCAATGGATCAACACAACAAAGATTAACCTAATTATAGTGTGCCTGCTCTGATACTACTTGATAGGCCAAAAACGTGTTAACCCCTTGTGATGAATTAACCAATTAATTAGCAAAGTAAATTAATTAGGTTCAATTACATGTAAATGCGTGGTAGCGCAAACAAATCACCAATTAAATAAAGTATGCAGTGGAAAATAAATTGACACGGTGATTTGTTTACGAATGGGGAAAACCTACACGGCAAAAACCTCACTGGGTGATTTTAAGGTCACCACTCCCAAAATTCCACTATTATCACCACAAGCGGTTATAAGTAAAGGAATCCCAGTGCCTTATACCAACCTACAGTTGAACCCTTACCCCAATACACAATTGGACTTGTTCTGTAGTGACAATTTCTCCTTTTGTTGCATGGCGCCCAAGTATGTGACTAACCAATTGTGCTGATCCCAGTACGCGACTTTAATCACTAACTAGAGAAGTTTGTTAGCTGCAAAGTTCTTCAGTTCATCACACGATGAAGATCTAGAAGATGCTTGATCACAAAACCCTATGGTGCACATACACAACAACTTCTTCACAAAAGATGAACTAGGGCAAAACTTTGTCATTGGTCACAATTTGCTTGAATAGACTTTTCTCAATGCTTGTACAACTTGTGAACACTTTGACAGCCCTTAAAATAATCTTTTTATATGTCTAGAGTTAGGAGAAAGGAAAGCCCAATGACATATTCATGGATCCCAAGAAAATCCGATCAGAATTCTAAAATTCTTAACCCTAGACAGATAGGAGCTGTCGAGCAGGTGTTGAGCACACGGGCTAGAACAGCTTACTGAAGCTCGATAGATGCAGCTGTCGAGAGAGCTGTCGAGCTTTAATGAATCTGCACTATTCATCTTGTTTCTTGGACAGACTTGAATGGCTTTAACACTTGATCTTGAAACAAGTTTCTTGAAGTATCAAACACATCCTAAATTTATCCAATTACAAGTAAAGTGCGTTTTGTCAAAGGATTAGCGAATTACATAAAAGAATGACATATGTTCTTAACAAGTGAAACACATATGTCTTAACAACATGGATATTGTGTTATCCTTAAAGACAATGTTGTAATAAAGAAGGGTAAAGTTTGTATCTATTCTGGCAATATTGTGGATGGTCTTTATATTTTAACCTCTGATAAGCATGAATTATATAATTCTGAATTAGATAATGACTCACATGTAAAATCATTAAAGAGAAAGTTTCCTTCTACTAGTGATGCATATCTTTGGCACTTACATTTGGGTCATATTTATTCAAATAGGATTCAAAGACTTATCAAAGATGGTCTCTTAGAGCCATTGGATTTTGATGATTTTCCAGTTTATGAATCCTGTTTGGAAGGCAAAATGACCAAATGACTTTTTAATGCAAAAGGTAGAAGAGCCCAAGAGTTGCTAGAACTAGTACATTCAGATGTATGTCGTCCTATGTCAATCCAAGCAAGAGGTGGGTGGCTATGAGTATTTCATTACTTTCATTAATGATTACTCTAAATTTGGTTATGTGTACCTAATGAAATGGAAGTCGGAAGCCTTTGAAAAGTTCAAAAAATTTAGGGCTAAAGTTGAGAATTAATTAGGCAAACGCATAAAGGCCATTCAATCTGATCGTGATGGCGAATACCTTCTTGGGGATTTTAAGGATTACTTAACTAAAAATGGGATTGTATCCCAATTGGCTGCACCTGGAACTCCACAACAAAATGGTGTAGCGGAAAGAAGGAATAGGTCTCTTTTAGATATGGTTAGGTCCATGATGAGTTATTCGACTCTACCAATTTCCTCTTGGGGATACGCCTTAATTACTGCAATGTATCTTCTGAATTTAGTACCTTCAAAGTCTGTTCCGAAAACACCTGTAGAGTTGTGGAATGGGCGTAAGCCTAGTATGAGACATCTCTATGTTTGGGGTTGTCCTACACATGTGTTGAAAGGAAAGTCTGACAAGTTACAGACTAAAATAGAAGCGGTTTTCTTTGTAGGATATCCAAAAGGGACTGTTGGAGGTTTATTCTATAATCATAAAGATAATAAAGTGTTTGTTAGTACAAATGCCAAATTCTTGGAAAATGACTATATGAATGATTATACTCCTAGAAGTAGAGTTGTTTTGGCTGAAATGAATGAACCTGTAAATGAACAACCCATGAATGAAATTAGGGATGATGTGGCTGTATTAGATACACCACAAGATACTACTCATGAGATGTCTAGTACACAAGTGCCTCGTCGTAGTGGGAGAATTGTTAGGCCTCCTATAAGATTCATAGGTTTGGGAGAAACTTATGAAACTATCTCAAAAGAGGCTGAATCAGATCCCTACACTTATGAAGAGACAATGAATGATATAGATGCACACCATTGGGTCAAAGCTATGAAATCTGAATTAGATTCCATATATTCCAATCAAGTTTGGGATCTTGTAAAGGCGCCTAACGACATTAAACATGTTGGTTGTAAATGGGTTTACAAGAGGAGAGAGGGATAAATGGAAAGGTTGAAACCTTTAAAGCAAGGCTAGTGGCAAAAGGGTATACTCAAAAAGAAGGTATTGATTTTGAAGAAACCTTTTCACCAGTAGCAATGCTAAAATCTATCCAAACTCTCCTATCTATTGCTGCTCATTATGACTATGAGATTTGGCAAATGGATGTCAAGACTGCATTTCTTAATGGCAATCTTGAAGAGGAAATCTATATGATGCAACCGGAAGGTTTCATAGTAAAGAACCAAGAGCATATGGTATGCAAGTTGAAAATGTCCATTTATGGACTTAAGCAAGCATCTAGTGTAACGCCCCAAATCCGTACCAAGGATTTAGATGCATAATCTGTCTTAGAAATAATCAACAATAATATAATGAAACAGAGCGTAATTAATTTTCCACAATACTTCTATCCAACATCAAGTTTCCTATAAAATCCATAACAAAAAAAATACAAAATCCTTCAATTATAAAATCTCCAAATACAATCTCAAATAGTTCCACAAATGTCAAACTCATTGTCCTGAAGAAATTGTACTAAAACGATTCACCAACTAATATAGCTCCAAACGAAGTCATCAATCTAAAGCTCCACTGATCTACCACCAAAAGACACTCCATATCTCTAATCTGAAAGGGTGGAAAAAGGGGGTGAGCTAAAGGCTCAATAAGAGACTACATAACATGAGGATGTCTTCCAAAACAAAACCTTAGTATCATTGACAAAATATAGTCTTCACGATACATTTACAAATAGTTTAAATAGTAATATAATATATTCTATAAAACTATTAAAATAAAATATTTCACTATAACGCTGTAATCATTAATAAAATAGTAACCACGTTAATATGCCAATATGCACCAAATAGGTGGAAACAATTTATTATGAAAAATAAACAATTTTCCACTTACACAGATCAGTAGCAATAAAACAGTGGTTCAATATGGAAAATATTAGTCAAACACAAACAAAAGCTGCTAAACACTCGGTGGGTGATTCCCATGGGAAACAACACACTAACCTCAAAGAGGCAACACTAGCTCCAAAGAGCAACAGTAACACTGCACCACACCACACTAACACTACTTCGGCCGAAGACCAACACTTAACCCTGTATTGGCAAAGGTTGCAAACTGTCTAGTTGACCGTTTGAAACATACTTGACATATATAAATTCATAACAATATACAATAAATAATAAAATTTGAGTATGTATAAAGCACTAACAATGGTATAAGTTTTTGAACTTCACTTTTGCAAATATGTATATATATACATATAAATATATTTTTACTACAAATATATATATATATATATATATATACGTCTTGAGAGACGTCATGTGTTGAAGTCTACTTACCTCTAGTTGCTAACCCAAGCTTCACTTTAATCGCACGAAACGACGTCAACTAGAACCTAAATAAAAATTAAATAACTCAATGAGGGCAGATTTTGAATAATCACAAAGTCCTTTGATAAAACAATTCCTCAGCCACTAAGAAGATTGGCAAAAAAATAAAAATTTTAACATCTCCTTCTAATAAACCCCCACCTATTCTAGATTCTAAAAGCAGAGTATACCCTAAACTAACACTTAATATACCTATATATATCCAAGTAGTGCAAGCCTTATATACATTAGCCTTCACATATCCAATCCGCATAAGCAATTAACATTAAAATGTCATAGTTTCATAAAGACAATTTATGCATATATATATTCATGTGCCGCATCCCTAATCTATGATAAATATACATATATATATATATATATGTTCATATATACCGCATCCATATTCACGTGCCGCAACCCTAATCTATGATATTATAATTCTTTCCTCTCTATATAATCCTACAATAATATAATGTAAACTCTATTCCTGTGCAACAAGTATTAGATTTCCAAAAGTTTGAATCAGCAAAGAGACAAAAGTCTCCTTTAAACACCAACTGTCCAGCTAAAATACAATGGCTTGCAAATTAAAGTTTACCTCACATGCACTTAGAATTTGCTGGCTGCTAAGTGTCCAACAGAATCAAGGCTTGCACAAATCAACGTTTACCCCCAAACTGAAAATAAGGTTTGCTGGCTGCCCCCCCCCCCCTGTAGCGCACAATCCCTAGTCCTTTTTGCTGTAGTTTTTTTTTTTTTTTTTTTTTTTTTTTTTTTTTTTTTTTTGTCTAGCGTCTTTCTCTCTACCTATCCCCAGGAAGCCCTAATTTTCTGTCATATTAAAGCTGTTTTTCGCTTGGGCTGAAAATTTAGAAGCCCACTAAAAACTAAAATAAGCTTCCAAGACCTACCTTTCCACTAAACTCATTATAAGGTTGTTTACATAGGCTAGGAGGCTATAAATTAATTTTGAATAAACCACAAAATAATTATTCACGTTACCCCTTATTATTAATATTATTATTATTATTATTATTATTATTATTATTATTATTATTATTATTATTATTATTATTATTATTATTATTATTGTAGAAATCATAATATAAAATAATTATCTCCTTCACAAAATTAAGCGATTCATCAAATCCACTCTAGAAGCAGTTAAATTAAATTTTAAGTGAGACGGGTGTTACATCTAGATCATGGAACATTAGATTTGATCAAACAATCGAGTCATTTGGTTTTGAACAAAATCTTGATGAACCATGTGTGTACAAAAGACATCAAGATAGAGTAGTCATGTTCCTAGTGCTTTATGCTGATGATATTCTACTCATTGAAAATGATGTAGGGGTCATGTCATCAGTAAAGGATTAAACCGGGTACTCAAGGATTAAGATGTAGTAATTCACAAAGTGGTAGTCTTCATTCTAACTTTATGTTACTACGAATATTTTATAAAGGGGTTGCATGTACAATAAAGTTTTGGGATATAATTTATTAATAAGGCCTAGAGTGCAATTATAATTATATAGTGGTATTAAATATAATTAATGGTAACTTTGGACTTGTCAAGAGTTGACAGAAAAGCCCGAAGGCCCATAGAGCTAGAATCATATTTGTTCCTTTTGGTCCCACTCCAAGCCACACACTAAAGCCCAATTGGGAAGGCCAAAAAGGCTAGCCCAATTAGATAATCAATTATGTGAAGAGAAAAATACAGAATTTTTATCAACATGAAATGGTTTGTATGTTAGTAAGACATTCTTTTCATTCTCTCTAGAACAAACACATATAACTGATTGAGAGACCACATATCTTGGTCACAAATGAAATTGGAGTGAAGATTAAAAGTGTTCTCGAGTACTTCTGATCTTTGTTTTGAAATTCACCTCACCAAGGTACACTATCTTGATTTTATATTCTAAAATTTACGTAGTGCATGTTATCGATTGCGAATGAAGTAGATCCGTTAATTTTCTGCTGTGTATGTTTTGTATGCGATACAAACATGTTTTTCCATCAGATGGTAGTTAGTTGGTGTGCTACATGTGGGCATGATGTGTGGGCTATGTTGGTGATGGGGGAGGGCTTAGGCATGGGACAAGCCTCCCAAAACATGTGAGAACATGCTGTGTGGGTTGCTAGATGATGGGCAAAAACCCCATGATCTACTAAGACATGGGTTGTGCATGTGCAGTATGTGCAGTGGTAGTTACAAGCAGTTCCTGGTTTCCTTGATATTCAGACTTGCTGTGTAGGGGCTGAAAACGTGAAGAGAAGGCCAAGATAGCATCGGTTGAAGGTATCCTAAGTCAGAACACAAGTGGTAGATTGTCCAAGACCTAGGCAATTACTAGGCAGTAACTGCCATAGCAATTAATTCTGTATATATGACCCTAATGTTGTTAAGGGTGTCAACCACAGAGTGTAATTGGCCTTTGGGAAAATTTTGTGTATTTCTCTAGGCTTGAGATTGAGTAATAAAGTTTGGGGGTGAGTTCCTTGTAATCATAGTGTGTTTTGTGTGTATGAGTCCCTATATAATATGTTTTAAGCGTTTCCTACAATGTGTGTGTGTGGTGTTGGTTGAGACTAAATCAGGGACTTAAGGCCATCATAGGCAGAAAATTGAGTGAAAAATTTTACCCTATAACATTGTGGCATCTAAGAGTGTGTAGGAAATGGAATCCCTAGAGCCGAAGGCTGAATTTTGTCGCATTATGAGTGATTTCTAAGAAACCTAAGAGCATAATAACTCATCAGAACAAAATAAATAAATGAATATCATAGATAAGGAACTTAAAATATGTAAAAACCTTGATTTATTGACTTTGGATGGCTATCATGTTCTTCCTTCCAATTAAGATGTAAAAACTTCCTACATGTGAAAATCGCCCCATCCTAATCGGATGAAATAAAAATTAATACGCAATATTTTTTATTGGCAACTTACACACCCAGTGGATCTTTGAATCATAACCTTACCTAGTTGAGCTATATAGCTTATTGGCATAGATTATTGCAAAACAGCTACAACACATAGCACCAATAATGCAATTGGGAGTTGATTCTCCACATAGAGCATCAAAATTAACCCCCATTAGTATTGGTATCTACTTCTCCTCTGTATTAGTTTATGCCTTTTTGGTTCCTGCTGTGAGGATCTAAGTTTTGGGTTTTGATTTTAGGGTAAGGAGGGAGTTCTGATTTTGGAGAAAGAGATGGTCGCATCAAATCTGAGAGGACCTGAGAAGAGAGAGGAAGCAACAAGTTCATTTTTGGGAGGAATAGAGTATTATATATATATATATATATATATATTTTAATATTTTCTGATGTGGAAAATGTAGAAGGTCCAAATCCTATGTGGCAAGCTCTAAGAAAGTCAAAAAAAAAAAAAAATCAAACTTTGTAAAAGGCTTCAGTTTTATATTATATTAGTTAAAGGCCCATGCGTTGCACAGTTTTATCATAAACTTATATAATATATATATATATATATATATATATTATCTTATAAAAAAATAATGAAATAAATAATTATTATACTAACAAAATGAATAAATCGATCGTGGTTTTAATCTTGCAACTCTTGTTATTTCAGAATTGTTCAACTATTTAACCAAAAATAAATAAATAAACCACTATAAAATACAATACCCAACCAAAGGACCAAACTAACAATATGTATATTTGTAAGACAAATCAAGTGTATATAAAGTGTAAAAAAAAAAATACTTGCCTATAAATCAGTAGTGATGGTAATGTCTTCCCTGTGAAGCCGCTTCTTGTTAATTTGTCTCCTTTTTCCCTTTTTCTTCTTTGGCAAGACAGAAAGGGAGACTTTTTTTTTTTTTTTTGGATATACAAAATGAGAGTGATCAAAACATAATAGTTAAAAAGTGGCATTTGATGTAGATTAGTATTCTAGATTTTGCTAAAAAAAAATCGTATTCCAATTGTGATGAAATTCTTCTTCTTTTTTAGTTATTTATTTATGTGTCTTAGGATTATTTATTTAGTTTTTATTTATTTGTGTTTTAGTATTATCAATTTATTTTTTATTTATTTATGTGTCTTAGGATTATCGATTTAGTTTTTATTTAAGTGGTATTTGATGTGGATTAGTATCCTAATTGTGACGAAATTCTTCTTTTTTATTTATTTATTAATGTTTCTTAGGATTATATATTTAGTTTTTATTTATTTATGTGCCTTAGGATTATTTATTTAGTTTTCGGAAGTTGTATTTCAGAATCACCGCATTACTATATGTTTTTGGAAGAGTACTACTTTAGGTTGCTGTTTTAAATCTAAAACGTATACAACTTTTTCTCAAAAAAATTAAAACGTGTATCTATTTTTTTTTAAATCTAAATCTAAAACGTGTAAGATTTTTTTGATGTTGTTTTTTTTTATTTAATTAAGATTTTTTTTTTCAACTTATATATTATAATAAAAAAATGATTAGATGAAGAATTTGGATGTAATCAAATTATGATTTTTATCAACTTAGAAATTATATGAGAAGAAAAATTATATATATTTTTTAATTCTAATAAAATTTTTGCAATTTGGTGAAGCCACTTGGCACAACCACAGTTTCTAAACCCAACTTTTATTATATAGTATATGGTATGATATGATATATAGATTAGATGAATATCAAAATGAAGTTCTAAATGAAACTACTACTAAGAAAAAACTGGGCGTTCCTTTACAAGAATTAGATCCAAATGTGCTAAGTACCAAAAGGAAGAAGGGCAAGGCTCAAATAGAAAAAACCCTAGATGAAGAAAAGAACATGGTTGGCGATGAGGCGGTGGCTACTGTGCAGCACCACTAAGCCTAATGAGCGTTCTAGCATGGAACTAGTAGGGGTTGGGGTCTCCTCCGGCAGTTCGTACACTCACCAAAGAGGTGAAAGCAAAAAACCCCCATACTAGTGTTCCTAGTAGAGACAAAAGGAAACACTAACAGAATGAAAGGTTTTGAACACAAATTAGGATTCACTCAAGGGATTATTGTCCCTAGCAACGATAAAAGTGGAGGATTGGCGGTGCTTTGGAGAGAAGGGACAGATGTAAGGTTCAAGTGTTGTTCTCAGTCCCACATAGACATGGTGGTCCATGGCAAAGGGAAAGAAGGCTCATGGAGAGTGACAGGCTTTTATGGGCATCCCAACACTGGTAAAAGGCACAGCTCTAGGCAACTGATAGAAACTCTCAATGCCCAATGTAAGATGTCGTGATTGGTTTGTGGGGATTTCAACGAAATTATGCATCCAAATGAGAAGCTGGGATGGAAGGAAAGAGATGCTTGTCAAATGGAAGCGCCTAGGGAATCACTTAGCAGGTTTGGTCTAATTGATTTAGGATTTGTGGGTTAGAAGTTCACTTGGTGTAATGGAAGGCTTGGGGACCAACGTACACTGGTACGTTTAGATAGAATGGTTGCAAATGAAGCATGGGCATTGATTTTCCCTAAGGCAAAGGTTCACCATATTTCTAAGTAGGTGTTGGATCACTGCTTCCTAGCCCTGTTTCTCAATAAGAACCAGTGCCATGAAAAAAGGGAAGAAATGCTTCTTTTTCAAAGCAATGTGGACAAGAGAGGAAGAATGCATGGAGGTTATTGAACTGGCTTGGGACCCACATAGGGAGGACTCGATTTAGCCTATCCAGGAGAGACTGTCAACTGTTGGGATAAGTGCCCTTAAATCCTATTGTATGATGCTATGTATGATATTATGTATGACATTATGTGAGAAATGATGTATGACTTAATATTATGTTTAATAAAGTTGCTTTATTCTTATCTAAAATAATGGTAACATGAATATTCGGATATTATCATATAGTCCATGAGATGTATAGCATGTGATTTATGTGAAAAGTCACAGAAGATATAAATCACAAGTTCTTTGTAAACTCAGAATTATAGTTCGTAGTCGGTGATGAAATTGGGCATTTCATCTGCGAAGACAATAACATATTAACTAAGATGATTTGTCTTGATCATGGAAGTGGTGACTTCTAGTTGATATGTTGATAAGTTTTAAGAGTTAAGACATATTGAACTGGACCGCTGTGAGATTTATTATTCTCCTAACGACTGTCAATTGAATAATAAATCTCACGATTTGTATTCACATGAACTCTTAATCCTGAGAGAATAATGGACCTGATCATGAAATGTAGGTTGCTTTGATATATCAGGAGTGAGATCTAAAGTAACAGTCAAAATTTCAGTATGTTGGGCAGCCACATTTAGTGTTGATGGAATATATATTCTCAAGATGGAATTCATAGTTGCTTAACGGAGATATAAAATATTCCCTTGAGATAAGTTTAATGGGTTCAGTTATTCAGAGAGTTAGGCCTAACCACTTTAGTAAGACTAAAGTATATATTTATGAAATTGAATTTTATAAATATATGGTGAATAACTTAAAAGGATTAAATCGGGTACTCAAGGATTAAGATGTAGTAATTTACAAAGTGGCAGTCTATATTCATGACTTTGTATTAGTACGAATATTTTATAAAGGGGTTGAATGTATAATAGAGTCTTGGGATATAATTTATTAATAAGGCCTAGAGTGCAATTATATTTATATAGTGGTATTAAATATAATTAATGATAACTTTGGACTTGTCAAGAGTTGACAGAAAAGCCCAAGGCCCATTGGAGCTAGTGTCTTATTTGTTCCCTTTTGGTCCCACTCCAAGCCACACACTAAAGCCCAATTGGGAAGGCCCAAAAGGCTAGCCCAATAATTAGTTATGTAGAGAGAAACATACAGAATTTTATATTAGAATGAAATGGTTTGTATGTTCATAGATATGATATAAGGAAGAGAGACACTCTTTCATATTCTCTCTAGAAACATAGAACTGATTGAGAGTCCACACATCTTGGGCATCAAGTGGAATTGGAGTGAAGATTAAAAGTGTTCCTGAGTGCTTTTTTTCATTCAGTTTTGAAATTCACCATACCAAGGTACACTCTCTTGTTCTTATATTCTGAAATTTACGTAGTGCATGTTATCAATTGCGAATGAAGTAGATCCGTTTATTTTCTGCTACGTATGTTTTGTATGCGATGCAAACATGTAATTTTCCTTCATACGCCAATTACAAAGTTGGAACTAGAATGGATTCGAAAATGTAGACAAGATTTCAAAGCCAAAACTGACTCACCTTCAAAAACTTGAGTCTCTTAACTTGCTACATGAAATAGCAGAGGAGATACAAGCTATAAGAAAGGAGATAAATGAACTACACACCAAGAAGAAATTATGTGGAACCAGAGGTCACAAGTGCTCTAGTTGCAATACGGAGACAAAAACACAGAGATTTTTCCATGCTACAGCTAACCAAAGATGATGAAAGAACAAAATAGGGGGACTTATGGATGATATGGGAATTTGGCAAAAGAAATAAGAGGTAATAGAAAAGATCATTCTGGATTATTTCACATCAATCTTCAGGTCGAAGCAACCTTTCGACTTCGCAGCAAGCTATTGGAAATAACATGTTTGTATCGCATACAAAACATATGCAATGGAAAATTAACGGATCTACTTCATTCGCAATTGATAATATGTGTTATGTAAACTCAGAATTATAGTTCGTAATCAGTGATGAAATTGGGCATTTCATTTGCGAAGACTATAACATATTAACTAAGATGATTTGTCTTGATCATGGAAGTGGAGTCTTCTAGTTGATATGTTGATATGTTTTAAGAGTTAAGACATATTGAACTAGACCGCTGTTAGATTTATTATTCTCCTAACAACTGTCAAATGAATAATAAATCTCATGACTTCTATTCATATGAACTCTTAATCCTGAGAGAATAATGGACCTAATCATGAAATGTAGGTTGCTTTGATATATCAGAAGTGAGACCTAAAGTAACGGTCAAAACCTCAGTATGTTGGGCAGCTACATTTAGTGTTGATGGAACATATATTCTCAAGATGGAATTCATAGTCTCTTAACGGAGATATAAAATATTCCTTTGAGATAAGTTTAATGGGTTCAGTTATTCAGAGAGTTAGGCCTAACCACTTTAGTGAGACTAAAGTATATATTTATGAAATTAGATTTCATAAATATATGATGAATAACTTAAACGGATTAAATCGGGTACTCAAGGATTAAGATATAGTAATTTACAAAGTGGCAGTTTATATTAATGACTTTGTATTACTACGAATATTTTATGAAGGGGTTGCATGTATAATAAAGTCATGGGATATAATTTATTAATAAGGCCTAGAGTGCAATTATATTTATATAGTGATATTAAATATAATTAATGGTAATTTTGGACTTGTCAAGAGTTGACAGAAAAGCCCAAGGTCCATTGGAACTAGTTTCTTATTTGTTCCCTTTTGGTCCCACTTTAAGCCACACACTAAAGCCCAATTTGGAAGGCCCAAAAGACTAGCCCAATTTGATAATTAGTTATGTGGAGAGAAACATATAGAATTTTATAGGAGAATGAAATGGTTTGTATGTTGATGTATGAGACTCCTTCATATTCTCTTTAGAACAAACACATAGAACTGATTGAGAGACCACACATCTTGGGCATCAAGTGGAATTGGAGTCAAGATCAAAAGTGTTTCCAAGTGCTTTTCTTCATTCGGTTTTGAAATTCACCATACCAAGGTACACTCTCTTGTTTATATATTCTAAAATTTACACAGCGCATGTTATCAATTGCAAATGAAGTAGATCCGTTAATTTTTCCGTTGCGTATGTTCTGTATGCGATACAAACATGTTATTTTCCTACACTTTTGTGACTAAATCACATACTATGCATCTCATGGACTATATGATAATGTCTGAATATTCGTGTTACCGTCATTTTAGATAAGAATAAAGCAACTTTATTAATCACAATATTAAGTCATACATCATTTAATACATAATATCATACATAATATCATACATGGAATCTTATAATAGGATTTAAAGGCACTAATCCTAACACAAGCATGGAAGCCATGGATGAAAGGGTAACTCCAGAGATGAAGAATGAGCTCCTAGAGGAGTTCAAGGTAGAAGAAGTCTAGAGAGCACTCAAACAAATGCACTCCACAAAATTGCCGGCTCAAATGGTATGTCCCCTATCTTTTACCAAAAATATTAGGATATTGTTGGTCCTAGTGTAGCGAACTGTGTACTGTAGGCACTCAATACAAGTATTATGTTGAGGGGCATCAATGACACATACATTTTTCTGATCCCCAAGACCAAAACCCCCCAAAAGATAACAGAGTTCTGCCTAATCAGTCTCTACAATGTAATTTACAAGATCATTTCAAAGGTCTTTGTGAATAGACTGAAGAAGATTCTAGATGTGGTGATCAATGAAGCTTGAAGTGCATTTGTCCCGGGGAGCTGCATAATTGATAATGTAGTTGTGGCCTTTGAAACCATGCACTCTATTGACAAAAAGAAGAAGGAGAAGGAATGGCTAATGGCCATAAAACTGGACATGAGCAAAACCTATGACAGAGTTGAATGAGTGTACCTCGAGTCGATGATGCGAAAAATGGGCTTCAAGGACAGATGGATTTCACTCATCATGATGTGTGTGACCACAATGTCCTATTCAGTCCTAATTAATGGGGAGCCTAAGGAACAATCATACCATCTAGGGGCTTACGCCAAGGGGACCCAATCTCCTTGTATCTATCCTTGCTATTTATTGAGGGACTGCCAACAATGATAACGAAGAAGGAAGTGGAGGGAAGGATCAGGGGGGTATTGGTAAGTAGACAAGCACTAAAAGTTTCGCACCTGTTTTTTGCAGACGACAACATCATATTCTATAGAGCAATAGTTGAGGAATGTAAGCATGTAGCTTAGGTACTATAGGTGTATGAAAAAGAGTCAGGGCAAAAGCTTAATAGGGACAAAATCTCACTGTTCTCCAGCAAGAACACGAAAGAAATCCAAGAGTTTGTGAAGGACAGATGGATTTCACTCATCATGATGTGTGTGACCATAATGTCCTATTCTATCCTAATTAATGGGGAGCCTAAAGGAACAATCATACCATCCAAGGGCTTACGCCAAGGGATCCAATCTCCTTGTATCAGTTCTTGTTGTGTGCAGAGGGACTGTTAGCAATGATAAGGAAGAAGGAAGCGGTGGGGAGGATCAGATGGGTATCGGTAAGTATACAAGCACCAAAAATTTTGCACCTGTAATTTGAAAACGAAAGAGCAATAGTTGAGGAATGTAAGCATGTGGCTTAGGTACTGGAGGTGTATGAAAAAGAGTTAGGGCAAAAGCTTAATAGGGACAAAATCTCATTGTTCTTTAGCAAGAACACGAAAGAAGAAATCCAAGAGTTTATGAAGGAGACATTTGGGGCACAAATTATCCAACAACATGAAAAGTATCTAAGATTAGCCCCATTGGTACGTAGGGGTAAGAAAAAGGCTTTCAACCACATAAAAGATCAAGTGGGAAGGAAAATAGAATGCTAAAAGGGGAAGTTGTTGTCCAATGCAGGAAGGGAATTATCATCAAGGCAGTTACACAGGCCACACCAATAGACACCATGAATTGCGTCAAGCTTCCTGATTCTCTTTACTCAAAAATAAACTTGATGATGGGAGGCTTTTGTTTAAGGCAGTGAGAGGAAGAAAGCTTGGACGTCATGGAAAAATCTATACAAGCCAAAGGCAGAGAGGGGCATGGGGTTTAGGGACTTAAGATCTTTCAACCTTGTCCTACTAGCCAATCAAGGTTAGAGGATACAAAAAAAAATAAAAAATAAAAAAAAACCCAAGCTCACTAATTCAAAGAATTCCTTAAGGTAAAGTACTTTGCGAACTTTTCTTTCATGGAAGCTCAATTAGGGAAAGAACCGTCCTATATTTTGAGGAGCATTATGGTAGCCAAAGTGGTCATAAGGGAGGGTAAGAAGTGGATAGTTGGAGATGGAGAAGCATCAAGGTCTGGGATGAGAAATGGATACCATCCTTGGAATTAGGCAAATTTATAACACCTAGAACCACAATGACGATGGGTGAGAAAGTAGCATGCCTCATCGTCCAAGAGAAAGCTAAATGGACGCTACTTTGGTACTCTTTCCTCCCACATGAAGCAAAAGCTATCCTTATTATTCCTATTAGCCCCCATGAACCTAGCAGATTCCCAGGTGATATCAGATGACAAGTACGATTTCTGTGGAGAAAGCAAAACCTCCAACCATATTCTCTGGGAGTGAAAGATAGCTAAAGAAACCTGGAACAAAATAAATATCAAGATAGACAACCTATACCAACCTCCGAGGGAATTTCTAGACATAGATTGGCTGCTTATGGAAGCCTTGTGGGAAAAAAAACTGGGAAATATTTGCTATCACGGCCTGGAGCTTGTAGAATAATAGGAACTCAGCTCGGCATGGGGGGTGAGTAAATAGGGGAAAACCATTGCATGGGAAGCTAGAAAATATGAGGAAGAAATTCATGCCATCTTGCCTATCAAAAGCAAGATAAATCCACCTACTCTCAAGCTCAAGCATTGGTCCCCTCCACCACATGGTTGGTATAAGGTAAATGTTGATGCTACTGTGTTCAATGAACAAGGTAACTATGGATTTGGTGTGGTTATCAGAAATGACCCGGGGCTGATGTAGGACACAATTTAATATTTAATTTTTATAATTATTTAATTTTAGTATTTTTATGTAATTTTTGTTATTTTAGGTTTAGTTATTTATTTCCTTTTTTTTTTAGGTGCTTTTAATGTTGTTTAGTCAAATTACGGTTTTATATGCTTTTCTAGCCGCCTTAGGGTTTCTAGTTACCCTAGGTTTTTGTTTTTTTATTTAAATGCATTGTAGCCTCCAAAGGCAATTCAGTTTTCAGAATATTAATAATGAACACAGACTTTTGTCAAATTCTTTCTTTGGTGAATTTTAGTTTATCTCTTTGTGGATTCAGGGAAACCCCTCATGGATTCGAGGTTTACTACTAGAAGCTAATACTTTAGTTGTTGTTCCATCAAGAGAGCATCATGTGTGCTTTCTTCAAGCTTCCATGACATTAGTTGGTATCAGAGCCTTGACATACCCTGGTCTGATGGATAACCGGTGAGACAGTAACCACCACAACAATGACAACAATGATGATGATGTCAACAACCTAGTCCTCACTAGGGCTGAGTTCCTCAAGTTTCATAAAAAGGCTTGTGATTCGAATCAACAATTTCGCGAAAAGAGTCAGCAAATTAAAGGTGAAATCAAGCAAATGATTGTTATTCTTCATGCTAGGAAATCATCTCACAACAACAATGATCAATATATTCAACGATGCACTCCTAACTATAAGAAAATTTCGTTATTTGACGGAGATATGTGTAAGTTGGATTTTATTGACTGGCTTCTTGATTTAGAAGAGTATTTTAATTTTTGGAAGATTTGTGATGAAGAAAATGTGTGGATTGCATCTAATAAATTGGATGATGAAGCAGAGTAATGGTGGGAAGATATTCAAATTGATAGAAAGCGACAAGGTAAGCATCTAAGCTGCTCTTGGCAAAGAATAAAAAGGGTATTAATTGATTTATGGTTTCCTAATGGCTATTATGATATACCAGATTATACAAGTGCTGATTATAAATCTGTATATTTATATGAAAAGCAATATGTTCAAAACATGGAAGGTCAACTACAAAACCAAAATTATCACAATCAAGCCCATGTGTCAAGTAAATAAAAGGTTTGAGGGTAAGAAGAAGCAACCTATTTCTAACAAAAATTTTGAAGTGTTTAAAAAAGATCAAGACTTGCAACAAGTTATTGAATTGAAGATTGAACATACCACTTGCCAAAAACTTGATGAAGAGGTCAAAGAAAAGAAGGTTGAGCTTGATGATGCACAGAAAATCAGTAGGCTGAATGCTCCGGGCTTCAATGGGTTGGTAATTGCTTGGAAGGCATGAAAGAAAAAATGACACGAAATCAAAGGAGACCGGGGTGAACCGGCCAAGAACCCTCCAATTCTTAAGTTAGTTTTTCTCTTAAACTCAAGAATATCAACTTTTTGGGAATAGTCAGATCTTACCTTCATTTAATGAGTATGAGTGCTTATATAGTGTGCTTTGGAGTGGTTACTTGTCTTGTAACTTCCCCTATATTCGTGGAAGTCTATAGGTTTAGACTTAACTTCCACAACCGCTATAAAAGTTAGAATATTTACTCTTATCTTCTATAACTATCATTGGAAGTTAAGTGCTTAGTAGGAAGTCATAGTGATGAATCAGGATCTTGCTCATGTATCGAAAGGGTTACATGTGGTCCGAACCATAAGCTCTTATAGATAGTTCTAACACTCGGAAGTCTTCCAAATGTTTAGGGTCATTTAGGGGCTTTCCTTATGATTAACCTTCATGCTTATGGACGGTCGTCCTACTAGGGATGACCTTTTTTATCCAAGGATAATCTTTCTGGTATGGATGGCTCTTACGGACGAATTGGAGTAGATTCTATTTAGTTCACAATCAGTTGCCCGCTTGTCCAAGGGTCGTCTAGAGCACTTTAAAATTTATTGCTGCTCTTTGGACGTGTGTCTTTATATCAATAGCTAGATGTCATGCCATGAGTCATGATTTCATTGGTGATTGGTCTGGTCTATTTAACTTTTTGAGGAACATGCCACATGGCGCTTTCTGTTTGGTCGTGTCATTTCAGATGCCAAATTTCACTCCCTATAAATAGTAGAATTTCTCTCCTACCCTTCACATTTCCTAAATTTTCTCCCTTGACATTCATAGTCCAGAGCCTCATCTAGAAGTATTCCTTCGTCTTTAGTCCTCCTCAGTATAGAGCCAAGTTCTCTCTTCATCCTCGTTCTTAGGTTTTTCTTTAAAATTCAAGATGCCTGAGGTTGTCCTTTCTTTGTCCAGTAATAGTGTTGATAAGGCTATAGACGAGCATCATGACTCAACTAGCTATAGTGGTTCCAGTAGTAGTAGTACTAGCAACAGCAGTAGTGAGGGGACCACCACGGACAAGGAATACACGTTTGTTATTCTTGGTGTTCCCTTAAAGGTCCTTCAAGAAAACCTTAGGACATGGGCAGCTTTTGGGTCTTGAGCTGGTACCTCGACGAGTGCCCCGCCCCCTCCCCCCCCCCCCCCCCCCCCAATCTACTCCTTTAGACAAGGTAGAAAAGTTTATATTTGCGCCGTAGGCATCCCTTCCAAAACGAGTGAACAAAGGCTCATTTCACTTAGGACTTGGTACCAAATTTTAGATGACCTTAATCCTAGGTTAGCCATTCGTGGAGAGTGGTGTTGTAGCCCTCATTTTGGAATAGGTGTCTATGAAGCTTATCTTCTAAGGGGACTTAGGCTACCCCTTAATGCTTTTGCTAGGGAATTACTTACCAGATTAGGTTTTGGAGTGTGTCAGTTTAAACCTAACGCATGGAAATTGGTCGTTTCTATGCATGTTTTATGGAGGGAAGTGTTTGAAGGGGATCGTCCTCTCAGTGTGGATGAGTTCCTCTTCTACTACAAACCCTCAGAGATTAACTAGTCCCTTGTCTTTTATCAATTCACAGCCAAAGGAAAAGATTGTAGGCTAATAAAATCACTTGTAACGTTTGATAAAAACTGGAAAACAGAGTTTTTCTTTGTCTCTAGTTTCTGGTCTGGGCACCCTGTTGAGGTTGGCAGGGATCCATTTGCCCTCTACACTAGAGAGTTAGGGAACCTTCGTCCTAAAGGATTTTTTTTTTTTTTTTTTGGTGTTTTCATTTTTTGCTTACAATCGTCGACCCCTTTTTCTCTCTTTTTCTTTATAGCTGTTAAATGACCATCTTTGAGCAAATTTTATCTTAACCGCATCTAAAGAGCTCGTCTATACACTGACAGGAGTTTTCATTCCCTAGTCACGCTTCCTCGTCTTGCGACTGGGGGTCTTGGTCCTGAGCCATCTTCTAAAGCTCTAGCCCACGAACTGAAAACCCATAGACATGAGTTTTTACTTAAAAGGAATTATTTAAATTTTATCTTTTAGTTAATTCTAACATCTTTCTTTTCAAGAATGGCAACCATGAAAGAGAATAAAGGAAAGGTGGTAATGGACAAGGAAACCAGGCCAGAGGCTTAATCCCAGCTTCGTCGTTCCGTTGGAGATAAAAGAAAAAGCTTATCTAAAACACTTGATTTGGGAAATCTTCCCAGTCGTTGAGGAAGCAAGAAGGCAAAGCATGGGTCGTCAAAGACCGGGGTCGTCAAGCCTAGCCTTCCTAATCCTCCCTCTCAGCAACCATCAATCCAAATTTACGATGTGGACTCGTCTGTGCCTATTGAAGTCATCCCATCCAAGGTCACTACACCTACCTCATCCCCGCCTTCTCAAAGGGTTCCTATGAACCTTATTGAAGATGAGGATTTGGCTTGGGAATGCTTTAGGAAGGTTGTGATTGATGAAGGCGTGGCTACATGCTATGACATGTCTTTGAAAGACTTTGAACATTATGGTGTTCATGATCTTTTCAAGGTATGTGATTTTACTTTTGTCTCGTCTTGTTATTTTACATTTTTCTCGTCTAACAAGTTTTTTTTTTTTTAAACCTTCAGCAATGTCAAAGTTCATCGCAGTGTCCAGGCAGGCCACAGAGATGGACAAGACAAGGATCCTGCTTGAGACGAGGATCCAGGAGGTCAAGGATGGATGCAAGGGTTAGGCTGAGATGGTAGCCAAGGCTACAGATAAGGCTAAAGAAATGCAAAACCTCGTCGAAAAGCTCAAGGTTGACATCGTTGAAAAGGATACTCATCTTGATAATCTTCAGAAGAAAAATGACAAGCTAAGCATTCTTCTAAAGAAAGCCAAAAAGGACGTTGTTGGGGAGTTTAGAGCTTCCAAACAATTCACTGACCTCTTGGATGAAAACTATGCTACTGGATGCTAAGGAACGCTTCCTAGAAGTTGACTTCAGTTCCATCAAGCTTAACATTGCTGCTAATAGCGCTCTTGTTGAAACAAGCTTTGAAGGCGTCAACATTGAGGGCAATGCCACTACCCAGCTTGCTCAGGACGGTCTTACCCCTGGAGATAACCCTTAGTGAAAAACACATGAAAAATTATCTTGTCACTTTCCTTATCTTTTTCTTTTTTATGTACAGAGTCCATGGTTTTGGACCCTTTAAATTTATCCAAGTACATTTATCTCGTCTATAATCTTTGTGACGAGTTTTTAAACAATTGCCTTCTAGGTTTTACTTTATAAGGGTTTTTGGACGGTGGTCGTCTACCCTTTTTTAAACTTTTATAAATGAATTTTTATTTCCATTATTTTATTTACTATTGAGTATCATTGTATGGAAAAAATTTTCTTTACATCATCCATATTACAATAGTTTTTAAGTGTGGTCAATCCACTCGTGGAGATGTTTAGCTCATCCTTGTTTATGAATGCTTTTATGTTCAACATTCTTACCATTCTTTGAATTTTGCTAGTATAACTCGTCTTACAAATGGTGTTGTTTTTACCAGCTTTGCTTTTGCCAGCTTTACTCGTCCAAGAGTTTAACTGTTTTCGCTCTTCGTCCATAGGTTGGACATTTCCAGCATTTACTTGTCCAAAGATTGGATTGTTTTAGCTGGTTATATTTTTAGCCATGGATTTTGATTATTCCCATGGGCATGCATTTTCTAGCCTGTTTTTTGGATGAATATGCCTTGAGCTTATTTTTCTTTGCTTTATCTTTATTTCTAGGAAAGTTCATGGACATTGCATCCCTGTGTCCAGAGATTTTTGCTCGTCCTAGGCCTTAGCCTTTTTGTGGATGAAGTTATGGGATTGAAATTATGCATCACATTTATTGGAAACCCACATAACATAAACATCATCCACAAGCATGGCACATGCTTAGAAGCTAGTGCCTTTTAGGGAATTCAAAAATACAAACAGATGGACCAAGTTTGACTACGTCCATAGTCTATATCGCATAGTTTAAACACTAATACACCTTTAGGGAATTAAAATACAACATATAATGCTAATAACAAACATATGCATGTAACTGAAAAGCAACACAAACTTTATCTTGTCTGGGGTGACAACGTCTAGGATGGTTTCGTCCGTAATGATGCTCATCCAAGCTGACAATTTACTGATAATACCTTCTTAAATGCTCGACATTCCAAGGTTGCTCTAGCTTTCTCCTGTCCAGGGCTTCTAAGTAGTATAATCCTTGTCTTTTGCAATTAATAACCCTGTGGGCTCCTTCCCAATTAGGTCCCAGTTTCCCATGGGCTGGATTTCTGGTTGCCAAAGAGACCCCTTTTTAGGACAAAGTCTCCAATGTTGAAATGCTTTGGTTTCACCATTGCATCATATTGTCTAGCCATGAGGTTTTTATACCTCGTCGTCCTCTACTCCGCATTCATCCTCACCTCGTCTATCAGATTAAGGTTGAAGCGAAGTTACTCCTCGTTATCCTCGTCCGGATACTTCATCACCCTGTGGTTTGCCATGTGTACTTCTGTAGGTGTGACTGCTTTGCTTCCATAGGCTAGTTTAAAATATGTTTCCCCTGTGGGGCTTTTACAGTCGTCTTGTAAGCCCATAGAATACCTAGTAGCTTGTCTGGCCATACACCCTTTGCCCTCTCAAGTTGAGTCTTGATGATTTTCAACAAGGATTGGTTTGCTATTTCTGCTTGTCCATTTGCTTGTGGGTGGAAGGGTGAGGAATAATGGTTTTTGATTCCAAGTTACTCACAGAAATCCCTGATAGGTGTGTTATCAAATTGTCGTCCATTGTCAGACACTAGCACCCTAGGTACCCCAAACTTTCATACAATGCTCTTCCAGACGAAGTTCTTGACATTTTGTTATGTAATCTTCACTAAGGGTTCAGCTTCCACCCATTTAGTGAAGTAATTGATCCCTACTACCAAAAACTTCATCTGCCTGGTTCCAAGTGGAAAGGGACCTAAGATATCCAGTCCCCATTGCGCAAAGGGCCTTAGGGCCATCATCGGGGTAAGATACTCTGATGGTTGTCTAGGTATGTTGCTGAAGCGTTGGCACTGGTCACACACCTTGACATAAGCCTTAGCATTTATTTGAATAGTTGGCCAGTAGTAACCGACACGGATGACCTTTTGGACTAGCACTCTTGCTCCTGAGTGGTTTCCGCATGCTCCTTCATGAATCTCCCTCAATACATAGCTTGATTCGTCTGGGGCTAAGCACCTTAAGTAGGGCTGAAAGAAGCCTCATTTATATAGCATCTCATCTATGAGGACATACTTGGCAGCTCTGATCCATAATTTCCTAGCCTCATCCTTATCCTCTTGAAGCCTTCCATCCTTGAGATAGGCCACTATTGGAGTCATCTAATTTTTTTCTCCTTTAATCTGTTGTACCTCTGGGAGATCTATGCTTGGTATGTATTGGATTTTATCATAATCGTCCATAGCTCCTCATGCTAAAGCTACTTTCGCCAAAGCATCTGCTTCCATGTTTTCCTCCCTTGGGAGCTAAACAAAACTAGCTTCTTTAAATTTTTTGACGAGCTGCTTCACCTTACTGAGATATTTCTTCATTCGGTCTTCCTTAGCTTCACACATTCAATAAACTGAGAATCTCCTTGGACGACTACTGACTCTACCCCTAAAGACTTAGCCAATTCCAATACTTTAACTAGAGCTTCATATTCAACTTCATTGTAGACGAGCTGCATATTTCAACTTATCTCCTTCTGGGGACCTGAGTATAACTCCGATTCCTCTTGTATATAACGTGGGCGAGCCATCCACATTGATGGCCCACCTCTGAACTTCATCCACCTCATTTATCTCACCTTGATTGGGAGTGAATTCTGTAATGAAATTTGCAAATACCTGTGCTTTTATCGTGCTTCTTGGCTGATACCTGACATCATACTCGCTGAGTTCTATGGCCCATCATATTAGTCTTCTTGTGGCTTCTAACATGTTCATTTCCTTCTTTAGTGTATGATTTGTCAAGACATTGATGACATGAGCTTGAAAGTAATGTCGTAACTTCCTAAAAGTCGTGACCAAAGGAAAGGCTAGATTTTCTATCATAGGATATTGTTCTTCAGCCCCTCTTAGCACTCGGCTTGTATAATAAACTGGCTTTTATATCTTCCTTTCTTCTCTAATCAACGCTGAGCTTACTGCATATAGGAATGCCGCTAAATACAGATATAATTCTTCACCTAGTATGGACGGGCTTAATAGAGTAACTGTGGTGAGATAGGTCTTAAGGTCTTGGAAGGCTTTTTGACATTCGTCTGTCCATTCGAATGCCTTCTTAAGAACTTTAAATAACAGTAAACACTTGTCAGTAGCTTTTGAGACAAATTTGTTAAGGACGGCAACTTGTCTGGTGAGAGATTGGACTTCTTTGATATTCCTTGGTGGCTCCATATTCAGTATTGCTTGGACTTTATCAGGATTTGCCTTAATTCCCTTATGTGAAACCATGAACCCAAGAAACTTACCTGACGAAACTCCAAAAGCACACTTGCTTAAATTCAATTTCATGTATACTGTCTAAGCGTATCAAAGGTCTCTTAAAGGTCGTCCAGATGTTTTTCCTCGTCCAAACTCTTCACTAGCATATCATCTACATAGACTTCCATATTCTGTCCAATTTGTGAATGAAACATATGGTTAATTAGCCTTTGATAAGTTTCCCCCACATTCTTCAAACCGAAGGGCATCAGCTTGTAGCAAAACAAACCTTGGCTGGTCATAAAGGATGTCTTCTCTTGATCCACCTCGTCCATCCTTATTTGATTATAGCCTAAGAAGGTGTCCATAAAACTTAACAATTTATGACCCGCAGTTGAGTCTACCAGCTGGTCTATGTGTGGCAATGGATAGCTATCCTTGGGGCAAGCTTTGTTCAAATAGTTGAAGTCCACGCACATCCTCTATTTGCCATTAGCCTTCTTGACCATCACCACGTTTGCCAACCAGTCTGGGTAATAAACTTTCTTGATAAATTTCACCATGGCCAACTTCTGAACTTCTTCTTTGATTGCATTATCTCGTTCAAGAGCAAAAATTCTCTTTTTTTTTTTATGGACGGGCTTGAAGGAAGGATACACGTACAGACGATGGATAATGACACTTGGGTCAATACTTGGCATGTCCTCATGACTCCATGCAAACACATCGATGCTCCTCTTTAAGAACTGGACAAGGGCTTGCTCCGTCTTCTTCTCTATGCTTACTCCAACCCATGTATACCTTTCAGGGTTATTTTTCGTCTAGGGGAACATCTTCCAACACTTCAGTGGGCTTTGCAGTGACCCTTTTCTCGTCTATATTCATCGTCTGCACATGTTCGTCCATAGCCAACATGGCCAGGTAACATTCTCTGGTGGCTAACTAATCTCGTGCTGAAGAAACCGCCTTCTTGTTATCTCGATCTTTTTTTATCTCCCGTTTGGGCCTTCTTTGGACGAGGACCCGGCTCATGATGGAGCGGGAGATCTGCTTCCATTCGCTTGGCCTTCTTCCTTGTTAGGACATATGTGATTCATGTTAGGAACATATGTCATTATAGAATTGGCTAATCCTTTGACAAAACACACTTTACCTATAATTGGGTATATCTAGGATGTGTTTAATACTTCAAGGAACAAGGTTTCAAGTTCAAGTGTTAAAGCCATGCAAGTTTGTCCTAGAATTAAGTGAAGAAGTGCTGGATTTTAAAGCTTGACAGCTAGTATCTATCAAGGCTTAAAAAGCTATTTCAGCCCGAGGCTCGACAGCTACTCGATAGCTAGGGTATCTATTGAGGTTTATGAAAATTAGTTTTCCATATCTGATTTCACTCTAATCCATGAATAGATGTTTGGGCTTTCTTTTTTCATAACCCTAGACATATATAAGATTTATTTTAAAGGCCGTTACATAAAAGAATACAAGGAGAACATATGCAAAAGGTGACCGATGCCTCATTCTCTTTGAAGGAAGCTACTACGTCTTTGCGCCTTAGGATTTTGTAACCAAGTGCTTCTTGATCTTTATTGTTGATGAAGTGAAGAACTTTTCAGCCAATATCTTCTTCAAGTTGGTGTGTTAGTCATGTATTGGGAGCCGTGCATCATTAGTTAGTCACGTATTGGGATCCGTGCAAAAAGGGTGGCGTTCATATATTGAAGAGTTCAGAGGTTCTGAAATGGTAGAAGGTTTCTAAGTTCATCTATGAGGATTGTAAAGTCTAGGGACAAAGGTTTTGTACTAGATCTGAAACTTCTCTTTATTATAGTGAATTGCTTTTTAGGAAGGTTTCTCCCTAAGTTTTTTACTGTGAAATTAGTTTGTTTCATTGGTTTTCCAAGATCATCATATCTTGTTTTATTTAATTTTCCGCTGTGCATGATATTGACATGATATTGATGTTTGTTTGTTTGTTTTATCAAGTTTTATACATAAGAAGTCTAATTAACAACATAGGTTTAAAACTTGTTAATTCTACCAAGTGGAGTCTAAATTTCTCAGCAAGTGGTATCAGAGCAGGTACACTCTGATTGGATTAATTTCCTGAGTATGATCCTTGACCCCCGTTGTCATGGATTGTGGACAATCTCTTTTGATTTCTCCTTTATTTGATGGCACTAATTATGCATACTGGAAAGTTCGTATGAAATTTTTTGCAGGCTCTAGGTAAACTAGTATGGCAAGCTATTGAAGTTGGCTGGAATAAGCCAAAGGAAGTGCCGATGGATTGGGATGAAGCAACAATCAAAGCGGCTTTCAACAGTAAGGCCTTGAATGCTTTGTTTTGTGGGGTGACCAATGAGGAATTCAAGAGAATGTCATCCACAGAAGTTGCCAAGGAAGCATGGACCATTCTTGAGACCACCTATGAAGGTACCAAGGCAGTAAAGACTATGAAGCTTCAAAGATTTACCAGTAGTTTTGAAGAAATAAGGATGGAGGAGGATGAGACCTTTGATGAGTTCTATGCTAAACTCAAGGATATTGTGAATTCTACCTTCAACCTTAGAGAATCTATAGCGGAATCCAAAATTTTTAGAAAAATCCTTAGGTCCTTACCTGAAGGATTCCATGCCAAGATCACTACTATTGAAGAAGTAAAGGACATTAATCAAATTCCCTTGACTGAGCTTGTAGGGAACCTTCAAACCTATGAAATGGGATTAGTTTTAATGGGAAAATGTGGAAAGAGTAAAAACTTGGCTTTTAAGGGTATAGAGGAAGAGATTGATAACTCTAAAAGATGAAGATGAAAGTGAAGATTAAGATAAAGCTGATGATGACGATAAGGATCTAACCTTTATAACTGATGTGATAATCAAGCTTCTTCAATTCAGGAAAAAGGATAAGGACAAACTCCTTAGGAAATCTAAATCCTCTAGGAAGGGCAAGAATGAGAAACCCCTTATCTAATGCCATGAGTGCAAAGGTTTTGGTCATATGAGGATAGAGTGCCTAAAATATCTTATGAAGGAAAATACCAAGAATTTTAAAGATACAGGGTTGGTTGCTACCTGGAGTGATATTGAGAATGACTCTTCTGATGAGTTTATGGATGAATGTGGTCACTTTATGGCTTTTGCTACCACAACTGATAAGGTAATTGTGGAGAGTGCAAGTGACAGTGAGGATTCTTCTGATGATGAAGTACCCAAGAAGTTGACCCTTCAGGAATCCTATGATAAGCTATGCACTGAATTTATAAAATCTGAGAAGAATTTTTATCTTTTTTAGAAAAGAGCTTAATGAGGTAAAAACTAAAAAAGCTGATCTATTAGTCAAACTAGATGAGACTACAAGGTTAGTTGAGACGTTTATTGTAGAGAACACATCATTAGAAAAGAAAGTCAAGAATCTCAAGGTTGAGCTCAGTCAAGCCAGAACTCAAATAGAGAGGATGTCTAGTGCAAAGCTTGATGAGATATTGAGTGCTCAAAAGCCTAGTTCTGATAAGACTGGGTTAGGATATGCTGTCTCCTCTGGCCCCTCCTCTTCCACGGCTTCTGAATCAAAGACTGTTTTTATGCCCCAATCTGAGAAAGGTGATAAAGGTATAAAATCCAAAACTGATTTGACTAATTCTAAATCCTTTGTTAGACCACATGTTTGTCACCATTATGGTGTTTCTAGACACATTCGTCCGAATTGCGTTAAGTTGTATCCTCAAAAGTAGGTGTCCAAACGATCACAGGTTTCCTCTCAAGGACCTATACCTTTGTTTGGAGAGTTATTAAAAGTTTTGAGCTTTTTAACTCAATTTCGGGAGAATTTTAATTCTTCTATGTCCTTTAGTAGACATACTAGGTCACGTGCTTTTTCATCTTCACGACCAAAGACTCATGTTGTGTGGGTGAAAAAGGAGCCTAAGACTTAATTATCTTTTCTGTTTGTCCTCTTCTTTAATTCTTTCTATCTAAAGTAGGACTATCTTTGTTTGATTTCTTTTCTGCTCTTGGTATCATGCTTTCATGCATTTGCATCTATCTTTCATGCCTTCATATTGTCTGTCCGTTTTTGTTTGGTTGTTTACTTTTTATTTTGTTTTGTTTTCAAAATATATAAAAAAAAAATCAGAAAAAAAACAAAAACAGTGTGTGTTTGTGTACATTGGTACTTGTGTACCTTGGATGGCCATTGAAACAAAGTTTTCTAAACTTTGTATCTTTTACAGCTTAGATTAGCATCTCTATGCACAACTAAGCAAGTGAGCTTTGTGACTCGTGTTTGTGATGAGTAAGATTAAGTAATCTCTTGTACTTAACACTCATATTACTCTTTTTGACAGGAGGGACTAACAAATCCTAAGAGAAAGGCATAAATAACCATCTCTCTACTGTTGCCCACCAATCATGAAATGATATATGTATGCTTCGGCATAGCAAAAGTGCAATGTCAAAAACTTAACATAATTGGGTATTTCTTTTCTCTCTCTTATATGCCTATGCATGATATGCTTAAAAGAAAATATGCAAAGAAAAATAAAAGCAAAAAGAACAAAATGCTTTATATATGATTACAAGCGTGTCTTCTAGGAGATGTGGGAGTTATAGGATGTACCTCGAAGGTAATAGTCTCCATCAAATAGTTACGATTGTGTGTAAGTTAAAGTGATTTTCTAATATCTCATATCGTCATAACATGTTGACACTTATGCAATTTTGCGATGGTTTTCACACACAACATGCAATATTCTTTGCTACTCTTGACACATGTGCAGGTACAATGTGATTTGGCCATCACAAAGAATATAAAATTGGTTAGACTTGTTTTTGAAATATAAAATTGATTAGACTTGTTGTGTGTGTGTGTGTGTGTGTGTGTGTTTGGATCTAAATGCTGAATATTTTTCTGTTGAGAGATGATTTTGAGAGCTTAAAATGTTGTTTGGATCTTTGGTTGAGTAGCATGTTTGATTGCATTCATGTCTGTGTTTTTCTCTTCTTTGAAAAACTCTTTTTAGGCAATCTCCATAGCTTCTTGATACCTCTCGATTGCTAAGCTATCTATCAAGCTCTTCAGCTTCTTTTTAACGCATTCTCAATGGCTTCTTGACAGATTCTCGATCCATCGAGAAACAATCTGTTTGGTCAATAGATCCTCGACAAATTTTCGATCCATCAAGGTTGGCTTTTGCTCGACAACTTCTCGATCTGTCGAGATCCTCTTGCATGCATTGTTGTTCACATGTTTTGCATCTTTCTATCATCTTGTCATCCATAGCATCTTGTTTCATCACATTCATGCATTTATATGGATTCTTTGTACCCCTTTAATCATCTTTATATTTCTCGAATGAAGCTTTCTAGCTTTTTGTACGCTCTGTCAATCACGACAAAAAGGGGGAGGAATTGTGGAGAAAATTTAGTTTCTTTTTAAGATTCTACATGTTAGGGGGAGAAATACATGTCCTTGTAAGGGGGAGTTGTGTTTCATCTTATTAGGGGAAGTGCTTACTTTTTTCTTCTTGTACAACGGTCTTGTGACCATGTTTACATACATTGTGCTTATCTTTGATATATATATATATATATATATATATGATGATGTGTGTCTTCTTTACCTACCTCTACATGTGTTGTTTCTTTTCTCTCTTTATACACATGTTTCTTTATTGTATGCAATCTTTTATTTCTGTTTCACACTAAGATACCTTAATGAGTTTTGTTTAAAGTATTTCAAAAATACAGGTTGTTAAACTCTTCCAGGCCATGAACTCTCTTCTTGCAAAGTTTTTCAAGATTTTGTATTAGGGTAGATTTTATTATATTCAACAAGTGAGTATGAGTTGAGTGATTTATGACTTCTCTCATATGTTCATTTGTCTGTTGTGGTTTTGTCACGGATTGCCAAAGAGGGAGATTGTTAGGACATATGTGATTCATGTTAGGAACACATGTCATTATAGAATTGGCTAATCTTTTGATAAAATGGATTTTACTTGTAATTGAGTAGATCTAGGATGTGTTTAATACTTCAAGGAACAAAGTTTCAATTTCAAGTGTTAAATCCATGCAAGTCTGTCCAAGAATCAAGCGAAGAAGTGTTGGATTTTAAAGCTCGACAGCTAGTATCTATCGAGGCTTAAAAAGCTGTTTCAGCTCGAGGCTCAACAGTTGCTCGATAGATAGGGTATCTGTCGAGGCTTATGAAAATCAGGTTTCTAGATCTGATTTCACTCCAATCCGTGAATAGATGTTTGGGCTTTCTTTTCTCACAACCCTTGACATATATAAGGCTTATTTTAAAGGCCATCACATAAGAGAATACAAGGAGAATATATGTAAAAGTGACTGATGCCTTATTCTCTCTAAATGAAGCTACTGCGTCTTTACACCTTAAGGATTTGTAACCAAGTGCTTCTTGATCTTCATTGATGATGAAGTGAAAAACTTTGCAACCAACATCTTCTTCAAGTTGGTGTGTTAGTCACGTATTGGGAGCCGTGCATCATTAGTTAGTCACGTACTAGGATCCGTGCAAAAAGGGTGACGTTCATATATTAAAGAGTTCAGAGGTTCTAAAGCGATAGAAGGTTTCTATTGTTCATCTACAGGGATTGTAGAATCAAGGGACAAAGGTTTTGTAGTTGATATGAAACTTCTCTTTATTATAGTGATTTTTTTTTTTTTTTTTTTGAAGGTTTCCCCCCAGGTTTTTTACTGTGAAACTAGTTTGTTTCATTGGTTTTCCTGAGTCATCATATCGTGTCTTATTTAATTTTCCGTTGTTCATGATATTGACATGATATTGATGTCTGTTTGTTTTAACAGGTTTTATAAATAATAAATCTAATTAACAACTTGGGTTTAAAACTTGTTAATTCTACCAACCGGGCTCTAAATTTCCCAACATTCCTCTTCTTGGCTATGATTGCGTCCTTAGCATTCATAAAGTTTTGGGTTGAATGGACGAGTTCAGCCATGGTTTGAGGCTCTTGTTCATAAAGCTTATGAATGAATAAATCGGAATTAACTCCATTATGGAAGGCCATTAATAACAACTTGTCGTCCATCTCATCTACTGTCAGGGCTTCCCTATTGAAAGGAGTAATGAAGGACTGTAGGCTTTCATTTTCCCCTTGTTTTATGGTTAACAGGCTGGACGAGGAGCACCTATGCCTTTGTCCTTTGATAAAATTGTTGACAAATAGCTTACTCAATTCTTCGAAAGAACTCACAGTATTTGGAGATATCTTACTGAACCACACTCGTGTTGGCCCTTTAAGGGTGGTAGGGAAGGCCCTACACATAATCTCATCTGGAACTCCTTGAAGGCGCATCGTAGTCTTGAAAGTTGATATATGATCACACGGGTCACACGTTTTGTCGTACAAATCCAAGGAAGGCATCTTGAACTTAGAAGGCAGGGGGTGATTGTTGATAGAAGCCACGAAAGGGGAATCATTTTGATGAACTAAGTCATCTACAGGATTCTCTCTTCTAATGTTCTCTTTCATCTCGTCCATGGCCTTCCTCATTTAATCCATCTCCCTTTCCAAGTGTGGCATCCTTCGTGAAGCGGTACCCCTTGACTGGTTCTCAGGCTCAGCATTTTCTCCTCTAACCTCTTGACTTTGGGCTTGCCCTTCCAGGTATCTTTTATGGCGTTTCCTCCTTATACTAATTTCTCTAGTCAATTCTTGGTTCTAACGAGTTAATTCTTCCATGGTGGTTGCCATAGACTGTATGTATTGGATGGAAGGCGGTTGCACGACAGGTGCTGACTAACAATCATGGTGGGGATTACTAGAAGCATTCTTACTCTCCTAGTGGCCCTTGATCTTGTTCGTACCATGTAGCCTTTTGTCGAAGAAAGATAAATTGTAAAAAACAATTAATACCTTCCCCACAAACAGCGCCAACTGATGATGCACAGGAAATCAATAGGCTGAATGCTCCGAGCTCAATGGGCTGGTAATTGCTAGGAAGGCCTGAAAGAAAAAAAATGACATGAAATCAAAGGAGACCGAGGTGAACTAGTCAAGAACCCTCCGATGCTTAAGTTATTTTTTCTCTTAAACTCAAGAATTCCAACTTTTTAGGAATAGTCAGATCTTACCTACATTTGATGAGTATGAGTGCTTGTATAGTGTGCTTTGGAGTGGTTACTTGTCTTGTAACTTCCCCCATATTGTGGAAGTTTGTAGGTTTAGACTTAACTTTCACAATCGCTATGGAAGTTAGAATATTTACTCTTATCTTTTATAACTGTCATTGGAAGTTAAGTGCTAAGTAGGAAGTTATAGCAATAAATCAGGATCTTGCTCATGTATCGAAAGTATTAAACGTGGTCCGATTCATAAGCTCTCGTAAATAGTTCTAACACTTGAAAATCTTCCAAATGTTTAGGGTTGTCCAAGGGCTTTCCTTATGGACGACCTTCATGCTTATGGACGGTCGTCCTACTGGGGATGACCTTTTTTATCCAAGGATAATCTTTCTGGTATGGACGGCTTTTATGGACGAATCAGAGTAGATTCTATTTAGTTCACCATCAGAGCTGATTGTGGATAATGACAGAAATCAAGAGATGGTATTTGTTGAGAATATTGTGGAAGACCCAATTGAGGTTAAATATGAGGATAAGTCCGTAACTCACAATCCTCAGGTTTCGATTAATTTGTTCAAGATGACCACACAATATGTTGATTTTCTTGGAGTAGAAAATTTTAATTTTATTATCAGTCCTTCGTTTATTGATGTTGCAAATATACTGAAGGTAGATGAGAATAAATTTTATGCTACACTTTATGAAGAATTCAAGTTTTAAAACCAGATCAAGTCATTAAAGCAATCAAAGTATTGTTATTTAGAGCGAAAGATTTCAAATTTCAACCATCAACTCGAGGACATGATTGTTTCAAGTGAAGGGGTCTAATGTAGGACACAATTTAATATTTAATTTTTGTAATTATTTAATTTTATTATTTTTATGTAATTTTTGTTATTTTAGGTTTAGGTTATTTATTTCCTTCTTTTTAGGTGCTTTTAATGTTGTTTAGTCAAATTAGAGTTTTATATGCTTTCATAGCCGCCTTAGCCGCAGGGACAGACCTAAAAGGGGGCCCAGGCCCCCTTAGGTCAAAAATTTTTGTTTTTTTTTTTTTTGTTATTTTGTATTTCATTTTTATAGTTAGGCCCCCCTTCTCTCTAGTTAGTCCAGCTAGCCTAATCCAAATAGCAACTATCCAACCCAAAAACATAACAAAATGAATAAATATATTCACAATGATGATTGTATTTTAGCAACAAAAAAAAAAAAAAAACTATTTTACCAGCAAAAAAAAAAATCATGTGTTATTGGAGAAGGTAAAACTAATTTTTTTTGCAACTAAAGTAAACTGGTATAAATGTTGGGTATATTTAAAAATTAATTGGGTATGTTCAAAGCTTAAGCCCATAATATTTTGTTGTAAAGCTCAAGCCCATGCTCTAGAATTTTCCTTGGCTGGCGTGGGAATTTTTAGCACAAACAAAACCCTCAATCATCTCATATTTCCTTATAAAAACAGTCAGTCACACCTTCCCCTGTTTTGCAAAACATACATAGCAAATTGCAACATCAATGGGAAAGAAAATTCCTTTGTTTTTGCTTCTCCCTTTTCACTCCAATCATCTTTAGCTACTTCCTTTTTAGAGCTCTAAGACTATCAAAATTCTGCATATATGATATTATTTGAAAACAAAAAAACATATTATTACTTTGATACTTTAGCTACTCTGTTTTTGCTGAAAATTTTCTCTTGGGCATTTATGACGAGTTTGAAACTCTATTTGTGAGTGCACATTAACAGAGTTGCCATTGTATCTTGGAAAGCGATCGCTTGAGCCATTTGCACTGATGGATTCATTCCAGTGGGGGCGGAATTGCTTCTTAAGGACAGCGGATTTAGTTTCGTGCCTCAGCGATAAGTTTTACTTAATCCTTAATTTTATACGCTTTTGCACTTGTCTATTTTGCTTATATGTTAATTTGAGCATATCTTGTTTTATTGATATATTATTAATATTGCTTTGTAACTTTGTTAATCAATTTGGACAATTTTCCAAACTACTTCCAACAATCTTAAGAAGCGATTTATGTTCTTATCGATTAACAAAATGTATGATGTTCCTAATACTGTCTTAGAATCTGAGGCAGCACTTGTTTTGGAAATGAAGTTAGTCAATAACATAACTGATTGGGTAGTGGACATTAGGGCTACTAGACACATTTGCTTCAACAAGGAGTTATTTCTTAATTATGAGGAAGTAATAGATGAAGAGAATGTTTATTTGGGAGACTATGGTACTACAAGAGTTGCTGGAAACAAAAAGGTACTTTTGAAATTTACTTCAGGTAAGTCTTTAGCCTTGCACTCTGTTCTTCATGTTCCTAACATGTGTAGAAATTTAGTATCTGGGTTCTTTCTCAATAAGGCAGGCCTAAAAATTGTTTTTGAATCTAATATGATCATTCTTAGTCAAAATGGTGATTTTGTGGGCAAGGGATTTTGTCATGAAGGCTTATTTGTGCTTGAAACTGATTGTGAGAACATGAATATATCTAGTAACTCTTCTGCTTATATTGTTGACTCTTTGGATCTTTAGCATGGTAGGCTAGGGCATGTGAATGTTGCAACCATCAAAAGAATGAAACAAATGAGCCTAATTCCAAACTTAACTAATTCAGAGCATTCAAAGTGTGAAATATGTGTAGAAGCAAAACATTTCAAAAAACCTTTCAAAACTGTTGAAAAGAGCTCTGAACTTTTAGAACTCATTCATAGTGACTTAGGAGACTTCAAAAATTATATGAGTAGAGGAGGTAAAAAATATTATATGACATTTATAGATGACTACTCTAGATATACAAGAGTATACCTTTTAAGTAGTAAAGATGAAGCTGAAACCATGTTCATAAAATTTAAGACAGAAGTTGAAAATCAGAAAAAATAAGAAAATTAAGAGGCTTAGGTCCGATAGAAGAGGAGAATATGGCTTAGCTTTGTTTAAAAAATTTTGTGAAGAAAATAGTATTATTCATGAAGTCACCATACCTCGTACACCTGAACAAAATGGAATAGCTGAGAGGAAAAATAAAACCTTAAAGGATATGATGAATGCCATGCTCATTTGCTCTGGTCTTCCTTCCAACATGTGGTGGGAAGCTATCCTTTCTGCATGTCATGTATTAAACAGGGTCCTACATAAAAGGATTAGAAAAACTTCATATGATTTATGGGAAGGACGTGCACCAAACTTAGGGTACTTGAAGGTGTGGTGTTGTTTGGTAAAGGTTGGAATTCCTGAACCACATAGAGAAAAGATAGATCCTAAAACCAAGGATAGTGTCTTCATAGGATATGCACAAAATAGTCCTGCCTATAGGTGCTTAGTTTTGGAGACTAACACCATAGTGGAGACTAAGGATGCTGATTTCTTTGAGCATATTTTTTCCATGAAGAGAATGAGACTCACTAATGAGTCCTCATCAGTCATACCCTAAGTGAGATCAAGTTCAAACTTAGATGAAAGCCATTCAACACAAGAGTTAAGACATAGTAAAAGACCTAAAAATAGAACTAACTTTGGGCCTAACTTTATCACTGCTTTTCTCATTGAAGATGACCTAAAAACTTATCAAGAGGCCATGAAATCAGTAGATGCAACCTCTTGGAAGGATGCAATCCATAGTGAGTTAGAATCAATTATGGCTAACCATACATGGGAACTAGTTGAACTCCCTAGAGGATACAAGACCATTGGTTGCAAGTGGGTGTTTAAAAAGAAATTAAAAGCAGATTAGTCCATAAACAAATTCAAAGCTAGACTAGTGGCAAAAGGGTATACTAAAAAAGAAGGGATAGATTACTTTGACACTTATTCACCGGTGACAAGATTAACTACAATTAGGATTCTGATTGCTATGGCCTCAATACATAAATTGATTGTTCACCAAATGGATGTCAAAACAACATTTTTAAATGGTGATTTAGATGAAGAAATTTACATGGACCAACCAGAGGGTTTTGTGGTTCAAGGACAAGAAAGTAAAGTGTGTAAACTTAGAAAATCATTATATGGTTTGAAACAAGCTCCTAAACAATGGCATGAAAAATTTGATAACACTTTAATTCCTAATAGATTTGTTGTGAACGAATCTGATAGATGTGTGTATAATAAATTCTCTGGTGATAGTGGTGTTATCATATGCCTATATGTGGATGACATGTTAATTTTAGGAACTGACTGTTAGGATTAGTGCCCTTAAATCCTATTGTATAATGCTATGTATGATATTATGTATGACTTAATATTGTGATTAATAAAGTTTTTTTATTATTATTTAAAATAATGGTAATATGAATATTTGGACATTATCATATAGCTCATGAGATGCATAATGTGTGATTTATGTGAAAAGTCACAGAAGATATAAATCACAAGTTCTTTGTAAACTCAGAATTTTAGTTCGTAGTCGGTGATGAAATTGGGCATTTCATCTGCGAAGACTATAACATATCAACTAAGATATGAGATTTATTATTCTCCTAATGATTGTCAAATGAATAAAAAATCTCACGACTTCTATTTATATGAACTCTTAATCCTGAGAGAATAATGGACCTGATCATGAAATGTAGGTTGCTTTGATAAATCAGAAGTGAGATCTAAAGTCACGGTCAAAACCTCAGTATGTTGGGCAACCACATTTAGTGTTGATGGAACATATATTCTTAAGATAAAATTCATAATCTCTTAATGGAGATATAAAATATTTCCTTAAGATAAGTTTAATAGGTTTGGTTATTCAGAATGTTAGGCCTAACTACTTTGGTAAAGAGTTACTAAAGTATATATATATATATATATATATATGTGAAATTGAATTTCATAAATAAACGATGAATAACTTAGAAGATTAAACTGGGTACTTAAGGAGTAAGATGTAGTAATCTTCAAAGTGGCAATCTACATTAATGACATTGTATTGCTATGAATATTTTATGAAGGGGTTGCATGTACAATAAAGTCTTAGGATATAATTTATTAATAAGACCAGAGTGCAATTATATTTATATAGTGGTATTAAATATAATAAATGGTAACTTTGGACTTGTTAAGAGTTGACAAAAAATCCTAAGGCCCATTAAAGCTAAAGTCTTATTTGTTCCCTTTTGTTACCATTAATTATATTCAATACCACTATATGAATATAGTTGCACTCTAGGCCTTATTAATAAATTACATCCCAAGACTTTATTATACGTGCAACCCCTTCATTAAAATATTCGTAGTAATACAAAGTCATGAATATAGACTGCCACTTTGAAGATTACTACATCTTAATCCTTGAGTACCCGGTTTAATCCTTAATGTTATTCATCATATATTTATGAAATCTAATTCCATAAATATATACTTTAGTAACTCCTTACTAAAGTGGTTGGGCCCAACACTTTGACTAACCAAACCCATTAAACTTATCTCAAGGGAATATTTTATATCTCCGTTAAGAAATTATGAATTCCATCTTAAGAATATATGTTCCATCGACATTAAATGCGGCTGCCCAACATACTGAGGTTTTGACCGTAACTTATAGATCTCACTCTTGATATATCAAAACAATCTACATCTCATGATTAAGTCCATTATTCTCTCAGGATTTAGAGTTGATGTAAATAGAAGTCGTGAGATTTATTATTCATTTGACAGTCATTAGGAGAATAATAAATCTCACAGCAGTCCAGTTCAATATGTCTGAACTCTTAAAAAATATCAACATACCAACTAGAAATCTCCATTTCCATGATCAAGACAAATCATCTTAGTTGATATGTTATAGTCTTCACAAATGAAACGCCCAATTTCATCACCGACTACAAACTACATTATGAGTTTACAAAGAACTTGCAATTTATATCTTCTGTGACTTTTCACATAAATTGCATACTATACATCTCATGGACTAAGATAATGTCTCGTTAGTTCATTTATAAATAGTCTCATATAATTAAACAATTTAATTATTTATGACATGCCAATAAATTGGATTTTAGGGCATAAACCCCAACAATCTCCCACTTACCCTCAAAGACAATTTAAAATATATATATCCGACACTTATCTTCCTTTAGAGTAATTCATAGTCACTCTAAGGCAAGGTTTGGAAACAAGTTTCAGTTAGATTTATTGCATAAATTATCTTTTCCACTACTACTTCTCAAGTCCTCATATCTCTCTAATGAGATAATACTTACATATAATGTGTATCTTCACCACCTAAGATGAACACATATCTTGAAGTCCAACTTCATGAATCACAATCAAATTACAAGTCAGCATTTGTACATCCAGTACCAATCAAAACGTCACTTTTGTGGACAAGCATATAATCCCTCATTCTTCTACTATATATGAGTATATGCTTTACTCCCACTAAATTAAATGATCTTTGATTCAATTGATATTTGCTTACCATTCCCACCGCAAAATAGATATTTAGCCTAGTATATAGCATAGCATAAAGACTTCCTATTGATATGGTACTAGGAACCATCTTAATATGCTCCTCCTTTTATATATCTTAGGACTATAGTCCTATATAAAGGAACTTCAAACTTAAAAGGAAAGAATTCTTTCTTGAAGTATTACATGCTATACTTAGCTAGAATCTAATCTATTTAAGCAGTTTGAGATAGACTCAATATCCTAATTTCTGAATTGTAACAAAGTTTAAATTCTTAGGATATGACTAGTCTTTCCCAAGTACTTTATATCAAACTGGATTAGACAACAAAAACACTATTGATGACAATATCTTTACATCATTCTAAATGATTAGAATGTCATCAACATACATTAAGAAATTTATTATTCTATATAGCTTTTAGACACATAAGGCTTTTGGTACCTGATCAAAATCAAACAATTTGATTCCTTGATCAAAGATGATATTTTATGATTCAGATGCTTGCTTTAATCCCTAAATGAAATTTAAGCAACTTGCATACTAAACACTACTATTTCTTTGCTATGTACAAGTCTAGTTTCATTATATAGATGTCTTCCTCAAGATTGCTACTAAAAGAAACTTTCTTGATATTCATTGTCATATTTCATTCAAATGAAATATAATGGATAAGAGAATCTTGATAGAGTCAATCTTGACTATTGGTGAAAAAACCTTTTCATAATTGAACCTTTTCTTTCTGAATAAATCTTTTTGCCACTAGTCTTGACTTTGAAGGTTTGCACCTTCAAATCTATCAATCTCATTTACTTGTAGACTTATTTGAAAGCAATAGGCCTAATGCCATTAGGCACTTCTACAAGTCCTAGACTTCAAATAGAATCCAATCTATTCACATAACCTTGATCAAGTAATCTATATTCATATCATCTATGCCTTTACGTAGGACTGAGGATGAAATTCATATCCTCGTGGAATGACTTCAAAAGTTTATCCCAAAAGTATGAATTTACTTGGTAATTAATGATCCTCCCACTACGATATTGTACCGGTGTACTAGCTATATATTTAGAATAATGCCTTGTGGTGTATCTAATACAACCATCTCATTTCTAAATGTATTTTATAGTTGTCTTTCAACAAATTCTGACATTTTTCTTCTAGAACATTCTACGATTTGCTTTAAGGTTATTCACATAGTCATCATCAAGAATTTTGTATTTGTACATTACAAACATTTTATCTTCTTTATGACTACCAAAACAATCTTTTGCAACTCCTTTTGGATACCCATCATAAACACACACATTTTTCTACCTTTTGATTTCAATTTGTTAGACTTCCTTTCTAGCACAAGTGCTGGACATCTCCAAAACTGGAAGTATCATATACTAGGTTTTCACCCAATCCACAATTTGACAATTGTCCTAGGAACAAACTTTTGAAACCTACTTTAGAAAATGTATAATAATTACTAGAGTATATCTCCAAAAAAAAAAACAAGCAAATGGAAATACTTATCATGTACTTTACTATTTCTAAAATTGTATTATTCATCCTTCATGTATGCACTGACTTAAAGAAGTTAGTGAAACTTTATTCCTTCACAACAAAGGAGCCCTAGATCTTATTATTCTCTAAATAGAATTCATAGACTGGGAATATAAAAAAATAATGGTTCTAAAAATCCATCTTTCACCAATCTTGAATATGATTTAGATTAATAAGATCTAGGCATAAGTGCCAAATACATACAATAACAAAGGATGAAAACTTTCTCTTTAAAAAGTAAAACATGTAAATTTCCATCTAGAAAATAATCATGGACAATGCTTAGCTTTACCAAAACAGAAACACTTTCCTTTTGGTCATGCTTTTGAGTCTAATTTCCTTTTGGCAACTATTAGGATAAATTGCTTGTCCAACTGTTTGGTATTATAATTCTTTTTCTTATCACCCTTACCTTTCGGTTCAGGATAAGAATTTGAATTAAATCATATTGATCCTAGCTTTAGCTTTTAGGATGTCTTCCGTTGCGTAGAACTCACTCATCAATTCAGAAAACATAAAAATAATTTATTTTGAAAACAATCTGAATTGATCAAATGATTCTAACAAGGACTTGTGGATCATGTCCATATGAGATTAACATTTAATTTCTACATTCAAGAATTCTAATTAATTTTTAAAATTAAAACATTTTCGTAAAATAATATAGAATTGGAACTCCTTAAGCCTTTCTTAGCACTCAATACCAAACATCTTATTTAGACTTAACCTAAAGTTTAAGTGTAGTACTAACTCTTGCATCTCATGCTGTAGTACACTTGAGATAGAAACCAATGTAACATTTTAGCATTTTAATGGAAACTATGATAAAATCATAAGCTATCTTCCATCAATGCATCATGCATAGGAAATTATGACAATGCTGAATCAAAACATATTTATGTACTTCAGCTCCTTTAAGCACCATGTCTAAAATTATTTCATAGTTAATGTGATTCAATTAAAATAGTAGCTAGAGAAAAAAATTTATGACAACTTTATTTTGAGACTATGAACATAATTACAGGGACATTATATTTTGCATCCATAACCATATATTATGAAACCCAAAAAATACTATACTAGGTGCAACGACAACCTAATCCCACAATTAATATTCCTCGGAAGCGAGATCATACCAATCACTATGATCAAGTGAGAAATATTCTCATTATTAATACTATCATGGTAACTCTTACCAAACAAAAATAATTTTCCACTCTTCCTTTGGCCTCTAAGTAATAATAGCAAGAACTCAACATAGAGGATACTATTAAACTTAGTCTAGTGTACACCATTGTCTAGAATCATGTATAGCCACATTTCATCCCTTTAACTGGCTTATTTTGTAGTACCATGATAAAAACACCCTCTGCATGGAATGCAAAGCTCGAAGCTAAGACAAGGTGTTTGATCAAACCACTATAAACCAGGAAATTCAATCTTGCAGTACCATGAAATAAACATCCTCCGCATGGAACGCAAGGCTCGAGGGCAAGACGAGATGTTTACCCCACACCACTATGAATTGACAATGGAGGCCGTGAGATCCAACCCTTGTATCTCTCTCCCACTAGAAATTTTAAAACAAGTGGATTGTCATGAAATCATTGTGATCTAATCACAATTTTAACCCTACACATCAAATGTGTTTAATTGTTTAAATTCAATGTGATGTTACTAAGTCACATCACTATAGCGTAACAAACATTCGCGCAATCACAAAGAAGTTTAACCTTGTAATCCGTGAAGTAAATACCCTCCACATGGAATGCAAGACTCGAAGTCAAGACAAGGTATCTATTCACATTACAATAAACTTAACAAAAGGGTTATTTCATTACTCCCACTCATTATTTGGGTTTTTCTTTAAATAATTGTGATCCCATCACAACTAATAACCTTGCACTTGTTAAAAACTCTAATCTTATTAGAATCGCTAACTAAAATGGAAGTCTTAAACTATTTAGGATTCCTTAAACTCTAATGGATCAAAAATTAGTTATATAGAACTCTATACTTAATTTATTTGATTAAGAATTCTAATCTCATTAGAAACTATATATACCTTTTAATTAAGCTTTAATCTAATTAAAATTTCCAATTAAAACAAATTAAGGACTTTTAATCATACAACAATTCCAATCTCATTAGAATGTTTCTTAAAAGACAAGTTCTAAACTATTTAGGACTAA
Organism: Lithocarpus polystachyus; assembly: GCA_033629205.1. Lineage (NCBI taxonomy): Eukaryota > Viridiplantae > Streptophyta > Magnoliopsida > Fagales > Fagaceae > Lithocarpus > Lithocarpus polystachyus. Next base: position 78,402,113 of record CM066165.1, read on the forward strand.
GAGTTCTATTTAACGAATATCTTTGATCTCATTAGGTCTTTTAGTTAGAACCATGTGTAATCTTATCACACATTTCCTTACACTTTATACATTTGAAAACATTTAGAAAATATTCAAAATTCCCTTCAAATGCATTTTCGCGAGAATCTCGCGACTAAGCTCTTCCCGGTAAAACGAGTTAAAGCAAAAAATTGAAAACACAAAAAAAATCAGACAGAAACTTTCGCTACTGTCTCGCGACTGGTTCGCGAGTAAAGCTTACCAGCGAAAAGTTTTTGTCTTCAAAATCATTTTTCACGAGTAACTTCACGGGAAGCTAACCCGCGAAAAACCCGTGTTTTCAGTTTTTTCAGAGCAGTTGCAAACAGTTTTCAACGATTTTTCATGAACAAACAATCATCATATGAACATAATAGGCAGAATTTGATATCAAAACTGAATTCCATTGATGCTATAGCCTTAAAGATGAATTTAACATATTTAAATTCATATGTAAACAACATCATAACATCAATATAAGTTTTTATCAAAACATAGTTTCAACTACCATGTAGAAAATTAAATGCATATATAACTTTCTAACATCATGAAACTATTATCTCTAATTCTAAAACTCACAAAACATGTTATTCAGATTTGAATTGAAGACCGCTCTGATATCAACTGTTGAGAAAATACATGTTCGTATTACATACAAAACATACGCAGCGGAAAATTAACGGATCTACTTCATTCGCAATTGATAACATGCACTATGAAAGTTTCAGAATTTAAGAACAAGAAAGCGTACCTTGGTGCGGTGAAATTCAAAACCAAAGATTATAAGTTCTTGGGAAGACTATTAATCTTCACTCCAATTCCACTTAATGCCCAAGATGTGTGGTCTCTCAATCAGTTTCCAAGGAGAGAACAAGGGAGTGTCCAACACTCACATACAAACCATTTCATTTCTTGTGTAATCTTGATGAAAAACACTTATGAAAAGACTCATGAAATTCTGTATGTTTCTCTCCTTATATTCAACTAATTATCTAATTGGGCTAGCCTTTTGGACCATTCCAATTGGGCTCTAGTGTGTGGCTTGGAGTGGGACCAAAAGGGAACAAATAAGACTCTAGCTCCAATGGGCCTTGTGCTTTTCTGTTAACTCTTGACAAGTCCAAAGTTACCATTAATTATATTCAATACCACTATATGAATATAATTGTACTCTAGGCCTTATTAATAAATTACATCCCAAGACTTTATTATACGTGCAACCCTTTCATTAAAATATTCGTAGTAATATAAAGTCATGAATATAGACTGCCACTTTGAAGATTACTACATCTTAATCCTTGAGTACCCGATTTAATCCTTAATGTTATTCATCATATATTTATGAAATCCAATTCCATAAATATATACTTTAGTAACTCCTTACTAAAGTGGTTGAGCCCAACACTCTGAATAATCAAACCCATTAAACTTATCTCAAGGGAATATTTTATATCTCCGTTAAGAGATTATGAATTCCATCTTGAGAATATATGTTCTATCAACATTAAATGCGGCTACCCAACATACTGAGATTTTGACTGTAACTTATAGATCTCACTCCTGATATATCAAAGCAACCTACATCTCATGATCAAATCCATTATTCTCTCAGGATTTAGAGTTGATGTAAATAGAAGTCATGAGATTTATTATTCATTTGACAGTCGTTAGGAGAATAATAAATCTCACAGCGGTCCAGTTCAATATGTCTTAACTCTTAAAACATATCAACATACCAACTAGAAATCTCTATTTCCATGATCAAGACAAATCATCTTAGTTGATATGTTATAGTCTTCACAGATAAAACACCCAATTTCATCACCGACTACAAACTACATTCTGAGTTTACAAAGAACTTGCAATTTATATCTTCTGTGACTTTTCACATAAATCGCATACTATGCATCTCATGGACTAAGATAATGTCCCATTAGTTCATTTATAAATAGTCTCATATAATTAAACAATTTAATTATTTATGACATGCCAATAAATTGGATTTTAGGGCATAAACCCCAACAAGGAATAGTGAAGGGATTACACTTTCCCAATCACACTATGTTGAGAAAGTACTTAAAAAATTCAATCATTTTGATTGCGGCCTTGTGAGACCTCTATATGACCCAAGCATACATTTAAAGAAAAATAGAGGGTCTCCTGTTGCACAATTGGAGTGTGCTAAAATTATTGGTAGTGTGATGTTTCTAATGAACTGTACACGCCCTGATATTGCATATGTTGTTGGTAGACGTAGTAGATATACTCATAATCCTACCTATGAACATTGGAATGCATTAACTCGTCTCTTGAGATATTTGAAAGGCACCATGAATTTGGGCCTTACATATACAGGTCGTCCAACAGTGTTAGATGGCTATTGTGATGCAAATTGGATATCAGATAATGATGAGACCAACTCCACTAGTGGTTATGTTTTCACCCTAGGTGGAGGAGCTATATCTTGGAAGTCTTCTAAACAAACCTGTAATGCTAGATCAACTATGGAATCTAAGTTTGTTGCTTTAGAAAAGGCAGGTTGAAGTTGAGTGGCTTAGAAATTTACTTGCTGATATACCAAAATGGGATAAGCCATTACCATTAATATCATTGTATTGTGATTCCCAAGCTGCAATTGCATGTGCAAGAAATAAAATTTATAATGGGAAGAAGAGGCATATATGCCTAAGACTCAATATAGTGCAGCAACTCATAAGCAATGGTGTAATTGCCATGGAGTTTGTACGGTCAGAAAAGAATCTTGCTGATCCTCTAACCAAAGGGCTAACTAGACAATTGTTCTATAATACATCAAGGGGGATGGGACTTAAGCCCATTGAGTGAATCACCCATGATGACAACCCAACCTATGTCAACAATGGTTCAATGGGCATCATGGAGAGATTCAAGGTAGCATTATTAGTAAGAACGAGATCTCACTGTCCCTCCCTATGTTGTAGATAGTGCTTACTACCAAACTAGCAAGGTTGAGTTTAAGGCTCTTAATGAATTCATAGCCTTTATAGGTGGTGTGTGGTAGTACACACTTGATGAATTCAACTATGTGAGTGTGGAGGTGGGGCCACCTCCTATGAGAGTGAGGGCAAACTCTCTAAAGCAATCATGAAAATCTAGGTGGGGCGCATAATCGAAATGTGCCAAATTGAGAACTCATCCAAGAAATCACAAGCAAAGGTGTTCGTATTCTTGTGGTTTATGAAACTGGTTCAAGATCTAATACCACCAAGATTTTGTGAATTCTAGAATACAAATACCAAGTGTTGATTCAAGTCCACAAGACATCAACACTAATTTCATCTTGTGATTGCCCAATTTTTGAAAAAGAAAAATCAAAATTTTAAAACATGTGGGGGATTGTTGGGTATATTTTAAAATTAATTGGGTATAAACCCATATTATTTTGTTGTAAAGCCTAAGCCCAAGTCCATGCTCTAGAATTTTCCTTGGCTGGCATGGGAATTTTTGGCAACAAACAAAACCCTTAATCATCTCATATTTCCTTATAAAAATAGTCAGCCGCACCTTCCCTTGTTTTGCAGAAAATACATAGCAGATTGCGGCATCAATGGGAAAGAAAATTCATTTGTTTTTGCCTTTCCCTTTTCAGTCCAATCATCTTTAGCTACTTCCTTTTTAGAGCTCTAAGACAATCAAAACTGTGCATATATGATATTATTTGAAAAAAAAAATTATTACTTTGATACTTTAGCTACTCTGTTTTTGTTGAAAATTTTCTCTTGGGCATTTGTGACGAGTTCAAAACTCTGTTTGTGAGTGCACATTAATAGAGTTGTCATTGTATCCTGAAAAGCGACCGCCTGAGCCATTTGCACCCACGAATTCATTCTAGCGGGGGTGAAATCGCTTCTTAAGGACAGTGGATTTAGTTCTGTGCCTCGGTGATAAGTTTTACTTAGTCCTTGATTTTATACGCTTTTGCACTTGTCTATTTTGCTTATAAGTTAATTTGAGCATATCTTGTTTTATTGATATATTATTGATATTGCTTTGTAACTTTGTTAATCAATTTGGACAATTTTCCAAACTACTTCCAACAATAAATACCTGGTGACTATAGCAAGTTATTAAAAATAAAATACAATATTTAATTAAGATTATAGTTCTTTTTTCAATTAAAAAACTCAAATTCTCCCTCTTCCTTATTATTTTAATAAGTTGTTTATATTATTTTAAATGAAGTGATAAAAAAAAAAAAAAAAAAAAAAAGAGAACATTTGATATTGAGTGTATTGTAAATAAAAGTGAGGTGGTAAAATAAATAAAGTAGCTTTTTAAGGTACTAAATGCTTCAATTTTTAGTACAACCATTGTGAATGCTCTAAATTCACCAAAAGCCTAGTATTAAATTTTTTTTTTTTTTTTTTTAATCTTTGTTGGTAGATGATTGCATCTTAATGTATTTAGAAATAATGATTTTGTGTATTTATAATTTTTAATACTATATGGATATCTATTTGGAGTTTTTTTTTTTCTTTATACTCCGGCTCCCGCTAGCTTAAAATTTTGGATCCGTTCCTAGCCTTAGGGTTTCTAGTTGCCCTAGATTTTCTTTTTATTATTTAAATGCATTGTATCCTCCAAAGGCAATTCCATTTTCATAATATTATCAATAAACATAGACTTTTATCAAATTCTTTCTTGGGTGGATTCCGGTTTATCTCCTTGTGGATTCAGGAAAACCGCTCATGGATTCGAGGTTTACTACCAAAAATTAATAATTTAGTTTTTGTTCCATCAAGAGGGCATTATGTGTGCTTTCTTTAAGCTTTCACGACATTAGAGGCAGATAATGGGTGCAATAGGTAAAAAATTAGAGTTTCCTCTAGGGCCCTAGAGGCAGAAGCCAAAGCTGCTAAGCGGGAATACTCTTTGCATGAGACTTAGGGCTAAAGGACATTGTAGTTGAAGGCGACTCCCAACTGGTCATACAGGCTTTAAATAGATCCACACCACCTGCTATCCCCATCTAGCAGATCATTGAAAGCTCAAAGAGGTGGTTGCAGAATTTCAACTCACAGAAGGCTGCACACATTAGAAGGAACAACAACTCCACTGCCCACTTGTTAGCTAGAAATGCTCTCTCTCTCTCTCTCTCTCTGTTTGTTTCCCGAGAAAAATAAAATTGAATTTGGAAATTACCTAGTAGAACTTTGCAAAGAATTTTTGGTATTCTATCTTGTTTTCTCTCTCTCATTCTCTCCGTTGATATTTTTCTTCCTCGCCAATAATATAATTTAGGGCTAGGGTTTGGATACTGAAATGGAATTACATACCTGTCCTTTGGAATCTGAAGTATGGGTTGGATGTATGAGGTTTCATTGGCTCTCACACTGTGGTTCAGCTTCTTAATGAAGGCTTTAGGGTTTCGATCATCGACAATCTTGATAATTCCATCACCGAAGTTGTTGATAGGGTTCGTGATTTGTTCGGCCCTAAGCATTCTCAGAATCTTGAATTCCACCAGGTATTCAATTTTGTGTGTGTGTGTGTGTGTGTGTGTGTGTGTGTAAATTCCTGTTTTGTTTGGTTATCGAGAAAATGAGGGAAAAGAAGGTTAGAAATTAGAGATTCTTGAATATCTTGAGCAATGCTAGTTTTAATTTACAGGAGATTTGTATTTTTTTTTTTTTTTTTTTAACAGTTTCTTGGCAATCAAATGGTGGCGTTTTGAGGTTTTTGGCTTTTGGTTCCATTATGTGTTGGTTTGATTGCAGGGTGATCTTAGGAATAAGGACTTGGAGAAGCTCTTTTCTCAAACACAGTATGTTTAATTTCAATTACATTAGCAGTGCTATGATTTTCCACTGTTTTCATTCAATTTTACTATTAACTATTTTTTGCGGAAACAAACAGGATTATAGACTTTTTCAGAATTGGCTTAATTTTGTGCCATTGGCTTTTTTTAAGACAGATTTGATGCTTTGATCCATTTTGATGGCCTAAAAGCTGTTGGGGAGAGTGTTGCAAACCCTCGCCGTTATTTTGATAACAATTTGATTGGCACTATTAATCTTTATAAGGTTATGACAAAATATGATTGCAAAAAGGTGTGTCTGCAATTTAATTTCTTGAACTCATTTGATTTTGTTTTTGAATCTTGCGCTTGTAACAAATGGTTTGGAAGTGAATCAACAATAATCTATGTCTTAAAGAATTTTTGGCTGTTGAGTTATGCATTAAACATTCATTTTAGTCATATTTGATTTTGCAAAATCTTTGATTCCAGTATATTTTTTTTCAAATCATAATTGCATAAACTATGATTTGTAATATTTGTGGAATCAATATTTTTGTTTTTGGTGTCTTATTGCTAAATTGAAGTTTTTATGTTCGATGTCTAATTCTTTTGTCGCCACGGGCCTTGTAAATCACCCACCATTGTAACTATTGAATCATAAAAAATGTCTAATTATTTGTTTGTCGAAAGTAGTTATAGCATTCAAGTTCCAGTTGAATCTTTATCAGAGAATTGTTTAGTCTTAGAATGTGAACCATTTTTTTTATTGATTACATCACATGTTGGCATGCTCTGCCCACTACTGACACAAGTAATGTTATCCTGTGGCCAAATAGATGGTTTTCTCATCTTCTGCAACAGTTTATGGTCAACCTGAAAAAATGCCTTGTGTTGAGGATTTCGAATTGAAAGCAATGAATCCTTACGGAAGGACCAAGGTATGTATCACTGGGTGCTTAGTAATGTTTATTTTGGGCATACCACACATAGGATCTGTCTTTGAAATTGGATAATCCCACTTGCTGTTTCTTGTGTTCATAGGAGTGCAGTTTCTTTTCTTTCCTGACTAATGAGTTTAATGTAACATCCAATTTTCCCTAGATTGTGTTCTTTTAAAGTTCCTTTGTGATGGTCTTCTGTTTAGTGTGATTGGCAACTAGTTTATGGTGACTGGTCTGAAGTTTATTGGCAACTGATTCTTTAGCAGATATTGTACTGTGCCTAGTACAGTTTGATCCAAATTATGTGAAAATCTGGCTGCCTGAATTATTCTCTCAATTTTTATTATACCATCTTTTGGGTTAGTGTTCTTTTGGCTAGGAAAATTTGCATATTATCCATTGTGTATGTGTATCTGTGGTACAATTGTGTATGTTTATCTGTGGTACAAGTGTGTGTGTGTTGGTGCAGGGGAATGCATGTGTGGGTGTAGGGGTATGGGTCCTTATATCTATGCAATGAAGGATCTGTAAGAGTCCCACTGGTCACTTTTAAGACATGAAAAAAAAAAAGGAAGAAGAAGAAGAAGAAGAAGAAGAAGAAGAAGAAGAAGAAAAGAAAAAAGAAAAAAAAGAAGAGTATCATATAATATGTGTTATCTATGTTTTCGCTTGACCATGATGTTGGTGGTCATTTTATGTTATCATCATGATTGCTGTTGTTCTTATTTATGCTGAACAGTTGGTGGTGAAGGTCTTGGTGGTGGTCTAGAGATTTCATGTGTACTCCCTTTGTATTATGAGATAACCCCCTTTGTATTATGAGATTTCAAACCTTGTTTTGCCAATCAAAGGAAATAAAAAAGGTTTCAAACCTAGGTAAGTAATTGGCCGTATAGTATGCATATTTGATTATGATGTAAATTGCTTATGTTACCTATGTTTTTAACTCAAAAAGGAATAGACGTAAAGTAAGAAAGTTTTGTGGGAATTTGATTCTACGTATATGTCTACTTGGTTGTATTGACATTAAAAGAAACAAATAGTTCATTGATGTATACTTATTAAAAAAAAAAGAAGGTTTGGAAGTAAAATCCATGGCATGTAAGGCTTCTTTTTGTTGTTTTCTTCTTATTTAATGGGATATAAGACAGTCAAATATTAACTCTCCTCATGTAATCTTTAGGAGAAACTTTTTATGTACACCCTGTGTATGTGATGAGGTTTCTCCTTCTAGAAGAACTTCTTGCTATTAGAAAAATATGAAAAGTAAAAACTATAAAATTGTAATGTTAAGAAAATGTAAAGATGAGAAATGAAACAGATTGGAACTTTTTTTTTGGGAGTTACTACTCACCAGTTAGACATCCTCAAACAACTGTTGTGTCTCACTTATCAAAGTCAAATTGTATTTCAATGTATTACAGATTGATTTGTAAAACAAAAAATAAAGAAGATTCAATTTAGAAGTTTGAGTCAATATGTTTTGTTTGATATAAAATGTTATGCAGAGGTGCTGGAAATTGCATCATGTTATTTTTCCTCAAGTCTAATTAGAAATTACTATATCTCACTCGAAGCAATGCTGAATGAGAAATTGCATGATATGTCATAGAAAAGCTGTGATTAGCTGTCTTTTTGTTTTTTGTTTTAATTTCCTGCCTGGAATTGTTACAAATGTTATCTTTTGTGCAATGATCAAATGTTTTGCTCGCTGTTAAAATATTGCATTTTTGATGTTGTTAGATGAATTTCAAACAGAAAGCGGCAAATACATTTTTTTGGCAGCCAGTGCTGTTGGGGGCATATCTTGCCATCAAACATCATTTTCTCTCTAGGAAAAAGAAAAATACGATGCAATATTTTTGTTGCCCTTTTCTCTGTTTGAGGAACAAATTATATAAAATATATAAATTATAAATTTAATTCATAATTTAGAATATTTGCTACATTCAAATTTTCAATTAGCATGCTAAGTTTAATCCATGTGGGGAAAATTTTCAATTACAAATTTAATCTGCACAGTCTTATATTTTTTTAATTCTAAATGTGGGGAAAATGAGTTTAGTTGATGTTACTGGGTGCTTCATGATGGTAATGGTTCAGACTTGATGCTATATAAATATAAATTATCCAGGTATCGGGTAGTGTAGAACCTAGCTAATTTGGGGCATGATGCTAGCACTCTGATTACTTAGATACTCCAAATTCCAACTTTGTACTGAGTACTTCAGAATGGTTCCATTGGGATCACCTAAAGTTGGGGATGATATTGGGTTCACAAGTGCTTCTTGCTCTCAGCTTTCTGCTAGGTATATAGATTGAAATTAATCAGCTTTATTTCTTTCTACTTTAATTGAGATGAAGGGATCATATTCCATCCTGATCCTAATTTGGGTAAAGCTTAGGAATTGGGTAATTTTTTTTTTTTTTTTTTGGCCTCTAGACTATCTCCACCCAACCTTTGCCTTCATTACCTTTATTTTGTAGTAATATATTAATTGTTGTGTTATTTTGTTTATGCATGTGTTGGTTGCTTTGATTCAATTTTCATTTGCATCTGTTTTCTTGCCTCACAGTCTTTGCTTCCAGATTATCAGCGGCTTTCTCATAGGTTGAATACATCAAAGCTTATTGAAAATAGTGGTGAGTTCCAAAACTTGATTGTATTTAATAATTTTGAAGAAACTCTAGTCTTGGTAACCTACTACATGATGTGCCTTGTGACTGGTGGCTATGTCAACTTGTGTACCTATTTTGATGAAATTCGCTATGAGTACTTATACTCAGCTCTGCTTTTCTGTTTTTGGCATAATGTTGCTTCTTGGATTTTCTTTTCTCTGCCATTCTTTTTCCTCTTATTATAAAGTTTTTCAACCAATGGATTGGCAGAATATTTCCAAAATAAACTGCTGGACACTGTTAGGTTCTAAGGATTAGGATCTAATGTATTTAGAACTTCAATTTGTATGTTGGCAAACCATGATCAAAAAAATGTTGAGTCGTGTGTGAAACTTGCTCAAAGTATGGGATTTATTGTAAAGTTGGAATCGAGTTTTTATGCAGAATTACTTGTAACTTTCTGTGAGACTCGATCGATCGAAAATTAGACTCGATCGATCGAAAATCGCACAGAACGTTTTTCTGCAGAATTTTCCAACTCAGCCCAAGCCCGTTTTAATGTATAGGGTTTTATGTTTGCCCTAAGTATAAAAGGGAAAACCCTAGCCACGTTTTTAGAGTTCTGTTTTGCTGTGTTTGTGAATCTCATTGTGAGATCTAGAGGTGTTTACCTTCACATACACTTAGGGTTTACAAACTTGAGATTTATGTCAAGGGTTGTGTAGATCGTTACAGTTGCAGAATCAAAGAGCACAAAGATATACAAGCAGGTGCGCTTGTGGATTTGCTGAAGAATTCCGGAAAGAAGGAGTCCGTGGATCTCGGAGCTATCATGGAGTCATGGTAGTAAGTTTCCTACACTTGGGTAGGAATAGGATGTTAGTGGTCTAAGTCTTATTGTGTAAACTTCAATTCTTTCATAGTGGATTCGGTTTACCTTGAGGATAGCTAGGTCAAATCCTCCCCAGGTTTTTACCGGTGTGGTTTCCTGGGTCATCATATCTTTGTGTTATTTATTTTCCGTTGCTTTGTTGTTTTTATTTATATCTGTGTTGACCTAGTTTTAATTAAATTACCTAAGTTAATAACTTGGCTAATCCTCTAGGTTAATCTGTTGGGTTAAGGGGTCTAAACGAACTGATAGACACAATACATTTTATGGAGATTCTAAATTTAAAAGATAGTATTGAAAAGGATACCTTCTTCCGCAAGCTTCCAAATTTAGTAGAGCAGCTTCCTCGTCCAATTGTCCTGAAAAGGTGTGACATGGAAATTCTAATGTTATATATCTACCTGAAATGTCTTTGAATGCCAGCTTATGTTTTTGTTTTCTTGTTTCTACAGTTAGTTCCATTATTAGCTTCTGCACTTGAATTTGGTTCAGTTGCTGCCCCTGCTTTGGTTGCCTTGTTGAAAATGGGTTCTTGGCTTTTGACAGAAGAATTCAGTTCCAAGGTCATGCTCTTTCAGTACCTTTACAATATCCTTATTTTCAGATGTTAATTTTTGTCTTATAATGATCTGGGTTGATTGATATCTATCCATATAATGCATAGAGATCTAGTTGCTAGTTCGGCCAATTTGATGGCTCGATATGAACTAGTGGTTTTTGCGATGCCCTAGGAATAAGATCTATGCATGTGCAAAGGAGAATTTTTTTTTTTAATAAGTAATAAGATTATATAAATCCAAAAAAATGAGCCACCCAAGTATAAAGGAAATATATTGGTTAGACAATTAGTACATTGGACTTGATGTATTTGGTTGTAGTACGTGGTTTTTGTGCATGATTGTGTTTTTTTTTTTTTTGTTTTTTTTTTTTAAGAAAATCTTATTTTGAGGGTTAAAAGACCTTAAATAACTTTATTGATCAAGGGTTGTACATGTAGATCTTTTAACCCTTGGTAAATAAGGTTATTTAAGGTCCCTTGACCCTTAAAATGAGATTAGAGCACTTGTTTTGAGAGCCACGAAGGCCTTCAAAATTTCTTTTTTGACGGTATTAGTTTCTTGAGGGTTATCAAGGGTCGATTTAACTCTTAAAAAAAATTTTCTCAAGGTTTTTTAATACCTTTTTCAAGGATTTTGACCCTTGAAAAAAGTCAGCTTTGTTGTAGTGGGGCTGTAGTGGTTATTAAGCTAGTCACACACTAGAGGTTCCCATTTTGAATCGGGGCTAAGACCATTTGCTTTTACTTATTAAAAGAAAAAAAAATTCCATTATTGATGCTTAGGGTCTCACTAGATTTTGGTGTTGAGTGTTTCATGAGTGTTATGTACTGTCCTTAAATCCATTCACTTTTCAGAATTGTTTTATCCTTCTTGTGCTTTACGTCTGTTCCGTACATAATATATATTCTTATTAAATTTGGTCCAAATTTAATTTATCATTACCTTTGATTGCAGGACAGAGTTATTTTGGCATAGAAAGGCACTTGCGAAACTAATCATACATTTCAACTTGCTGCAACCCTTAAAGGTTACACACATGGTATAACTTCTTTAGTTGTTGGAGGCAGCAACAGGCTGTACTCAAGTTTCGAGGACCATACAATAAGGGTTAGTTTTCTCTTTAAGATTTTTTTTCCCTGTTGTTTTATCTTTTATGTTGTGAGTACTTGGTATTTCAAGACAGCTTGATTATTTAAGATCATTGGTGCTTTCTTCTGCTTTACTTGCTTCTGCGATATTGGAAGGACTGTGATTGGATGGTAACTCATTAGTCCTGGTGCTGACCTTTTGTTTTAGTGATTCTGTATTGTTCTTGATCGATGTTTCCCCTTTTCAAATCTTGCATAGAACTAATATGATGTACTCTCCCCTATGTATTTTGATTAAGTTACTTGAATTGATTAGTTGAGTTCTACCTTATAAAACTTAGCAATATCTTATGTGATGCTGATATAATTTGAATTGATTAATTACCCTTCTTTTTTGTCGTAGTTGTCATTTTCTTTATATGTGCACAAAGATCATATATTTTGTTTTGATTTTTCAGGGGAAAAAAAAAAAGAATAATTTCTATTCCTATTTTTTGGATGATCACCCCCTACTGGTGCAAATTGTGGAGATCCATTAGTAAGGCTTGGCCCTGCCATGCTGTCTTCCTGTGTTTGTTGCAAATATCTACCAACCTCTTATTAGCACTCACAATGATAACTCTGTAAAGTCCCAATTCTATTGATTTGATTAGTGCCTCCACTAGTGCTTTCTGAACTGCAAGATGTTGAGTTTGTCTTCCACTACCTAGCTCCACCTCAAAATAGAAGAGTACCATCCATCTTCCTTGCTTCAAATGCATAGCCACATTTTTTTATTCTTCTATTCCTGGATGCTGCCACCTTGATAAGTATTTGCCAGTTCTGATTAAGGATAGGTATGTTAGGCTTTGGTTTCTGACTTTGTCTCTGATCATGTGATTATTGAAAGGCATCCTTGTACCTGCAAATAGGAGATTGAGAAGTGAGTATGACTTCTAATGGATTGTGAACCTAAGGTAAAGACTTCGGTTTACTGTTTTTGTCTGCTGCCCCCGCAAGGGTGATTAAAGTTACAAAATAAAGTAGGATTGGATGATTTTCAGATCTCCATCTCCCCGATTTATTGTGTTTTTGAGGTCTACTCGGTGGTTCAAAAGTCCATTTTCTAGCAATTTCTAGGTTTAGAGAACTTTCACGGAGAATATTGAAGAAACGTATTTCAACAACAAACCATATACCCTGAACTAGATCCTTATTTCTTATTAGATTACATGAATATAATTTCTTATTCAATTACACTTTCTTATACAAAATTTCTCTTCTCTACTTGAGATTGTTAAGTGCTCTACTTAAGATTCTTGAATTAAATTCAACTGCATGAACCATATGTAGAATCTAAGTGGCAGCATCTAAGAAACTCTAAGTTTTAGTTGTTGATGAAATTCATACACTTGGTTAAATAGGAAAGGAAATAGATTATTAACAAAAACACTATTTTGATCCCTACATTTTGGGTTCACAGTCAATTTAGTACCGACATTTTGGTAGCAGTCAATTTGAACGCTGTTATTTTTAACCTGTAATTAATTTGATCCCAACCGTTAACTCACTAACAGAAAATACCTATGTGGCAAATAATGTGCATAATTGACACACATATGGCTAATAAAATAATGAAAAAACATTTAATTGCTATTAAAAAAAAAAAAGAAACATTAGCATTTTTTCTTTTAGAAAGCCACATCAACAATTTTATTTAAAAAAAAAATGCCAGGAAAATAAAATAAAAATTTTGAAGGGTGAATTAAAAAATAAAAAAAATCAAACTTTTTTTACACTTTCTTGGGACCCAAACAACAACCAAAAACACAAAAATTAAACGTAACAATAACCCATCACAGACTAAAAGATTGTACTAGATTTCCATAGCCAAATTTGTTGCTCTCTCTCTCTCTCTCTCTCTCTCTCTCTCATACATTAAAGAAACAAAACAAATCTTAAGCTAGGTTTTAAATCTGATGCTAAGACCAAAATTGCATTTTGTAAAAGCATTCAAAAATCAAAGGAGCTAGATGAAATTATTATAGAAAAAAGAATCAATTGCCTTTGTTCATTAAGAAAATTTATCAAACACCATATAAAGGCTAACAGCAACCCATAAATACAACAATTACAACCAAATTACAGTACATTCCAAAAGAGTATAGACATTGAAGCAACCCAAAATTCCTTTACATTTAAAATTAAAAAAAAAAAAAAAACCAAGACTAAAGGAGTAGAAAGCAATACAAAAACTAAGAATCTAAACCTCTCTTTGCCGAGTCTGACCAGATCACACATGCCTATTTCACAAAAACCAAGGATGAACCCAAAGAACATGCAAATTGGGTCTTTAATGGAGAAGAAAGAAAGGGACTGAGTGTTAAAGAGAGATTTATACCCTTCAAGCCAAACTCACATGTACCGTCGCCATGGTTTTCTTCTTGTTGCTGACGAAACATTACAAAGGATGGGCATTAGGTGGTTTGATAGTTTAGTCTGTGATGTGTGATTGTTAAGTTTTATTATTGTGTTTCCGACTGTGTTTGATTGACAGGAAACTACAAGAAAATTTGAATTAATTCGCCCTTCAAATTTTTTATTTTATTTTTCTGACCTGGAATTTTTTTTAATTGTTGATTTGGCTTTTTTGTAATGATTGACGTGGCTTTTTTAATAGCAATTAAATTTTTTTTTAGCCACATGTGTGCCAACTATGCACATCATTTGCCGCATAGGTAGTTTCTATTGGTGAGTTAATAGTAAGGACCAAATTGGCTGCAAGTTAAAAATAAAAAGGACCAAATTGACTGCAAGTTGAAAATAATAAGGACCAAATTAACTGCTACCAAATGTAGAGACCAAATTGACCGTGACCTTAAAATGTGAGGACCAAAATGGTGTTTTTGCCTAGATTATTTAATGAGTTTATATGCTCGTGGATTGGACACTTGGACTTAAACAAACTCTGTCCTTCAATCAAACTTTGTTCCTTAAAGGTACATAATTCAATTCATGTGTCAAATAAAAATGCTAATCTTAGTTTTTGGTCCACTTACTAGTTTAGGTGTTTTTGTTGACCTTTTTATCACTAAAGGAATATAGATATACAAGATAAGATCAACTTTTGATGAAGTTTGTGGATGTGAATTTGGAGTAATCGGGATTTCTCTATGGCTAATACCTTAAAAATAACCCTTTTGACCTTTTTATCCTAGTTTTGGGTCTGATTAGATGGTCTATGTGTTTTTGTTGACCTTTCTATTACAAAAGGCATATAGTGTAGGGAATTAACACAAAATTCCCAAACCTATAAAAATCAAAATAGAGAAAACGCACGCCAAAGAAATAAATAATCACACGCACAAGACAGTATTTACGTGGTTTGGCAATTTGCCTACGTCCACGAAGTTGTAGGGATTTCACTATTATCAGGGAAAAAAATACAAAGTGCGACAGTGCAGTTTTTCTCTCTCTCAAAAACTACATTAAGAAACCCTAATCACCAAAAAATCTCCTATTAAAAACCATACAACATCATTTCTAGTTGGGTTGTCATCCAGATCAAACACGACTAGACTCAACAAAGCCCAACATATAGATATAAGAGAGAAGATAAACATTTGATGAAGAAAAAAATAATGTATGGATGTGGGTGGAACAATTGAGATTTCACCAAGACTCATATCTTAAAAAAACATTACCTTTTAATCTTAGGTTTTGGTCCGCTTAGATGGTCTAGGTGTTTTTGTCAACTTTTCTATCACTAAATTTCAAGAGTGTGTATTTTCTCTCAAAAAGAATGTGTTGCAAGGGTTTTCTAGCATTGAAGAAAGCTTTAGAGATAGCAAGATTATCTATAAGAAGTTGATCAGTAATAAGAATGACAATGTTTTTTTTATGATAAAAGTGATTGATGGATTAGTGGGTAAAATTTTAATAAAGACGAGTTCAAAGTCAATCTGGTACTTCCATGATTGAGTTCAAAGATTATTTGATTGTGAAACTAGTTAGTTTTGGTTGTGAAAAATGAGTGAAAGTTGAGTAAGCCAAGTTGATTCCAAGTTTAGGTCAAGTTGGGGAAGAGGCCCTAGTTGGCCTTCCTGTTAACGCCTAAGCTGGTTTTCTAAGTGAGGACCAACATACTGGAGCAATTTTGGAGGCTCTAATTTTTCAGAAAAATGATATTAATACACAAAAGGCAGTGTTTAGCTCTCATATTGATTAGTCAAGTCAAATTTCTAGTGTAAATGTTGGGATGCTTGACTTAGCGGTGTTGATTGATGTATCATGGTATTTTTTTTTTTTTTTTTTTCAGTAAGTTAGCATAGCATTTTTCTTTTTTTTGGAGAAAATTTATAAAATAAATTACCCATGGACCTAGTGCATTGTAAATTGTGTTACGGTGAAAGGAAATCTCTATAATTGGGGATTTACTTCTTTTAGAATATAAATTTATGGCAATAATTGAAGAATGAAATTCTTGATTAAAACCATACAATTTTTGAATAATTGTGTCTCATATTATACATAACAATTTTTAAGCATAGGAGTTGAGAGAAATTAATTTCGAGTTGACTATATGTTTATGTTTAATCGTAAAGTAAACATATCAAGTGGTATCAGAGCAGACACACTCTGATTAGGTTTAATCTTTGTTGTGTTGATTCATTGACCCCTGTTTGTCATGGATAGAAGACAATCATTAATTATACCTCCTTTATTTGATGGTAATAACTATGCATAATGGAAAGTACGCATGAGAGCTTTCTTGCAGTCTTTAGATGAGAAGGTGTGGCAAGCTGTAAAGATTGGCTAGACCAAGCCAAAGAAAGCGCCGGCTGATTAGGATGAAGCCAAGATCAAGGTGGCAAACTTCAACAGCAAGGCATTGAATGCTTTATTTAGTGCGGTCACTAATGAGGAATTCAAGAAGATATCTTTCACTAAAACTGCTAAGGAAGCATAGACCATCCTCTAGACAACCTATGAGGGAACAAAGGCTGTCAAAGATTCAAAGCTTTAGAGGCTCACTACAAGCTTTGAAGAAATCAAGATGGAGAAGAATGAGTCATTCGATGAGTTCTATGCCAAGCTCAAGGACATAGTGAACTCAGCCTTCAATCTTGGGGAAACCATTCCTGTGCCTAAGATTGTGAGAAAAGTGCTCAGATCTCTACCTGAGAGATTTCATGCCAAGATTACGGCGATCGAAGAATCAAAGGATATTGGCAAGATTCCTTTGACAAATTTGGTTTGTAATTTGTAAACCTACGAGCTGGGGTTAACAAGAATTGGCAAGTCGGGTAAGGGCAAGAGCATGGCTTTGAAGGCCAAGAGCCGTGACACTGATGAGTCTTCAGATGATGAAGATTCTAAGATAAAGTCCTACATTACAAGGCAATTCAAGAAGTTCATGAAGAATGCCAATGGAAAAGGCTTCGACAAGGACTATAGGCAATCCAGTTCTTCTCAGTTCAAGAGCTAAGACAAAGGGAAGAAAGATGCTAGGGATGGTAGTGTACACTGTTCCTGCAAGACCTAAGTCCTTTGGGTGTCAAGGGTTCGGTCACATGAAGCAGGAGTGTCCTACATATCTTAAGAGCATTGGGAAGAGCAAGACACTTACTGCTACCTTGAGTGACACCGAGCTTGAAGATGATTCCGACAATAAGGATGATAGAATCTTGAATGCCTTCACTGCCACTATTAATCCCACTGATGGGATTGTTGAAGATGTGGATGAAGAAGAAGAATTGGTGGAGTCTAAGTTTAAGAAGATGGATGAACAAGATGACATCCACACAGCCTATGAGAAACTGTACAAGCTTTCTGAGAAACATAAGAAAATCTATAGGTTAGCCACCAAGAAGCTCAGTGATGTGGAACTTGATCGTGAAGAGCTTTCCACAAAGTTTGATGAAGCAAATTAGACCGTTGGAGCACTGAGGTTTGAGAACAATTTCTTGGCTGAAAAGACCAAGAAGCTTGAAGCAGAGCTGTTTCAAGTTAGAGGTGAATTGGAGAGGACTTCAAGTGCAAAGCTTGACGAGATGCTCAGCATTCAGAAATCTGCTTTAGATCGAACAAGGTTAGGGTATGGTCTTTCTTCCTCTAATATTGCTTCTACTAGTACTATTGTTTTTGTTCCTCTTGCTAATAATGTTGAAACTGAGAACAATGTTGTTAAAAAGGAATTAGCTTGTGAGAACTTAGACAAGGGTAAATCTATCTTAGGAGCACCCCCTAAACAGGATAAGAAAGATGTTAAAAACCCTAGGGCTAAGAAAGCTAACTCTCAAAAGCCTAAACAGAAGAAGCAGCATCTCTGTCATCATTGTGGAGTTGCCGGTCACACTCGACCAAATTGCTATAAGTGGTTAGCCACTCAACAGAGCAACGGCATAATAGCATCTGAAAGCCAGAATCAGCTTCAATCTTCTTTTGCTCCTCTTGGAGATCTTCTCAAAGCCCGCATGTTCCCTTCAAACTTGAACGATTTCAATTCTTCACCTTTACCACTGGTTCAAGGGTTTAATCAAAGGAAAGGTTCTTCCAAAGTGTGGAAGGAAAAGGGTTCCAAGTGATTCTATCTTTCTTCTCTCTATTCGTGTTTTTGTTCTTGCATAACTTGTGTTTTTTGCTTTTACTTTGAGTCAGTCTAGTTTTGTTGCATTGCTTTGCTTAACATGTTTTTGTTTGTTTATTTTTCAATTTTTTTTTTATTTTGTTTTTCATAAAATAAAAAAAATTCAAAAATCAGAAAAATACAAAAACAATGTGTTTTTGTGTACATTGGTACTTGTGTACCTTGGATGGCTATTGAAACAAAACTTTCTAAACTTTGTGTCTTGTGTAGCTTAGATGAGCATTTCTATGCACAACTAAGCAAGTGAGCTTTGTGGCTCATGTTTGTGATGAGTAAGATTAAGTTATCTCTTATACTCAACGCTCGTATCACTCTTTTTGATGGGTAGGACTAGAAAATCCTAAGAGAAAGGCATAAATAACTATCTCACCGCTATTGTCTACCAATCATAAAATGACATCTGTATGCTTCGGCATAGCAAAAGTGCAATGTCAAAAGCTTAACATTATTGGGTATTTCTTTTCTTTCTTATATATGCCTATGCATGGTTTGCTTAAAAGAAAAAATATGCAAAGAAAACTAAAAAGAAAAAATATCAAAAATGCTTTTAAATATGATTGCAAGGGTGTTTTCTAGGAGATGTGGGAGTTATAGGATGTACCTCAAAGGTGATAGTCCCCATCAAACAGTTATGATTGTGTGTGAGTTAAAGTGATTTTCTTATATCTCAAATCGGCATAACATGCATACACATTTGCAATCTTGTGATGTTTTTCACACATAACATGCAATATTCTTTGCTATTCTTGATACATGTGCAGGTACAATGTGATTTGGCCATCACAAGTTTTACATGTGTTAATGTATGCTTACTAAACTGTCTTGACTTATTTTTGAAATATAAAATTGGTTAGACTTGTTATGTGTGTGTGTGTGTGTGTGTGTTTTTTTGGGATCAATATGCTCAAAATTGTTGTTGAAAGATGATTTTGAGATCTTAAAATGTTGCTTGGATCCTTGGTTGAGTTGCATACTTGATTGCATTCATGTCTGTGTTTTTCCCTTCTTGAAAAACTATTTTTAAGCAATCTCGACAGCTCCTTGACACCTCCTTGACACCTGGCTATTTGTCTAGCTCTTAAGCTATTTCTTATCGCAATCTCGACACCTGGTGGATCGATCGAGAATGTTCCTGACCTCTCGATAGCTTCTCGACACCTGATGGATAGATCGAGCTTCTTTTATCTGTTCTTGTCTTGTCCCTCAACAGATCTTCGACAGCTTCATCTGTCGACGCTTTATGTTCTCGACACCTCTCTCGATAGATGTCTTGACACCTCTCGACACCTCTATCTATCGAGATTTACTGAACCTCTATAAATAGGTTTTGTGCGATCCGATTCTTCATTTCTCTCGATCTCTCTCTCGATACCTCTGTCTCTTCACCTCATAAAACAGTTTCTCTCTCTCTCAATCTCTATCCAAGTGTTTTTCAAGCTTTCTCAAGATTTTCTTCACTTCATAAGCTTCTAATTTCTTTCATTTTCATGCATTTCATGTTTAGAAACCTATGTTTGGGGGTTTTTGAAAAATTTGGGGTTTTTCAAAATAGATGAGGATTTTGTGAAATTTTGGGATGGGTTTTTACTTAAATGAGTTTAAAATCTCATACATTGCATCACATAAGTATTATAACAATATTATCATGAATTTAGATGTGTGAAACTTGATTGTGTGCTGTTAGGATTGGATTGGGTAAAGCCCATGATGCTTTTATGTTGCATGTCATATGTTCATGCATTCCCATGCATACATTATTACTCTTCCATATATCTTGATATTTGAATTGTTTTTGGGACTTTTCTGATTGTCTCTCTCTCTCTCTCTCTCTCTCTCTCTCTCTCTCTCTCTCTCTCCCTCTATTTTCGTTTGCGTTAGTCGTGTCTATGGCACCCAAACGTAAGTCTGTTTCGTCTCGGAACCCTCTTCGTTCTGGGGCATCCACTTCTACTAACCCTACCCCCTCCTCTGTTCGGTTCCGTGATGAGGATGCCCGAAAGGACTTCTCAGAGAACTTCTCTAAATAAGGTGTTCATTCGGAACGCCATGTTATTTTGGCAGACTTTGTCGACACTAACCTACCCGATGTCATTCACAGTCGGGGTTAGGAGTCACTGTGTGACATCCCGGTCACATGTCCATCCGTGTTGATTCAGGGGTTTTACTCCAACATGCATGGATTTGATTTTTCAGTACCTCTCTTTCATACTCGTGTTTGAGGTACGCACATAGTGGTCACACTAGAGTTGGTATTCGATTTACTTCGTGTATCAAGGGTAGAGCATCCTGATTACCCCGGTTGTGAGCGTCTGAGGACTATGTCCAAAGAAGAGATGATCTCTGCATTCTCTAAGCACCCTTATAATTGGTGTGAGCGTCAGTTCACATCATGTAGGCCTTTTGCTAAAGGTCCTAAATTCTTGAATATGGTGATGACTTTTGTTTTGCACCCTCTTTCTCACTTTTGTTATCCCTTCTAGAGCACCTTACTATAAATTTTCCTTCTCATTTCATTCTTTCTATCTTAGATGTCTATAGGGATACGACTACCCATGATAAGCTCATTTTCCCTTCAATTATCACGTGGATTTTGAGCCATTTTTCCATTCCTTTTCCCTCGTCTGACCATTTCTCTTTCATGTGTGCTATAGACACCACTATCATCAAACATAGCGAGGTGCAGTTTAGGTCGTGACAAACTAGGTCAGTAACTCCTTCCTCCCGTTTGGCTCTATCTCGATCTGCTCCATCCACATCTGCTCCCTCCTCTTCTATGGGCGATGTGACTCTCGGAGACATCATGACACAGCTTTAGCACATGGATGCTCACCTAGATACACTCTCTACTGAGCTGTATCAAGTGAATGTTCATGTCGGCCGTATCGCACGTCGGCAGAAGATCATGGGTGGCTTTGCTCTTGAGGCTTCTCCTCCACCTCCTCCAATGGCTTCTGGTTCTGATGCTTCCGATGCTAGTGATGATGATGATGCTTTCGATGGTGATGATGATGGAGATGCTAGCTCTACCAATGAGATGTCTACTTGACACTCTTTCCTTTGTCACTCGTGACAAAAAAGGGGAGTAGTTTTAGTATGAGAGTAGTCATACTTAGGGGGAGAGTTAGTATTGGACCGTTTTGTTAGGGGGAGTGTTGATATCTTGAGGGATGTAGTGAGGACTACTTGTATTTTTTTTTCTTTTCCTTCTTTTAAAGATACATTGCTCATGTACCTTGGGTCTTGTGACTATTATTGACATACATTGTACTTATTTTCTTTATATGTTGATGTATGTTTCTTTCACCTACCCTTACATGTGCTGTTTCTTTTCTCTCTTGATGCACATGTTTCTTATTACGTATATGCAATCTATTATTTCTGTTTCACACTAAGATGCCTTGATGAGTTTTGTTCTAGTGTTTCAGAAATACAGGTTGTCAAAGTCTACTTGCCATAAACTCTCTTCTTGCAAAGTTTTTCAAGAGTTTGTGTTAGAATAGATTTTATTGTATTCAACAAGTGAGTATGAGTTGAGTGATTTATGACTTCTCTCATATGTTCATTTGTTTGTTGTGGTTTTGTCACGGATTGCCAAATGGGGAGATTGCAAGGACATATGTGTTTCACTTGTAAGGAACATATTTCATTATTTTATATAATTGGCTAATCCTTTGAAAAAACGTACTTTACTTGTATTTGGGTAGATCTTAGTGTGTTAATACTTCAAGAAACCTTGTTTCAAGATCAAGTGTTAAAGCCATTCAAGTCTATCCAAGAAACAAGCTAAATAGTGCAAATTCATTAAAGCTCGACAGCTGCATCTATCGAGCTTAAGAAAGCTGCTTCAGCCCGTGTGCTTGACACCTGCTCGACAGCTGCTTAACAGCTCCTATCTATTGAGGTTTAAGAATTTCAAAATTCTGACCTGATTTTCTTGGGATCCATGAATGTGTCTTTAGGCCTTCTTTTCTCTTAACCCTAGAAATATAAAAGGATTATTTTAAGGGCCGTCAAAGTGTTCACAAGTTGCACAAGCATTAAGCAAAGTTTGTTCAAGCAAATTGTGACTGGAGACAAAGTTTTGCCCTAGTTCATCTCATGTGAAGAAGTTGCTGTGTATGTGCATCGTAGGGTTTTGTGACCAAGCATCTTCTTGATCTTCATCGTCTGGATGAACTGAAGAACTTTGTAGCCAACAAACTTCTCTAGTTGGTGATTGAAGTCGCATACTAGGATGCGCGCAATTGGTTAGTCACGTACTTAGGAGCCATGCATCAAAAGGAGAAATTGTCACTACAGAACAAGTCCAATTGGGTATTGGAGTAAGGGTTCAACTATAGGTTTGTATAAGGTACTGAGATTCCTTTACTTGTAACTTCTTGTTGTGATAATAGTGGAGTTTCGGGAGTGGTGACCTTAAAATCACCCGATAGGGTTTTTGCCATGTAGGTTTTCCCCATTCGTAAACAAATCACCTTGTCATTTATTTTTCGCTGCATATTTAGTTATTTGGTGATTTTTTTGTGCTACCACGTGCTTTGCATGTTAATTAACTTAATTAATTCACTTGACTAAATTAATTGGTTAATTTATCACAAGGGGTCAATACATTTTTGGCCTATCATCCTAGAAGACACGCTTGCAATCATATATAAAGCATTTTGATTTTTTTTTGCTTTTTATTTTTCTTTACATATTTTCTTTTAAGCAAACCATGCATGGACATATAAGAGAGAGAAAAGACATACCCAATGATGTTAAGTTTTTGACATTGTACTTTTGCTATGCCGAAGCATACAGATGTCATTTCATGATTGGCGAGCAACAGTGGTGAGATGGTTATTTATGCCTTTTTCTTAGGACTTTCTAGTCTTATCTGTCAAAAGAGTGATATGAGTGTTAAGTGCAAGAGATTACTTAATCCTACTTGTCACAAACACGAGCCACAAAGCTCACTTGCTTAGATAGAGATAATCATCTAAGCTACAAGAGATACAAAGTTTAGAAAACTTTGTTTCAATGGCCATCCGGGGTACACAAGTACCAAGGTACACACACACACATACACACATTATTTTTGTACTTTCCTATTTTTTAAAAAAATTTTGAAAAAAAAAAAAAAAAAAAACAGACAAACAACATGAAAGCACGAAAGAAATGTGCAGATGCATGAAAGCATGATTCCAAAAGCAAATAAGAAATCAAGCAAAGAGAGTCCTACTTTAGATAGAAAGAATTAAAGTAGAGGACAAACGGACAAGACAATAAAGTCTTAGGGCCCTTTCTCACTCACATAGCACAAGTCTTTAGCCGTGAAGATGAAAAGGCTCGTGTCCTAGTATGTCTACTAAAGGACATAGAAGAATTAGAATTCTCCTAAAATTGAGTTAAAAAGCTCAAAAGTTTTAAGGATAGTTCCTTGAGAGAAACTATCCTCAAAAATTGAGTTAATAGTTCCTTGAAAGAAAACCTACGATCGTTTAGACACTTGCTTTTGAGGATACTACTTAAAGCAATTAGGACGAATGTGTCTAGAAACACCACAATAATGATAAACATGATGTCTAACAAAGGATTTAGAATTAACCATATCAGTTTTGGATTTCATACCTTTATCACCTTTCTTAGATTGGGGCACAAAATCAGTCCTTGATCTAGAAGTGTGGAAGAGGAGGGGCTAGAGGAAGCAGCATATCCTAAGCTAGTCTTATTAGAACTAGGCTTTTGAGCACTCAATACCTCATCAAGCTTTGCACTAGACATCCTCTCTATTTGAGTTCTAGCTTGACTAAGCTCAACCTTAAGATTCTTGACCTTCTCTTCTAATGAGGTGTTCTCCATAACAAGAGTCTCAATCAGCCTTGTAGTCTCATCTAATTTGACTAATAGATCAGCTTTTTCAATTTTTGCCTCATTAAGCTTTTTTCTACAAAGATGAGAAGTCTATTCAGATTTTATAATTTCAGTGCATAGCTTATCATAGGCTTTTTGAAGGGTCAACTTCTTTGATACTTCATCAGAAGAAGAATCCTCACTGTCACTAGCACTCTCCATAATCACCTTATTGGTTGTGGCAGCAAAAGCCATAAAGTGACCACATTCATCCACATACTCATCAGTAGAGTCATTCTTAGTATCACT
Source organism: Lithocarpus polystachyus (assembly GCA_033629205.1). NCBI lineage: Eukaryota > Viridiplantae > Streptophyta > Magnoliopsida > Fagales > Fagaceae > Lithocarpus > Lithocarpus polystachyus. Next base: position 78,426,800 of record CM066165.1, read on the forward strand.
CCAGGTAACAATTAACCCTATATCTTTTGAATTCTTGGTCTTTTCCTTCATAAGATAGTTTGGACACTCTATCCTCATATGACCAAAACATTTGCACTTATGGCACTGGATAAGGTGTTTCTCACTCTTACCATTCCTAAAGGATTTAGATTTTCTAGGAGGTTTGTCCTTATCCTTTTTTCTATATTGAAAAAGCTTGATAATCTCATCAGTTATGAAGGTTAGATCCTCATCCTCATCCTCATCTTCATCTTCATCTTTGCTTTCATCTTCATCTTCAGAGTCGTCAATCTCTTCCTCTATACCCTTAAGAGCAAGATTTCTCCTCTTTCCACCTTTTCCCATTAAGCCTAATCCCATCTCATAGGTTTGAAGGTTCCCTACAAGCTCAGTCAAAGGAATTTGATCAATTTCCTTCACTTCTTCAATGACAGTGATCTTGGCATGGAATCTTTCAAGAAAGACCTATGGATTTTATTAAGAATTTTGGATTCTACTAAGATTCTCCAAGGTTGAAAGAAGAATTCACAATATCCTTGAGTTTAGCATAGAACTCATCAAAGGTCTCATCCTCCTCCATCCTTATTTCTTCAAAACTACTAGTGAGTCTTTGAAGCTTCACAATCTTTACTATCCTAGTACCTTCATAGGTGGTCTCAAGTATGGTCCATTCTTCCTTGGCAACTTCTGTGGATGATATTTTCTTGAATTCCTCATTAGTCACCCCACAAAACAAAGCATTCGAGGCCTTACTGTTGAAATTTGCCGCTATGATTGTTGCTTCATCCCAATCCACTAGCGCTTCCTTTGGCTTAATCCAACCAACTTCAATAGCTTGCCATACTTTTTCACCTAGAGCCTGCAAAAAAAACTTTCATACAAGCTTTCCAGTACGCATAATTAGTGCCATCAAATAAAAGAGGAATCAAAAGAGATTTTCCACGATCCATGACAACGGAGGTCAAGGATCACACTCAAGAACTTAATCTAATTAGAGTGTACCTGCTCTGTTACCACTTGTTGGAAAATTTAGACCCTGATTGATAGAATTAAAAAGTTTTAAACCTAAGTTGTTAATTAGATTTATTATGAATAACCTTGTTAAAACAAACTAGCATAAATATCATGTCAATATCATGTAGCGGAAAAATAAATATGACAAAATATGATGACCTAGGAAAACCAATGAAATAAACTAGTTTCACAGTAAAAACCTGGGGGGAAACCTTCCCAAAAAGCAATTCATTATAGTCAAGAGAAGATTTAGATCTAGTACAAAACCTTTGTCCCTAGACTCTACAATCTTCGTAGATGAACTTACAGTAAAAACCTTTTATCGCTTCAGAATCTCTGAACTCTTCAATATATGAACGTCACCCTTTTGCATGGATCCCAGTACGTGACTAACCAAAAATGTACGGCTCCCAGTATGTGACTAACTCACCAACTTGAAAAAGATTATTGGCTGCAAAGTTCTTCACTACATCAACAATGAAGATCAAGAAGCACTTGGTTACAAAACCTTAAAGCGTAAAGACGCAGTAGCTTCTTTCAGAGAGAATAAGGCACTCGGTCAATTTTTGCATGTGTTCTACTTGTATTCTCTTGTGTGATGACCTTTAAAATAAGCCTTATATATGTCTAGGGTTATGAGAAAAGAAACCTTACACATACATGTCAGCATAGGCCGAAAATCAGATCTAGAAATTCTGATTTCGTAATTCTCGATAGATACAATTGTCGAGCTATCTGTCGAGCAGCTGTCTGGAATCTGTCCAGCTTTAATGAACAGCCCTTCTTCACTTTTTTCTTGGACAGATTTGCATGGCTTCAATACTAGACTTGAACTCTTGTTCTTTGAAGTATTAAACACATCTTAGATCTGTCCAATTACAAGTAAAGTGTGTTTTGTTAAAGGATTAGCCAATTCTAATTGACATATGTTCATAACAAGTTCCACATATGTCCTAACATGTTTATTCAATGAAAAAAAAAATTATTCTATCTAAAAATTAATGAATCACTTGCCTCTACATTAAATTCCCTAAAATCAATGCTTCTCTCTTTAAAGTCTAAATTTGAAAAGCTTCTCTCCCTAAACTCATTTCCGTTCTCTATGGCTCCATCGCTCATATCAATTTTTGGTTCTTGCTATTATCAAATTATCATGTGATAATCTCAGCTCTTTTATGCTAAGGTAAAAAAAAAAAAAAAAAAAAAAAAACCGTATACCTCTCTTCTTCACTTATGAGTTTTCTAATGGTAAAAGCTAGTGCCTTAAAATCCATAATTTAATTATTTTCCTAAAGTCATAGCATCTCTGATTCAACAATCCAATTATAAGTACTTTTCCTTATGCAAATCCTTAAATATGGAAGCTCAAGCCAAAGAATGTCGTAATGGCCCTTTTCAATCTCTTAACACACCCAATTAATCTTCATATCATTTTTGAAACAAAACCAACCCATTCAATACTTAATTTCCTTTTAACAAGAGAGAGAAAGAGAGAGAGAGAGAATTCAAAAACTGTTGAAAAATGCAATGCTCTCATACAGTAGGTTTCAATAAAAGAAGAACCTTGACATCAGAAAAAGGTGGAATGCTTATAGAAAAGGGGTAATATTGCCAATGGGCTAAGCATGGAAATCTTTTTGTGATCTTTCCCCTTTTTAACCTTATCTGTTCAAAAATTTATACATCTAAAAAAAAAAGGCCCAAAAAAACCAAGAATTACTAATAAAGAAAAAACCAGTTTTCGCACAAAACTATTCCACCATGGCCTCATCATGGTTTTGGATCCTCCACCGCAAGCACAAGCATCTTCTCCCTTTGCACCTAGCTGGGTTTATCATAGCCTGGGCAACTCAGTCGTTAGCAGGGTGTTGGAGAGTGTGGAATAGAGTCGTGGAGAAGAAGGTGAGTTTAGAGAGAGAAGCTGTTCAGGTTTAGACTTTAAGGGACAAGTGTTGATTTTAGGGAAATTAATGTGGGGGCAAGTGACTCGTTTATTTCTGGACAGAATATTGATGAGGTGGTAAGTGACTCGTTCATAGAGTTACACCAGGTGTGACTTGAACGAATGAACCCATCTCATATATATATATAAATATATATATATATATATATATATATGGACTCTACATTGAAGAAGTTAATATGAACAAAATGTCTAATGTTAGTTGAATAGAATTTTATATGAATAAAGTTATGTTGAGTTTAAATTCTTCTTTTTTTTTTTGATAAATTTAAACTTCTAAGCTGATTATAACTTAAAAAAAAAAAAATAATCTATCATATTTCCTAATTGCCATCATTCACTTTTACTTATACTTTTTTAGTTTGAATTAGCGCGTCATTAGTGTTTTGGATAAAAAGAAAACTTTTTTGTTTTTCTCATTACAAAGTTAAATACCCTTAATTCTCTTTACATTACCAGATGTTCGCACATCTGAAAATAAACATATTATTATTAGACGTGGTAAAACAGGCGAGTCGGGTCGGTTTGGGTCGGGTCAATCGGGTTTGCAGGTCAAACGGGTCACAGGTCAAAACAGGTCATTTTTAAATGGGTCAATCGGGTTGCAGATAGAGTCGGGCTAGGTCACCAGTATTTTTCAAACAAGGTTTTTTTTTTTTTTTTTCAATTACAAAAACAAATCAATGACAACCTATTTAGAGAGAATGAATAAAATCAGTTAAGCAAATGAATTGCACTTAATGCCACTTGTTAATATCCTTCCAATTCTAAAAGTTTTGACTTTTGAGCATGACAAAAATTATTTAAAGTCATAAATTCATGATGGATTAGTCTTCAATGTTAATAGTTCATTGTCAAAATGCATATAATTACAAGTTTACAACTTTAAAAAGAAATAGATCTTAAAACAAACAAAACAAGTAAGCCAGCAAAGTAGCAAGTTATCAGTTTTCTTAAGTGCACATGTTCCTGTTGCATTTAAAATAATAGTAAAGTTAGATTACTTAGAAAGATAAACTAAACAAAAAAAGGTTTAAAAATAAACATAACATATTAAGTAAAGAAGAATAAGTAAATATTATATAATAATTATACCTCAATCTCAATTTACTCAACGTTGGTAGTAGATTCAGCACTACAAATATTCATACTTGCAAATTGTAGCTCAAGTTGGCCAATTTCTTCAGCATCTTCATCTACAGTACAATATTTTAATATAACTTAATGTACTATGAAATCAAATCAATAAAGAATTAAAATTGTATAATTATGACTATAAAAAAAAATTAAATTACCTTCAAATCCATATAGCCAACTTTTAGTACATAACGTAGCTTCCACATTCTCAGGTCAAAGACGTGATTGATACGAAGTAAGAATTTTTTTCGTAGTGCTAAAACTTGATTCAGAAGCATCAGTAGTTATCAGAATGCTCATGAGATTCCGTGCCATTAAAGAGAGCTTTAGAAACCGATTGTAATGCTCTTTCCACCAAGAGAGAACTTCCAACTTTGAATTTTGCTTTTTTTCAAGTCTAGGCTCTTCTAAATACAAGTCCAACTGAGAGTTTTTTGTTTTGGTACCACGACCACTTTCATAATGATCAAATTCCTAATCATTAAAAAAAGTTGCAATGAAAAATAATACCACACAACATTACATCTTTATTATTAAAAAAACATAGCACAACATATACCAAACAAAATGCAATTCACTTAAATCATCTTCCTTATCTTTATCATCATCAGGATCATCCATGGCACTGCTAGTATGACTAGAACTTCCAACACAAGATGAAACATTTGTATTGGCCATAGGCTTGGGGCGTTCATATTTTGAAAAAAGCTTATACAATGTAGTCTCAATGCTCTCCACCTTCATTTCAGCAATGTGCTCAATTGGCTCTATTTTCTTGTAAATATAGTCCACATAATCCAACTTATACCTTGGATCAAGAACAATGGCACAAGCTAGCACCACACTATAACAATCCTAATATTTGTCAAATTTAACTTTCATCTGTTCTGCCATATTATTGATAAATGAATCTTGGCTCTCCATTTCTTCAAGTAAGAGAAATTCAATTCGAGACACTCCTTGAGAATATAGATTTGCTATAGGGTAATCAGTTCCAAAAAATAGAGTTGTAATGTCATTGAAAGGTTTCAAAAACCAAGTTATCCTTTCAACTCTATTCCATTCATCCCTTGATGGACAATGCCTGAAATTAGCATCTTCCTCTGCTAAATGATTCAACACAGAACGATATCTCATAGCATTGTCAATCATGTCGTATGTTGCATTCCATCTTGTACACACATCTAAACGTAAACCCTTTGTTCTCTTCATACCAACTATCTTGGCACATTCATCAAATCTGCACATTCTTCTCTCTAATTCTTTAAGATATTTCATAGTTTCTCAGATCTTAATCACCAAGTCATCTATTACTTTCAATCCTTCTTGAACAATAAGATTCAATATATGAGCACCACAACGCACATGGAAAAAGATACCATCACTTAACAATAAACCCCCCTCATTAAGCTTTTGTCTTTATGAAATCTTGGCAATTATCATTATTAGATGCATTATCTAAAGTAATGGAAAATATTTTCTTCTCAATACCCCATTGTTCCAAGAAACTTATAATTTTCTCCGATAAAAGAGTACCCGTGTGTGGAGGTGGCATATGACAAAAATTTAAGATAATGTTTTTCAATTCCCAATTCTCATCCACATAATGTGCTGTAAGAAAAATATATCCCTCACTTCTAATAGAGGTCCATAAATCCGAAGTTAAACATATTCTACCAGGAATTGATTTCAACTTATTTTTAACGTCATCCTTCTCTTTCTTGTAAAGTTTTAGAACATCATCTTTTGAAGTATTCCTAGAAATATGTTTAACATCTGAATTTAGATAGCTAAAAACTTTTCTAATACCCTCATACTCAACAAAGCTAAATGGTAAATTATGTTTGATAATAGCCTCTGCTAACATCTCATGAAACTCTTCTTGAGTTATCTTGTTTTGTAACACCCTACCCTCTTCTTCACCATCTTCTTTTATGTCATTTCGTTTCAAGCATTTGTGAAGATGGCGATGCAAGTTTGATGTTCCATGATGACTATCCACTAAAAACATTTTCCCACACCATTGACAAATAGCCTTACAAGACCCTTTTTCATCAATAGGCAATTTCACAAATTCAGCCCAAACTGAAGAAGTGTGTTGTTTTTCCTGTTTTTTTTTTTTTTTTTTTTCCCTTGAAACTCTTTTTGGTGTCTTAAACTTTCATTTTGAATTAACTCTTAAAGATGGTGAAGGATCAATAGAAGTATCCATAATTACAGCATCATCATCACTTTCCAAATTTACAGCTGGAGAAGCTGCTGTACTCTAATTATCAAAGCAAAATATATAATTAAAATTCTAGTCTATTTAAAACATCTAAAGAAACTGTAAACATAACTACATAAGACATTCATCCAAATGTCAATGACTTTTTCAATTTTTTCAACAATTAAACACACAAACAATTAAATATAATGTTAGTAGTGCAGTATATTATATATTTCTATTTCTATTGCTAAATCATGATATTAAAAAATCAATCCAAAAACTAAAAACATTTATGGATTTAAGAGAATGATGAAAAGGATTTAACTTACCTTCACCATAGTTGATGATTTGTGGTTGTGCTCCTTTTAAATGGGTCAGCAGGTGGCAAGATCTAGCTAGGCTGTGTTGTGTGGCCTGTGGGTGGCGAGGGATAGAGAAGTGAGAAAGTAGAGCAGTGGAGTGTGGAGCATCTAGAGAAAGATTGGTTTGAAAATTTAAGGATTGAAAGAACTAAGAAGAGAAGATAAAAAAAAAAAAAAAAAAAAAAAAAAAAGTAGAGGCAGAGTCACAGAGAGAAAAGAGTAGAGAGCAAAGGCGGAGAGAAGCTGAAAGTGTAGAGGTAGAGAGGCACAAGCTTGAAAGTTGAAACTGAAAAGTGTGGAAGTGTGAAAAGAAAAGAAGGGCAGAGGAAGCTTCAAGCTTTACCGCTTTGGCCCTTGACCCTTGTGGTCCGTGGATGTGGTTGGGTTATCATGTTTTTGTTTCACTCTTTCATTTCATGTTTGTGAATCACAATGGCTTTGGACTCCAGCTAAGCTAGCTAGTCAATTGAATTAGTTTTTTTTTTTTTTTTCTTTCTTTTTTTTTTAATGGTTGTGTTGTCTAAGTCTTAGTCTTCTCATGTCATGTCTCTGTGTCTGTGGTCTGTGGAGGAAGAGCTGAAAAGCTATTGTTTTGTCTTCTTGTAATTTAATAATTTATTTACTATTGCCTATTGGTTTGGCTCTACCGTTCTGGTGCTTTGTGTTGGGAAATATATGTGTTTGCATCAAATACAAAACATACGCAGCGGAAAATAAACGGATCTACTTCATTCGCAATTGATAACATGCACTATGTAGGTTTCAGAATATAAGAACAAGAGAGTGTACCTTGATGCGGTGAAATTCAAAACTGAATGAAGAAGTACTCGGGAACACTTTCAATCTTCACTCCAATTCCACTTGATGCCCAAGATGTGTGGTCTCTCAATCAGTTCTATGTTTTCTAGAGAGAATATGAACGAGTGTCTCTCTTCCTTATTTCTTATTTTTTTTTATCTTATTAAACATACAAACCATTTTATTCTATATAAAATTCTGTATGTTTCTCTCCACATAACTGATTATCTAATTGGGCTAGCCTTTTGGGCCTTCCCAATTGGGCTTTAGTGTGTGGCTTGGAGTGGGACCAAAAGGGAACAAATAAGACACTAGCTCCAATGGGCCTTGGGCTTTTATGTCAACTCTTGACAAGTCCAAAGTTACCATTAATTATATTTAATACCACTATATAAATATAATTGCACTCTAGGCCTCATTAATAAATTATATCCCAAGACTTAATTATACATGCAACCCCTTCATAAAATATTCGTAGTAATACAAAGTCATGAATATAGACTGCCACTTTGTAAATTACTACATCTTAATCCTTGAGTACCCGGTTTAATCCTTTTAAGTTATTCACCATATATTTATGAAATCCAATTTCATAAATATATACTTTAGTCTTACTAAAGTGGTTAGGCCTAACTCTCTGAATAACTGTACCCATTAAACTTATCTCAAGGGAATATTTTATATCTCCGTTAAGAGACTATGAATTCCATCTTGAGAATATATATTCCATCAACACTAAATGTGGCTGCCCAACATACTGAGGTTTTGACCGTTACTTTAGATCTCACTCCTGATATATCAAAGCAACCTACATTTCATGATCAAGTTCATTATTCTCTCAGGATTAAGAGTTCATGTGAATACAAGTCGTGAGATTTATTATTCAATTAACAGTCGTTAGGAGAATAATAAATCTCACAGCGGTCCAGTTCGATATGTCTTAACTCTTAAAACATATCAACATATTAACTAGAAATCACCATTTCCATGATCAAGACAAATCATCGTAGTTAATATGTTATAGTCTTCGCAGATGAAATGCCCAATTTCATCACCGACTACGAACCAAAATTCTGAGTTTACAAAGAACTTGTGATTTATATCTTCTGTGACTTTTCACATAAATCACATACTATGCACTTCATAGACTATTTGATAATGTCCAAATATTCATGTTACTATTATTTTAGATAAGAATAAAGCAACTTTATTAAACACAATATTAAGTCATACATTATTTCACACATAATGTCATACATAATATCATACATAGCATCATACAATAGGATTTAAGGGCACATATCCTAACACTTTGTGCTTTATGCACTAAGTATCATGATGTAGTTTAAAAATTTTTAAGCAAATTTTTTTAACGGGTTGGGTCACGGGTTATTTGGGTCGGGACGAGTTGACCCGCAAAAAAATCAGATCAAGTCACGGGTTAACCCGTTTTTGCTTTGGGTAAAAAAAATCGGGTTTGGGTCAGGTATTTTTCGGGTAGGGTCAGGTTAGGTCAGAAAATTCTGACCCGTTTTGCCATGTCTAATTATTATTACATAGAAATTTAACAATCCAAAAGAATAGAAAGGCCAAGGAGTAAATACCGGCACTCCAAGCCAATGTATGCAGTAATGCAAGCCAACCAAGTTAAGCAACACATTGCACTTCGGTTTGAACAGGAACCTTTGGACATTTGCTGTTTTTTTTTTCCGTGTACAAAATTACTTTTTTTTTTTATATGTGCAGTAATATAATTTAAATAAAAAATAAGGATTAGTTGAAAATTTTGGATTGTAATCAAATTTATATATTTTTTTTATCAATTTATAAATTATAATAAGAAAAGGATTAGATGATCTTGGCAGCTTGATTTTCAAAATCTCTCAGGTTGGCTATTGTAGTTAGATTTAGAATTTCTTTAGCTATGATCGCACCGACTTTTGTAATATCTATTTTCAATCTTAGACAATGTTACCAAAGTAATTTACTTTCACGTTCGTTAATTTCTCTAGGGTGTGCCGATGGATCGGGGATTAGGTTTTGGAAGTTTGTATTTTGTTATGTATTTGATAAGGGATTATATGCTTCACTGCTATTTTTGCAATGGGATTCGTAAATGACAATTGATAGAAGACCAAAAGATAATGTTGGTTTATAGAAATTTTATCCTAGATATAGCAAGTTGTTTTTGAAAACCCATATTTATGAGTTTTCTGATAACAAGCACTTAATGGAATTGCACTTCCTCAAAGATGCAACAAGCTTTGCTTAGGTAGCAGTGACAGAACAATTTGGCTTTAGGACTGCCATACTGGTCAATGTGCTAATTTGATTAACATTGGTGGCAAAGTTGGATCTGTTTGTAGTAGAGGCCCATGGCTTTTTATTGGCATGCCAAATGTTGCGAAGGTGAGCTTAAAACCGAGTAATGTTGTCATTGTTGTGAATTTAATTTTAATATTTATATTTTTCAGATTTTTTTAGTTCAAGATGTGACCTTGATTTGGCATGTTGGTGATGCTACAAGTGTGGAGTACAGAATCAGGTGCTGAATACGGTCTCAATGGACTTGTTGGGCAAGTCAATGCATTGGAATCTATTAATGATTTGCTTTTTGCTGGGGTAGACGTAAGCCACTTTACTCTAATAGTTTAGAATTCTTGTGTTCTCTTACTAGCTTTTATTCTTTCTAGTGTATTAAATTTGGGCAATGTTGAGTTCAGGGTTTTGTTCCTTTCAGAATTTTTTTACTTGTTTGAGTTAGAACTTATTTGTTGTTATTCAATGTACTATGATATTCTGAGGTTCCATCCAAGGTAGACGCTTGGTGTTAGCGTAGTGGTTATCATGCTAGTCTCGTACACTAGAGGTTCTCGGTTTGAATCGGGGCTAAGATGATCTTGTTAAAGCCATTTGCTTTTACTTATCTATATATATATAACCAAAGCCTCTAAAACTCCCACAATTTTTCATGTCAGCACAATGTTAAAAAAAAAAAAACATAATAAACCCAACTCTCAAAACAATAATAAAAAAAAAAATCGTAAAACCCAATACTCAGGCAATTCTGCCTCCCAAAACTACCATCTCCTTCCCCCAAAACCCTCTCTCTTCTCATATCTCTCAAATTCTATCAACTACTTCCCCTAAATCTCAGATCTGACCATCTCCTTCCTCTACCAGCTGCTCCTCTACCAGCTCTACGACAACAGCAAAGCATCGCATACCCACCATACCCAATAGATATCTTTGAAAGTTCAAATAGTGTGAAAAATACTATGAATGTTTAGACCCCCAAATTACAAATTATCAATTCAAGCTTTAACACAAACGATTAACGTGCAAAAAATGAACTAAAACCTAAAACAGAATTGATAAACCATCTAAGTCAAATAAAATCACATCCATAACAGAAATTAAATGACTAAGATAAAGGGAAGAGAGATGCAAACACAAGGACAACACAAGACGTGTTATCGAAGAAGAAACTGAAGCTCTCGGCGTAAAACCTCTCCGCCGCCCTCCAAGCGGTCAAAATGATCCACTAAAGAATGTAGTTGGGATACAAGGACAGCAATAGACCCTCCAAGCCTAATCTACCCAGGTACCTAAGCCCTCCAAGCTTCTTGCTCCAACGAGGTTACGCCGAACCTATTTCTTCTTTAGCTTCCCGGATCCCGCTACTAGTCCATAGCATCTACCAATATAAATTGGCTCCTTCCTAACTGCTTCCCAAAACACCAAAGAGCCTTCTCACAGTTGTGGGTATGGTGAGAAAAGGTTTTGACTAAAGTACCTCTCAAGGATCTACAATAGAGAGGAAGAGAGTAGAGGAATTTGAAGAGTCACAAGGTTAAGATTGTGGATGAATCAATCTTGTTTTTCTCTAGGGTTTCTCTGTCAACATTCTCTCTAGAAGCTCTCTACATTTCGTGGGTATAGGGGTATATATACTGGTGGGTGTTTGGAATGAGAAGAGACAGATTTTTCACAACAGAGTAGGCTGGCGGCTTGACTGAGTCGCGAGTTTAAGTTGCGAATAAACTGAAAGGCCAGACTGGAATTTTTTGTCCTGTAGTACGACAGCTGGCACGACGGTTCATATTTTGGCAGCTTTCAGTCGCGAGCCACCTGCAAGATCCAATCGCGAGTTCTCTTCTGCACGCTTCTCTTGTGTGCAACATCTGGCGGCTTACCAGTCGCGAGACACTTGCGAGGTCCAATCGCGAGTCTCTGTTCTGCAGCACAGTCTTGAGCAAATCTTCACACTCTCTCACTCACTACCCTTACATGATTCTCACCTAAATACAGGGTTTCTAAATGCTGAAAATACAAGCAAATTGGCACGAAATAAAGCCAACACAATGGTTGATAAAATTCAACCTTACAATCTCCCCCTTCGGCTATTTCATGACAAAACCCTACAACAAACTCTAGACTTAATGCGTAAGTTGGGAACAGTTAAAAAATAACTCACTCACACCTAACTCTAAGATCTGTGAAGCTCTTGAATCATAAGTACAAGTATATCCTGGAAAGCAACCACACAATAAGTTCATTGTATGCAGAAAAACTCGTATTGCATATGAAGCAAGCACAATGCGATCAAGCAAAATGTATTAAAGCAATAGAGCATGGCTTGACCAAAAACAAACAATCACTATAAATAGTGATCATAATGCTTATTCTCACAAGGAATGAAGATCCAGACATGCAATCTAATAAGCTCAATGACAAGTATCATTTGCATGTCCAACACTCAACCAATGCAACAACACTACGTAATTGCATTAAGGATAAAAATCTAACACAGGGCACAAGAGTGATGTACTTAAAGATAAAAGCATAACATTTAAACACAAAGTACGAAAGCAACCACAGGGCAAGAAGACATAGTGCTTACAAAAGCCAGGTACAAATGATAACCAACATGCCACATAAGCAAAGGTACAAAATAAAAGGCTACAGAAGCAAAGGTACAAATTAAAAGGCTACAGAAGCATAGGTACAAATTAAAAGGCTACAGAAGCATAGGTATAAATTAAAAGACATAAGCTAGTAAGAAAGCAAGGTAATTTTAACATAAGGACTCCCCCTTTGATGCAGCTTTTTCTCCCCTTTTCATTATACTCCCCCTATCATCATCATCTCCCCCTTTTTGTCATGGAATAGCTAGTCCTCATTTTCTTCTAGCTTTCACTGAATTTCATCCAATTGGGTTTGAATAGTGGTAAACTTCGTATCACAACAGATGGTGTGATGATGTAGAAGGGAGGCAAGTCCTGACACTTTGGTGTTTATATTATGAATACACTCCATAATGTTGTCTAGCTTCTCAACGTGGGAGGATAAACTGGAACGGGAGCTATGATGAGAATCTGAAGTTTTTGTTTTGACTCCTTTACGGCTATGACCAATGCTGGCGTTGAGTGTACCAATGTTGATTGTACAAGGTGTTGGGTAAGGAGACTCATCTGGCAATGGATGGAGGCCTCTGAGTTTCAAGATTCTTGAAATAAGACGACAAAAAGGAACACAGTTTCTAGATTCAGTTCTCGCAGCAGTCTTGCACAAGATGTGAAAAATGTGAGCGCAGATATCGATCTCTTCGTCTGTGATCAAATCATGAAGGAACAAGGCTCTACTGAGATTCATGAACCCTGTGCTGGAGAGAGGGTAAAGATTGTGGAACATGATTATTGTTAGCACCCGTAATTCTGGAGAGAGAGAGGAGACCTTGACAGATTTTCCATTTAGGGAGAATTCCAGATTTCTTCCCAGAGCACCCCGAAGTAATTCCTCATCCGGATTCAAGGTATCATATATTGGGGGAGAAGTGAAAATTGGTCGATTGATATGAAGAATTTCAGACAGGTAAGCAGGAGTTACTGAGAAACTCTTTCCTCGAACCCAGCACTTGAGTTCTTCACCTTCAACAATGGCATTCGCATAGAATTCTTTGACAAGACTCTCATATGCATCATCAAGATTTGAGAGAAGATAGTTCCAATCTTTTGTGGCAAACCATTTAGGAATGGTTGTGTCAATTAGGGACGATTGCTCAACAGCCCTTTCAACCAGTGGTGTTGCGTTTCTGAAATAGTTCTCATGATTTTGAAATGCAGCAAAGGATCTGAACTTGGTGGGTTCATACACTCCTGATGATGATGTGCGAGTCCTCTTTGACTAAGGAGGTAGTTCATCAAGATCTATCACAGGCTCCATTCATTTACTCCAACCCCCTTTCACAACTGCTTTCTTAAATGGAGACATTTTAACCCTGTATCACAATAGATCAAAAGATGGAAGATACCACACACACCAACAAGCGTGTTAGTACCATGATAGTCTCAAAATCAAAAGGCATATAACCCTAAAATCGTGATAAATATGACATTTTCAGGACAATGTGTATGGGTGAAATAATACACACCAACAACAAGCAAAGTAGGGAATATTATGATAAATGGCAAGGCAAAACCAACAAAAATTCACACACAAAAAATTATCCATAGACAACCATTGAGCAACCTAAGAGCATCAAGAACACAAAACTCAGGAGGCTATAACTCAAAAAGGTAACAATATTGAGAAAGAGGCAATCCCATACCTTTTCAAGAAGATTGCTAAACAAAGATGATGGGATTATGTATGAAAACACGATGGATTTGAAAGAGGGAAAGGCTATTAAGAAGATGAACAGACATACAGTGCCAAAAACAAATCAGATAAATATCCTTTAACTAAAAGACACGATATTCGCAATTGCAACAAGTCGTAAGAAAGGCGCCAGATCCAGCCGCCAAAACACTTTAAGGAAAAATTTTAAAAAAAATTTCTAAGTGTTTTTCGCGACTGGAGGTTCAAACCGCGAGATAACCGCGAGCTGAGCCACGAAATATTCTGTGTAATTCTCGTGACTGTACCTCCACTCGCGACATAGTCGCCACATCAAGACGCGAGAAGCATAAAAATCTAGATTTTTGACAAATTTTCTAAGTCTTTTTTTCGCGACTTGGGTATTGACCCGCCAGAGAGACGCGATAACAATCTGTATTGAGCTCGCGACTGGGGCATGCGACTGGACAGACCCGCGAATGAGTCGCCAAAACAGGACACAACAATTTTTGAAATTTTTGACATTTTGCCGAAAAAAAAAAAAAACAAAAAGACTTTTTCAAAAACACACAAATGCTCAAAAATCTTTTTGTGCTTGATCAACAAAAATTGAGCATGTAAAACACATTTTATCAAGTACAATCACACAAATGTATAAGGCATTCAATGAACATAAGCAAGTGTGATGTGTGTGGATATCAACAATGAGATAGTCCTTAGTCTAATGTGAAGCTTCAATGATCAATTCAATAAAGGCATACACAATTAGCACTTGATAATGATATCCATCTCAATTACAGAAATATGCATATATGACCTCCCACAAGAAAATGATTACATAACTTTTGAAGCTTTCATTTGGCTTCATTACAATTCTCAAAATTTTATCATTTTGAATTAATACATCTCATTTTGAGATCGATGCCTGAAATATTTGATATTTCAATTTGATGATCAAGCCTTTGGCTTTTTGGGCATCATTTACTGTATTTTGAGTCGCTTTCCCTTTTTCCTAGTCAAATACTAGTTTGTGCGACAGGCTTTTGCAGCTCAATATCTCTTTTCATTTGGAGATTTACATTTGAAGAGCTCTCTTAAGCAAAAACAAAAATAAAGAGTGGGAAGATATATAGACACAAGTCTACGCATGTCTCAAAATCAACAAAATCATTGACTAATCATTCATGACAAGTTTGAAGCTCGATTTACAACAATCATATAGATTTCAAGATTTTTTCCACATTGATATGAGTGCAATGAAAACAAGCTGCGCTCATGAATGCACAAAGCCATTAGTACAAAGGTACAAGGCAAAACCAGTTTAGGACATAAACTCAACAACGTTGGTCAAACCTTTTAGATTTTACACTTTTTATATGTTTTTGAATTTTGACCAAAGAAATTTATCCAAAGAACAAACCATGTAAAAACATTTAAAGCAAGAACACAATCAAGTATGCACACAAACAAACACCCAAGCATAGTCACTTAAGATAGGAAGAATTAATGCATGGACATGTTATAATGCTTATGTATGAGTACCCTTTTTCACCCACACGTCACGTGCGTTTGGGGTAATATCCTTATAGGATTGGGTACGCGAGTTAGAGTTTTCAAACCTTCTTATGAAGCTTTCCAAACAAGTGGTGAAGGCACCAATCATCTTCATCACATCCATCACTCCGGAGTCACCATTTCGACCTCTTGGTTGCTCAACAGCCCAAATTTTCTTGTCATTTCTTGGTCCTCTTGTCCTTTGATCACTTCCATTCTTCAATACTCTCAGCTTATGACAGTTTGGTCTGGTGTGGCCTTGGATTCCACAGTGATGGCAGAAATGATTCGTTCTCAGACCTCTTTGTGGTCTTAGGAGAGATTTCCTTCTAACTTCAGGTATGACCTCTGAGTGGCTGCAGGACTTGTTGAACACCCGTTGTTCAGCTACATTCTTCTTCTTCTCTGGATTCACCTTCTCAATAGCTGGAGTTTCCACCATGGACTCCTTAGCCTTCACGAACTTCACGTCCTTGGAGATTTTCACAGTAGAACTGCTTTCTCCAGTGTATCCCAAACCAGATTTGTCTGAGAAGTGTTTTTGCGAGGAGATCACATCATCTAGCTTCTTTGTGGAGACCCTTTCTATCTTGGCATTTGCTTGAATCACTTCAAGCTCAAGAAACCTCACCTTTGCATAAGCTTCCAACAACTCTCCATTTAACTTCTCTATCTCACACTTGGCTTCCTTGTGATGCACTAGAAGACTTCTATAGGCCTCTACAGCTTTCTTCATCTTTTTCACGGCTGCCTTGGCTACACGTGTATAGTCTCCAGACTTTTCAAGAAGTAAGTCGTAGTTCTCTTGAAGACTTTTAGTACACTCATCCTCTTCATCTTCTGATTCTTCAACGATTCCCATTGATTCCTCATCACTATACTCTCCAAGTTCTTGTACAAGCAAATTCAAGTCCTCCGAAGACTCAACATGAGCAATAGTCATAAATGCAGAGTAATTCCCTTCTTCGTCACAGCTTTCCTCAGAATTGAAGTTGGATGAGTCCGAATCACTAAGAGTTGCGGCATAAGCCTTACCCTTTGATTTCAAGTAATTGGGACATTCCTTCTTAATATGTCCATGTCCATTACACTCGAAGCATGTAATTCCTTGTGAGGATTGAGACTCCTTACCATCTTTCCTTTTTAAATCCTTCTTCTCTTTTTCGAAACTGGGAAATTTTCCTTTCTCTGCCAACTTTCCTTTCTTCTTGAACTTCAAGAACTTTCTAAAGTTCTTCACAAGATCAACATCTTTATCTACAACGTCTTCATCAGATGAGTCATCAGCTTCCACCCTTTCATCAATTGTCTTGAGAGCAAGAGATTTGCTCCTCTTTTGTGATGGCAATGATAGCTCATATGTTTGAAATGAGCCAACTAATTCTTGGACCTTAATATCGTCCAGATCTTTACTCTCTTCAATTGCAGTAACTTTTGCACAGAAGCTCTCCGACAATGATCAAAGGATCTTCCTTACCATCTTTCCTTTTTAAATCCTTCTTCTCTTTTTCGAAACTGGGAAATTTTCCTTTCTCTGCCAACTTTCCTTTCTTCTTGAACATCAAGAACTTTCTAAAGTTCTTCACAAGATCAACATCTTTATCTACAACGTCTTCATCAGATGAGTCATCAGCTTCCACCCTTTCATCAATTGTCTTGAGAGCAAGAGATTTGCTCCTCTTTTGTGATGGCAATGATAGCTCATATGTTTGAAGTGAGCCAACTAATTCTTGGACCTTAATATCGTCCAGATCTTTACTCTCTTCAATTGCAGTAACTTTTGCACAGAAGCTCTCCGACAATGATCAAAGGATCTTCCTTACAATCTTTGAATCCTCCGTTTTCTCACCCAAGTTGAACTTACCGATCACCACTTCATTCAGCTTGCTATAGAAAGAGTCAAAGGACTCATCCTCATTCATCTTTAGCTCCTCAAAATGAGTGGTCAACATCTGCAACTTGGTATCTTTCACTTTCTTGCTTCCTTCATACGTGGTCTCCAATATTTTCCACTCCTCCTTAGCCATCGAGACATGGGATATCCTGTGAAACTCATCTGGAGATACACCACAGAAAATAGCATTCAAAGCTTTACTGTTAGCATTAAATGCAACAAGGGCTGCTTTATCCCAAGTGAATTTTTCGGCCTTCGGCCTAACCCATCCAATATCAACAGCATCCCACACACTTTCATCAATAGAACATAAAAATGCCCTCATTCGAACTTTCCAAAAAGCATAGTTGCTACCATCAAAATATGGTGAAGCATTCAAAGATTGAGACCGATTCATCTCAATATGGGGTCAGGGATCGCACAAAGGTAATTAAACCACAGCAAGTGCACCCGCTCTGATACCAATTGAAAGTTCAAATAGTGTGAAAAACACTATGAACGTTTAGACCCCCAAATTACAAATTATCAATTCAAGGTTTAACACAAACGATTAACGTGCGAAAAATGAACTAAAGCCTAAAACAGAATTGATAAACCATCTAAGTCAAATAAAATCACATCCATAACCAAAATTAAAAGACTAAGATAAAGGGAAGAGAGATGCAAACACAAGGTCAACACAAGACGAGTTATCAAAGAGGAAACCGAAGCCCTCGGTGTAAAACCTCTCCGCCGCCCTCCAAGCGGTCAAAATGATCCACTAAAGAATGTAGTTGGGATACAAGGACAGCAATAGACCCTCCAAGCCTAATTTGCCCAGGTACCTAAGCCATCCAAGCTTCTTACACCAATGAGGTTACGCCGAACCTATTTCTTCTTTAGCTTCCCGGATTCTGCTACTAGTCCATAGCATCTACCAATATAAACTGGCTCTTTCCTAACTACTTCTCAAAACACCAAAGAGTCTTCTCACAGTTGTGGGTATGGTGAGAAAAGGTTTTGACTAGAGTACCTCTCAAGGATCTACAATGGAGAGGAAGAGAGTAGGGGAATTTGAAGAGTCACAAGGTTAAGATTGTGGATGAATCAATCTTGTTTTTCTCTAGGGTTTCTCTCTCAAAATTCTCTCTAGAAGCTCTCTACATTTCATGGGTATAAAAGGTATATATACTAGTGGGTGTTTAGAATGCGAAGAGACAAATTTTTCATAACAGAGTAGGCTGGTGGCTTGACCTTGCCGCTTGATTGAGTCGCGAGTTCAAGTCGCAAATAAACTGAAAGGCCAGACTGGAAATTTTTGTCCTGTAGTGCGACAACTAGCACGATGGTTCATATTCTAGCAGCTTTCAGTCGCGAGCCACCCGCGAGATCCAGTCGCGAGTTCTCCTCTGTACACTTCTCTCGTGTGCAACATCTGGCGGCTTGCCAGTCGCGAGACACCTGCGAGGTCTAGTCGTGAGTCTCTGTTCTGCAGCACAGTCTTGAGAAAATCTTCACACTCTCTCACTCACTACCCTTACATGATTCCCACCTAAATACAGGGTGGTTTCTAAATGCTAAAAATACAAGCAAATTGACATGGAATAAAGCCAACACAATGGTTGATGAAATTCACCCTTACAATATTCTTCCTCAGAATCAATCTCCTTCCTCAGACCACACATCTCCCACATCCAACCTGTACAACCCAGAAACAGTGCCCCATTTGTTGTGGGTCTCATCAAAACCCTCCATACCCACCATGCCCACCATACCCACAAACCCATAGACATCTTCTACCATACCCACAAACCTAGCTCCTTCCTCAAACCACCCATTTGTACAAACCACCCACATGCAACCTCTACTACCTAGAAATGGCTCCCCATTTCCTGTAGGTCTCATCCAGCCCATGGCCCATCCACTATGTCGGTCGGCAATACACCCAATCCAGCACGTCGAAACCGGCCCAAAGGTAACTACTAAACAGATTTAATTCGAACTCTATAATATTATTAATTTTTTTGGAATCCGAACTCTGTAACTATTAGGACTCTATAACTATTATCTTATAAATAGTTGATTCTTATTAGTTTTTTTTTTTTTTTTTTTTTTTTTCACGGCTATTCAATTTGTAGGTTTATTCTTATTGCCTTTCTATTCATTCTTTTCCTCCATTGGAATTAGGGTTAAAGGTATGGTATTCGTTTGCCTCTGTGATAATCTATGTACATCTAATTTCTAACTATTTTGGTGTTCCTTCAATTTGAATTGTAACGTTTGCCTCAGTGATAATCTATGTACATCTAATTTCTAACTATTTTAGTGTTATGTTTACATTTAAAGAAATTATGAAACTCAAATTTTAGTGTAGTTATATCAGTTTTTGTAGTATTCTTTCAATTTGAATTGTAACGTTTGCCTCTGTGATAATCTATGTACATCTAATTTCTAACTATTTTAGTGTTCTGTTTACCTTTAAAGAAATCATGAAACTCAAATTTTAGTGTAGTTATGTCAGTTTTTGCAGAAAATAACAGCTGGTAGGTTTATGTTTTTACTGTTTCAAGTTCAGACTTAGAATAGTTTGGATTTCTTAGCTTTTTTTTGAATTTTAGTTTAGTTATATCAGTTTTAGCAGAAAAAATACTTCAATTTGTAAAAAAAAAAAGGTTGTGTTCCTAAACAACGCTATTTTATGCATTATTGTTACAACCTAAAGAAATCCTTTACTTCTTTTGATGTTTCCAATTCGAGTCTAAAATTCATTGTTCCATGGGTGGTTTGAAGGTCCATGAGAATTAGTAATTGGAGAATATCCCATTCCATGAAGCAAAGTGCTTCTAAGTGGACTCACTTTCTTAGCCACCTATATCCATCCATTTTATACAAACTATGTGTCAAGACTTGGTATTTTCTAAAGCACTCTGTGTTTTGTGACTTTCATTATAATCATACTAATGGAATTCTTTGTCATAATAGTTGCTTCACTTCTTTTCACTCCTTAACAAAACACCATTATACCAGAAAGCCACAATAACGTGTAACTTCAACAGTTTACTGTTGGGTTATTATTTTAATATGTGCTGTTTTAGTTGTGTTTCTTTTGTATTTGTAATTGAGTTTGTGCACACACTTAGATAAGTCTTCAGTTTGGAACTTTGTAACTGAGTTTAGTAGTGTGTTTTGACGATAATATTTTTTGAAGTGAGTTACATCTTCAATATTTTAAATAGATATTAAAATGGTGATAAACAATTCGATTTTTTTTTTTTTTTGTGTGTGTGGAAACTGAGCTATGGGTTTGTATTTGTTTAGTGGACACTGAGCAAGGTGGAGTTATCAGCTTGCTTTCATCACACAACATTCCTGATAATCTTAGTGAAATTGTTGTGGAGTACGTTGAGGTTAGTTTTTCAGTGTTGTTCAGTTTTTCATATTTGAATATTATATTGCTCAACAACATTATTTTTGTTTTCAAACACATGAACGTATGGATATGCAAGGTATGATGCAGCTAACACATTGAGTAGATAAGATACATTCAAATACTTGCAAGGCTACAAGACTATTACTGAAAGTAACTGCATAAAACAAAATGGAATTCTTAAATCAATTAGAGGATTTAGTTTAGGCTTTTGCTTTTAATATTTGGATTCCTTTGCCTCTATAAATTACTGGTCACTATGGAAAATATGAGTTAAAGTTAGCTAATAGTAGCAACTACGGTGATGCAGGTGATTTTCTTTTTGGTGTGGAAACTAAGCTATGGGTTTGAATTTGTTTAGTGGTAGTCTATGGTTGGTCTGTATTTATGCTTGCTTTCAATCAATTTGATATTAAAATTATGACTTAGGATTTGATCTGCTTTTGTTTACTTCAAATTAGTTCACTTTGATGTAGTTTACTTTGATTAAGTGCACTTTGGGCTACTCTGTTTAGGAATAGTTCACTTCAAGTCAGTTTGTTTTGAATCAAGTTATTTCGAATCAATAGCATTGGAATATGAGTTAGACTTAGAAATTGAAAATTAGTCTCTTGAGTATTGTAGTCACTTTAGTTTCTGTTGTACTTGCATTGCAACAAAAAGTCTTCTTACATGAGATATTTTGAACTTTTGCAAAGTCAAATTTTACTTTGAATTGGGTTTTCACTTCAATCCTAATGTAATTAATTTACTTCGAATTAGATATGAGTTAGACTTTGAAAATTAGTCTCTTGAGGATTGTAGTCACTTTAGTTTCTTATCTATCATTTTTTTTTTATGAGGATAAGCTGCCTGTTTTCACAATCAAATTGTTTGATGATATAAGGAGATTAAAAAAGAAAAATTTGCACTACACTACACTGTTCCAAACTTTCTGCACTGTTTCTTGGCTGAAAATTGGATTCTTACTATTTTGCAGGTAGGGATTTAGCATTTTGATATCTGGCTTATTTGGCAATACAACTACAAGACGAGGAAAGTCAGGTATTTACAATTCTTTCCTTAATTCTATACTGTTTATTGCACATTTATTGGTAATATGTTCGTAGAAAGAATTTGAAATTGGAATATGATTGCATATTTACGTTTCTTGGTTATCTCAAACTTGGTTTTATGTTTGGTTTAATTGTTTCATCTCAAGATTTCCATTGTTTTAATTACTTCTATGTACAATTTGTATTTTATCAAATAATCATGTTTTTATGTTTTTTTTTTTTTTTTTAAATTCTGAAGTTAGTATGTGAATGCTATATTTTTCTTCAATTTTCCCCTTTCTATAACATATAACTGTTAATTTGTAATATATGTTTTTGTTATATAGTTATATTTATGAATTAAAATTTTTTGAATGCTTTGCTTTTAGTTTATTCTCCAAGCATGGAGTTTGCTTTCTATGCAAGATTGAGACAAAGATTAATTATATCTGAAAAGAGAAATAGAAGGGGTACGATATTGAGATATTATTGGTGACAAGTAAGTTGGGCTGTAACGTTTGATCTTTATATTTTCTAAATGTTTAGGCCATTTGCATAAATTTTATTTTCTTGTAAAAAAATTCTTAAAATTATTTTTCTTATAGATTGATGTTTTGTTTAACATGAATACCATGTAGAATGCACCCCTCCTCCTCCAAAAAATAAAAATAAATTCTTTCAAAGATCAGGAGTTATTAGAGACTAAGCAACTAGACAGATCTTCATTTTGACTTTAGCTCCACATGTTCAACTCACTTATCAAAATAAAATGGTAGAAAATTTATTGCTTTCTAGAACCAAAATTTCTGCAATTATTGACCATTCTACTTTAGTTTGACATGGCACTGGCAGTCAACTAAAACTGCTTATCCCTAGCAGTTTGTGCAAAGAGTCACTTCTTTGCATAAAATATAGATTAAAGCTTCTCAGATTGTGGAAGAATCTATTGCAGAGAGATAATTAGAGTCAAAGCAATTATGCTGCTGCTGCATTTCTTATAATTTTTTTGAATAAGAGTATGAAATTGAAACTTTGAAAGTTTTTTGCCTGTTTGTTGTTGGTGCTTCTAACTACCGAAAAATTTCATTTATTGTTGTTTTAGTTATCATCAGTTGTCTCATGAAAGAAAGCTTTAATCAATTTGAATATTTTTAGCGGAAACTAAGCTATGGGCTTGAATTTTTTATGATTCATATGTTAGAAATTGAGATTGGTATTGATGGTGAGATAGGTTTATATAGTAGAAAGGAGATTAATTAAATCATAATGGTGTCTAAGGTTATCAATTTGAAAGTTTAAGGGATATTGATAAGTAGGTTTGATTTTTTAATGATCAGAGTTTTGAACATAATGGTTTCTTCTATTAATGTTTCTTGAATGTTGGCTGAAAATTTGATTCCTATGGCTAGATTGTTGAATAAATATATTGCTTGAAATTCATACAGATTGTCAGATCGATCGCTGCTCATTCTCTCTCAATCGCGCGCTATAGTCCGCCCCCTCAATCTTTGCCTTTTATCAACGCCACCACCAAGGTTTTCTACTTTCCTCTAATTTATTTATATGATAGTTGGCCATCATGAAACCTTCTTGAAGTTTGTCCAAAAAGGGTTTCACTATTAGGTCTATGAATCTCTGTCAAAACTATTAAAAAAGATGGAACTTTTCAATCAAATATTATTGGCCTTCTCTTTAAATATTGTTGCAGCAAAGGACTGAGCACACATGCTGTTGATACAGTCAACTTCCAAGGAATGATTTATAATTTATTGGTGAATCTGTCAAATATCTGCATAATTTTCACAATCACTAAATCAGTTTTACTTCCGACCATTATGTATAACATTTTATCCTTCAAAATAGTTAGCATTCATCATTAAGTTTACTTCCAATCAACAAAAAAGTTCGTACATACCTCATTATGAGACATCCATAGGAAACATGGATAAGTAAAACTCCCTTTTAATGCTATGTACAAATTTTTTTTAAGTAGAACATCTTTGTCCAAGTTTTACTTGAGTGTAAAATTTGAAAAATATTACTTTTGTTAGGTGCCCGAAGAAGTCGTCCTTCCTGTGCAAATAGAAAATCTGAATGGAATAGAATTTGTTTTCCAAATACAACTAAATGATTATAATCTTAAGTATGGATGGGAATTCTACACTATCAAGAAAGTTTTTGAATCTTTTGAAATTACTGGCAAAGCAATTTAGCTTAATAAAATGTCAGAAGTACGTATTTTTTAATATAGCAAAATTACAAATTAGATATTTAATTTGTTTATGTTGTAATACATTTAACAACCTGTTTTGTTCTCAAGCTTCATCAGTGATTCTTTAAATGAATGTAGTAGCAACTTATCAAGTGAACAAGGTGGTGATTCTACAAAGTTTCTAAAAGTTGATGTTCAAATCAATGTGTAACTTACACCAACATCTGTACTCAAGGAAAACAAAAGGACATATTCAGTAACTATTACAAAGCAAAAAAGGAAGAAGATACAAAAAACACTTTTTTAATTTTTTTTTTTTCAATTTATTTGAAATATTGATTAAGTAGTTCTTTAAATTTGTGTTTCATACATTTTATGGATAATTGAGGATGTTAAAGATCTAATTCTTCATTTTATTTTAAACTTAAGTTTGATTGGTATTTTTCACTACAGAATTTAATGTTTCATATCAAAGATAGGAAACTATAAGTCTGGAATTCTATTGTACAATCATAGAGGAAGAGAAAATAGTTTATATCTTTATACACAATAGCTTTCCCATGCATTGCACGAGTTAGCGACTAGTTAAAAGAAAAAACAAATTCGATATGGATGCTCAGGTTCTCACTAGATTTTGGTATTGATTGTTTCATGTGGGTTATGTGTTGTCCTTAAATCCATTCACTTTTCAGCATTGTTTTATCCTACTTGCTTTTTACACCATTGTTCCATACATAATTTATATTCTTATTAAAGTTGGTCTAAAATTAATTTATTATTACTTTCGATTGCAATATGGTGTTATTTTGGCATCTAAAGGCACTTGCGAAAGTAATCTTACATTTCAATTTGCTGCAACTCTTAAAGGCCACACACATGGTATAACATCTTTAGTTGTTGGAGGAGGCAACATGCTGTACTCAGGTTCCAAGGACCATACAATAAGGGTTAGCTTTTTTTTCTTTAAGATTTTTTTTTTTCCTGTTATTCTATCTTTTATGTTATGAGTAGTTAGCATTTGAAGAGAGCTTGATTATTAAGATCATTGGTGCTCTCTTTTGCTTTAATTGCTTCTGCTATATTGGAATGACTGTGATTGGATGGTATCTCATATAGACATGGTGCTGACCTTTTGTTTTAGCGATTTTGTATTGTTCTTGTTTGATTTTTCCCCTTTTCAAATCTTGCATAAAACTAATATGATGTACTTCCCTCATGTCATTTTCAATTTGCACCCCTTGCATTTTACTATGATTAAATTTTGTTAGTGTGGTTTCTTCCTTTAGGAAAAATACAAAAAGGTTAACTATGTTCATTTGTGATTGGATTAGTATAAGTTTGGGTTGGAGGAGAGCGTGTAAGAAATTTACTTAAAGAATTTTATCCTATATCTTTTGTAATACACTATTTTTTTTTTCTTTGTTCCACGTATCATTTAATACAATGCATTTCTTTGTTGTGAAATAAATTCTAGATTTCTATTTTCTTCCCCCTAACACCTCAAGGTCGACAAAACTGAAGAAAAGTTCTCATACAAAATGTTCATTCAATCTATCAATGCCCAAACCAAAATAAATAAATAAAAAGGCGGAAGTGTATTTTCAGTCCCTACATTTTGACCCTATTCCCATTTTGGTCCCTACTTTTTATTATACTGCATTTTGTCCCTAAAATTAAAAAACGATCTTGTTTTGATCCTTACTGTCATCTCACTAACGGAATTTATTTACGTGGAAGATGGGGTGGACGATTGACATAGTAAATGCTGATGTGACCATTAAAATAATATTAAACAAATTTATTAGCAATTTAAAAATCTCATGTCATCATTTTAAATGAATAAAAAATCAAAAATAATTTTTTTAATTTCTCAATTAAAAAAATAAAAATAATAATAAAAGGGTCCCATGAATTAATAAGTACTCACATGATTAAAAAAAAGGGACCTATGATTTCTAAGTCAAGTGCAGGCGGTGCTGTTAGGAATGCTATAAACATATGGATAATAATTGTTGTATTGAGATTTAGTTAGTTAGTTACAATTCCAAGTATATTAATCACATTTAGCACATGTTAGAATTATTAATGCACATGGGGAATAATAGAACCAATAGGATGAGGCCATGTGGGCCAATGAGATTAGAGCTAGTCCCATATAAATACATTATTGTAATCCAACATGAGATATCAATGAAGAATAAAACGATTTCTTAGTGCATTAGTTCATCTCTCTCTCTCTCTCTCTCACTTTCTCTCTCTCTCTCTCTTAATCTCTCTATTTCTCTATGGAGGGTGACTACCTCGAATTAAGTCAATTTCCCTATAATTTCCATCAATCTCCATTAGGAACCACTGGGTTCCTAACAAGTGGTATCAGAGCCGTTGATCCGGAGATGAGCAATTGTGATCAAAGAAAACTTTTGAAAGAAATACAGCAAATGTTAAACAAAGCCTTAGAAGAAGTCAAGGATATTTTAAAGACGATGAAGGCCTTGTATGAATCTAACATGGCCATGAAGGAAGAGCTCTCAAGATTGCAAGAGAGTCTCAAGAACACAGCGGAAGAGGAGTTACAATCTCTTGGTTCAATGAAACTCGAAAAATAAATCAAGTTCTAAGAATCTATAGTTGCAATTACAAGCTGAGATGTTGATCTTTGTGTCAAAGTGGATGATGATATAAATGTACACACTACCCTTGAAGTTCAGTTGAAAGAACCAACAAAGAAGGTGATGATGATCTTCCAAGAACCAATTCTTGGTGCACCAATGGAGGCTTCCTCAAGAGTCTACAATTCAAGAATTGGCAATCCAAGTGTCGGTGATCCAAGAATCCAAGATACAAGCGCCAACAACTTTAATGGTTTCAGAATCAAATGAGGTCTTAAGGATACAAGAACATTTCAAGGTTCAAAGAACCAATGAGACCTTGAAGATTGAAGAACCATTAAGAGCTTATAAATTCGAGCTAAGTTTGAAGATCTACAAAGAAGAAACCTTCATGTGCACGAGACCGCTTGTCAAAGAGAAATGCAAGAATATGGTGATCAAAATGTCACTACGGTATTGATCCATTGGAAGATCTCCTTTAATGAAGATGCTATTTCACAACAACACCTTGTGAACAAGTTGTTTTCAGGGGGAGGGAAATGTTAGGAATGCTATAAAAATATGGATAATAATTGTTGTATTGAGATTTAGTTAGTTAGTTACAATTCCAAGCATGTTAATCACATTTAACACATGTTGGAATTATTAATGCACATAGGGGATAATAGAACCAATAGGATGAGGCCATGTGGGCCAATGAGATTAGAGCTAGTCTCCTATAAATACATGATTGTAATTCAACATGAGATATCAATGAAGAATAAACCAATTTCTTAGTGCATTAATGTATCTCTCTCTCTCTCTCTCTATCTCTCTATTTCTCTATGGAGGGTGACTACCTCGAATTAAGTCAATTTCCCTACAATCCCCATCAATTTCCCTATAATTTTCATCAATCTCCATTAGGAAACACTGGGTTCCTCACAGGTGCCACCTCCTCGGATTAATTTCTCAATTTAGGATTTTAACCCTTTAAACACTCTCAATCTAGCTTGTTTATGTTCTTCACTCTCTCTCTCTCTCTCTCTCTCTCTCTCTCTCTCTCTCTCTGATTTTTGTTCTTCCCTGTAGATGGGTCTCTCTTTGTTTTCTCCACGCTCTCCTTCTCCTCAATTGTTGCCGCTTACCTCCAGTTTAGCCGATGGTTCTCTCATTTCTCATGTCTTGGACTGGTTTCATCCCAAATCTAGTTTCTCTCACTGGTTTCTCTCTATCTCTTTGATCTATCCCCAGATCTCCCTCACATCTTGATTTCAGCCAAAGCCAAACCCCATAAGCACCGCCACCATCAATAACAGCCACCATGAAGCTAAAGCCAAACCCTATGACATCTTGATCTCTCTTTCTCTTCGATCTAGACGATTGGATTGGGTTTTGCTATGGTTTTCATTTAGGTTTACTTTGTCGGGTCTGCTTTGTTGCTATTTGTATTTTGAATCTTTGAAGGTCTTTGTGTTTGTACTAAGAAAGTGAAGGATCGACTGAGTAATTGTTGAAATCTTTGTGAAAGAATCGGTTTTCATCTGTGTGATTTGTGTTTGAAGGTGTTTGTGTTAAATTGAAAATCTGTGGCATGTCTATGTTTTTTAGATTTGAGTTATTTTATGGGGTTGGTTGCTAAGAAAATGCAAGAAAAGAAAAGAAAATCTTGATTTTAAAATTTTTTGGGCAACCAAATATGTTATATGGTCTCAAAAAATGAAGAACATGAACATTCATGTTCTAAGTTCTTTAGATTCTCAAAAAAGAAAAAAAATTCAGAGTTCTTCATGTTCTTCCCAAAAAAGAAGAAATAAATTAATTTAATCATTTTATTTTATTTAAAAAGGAATAAGAAGTTTAGAAATGTTTTTTAATTATTTTATCTGACGTGGCTTTTTATACCTTTAAAATGTTGACGTGGCATTTATAAAATGGCCAATAATTTTTTTAATATTATTTTAATGGCCACAACAGCATTTATTGTGTCAACAGTGCACTTCATCTGCCACGTAGACAATTTCCGTTAGTGAGATGACGATAAGGACCAAAACGAGATCACTTTTTGATTTTAGATACTAAGTGCGATAAAATTTAAAAAGTAGGGACCAAAATGGGAATAGGGTCAAAATTTAGGGACTAAAAATGCATTTCTGCCAAAAAAAAAAAAAAAAAAAGGAATGAACACTCTCCAAACAAGAGATAAACTAGTGCATTGCACAGATTAGTAACTAGTTTTAAAATAAATTTGGGTCATTTTCAAATTTAATAATTGATAACTACTCCCTATACAATGTCAATATAAAAGGATCATGGCTGCACTATGTAAAGGTCATCCATTTACATCCTGTTGACCATTTAGCTGTCACGGATTGTTGTAATTAGAATTATATTTTACTTAATATTTATGTTTATGTTTAAGCATAACCATATCATCTAACCCCAAAATATTTTTTCCTCTAAAATTTTTTTATCTATAATATAAAGCACAATTATTCAAAACTATAAAATTCTAATCGAGAATTTAATTATTTAATCATTACTGCAATTTAATTCTTTAATTTTGGAGTACTAAGTACATTTTCACTTGTTTTTATACTTGCTAAGTTTATTGGTACAATGTTTGGTCTTCTTGCGGTACTAAGACTTGGGAATGAAATGTTGTTTTTATTTTCAATTATCTCCATTATGATTGCAATGGTACTTTATGGATTCTTTTTTGTGCTAAAAAATCTCAGCCTCATAATAGATCCAAAATCCATACTAAAAGGGGAAAATCCACAACTCTTATCCATTTAAGTTGGGTATGACTAAGAGATTGGATTAGTTGCTGATATGTATTGGGCACATGATATACTATTACTTTTTTTAAAAAAAAATGATAATGTCTATAATATATTTTGAAATAAGGGGTGTTGATACACAGCCTTTGACGATGTTGTATGCTTTACTATCATTTTGGTAGTTAGTCTTTTTTTTTTTAATTTTCTAGAGTTAATTTTTTTTTTCTTTTGAACATATGTATGTTTAAACATAACAATCTTTACATTTATACATAACCATATCATCTAACTCCAAAATATTTTTTCTCGACTCTAATGCTTAAAATTTGTTATATATAATATAAAACACAACTGTAAAATTTAATCCAAAATCTAATTCTTTAATTATTGCTTCTATTTAATTCTTTAATTTTGGAGCACTATGTGCATTTTCACTTGTTTCTATATTTGCTATGTTTATTGGCACAATGTTTGGTCTTCTTGCGGTACTAAGACTTGGGAAGAAGAGACAGTTGCTATTTTCATTTTTCTCCATTATGATTGGAATGGTACTTTATGGATTCCTTTTTGTGCCCAAAAATCTCAGCCACAGAATAAATCCAAAATCCATACTAGTACCTCTTGGGGTTTATGCCCTAAAATCCAATTTATTGGCATGTCATAAATAATTAAATTGTTTAATTATATGAGACTATTTATAAATGAACTAATGGGACATTATCTTAGTCCGTGAGATGCATAGTATGCGATTTATGTGATTTAGTCACAGAAGATATAAATTGCAAGTTCTTTGTAAACTCAAAATGTAGTTCATAATCGGTGATGAAATTGGACGTTTCATCTGCGAAGACTATACCATATCAACTAAGATGATTTGTCTTGATCATGGAAATGGAAGATTTCTAGTTGGTATGTTGATATGTTTTAAGAGTTAAGACATATTGAACTGGACCGCTGTGAGATTTATTATTCTCCTAATGACTGTCAAATGAATAATAAATCTCACGACTTCTATTTACATCAACTTTAAATCCTGAGAGAATAATGGACATGATCATGAGATGTAGGTTGCTTTGATATATTAAGAGTGGGATCTATAAGTTACAGTCAAAATCTCAGTATGTTGGGCAGCCACATTTAGTGTTGATGGAACATATATTCTCAAGATGGAATTCATAATCTCTTAACGGAGATATAAAATATTCCCTTGAGATAAGTTTAATGGGATTGGTTATTCAGAGTGTTGGGCCTAACCACTTTAGTAAGGAGTTACTAAAGTATATATTTATGGAATTGGATTTCATGAATATATGATGAATAACATTAAGGATTAAACCGGGTACTCAAGGATTAAGATGTAGTAATCTTCAAAGTGGTAATCTATATTCATGACTTTGTATTACTACGAATATTTTAATGAGAGGGTTGCATATATAATAAAGTCTTGGGATATAATTTATTAAAAAGGCCTAGAGTGCAATTATATTCATATAGTGGCATTGAATATAATTAATGGTAACTTTGGACTTATCAAGAGTTGACAGAAAAGCCCAAGGCCCATTGGAGCTAGAGTCTTATTTGTTCCCTTTTGGTCCCACTCCAAGCCACACACTAGAGCCCAATTGGAATAGCCCAAAAGGCTAGCCTAATTAGATAATCAGTTGTATATAAGGAGAGAAACATACAGAATTTCATAAGTCTTTTCATGAGTCTTTTCATAAGTGTTTTTCATCAAGATTACACTAAGAATGAAATGGTTTGTATGTGAGTGTTGGACACTCCCTTGTTCTCTCATTGGAAACTGATTGAGAGACCACACATCTTGGGCATTAAGTGGAATTAGAGTGAAGATTAAAAGTCTTCCCAAGAACTTCTGATCTTTGGTTTTTGAATTTCACCGCACCAAGGTACGCTTTCTTGTTCTTAAATTCTGAAACTTTCATAGTGCATGTTATCAATTGCGAATGAAGTAGATCCGTTAATTTTCTGCTGCGTATGTTTTGTATGTGATACGAACATGTTTTTTTCCCAACAGTACCTACTAGTATTTCATTTGGCCAGTACATATTGGCAACTTGTCCAATCTCTTGGTCATGCTCAACTTGCATGGACAAGGGTTGTGGATTTAGCCATTCTAAAATAAATTATGTAAGTTTTATTTTTGTCTGTTTTATTATTTTGTTCTTCTATGCTATATAAATTTATTGGTTGGCCCCTTCAATATTATTGTTTGTTAGTAACGTACTCTGAGACCCTGCATAGCCAATTCTAAAAATGCAAGTCACTTTTTATAAGGTGGGAGACCATGTGTATTATGATACGGGCTGTCCAAGTAAATATGGGTTTATAAATGTAATACTTGTTGGTATATATATGATACTTTATTCTCCAGGTTTGCTGACAGTGCCCATGATGATTCATTTTCTACTCAACTACATATGATCCAGGGATTTGTCCCCAAGCCTGGAAAATAGAGTATCTTGTATATGGCAACAAGTATCACTTTAAGAAACCCATATTTATTTGGACAGCCCGTATCGTAATATAGGTGGCCTCCCTCCATATAAAAGTGACTTTCACTATTAGAATTGGCTATGCAAGTGCCCGAAATACAATATTGACAAATAATAATATTAAAGAGGTTAAAAAATAAATTTATTTAGCATAGAAGAACGAAAAAATAAAACAGAAAAAAAAAAATGAAACTAACATAATGTATTTTAGAATGGTAGAATCCACAACCCTTATCCATGCAAGCTGAGCATGAACAAGAGATTGGACCAGTTGCCTATATGTACTAGGTACATGAAATACTAGTAGGTACTAGTATGGATTTTGGATTTATTTTGGGCTAAGATTTTTGGGCACAAAAAGGAATCCATAAAATACCATTGCAATCATGATGGAGACAAATGAAAATAGCAACAGCCTTTTCTTCCCAAGTCTTATTACTGCAAGAAGACCAAACATATGGTTATGTTTAATCAAAAACATATGGTTACGTTTTGTCACCAACTTTTTTGGAGGCATCCCAAGAACTGCAGAGGCTCTGGGTACTGATTTACATAAATATTCATCACATCAAACTAAAAAAAAAAAAAGAAAACATACGAGTAAATCAGTTTGAACATAGACCACCGACTACCTAGCAGGCTTTAGGGAGCCTCTCGTGTAATGGGTTGGGAAATTAGATTATATACAATAACCTTACTAGTTATTGTACATATCACACAAAAGAGGAGAAAATCACCTAGCAAAAACTCAAATCCACACATCATACAAAACAATGTAAAAAAGATTAAACACTTACATCCTGGAAAGTCTTTAGGGATTTCATTTGTTAATGGAGCTAACATGCACAACCCTATAAAAACTGGAGAAATTATTTGACCTATATTTATTTGACCTTTGTAGTAGAAAACTGCATGCTTTCAGATGGCATAGAGATTAATCTGAACTAGGATTGAACAGAATATTGCATTCCTAATAGTAGCTTCTCTCATCACTGTAAAGAAATTAAGTAGGAAACCATGAGATAATAATACCGTTGTTTTATCAAGAATGCCAAGTCTCAAATTTTCCATAACTGCATGAAATTCATTCTTATAATAAGTTCTCCTTACAATTTCCACGGCTACAAGTCTCATACCCAGGCAAAGAAAAAAAAATTATGCCATTGAAAACCCATTTCAAATTATTCATATTTCATTATGCCTAAGTCCATTAAATATACTTCTAAACCATTTGAAATAAACTAAAATTTCTCAGTCAATCCCACTTTTAGGTGTAAATAGAATTTTAATAGACATAAACATATAGTTATGCTTCTCACCAACTGTAAGAAGTTTAGACCCCTTAAAACCAAACAGATTAACCTAGATAATTATCCAAGTGATTAAACTTAGGTAAATTAAATAAATCTAGGTTAACACAAATATATCATATCATGCAAAAGTGCGGAATAATAAATTACACATGATATAATGACCTAGGAAACCAAACCGGTAAAAACCTGGGAAGGATTTAACCTAGCTATCCGCATGGTAAAACGAATTCACTATGAAAGAATTGAAGTTTACAAAATAGAGACTTAGACCACTAACATCCTATTGCTACCTGCCTGTAGGAAACTTACTACCACGACCACGTGACAGCTCCGAGACCACGGACTCCTTCTTTCCTTGAATTCTCAACAAAGCACAAGCACACCTGCTTGTTTATCTTGAAGCTCTTTGATTCTGCAACTGTATGATTACCAAGCTCTTGACATGAATCTAGAGTTTGGAAACCCTAAGTGTATGTGAAGGTAAACACTTCTAGATCTAACAATTAGATTCATAAACACAACATTCAGAACTCTAAAAACGTGGCTAGGGTTTTCCCTTTTATACTTAGGACAAAACATAAAACCCTACACATTAAATGGGCTAGGGCTGAGTTGGAAAATTCTGCAGAAAAACCATTTGCATGACTTTCAATCGATCGAATCTAATTCTCGATCAATCGAGCCTGACAGATCTGCACAGTGAATTCTGCAGTAACTCGATTCCAACTTTACATAATAAGACATACTTTGAGCAAGTCTAAAAAAAGACTAAAGACTGTTTTGATCATGGTTTGCCAACATTACAAATTGAAGTTCTAATACATTAGTTCCTAATTTTTTGAACCTAACAAACTCCCCCTTTGGCAATCCGTGACAAAACACAGACTTAACAAAAAGCTCAAAGTTTACAAAATAAACAGCCCATTACAAAACAAAAGCCACTAAACAAATTCAACCTAACTACTATCTATCAGTTGCAAAAGTAGACAGCAGCACGACTGAATCAACCTGTATATTCTTGTAACACTTAACAAACACATAAACACATGTGTGGAAAATACAAGTAACATAAAAAAACTTCTTGATTTCACATAACACAAAATAAAGACATATATCATGAATAACATCATAAATATAAATCGATAAGCAATGTAGCATTGTAAAACAAGAAACATATACATAAAAAAGTATCTCAAATATATCTCCCCTATCATGAGCCAAAAATGTAAATACACAGTGAAGCACCTAGATACAATCTAAAAAACTCCACAAGCTCCTCAGTATCACAAAAAGATACAAAAACTCCCCTTAAGACAAAAATCTCCCCTACAAAACTCCATAATGTGTACTCCCCCTTTTTGTGACGAATCGCCAAAGGGCAGTCACTCATCATCAAAAGGAGGCGGCGGAGGAGAACGACGAAAACTCGCCAAATCCACTCTCAAAGTTCGAAGCTCATCAAGTACATCCACCAAAAGCTGACCATAAGCTGCCT
This sequence comes from Lithocarpus polystachyus, assembly GCA_033629205.1. NCBI lineage: Eukaryota > Viridiplantae > Streptophyta > Magnoliopsida > Fagales > Fagaceae > Lithocarpus > Lithocarpus polystachyus. Next base: position 78,461,693 of record CM066165.1, read on the forward strand.
GAACGGTCATGACAGTGTCCAAAGTCCGACGAATATCAGAAACATCCGAAGGAGAAGGTGGAGGAACATCAGCAGCAGCAGCAGGATCAGTAGACGTCTCAGCTGCAGGGGCATCTGTAGAAGAAGAAGGAGGTGGAGTGACACCAAAAAGCTCTACCCTAGGACGCTTAGAGCTAGCTCGAAGTTGAGCAGCCCTTTGTCTCAGAAAGGTAGCACCAATAGGAGCAATAATGTGAATGAGCTCAGAAGTAGGGAAATCACCTAAACCTAGATGAAGAAGAATCCTATGAATAGAGACAGGAAAGAATAAAGCATGAGCCGTAGAACTACTCTGTTGCACTTCGTTCAAAGAACGAAAAAACAGATGAGGAAAATTGATAGGAGCATCAGTGACAAGAGCATACAAAAACACACATCGCTCAATAGGGATAGTGTGAAGATGAGAAATGGGCCACAAGGAATGACACGCAATCCTAAAGAAGAGATAATGCAGCTCAGAAAGCTCAGCAGATGTGATCCGAGGATCAGAACCCCACTGGATAGAAGACCTAGTGATGTATGACATCATGACATCAAGAGGCGGAGACTCATCATAAGGAAAGACTGGATGAGAAACCACAGGTACCCAAAGAGCATCAGACACTACCAAAGGGGTAATGCGATACTCAACACCTCGTATCCAACTCTTAACTAGAGTGTTGGAATCATAGATGTGGATAGAGAGGTTCGAGTAGAACTCTCTAATCAAGGTCACCAGAGGCGGATGATCTATATCTAGCAAAGGTAACCAGCCCCGACGCTCAAAATCACGCCTCACCTCATTGTCAACCTCATCTAGAATGACCCTACGCTCACCCCAAATGTGACGCCTAAGGTTAAGAGTCTCATGTGTCTCCTGATTCTTCTCACTCAAAAACCTATCACTATCAAATGAAGGAGTAGGGACAGAAGTTCTATGGGCTCTAGTTTTCCTAGGCATAATGCTAAGGACAGAATTGAGAGACACAGACAGAAAAAAACAAAAACAAAAACCAAGGGCAGACTGCAAATTAGCACAGCAAAAAAAAAAAGAAATAACAGTCTATATGATGCATGAACAAGATATGTAAATGATGCATGAACTAATGCAGTGACACAGTTCAAATATGATCCAAATTCACAAAATTGGCTTGAGCATGACACTTATATCAGAAATTCCCAATTTTCAAAAACCCAATTTTACAAAACACAACAAATTGAGAAATTGGTCAACACAACAGTTATAAAACTCAATATAAGGATCAAATTAATCAATCTAACACGCCAATTTCATCAATTGATATCAATTTGAACAAAAACCCCCAAATTCGGCAATTTCAAGCCCTAGATTTTCAAATTTTTCATAAAACACCAAATTAACCAAATTAAACCACTTGTAACACTTGTAGATGGTGCCCCCACAAAAGCCCATTGATTTATTTGAAAGAAAACAATCAAAATCATCAAAAAATTCAAAATACCCAATGAATGCATGGATTTATGCATGAAACGCTGAAAATAAAAACAAAAAGAATGGTAAAATAGACTTACCGGCCTTGGGAGAGAGATTCTTTGCAAAAAGATTGGAGGAAAACGACAAGAATAGCAAAAGGATGCTTAACTGGTTGGTGAGAGACAAAAGAGGTTTGAAAAGTTTTTGAAAAAGTGAAAAACACGTAAAGAAAAGTTCTTTTTAAAAACTCTCAGCCCGATTTTCGATCGATCAAAAATTAGATTCGATCGGTCGAAAATAGCTCGATTGATCCAGTACCAATCAAATACCGATCGAAACACACCGAAACTTTCCAGGGATTTTAAAAACATTTTCGATCGGTCGAAAAACATGTTCGACCGATTGAAATTCTGGAAAAACAAATTTTTGAAGAACAAACCAATTTCAGTGCTGAAACTCCTCAAAGCATTACATAATATGAATAAAATGCATGAGTATGAGATGAAATGTTTTCCAAAAACACATGTATTTATCCCAAATCTCCCAAAACAAGATTTTCTTATAGTTTCCCTCAAGAACTCAAACAGCAAACATGTTCTGCATCAATTTCAAGAAATTTTCAAAATTGGTTGGTCAGACCAAAAACACACACAATAACATGTACACAGTTTAGTAGAGAATAACTTATGTAGTGTGTACAACTAGCAGAAGCTTTGAGAAACATGTGAGGTGATATGCACAAAGTGATCAATCACAATTTCTACAAAATTCATCACATGAATTTGAAAGAGGCTATAACTTAAAGAGTTACATCATATAACTCTCACATCTCCTAGAATAAAAGCTTGCAATCATGTAAGTTTCTTGAGTTGCCTCATAATTAATATCAATTTTAATTGATCAGAAACTTATTAACAAAGCCGGGATAATGTACACACCAATTTTATTTGAATTGTGAATTTATTATAGCCCAATAATGTACACACCAATTTTAGCATTTTAATAGAGGCTACACCTTATGTTCTTTTTGTGCATATGCTACACTTTCTCGAGCACAAAATCTTACGATATGCACTAAGGTGTTCATGATTGGCTAATAACCAGTGGTGAGATGGTTATTTATGCCTTTTTCAAAAAGTTTAAGTCCAACAATCAAAGACATATGACTTCAAGATCAAGATCATGTGATCAACAACTATAAACAACTCCCACACAACATGCATTACAAATCTCAAACTAGTAAAGTGCAATAAAATAAGCTCATCCAAGCTAAACAATGTACATATACATGTTATGCAAAATAGATTGACCAACCTTGTCTTCAAATTCAAGAAAAATATAGCAAAAACACATTTTGCACACTTTTTTTTTTTTTATAAAGGAAATAAACAACCTAGAATGAAATGCATGAATGTTATGCAATGCAAATCCTAAAAAAAATTGTCACAAAAGATAGAACAATGAAGCACAAGAACCATGTCAGACAGACCTAATTAGGTCGAGCCTTTTGCATCCAAAACCTTTTAGATGCAACTCTTGCATTGGAGTTATGATTCACATTAGAATTCTGAGCAACTCCAGGATTGGAATAAAGGTTTAACGCCTTTACCAATTCACCAATAAGTACCATAGGATCTTGTCCTTGAGGCACAGGTACTTTAGATTTATTTGCTCGCTTTGCAGCTTGCAACTTAAAACAATTTGGACGAATGTGTCCAGACTTTCCACAAAAATGACAAACCCATGCAGGCTTATCAAGCAATTTGCCCTTAGAAGAATTAGAAGCTCTAGAATGAGACTCTTGAAGATCAACCCTAATCTTCCTAGGTGGAGTAACATCTATAGATTTAACAGGTTCACTCACCAAAGGTTTGACAATCTCACTCTTAGGAGGTTCAGTAGAGGGAACAAAGTTTGTGGAATGAGATTCAAGCACAGAGATGCTTTCCACAAAATCTATGCCAGTTTTGTCAAAAGGAGACTTTTGAACACTCAACATGTGATCAAGTTTGGAGCTTGCAGACCTATTAGATTGTTCTCCAGCAACAGATAATTCAAGTTCCAAATTTTTAACTTTATCAAGTAAAAACATGTTCTCTGTTTTCACATTATTTAAAAGCTCATTAGCATCAAACAATTTCACAAGCAAATTCTTCTTATCAAGTTTAAGAGATGCAATTTTCTTTAAGCCTAAATCCACATGCATAGCATCCTTTACAGCAATTTTGCAAAGTTTATTAAAGGCTTCCTGTAAATCTACATCTTCAAAGAGTTTCCCATCAGAAGGGTTCTCTTCAACAGACACGCTTTCATTAACTACAATAGTAGCAGTGAAAGCAATGAAATTTCCATACTCATCACTAGCGGATTCATTGTCAGAAACTTCATTATCACTAAGGGTCACAGCTATAGCCTTACCCTTAGACTTCAAGTATGTAGGACATTCAGATTTCATATGACCATACCCTTGACATCCATAACATTGTTGTCCCATAAAATTATTAGAGGGTTGACCAACTCTCTCTTCAGGTTTTTCAGTGTTATTAACCTTAGTGGGATTATTCCTCCTAAAATTTCTAGGTTCAGCAGTGTTCTTGCCTCTTGCCCTTCTGTTATTGTTCCTAAGAAAGTTTCTAAAGTTCTTGGCAAGATAGGCAATCTCTGTCACAGAGAGTTCATCATCAAATCCACCATCCTCAACATCATCAACAGACTTAAGAGCCATTGATTTGGATTTGTTGGTCTTAGGTAGATAAAATTCATAGGACTGAAGAGATCCTACAAGTTCATCAATAGGGATGGAGTTCACATCCTTACTTTCAGTGATGACAGTCATTTTGGGTCTAAAATCCTTAGTCAAAGATCTAAGAATCTTCCTAACAATTTTAGGTTGATCATAGATTTCACCCAAATTATATGCAGAATTAACAATATCATTCAGTTTAGCATAGAACTCATCAAAAGATTCATCATCATTCATTCTAATGCCTTCAAATCTAGTAGTCAGTTGCTGCAACTTATTAATCTTAATTGCCTTTGTGCCTTCATGCACAGCTTGGAGGATATTCCAAGCAGTATAAGCAACCTCAACATTAGAGATTCTTTTAAATTCCTCTATAGAGACAACATTGAAAATAGCATTCATAGCTTTGCTATTGAAAGCAGCTGCCTCCTTTTAAGAAGTTTGCCACTCACTCACAGGAGTAGTGGGCTTCTCCTATCCATATTCAACAGAGTTCCATACTCTCTCATCAATTAATTTCTAGAATGCTTTCATCCTTACTTTCCAATAAGCATAATTGTTCCCATCAAAATGAGGTGGAACAATAAGAAAGTGTCTGTGTTCCATGACAACAAGGGTCAAGGATCAGCTCAAAGATCAAAGGATCAAAAAAAAAAAAGCTGCCTGCTCCGATACCACTTGTAAGAAGTTTAAACCCCTTAAACCCAAATAGATTAACCTAGATAATTAGCCAAGTGATTAAACTTAGGTAAATTAAACAAATCTAGGTTAACACAAATATATCATATCATGCAAAACTATGGAATAATAAAGAACACATGATATGATGACCCAAGAAACCAAGCTGGTAAAAACCTGGGGAGGACTTAACCTAGCTATCCTCAAGGTAAAACGAATTCACTATGAAAGAATTGAAGTTTACACAATAGAGACTTAGACCACTAACATCCTATTGCTACCTGCCTGTAGGAAACTTACTACCACGACCTCGTGACAGCTCCGAGACCACAGACTCCTTCTTTCCTTGAATTCTCAGCAAAGCACAAGCACACCTGCTTGTTTATCTTGAAGCTCTTTGATTCTGCAACTGTATGATTACCAATCTCTTGACATGAATCTAGAGTTTGGAAACCCCAAGTGTATGTGAAGGTAAACACCTCTAGATTTAACAATTAGATTCACAAACACAGTATTCAGAACTCTAAAAACGTGGCTAGGGTTTTCCCTTTTAAACTTAGGGCAAAACATAAAACCCTACACATTAAATGGGCTAGGGCTGAGTTGGAAAATTTTGCCGAAAAGCGATCTACATGATTTTTGATCGATCGAGTCTAATTCTCGATCGATCGAACCTGACAGATCTGCACAGTGAATTCTGCAGTAACTCAATTTCAACTTTACATAATAAGACATACTTTGAGCAAGTCTAAAACAAGATTAAAGATTGTTTTGATCATGGTTTGCCAACATTACAAATTGAAGTTCTAATACATTAGTTCCTAATTCTTAGAACCTAACACCAACTTTTCAGAAAATCACACGAATCAAAAAGGTTGATCCCCAATTGATACATGTTGTTACTCCTCCACTCACAGCTCTATATCTTGTTGGGTAGGACTCTATGCTCAAGATATAGGGAACTGTTCCATATTTATTTGGACAGCCCCTATCATAATATACGTGGCCTTCCTCCTCATAAAAGTGACTTGCAGTTTTGGAATTGGCTATGCAGAGGCCCGGAGTATGATACTGATGAACAATAAAATAGAAGGGGTCACCAAATAAATTTATTTAGTAAAGAAGAACAAAATAATAAAGCAAACAAGAATGAAACTTACTTTTAGAAGGCTGTAATCCAAAACTCTTATCCATGTAAATTGAGCATGCCAAAATAAATTGAACTAGTTGCCCATATGTACTGGGCACATGAAATACTAGAACGTACTTGTACGAATGTTGGATCTATTTTAAGACTAAAATTTTTGTGCACAAAAAGGAATCCATAAAGTATCATTGCAATCATAATGGAGACAAATGAAAATAGCAACAGCCTTTTCTTCCCAAGTCTAAATACCGCAAGAAGACCAAATATTGTGCCTATAAACTTAGCAAATATAAAAACAAGCAAAAATGCTCTAAGTGCCCTAAAATTAAGGAATTAAAATGCAAAAATAATTAATGAATTAGATTCTGGTTTAGAATTTTACAGTTTTGAATAGTTTTGTTTGATATTATATATAACAAATTTTAAACGTTAGAGTTAAGAAAAAAAATTTTGGAGTTTGATAATATGGTACTATTTAAACTTAAACATAAACATATGGTTATGTGTAAACGTAAACATATGGTTATGTGTAAACATAATGGGTTGGGAAATTAGATTATATATTATAACCTTACTAGTTATTAAACACATACATCCTAGAAAGTCTTTAAGGATTTCATTCGTTAATGGAGCAAACATAAGCAACCCTATAAAAACTAGAGAAATCATTCGACCTATATTTATTTGACCTTTGTAGTAGATAACTGCATGCTTTCTGATGGCATAGAGATTAATCTGAATTAGGATTGAACAAAATATTGCGTTGCTAACAGTAGCTTCTCTCATCGCTGTAAAGAAATTGATTAGGAAACCATGAGATAATAATACCGCTGTTTTATCAGGAATGCCGAGTCTTGAATTTTCCACAATTGCATGAAGTATATTCCTATAATAAGTTCCACAATTGCATGAATTTTGAATCTATTTTGACGCTGAAATTTTTGTGCACAAAAAAGAATCCATAAAGTATCATTGCAATCATAATGAAGACAATTGAAAATAGCAACAACCTTTTCTTCCCAAGTCTAAATACCGCAAGAAGGCCAAATATTGTGCCTATAAACTTTGCAAATGTAAAAACAAGCAAAAACGCTCTAAGTGCTCTAAAATTAAGGAATTAAAATGCAAAAATAACTAACAAATTAGATTCTGGATTAGAATTTTACAGTTTTGAATAATTTTGTTTGATATTATATATAACAAATTTTAAGCGTTAGAGTTGAGAAAAAAAAATTTGGAGTTTGATAATATGGTACTATTTAAACTTAAATGTAAACATATGGTTATGTGTAAACATTAACATAATGGATTGGGAAATTAGATTATATATAATTACCTTACTAGTTATTGTACATATCACATAAAAGAGGAGAAATCACCAATGAAAAAACTCAAATCCACTCCTAAATCCCCTATACGATAATCTATAAAACTCAATATTCAGAATCCACGAGGTAGATTTCAACCGCGTGGAATGAATTACTTAGTAAATATTTAGGATAATTTGGGTGAAATTCGAATAAAACTCCAAAGTAAAAAAAAAAAAAAAAATGACACCATGGAGTGAATTAGGTGATCGGACATAATACAAAATAAGGTAAAAAAGATTAAACACTTACATCCTAGAAAGTCTTTAAGGATTTCATTCGTTAATGGAGCTAACATAAGCAACCCTAAAAAAACTAGAGAAATCATTCGACCTATATTAATTTGACCTTTGTAGTAGATAACTGCATGCTTTCTGATGGCATAGAGATTAATCTGAATTAGGATTGAACAAAATATTGCATTGCTAATAGTAGCTTCTCTCATCGCTCTAAAGAAATTGATTAGGAAACTATGAGATAATAATACCGCTGTTTTATCAGGAATGCCAAGTCTCGAATTGTCCATAACTGCATAAGTATATTCCTATAATAAGTTCCCCTTACAGTTTACCTGGCTACAAGTCCCATACCCAGGCAAAGAAAAAAAAATTTATGCCATTGAAAGCCCATTTCAAATTATTTATATTTCATTATGCCTAAGTCCATTAAATATACTTCTAAACCATTTGAAAAAAACTAAAATTTCTTACTAAATCCCACTTTTTAGGTGTCAATAGAATTTTAATAGACATAAACATATGGTTATGTTTGTCTCCAACTTTTCTGAAAATCACACGAATAAAAAAGGTTAATCCCCAATTGATACATGTTGTTACTCCTCCACTCATAGTTCTATATCTTGTTGGGTAGGACTCTATGCTTAAGATCTAGGGAATTGTCCCATATTTATTTGGATAGCCCGTATCGTAATATATGTGGCCTCCCTTCTATTAAAAAGTGACTTGCATTTTTAGAATTGGCTATGCAGAGGCCCGAGGCGTGATACTGACAAACAATAATATAGAAGGGGTCAACAAATAAATTTATTTAGTATAGAAGAACAAAATAATAAAGCAGACAAAAATGAAACTTACTTTTAGAAGGGTGTAATCCATAACCCTTATCCATGTAAGTTGAGCATGACCAAGAGATTGGACCAGTTGCCCATATGTACTGGGCACTTGAAATACTAGTTCGTACTTGTATGAATTTTGGATCTATTTTAAGGCTGAAATTTTTGTGCACAAAAAAGAATCCATAAAGTGTCATTGCAATCATAATGGAGACAAATGAAAATATTAACAGCCTTTTCTTCACAAGTCAAAATACCGCAAGAAGACTAAATATTGTGCCAATAGACTTAGCAAATATAAAAACAAGTGAAAATGAACTAAGTAGCAATAATTAATGAATTTGATTCTAGATTTAAATTTAAAGTTTTAGTAATTTTGTTTTAATAATGCGTGAGGGATGAATGATTCAAATCAAGTCTTGTGTTTGACACAATCTCTTTAAATCAGATTTCGTCCCTCATACAATCTATGGTGCTTTGAAACTCACAGATGTCTGTATCCCTGGATAAAATGATCTACAGTACAAAAATGAAGCACACAAGGTTCACACTCTGCGAACTAATCTGTGTCTCTTTCTTTCTCTTTGAATGAAATGAATGCATAAAGCCCAGCCTAGTCCACACATGCCTAAAGCCCAGCCCAATATCCAACCCAAAATTCATATTTTCTATCATTTCCTATGTAGGACTCAAGGATTCTTACCACTTTAATATCATGTTTAAGTGTACACATTAGGAGTCAATTTCTTATTCACACCATAATATTTATCTAGCAATTCCCCACATGAATGGAAATTGATAAAACATAATGCAAATGATAATGCAAGCACACAGAGAGTAGAAGAAAAGTTACTATGTCGAGAGAAGTAGCTTTTGGCTTTGAACTTTCCTTTGTGAAAGAGTATCGAATATATTGGCTAACCAATGAACATGATGTGTAAAAATGTTCAACCGTTTGTGTATACCAAGTCAATAGAATTCACACAGCTCCTTTCCAAACATATTTCACTTTTATAGTTGTGTTCATTTCGACCCTAAACATATCCTGGCAAATTCATGAAGTGCTTTAGAGAATTCACCCTTAAAACTCTCATGGAAGTGACCCACTTCACACTCATATAGGTGACTCTTATTAAGAGTATCCTACTATACCCTACTTGGATTTTCAAGATATAAGAATCATTAAAAAAAGCAAAGCTTACCCTGAACATCCCTTATAGGCATCACTATTTTATCATAGGGTGGGAGATGTAATCTCCATGGCGATAAAAACTAGTCTCCACAATTTTGTTGTCCCTTTGAAAACCTAGATCTTGGGATCTCCAGTCAACTAGGTGTTGGGATAAGTGCCCTTAAATCCTATTGTATGATACTATGTGTATGATATTATGTGAGAAATGATGTATGACTTAATATTGTGTTTAACAAAGTTGCTTTATTCTTGTCTAAAATAATGGTAACGTGAATATTCGAACATTATCAAATAGTCCATGAGATACATAGTATGTGATTTATGTGATTTAGTCACAGAAGATATAGATCACAAGTTTTTTGTAAACTCAGAATTTTGGTTCGTAGTCGGTGATGAAATTGGGCATTTCATCTGCGAAGACGATAACAAATTAACTACGATGATTTGTCTTGATCATGGAAGTGGTGACTTCTAGTTGATATATTGCTATGTTTTAAGAGTTAAGACATATTGAACTAGACCGCTGTGAGATATATAATTCTCCTAACGACTGTCAATTGAATAATAAATCCCACGACTTGTATTCACATGAACTCTTAATCCTGAAAGAATAATGGACCTGATCATGAAATGTAGGTTGCTTTGATATATCAGGAGTGAGATCTAAAGTAACGGTCAAAACCTCAGTATGTTGGGCAGCCATATTTAGTGTTGATGGAACATATATTCTCAAGATGGAATTCATAGTCTCTTAACGGAGATATAAAATATTCCCTTGAGATAAGTTTAATGGGTTCAGTTATTCAGAGAGTTAGGCCTAACCACTTTAGTAAGACTAAAGTATATATTTATGAAATTAGATTTCATAAATATATGATGAATAACTTAAAAGGATTAAATCGGGTACTCAAGGATTAAGATGTAGTAATTTACAAAGTGGCAGTCTATATTCATGACTTTGTATTTCTACGAATACTTTATGAAGGGGTTGCATGTATAATAAAGTCTTGGGATATAATTTATTAATGAGGTCTAGAGTGCAATTATATTTATATAGTGGTATTAAATATAATTAATGGTAACTTTGGACTTGTCAAGAGTTGACAGAAAAGCCCAAGGCCCATTGGAGCTAGTGTCTTATTTGTTCCCTTTTGGTCCCACTCTAAACCACACACTAAAGCCCAATTGGGAAGGCCCTAAAGGCTAACCCAATTAGATAATCAGTTATGTGGAGAGAAACATACAGAATTTTATATAGAGTGATATGGTTTGTATGTTCATATGCATGTAAGAGAGAGACTCCTTCATATTCTCTCTAGAACAACACATAGAACTGATTGAGAGACCACACATCTTGGGCATCAAGTGGAATTGGAGTGAAGATTTAAAGTGTTCCCGAGCACTTTTAATCTTTGTTTTGAAATTCACCATACCAAGGTACACTCTCTTGTTCTTATATTCTGAAATTTACATTACACATGTTATCTATTGCGAATGAAGTAGATCCGCTAGTTTTTCCGCTGCGTATGTTTTGTATGCGATGCAAACATGTAATTTTCCTTCATTGGTATCAGAACAGTCTTCATTTCGAATCTATATAACATGTTTTGTGAGTTTTGGCATTAGAGATAATAGTTTCATCATGTTAGAAGATTTTATATGCATTTAATTTTCTGCATGGTTGTTGAAACTATGATTTGATAAAAACTGATATTGATGTTATGATGTTGTTTAAATTTGAATTTAAGTATGTTAAATTGATCTTTAAGGCTATAGCATCAATAGATTTCAGTTTTGATATCAAATTCTGCATATCATGTTCATATGGTAATTGTTTGTTCATGAAAAGACGTAGAAAATTGTTTACAACTGTTCTGAAAAAACTGAAAACACGGGTTTTTCGCGAGTAAGCGTTACTCGTGAAGCAGTCGCAAGACAGTAGCGAAAGTCTTTGTCTGATTTTTTTGTTTTCAATTTTTTCCTTAACTTGTTTTCGCGGGATACCCGCGAGACAGTCGCAAAAGTCTCTGTCTGGATTTTGTGTTTTTCGCGAGAACTGCTTAGTCGCGGTATTCTCGCGAAAATGCATATAAAGAGATTTTTGAAGGTTTTTCAAAATGTTTTCACATGTATAAAGTGCAAGGCTGTGTATAATTAGTTTATGCATGTTTAAAATAAAAACCTTTAATTTAAAACATCTAGTGGGAGAGAGATTCAAGGGCTGGATCTCACAGTCTCCATTGTCGGTTTAATGTAGTGTGATTAAGCACCTCGTCTTGGCGTATATGCCTTGCTCCCTTCGGAGGGTGTTTAATTCATGGTACTACAGGTTAAACTTCTTTATGATAGATGAAGTGTGTTTTTACATTAAGAATGACCATGCTTCCATGGAGTTACTTGGTGACTCACATTGATTCTAGGCAATGGTATACACTAGACTAAGTATAATGTTAACCTCCCTTCGGACCTATGTCATTATTACTTAGAGGTTGAAGGTAAAGCGGCAAATTATTTTTGTTTGGTAAGAGTTAACATGATAGCATTAATAATGAGAATAATTCTCGCTTGATCATAGTAATTGATATGACCTCGCTTCCGAGGAATATTAATTGCGGGATTGGGTTGTCGTTGCATATATTATATTATGGTTTTATTAAGGTTCCATATTATATGCTTATATGCTAAATTGATAATGTCTAGTTTACTTATTATATTCATGTTTATTGTTTCAGATTTGAACATGGCATCATTTAGCCCACTTGTTACGATTCTTAATCAAACCAAACTGACTAGATCCAATTATGTTAACTGGAAAAGAAACTTGAACATAGTTCTCACTGCTAAAGAGCACAAATATGTGCTTACTCAACCATGTCCTAGCTTTCCTTCATTAGATGCTCCTCTTGAGGAAAAACAACGATATGATCGTTGGCAAAAATCTAATGAAATGGTCAAATGCTACATCCTAGCGTCCATGTCAAATGTTCTACAGCATCAAATGCAGGATGTAGAATTAGTTTCGGACATTATGCTAAGTCTGAAGGAGATGTTTGGTGAGCAAGGCTGTTTTGCAAGGCAAGAAACCATGAGGCAAATTTATAATACCAAAGTGGCTGAAGGTAGTTCAGTGAGAGAGCATTGTCTTACAATGATCTCTAATCTGAATACATTAGAGGTTTTAGGTGTCGATATTGATGGAGAAACCCAAGTGGATATGACACTCCAGTCACTACTAGAATCATTCAAGGAATTCAGACTTAGTTATAACATGAACAAAAAAATTTATTCTTTGTCTGAATTAATGAATGAGTTGATAGCGGCGGAAGGCATCCTTGGTACTTCTAGTGTTGAAGCCAATATGGGTGAAGCTTCTACTTCTCAACCTAAGTCGAATGGCAAGGGTAAGAAGAAGAAGAAGAAGGACTTCACTAAACAAGAGGGTAAACAAATTGCCTTAGGAGTTGTCGACAAAGGAAAGAAGCTGAAAGAAAAATGTTTCCATTGTGGTGAGAAAGGACATTAGAAGAGGAATTTTCCAAAGTTCAAGACTGCCAATAAGGGTATGAAAATTTCATTCCTTCTTGAAATATGTTTGGTACAAAATCACACGGATTCCTGGTGTGTGGATTCAGGTTGTACTAATCATATCTGCAATTCTTTGTAGGGGTTCTAGGACACTAGAAAGCTTAAAGAAGGGGAGTTGTTTCTGACCTTGGCTGATGGAAGTAGGATTCCGGTTGTAGCTATTGGAGTGTTTAATTTATGTTTTGAATCAAGAGTTTTAATATTAGATGACTGTCTGTATGTACCTAATGTTCGTAGGAATTTAATTTCTACAACTTATTTGGGTAAAAATGGATATTGTGTTATCCTTAAAGACAATGTTGTAATAAAGAAGGGTAAAGCATTTATCTGTTCTGGCAATATTGTGGATGGTCTTTATATTTTAACTCCTGATAAGCATGAATTATATAATTCTAAATTAGATAATAACTCTCATGTAAAATCATTAAAGAGAAAGTTTCCTTCTACTAATGATGCATATCTTTGGCACTTGCATTTGGGTCATATTAATCCAAACAGAATTCAAGGAATGATCAAAGATGGTCTCTTAGAGCCATTGGACTTTGATGTATTTCCAGTTTGTGAATCTTGTTTGGAAGGCAAAATGACCAAGCGACCTTTTAATGCAAAAGGTAGAAAAGCCCAAGAGTTGCTAGAATTAGTTCATACGGATGTTTGTGGTCCTATGTCAACCCAAGTAAAAGGAGGTTATGAGTACTTTATCACTTTTACCGATGATTACTCAAGATATGGTTATGTGTACCTAATGAGACGGAAGTCCGAAGCCTTTGAAAAGTTCAAAGAGTTTAGGGCTGAAGTTGAGAATCAATTAGGTAAACGCATAAAGGCCATTCGATTTGATTGTGGTTGCGAATACCTTCTTGGGGATTTCTAGGATTACTTAACTCAAAATGGGATTGTATCCCAATTGACTGCACCTGGAACTCCCCAACAAAATGGTGTAGCAGAAAGAAGGAATAGGACTCTTTTAGAAATGGTTAGGTCCATGATGAGTTACTCAACTTTACCGATTTCTTTTTGGGGTTATGCCTTAGATACAGCAATACATCTTTTGAATTTAGTTCCATCAAAATCTGTTCCCAAAACACCCATGGAATTGTGGAGTGTGCGTAAGCCTAGTATGAAATATCTCTACATTTGGGGTTGTCCAGCATATGTGTTAAAAGGGAAGCCTGATAAGTTGGAACCAAAATCAGAAGTGTGTTTGCTTGTGGGTTATCTAAAAGAAACTAGGGGTTATTTATTCTATAGTCATAAAGATAACAAAGTTTTTGTTAGTACAAATGCTAAATTCTTGGAAAATGACTATATGAATAATTTTACTCCTAGAAGTAGAGTTGTCTTGGCTGAAATGATTGAACCTGTAACTGAACAACCAATGGTTAAAACTAGAGATGATGTGGATGTATTGGATACACCACATGATATTACTCATGAGATGTCTAGTACACAAGTGCCTCGTCGTAGTGAAAGGAATGTTAGGCCACCTATAAGATTCATAGGTCTTGGAGAGACTTATGAAGCTATCTCAAAGGAGGCCGAAACTGATCCTTACACTTATGAAGTAACAATGAATGATATAGATGCACATCATTGGGTCCAAGCTATGAAATTCGAATTAGATTCCATGTATTCCAATCAAGTTTAGGATCTTGTAAAGGCGTCTAACGGCATTAAACTTGTTGGTTGCAAATGGGTTTACAAGAGGAAGAGAGGGATAGATGGAAAGGTTGAAACCTTTAAAGTAAGGCTAGTGGCGAAAGGGTATACTCAAAAAGAGGGTATTGATTATGAAGAAACCTCTTCACCAGTAGCAATGCTTAAATCTATCAGAATTCTCTTATCCATTGCTGCTCATTATGATTATGAGATTTGGCAAATGGATGTCAAGACTACATTTCTTAATGGCAATCTTGAAGAGAAAATCTATATGAAGCAACTAGAAGGTTTCATAGCAAAGAACTAAGAGCATATGGTATGTAAGTTGAATAGGTCCATTTATGGACTTAAGCAAGCATCTAGGTCATGGAACATCAGATTTGATCAAGCAATCAAATCATTTGGTTTTGAACAAAATCTTGATGAACCATGTGTGTACAAAAGACATCAAGACAAAGTAGTAATGTTCTAGTGCTTTATGTTGATGATATTCTACTCATTGGAAATGATGTAGGGGTCATGTCATCAGTAAAGGTTTGGTTGTCAAGCCAATTTGATATGAAGGACTTGGTTGAGGCTAACTTTATTCTAGGAATCAAGCTTGGACGAGCATCGTCATGGAAGGTCTATGTTAATGGCGCTTTAAACTTTAAAGGATTTGGAGTGGGGCTAGTTCTGATCTCTCCCGAGAACATCACGATTGAAAAATCGCTAAGACTTGGGTTCTCGGCAACCAATAATGAAACGGAATATGAAGCTCTATTAGTGGGGATGACCATGGCTCAAAAGATGGGTGGAAAGATCGTGGACATATTCTCAGACTCCAGACTATTGGTTGGTTAAGTCCGAGGATAGCTAGAGGCTTAGGATCCTAGAATGCAGAAATATCTAAGCCAGGTTAGACATTTACAATCTGGGTTTGAGTCTTTCAATTTAATACAAATTCCTAGAAGCAGAAATACACATGTAGACTCACTTGCAATGTTAGCAACCTCCTCGGTACGGAATCTACCAAGAGTAATTCTTGTTGAAGATCTCATGAAACCTTTTGGATCGAGAAAAGAAGTGTTATCCATTCATCAAGTAATGGTGGGTCCTAGCTGGATGGATCCTATCGTTCAATTCCTCAAAGATGATATTCTACCTGAGAATAAGCTGGAAGCAGATAAGATACGGAGGAAGGCTCCTCGGTTTTGGTTGTCCAAGGACCAGAAGTTATATAAGAGATCTTTTTCTAGACCATATCTGTTGTGCATACATCCCGAAGCAATTGAAATTCTCTTGGAAGAGCTACATGAGGGAAGCCCAAGGTATGTAAAGAAATGTGATCAATGCCAAAGATTTGCCCCGAACATCTACCAACCTGGAGGAGAGCTTAATCCGCTAACCAGCCCCTGGCCCTTTGCCCAGTAGGGTTTGGACATTGTAGGCCTTTTCCCCAAAGCAGTAGGAAACAAGAAGTATTTGGTGATCGACACAGATTATTTCACTAAATAGGTTGAAGAAAACCACTAGCCAACATCCGAGATGTAGATGTAAAGAGGTTTATTTGGAAAAACATTGTCACTCGGTTTGGAGTCCCCCATACCTTCATCTCGGATAATGGACTTCAATTTGACAACAAATCTTTCCGAAAATATTGCTGCGGGCTAGGGATAACTAATCGGTGCTCCACCCTAGCCTATCCTCATGGGAATGGACAAGCCGAGGCTGTAAACAAGGTCATAGTAAGCGGATTCAAGAAGAGATTAGATGATTCCAAAGGAAAATGGGTTGAGGAACTACCATATGTGCTGTGGATGTACCGAACTACGCCTCGGAGGTCTACTGGTGAAACCCCTTTCTCATTGACTTATGGGGCTGAGGCTGTTATTCCATTGGAAACTGGATTCCCTACACTAAGAACGAGTTCTTTTACTCCGAGCAACAACGATGACTTACTAGAGAGAAGTCTAGACTTAATTGAAGAACGAAGGGAAAGTGCCATGGTCCAATTGGCCTACTATCAACATAAACTTAAGCGAGGGTATGATACTAACGTGAAGTTAAGGCCTTTGGCGCTTGGAGATTTGGCATTGAGAAAAGTGGTTGGTTCTGCAAAGAACCCAGCCTGGGGAAAATTTGGACCCAATTAGGAAAGACCGTACCGAATTACATCTGTGGCTGGAATAGGTGCATACTACTTTGAGGATTTAGAGAATAAGGTAGTACTGCACCCTTGGAATGTAAACAATCTGAAAAGGTATTATTATTAATAAGAATGCGCTTTATCATATTCGTGTTCATTACATTATGTATGATGTATAATTACTTTAAATTGTAAGAGTCAACAGAACCTTGGTCGTGCCTGGCCCCTCGGACCACATACCTTAGGTAAATTGATATTTTCTTATAATTATTCTAAATATTAAACAGATCCTAAGCTACGCTTGGTTCCTCGGACCATCTGCTTTGGAAAAATTAATACTGCATGAAATTATTCTAAGTATTAAACAGATCCTAAGCTGCGTCTGGTTCCTCGGACCACCTGCTTTGGAAAAATTAATACTTCGTAAAATTGTTCTAAGTATTAAATAGATCCTAAGCTACGCCTGGTTCCTCGAATCACCTGCATTGGAAAAATTAATAATTCGTAAAATTGTTCTAAGTATTAAATAGATCCTAAGCTACGCCTGGTTCCTCGAACCACCTACTTTGGAAAAATTAATACTTCGTAAAATTGTTCTAAGTATTAAACAGATTTTTAGCTGCGCCTAGTTCCTCAGACCATCTGCTTTGGAAAATTAATACTACAAGAAATTTTCCTAAGTGTCAAACAGACCCTTGGTCGTGCCTGGTTCCCCAGACCACATACCTTGGAAAAATTAACATCTCCCATGCATTCCTCAAAGTATTAAACAGATCCTAAGCTACGCCTGGTTCCTCGGACCATCTACTTTGGAAAAATTAATACTGCATGAAGTTACTCTAAGTGAATCAAACCCTCAGTCATGCCTAGTTCCTTGGACAGCACCTCTTAGGTAAGCTGATCTTTCATTCCTATTTCGTCAAAGCCTGAGTCATACTTGGTTTCTTGGGTCAAGTGTCTTATTACACTTAATGTCATGTTGTTTGGCAATTTCTCATTGTGCCTAGCTTCTCGGGCAATTATTTTTGAATATATGGTAAGTCGTACCAACAACTACTTGGAACTTGATAAATGTATGGTAAATGACACTTTAAGTTGCAGAACTTGATATATCATACTATGATATATCATACTAACAACTACTTACTTGGAACGATTGGAAATAATAAAACACAAAACATAGCAGATAAACGTGCAAAGGGCAAAAAAGAAGATACTTTCATTAATGGAAATAAATGCCACATTTCTATTTTGCAAAAACATACAGCCGCTACAAAGCCAAAAACAGAAAATGAAACAACGAAAGGTCTAAAGAGGAAAATCCTAAGTGCTAAGCCTTGGCCTTGGGAGCAAGAGGGTCTTCTTTTTGGCTCGGCTGGGTAGTGGGAACTTCCTCAGCCTTGGGATCATCTTCTTTCGCTTCAGCCTCCGTTCCTTTTGCCTCTGCAGCAACACCCTGGACCTCAGAGTCAACGTCCTTGACCTCTGCTTCCTTGGCCTTAGCAGCATCAAGGGCTTTTGAGGGAGTGGCATCTGGGACCTCGCGGATATGTGGATGGTAGTATACACTCCCAGGCTGCCTCAAGGCTGATACCATGGGGACTCCTACAGCGTTAAGGGCTTCTTCCTATGTCACGCTGCAAAACTCCCTACATGCCTTAGCCAACTCCTCAGTAAGCCTAGCTTGCGTTTCTTCAATGCCGAGCTGGTAAGATGCTTGTTTTTCCGCCTAGGAAGCTTCCTTGGCTAGTTAAGCTGCCTCCTTGGCCTTCTGCAGTTGCGCCTTCAGATCTAGCATTAACTGCCTAGAAGTAGCCAGCTCCAACTCCGTCTAGTATAGCAGTTTGCGCTGATCCTCTACCTGCGCCTTGGCATTCCTCAGTCCTGCCTTAGCCTTCTCTGCTTCAAGGCAGAGGAACATTTCATTCTTGGCTTCACTTCGAGCCCCCTTCACCCACTCCTCCGCCACAAAGACCTCTTGGGTGATCTGCGCAAAAACAATATGGCCAAGTAAGTTAACAGTAGAGAGAAAGTCCATTAACGATCAAATAAACAAAAGACATGCAACATAAAACTTACCATCGTGAGGTCCCTTTTTAGGGACAGAAAGAGGTCATGTTGCTTCAAATTTCTCACAGCCTCCATATCCTTAGGCAGAGGAGCGGTTGTTCCAAAGCCTCAGCAACGTGGGCAGCTTGACCTCTTCGGAAGTCACGGACTGAGGCATCCTAAGCTATTGCAGCCCCGTCCACCTCTAGCCGAGGAGACCAAACGCGTGCCGGTAGGCGCACCTCGACCCTACTTGGGTCTTCTCGGTTGTTCACGGGAGTAGACCTCCTGTCCCGAGTTTTCTTGGCCGTTTTTTGTTGTTTAGCCCCTTTTTTAGGGACTACCTCCCCCTTTTCAAGGTCTAGAATTGGCCTCTTCTTCTTCAAGTCCGGCAGGGCCTTTAGACCGAGGTCAGCAGGAGGTGGAGGGAGAGAGGGAGGAATTTTGGACTTGGGGACTTCCTTCGAAGTTGTCCTTTTGTTTCTTGAAGCTAGAAGGTCTCTTAGGCCCTTACTCCTTGGATTTGAAGCCATCTCCTCCTCGGAAGTATTGTCGAGGCAGGTAATCACCACCACAGAAGTGTGAACACTCAAATTCCTATCGGTTTCGCCCTCAGCGTCTGCAGCTCGAGCTGTCACTGGCTCGGGGCTATCCTCCTCTTCCTCAAAATGGAATTTTTCTATCTCCTCGTCTAAGGATAAGAGCGAGAAGGCAATCTCTTCCTCTGCGGTGGCGGCTACTTCTACAGGGACAACGGTATCGTGATCGGCGGAATGTTCTTCGAGACCAGTAGCACCACAAGAGGTAGATCTTCTCAGGCAAGAAAATCCGGTTTGGACACGTCAATCCTGTGTATCCAAGGATCACCCGCCCTAATACTGTGTCCGATCTCTTGAAACACCTTTGAGATAGGCACGAAACCCAAAATGTGGTGAACCGCACGCAACTGTCCATCCTCGTTCACAAAGATTTCGGATCTAAGTAGGTAATTGAAGGCTGCGATGTTGCTTAGGCTGAGCTGAGGAGCTACGTGGTTTTTATCTGTAAACATATCCAAGAAACAAAACGTAATTAGAAAAACAAGAATCCATCATCAAGAAGGAAACATAGGTAAAGGGAAAGAGTGACATGATAAGGATTAACAAAAAAAATAGAATCTCTCTAAAAATCTTTCTAAGATGCCTAACTCTAAGGTACCCCACCTGGCTCTCCCTCTCGGACGGGGCAGCGAACGCCGTCATGCCACACTCCTGAAGCTATCAGGTAGTCGTCCTTCATCCCTTTATTTGATTTAGGAAGGCATGAGATAAGCCTAACTACAGGCGATAGGGATTTAAGGTAGTACCCCCCATCGGCTTGTGAGTGGCACTCGTACATATGCACTACATTGTGCCAAGTGAGCCCCAAACCCAGATGCTTGTTTAAAGCATCAACACAACTTAGAATCCTAAAGACATTGGGTGCGCATTGGTGGGGGCATAACCTGTGGTTAAAGTGGTAGTTTTGGGTTATTCTACCCATTGGAAGTGTCATTCCTCTTTCTATAAAAGCTATCATAAGAATGACAACTTTTCCTTCCTCTCTATCAAAATCTATCCGATCTGGTTCACAATACCGCAGGGCTATTCCCTGCGAAATCAGGTATATATCCTTAAAAAGCTCTATTTTTGCTGTGGAGTCTACTAGATACTTAAATCTACCTATGTGAACAAACTAGAGAGAAACAATCGAAATTGAGATAAAAAAAATAAAAATTTGGAAGGCCGAGGAGTTTGGCCGAAGAGAAAAAGAAGAATCTAAGAATTCAGAAACTTATAGGAACTAATGTGTATATATAACTCTGAGATCCTTAAGGGTTTTTTCAAGGATTTCTTAAGGAGGAGGTGATTGAGAGTTAACAATATGGAAATCTTTTTGATCTTTGAGTGCTTGAACTCTCTAAACTCTTTGAAGGACTTGAAAATTTGTGAAATGAAGGGAGTAATTTCTCCAAGTACTTTATATAGAGAGCGAGAGTGAGTGGGAGTTACCCCGCTCAAAAACTCAATGAATGATGTCCACCGTTAGATCAATGCCCCACCGTTAGATGTGGGAGACATAACGCCGCTTGGAGCAATCAATAATGCTTCATGAACTCCGAAGTGTCAGTAGTGCTCAGGAGGCGTGCAAAACGATAATCTGGCACGTGTGAGCGAGGAAGTAAATGTGTGCATCTTTTGAAAGTAAAAACCCCATTTTTTCTCCTCGGATAAAAGGGAAAAACCGAAGTTTTGAGGGGCTGTTGTAGGGATAGGGGCCCAAAATCGTGTATTGGGCCTTGTAGGGATACAGGCCCAAAATCGTATATTGGGCCTCGAGCTTTATCCGAGGAGATGTAAATGAGCACGAAAAATCCCAGAACAGAATTTGTCGCATTTGAGATAAAGTAGGTGCGGTCTGAGGAGTGATCCTCACATGACCCTAACTATAGAGATGTGTATCGAGACTGAAGGAATGGAAATCCCCAAAAATATCTAAGGGAAAGCTGCTACCACTGTATTAAATGTGCTGCACCTACTTTTCTAACCACATTTATGTGGAGAAGACCCCTGAACAATGTGACCTTGGTCACTGCAACTCATAAAAGGCTAAAGAAGGTGCATGATGGGACGTGCACTCAAGTGAAGACTTAGATAATCAACAAGTGTAGGGCGAAGATGATCTGAAAGGAACTATATAATGTGAAGAAATCCTTTTTAGATGAAAAAGAAAAAAAGAAAGAAAAGAAGGAAAAGGAAGGGGAGCTGGTTTCTAAACGAAGAACAGTAAATATCAAAATTGACCTTCTCGGACTCTTGTTGAGGATAGTTTATTGAAGTTAAGCCTTTTATCTCTTTCTTCTTGTGATTTTAACCCATTGTATTGATTGTCTAAATTAATCTAGCCCAGCTTTCTTTTCTCACTCTACAAATTCATTGTTTTTGGGCCTTTTCGGCTGTCTTATCCACTCTTGGGCTAGAACGCCTAATCTGTGTCCTTACAGGTTATGTGTTGCTTGATGCATCATAATTGTTCAACAAATTAGCTAAACATTTGGCTTTTTTTTTTTTAACCTTTTTTCTTTTCTAAGTGAAAATTTATAAAACAAATCATTGGTAGCCAATTACATAGTTGTAAATTGTGGTGGGATGAAAGAAAATCTCTATACTTGGGATTTTTTTTTTAGCATTTGAAATTGTAGCAATAATGGAAGAATTAAATTCTGGATTAGAATTATACTGTTTTGAATTATTGTGTTTGATGTTATATATAACAAATTTTAAGCATTGGAGTTGAGAAAAATTATTTTGGAGTTGATGATATCATTATGTTTAAAGATAAACATAAAAATAAATTAAAAAAGAATAAATTTAACCACCACAATGCGTGACAACTAGATGGTTAACATGATGGGAAGGGATGACCTTCATTTAGTGTAACTGTGATCCTTTCATATTGGCATTGTATGAGGAGTAATTATCAATGGATTATATTAACAAGTGCTCTTATCAATTATTAAATTTGAGAAAATTACCAAATATTCACTAGCAAGGTTTGGCTTGTAAAAATCATAGGAATGAACCATATAAGTCCCTTTAAGTCTACATAGACCTGAAGGAAACTACAATTAGTAAATGATGCATACTAGACTTTATAAAATGATAAATAATACTTTATCAAAAATTCATATTACGTGAATTAGACTGATTTCAAGTACTAAACTAACGAACACGAATACATCTCTAGATTCAGAAATTTATCAATTTGTTTATTCATAATATATAATTTATTCATGAAAGAAATAAAGAAAATCTGACCCTCTAAGGCAAATCCATCCCATAAACTGCTCTCAATCCAACTAACCCAATTGAAGCTCTTCCATAGCATACATTAGTTGAGTCAACGCCTTCAATGTAAGCATTTCCACATTTATGTACATTCCAAATATAGAGCAGTCAATTAAAATCTTTGTAAGAACAGAATTGATAGAACTTGAAATACGAACAAACACAGCAGTGCTGGACTGGGGATTAAAATTATAAAGAAAACCAACGGTCGGAAGAGCACCTTATTTTATATTCATTATAAATAGACACCGCCACTTCTTATTTATTTATTTATTTATTTTTAAAGTACCCCTTCTTATATTCGCTCTCTTTCTCTGCCGAAAGCTCCCAAAATTCAAACCCTAAACTTTTCTCTGTTTCCGATCGGCGATTTGAGATTGTTTCTGATTGAACGAAGATCTCGGCGGCTCGATTTTCAAAATCTCTCAGGTTTGCTATTGCGATTAAATTTAGATTTAGAATTAGTATTTCTTTAGCTATGATCGCACCGACTTCTGTAATGATCGAAAGTATATTATTTTCTCCTTCGTCAATTTCTCTTGGGCTCGACGATGGATCGGCGATTAGGTTTTGGAAGTTCGTATTTTGCTATGTATTTGATGAGGGATTTTGGAATAATTGGATTGTTTTCGAATTTCAAAATCTCTCAGAATTTCACGATTCTTCTTCTTTATGGTTGTACTATTATAGCAAGAATCCTGAAAACTTCATGTTTCTAGATGGGTTAGCAAGGATTTTCTTGATTTTTAGTAGGGTTTCTGATGTGGCGGAACAGAGAATTTTAAAATCAGGATTTTCTTAATTTCAGTAGGGTTTCTGATTTGGAATTAGATCTTCTTCCAAGGAAGGAAGAAAGTGGATTTGTTTCCGGCTGCTTTGCTTTTGTGGAAAGCTTTATTCATTGGTTTCCTATTCCTATTATTTGTGGGTGTTTATAGTATGGAGATTAAGACTGCAAGAAGAGGGCCACAGGGAAAAGAAAGTTCTGTTTTTGATCGATTAGGAGCAGGACGAGGAGGGCATTTAAACAACAGCAGCAACAAGATATGCAAATTTTGGCTCAGTGGTAGATGCCTTAAAAACCCATGTAGGTTTGCCCATTCAGAAACACCTGAAGTGGCCACCATTCGCCGTCCCAGGCAGACTCCTTACTACCCTCACTCCAGCAACGCTTTAGTTTCGAATACTTGGCGAAGGGCTCCTAGGAATTCACAGAATGTTCAGGAGAAGGTTGTTAACCACAAGTCTTCCGAAAATGTTCCTGGGAAGTCTGAATCAGACTTGGAAGATGTTAATAAGAAGTCGCCCGAGTTGACAGAAAGCGTTTCTAAGAGTTCTTCAGAATGTTCTGTTGTTGAAAATGATTCTAATCTGGAGAATGTGGTTGAAGAAAAGCCTCTGGAGCATATTCCTAAGAAAACCACAGAAAGGGTTTGTGAGTTCTGGGTGCAAGGGACGTGTGTTTATGGTGATCAGTGCCCTTACCTACACTCATGGTTTCGTGGGGATAAGTTCAAAAGGTTGGCAGAGCTTCCAGGGCACAACAAGGTACCTATTTGTGTTTGATGAACTTTATTCTTCCATTTCCATTAAGATTTTGGTGTAAATTTTTTTAATTTGGAATCTGATTTAATAATGAGACCTGAACTCAGTTTATGCCAAAGTCAAACTTGGCCTAGGCTAGCCTAATTAGTTGTTTCATCATTTGAATACTAATATAGCCCATTCCTGATATCTAGATTTTAGAAATTTGATTTGTTCCTGAATTAGAGAATGGAGGATTTTATGCTTCGCTGCTAATTTTTCAATGGGATTCATAAATGACAATTGATAGAAGACCAAAAGATAATGTTGGTTTATAGAAATTATATCCTAGATAGAGAAATTTGTTTTTGAAAATTCATATTTTTGAGTTTTCTGATAACAGGCACTCAACGGAATTGCACTTCCTGGAAGATGCGGCAAGCTTTGTTCAGGTAGCAGTGACGGAACAATTCGGCTTTGGGACTGCCATACTGGTCAATGTGCTAATGTGATTAACCTTGGTGGCGAAGTTGGATCTGTTTGTAGTGAAGGCCCATGGCTCTTTGTTGGCATGCCAAATGTTGTGAAGGTGAGCTTAAAACGGAGTAATGTTGTGAAATTTTTTTTACAGGTTTTGTCAGTTTAAGATGTGACCTTGATTTGGCATGCTGGTGATGCTGCAGGTGTGGAATACTGAATCAGGTGCTGAATACAGTCTCAATGGACCTATTGGGCAAGTCAATGCATTGGAATCTGTTTACAATTTGCTTTTTGCTGGGGTAGAGGTAAGCTACTTTGCTGACAGTTAAGAATTCTTGCGTTCTCTAACTAGCTTTTATTCTTTCTATTTGATTAAATTTGGGTAATGTTGAGTTCAGGGTGTTGCTCTTTTCAGAATTTTTTTTTTTTAGTTTTTTTAGCAAGAACTTATCTCTTGTTATTCAATGTACTTTGATATTGTGAGTGATATCCATAGCAGATGCTTGGGTTTGGTGCAGTTGGTTATTGTGCTTGCCTCACACGCTAGAGTTTCCCGGTTTGAACTGGGGGGCTGAGACACTACTATCAAAGCCGCTTGCTTACTTATTAAAAAGGGGGGGGGGGGGGGGGGGGTTTGAGATGACCAATGTTGATGCTCGAGTTCTCACTAGATTTTGATGTTGAGTGTTTAATTTGTGTACATCACTTATATTCTAATTAAAGTTGGTCCGAAATTAATTTGGTATTACTTTTGATTGCAGGATGGTGTTATTTTGGCATGGAAGGCCACTTATGAAACTAATCTTACATTTCAACTTGCTGCAACCCTTAAAGGTCACACACGTGGTATAACATCTTTAGTTGTTGGAGGAGGCAACAGGCTGTACTCGGGTTCCAAGGACCACACAATAAGGGTTAGTTTTTTCTCTTTAAGAGTTTCTTTCCCCTGTTGTTACATCTTTTATGTTGTGAGTAGTTGGTATTTGAAGAGAGCTTGATTATTTAAAAATAGATCATTGGTGCATCTTTTACATCTTTTATGTTGTTACATCATTGATTACATCTTTTATGCTGTTACATCTTTCCCCTGACCTTTTTTTTTAAGATTCTGTACTGTTCTTGTTCTAAATTTACCCTTTTCAAATCTTGCATCGAACCAAAATGATGTACTCTCCCTCATGTATTTTGCTGGCGACAATAACATATCCTTGTTTTAGTGACTAAATTATTTAAGTTAAATTGATTAATTTCTACTCTGTAAAACTTAGCAATATATATCTTATGTGGTACTGATATGATTTGATTTGATTAACTATCCCTTTTGTTTTTGTTGTAGTTGTCATTTTCTTTATATGTGCATGAGGATCATATATTTTGTTTTGATTTGTCAGAGAAATAATAATAATAATTTCTGTTCTTATTTTTTGTTTCAGGTTTGGGATCATGAAAATTGGCAATGTATTATGACACTGAATGGGCATGATGATGTTGTGAAGTCTCTCATGTGCTGGGATAAGTATTTGTTCTCTGGTTCGTTGGATTGCACAATAAAAGTTTGGGCTTCTACTGAGGATGGCAGCTTGGAAGTAATGTATACTCACAGTGAAGAACACGTAAGTTATTGAACCACAATTAGTTTCATTTACTTTCTTATTTGCTTCCCCCCTTAAGTAATTGAGGTGTGCTACAGTCATTGAGCTGTGTTATTATTGGTTTGGTAAAGGCAAAATTGTATTGTTATGTCAGAAACTCAGTAGGTATAGTATTTTGTTGCAATGCCATGTTGATGAATGATACTGTGTCAACTTATTGGAATCTGGATGGCATGATTTTTCATGGCACAGGGTATCCTTGCACTTTCTGGGATGACTGATCCGGATGTTAAACCAATCTTGTATTGCTCTTGTAGTGATAAATCTGTCCACCTCTATGAACTGCCAACGTGAGTACAATTCTCCCTTTGTCAAAAATATTTCTTCTTTTCCCTCTTGGATTTGACTAATATTAGTAATTTTTGTTTTAGATTCACTGACAGGGGCAGACTGTTTGCAAAACAAGAAATTCAGACTCTTCAAATAGGTCCTAGGGGCCTCTTTTTTACTGGGGATCAGACTGGTTTGCTGACAGTGTATACATGGCTAGCAGAATAATGGTTGAGACGTTGTGCCCAAGACTAAGACTAGTGAAGCAGGGTTTTTATTAGTTATGGCAAACAATGTACAGTATTTTGAGTACATTTTCCAATGTACAGTATTTTGAGTTTAGAAATTCTTGTTATTATGAACATTGAGGATAAAACAATGTAATTTTGTTACTCCATAATGAAAATAATTATAGCTACATACCCTAAGGTAAAGACTTTGGTTTACTGTTTTTCTCTACTGCCCCTACTGGGGAACAAAGTTACAAAATAAAGTGGGATTGGATGATATTCATATCTTTTTCTGCTCGACTTATTAGATGTTTTTGAGGTCTACTTGGAGTTTCAGAAGTCCTTTTCCCAGCAATTGCTTGGTTTAGAGAACTTTCACTGATAATATTGATGAAATGTATTTCAACAACAAACCATATGCCCTGAACCAAATCCTTATTTCTTATATTGTTGACGTGGGAAATTATGAAAGCTTCAAAACTGACGTAGCATGCTCTCATACCACATTTTGGTTCGTAGGCAACTGTTTTCAAATGTATCTTATGTTAAGTCCAAAATGTAGTAGGTTATCTAATTCAATTCAAATATATGTACTGTGTTTAATTTTTTTTTTTAAATAACAATTTTTATAATGTATTGTCTAATGTAAGCTTTCTTAATTAAATCTATGATTACATTGAATTTATTTATTTTTTGAAAAGATAATATTTTTTATATTTTATTTTTAATTTGATCTTGTATTGTAGATTTGTAGTTAAGTGATTACCCATCAACAAAAAACATTCTCTCTCTCTCTCTCTCTCTCTCTCTCTCTCTCTCTCTCTCTCTCTCTCTCTCTCTCTCTCTCAGTTTGATAATTTATCTTTGGATAAATTGTAAACGACACCCTTAATGTTTGGGGTTGCTTGGATTTTATACCTTGAAATTTGGTTTCGGTAGCAAATCTCCACCCTTCATTAGTTTTGACTATTAAGTAATACTAGTCGCAGACTTACGCGATGTATGAGAATAAATAATTATTTTTTAATTGTAATATAATAATAATAATAATAATAATAATAATAATAATAATAATAATAGGTAAAATAGAGAGAAAATTCAATTAAATTTTAAATTGAAATTCAATTAGAGTCTAATTTTTTGCCATGTGTCTTATCTAATCTAAATTTTTAAATTTTTGTACCAAATTAGTTAATTTAGTGTAGAAAACGAAAAGTCCAATATAATAAACCATAAAAGACGTAGTTATATAACTAAAAAAGATTTAAATTTATAAGTCATTTATATATATATATATATATATATATATATATATTAATAGGTAAAACCTAGAGAAAGTTGAATTAGAATTTGAAATTATAATCCAATTTTGCACGTGTCTAAATTTATGTGAGGACTACACCATAATTATCCACTTAAACATGTGCCATGTGTCTACTTAAGTTTTTTAATCTTTGTGTCAAGTAAGTTAATGAGTGCAAAATATTAAGAATCTAATATTAATGAATTATAAAACTAAAAAAAGAAAACATATACTCATAAAAATCACCACATGTTTCTCAAAAAATAAATAAAATAAAAATCACCACTCGTTCTATCTTATTAAAAATTAGAAAAAAAAAATAATCATAAGTAGTGTTAAATTTATATAAGAATTTTAATATGTGATTAATTATATTTACTTTAAAAAAATAATTTGACTAATAATCTATATTTTATGATAAAAATTATGTTTAATTTTAAATGTATCTATATGTATGTATAAATACATGTGTTACATGTTTTTTTTTTAAAAATAATAATTTGACTAATTATTTATATTTTATAACTCTAAAAGTTAAACATAAGGTCTACTTCAGTCCACTTTGGTCACATTTGGTCCAATTTGGTCCACTCGATCAATTTCGGTCCATTTCGGACTAATTGGAGCTTAAAATTGATTCATTTGTAGGTTGCCTTTTCAAGTTTAGCTCAAAAATTCATTTTTTTCCTTAATTTTTGGGTTGAAAAGTATGAGATTTTATTATATTTGAAATAAACTATTTAGTTTTGAATTAAAAAAATACAAACAAAATAAACATTAGAAATTAGAAATATGAGCCCTAAAAATACAATAAAAATGATAAATATTCAAAAGTATTATTTGGTCCATGTCGATCCTATCCAATCCACGTTGGTCCATTATGTCCACTTTGGTTCTATTCTGTCCACATTGGTTCTATTCAGTCCAATTTTTTCATTTGGTTTTATTTAGTCAACATTGGTTCTATTCGCTCCACTTTAGTCATATTCGGTCCTATTTGTTCCTACCCGGTCCACATTAGTCCACTCTATCCTATTCAGTTCACTTTGGCCCTATTCGATCCTCCTTGTTCCCATTAGGTCCTATTTTGTCCATTCGTTCCACTTTGTTCCATTTGTGTTCACTTCGGCCCATTTAGACCACTTCGATTCATTTTTGTCCACTTCGGTCCATTTTTGTACAGATGCAAACAAGGAAAATGTTTGGGTTGAGAGTACCTATTCTAAATCCTTTAAAAAAAAAAAAAAATATAGATCTCAAACTTGTAAAATCTAAAATCTTAAACATAGTATTTATTGTTGCTATACTTTTGTTGAGCCACATTAACATAGCATTTCAATTCACTTCTGTCAGGCTAAATTTAAGTGAAAGTCTTTCTAAACATTAAGGCTATGAATATACAAATTTAATATTTAGGGTGGTTACTCATTTATTTTAACATCATTACTTTTAAATGAATTACATGAGATTGATTATACATTCAAGCAAAATATATATTTATTTATGCGTGTGTGTAGTTTTTATTTAAATAAATTATTCAAATTCTTCATTCTCTTAAAAGAGATTATTATGATAATCAAAACTTTTAACAAACTTATACTAAATATGTCTAATTTATTCTCTAAATTTCATTGTAGATAACTTATTCTCCTTAAAAAGTAAACAATTTTAAGAAGTAATTTCCATTACTCTATTTTTACAAATATAAAAGTTTATCATTTTTTTAATGTTTTTGATTGATATTATTCTTTTATAAATTGGTCCATATATGTTGTGAAATTTAAAGTATTCGAACTGTACCAAAGTATATTTTGATAAGAATGAGGTTAGACCTATAGGGACATGAATGAACATAGGAAAATTAATTAAATCTTAACCAAATTAATTATAATCTAGTTTAATAAAAATTGTTTGTTTAGAAATTAAAATAAAAGCAATTAATTAAACAAAGCAAATATGTGATATAAAGCAGTAAAAAGATAAAACAATGTAGAGAAAGGAATTAAAGTTTTGGAATCTATCTTGTTAATTCATATTAGCACATATTCATAATCATTAATTTTTCCCAACCACTACATGATAATCTAGAAATTAATCTTGCTATCATGGAAAATATTATCATTAAAACATATGTTTAAAAATCTAAAGCATGCTCTTTTTCGCTTTTTAGGTATAGAATCAACTCATCAATTGTATCTATTGACAAACAAATTACAAGAGATATCCAATTCTAAAAATCAAATCATCAATTGTATCCATTGACAAAAAAATCACAAGAAATATCCAATTTTAAAATCAAACAATTATAAAACCAAGTATTCAATTGATTAAGATAAATCCTAAATCATGAGAAAAACATGATTGAGCTCATATCTAAAATCTTATCTTAGTCAATTGATATGAAGTAAGAATAATTTAAATCATTAAAGAACAACTGATGTGGGAAAAATCAAATCACATAAATAATTGTGATAATCTTTAATAAGGTTTTATTCTCAATCTTAATTGAAAATTTAGCAATAAAACACAAAAATAAAATACTAAGCATTAAACTAGACGGATAAATAGAGAAAGAAATAGCCACAATATTATTAAAAAAAAAAACCATAGAGGAAGCCACATGTGGCTGCCTGCTTCCTGTGCTCCAGCCTTAGTCGCTATTTTCTCCCTCTATGTATTCCTTGTACAAACTGACGCTAACATGGTCCTAGTACAGGTAGAATAAGGATCCATGCACTAAAACTTCGAGTTGTGCCTAGCCAACACGGAAGTAGCCCAAAATACTAACCCCCAAGTACTAGTTTTGGTGAAGTTATACGGAGGCCCACAACTAAAAATGCAATTAGTGATTCGGAATCTAAAGCCACCACGTTGAGTTTGTTGTGTAGGAATTACTAGATTGAGTTTTGTTTCCTTGGCACACTTCATCCACGTTGGATTGAATCTTGGGCTACTTTTTATTAATTTTTTCTTTCTTTGTATTTGGTTTTCCAACCCCTTGACCTATGGCCTAGACCTCCTTTTATACCCCTTCGTGAGTGGGGTGGCCATCAATTTTATTCCCACTCACTCACGTCTTCCCACATCTCCAGAATCCCAAGGGATCCTCACAAATTTAGAGAATTCCCTTAGAACTTGTTCTAGACGCCGATTAAGGCTCGATTGTGGATTCTTTTCATAATCATTGGTTCTCGGTTACCGGCCTCCTTCAGACCGCGTATAGAATTCCTTCATGACTATTTTAGATTCCTAATTCCAAAAGGACCCCTTGGGTAGGGCCTTGCTAAACTCTCAGTGCTCGGCTAGTGGTCAGGTTCAATATGAGGAAGCCCAAGACAACCTTTTCATTGTATCTCAGACTCACTACATTCAATGGGCTCTGGGCTTTGTATCAGGCTTTGCTTGTACAGTCGGCCCAGTCCATCAGGCCTAGTTCACCCACAATAGCCCTCCACGATCCTATTCTTGCGAAGTAGGGATAGGATCGTGGTCTGGTTGTTTTATGATCGGGGTGCTGGTTCCTGCTAAATCCCTTAGGAAGGAGTGTGCGCATCTCGGGAAGTCCAACAGACCATCTTTTAATGCAATGGATTGGATAGCCTGCCCCGCCTGGAAAAGAGTGTGGCAGGGTTTGGTGCATCCAACGATCTAGATAATCTGACGCTTCGTTTACTGAAGCACGCATGGTGCGTAATAATGACCCGCATTTATTGCCATGTGACAGTTACCATTAATGGCTCTCTTACCGCTATAAATACTCCTCCACGTCCAGTATGTTCTTTTCTTTTCTCTTTGCCTTTGTCTTTTACTTACTCTAGTGCTATCATCCTCTCTAAATTCCTGAGCTCTCATCTTCCTTAAGAGACCTCACTCCCTCCTTCTCAAGAAAGAATTCTATAAGTCTCTGTCTCTTCTCCCATTTCAACTTATATTTTAATAACATGCCTTTTTCTCATCTTTTAGAAATTAGGGAAAATGTCGCATCATTCAAGGCTATGTTTAACATCCCTCAAGATGTAGAAATTTCATATGGTGATGAGGGTGATATAGAAGACCAAAGGCATCCACACGTAGTGTTCTTCCCCTTAATGTCTATTCTAGAGGGCGGGGTTAGGTTGACAGTAGACCCCTTTTTGCTTAGGACTCTTAGATTCTATGATTTAAACCCTGACCAGTGCCTGCCTAACTTTTACAGGGTAGTGAGCTGCGTGGCTCGTCTAAACCAATTGTAGGGCCTGAGCCTTACCCATTATAACATTAACATCATGTACTCCATTTGGGGGAGTTTGCACCTCGGGTATTACCTTCAAACCCGGAGCACCATGGTCCGATTGATATCTTGCCTTCCCGATTCCAATAGGAATTCGGCAGGCGAATTTGTAAAGGTGAGCAGCAATTGGCTAAATGGAGAGCTGACTTACCCAACCTCACCTCATAAAATAGGTTGGTTT
Source organism: Lithocarpus polystachyus (assembly GCA_033629205.1). Classification (NCBI taxonomy): domain Eukaryota; kingdom Viridiplantae; phylum Streptophyta; class Magnoliopsida; order Fagales; family Fagaceae; genus Lithocarpus; species Lithocarpus polystachyus. Next base: position 78,494,560 of record CM066165.1, read on the forward strand.
CTCCTTCTCTCGTCCCCTGACCCTATTGTGACATTACTATCCTATAATTTATTTATACATTTGAACGACAACAACTAACATAGACACAATTTTACTTTATTTATTATTAGTATTGTTTATTTATTTTTTAACCGAAGATAACTCTTGGTCACAGTTTCCAGGAACTTCCCACCGAATATCAACATTGTGCAGGTTAAGGAGCTTAACTTCATCCTCCGCTCCGAGATAATCGTGCACTATGACGGGCGGTTAAAGGCTTTCCACTAGATTCTAGGCTGCACACCCTCCTACAATAGCTATGAGGATTCGTCAGGCGCCCTCTCGGTCAGCAGCCCCTTATTGTCGTATTTGGATGTTCGATTGCCAGGCTTTTTGCCTTCAGGGCTTACTTTCGAGGAAGCCAGGTAGTTAGGTCCCTAACTAGTCAGACACGACTCCCTTGAGTCCATTCAAGACGGTTTGGGAGACACCGTCTTCCAAGGTCAGCTAGAGCACGTTCTTGTGGAGGTCCCTCCTCGAGAAAACCTTTAGGAAGAGGGTCCAACCGCTAAAGAGAACATCCATGTACATCCAGACCCCGCAATAGATATGGTGAGAAAACGGTTAATGACTTTGGATCGCTGGTTTCCGGACGCACCAACTTCGGGGGGTGAAGCTTCCATCCAGTCCATCCCTTAGCAGACTACTCCACCCGCACCCAAACAATAAAAGAAATGCCATAAAGGCACAGGCAGGGTTGTCACCCAAGAGAGCACTCCTCCAGCCACCCATTTACCGACTCCTGTCTCAGTCAGATCATTTGTACCGTCGACTAGTAAGACTCCCTAGGAGAAACAGGCCCCAAGCCAATCAATCATAATCGATTCACAAGTCACGGCGTCCTCTTAGGGTTCGGCCATCCCATAGGAGTGCACCTTTCAGTTGGGAAACAAGGCATTGCCCTCCAGTTCTTATATCAGAACCTAGTGAAGCGAGGAGGGAGGTCAAGTATCCGACAGCTTGGGGCACGCCCTCCTGCTCCTGGCTGACATGGAGCACTATGCCGGTTGTCGAGATGATGACCTGGTGCTCAAGTTGAAATGGCACCCTATTGCGGGAAGTTCCAGTTCTTCCCGAGTCTTTTAAATATCGAAAAAATAACAAGTGTTACCTGTCGGTTCAGAATTATTTTAACTTGGTTTTTTGGTTACTTAAGATGGCCAACTGACCTATGTAGTGGAGGGTCGGCTGAAGGACACTCAGGAGGAGGCTGACAAAGAAAAATCCCTTAAGCAAGTGGCTGATGCAAGCCTCAAAGATAAGGTCTTGGGGCTGAATGTGATGGAACCAAATCCTACAACCGCTAAGAGAGTGTTGCAACAAGCCGAGCAAAAGGCCATTGAGGCTCTCAACAAGCTTTGGGAGGCCAAGCTTAAGCTCGTTGAAATTGCCAGCGTCCTCTTCATCCAGGATAAGGAAATTGCCAATTATAAAGGGGGAGAAAAAGCCGGAAGCAAAAATACTACAACAAGGGCTTCAAGCATGCCGAGGACTTAGTGGGCCCTGTGATCTTTCAAGCCTGGAAGTTCAGGTTCATGGAGGGATGTGTTAGGATATGTGCCCTTAAATCCTATTGTATGATGCTATGTATGACATTATGTATGACTTAATCTTATGATTAATAAAGTTGTTTTATTATTATCTAAAATAATTGTAACATGAATATTTGGACATTATCATATAGTCCATGAGATGCATAGTATGTGATTTAGTCACGGAAGATATAAATCACAAGTTCTTTGTAAATTCAGAATTATAGTTCGTAGTCAGTGATGAAATTGGGCATTTCATCTGCGAAGACTATAACATATCAGCTAAGATGATTTGTCTTGATCATGGAAGTGGAGACTTCTAGTTAATATGTTGATATGTTTAAGAGTTAGGACATATTGAACTAGATCGCTGTGAGATTTATTATTCTCTTAATGACTGTCAAATGAATAATAAATCTCACGACTTCTATTTGCATGAACTCTTAATCCTGAGAGAATAATGGACCTGATCATGAAGTGTACGTTGCTTTGATATATCAGAGGTGAGATCTAAAGTCACGATCAAAACCTCAGTATGTTGGGTAGCCACATTTAGTGTTGATGGAACATATATTCTCAAGATAAAATTCATAATCTCTTAACGGAAATATAAAATATTCTCTTGAGATAAGTTTAATGGGTTTGGTTATTCAGAGTGTTAGGCCTAACCACTTTAGTAAGGATATACTAAAGTATATATTTGTGAAATTGGATTTCATAAATATATGATGAATAACTTAAAGGATTAAACCGAGCACTCAAGGATTAAGATATAGTAATTTCAAAATGGCAGTCTATATTCATGATTTTGTATTACTACAAATATTTTATGAAGTAGTTGCATATATAATAAAGTCTTGGGATATAATTTATTAATAAGACCTAGAGTGTAATTATATTTATATAGTGGTATTAAATATAATTAATAGTAACTTTGGGCTTATCAAGAGTTGACAGAAAAGCTCAAGACCCATTAAAGCTAGTGTCTTATTGGTTCATTTTGGTCCCACTCCAAACCACATACTAAAGCCCAATTGGAAAGGCCCAATAGGTCAGCCCAATTAGATAATCAGTTAGTTATAAAGGAAGAAACATATAGAATTTTTTCATAAAAAAAAAAAAGAAAAAGAAAAAAAAGACATCATTGTGAAGTGGTGTGTATGTGTGAGTGAAGCCACTCAATTATTCTCCCTTGGAAACTGATTGAGAGACCACACTTCTTGGGCATAAAAGTGGAATTGGAGTGAACATTAAAAGTGTTCCTAAGTACTTCTAATCTTTTGTTTTGAATTTCACCGCACCAAGGTACGCTATCTCATTCTTAAATTCTGAAATTTACATAGTGCATGTTATCAATCATGAATGAAAAAAGATCCATTTTTTTTGCTTCCGCTTTATGTTTTGTATGAGATACAAAACTAGATTTTCTAACAATTGGTATCAGAGCCAGGTTTTCATATCATGATTGTATAACATGTGATTGGTTTTTAGAATAAAAGAAAAATGGTTTCTTGTAGGGTCGGCTTAACAATTTTGGGGGCCTTAGGCAAAAATTTTAAGTAGAATTTTTTTATATTTAAATATTAATCAAATAATATACATTACATTTTTTTACTTTAAATCTATTTTTCTTATTTTTTGAGATGCAAAATTAATACAATAATTTATAATAATAAATAAAGTGAAAAATCATGTTCAAATAAAAAAAAAAAAAAGTGAGAAACCAGGTTGCACTGTGGGCTGCATTGCACAGTTGCACGCTGTGCAGCCTATGCTGCACGGTGTGCAACTATGCAGTGCAGATGGTACTCCAATCATGACTAAATTTTTTGTACTTTAAGATATAATGAGGTCTTTTTAATGCATTTTATTTATTAATAAAAGTGTTTAATTTTTTTTTAATTAAAGTATATAGATAAATATATTATATATATATATATATATATATATATTTTTTTTTTTACACGTAAGGGCCTTCTTTTATTTGTGGGCCTTAAGCAATTGGTTTCTTGATGATATCGGGTTCACACCAAGGATGTATATTCTCTTGGTTTGTTCGAAGTGGCCTATCATTAAATGAAATTCTTTATTTTGAAGTTTGTCCATGGACATAAACTTCTAGATGATTTGTTGTTTTCAATGGACATCTCAGTTTATTGTTATTGAATGAAGCCGTGTCTTCATTGAAATTGCCAAGCGATGCAATAAGGTTGATTGCCTTAGATGCATGCATTTTGAATCCGTTAACTGTCATGAGCATGGACTTTAACATCAAATGCATATTTCAATCCGTATGGTATATTATATATATATATATATATATACACACATAAAAGGTGTGATGATTGTTATATATATATATATATATATATATATATATATATATATATAATATAGGTTTACATGCAAATATTGTAATGGCTTGGCGCATATATATCTATATTGATTCATCCTATTTCATGGACCACAGTTTGAAGTTTGTCCATGGCCATAAACTTCTAGATGATTTGTTGTTTTCAGCCATAAACTTCTAGATGATTTGTTGTTTTCAATGGACATCTTAGTTTATTGTTATTGAATGAAGCCGTGTCTTCATTGAAATTGCCAAGCGATGCAATAAGGTCGATTGCCTTAGATGCTTGCATTTTGAATCCGTTAACTGTCATGAGCATGGACTTTAACATCAAATGCATATTTCAATCCGTATGGTATATTATATATATATATATATATATATATATATAAAAGGTGTGATGATTGTTATATATATATATATATATATATAGATAATATAGGTTTACATGCAAATATTGTAATGGCTTGGCGCATATATTTCTATATTGATTCATCCAATTTCATGGACCACGGTTTGGCTTAAGGATTCATTTGAATCATTGCAATATACCATAGAACGAATGACCCATAAGCATATAATAAGTATCATGTGCGTGACTTTGTTTTGCACCGCTTGGCTATAACAAGGCAATGGTGTGATGATTGTCATATATGCAAGTTCTTGATGAGTTCATATGATTCAATGCTATAACTGGCATGTGATGATTGCTTTGAAAAATAATTGAAACCATATATTATATTATATATATAGATTTATATGGGTTCATATGTTTCAATTACTAATATAAGGAAGTCAGGTTTATACACATAAAGGCTCATATAAGACCTCAATCCGTATATTATAATATATATATATATATCTATATATAATATGTATATATATATATATATATATATATTATAATATATAAACCCATACATATATTTACTTATATTAACACTAGGATTAAAGAATTTTTTTAATGAAATTTATTCCTAATGAGATTAGGATTATGTTTTCATGATTTCTAGTGTTATTATGGTTCTTGATCTTAAAAACCTTTAATTTAAAACATTTAGTGGGAGAGAGATACAAGGGTTGGATCTCATAGCCTCCATTATCGATTCATAGTAGTGTAGGTAAACATCTCGTCTTAGCGTATATGCCTCGCGATCCCAAAGGAGGGTGTTTACTTCATAGTACTACAAGATTGAACTTACCCATTTAAAGTAGTGTGGACAAACACCTCGTCTTGGCATATATGCCTCGCAATCCCAAATGGGGGTGTTTTGTTCCATGGTATTACAAGTTTAATATTATAAGGGAGATGATATGTGGCTACACATGATTCTAGATAATGGTGTACACTAGACTAAGTGTAATGTTAACCTCCCAAAGGAGCTATGTCATTATTACTTAGAGGCTAAAGGTAATACGGCATATTATTAATGTTTGGTAAGAGTTACCATGATAACATTAATAATGAGAATATTTCTCAACCAATTAATGTGTTTATAATAAACTTGCTACCAAGGAATTATAGACATGGATTGGGTTGTCGTTGCATATATTATTTTATGGTTTCATTAAGGTTCCATATTATGTGCTGATATGCTAAATTGATAATGTCCAGTTTACTTATTATATTCATGTTTGTTATTTTCAGATTTAAATCATGACATCATTTAGCCTACTTGTTGCTATTCTTAATCAAAACAAACTAACTGGATCCAACTATGTTGACTAGAAAAGAAATTTAGACATTGTTCTTACTGCTGAAGAGCACAAATATGTGCTTACTCAACCATGTCCTAGCTTTCCATCATTAGATGCTCCTCTTGAGGAAAAACAGTGATAAGATCGTTGGCAGAAATCTAATGAGATGGCCAAGTGCTATATCCTAGCATCTATTTTAAATGTTCTACAGCATCAAATGCAGGATATAGAACTAGCTTCAGATATTATGCTAAATCTGAAGGAGATGTTTGGTGAGCAAGGCCATTCTGTAAGGTGAGAAACTATGAGGCAAATTTATAATACCAAAATGACTGAAAATACTTCAGTGAGGGAGCATTGTCTTAGAATGATCTCTAATCTAGATACATTGGAAGTTTTAGGTGCTGATATTGATGGAGAATCCCAAGTGGATATGATACTCCAGTCACTACCAGAATCATTCAAGGAATTCAAGCTTAACTATAATATGAAAAAAAAAAAAAAGGTTTATACATTGTCTGAATTGATGAATGAGTTGGTAGCGGCAGAAGGCATCCTTGGTACTTCTAGTGTTGATGCCAATATGGCCGAAGCTTCTACTTCTCAACCTAAGTCGAAAGGCAAAGGTAAAAAGAAGAAGAAGAAGAAGAAGGACATCACCATGAGAGATGGTAAACAAATTGCCTTAGGAGTTGCCAACAAAGGAAAGAAAACCAAAGGAAAGTGTTTCCACTGTGGTGGGAAATGACATTGGAAGAGGAATTGTCCAATATTTTAAGGCTGCCAAGAATAAAGGTATGAAAAGTACATTCCTTATTGAAACATGTTTAGTACAGAATCCTACGGATTCCTGGTGTGTGGATTCAGGTTGTACTAATCATATCTGCAATACTTTGCAGGGGTTCTAGGAGACCAGAAAGCTGAATGAAGGGGAATTGTTTCTTACTTTGGCTGATGGGAGCTAAATACCAGTTGTAGCTGTTGGAGTGTTTAATTTATGCTTTGAGTCTAGGTTTTTAATATTGGAAGACTGTTTGTATGTACCTAATGTTCGTAGGAATTTAATTTCTGCAACTTATTTAGGTAAACATGGATATTATGTTGTCCTAAAAGACAATGTTGTAATAAAGAAGGATAAAGTGTTTATCTATTTTGGCAATATCGTGGATGATCTTTATATTTTAACTCCTGACAAGCATGAATTATACAATTCTGAATTAGATAGTAACTCTCATGTAAAATCATTAAAGAAAAAGCTTCCTTCTACTAGTGATGCATATCTATGCCACTTGCATTTAGGTCATATTAATTCAAATAGGATTCAAAGACTAATCAAACATGGACTTTTACAGCCCATGGACTTTGATGGATTTTCAGTTTGCGAATCTTGTTTGAAAGGTAAAATGACCAAATGACCTTTTAATGCAAAAGGTAGAAGAGCCCAAGAGTTGTTTGAATTAGTTCATATAGATGTATGTGGTTCTATGTCAACTTAAGCAAAAGGAGGTTATGAGTACTTCATCACTTTTACGGATGATTACTCAAGATATGGTTATGTGTACCTAATGAGACGAAAGTCTGAAGCCTTTGAAAAGTTCAAAGAGTTTAGGGTTGAAGTTGAAAATCAATTGGGTAAATGCATAAAGGCCATTCAATCTGATCGAGGTGGCGAATACCTTCTTGGGGATTTCAAGGATTATCTAATTCAAAATGGTATTGTCTCCCAATTGACTGCCCCTGGAACTCCCCAATAAAATGGTGTAGCGGAAAGAAGGAATAGGACTCTTTTGGAAATGGTTAGGTCCATGATGAGTTATTCAACGTTACCAATTTCCTTTTGGGGATATGCACTAAAAACTGCTATGCATATTTTGAATTTAGTTCCATCAAAATCTGTTCCCAACACACCTAAGGAATTGTGGAGTGGGCGCAAGCCTAGTATGAAATGTCTCCACATTTGGGGATGTCCAGCACATGTGTTGAAAGGGAAGTCTGATAAGTTGGAAGCTAAAACGGAAGTTTGCATATTTTTAGGGTATTCAAAGGAAACCAAGGGTTATTTATTCTATAATCATAAGGATAACAAAGTGTTTGTTAGCACCCATGCCAAATTTTTGGAAGATGATTATGTGAATAATTTTAATCCTAGAAGTAAAGTTGTATTGGCTGAATCAAATGAACCTGTAATTGAACTACCAATGGATGAAACTAGGAATGATGTGGCTGTATTGGATACACCACAAGACATTACTCATGAGATGACTAGTACACAGAAGTCTCGTCGTAGTGGGAGAATTGTTCGACCTCCTATAAAATTTATAGGTTTGGGAGAAACTTATGAAGCTATCCCAAAAGAGGTTGAATCGGATCCCTACACTTATGAGGAGGCAATGAATGATATAGATACACATCATTGGGTCCAAGCTATGAAATTTGAATTAGATTCAATGTATTCCAATCATGTTTGGGATCTTGTCAAGGTGCCTAACGGCATTAAACTTGTTGGTTGTAAATGGGTTTACAAGAGGAAGAGAGGGATAGATGGAAAGGTTGACACTTTTAAAGCAAGACTAGTGGCGAAAGGGTATACACATAAAGAAGATATTAACTATGATGAAACTTTTTCGCCAGTAACCATGCTTAAATTTATCAAAATTCTCTTATCCATTGCTGCTCATTATGATTATGAGATTTGGCAAATGGATGTCAAAACTGCATTTCTTAATGGAAATCTTGAAAAAGAAATCTATATGAAGCAACCAGAAGGTTTCATATCAAAGAACCAAGAGCATATGGTATGCAAGTTGAAAAGGTCTATTTATGGACTTAAGTAAGCATCTAGGTCATGGAATATCAGATTTGATCGAGCAATCAAATCATTTGGTTTTGAACAAAATCTTGAGGAACCATGTGTATACAAAAGACATCAAGATAAAGTAGTAATGTTCCTAGTGCTTTATGTTGATGATATTCTACTCATTGGAAATGATAATGTCATTGGTAAAGGTTTGGTTGTCAAGCCAATTTGAAATGAAGGACTTGGGCGAAGCTAACTTTATTCTAGGGATCAAGCTTTGGTGAGATTGCAAGAATAAGATGTTAGGTTTATCACAAACTGGGTATATAGATAAGGTTCTAGAATGATTTAGCATGCAAAACTCCAAGAAAGGATTACTTCCTTTTAGACATGGAGTTCCTCTGTCTAATGACCAAAGGCCTAAGACTCTTGAGGAAGAAAATATAATGAGACAAGTTCCTTATGCTTCTGCAGTGGGAAGTCTCATGTATGCCACGCTATGTACTAGACCAAATATATGTTATTCAGTTGGCATAGTCAGCCGATATCAATCAAATCTAGAATTTAAACATTGGCAAGTTGTAAAGCATATTTTCAAGTATCTACGGAGAACAAGAGATTATATACTTGTTTACCATAGTGAGGATTTGATTTCCATTGGTTATATAGATTCAAATTTTCAGTCAGATATTGATTTCAGAAAGTCCACTTCAGGTTGTGTGTTCATCTTGGGAGGTGGAGCCATTAGTTGGAGGAGTGTTAAGAAATCTTGTATTGCGGACTCCACCATGGAAGCTAAATATGTTGTTACTTGTGAGACAGTAAAGGAAGCTGTTTGGCTCAAGAAATTTCTTTCTGATCTTGGTGTTGTGAGAATGGAGCAAGTTCCCATCACATTGTTTTGCGACAATATTGGAGCGGTTGCACAATCCAAGGATCCAAGGAATCACAAAAAAGGAAAGCACATTGAGAGAAAGTATCACATTATTCGAGACTTTGTTGCTCGATGAGATATAGTAGTAGCAAAGATTAATAGTGCAAGTAATCTAGCGGATCCCTTTACCAAAACCTTGCCGCAAAAGACTTTTGAGTCATATTTGGAGGGAATGGGAGTTAGATTAGTGCACTATTGTATGAGACTATTTATTCGAGACTATTATATGATACTATGTATGATATTATGCATGACTTAATGTTATGATTAATAAAGTTGTTTTAATATTATCTAAAATAATGGTAACATGAATATTTGGACATTATCATATAATCCATGAGATGCATAGTATGTGATTTAGTCATGGAAAATATAAATCACAAGTTCTTTGTAAACTCTAAATTATAGTTCATGGTCGGTGATGAAATTGGGCATTTCATCTGCGAAAACTATAACATATCAACTAAGATGATTTATCTTAATCATAGAAGTGGAGACTTCTAGTTGATATGTTGATATGTTTTAAGAGTTAGGATATATTGAATTGGATCGCTGTGAGATTCATTATTCTCCTGACGACTGTCAAATGAATAATAAATCTCACGACTTCTATTTGCATGAATTCTTAATCCTAAGAGAATAATGGACTTGATCATGAAGTGTAGGTTGCTTTGATATATCAAGAGTGAGATCTAAAGTCACGATCAAAACCTCAGTATGTTGAGCAGCCACATTTAGTGTTGATGGAACATATATTCTCAAGATGTAATTCATAATCTCTTAATGGAGATATAAAATATTCTCTTGAGATAAGTTTAATGGGTTTGGTTATTCAGAGTGTTAGGCCTAACCACTTTAGTAAGGATATACTAAAGTATATATTTATGAAATTGGATTTCATAAATATATGATGAATAACTTAAAGAATTAAACCGGGCACTCAAGGATTAAGATGTAGTAATTTCAAAATGGCAGTCTATATTCATGATTTTGTATTACTACAAATATTTTATGAAGGGGTTGCATATATAATAAAGTCTTGGGATATAATTTATTAATAATACCTAGAGTGCAATTATATTTATATAGTGGTATTAAATATAATTAATGGTAATTTTGGGCTTGTCAAGAGTTGACAGAAAAGCCCAAGGCCCATTAGAGCTAGTGTCTTATTGGTCCATTTTGGTCCGACTCCAAACCACATACTAAAGCCCAATTGGAAAAGCCCAATAGGCCAGCCTAATTAGATAATCAGTTAGTTATAAAGGGAGAAACATACATAATTTTTTCATAAAAAAAGAAAAAAAGAAAAAAAAAGACACATCATTGTGAAATGGTTTGTATGTGTGAGTGAAGCCACTCAATTATTCTCCCTTGGAAACTGATTGAGAGACTACACTTCTTGGGCATAAAAGTGGAATTGGAGTGAAGATTAAAAGTGTTTCTAAATACTTCTAATCTTTTGTTTTGAATTTCACCGCACCAAGGTACGCTATCTCGTTCTTAAATTCTGAAATTTACATAGTGCATGTTATCAATCATGAATGAAATAGATCCATTTTTGTTGCTTCTGCTGTGTGTTTTGTATGAGATACAAAACCAGATTTTCCAATAAGATGGATGGCAGCAGTTAATACTATCGGGCTCCCCGAAGAATCTCCATTCAGGAAGGCCGACCAGGTGCCCTTTCCTGAAGACCCCGTAGTTGGAGTCCAAACCGAAGGGTAGGAAGAGGACAGCAGTGATGATGATGAAGGCGGCAAGAGCCTCGAATCTTGAGAGTTGTCATGGTAGATTGACTCTCATGTTGTGGTGCTCGATGAAGAGCAACCAAGGACCGAGGCTTCTACTTTCGAACAGACAGCTCAGCCAATAATGGCATCTGATCCCCTACTCAGAAACCCTCCAATCATCCCAGACGCCCCTATTGTGAATCCTGCAGCCACAGTGACCCTAGGAGCTTAGACCTAGAAATATTTAAGTTGTTTTTGTTTTATTTACCTGTTGTTGTTCTCCTTTTCTTTTTTTTTTTTTTTTTTTTTTTTTTGTATAAGATCAAGACATTTGACTTCTATTTCTAATGAATTAAGTTCATGTAGTACAAGATGTAGACTTCTATTTATTTTCTGCATACTCCCATTGTTTAAGTGTGAACGTTCGGTATTGACTTGGGTATTCGATCTTTAAGCCAAATTTAAAAATTGCAATAAGAATTTTGTTTAAGTGTTTTCATTCGACATTAACGTTTAAGATTCCAACCAGGTGCTTGTCAGTTATCTAAGGTTTCGGACATCCAAAACTTAACGTCATAGTAATTAAAGCACCAATGCGACCTAATACTTATGCTCAGAATACAACCTTATGGAAAGACTAAGATTCCCATTATTCCTTAAGAAGAAAAAGAAACGTAAGGTTTCCATCAGGTTGGTGATCAGGGTCAAGCCGAGGCCCGATTATTGTCCTTCGATAAAAATCATAAGGTTTTCGTCTGGTCGGTGACCTGGGTTAGGCCGAGGCTAGACTTCTGTCCTTAGAGAAAAACCATAAGGTTTCCATTTGGTCGGTGACCGGGGTCAAGCCGTGGCCATATTTCTTTCCTTAGATAAAAACCATAAGGTTTCCATCTGGTCGGTGACTGGGGTTAGGCTGAGGCTGGATTTCTGTCCTTAGATAAAAACCATAAGGGCACACACATCCGATTATGCACTACTATAACTTTACACAGTGTAAATAAACTGAATGTTCACTCTATTTCATTATCCTTGCCACCCTACAACTGCAAATGATCAATTTTTGGGACACATTACATTTACTGATAATACTTCCTTAAGTTTTGAATATTCCATGGTCAGGGTAAGGATCTCTCCTTCAGGTCTTCTAGGTAATATGCACCCGTTCCTATTGCAGCAGTCACTCAGTAGGGCCCTTCCCAATTCGGCGCCAGCTTGCCTGCATTCTGATCTTTCATACCCCCTACGGCTTTATGCAAAATAAGGTCCCCCGGCGTAAATTCCCAAGGTCTTACATTCCTGTTGTACCCCTAGGCTAATCTCTGTTGATAATTAGTGAGTCGTATAGATACCATATCCCTTCACTCTTGGCCATTATGTCCTTGCTCAAAGTAGGCCACCCTCAGGCTCAACAAACTAATCTCGATAAGTATTACTACTTCGATGCCATAAGTCATGGAGAAAGGTGTTTCACCTGTGGATCTCCTCGGGGTTGTTCGGTAGGCCTATAGGACATTTGGTAACTCATCAACCTAACCCCCTTTCGCTCCCTCTAACCTTTTCTCCAAACCGTTGACAATCGTCTTATTTGTCGCTTCGGCTTGCCCGTTACTTTGGGGGTATGAGGGAGTTGAGTATCTATTGCTTATCCCAAGGTTGCTACAATAATCCCGAAAGACCTTATTATCAAACTGCAACCCATTATCAGACACAAGTGCTTGGGAAACTCTGAACTTGGTGATGATACTTTTCCATACAAACATTTTCACGTCCACATCCTTGATGTTGGCCAAGGCCTTGACTTCCACCCACTTTAAGAAATAGTTTGCAGCAACTACCACATACAGCCGATTCCCTAAATCCCTTGGGAAAGGCCTGATTATATCCAGCCCCCACTGGACAAATGGCAAAGGGCTAAAATCTAGGTTTAGATTCCCTCCGAGTTGGTGCAATATTGGAGCATGCACTTGGCACTGATCGCACCTCTTCACATATTCCACCACTTCCTTTTGCATATTTGGCCACCAAAACCCCTGAGTCATGGCTCGGTGGGCGAAGGATCTTCTCCCTGAATGAATGCCACAGACCCCTTCATGAAGCTCAAATAATAACCCGTCAGTTTTCCAGTAAGGTGGGCACAGTAGGTAAGGTCCCTCAAACGAGCGTCGGTATAATTTTTTGTCATTTGATAGCCAAAAATGGTTAGGCGTCCTTTACACCTTCTCGGCTTCCTTCTCATCCTTCGGTAGAGATCCGTTTGCTAAAAATGCTATATAGGGGTCCATCCAGCTAGGCCTCTGCTCCGAAGTAGCTGCTATTACCGTTTGCAGCTCTATACTTGGTTGCTCCAAGGATTCTACCAATTTCATTTGGGGAATCCTGTCACTTGAAGACGATGCCAATGTGGCTAAGGAGTCTGCATGACTATTCTGGTTTCTCGGTATCCTGTTCACAGTAACTTCTCTAAAACTAGCGCGTATACTCTCAGTCAACTTTAAGTACTGACACATGCACTGATCCCAAGTCTCAAAACTCCCATCCACTTGATTAACTGCTAATTAGGAATTTGAAAATACTTCTACCTCTTCCACCCCAAAGCTTGCGTGCCATTCGCAGTCCGGCAATAAGGACCTCATACTTGGCCTCATTGATCGAAGCCTTAAACCTAGTCTGAGAGACTTCTTTAACCTCACGCCTTCAGGTGACTCTAGAACAATCTTGACCCTCGAACCCCATGCATTGGACGCTTCATTAACATATACCTTCTATGGCCAAACTATAACCTGGCATATAGTCAGCGAAGTCTCGGGCGAAAAGGTGAATTAAGTAACAAAATCTGCCAGTACCAACCCTTTAATTGAATTCCTTGGCTTTTAGCGCACGCCAAACGTTCCTAGTCTCGCTCCCCACTTTGCTATTCTCCTATTGGAATCTGATCTTCTCAACAAGGATTGTAAAGGGTGCTCGGTCAGTACCCACCTGGTGTGGGCTTGGAAATAGTGTGGTAGTTTTCTCGTAGCATGAACTAGGGCTAGCACCATTTTCTCCAGAGGCAGGTATTGCATTTTCGCATCCACTAGGGTTTTGCTAAGATAATGTATGGGCTTTTGGACCCCTTCATGCTGTTTGATTAAAACTGAGCTCATGGCGTGGTTGGAGACTGCCACATACATATAAAGGTCCTCCCCGAGCTCTGGTCGGGATAGAATAGGCAGGCTAGCTAGATATGACTTCAAATCTTTAAAGGCCACATCACATTCCTCCATCCATCGAAAACCCTTCCATTTTTTCAATAGCTAGTAGAACGGTTGGCATTAGTCCATTGATCTGGATACGAATTGGTTCTAGGCAGCAATCATATCGTTGAGTTTCTGTATTTCCTTAGGGTTGCTGGGATGTCGCAATTGCTGAATCGCAATAATCTAGTCAGGGTTTGCCTATATACCCCGAATGGTTATCATATAGCCCAAAAATTTACCAAATCCTACCCTGAAGGAACACTTTTCAGCATTAAAGCGTAACTTATGCTGCCTTAGTATCTCAAATACTTCCACAAGTCCCCCGCGCGTGTCCTGCATACTATTTCGTTTTGATCACCATATCATCAATATACACTTCAACAATTTTTTCGATCTGGTCCTTGAACATCTGGGTAACCATTCGCTGATACGTGGCCCCAGCATTCTTCAGTTCGAAAGGCATCACAGTGTAATGATAGTTCCCCTTGAGCATAACGAAGGAAGTTTTCTCCTAATCCTCGAGAGCCAAAGCTATTTGATGATTCCATTGTAAAGCATCCAAAAATCTCATTCTCTAGTGCCTGATTGTTGCGTTCACCAATTGATCTATCTTTAGCACCAGGAAAGGATCCTTCAGACATGCTCAGTGAAGATCGGTAAAGTCAACGCAAACCCTCCAATTGCCATTTTTCTTCTTCACAACCACTGTGCTGGCTAACCATTCAGGAAAGAAAACCTCTTTAATAGCCCCTACCTATTTTAACCTTTCCACCTCCTTTTTGACGACCTCAACATGGGGTTTTACATCTCTCCTCGGCCTCTGCTTCTTTGGCTGGGCTAAGGGGTCCACATTCAATCGGTACATGATAAAAGGCTGAGTCTACCCCGAGTACTTCATATGGGCTCCAAGCAAACACACCCACATTTCGTATTAGTGACAACAAATTTCCACTCGATCTTCCGTTGGCAGGTTCTTCCTAATTTGAAAGTATCTGTCGGAGTGTGGAAGAATTCTGATGTGGATTAACTTTTTCGCACTGTCCACGCCTGTTGAGCTTTCAGACATTCGTAGTTGCTATATCCCGATCAACTTGTTCCTTTTACTTCATATTTTGATTTATCACGGCCACCAAACACTGCTTGGCTACCTTCTAATTGGCCCGGACTACTGCAACCCCATCGTTGGTAGGGAACTTGATCTTTTGGTGCAATGTTGAAGTCACCGCCCCCATGCTGTGGATCCAAGGGCACCCGAGAATCGCAGTGTAGGGCGAGTACGCATTAACCACGATGAAGTTCACCTCCACTTTCTTACCTTCAGTCACCACTAGGAGTTTGATTTTCCCCTTAGGTGTTACCACCTTTCCATCGAAACCCACCAAAGGGGTATCATATAGATCGGGGTGCATAATTTCAACCCCACTCCCCTGATCCACCATGACCCTTTTTCACCAGGAAGTCATCAATCATGCAAGTTATCACCAAAGCATCATCATGCAGTTGAGACTTCCTTTCCAAATCAACTTCATCAAAAGTAATCGGGACCAATGTTCTCCTCGACTTCTTCTCTGGTCGGTTCCCAGAATCTATTTTAGATGTGAATGCCACATTTAAAATTCCCTTCTGCGTGCTTAAGCTTACGCCCTTTAAAACAACATGGATCACCTCAATAACTCCTAACAGAGGGGAACGTGCCCAGTTGTTTTGACCTCCATACCCTTTGCCCACATCCTTCCCCCTTTGCTCAACCAAAAACTCCTTGAGATGCTCTACCTTTGCTAGCTATTCCAAATCATCCTTGAGTACACAGCATTGTTCGGTCGTATGGCCCTTCTCTCAGTGATACGTGTTGTATAAACTCTGGTTCCTCCTCACTGGGTCACCTCCCATCTTACCCGGCAACCAAAAGTTTGGCTCATTCTTAATGTGTTTGAGGATTTTGTAAACGGGCTTTTTGAAAGTCAGATTAACTCCTTTGACACGTCGGCTCGGGTCCTCAACGGGGGCCCTCGGCTCCCTCATAGCCTTCTATTGAAACCTATCGGGGCGATACTCCTTGTGATACTGTGAGTTAGCCGAGGCCTTACCCTTGCCCTACAGGCAGTCATCCTCTAACCTTTTAAATTCCTCGATCCTTCTCATCAGTTGGTGCATTCCCTCGGGCGGCCTCTTGGTTAAAGAGTCCCTTAACTCTAAATCCTCAAGAAGACCTAACTGGAAAGTACTAGTAGCGATCTGCTCATTACTGCTGCCTACCTCATTATAGAGCTCTTAGTATCTGTTTGTGTAAGACCGGAGGGTCTCCCCACTTCTCATCCTTATGGACAACAAGGCATCTATAGGTTATGGTACTTTGCTGCATGTGATAAACCTAGCGCCGAACTCTTGGATCAACTCCTCAAAACTTCTGATGGAACCCTTCCTCAACCCATTAAACCATCTCATAGCAGTTGGACCGAGACTAGATGGGAAAACCCTGCACATCAACCTATCATTATGAGAATAAAGCGACATCATATGTATATAGTGACTTACGTGCTCAACCGGATCAGTCTTTACGTCATAAACGGTAAACGGCGAGCGAGTAAACTACCTCGGCATTTCTGTGCACTCTATGTCCTCTGAGAAAGGTGAGCGGGCTACCCTCCTCAACTCTCGGCTTATTGAGTCAAGGGTCGCGTTATGATAATGATGTCGACCATGGCGGGGAGACTCACCACGTCGCTTCGCTATATCGCAGGATCTTTCCCTTGAAAGGTACAAACCACTGCTTCGGGAGGATGCCCTCGGAATGTAATTAGGGTCAAAGGATGACTCATCCTGCTCTCTTCTATGGTGCCGGTCCTTAAGCCCGATTTCCAAATCATTCACCTACTTTTGTAGGATCTCTAGCTCCCTTTCGTAATCACCCCAACAAGATCGCTCGGGAATGTAAGATATGAACCTCTCCACTTGAAAAGATCCTTTTTTAAGAATCTACCCTTGTCTCGTGCCCATCTTGCATGTGCTGCTTGTAGATACTCGATTTTGTAACCATGATTTAATCAAGGAGAATGACTTGAACGACCATCCTTGTACCCCAAAAATCATGATTGCATTGTATCCATCAACTAGTTCTTGAATTACATGCATCAATTTGTACTTGCATTACATGCATCAATTTATTCATTGCATATCATAAAAATGATATTGAGATTCTAACAGTTGCAATGGTGTGTTCGGTTCCCAAATCGAACCATCAGATTGAAAGATGTCGCATGATCAAGTTTGCACGGTCAGCATGCATTGTGTCTAGGTAGAGTCGACCACACACGATAAATTTAAATTAATTCTGATTGGTTAAACAATTAAAATTAATTAAATAATTTTGTGATTGGTTGGTAATTAGTGTTTAAAATAGGATTGCATGCATAGGAATAAAAGGGATGATTGGATAACAATAAAATTGTGAATAATATGAACTTTATCCGGATTTATTTTAGGGTATTTATCTAGAAGATAATTGTTCTTGAAAAAACTTGAATTATCTAGAAAAGAGATAACAAAAAATCATAGACTGAGGATGAAAACACGTCTAGGTACAAGGATCGGATAAAAAAACCTTAGAAAGAAAGTCCAAAAGGCACCTAAACACGAAATAACGTTCAGCATCCAAGAGTATCATTTGGAACTTTTGAAGTGCCAAACAGAACTTTAAAAGTGCCAAATTGCTTCCAACATTGCTGAACGTTCGGCATCCAAGAGTTCCATTCGGCACTTTTTTATGCTTTGAAAGGCACACTCTTTTAGGCTCCCAAATTGCTCATATTTGCTGATTCCCTCTTTGATTTGCTGCTTAAATTAGGGTTTTTAGGTTTCAAAGATAATTGAGTAAATTTCTTTGAACCCTAAAACATCATCTCAAGAACAAGAAGTGCTCCATGTTGACGAAAATTGTTAACCAATGTTTAACAATAATTGTTAAATTATGTTTAACAAACAGTGTCAAATTAGTCAAATTTGTCAAACATAATTTCACCCATAGGCCTTTTGGCGTATGAGTTTTATTGATGTGAGTAGTACCCATTCAAGATAATGTATCTCTTAATTACAATCCCTTATTTCAAGGGAAGACCTTTTGATTCCAACTATGTTGTCTTTGTACATGAGTTTATTTATTTTTTATGTTTAAGGGAATATGTGTTTTTGTTTATTTATGGCTGCACCTAATAATTTGTTTAGGTTGCCTATGTACCCTTGGTGGGGATCAAGCCATTTCGTAGTTCTTATTTTTTTTGGATCTTAGATTTAAAGTCCCAAATATGGTTTTGTCCAAATTTTAATGGGTCTTTAATTATGGGTCTCTAAGTATCAATGTTAGTCTCAAGGACCATGCTTTTATGACAATCAAGCAAATTTCTTTTTCTTTCATTTGCTTATTTGTCGGAGTTGAAATTCCCAAATTTAATTAAGGGAATCATTGTGAAAATATTTGGAATTAAAATTTTCCCCAAATCAATTTTATGGTCATTTTACTTTAAGAATTATAAACTTTAAAGAATTAATAATCCCAAAGAATTAGTCACAATTAATTTGGTAGAGTCAAGGACTCCATTAATGGGGTGGAGATAGAGTCAAGAACTCCAATTAATTTGGTAGAGTCAAGGACTCCATTGATGGGGTAGAGTCAAGGACTCCAACTAATTTGATAGAGTCAAGGACTCCAATTAATGGGGTAGAGTCAAGGACTCCATAAATAGGGTAGAGTCAAGGACTCCAATAAAAAAAAGCGTTACACCACAACTTAAGAGAATTTTTACTTGGTAATTTTCAAATAGGATTTAAGAGTCAGGGAATCTTGTATAAAGCTTCATGTATGGAGTTAGGAACTCCTCATGAAACCCAGCCCTATTTGTTTTACCAAACAAAAATTCAACCTTGAAGAAGGGTGAGAGAGAGATTTTGATAATGCCAAGATGAGAATTTTTATTTCGTAATTTTCGAACAGGATTTAAGAGTCAAGGACTCTTATATAAAGTTTCATGTATGGAGTTAGGAACTCCTCATGAAACCCAACCCTATTTGTTTTACCAAACAAAAATTCATATTTGAGAATAAGAGAGAGAGAGAGAGAGAGAGAGAGAGAGAGAGAGAGATTTAGAGAAGAAAGGGATTGCTGAAATCCCATATACCTATGATGTGTATTCCTCCTCTGCTAGTGTTACTCTCTGTCTGTGCTTCTTTTTTTTTCTCTCTATATCTTTGTCGTGTGTACTTGCTCTCTCTATATGTGTCTCTGCCTTCTCTTTTCTTTTCTTTTTCTTTCTTCCTCCTCTTTCCTTTTTTTTTTTTTTTTTTTTTTTTTTGTGGTTTCCCCTCAAATTTATAGAGGAACTAAGAAGCAGTTTTCCCTATTTTTGCTGTTAACTGATCAGTTCATGGAGCAGTCTGAGTCCTTTTTTTCTTCCACAATTCCTAACTTCATGGTCATCCGTGCCCCACTATTTCCACTTTTCAGATTGTTGGCAGGTTACTCCACTTCTTTTGAGGTGTGGGGTTTCATAGGTATTTTGTTCTTTTTTTTTTTTTTTTTTTTTTTTTTTTTGACTCTTATGATGTCAATTCCCTTATTTTAAGGTGACATGTTGCTAAAGCAACCAACCATTGCCACGATACTTCCTTTCCTTCCTTCTTTATTATTATTTTTTGCTGCATTCCTTCCCTTTTTTATAGTAGTGGTACACGTGGCTAGAGACTTTTTATTTAACCACACGTCCCACCCTTCAACATCTTATCATTTTTTTAAGCAGACGTATATTTTGGACCCCATAAACTTGTTCAAAACTTTTGTATTCTTTCATAAATGTTGCTTGAACATTTTTTTTATGTAACCACATTTTGTTTTTAAATTTCATATTTCAACACTCCATGCAAGAGCTTGTTTTCAATCACCCTATTCCTTTTCTTTATGTCTTTCTCTTATGATGATGCATTTTTTTTTTTTTTTTTTGCCAATAACATGAATTATTAATCATTGTTTTGTTAAAGCATGATATTGATTTCGTTTATATAATTGTTGTGATCTCTTTCTTAATTTCAATAATTTGCATATAACTATTTCTTTTTCTTAAAATAAAAACGGATTTGCATCTTTCTTAGGTGTAGATCTGAATTTTTCTTAAATAAAAACGGATCTGCATCTTTCTTAGATGTAGATCTGAAATTTTCTTAATCAAAAAGGAATCTGCATCTTTATTAGATGTAAATCTGAAATTTTCTTTAAACAAAAACAGATCTGCATCTTTCTTAGATGTAGATCTGAATTTTTCCTCAAATAAAACGGATCTGCATCTTTCTTAGATATAGATTTGAACTTTTCTCAATCAAAAAACAGATCTGCATCTTTCTTAGATGCAAATCCAAATTTTTCTTCAAATAAAAATGGATCTGCATCTTTATTAGATGCAGATTTGAATTTTTCTCAAATTAAAAATTGATTTGTATCTTTCTTAGATACAGATCTGATTTTCTTAACATATGCAGATTTTAAAACAAAGAAAAAGATTATGCATGAATGTGTTTATTGTGGTTTGTTGTGTTTAGTCCATGTTGCATAATTTACCTTTTGAATGAAATGCTCTTCTTAAAAAATCTTTCTCATATATTTTTTTAAACATATCAAAACAGATCTGGTTTTTCTGTCATCAAAAAAACTTTTTTCTTTTTTTTAGTTCTTAAAAACAGATCTGATGTTTTATAAATCAAAACACCATTTTTTTTAGTTCTTAAAAACTGATCCGATCTTTTATAAATCAAAAGCCATTTTTCTAAGTTCTCAAAAACAGATCTAATACCTTTTCAAATCAAAAGGCTTTGTTTTATGTAATAAACACAAATCTGAATTTTTATCTCCAAAAACCATTTTTTCTACATATTAAAAACAAATCTGATTTTTCTAAACCAAAATCAATTTTTTTTATCACTAAAATAGATCTGAATTTTAAACAAAAAAGAGGATTCATTCATAAATAAATTTGTGTGATTTAGTTTCGTTCATATGTTTAACATATCATTTATAGCATACATAAAAAGTGTACATAGGTCATAAGAGTTTAGAAGACCAGACTCTGTCTAGGCGGAATGGGTGCCTAACACCTTCCCATTCCATAACCTAGCCTCAAAATTTAGGTCTTTGGATAAGTAGATCTAAGCCTTGTCTTTATATTTTATTTTGGGTAGTTTGTATCTAGGATTCAAAGCCATGTAATTATTTGGTAAATTGTAACTAGGACCCAAAGTCATATAATTTTCAATTTACCAAATGTATTTTTTTAATCAATGAAAGGAAACAATTCAAACATGTATTTTTATATTTAGTTTTTCATATTTTATGTATAAAAAATAAGTGACGACTCCACACCACTTACCCAAAAAGAGAGGTGTCCTAAAAAGTACCAAAATCTCTTTTTTGAGAGGCACCCCTAATTTTGGCGGCCTCTCACACAGCTGCTCCCTTCTTCTTTCCCTTTCTAACCTCGTTTGGCCCCGTGATGAGGCCTTAGAATGATTTCCCGCAACAGAGCCCTCTCCAGCCTGTGGGCCTTCCATAATTCGCAAGTACTAGACCAATTTGAAAGCCCTTAATATGAGTAAGATTCCCACAAATAGCACCAATTGTGGGCAGTAAGGACTGCATCTATGTGCAAGTACTTGGGCCCTCAACTTATTTGTTAGTGGGCTGAATCTCAATCCTACTTATGGGGCTCCAACTTAGACTTGGTTATCCTCACTCAAGCTCTAAACTCTCACCAATTTTCTTACTTCTTCCCTCTTTTTCCTAGTTTCTCTCTTATCACTCTCCTTCCCAATTTTTCCAACCCCTTTACCTATGGCCTAGACCTCCTTTAATACACCTTCTTGAATGGGTTAGCCATCATTTTTATTCCCACTCACTCACGTATTCCCACGTTGCCCAGAATCCCAAGGGATCCTCATGAATTCAGAGGATTCCCTTGAAACTTGTTCTAGACGCCAGGTAAGGCTTAGTAGTGGATTCTTTTCATAATCATTGGTTCTCAGTTACTGACCTCCTTCAGATCACGTATAGAATTCCTTTATGACTATTTCAGATCCCCCATTCCAAAAGGACCCCTTGGGTAGGGCCGTGCTAAACTCTCAGTGCTCAACTAGTGGTGGTTCAATATGAGGAAGCCCGAGGTAGCCTTTCCGTTGTATCCCAGACTCACTACATTCAATGGGCCCTGGGGTTTGTATTGGGCTTTGCTTGTACAGTCGGCCTAGTCCATCAAGCCCAATTCACCCATAGTACTTTATTGTATATATTTCATGATAATCAATATACTTCTAACTATTATTATTATGCATCATATTTTCCTAAATTCTTTTGGTATAACTAAATTTTTTAAGTTTCAAAATTATTATTCAAATTCTTATTCTCTTAAGGAGATTATTATGATAACCAAAACTTATCATATAATTACAATTCATATTACTTAAATAATTAATAGTACTCACAACCCAAACTTGTATTTTGCCATTCTTAAGTAGGTACACCAAATTGGAACAAAGTCTAAAATCGACTGAATTGGACTGAATAAACCTTAATGGACCAAATGGACTAAATTGGTTGAATAGACCTAAATGGACATGGATCAAATTGGACTGAATAGATCTAACTAGAACAAATTGCACAAATTTGATGGAATAGACCTAGGTGGACCATATGGTCCAAATAAATCAAAGTGGACTGAAGTTGACCAGATTGGACTAGAATTGACCAAAGTAGACTAAAGTAGATTGAATTGGACCGAATTGATGAAGTGGACCAAATGTCGATCTGTTATTAGCATAACCAAGATTGTGTTTTGATATAAATTTAAACTATTACTTCCAAAATAACCAAGTATTAACTCAAACAAAAATCAAGCCAAAACTATAAGAGAGAAAAATATGCCACTTGTAATGGGAAACTAAAAAAATACAACACCAAAAAGTTTGAACCCAAAATAGAGTTTTAAAAATCACAATGATTCATTAATATAAAGAAGAGTTATATGAAAGAATAATAGGAAATTTATAGAAAATAATATGAGAATAAAAAAGTATAAAAAGATATTGTAATAAATACCAAATTATCCAAGTCATGTTATGTTGTATAATAAAATAACATTATATTCTTATATACTATTTTTATATGTAATGCAATAGGAAAACATCTATGAAATTGAAGAGAAGAAAAAAGATAACAATTTAAAAACATAACTTAATCACATTAACCCAAAGTTGAGTTTCAAATAATACAAAAACTTATCAAGTTAATGTAGAGGATTCTCTACTTTAAGTTGATAAGTTTTTGTATTATTTGTACTAGTAGAGAATCTCTAGTAGAGATGCAAGAAAAATAATAAAAAAATGAAAAAAAAATTAAGAGAGAGAAATAACCTTATGTGTGTGGGAAAACTATATATAGAATGAAATTGAGAATTGTAAATTTATAGTAAGAGGGGGAATAAGAAATGCCAAAAATAAAGGAAGATAAAGGGATTTAGGAAAAGTGATATTAAGATAGATAGTAGTGGGGAGATGAAAAAATAAAAGGGAGAGGAAAATTTGGTGAAAGTATAACATTAAGTTAGGAAATTAATAAGAGAAAAAAAAAAGAGTTAAAAAGAAGAAGAAGGGAGAGAATGTTGGAAATGAGTGTGTTCGTTAATGTGACTTAACAGGAGCGTAGCAATAATAAATACTATACTTCAGCATTTAGATATATATATATATATATATATATAGGATATATATGTTGGCACCAAAAAGAATATATATATATATATATATATATATAACCTAGTGTGAATCCTTTAGGGGTAGCCTTAAGGTGTTGCAAAAAGCTTTTGAACCTAAGATCTCATGGATATCATGAAGCCTTAGAAGCTACTAAGCCACTCCTTGATGAAGAAATTTTTTATACTATTTTTATGGGAAATATAAAATTGCCAAAAAATAAGTTTATTATTTCCTTTTCCATAAAAAAAATTCTAAAAGTATTTCTTAAACAAATATCCTTAGGACATCCATTAACAAAATCATATCCAACAAAAAATTTAGGATTAATTATAGAAATCAACCCATCAACCTAGAATTTTGAATTTTTTAAATCCACACATTTTCTTTAAAACATTGTCACATCACTAACTCACTTATACAGTCCAAAAAAAAAAAAAACACTTTTTATCTATCCTAAATGTGAACCATAGTAGTCTTTGCAGTTCAACTTCTATACATCACATTTTCCATGTTATGTTAACATTAATTATTTTAGTCTTAACAATGTGTAATAAAGCCAAAAAATTTCAAAAATCTCCTTTCTTCTATCACTGTGTGTGCAAATTTATCTATCAAAAAAATAATCAGGTAAGTTACCGCATTGAATTTTTATTTTTTTATTTTAAAAAGAAGGTGATGTGTTTGATTTTCATGCCTTGTGTTGCACATTCAAAAGTTAGGCCCTTTTGAATCTACTTGAACATGGTTTTACTTTATGGAAATATGATTTTTAGACTCGAACCATTCAAAAAACCGACAAAGAGAGAGGTTCAAGGTCTTTAAGGCTGGAATGAGGTTCAATCGAGGTCGAACTATGACAATGTCATAATTAATTTAGAAATAAATTAAAACATAATAATTATCTTAAATTTGTAAATATTAGCAAGATTAACTAAATATATCTATAAAAAAATTGGGGCAAATTACAATTTACCCACCTGTGGTTTGGTTGAAATTTAAGTTACCTACCTGTGATTTGAAATTTGACACTTTACCTACTTAAGATTTGACTGAAATTTAAGTTGCCTCCCTGTTGTTTGAAATCTCATATGATGCAAGTGTTCCATTGGATTTTTTTATTTATCTTATTTGATAAATTTTTTTTTATGTTTTTTGTGTTTTTAGAGGAGAGAGACATAAAAGTGAAACAAGATTACATATTAGTGAAACAAGATTACATATTTAGCCTTGTTTTTAAGAGATGTGGGTTACAAAAGTCTAACTGAGCCAACATCGGGTGAATAAAGTGTCAAATTTCAAACTATAGATAGGCAACTTAAATTTTGGTCAAATCACAAGTAGGTAAATTGTAATTTGCCCAAAAAATTGAAACAAACTTTAAAATAAATTTAATGATATTATAAGGTTAATTGAAAATAATACAACATAAATAAGCACGAAAATAAAATTGTATAATTATTTATATTTATATGGACAACCTGTATCATAATACACATGGCCTCCTTCCTCATAAAAGTGACTTACATTTTTACAATTGGCTACGCTGAAGCCTAGAGTACAATACTGACAAACAATAATATAGAAGGGGTCAACAAATAAATTTATTTAGCATAGAAGAACAAAATAATAAAACACACAAAAATGAAACTTACATAATGTATGTTAGAAGGACGGAATCCACAACCCTTATCCATTCAAGTTGAGCATGACCAAGAGATTGAACCAGCTGCCGATATGTATTGGGCACATGAAATACTAGTAAGTACTAGTGTGGATTTTGGATCTATTTTGGGTTGAGATTTTTGAGCACAAAAGGAATACAAAAAGTACCATTGCAATCATAATGGAGACAAATGAAAATAGCAATAGAATTTTCTTCTGAAGTCTTAGTACTGCAAGAGGACTAACATTGTGCCAAGAAACTTAGCAAATCTAAAAACAAGTGAAAATGCACTTAGTGCTCCAAAATTAAAGAATTAAATTTCAGTAATAAAAGAATTAGATTCAATATGTTTATATTTAAATATACACATATGGTTCTGTTTGTCACCAACTTTTCTGGAAATCATGCGAATCAAGAAGGATGATCCTTATTTGATACATGTTGTTATTCAACCTATAGCTTTATATCTTGTTGGGTAGTAAACTATGCTCAAGATCTAGGGAACTATCCCCCGTTTTGTAGAATAGATTACTGTGAATATAGCAAGAAGTATCACATTAAGAAACCCATATTTATTTGGACAAACTTTATCGTAATACAAGTGGCCTTCCTCCACATAAAAGTGACTTACATTTTAATATACGCTATCCTCTCTTTTGTTTCTCTATGTTTCATATGTGTTTTGCTACCTGAGACTCAAGGCTATAATGTGGAGGAGAACGAAGGCCTACCCACAATGTCTTTTCAAGACCGTTTTTGGAGATACTTAGGACTTTTATGATATGGTTTTAGGATTTTTTTTTTTTAAGTTGTCATTTTTTTTCTTCTCTATTATTATTTGTTTTTGATAACTATGACATGATAAAAAATAAAATACATTAAACTTCATCTGGACAATGTAGTACATCTATTGGTTTGTTTTACTTGTAACTATGGAATTTATAAAATACATTGAGATACGTTAAACTTAATATTATAACAATCTATCATAACAATTCTAAAATAGAAAAACTTATTAATAATAGTCTTTTCTTCCTAACAACCTTTTCTTCCTAAGTCGTAGTACCGCAAGAAGACCAAACATTGTGCCAATAAACTTAGTGAATAAAAAAAAAATTTGAAAATGCACTTAGTGCTCCAAAATTAAAGAACTAAATCGCAGTAATAATTAAAAGATTCCGGATTAGAATTTTATAGTTTTGAATAATTATGTTTTATATTATACATAACAAATTTTAAGCATTGGAGTTAAGAAAAAATATTTTGAGTTTGATGATATGGTTATGTTTAAACATTAACGTAAACATATAGTTATCTTTAAACATACTATGTGTTTTCAAATGTGTCTTATGTTAAGTAGAGTCCAAATTGTAAAAGTAGGTGTACAGTACACCAACAAAAGCATGGGAGAATGTCGATGTAGTTAGATCTGGGCCTTACACGTGGAGTGGTTTTGAGTAGAGGAAGAGGAAACGTTGACTACAAAGTTCTAACCTCAGCCCGTGCTAAAGGTGTGACTGCTTTAAGAAGGAAGTAAGATATGCATCTGACATGGTACTCAAGCACTCACAAAAGGAAGATATTGACTTTTTGAGGTCAGCAACTATAGAAATATTGTCATGCCCCGAATCCAAGTAAGAGCTAGGCACGTGACAACAGCTATACACTTACAGAGTTTACACCCTACAAGTGTGAAATACCTTCTTAACAACTAAAGAATTATCCTCAAGAAAATTTCATCACTAAATCCAAAATATCTTCAATAATGCAATTCTCAAAATATCTCCAAATAATAATCTTCCAACATCAAAATAAAAATAACTAAATTTTTTAAAACTAAAAGTCTACACAAGTGATAATTTTAAATATAAAAGTTCAAATCTTATTCCAATGATTACTAAACTTTACTCATACGTACATCCCAGCTGAAGCCCAAATACATGCTACTCTTCCTATTCAGAATCTAGAAGGAGAAAGAGGGGGGTGACATATCCCAGTGAGAAGTAGGGTCCAATGTATTAAAGCTCAATATAATGACATATCACTTTATTTTCTGACGATCCCTGACGTCTTTATTTGCTTTTTCTCTATTTCTTTACTGTTCCTCAGCCATTTATTTTACGATATATATATATATATATATATATCTATATATATTTGTATGTATGAATATGTATGTGTTGTAGGATCTATGTTTTGTGCACAACTTGGTTCATAATCAGCCCAATATAGCTGCGATGAACCAAGCTCAATCCACCAACTAACAAATATAAATCTTTGGAGGCCTAGGATTGTTTCTACCTAGGCCTGGATACTGTCCAAAATAATAACCCACACACCCAAATCGAGATTCATGTGTATGTGAGAAAAGTGTTTTTTTCAACAATAAAAACCAAAAGCCAAATGCGGTATTTCTAGTTTTTGTTCTTAAAACAAGTATTCAAAACAGGTGTCAAACAAAGGCATAAGTGAAAATGAGTTTTTTTTTTTTTCCCCTAAATTTAGATTCACAAAATGGGACCTCATTTTCATAATTGAAAAAAAAAAAATACAAAATTTTGGGGTACCAACTAAACACATTCCCAAATCTCCAAGATTTAAAAAGTAATTTACTTTCGTTTAATTTTATCCAAACGGACAAGTTAGGCTGATATGCCTAGATTCTAATTAACAAATCTTCCTATTTGATTCTTAAAAAAAAAAAAAAAAAGTACAAACTACAAGTTTTCCCATAAAAAAAAAAAAAAAAATACAAACTACAATATATAAGATGCTAAAAATACAAACATGAGATATACTAGTTGTAATTTTTTTTTTTTTTTTTTTTTTTTGTACTAGTTGTGATTTTTTTTTTTTTTTTGAGAGAGAGTTTCAACTTATAACATCCGCTGCTGATGATAGCTCTTTATCATCAGACCAAGCCACCAATCAGTTTTTGGTGTAAGTGGGGATTAAACTCCAAATCTTTTATTCAACTATTTGAGAGACTTTTCCAGTTAAGCTAACTAGAACCCACAACTAGTTGTGAACTTGATTATGTTATGCAAAGGTAAAAATGTGATACGCTTTGGGCATAACTTTTGTCCCTCAAACTTGGAATTTTTCTTAGGGAGCCAACCTGTAATATATGAGAAAAAAATTAAAACAGAAAAAAATAACTCATATGATATTATAGTATATACATATATATGTCTATCACATTATTTAACATATATAACAAAAATATTTATGCTTCGGTTTAATAAGTAATGTATGGCATGGGTAACTATGAGAGTAGTAAGAAAAAAAATTATGCATTAATCATTTACATAAACTTACATATTTTAAAGAAAATATAATTAAAACATGTTAGGATAAAAAGTTAGAAAAGATAAATTATCCAACTTGAGAGAGAGAGAGAGAGAGAGAGAATTTTAATGAGCAATACTACAATCATAACCTATTTTACAATACCTTTACAAACTGTTGATGTGGTCAACTTCATATTGGTTTTCACTTAAACTCACCATTAACATTACTTTTTTTTTTTTGGGGGGGGGGGGGGGGGGGAAATCCAAAACTAACCCTCTAACTTTTAGCCTTTGTCATTTCAGTCTTCTAACTTTTAGTTTTGTCATTTCAGTCCTCTAACTTTCAATTATTGTCAATTCGGTACTCCGTTAAATCTTAGTTACCTACTGCCATTAAGTGAGCCAAAACGACATCATTTTGGCTCTTTTTTTTTTTAATAAATTTTGAAATTAAAAGAAAATAAAAAAAAATTGTTATTAAAAAAAAACATTTAGGGAAAAGGAATTTGTGGAAAACAAAATCCCCAAATCATAGTTCCAACAAAATTCCCACATCATAGTATCAGATCACAATACAAAAACACCAATAAAGCCGCCATTTTGAAAATTGAGATTTGCCCAAATTATCAAATTCAATCACTTTCAAGCTCAGATACTCAAACTAGTGGAATTCATATTCAAAACCAGATGACCTAGATCACAAAATCCCAAAACAAAACCATTTCTGAGCTTATAAAGAAAAAATACAACAATTTCGGATTGACACCAAAATGACCTAGATCACAAAAATCCCAGAAAAATTGAAACAGGGTTAGAGAAGAGAGGGATCGAACTAGCGGGATGAAAGGGGTCCTTGACTTTCTTAGCTAAACTAGACCTGCCACCAGAGGCAGAAGCAAAGTTAGCGAGCACCTCCTTGACTAAGAAAACATAGGAGAACCCACCCTTTCCAAGTTGCCTCACAACCCTAAAACAATTGTCATTGATCCACATGTCCCCTCCTCCATTAATGGCATCGTATAGCGCGTTCAACCCAGAAAATGAACACCCGATCTTTTTTCTTATTCTTTCTTTTGCAACTCAGTCTCAATATTAGAACTCCATCATCTTCATCTTGGTCTCTTTCTCATGCTCGGTCTCTTTCTCAAACCGATTCAGTCTCTCTCTCTCTCTCTCTCAATCCGACTCAGTATCTCCTTAAATGTTTTTTTTTAATAACAGTTTTTTTTTTATCTTCTTTTAATTCCAAAATTTATTTAAAAAAAAAAAGCCAAAACAATGTCGTTTTGGCTCACTAAATGGCAGCAGGTAACTGAGATATAACGGACTATCGAATTGACAGCAATTAAAGGTTAGAGGATTGAAATGACAAAACTGAAAGCAGGTAATTGAGGTATAACAGAATATCAAATTGACAAAAATTAAAAGTTAGGGCATTGAAATGATAAAACTGAAAGTTAGAGAACTAAAATGAAAAAAACTGAAAGTTAGAGAGCCAATTTTAGATTTTTTTCCTCTCTTTTTTTTTTTTTTTTTTTTTTTTTTTTTTTTTTTTACCAATAACCGCTTACTAAGGTCAACTGTTTGTAAAAAATTATTGTAAAAAAATTTGTTTATCTAGCGTTACTCTTTTTTAAATTATGAGTAACACTAAACTACAAATATACAATACGTACATGTATTACATCATGAAATAAATTAAATACATGATCGAATCAAACAGTACGCATAAACAATGTCAACATTTGAGAATTTAGATTTTAAATTTTCCAAGTAATACCAACGGTCGGAAGTGCAAACTTATTTAAATTTACGAATTAATACCAACAGTCGGAAGGCCAACCTTATTTCCACTATAAATAGACACCGCCACTCTTAAGATAGGTTACTTTTCAGTACTCTTCGTACTCTCTCTCTCCCAAAATTCAAACCCTAATTTCCTCTGTTTGCCATCGGCGATTTGAGATTGCTTCTGATTTTCAAAATCTCTCAGGTTTGCTATTGCAATTAGATTTAGATTTAGAATTTCTTTAGCTATGATCGCACCGACTTTTGTAATGATCGAATCTATTCTCAGCCTTAGACAGTGTTACAAAAGTAATTTACTTTCACGTTCGTTAATTTCTCTAGGGTTTGCCGATGGATCGGCGATTAGGTTTTGGAAGTTTGTATTTTGTTATGTATTTGATAAGGGATTTTGGAATAATTGGATTTTTTTTTCTATAAGCTGTTATTGCTTGAAAGCCTCATTCGCACAATTCCAAGATTCTTCTATGGGGTTCCTAGAAAAATTCATGTTTCTTTGGAATTGATTCTGCGGAACAGGGAATTTTCTTTATTTTTTAGTAGGGTTTCTGACTTGGCAGAACAGAGAATTTGAAATCCTTGATGGGTTAGCAAGGATATTCATGTTTTTTTAGTAGGGTTTCTGATTCGGCGGAACTGAGAATTTAAAATCCTTCATGGGTTAGCAAGGATTTTCTTGATTTCAGTAGGGTTTTTTGATTTGGAATTGGATCTTCTTCAATGGAAGAAAGAGAGTGGTTTTTGTTTTTGGCTGCTTCGCTTTGTGGAACGCTTTATTCATTGGTTTCTTATTCCTATTATTTGTGGGTGCTTATAGTATGGAGATTAAAACTGCAAGAAGAGGGCCACAGGGAAAAGAAAGTTCTGTTTATAGAAATTTGATTTGTTCCTGAATAAGAACATGGAGCATTATATGCTTCACTGCTATTTTTACAATGGGATTCATAAATGACAATTGATAGGAGACCAAAGATATTGTTGGTTTATAGAAATTATATCCAAGATAGAGCAAGTTGTTTTTTTAAAACCATATTTATGAGTTTTTTGATAACAGGCAGTCAATGGAATTGCACTTCCTCTAAGATGCAACAAACTCTGTTCAGGTAGCAGTGACGGAACAGTTCGGCTTTGGGACTGCCATACTGGTCAATGTGCTAATGTGATTAACCTTGGTGGCGAAGTTGGATCTGTTTGTAGTGAAGGCCCATGGCTCTTTGTTGGCATGCCAAATGTTGTGAAGGTGAGCTTAAAACCGAGTAATGTTTTGTTCCAGTTTTTTTGTTGCCACATTGATGGTTTTTTTTGGGTTTGGTCCGTTCATGATGTGACCTCGATTTGGCATGTTGATGATGCTGCAGGTGTGGAATACTGAATCAGGTGCTGAATACAGTCTCAATGGACCTGTTGGGCAAGTCAATGCATTGGAATCTATTAATGATTTGCTTTTTGCTGGGGTAGAGGTAAGCCACTTTACTAGTAGTTTAGAATTCTTGTGTTCTCTTACTAGCTTTTATTCTTTCTATTTGATTAAAATTGGGTAATGTTGAGTTCAGGGTGTTTCCCTTTTCAGAATTTTTTTTAGTTGTTTGAGCAAGAACTTGTGCAAATAATGTACAGTATTTTGAGTACATTTTCCAATGTACAGTATTGCGTATTTTGAGTAAATTTTCCCATGTACAGTATTTTGAGTTTAGAAATTCGTGTTATTATGAACATTGGGGATTAAACAATGTAGCGTTATTATTACATAATGAAAATAAATAACTATATACCCTAAAGCAAGGGTGAGGTTTTTCCATCTTGAATTCACTGTCTTAACAGTTACTGTCTACTGCCCCTACGGGTGAACAAAGTTACAAAATAGTGGGATTTGATGATATTCAGATCTCCTTCTCCTCACTTTATTAGATTTTTTTGAGGTCTACTAGGAGGTTCAGAATTCCATTTTCTAGCCATTGCTCAGTTTAGAGAACTTGTGCAAATAATACTGAAGAAATGTATTTCAACAACAAACCATATGCCTTGAACTAGATCCTTATTTCTTATTAGATTACATGAATATAATTTCTTAGTCAATTACAATTTTTTTTTACAAAATTTTTCTCCTCTATTAAAGAGATAGACCTTAGAAAGTCATTCCACACTTCTTACACGTAGTGCTCTACTTGTGATTTTTGAATTAAATTCAATGGCATGAATCGTACGTAGAATCGATGTTAGCATCTAAGAAACTCTACTTATGTTTCAGCCATTGTCAAAATTTATACACGTGGTCACATAATAGTACAAGAGTCCTGGTTGTTATCTGGAACGTCATACGTGTAATAATATGGCACACTAGCTTGATAAGCTGGCCAAACCATTGATTGTATTCCGTTGTGTTTGGGCTCTTGTTGTTTTCCCCCCTCATAACTGATTGGTGCGAGACTCATTAATTCAGCAGATCCAACCTTCTTTCTCAGCAAAGATGTCAAGTGGACTGAATCAATGTCATTCCCAACAACAACAATTTGACTGCTATCCTCACCTTGTAAAGATACTGATTCAACACCTTAAGCACCAAAAAGAAAGATCATTAATTTTAAATTCCTAAGTGAAACTTTGTTGAGCTTAATTGAAGTAATTGGGAGAGTAAACAAGCACGTAAAGAGCATGTAAATTTGGTTCAATGTTAACAATTGAAAGAAAAAAATGATTACCTTGTACACCAACTGCTATCTGCAAGGCCTTGGTCCGAGCATTCTTTTTACCATTATTTAAGTTCACCCGGATCACTACCTTTTGCTGCAATAAAGTTAGTAAGTGGCAGTTAGTATTACATTACATAACATGTTGAGCAGAACTTGGAAGTTCATGAGGAACAGAACTTCTAAATCATTGTTGAGCATGGTATTCAACATTACCTTCATTTTCTTCGTCAGAGAGATCAAATTCTTATCAGGGAGGAGCAGGGTGATGTTTTAGATAGCTTATAATTTCTGGGTGTCGAAGCTTGATATGACAAACAAAGCTGAAAGGGAGGGACGTATATATATAGGATTAAGTTTCCACTAGTGACTGAGATTAACAACATTTTTGTTTGTCCTCACTAGCTCTCCATAAAGTTTTGGGTCCTACTACTTAAATGGCTTTCACATTCACACGGTTTCTTTATGAAACCCAAATGACGCGGTCAGCATAGGCCTTTTACTCGTAGTTGACCCCGGTCAAATATAAATAAGTTTTTTTTGGCAAAGATGACAGTTTTATTTTTAAAATAAATATGTACTAAAAAAAATGTAGATTTCAATTAGTTCAATTGGTAAAGTATTTATTAGTTGAATAAAATATTTGGGGTTCAATCTTTGTCTATACCAAAAACACTGATTGGTGTCTTAGTTTGATGATAAAGAATTATCATTAGGAGCAAACATCATTTGTTGAAACTCTTAAAAAAAAAAAAAAAAGAGGTACAAAAAGTTACAAAGAAAAAGAAAGCTATAGGATTATAACATATTTCTGTTTGCATGATTGCATCTGCCAGTAGACATATGAATTCAGAAATGGGGGATAATCTTTCGTTCAAATTCATGCCTCTGGTTGAGTAGAAGCATAACAGGATAATCATTTCACTTGAAATTTTATTTGATTATGACCAAATATAAGGATTGTAATTTTATTTTATTTCCTAGATATAGATTTTTTTGGCACTACATATATCCTTAAGTATGTAATATATCATTTTTTTAAGTTTATAATATATAATTTAAACTATAAAATAGATTTATTGTAAATAATAAGTATGATAAGGGTAAATTTTACACTGCCCTGCACTTTTTTATTTGTAATGGAAAAAAAGACTATGTCACATTGAATAGTATCAGGCAACATCGAAAAATAAATTCTATCATTTTATATGATAACCCACTTTCTCTTTTTCTTTTAAATTTTTTTTTGGTTGTTATTTTGGGCAAATGATAACAAACTTATACATGACAAGAATTTTATAATATTTGTTAATAATTGAAGTTGCATTGACCATGAAAACCATTATAGACATTTAAGATACCATTGAATGACTCCTATAATTTTAAGTATCATCTTCAGTTATTTACCAAAAAAAAAAAAAAAAAAAGAGAAAAAAAGTATCGTCCTTAACCTAACCTTTTTTTTTTTTTTTAAAGAAACAAGTCCTTTACCTAACTTAAGAGCAATAATACCAACACAACTACTTTTATTAGACATCATCAAAATTAATCTTGTAAAATGTTGTAACAAATTTTAGTCCTCCCCAACTTCTTGGGTAACTAATCTGCGAACCTTATGGAAAATTAAGTCAAAAGTTACAAGCATTCAAGACAAATGACCATACTAAAAAAAAAAAGCACTTTTTTGATGTAAATGACTAGTTCCTAAAGCAAAAGCACTTGATTTATATGGGAAAACAGTAGAATCGAATCAATCGATTGGAACAACGTGCAACACGGCATGACCAATTATTGGAGTGTTCAACCCCTTTTCCTACTCGTTTGATTGATTTTCCGATTTGGAATTTTTTTTTTTAATGAGTAAATGCATATATGAATTACCTATAGCTATGCATTAATTATCTAATAGGATAAATACATTTATTTTTGTTATATTAATTATTTTTAGTGCTAATTATTTAAGTATAATGAAATTATATTATCATTTTTCTAAGATTTACAGGAAAAACAATTGATTTGAATTATGATATTCTTGCTCAAATTTAATTACTTCTGCATCAGTTGAAGCAAAGTCTAACAAAAGAAAAGAAAAGAAAAGTTTAAATAACACAATCAATAATACAAAAAAAAAAGTTTATAATATATAATTCTGTACTGTTTATTGCATATTTATTGGTAATATGTTTGTAGAAAGAATTTGAAATTGTAATATGATTGCATATTTAAGTTTCTTGGTTATCTCAAACTTGGTTTTATGTTTGGTTTAATTGTTTCATCTCAAGATTTCCATTGTTTTAATTACTTCTATGTACAATTTGTATTTTATCAAATAATCATGTTTTTATTTTTATTTTTAATTCTAAAGTTAGTATGTGAATGCTATATTTTTCTTCAATTTTCCCCTTTCTATAACATATAATTGTTAATTTGTAATATATGTTTTTGTTATATAGTTATATTTAAGAATTAAAATTTTGTGAATGCTTTGCTTTTAATTTATTCCCCAAGCATGGAGTCTGCTTTCTATGCAAGATTGAGACGAAGACTAATTATATCTGAAAAGAGAAATAGAAGGGGTATGATATTGAGATATTATTGGTGACAAGTAAGTTGGGCTGAAACGTTTGATCTTTATATTTTTTAAATGTTTAGGCCATTTGCATAAATTTTATTTTCCTGTAAAAAATTCTTAAAATTATTTTTCTTATAGATTGATGTTTTGTTTAACACAAATACCATGTAGAATGCACCCCTCCTCCAAAAAATAAAAATAAATTCTTTCAAAGATCATGAGTTATTAGAGACTAAACAACTGGACAGATCTTCATTTTGACTTTAGCTCCACATGTTCAACTCACTTATCAAAATAAAATTGTAGAAAATTTATTGCTTTCTAGAACCAAAATTTCTGCAATTATTGACCATTCTACTTTAGTTTGACATGGCACTGGCAGTCAACTAAAATTGCTGGTCCCTAGCAGTTTGTGCAAAGAGTCACTTCTTTACATAAAATATAGATTAAAGTTTCTCAGATTGTGGAAGAATCTATTGCAGAGAGATAATTAGAGTCAAAGCAATTATGTTGCTACTGCATTTCTTATAATTCTTTTCAATAAGAGTATGAAATTGAAACTTTGAAAGTTTTTTGCCTGTTTGTTGTTGGTGCTTCTAACTATCAAAAAATTTCATTTATTTTTGTTTTAGTTATCATCAGTTGTCTCATGAAAGAAAGCTTTAATCAATTTGAATACTTTTACGCTCTGTTTGTTTCAACAATGATGTTTTCTATAAAATGAGTCATTTTCCAAAAAGTATTTTCTATAAAACTATCTCATTTTCCAATATTTGGTAACAACTTTAAATGAGTTGAAAAACAATCTTCTAACTTCCCTTATTTAGCTTGCTGTGAGATAGAGTTGTTTTCCAAAAAAAATTTATGTAAAACAATCTCTAAAAATAAGCTATACTTTTTTTATTAACCAAAGATAATTTTTCTTTGACTCATATGTTTTTATGCTACCAAACACTAGAAAATAAGGAAAATTATCTTTACACAAAATTTTCCATTGAAACAAACGGAGTGTTAGTGGAAACTGAGCTATGGGTTTGAATTTTTTATGATTCATATGTTAGAAATTGAGATTGGTATTGATGGTGAGATAGGTTTATATAGTAGAAAGGAGATTAATTAAATCATAATGGTGTCTAAGGTTATCAATTTGAAAGTTTAAGGGATATTGATAAGTAGGTTTGATTTTTTAATGATCAGAGTTTTGAACATAATGGTTTATTCTATTAATGTTTCTTGAATGTTGGCTGAAAATTTGATTCCTATGGCTAGATTGTTGAATAAATATATTGCTTGAAATTCGTACAGATTGTCAAATTGATCGCTGCTCATTCTCTCTCAATCGCGCGCTATAGTCCGCCCCCTCAATCTTTGCCTTTTATCAACGCCACCACCAAGGTTTGCTACTTTCCTCTAATTTATTTATTTATTTTTATGATAGTTGGCCAT
Organism: Lithocarpus polystachyus; assembly: GCA_033629205.1. NCBI lineage: Eukaryota > Viridiplantae > Streptophyta > Magnoliopsida > Fagales > Fagaceae > Lithocarpus > Lithocarpus polystachyus. Next base: position 78,532,129 of record CM066165.1, read on the forward strand.
CACGAAACCTTCTTGAAGGTTGTCCAAAAAGGGTTTCACTATTGGGTCTATGAATCTTTATCAAAACTATTGAAAAAAGATGGAACTTTTCGATCAAATATTATTGGCATTCTCTTTAAATATTGTTGTAGCAAAGGACTGAGCACACATGCTGCTGATACAGCCAACTTCCAAGGAATGATTTATAATTTATTGATGAATCTGTCAAATATCTGTGAAATTTTCACCATCACTAAATCAGTTTTGCTTCCAACCATTATCTATAACATTTTATCCTTCAAAATAGTCAGCATTCATCATTAAGTTTACTTCCAATCAACAAAAAAGTTCGTACATACCTCATTATGAGACATCCATAGGAAACATGGATAAGTAAAACTCCCGTTTATTGCTATGAACAAATATATATATATATATATATATATATTTTAGTAGAGCATCTTTGTCCAAGTTTTACTTGAGTGTACAATTTGAAAAATATTACTTTTGTTAGGTGCCCGAAGACTTCGTCCTTCCTGTGCAAATAGAAAATCTGAATGGAATAGAATTTGTTTTCCAAATACAACTAAATGATTATAATCTTAAGTATGGATGGGAATTCTACACTATCAAGAAAGTTTTTGAATCTTTTGAAATTACTGGCAAATCAATTTAGCTTAATAAAATGTCAAAAGTACGTATTTTTTAATATAGCAAAATTACAAATTAGATATTTAATTTGTTTATGTTGTATTACATTTATCAACTTGTTTTGTTGTCATGCTTCATCAGTGATTCTTTAAATGAATGTAGTAGCAACTTATCAAGTGAACAAGGTGGTGATTCTACAAAGTTTCTAAACGTTGATGTTCAAAGCAATGTGTAACTCACACCAACATCTATACTCAAGGAAAACAAAAGGACATATTTAGTAACTATTACAAAGCAACAAAGGAAGAAGATACAAAAAACACTTTTTTTAATTTTTTTCAATTTATTTGAAATATTGATTGAGTAGTTCTTTAAATTTGTGTTTCATACATTTTATGGATAATTGAGGATGTTAAAGGTCTCATTCTTCATTATATTTTAAACTTAAGTTTGATTGGTATTTTTCATTACGAAATTTAATGTTTCATATCAAAGATAGGAAACTATAAGTCTGGAATTCTATTGTACAATCATAGAGGAAGAGAAAATAGTTTATATCTTTATACACAATAGCTTTCTCATGCAATGCGCGGGTTAGCGACTAGTTAAAAGAAAAAACAAATTTGATATGGATGCTCTGGTTCTCACTAGATTTTGGTATTGATTGTTTCATATGGGTTATGTGTTGTCCTTAAATCCATTCACTTTTCAGCATTGTTTTATCCTACTTGCTTTTTACGCCATTGTTCCATACATAATTTATATTCTTATTAAAGTTGGTCTAAAATTAATTTATTATTACTTTCGATTGCAGGATGGTGTTATTTTGGCATCTAAAGGCACTTGCGAAAGTAATCTTACATTTCAATTTGCTGCAACTCTTAAAGGCCACACACATGGTATAACATCTTTAGTTGTTGGAGGAGGCAACATGCTGTATTCAGGTTCCAAGGACCATACAATAAGGGTTAGTCTTTTTTCTTTAAGATTTTTTTTTTCCTGTTATTCTATCTTTTATGTTATGAGTAGTTAGCATTTGAAGAGAGCTTGATTATTAAGATCATTGGTGCTCTCTTTTGCCTTAATTGCTTCTGCTATACTGGAATGACTGTGATTGGATGGTATCTCATATAGACATGGTGCTGACCTTTTGTTTTAGCGATTTTGTATTGTTCTTGTTTGATTTTTCCCCTTTTCAAATCTTGCATAAAACTAATATGATGTACTTCCCTCATGTCATTTTCAATTTGCACCCCTTGCATTGTACTTCCCTCATGTGATTGGATTAGTATAAGTTTGGGTTGGAGGATCAAGTCTGTCAGATCGTTTAGACCCCTTAAACCCAACAGATTAACCTAGAGAATTAGCCAAGTGATTAACTTAGATAATTTAATTAAATCTAGGTTAACACAAAATAAACAAAAACAATAAAGCAACGGAAATTAAAGAACACAAAGATTTGATGACCCAAGAAAACCAAACTGGTAAAAAACCTGGGGAGGATTTAACCTAGCTATCCTCAAGGTAAACTGAATCCACTATGAAAGAATTGAAGTTTACACAATAAGACTTAGACCACTAACATCCTATTGCTACCCAAGTGTAGGAAACTTACTACCACGACCTCATGATAGCTCCGAGATACACGAACTCCTTCTTTCTTGAATTCTTCAGCAATCCACAAGCGCACCTGCTTGTATTTCTTTAAGATCTTTGATTCTGCAACTGTTTGATTTACCAAGCTCTTGACATAAGTCTTGAGTTTGGAAACCCTAAGTGTATGTGAAGGCAAACACCTCTAGATCTCACAATGAGATTCACAAACACAGCAAAACAGAACTCTAAAAACGTGGCTAGGGTTTTCCCTTATATACTTAGGGCAAAACATAAAATCTTATACAATAAATGGACTAGGGCTGAGTTGGAATTTTCTGCAGAAAAACGATCTGCCCGATTTTCGATTGATCGAGTCTAATTCTCGATCGATCAAGTCAGGCAGAAAGTTAACAATAACATCTGCAGTAGACTCGATTCCAACTTTACATAAACGCCATACTTTGAGCAAGTCTAACACAATACTAAACATTGTTTTGATCATGGTTTGCCAACATTACAAATTGAAGTTCTAAACACATTAGTTCCTAATCCTTAGAACCTAACAAAGTCAAAGAGTTGAAGGAAAATCTGTTCATAGCTTGTTCTAAAATAAGTAACTAGGAGATTGGAGCGTGTAAGAAATTTACTTAAAGAATTTTATCCTATATCTTTTGTAATGCACTATTTTTTTTTTCTTTGTTCCACGTATCATTTAATACAATGCATTTCTTTGTTGTGAAATAAATTCTAGATTTCTATTTTCTTCCCCCTAACACCTCAGGGTCAACAAAACTGAAGAAAAGTTCTCATACAAAATGTTCATTCAATCTATCAATGCCCAAACCAAAATAAATAAATAAATAAATAAAAAGGCGGAAGTGTATTTTTAGTCCTTACATTTTGATCCTATTCGCATTTTGGTCCCTACTTTTTATTATACTGCATTTTGTCCCAAAAATTAAAAAGCGATCTTGCTCTGATCCTTACTGTCATCTCACTAACGGAATTTATTTACGTTGAAGATGGGGTGGACGATGGACATAGTAAACGCTGAAGTGACCATTAAAATAATATTAAACAAATTTATTAGCATTTTAAAAATCTCATGTCAACATTTTAAATGAAAAAAAATCAAAAATAATTTTTTTAATTTCTCAATTAAAAAAATAACAATAATAATAAAAGGGACCCATGAATTAATAAGTACTCACATAATTAAAAAAAGGGGCCTATGATTTCTAAGTCAAGTGCAGGCGGTGCTGTTAGGAATGCTATAAGCATATGGATAATAATTGTTGTATTGAGATTTAGTTAGTTAGTTAATTACAATTTCATGTATGTTAATCACATTTAGCATATGTTGGAATTATTAATGCACATGAGGAATAATAGAACTAATAGGATGAGGCCATGTGGGCCAATGAGATTAGAGCTAGTCTCCTATAAATACACGATTGTAATCCAACAAGAGATATCAATGTAGAATAAACCGATTTCTTTGTGCATTAGTGCATCTCTCTCTCTCTCTCTCTCTCTCTCTCTCTCTATGAAGGGTGACTACCTCGAATTGAGTCAATTTCCCTACAATCGCCATCTATTTCCCAATAATTTCCATCATTCTCCATTAGGAACCACTAGGTTCCTAACAAGTGGTATCAGAGCCGTTGATCCAGAGACGAGCAATTGTGATCAAAGAAAACTTTTGAAAGAAATACAGCAAATGTTAAACAAAGCCTTAGAAGAAGTCAAGGATATTTCAAAGACAATGAAGGCCTTGTATGAATCTAACCTTGCCATGAAGGAAGAACTCTCAAGATTGCAAAAGAGTCTCAAGAACACAACGGAAGAGGAGTTACAATCTCTTGTTTCAATGAAACTCGAAGAATAAATCAAGTTCCAAGAATCTACTGTTGCTATTGCAAGCCAAGATGTTGATCTTTGTGTCAAAGTGGATGATGATATAAATGTACACGTTGCCCTTGAAGTTCTGTTGAAAGAACCAACAAAGAAGGTGATGATGATCTTCCAAGAACCAATTCTTGGTGCACCAATGGAGGCTTCCATTCAAGAGTCTATGATTCAAGAATTGGCAATCCAAGTGTCGGTGATCCAAGAATCCAAGATACAAGCGCCAACAACTTTAATGGTTTCAGAATCAAATGAGGTCTTAAGGATACAAAAACATTTCAAGGTTCAAAGAACCAATAAGATCTTGAAGATTGAAAAACCATTGAAGGCTTAAGAATTCGAGCTAAGTTTGAAGATCTATAAAGAAGAAACCTTCATGTGCACGAGACCGCTTGTCAAAGAGAAATGCACGAATATGTCGATCAAAATGTCACTACGGTATTGATCCATTGGAAGATCTCCTTTGATGAAGATGCTATTTCACAACAACACCTTGTAAGCAAGTTGTTTTTAGGGGGAGGGAAATGTTAGGAATGCTATAAGCATATGGATAATAATTTTTGTATTGAGATTTAGTTAGTTAGTTAGTTAGTTCGTTACAATTCCAAGCATGTTAATCACATTTAGCACATGTTGGAATTATTAATGCACATGGGGAATAATAGAACCAATAGGATGAGGCCATGTGGACCAATGAGATTAGAGCTAGTCTCCTATAAATACATAATTTTAATCCAACATAAGATATCAATGAAGAATAAACCAATTTTTTAGTGCATTAATGCATCTCTCTCTCTCTCTCTCTCTTTATGAAGGGTGACTACCTCGAATTAAGTCAATTTTCCTACAATCCCCATCCATTTCCCTATAATTTTCATCAATCTCCATTAGGAAACACTAGGTTCCTAATAGGTGCCACCTCCTCGGATTAATTTCTCAATTTAGGATTTTAACCCTTTAAACACCCTCAATCTAGCTTGTTTATGTTCTTCTCTCTCTCTCTCTCTCTCTCTCTCTCTCTCTCTGTTTTTTGTTCTTCCCTGCAGATGGGTCTCTCTCTGTTTATTCCATGCTCTCCCTCTCTTCAATTGTTGCCGCTTACCTCTAGTTTAGCCGGTGTTTCTCTCATTTCTCATGTCTTGGACTGGTTTCATCCCAAATCTAGCTTCTCTCTCTCTCTCTCTCTCTCTCTCTCTCTCTCTCTCTCTCTCTCTCTCTCTCTCTCTGATCTATCCCCAAATCTCCCTCACATCTTGATTTCAGCCAAAGCCAAACCCCATGAACATCGCCGCCATCAATAACAGCCACCATAAAGCTAAAGCCAAACCCTATGACATCTTGATCTTTCCTTCTCTTTGATCTAGACGGTTGGATTGGGTTTTGCTATGGTTTTCATTTGGGTTTACTTTGTCGGGTCTGCTTTGTTGCTATTTGTATTTTGAATCTTTGTGTTTGTACTGAGAAAGTGAAGGATCGACTGAGTAATTGTTGAAATCTTTGTGAAAGAATCGGTTTTCATCTATGTGATTTGTGTTTGAAGGTGTTTGTATTAAATTGAAAATCTATGGCATGTCTATGTTTTTTAGATTTGAGTTATTTTATGGGGTTGGTTGCTACGAAAATGCAAGAAAAGAAAAGAAAATCTTGATTTTAAAATTTTTTGGGCAACCAAATATGTTATATTGTCTCAGAAAATGAAGAACATGAACATTCATGTTCTGAGTTCTTTAGATTCTCAAAAAAAAAAAAAAAAAAAAAAGTTCAGAGTTCTTCATGTTCTTCCCAAAAAACAAGAAATAAATTAATTTAATCATTTTATTTTATTTAAAAAGAAATAATAAGTTTAGAAATGTTTTTTAATTATTTTATCTGACGTGGCTTTTTATACCTTTAAAATGTTGACGTGGCATTTATAAAATGTCCAATAATTTTTTAAATATTATTTTAATGGCCACAACAGCATTTATTGTGTCAACAGTGCACTTCTTTTGCCACGTAGACAATTTCTGTTAGTGAGATGATGATAAGGACCAAAACGAGTTCACTTTTTGATTTTAGATACTAAATGCGATAAAATTTAAAAAGTAGGGACCAAAATGGGAATAGGGTCAAAATTTAGGGACTAAAAATGCATTTTTGCCAAAAAAAAAAAAAAGAAAAAAAGAAAAAAAGAGGAATGAACACTCTCCAAACAAGAGATAAACTAATGCATTGTATAGATTAGCGACTAGTTTTAAAATAAAATTGGGTCATTTTCAAATTTAATAATTGATAACTACTCCCTATACAATGTCAATATAAAAGGATCATTGCTGCACTATGTAAAGGTCATCCATTTACGTCCCGTTGACCATTTAGCTGTCACAAATTGTTGTAATCAGAATTATATTTTACTTAATATTTATGTTTATGTTTAAGCATAACCATATCATCTAACCCCAAAATATTTTTTCCTCTTAAAATTTTTTATATATAATATAAAGCACAATTATTCAAAACTATAAAATTCTAATCGAGAATTTAATTATTTAATCATTACTGCAATTTAATTCTTTAATTTTGGAGTACTAAGTACATTTTCACTTGTTTTTATACTTGGTAAGTTTATAGGTACAATGTTTGGTCTTCTTGCGGTACTAAGACTTGGGAAGGAAATGTTGTTTTTATTTTCAATTATCTCCATTATGATTGCAATGGTACTTTATGGATTCTTTTTTGTGCTAAAAAATCTCAGCCTCATAATAGATCCAAAATCTATACAAGAAGGGCAAAATCCACAACTCTTATCCATTTAAGTTGGGTATGACTAAGAGATTGGATTAGTTGCTGATATGTATTGGGCACATGATGTACTATTACTTTTTTTTTTTAAATGTTAATGTCTATAATATATTTTGAAATAAGGGATGCTGATGCACAGCCTTTGACGATGTTGTATGCTTTACTATCATTTTGGTAGTTAGTCTTTTTTTTTTTTTTTTTAATTTTCAAGAGTTAATTTTTTTTTTTCTTTTGAACATATGTATGTTTAAACATAACTATCTTTACATTTATACATAACCATATCATCTAACTCCAAAATATTTTTTCTCAACTCTAATTCTTAAAATTTGTTATATATAATATAAAACACAACTGTAAAATTTAATCCAAAATCTAATTCTTTAATTATTGCTAGTATTTAATTCTTTAATTTTGGAGCACTAAGTTCATTTTCACTTATTTTTATATTTGCTATGTTTATTGGCACAATGTTTGGTCTTCTTGCAGTACTAAGACTTAGGAAGAAAAGACTGTTGCTATTTTCATTTGTCTCCATTATGATTGTAATGGTACTTTATGGATTCCTTTTTGTGCCCAAAAATCTCAGCCACAGAATAAATCCAAAATCCATACTAGTATTTCATGTGCCCAGTACATATTGGCAACTTGTCCAATCTCTTGGTCATGCTCAACTTGCATGGACAAGGGTTGTGGATTTTGCCATTCTAAAATATGTACATTTTTATACCCCTGTAAACTTAGATTGTTTAACCTAATTAATTAGCCAAGTGAATACTTAGGTTTATTATTCAGATCTAGGTTAAAATAATAACAATCATATCATGCAAAGCAGTGGAAAAATAAAGAACACAATGATATGATGACCCAGGAAAACCAAACCGGTAAAAAACCTAGGGAGGATTTGACCTAGCTATCCTCAAGGTAAAATAGCAAAACCACTCTGAAAGAATTGAAGTTTGTACAATAGCGACTTAGACCACTAACATCCTATTGCTACCTCGTGTAGAAAACTTACTACCACGACCAAGTGACAGCTCCGAGTCCACGGACTACTTCTTTCCTTGGCCTTTGCAACAACACAAGCTCACCTGCTTGTGACTTTGAGACTCCACTCAAAGGTTTTGGATCTCCTTAAATGTTGATCTTGTATGCAACAACTTCTACAACACCTGGTCTTGAGATTCTTCAAGGAATAACACCGGTAGAAGACTTTAGAGAGCTTTTAGGTACAAAACCCTAGATCTACAAAAGAGGCACAAGATGCACTCTAATCTCTCTAAAAAACTCTGAAAACCCTACCTAGGGTTAGCTTATAATGTCCTTTAAATACAGGAAAAAACGGCTCGCGATTTGGGCTTTAAATAGATACATTATGGCCTTTTTACGTTTGCTGATTTTGCTGATTTGCGATTTTCAATCAATCGAGTACCAATCAAATGACTTTTGATTGATCGAGTACCAATCGAATGAAACAGCTTGAAACTCATTTTTCTTCATCCTGAACTTGAGTTTTTGTCATGGTTTGCCAACATTACAAACTCAAAACCTAACAAAATACATTATGTAAGTTTTATTTTTTTTCTGTTTTATTATTTTGTTCTTTTATGCTATATAAATTTATTGGTTGGCCCCTTCAATATTATTGTTTGTTAGTAACGTACTCTGAGACCCTGCATAGCCAATTCTAAAAATGCAAGTCACTTTTATAAGGAGGGGGACCATGTGTATTATGATACGGGCTGTCCAAGAAATATGGGTTTATAAATGTAATACTTGTTAGAATATATATGATATTCAATTCTCCAGGTTTGCTGACAGTGCCCACGATGATTCATTTTCCACTCAACTACATATGATCCAGGGACTTGTCCCCAAGCCTGGAGAATAGAGTATCTTGCATATGGCAACAAGTATCACATTAAGAAACCCATATTTATTTGTATAGCCTATATCGTAATATAGGTTGCCTCCCTCCATATAAAAGTGACTTTCACTTTTAGAATTGGCTATGCAAGTGCCCGAAATACAATATTGACAAATAATAATATTAAACAGGTTAAAAATTAAATTTATTTAGCATAGAAGAACAAAAAATTAAACAAAAAAAAATGAAACTGACATAATTTATTTTAGAATGGTAGAATCCACAACCCTTATCCACGTAAGTAGAGTATGACCAAGAGATTGGACCAGTTGTCGATATGTACTACGCACATGAAATAGTAGTAGGTACTAGTATGGATTTTGGATTTAATTTGGGCTGAGATTCTTGGGCTCAAAAAGGAATCCATAAAATACCATTGCAATCATGATGGAGACATCATCAAAATAGCAACACCCTTTTCTTCGCAAGTCTTATTACTACAAGAAGACCAAACATATGGTTATGGGTAAACATAAACATATGGTTACGTTTTGTCAAGAACTTTTTTGGAGGCATCCCAAGAACTGCAAAGGCTCTGGCTACAGATTTACATAAATATTCATCACATCAAACAAAAACAAAAGAAAATATAAGAGTAAATCAGTTTGAACATAGACCACTGACTACCTAGCAGGCTTTAGGGAGCCTCTTGTGTAATGGGTTGAGAAATTAGATTATACAAAATAACCTTACTAGTTATTGTACATATCACATAAAAGAGGAAAAACATCACCTAACAAAAACTCAAATCCACATATCATACAAAATGATGTAAAAAAGATTATACACTTACATCCTAGAAATTCTTTAAGGATTTCATTCGTTAATAGAGCTAATGTACACAGCCTTACAAAAACTAGAGAAATCATTCGACTTATATTTATTTGACCTTCACAGTAGATAACTGCATGCTTTCTGACGGCATAGAGATTAATCTGAACTAGGATTGAAAAGAATATTGCATTTCTAATAGTAGCATCTCCCATCACTGTAAAGAAATTGAGTAGGAAACCACGAGATAATAATACCTTTGTTTTATCCAGAATGCCAAGTCTCAAATTTTCCATAACTGCATGAAGTTCATTCTTATAATAAGTTCTCCTTACAATTTCCACGGCTACAAGTCCAATACCCAGGTAAAGAAAAAAAATTATGCCATTGAAAACCAATTTCAAATTATTTATATTTCATTATGACTAAGTCCACTAAATATACTTCTAAACCATTTGAAATAAACTAAAATTTCTCAGTAAATCACACTTTTTAGGTGTAAATAGAATTTTAATAGACATAAACATATAGTTATGTTTCTCACCAACTTTTCAGAAAATCACACGAATCAAAAAGGTTGATCCCCAATCGATACATGTTGTTACTCCTCAACTCACAGCTCTATATCTTGTCGGGTAGGACTCTATGCTCAAGATAAAGGGAACTGTTCCATATTAATTTCGATAGCTCGTATTGTAATAGACGTGGCCTTCCCCCTCATAAAAGTGACTTGCATTTTTAGAATTGGCTATACAGAGGCCCGGAGTATTATACTGACATAGAAGGGGTCACCAAATAAACTTATTTAGTATAGAAGAATAAAATAATAAAGCAGACAAGAATGAAACTTACTTTCAAAAGGGTGTAATCCATAACTCTTATCCATGTAAGCTGAGCATGCCAAAGAGATTGAACCAGATGCCGATATGTACTGGGCACATGAAATACAAGTAGGTACAAGTATGGATTTTGGATTTAATTTGGGCTGAGATTTTTGGGCACAAAAAGGAATCCATAAAATACCATTGCAATCATGATGGAGACAAATCAAAATAGCAACACCCTTTTCTTCCCAAGTCTTTTTATTAGCAAGAAGACCAAACATATGGTTATGTGTAAACATAAACATATGGTTACGTTTTGTCACCAACTTTTTTGGAGGCATCCCAAGAACTGCCGAGGCTCTGGCTACTGATTTACATAAATATTCATCACATCAAACTAAAACAAAAGAAAACATAAGAGTAAATCAGTTTGAACATAAACCACAGACTACCTAGCAGGCTTTAGGGAGCCTCTCGTGTAAGGGGTTGAGAAATTAGATTATATAAAATAACCTTACTAGTTATTGTACATATCACATAAAAGAGGAAAAAAATAACCTAGCAAAAACTCAAATCCACATATCATACAAAACAATGTAAAAAAGATTATACAATTACATCCTAGAAAGTCTTTAGGGATTTCATTAGTTAATGGAGCTGACGTACACAACCCTATAAAAACTAGAGAAATCATTCAACTTATGTTTATTTGACCTTCGTAGTAGATAAATGCATGCTTTCTGACGGCATAAAGGTCAATCTGAACTAGGATTGAACAGAATATTACATTTCTAACAGTAGCTTCTCTCATCACCGTAAAGAGATTGAGTAGGAAACCACGAGATAATAATACCGTTGTTTTATCCAGAATGCCAAGTCTCAAATTTTCCATAACTGCAAGAAGTTCATTCTTATAATAAGTTCTCCTTACAATTTACCTATCTACAAGTCCCATACCCAGGCAAAGAAAAAAAAATTATGCCATTGAAAACCCATTTCAAATTATTTATATTTCATTATGACTAAGTCCACTAAATATACTTCTAAACCATTTGAAATAAACTAAAATTTCTCAGTAAATCACACTTTTTAGGTGTAAATAGAATTTTAATAGACATAAACATATAGTTATGTTTCTCACCAACTTTTCAGAAAATCACACGAATCAAAAAGGTTGATCCCCAATCGATACATGTTGTTACTCCTCAACTCACAGCTCTATATCTTGTCGGGTAGGACTCTATGCTCAAGATAAAGGGAACTGTTCCATATTAATTTCGATAGCTCGTATTGTAATAGACGTGGCCTTCCCCCTCATAAAAGTGACTTGCATTTTTAGAATTGGCTATACAGAGGCCCGGAGTATTATACTGACATAGAAGGGGTCACCAAATAAACTTATTTAGTATAGAAGAATAAAATAATAAAGCAGACAAGAATGAAACTTACTTTCAAAAGGGTGTAATCCATAACTCTTATCCATGTAAGCTGAGCATGCCAAAGAGATTGAACCAGTTGCCGATATGTACTGGGCACATGAAATACAAGTAGGTACAAGTATGGATTTTGGATTTAATTTGGGCTGAGATTTTTGGGCACAAAAAGGAATCCATAAAATACCATTGCAATCATGATGGAGACAAATCAAAATAGCAACACCCTTTTCTTCCCAAGTCTTTTTATTAGCAAGAAGACCAAACATATGGTTATGTGTAAACATAAACATATGGTTACGTTTTGTCACCAACTTTTTTGGAGGCATCCCAAGAACTGCCGAGGCTCTGGCTACTGATTTACATAAATATTCATCACATCAAACTAAAACAAAAGAAAACATAAGAGTAAATCAGTTTGAACATAAACCACAGACTACCTAGCAGGCTTTAGGGAGCCTCTCGTGTAAGGGGTTGAGAAATTAGATTATATAAAATAACCTTACTAGTTATTGTACATATCACATAAAAGAGGAAAAAAATAACCTAGCAAAAACTCAAATCCACATATCATACAAAACAATGTAAAAAAGATTATACAATTACATCCTAGAAAGTCTTTAGGGATTTCATTAGTTAATGGAGCTGACGTACACAACCCTATAAAAACTAGAGAAATCATTCAACTTATGTTTGTTTGACCTTCGTAGTAGATAAATGCATGCTTTCTGACGGCATAAAGGTCAATCTGAACTAGGATTGAACAGAATATTACATTTCTAACAGTAGCTTCTCTCATCACCGTAAAGAGATTGAGTAGGAAACCACGAGATAATAATACCGTTGTTTTATCCAGAATGCCAAGTCTCAAATTTTCCATAACTGCAAGAGGTTCATTCTTATAATAAGTTCTCCTTACAATTTACCTATCTACAAGTCCCATACCCAGGCAAAGAAAAAAAAATTATGCCATTGAAAACCCATTTCAAATTATTTATATTTCATTATGCTTAAGTCCATTAAATATACTTCTAAACCATTTGAAATAAACTAAAATTTCTCAGTAAATCCAATTTTTAGGTGTAAATAGAATTTTAATAGACATAAACATATAGTTATGTTTCTCACCAACTTTTCAAAAAATCACACGAATCAAAAAGGTTGATCCCCAATGATACATGTTGTTACTCCTCCACTCACAGCTCTATATCTTGTTGGGTAGGACTCTATGCTCAAGATATAGGGAACTGTTCCATATTAATTTGGACAGCCCGTATCGTAATATACATGGCCTTCCTCCTCATAAAAGTGACTTGCATTTTAAGAATCGACTGGGTGGAGGACCGGAGTATAATACTAACGAACAATAATATAAAAGGGGTCCCCAATAAAATTTATTTTGTATTGAAGAACATAATAATAAAGCAAACAAGAATGAAACTTACTTTCAAAAGGGTGTAATCCATAACACTTATCCATGTATGCTGAGCATGCCAAATAGATTGGACCAGTTGCCGATATGTACTGGGCACATGAAATACTAGTAGGTACTAGCATGGATTTTGGATTTAATTTGGGCTGAGATTTTTGGGCACAAAAAGGAATCCATAAAATACCATTGCAACCATGATGGAGACAAATCAAAATAGCAACACCCTTTTCTTCCTAAGTCTTATTACTGCAAGAAGACCAAACTTATGGTTATGTGTAAACATAAACATATGGTTACGTTTTGTCACCAACTTTTTTGGAGGCATCCCAAGAATTACCGAGGCTCTGGCTACTGATTTACAAAAATACTCATCACATCAAACTAAAACAAAAGAAAACATAAGAGTAAATCAGTTTGAACATAAACCACCGACTACCTAGCAGGCTTTAGGGAGACTCTGGTGTAAGGGGTTGGGAAATTAGATTATATAAAATAACCTTACTAGTTATTGTACATATCACATAAAAGAGGAAAAAAATAACCTAGCAAAAACCCAAATCCACATATCATTCAAAACAATGTAAAAAAGATTATACACTTACATCCTAGAAAGTCTTTAGGGATTTCAATAGTTAATGGAGCCAACGTACACAACCCTATAAAAACTGGAGAAATCATTCGACTTATATTTATTTGACCTTCGCAGTAGATAACTGCATGCTTTCTGACGGCATAGAGATTAATCTGAACTAGGATTGAACAAAATATTGCATTTCTAACAGTAGCTTCTCTCATCACTGTAAAAAAATTGAGTAGGAAACCATGAGATAATAATACCGTTGTTTTATCCAGAATGCCAAGTCTCAAATTTTCCATAACTGCATGAAGTTCATTCTTATAATAAGTTCTCCTTACAATTTCCCCGGCTACAAGTCCCATACCCAGGCAAAGAAAAAAAAAATTATGCCATTGAAAACCCATTTCAAATTATTTATATTTCATTATGCTTAAGTCCATTAAATATACTTCTAAACCATTTGAAATAAACTAAAATTTCTCAGTAAATCCCACTTTTTAGGTGTAAATATAATTTTAATAGACATAAACATATAGTTATGTTTCTCACCAACTTTTCAAAAAATCACACGAATCAAAAAGGTTGATCCCCAATTGATACATGTTGTTACTCCTCCACTCACAGCTCTATATCTTGATGGGTAGGACTCTATGCTCAAGATATAGGGAACTATTCCATATTAATTTGGACAGCTCGTATCGTAATATATGTGGCCTTCCTCCTCATAAAAGTGACTTGCATTTTAAGAATCGGCTGGGTGGAGGACCAGAGTATAATACTGACGAACAATAACATAAAAAGGGTCACCAATAAAATTTATTTTGTATAGAAGAACAAAACAATAAAGCAGACAAGAATGAAACTTACTTTCAAAAGGGTGTAATCCATAACTCTTATCCATGTAAGCTGAGCATGCCAAAGAGATTGGACCAGTTGCCGATATGTACTGGGCACATGAAATACTAGTAGGTACTAGCTTGGATTTTGGATATAATTTGGGCTGAGATTTTTGGGCACAAAAGGGAATCCATAAAATACAATTGCTATCATGATGGAGACAAATCAAAATAGCAACACCCTTTTCTTCCCAAGTCATATTACTGCAAGAAGACCAAACTTATGGTTATGTGTAAACAAAAACATATGGTTACGTTTTATCACAAACTTTTTTGGAGGCATCCCAAGAACTACCGAGGCTCTGGCTACTAATTTACATAAATATTCATCACATCAAACTAAAAAAAAACATAAGAGTAAATCAGTTTGAACATAAACCACCGACTACCTAGCAGGCCTTAGGGAGCCTCTTGTGTAAGGGGTTGAGAAATTAGATTATATAAAATAACCTTACTAGTTATTGTACATATGACATAAAAGGGGAAAAAAATCACCAAGCCAAAACTCGAATCCACATATCATACAAAACAATGTAAAAAAGATTATACACTTACATCCTAGAAAGTCTTTAGGGATTTCATTAGTTAATGGAGCTAACGTACACAACCCTATAAAAATTAGATAACTACATGCTTTCTGACGACATAGAGATTAATCTGAGCTAGGATTGAACAGAATATTGCATTTCTAACAGTAGCTTCTCTCATCACTGTAAAAAAATTGAGTAGGAAACCACGAGATAATAATACCGTTGTTTTATCCAGAATGCCAAGTCTCAAATTTTCCATAACTGCATGAAGTTCATTCTAATAATAAGTTCTCCTTACAATTTCCCCGGCTACAAGTCCCATACCCGGGTAAAGAAAAAAAAAAATTATGCCATTGAAAACCCATTTCAAATTATTTATATTTCATTATGCCTAAGTCCACGAAATATACTTCTAAACCATTTGAAATAAACTAAAATTTCTCAGTAAATCCCAATTTTTAGGTGTAAATAGAATTTTAATAGACATAAATATATAGTTATGTCTCTCACCAACTTTTCAGAAAATCACACGAATCAAAAAGGTTGATCCCCAATCGATACATGTTGTTACTCCACTCATTGCTCTATATCTTGTTGGGTATGACTCTATGCTCAAGATAAAGGGAACTGTTCCATATTAATTTGGACAGCCCGTATTGTAATATACGTGGCCTTCCCCTTCATAAAAGTGACTTACATTTTTAGAATTGGCTATACAGAGGCCCGGAGTATTATACTGACATAGAAGGGGTCACCAAATAAACTTATTTAGTATAGAAGAAAAAAATAATAAAGCAGACAGGAATGAAACTTACTTTCAAAAGGGTGTAATCCATAACTCTTATCCATGTAAGCTGAGCATGCCAAAGAGATTGGACCAGTTGCCGATATGTACTGGGCACATGAAATACAAGTAGGTACAAGTATGGATTTTGGATTTAATTTGGGCTGAGATTTTTGGGCACAAAAAGGAATCCATAAAATACCATTGCAATCATGATGGAGACAAATCAAAATAGCAACACCCTTTTCTTCCCAAGTCTTTTTACTGCAAGAAGACCAAACATATGGTTATGTGTAAACATAAACATATGGTTACGTTTTGTCACCAACTTTTTTGGAGGCATCCTAAGAAATACCGAGGCTCTGGCAACTGATTTACATAAATATTCATCACATCAAAATAAAACAAAAGAAAACATAAGAGTAAATCAGTTTGAACATAAACCACAGACTACCTAGCAGGCTTTAGGGAGCCTCTCGTGCAAGGGGTTGGGAAATTAGATTATATAAAATAACCTTACTAGTTATTGTATATATCACATAAAAGAGGAAAAAAATAACCTAGCAAAAACTCAAATCCACATATCATACAAAACAATGTAAAAAAGATTATACAATTACATCCTAGAAAGTCTTTAGGGATTTCATTAGTTAATGGAGCTAACGTACACAACCCTATATAAACTAGAGAAATCATTCGACTTATGTTTATTTGACCTTCGTAGTAGATAACTGCATGCTTTCTGACGGCATAAAGGTCAATCTGAACTAGGATTGAACAGAATATTACATTTCTAACAATAGCTTCTCTTATCACCGTAAAGAGATTGAGTAGGAAACCACGAGTTAATAATACCGTTGTTTTATCCAGAATGCCAAGTCTCAAATTTTCCATAACTGCAAGAAGTTCATTCTTATAATAAGTTCTCCTTACAATTTACCTGTCTACAGGTCCCATACCAAGGCAAAGAAAAAAAAAATTATGCCATTGAAAACCCATTTCAAATTATTTATATTTCATTATGCTTAAGTCCATTAAATATACTTCTAAACCATTTGAAATAAACTAAAATTTCTCAGTAAATCCAATTTTTTGGTGTAAATAGAATTTTAATAGACATAAACATATAGTTATGTTTCTCACCAACTTTTCAAAAAATCACACGAATCAAAAAGGTTGATCCCCAATGATACATGTTGTTACTCCTCCACTCACAGCTCTATATCTTGTTGGGTAGGACTCTATGCTCAAGATATAGGGAACTGTTCCATATTAATTTGGACAGCCCGTATCGTAATATACATGGCCTTCCTCCTCATAAAAGTGACTTGCATTTTAAGAATCGACTGGGTGGAGGACCGGAGTATAATACTGACGAACAATAATATAAAAGGGGTCCCCAATAAAATTTATTTTGTATTGAAGAACATAATAATAAAGCAGACAAGAATGAAACTTACTTTCAAAAGGGTGTAATCCATAACACATATCCATGTAAGCTGAGCATGCCAAATAGATTGGTCCAGTTGCCGATATGTACTGGGCACATGAAATACTAGTAGGTACTAGCATGGATTTTGGATTTAATTTGGGCTGAGATTTTTGGGCACAAAAAGGAATCCATAAAATACCATTGCAATCATGATGGAGACAAATCAAAATAGCAATACCCTTTTCTTCCTAAGTCTTGTTACTGCAAGAAGACCAAACGTATGGTTATGTGTAAACATAAACATATGGTTACGTTTTGTCACCAACTTTTTTGGAGGCATCCCAAGAATTACCGAGGCTCTGGCTACTGATTTACATAAATATTCATCACATCAAACTAAAACAAAAGAAAACATAAGAGTAAATCAGTTTGAACATAAACCATCGACTACCTAGCAGGCTTTAGGGAGACTCTCGTGTAAGGGGTTGGGAAATTAGATTATATAAAATAACCTTACTAGTTATTGTACATATCACATAAAAAAGGAAAAAAATAACCTAGCAAAAACCCAAATCCACATATCATACAAAACAATGTAAAAAAGATTATACACTTACATCCTAGAAAGTCTTTAGGGATTTCATTAGTTAATGGAGCCAACATACACAACCCTATAAAAACTAGAGAAATCATTCGACTTATATTTATTTGACCTTCGCAGTAGATAACTGCATGCTTTCTGACGGCATAAAGATTAATCTGAACTAGGATTAAACAAAATATTGCATTTCTAACAGTAACTTCTCTCATCACTATAAAAAAATTGAGTATGAAACCACGAGATAATAATACCGTTGTTTTATCCAGAATGCCAAGTCTCAAATTTTCCATAACTGCATGAAGTTCATTCTTATAATAAGTTCTCCTTACAATTTCCCCTGCTACAAGTCCCATACCCAGGCAAAGAAAAAAAAAATTATGCCATTGAAAACCCATTTCAAATTATTTATATTTCATTATGCTTAAGTCCATTAAATATACTTCTAAATCATTTGAAATAAACTAAAATTTCTCAGTAAATCCCACTTTTTAGGTGTAAATATAATTTTAATAGACTGAGTCTTTTCTTCCCAACTCTTAGTACCACAAGAAGACCAAATATTGTGCCAATAAACTTAGCAAATATTAAAACAAGTGAAAATGCACTAAGTGCTCCAAAATTAAAGAATTAAATTGCAACAATAATTAATGAATAAGATTCTGGATTAGAATTTTACAATTTTGAATAATTTTGTTTTACATTATATATAAAAAATTTAAGTGTTAGAGTTAAGAAAAAATATTTTAGAGTTTGATGATATGGTTTTGTTTAAACATAAATGTAAACATATGGTTATGTTTGTCTCCAACTTTTTTGGAGATCACACAAATCAAGAAAGCTGATCTCTAATTGATAGATTTTGTTACTCCACCCGCAGCTCTATATCTTGTTGGGTTATACTCGATGCTCAAGATCCAAGGAATTGTCCCTAGACCTGGACAATAGAGTATCATGTATATGGCAACCAGCATCACATCAAGAAAACCATATTTATTTGGACAACCTGTATCAACTTCGACAGCCTGTATCATGTTTTATAAAAAATAAAAGAACATATCTGAAAGTTTTCTACCAAAAGACATGGTTTCTAAATAATTATAAAAAAGTTCTGAAATTTTCTTTCGAATCTTATGTTTTCTAAAAAAAAAAAAAAACAAATCTGAATTTCTTCAATCAAATCTCAAGTTTTCAACACTAATGAAACAAATCTGGATTTTTTTTATTATTAAATTTTATGTTTTCAATAATAAAAAACTAATCTAGATTTTTCCATTAAATCTTATGTTCTTCTCTCATAATAAAAAACATATTTGGATTTTTTATTATTAAATATTATGTTTTTTTCTTTCATAATAAAAATAGATCTAAATTTTTCCTTTCAACCTACTGTTTTTCTTTCTTAATAAAACAAAAAAATATCTAGAATGCTGTCTTTTTCAAAGTTTCCTCTTGTTCTAAAGAGAGTAGATTTATAAAGTCCACTTCATGATTTGATTTTAGATATAATTTAAACCCATGTTGCATCTCATCATTTTATGTTAATGGGTACTTAAATGATTATTTAAAGCCTAGAAGACCAGACCTTGTCTGGTCAGAATGGGTGCCTAACACCATTTCATTCTGTAATCTAGCCCCCAAACCACAGGTTTTGGTTCATAAAGTAGTGTCTAGTCTTTATTTTATTTTAGTTGATTGTATCTAGGACCAAAGCCTTGTATTTTTTTTACATTTATTGTATTTAGGACCAAAGTCGTGTAATGTTCTTCTACCAAATTGTATTTACATTAAATTAATGAAACTTGTAAATTGTAAATTGTATATTTTAGTTTTTTCTTATTTTTTTTGTAATAAAAAATAAGTGGTGACTCCATAAAACCCCAAAAGAGAGGTGCTGATGCCTAGCTCTTTTGATTCAAAGCACCCCAAAATGTCACGGCCCCTCACAAATACTAACAAACAATAATATAGAAGTTGTCAAAAAATTAATTTATTTAGCATAGAAGAACAAAATAATAAAGCAGACAAGAATGAAACTTACAAAATGTATTTAGAAGGGCATAATCCATAACCCTTATCCATGTAACTTGACCATAACAAAGAGATTGGACCAGTTGCCGATATGTACTGGGCACATGAAATACTAGTACGTACTTGTATATATTTTGGATCTATTTTGGGGATGAGATTTTTGGGTACAAAAAGGAATCTATAAAATACCATTGCAGTCATAATGGACACAAATGAAAATAGTAACGGCCTTTCTTCCCAAGTCTAAATACCACAAGAAGTCCAAATATTGTGCCAATAAACTTAGCAAATATAAAAACAAGTGAAAATTCACTAAGTGCTCCAAAATTAAAGAATTAAATTGCAGAAATAATTATTGAATTAGATTCAGGATTAGAATTTTACAGTTTTGAATAATTTTGTTTTATATCTATTCTACTATTTAAGGGGCTTCCTCTGTTTGAAATCCTCAAAAAATTTTTTTTTTTTTTTTTTTGTTCAAAACTGCCTCTACACCACTATGTTTAAGTGGAAACAAAAGTAAAGTACAATCTGATAAAAATACAACTCTAACACTCGTTAAAACATTACCTAAAAAGTATAGTCTCTCTTCAATTAATTAGTTTTTGGTATAGGTGGGAATTGAACTCCAGATCTCATATTTAATTATAAGAGACTTTACTAGTTAAGATAGCTAGAACCCACAGCTTCAGTTAATTTTCAAATTGCTTTATTCACATATAAATTAGATTCACAAAATAATAATTATATATATAAAATAAAAATATAGGTTTTCTTTTTAATTTTGGTACAAAAAAGCCTCATCGCATATGCGAAATGCGTGTGATGAGACTTGTTATATTTATCAAATTTTTAAGTATTAGAGTTCAGAAAAAATATTTTGGAGTTAGATGATACGGTAATGTTGAAACTTAAACGTAAACATATGGTTAATTTTTATACATAAATATATGGTTATGCTTGTACCCAACTACTGTTAGGATTAGTGTCCTTAAATCCTATTGTATGATGCCATGTATGATACTATGTATGACATTATGTATTAAATGATGTATGACTTAATATTATGATTAATAAAGTTGTTTTGTTATTATCTAAAATAATGGTAACATGAATATTCGGACATTATCAAATAGTCCATGAGATGCATAGTAAGTGATTTATGTGATTTAGTCACAGAAGATATAGATCACAAGTTTTTTATAAACTCAGAATTTTGGTTCGTAGTCGGTGATGAAATTGGGCATTTCATCTGCGAAGACTATAACATATTAACTAAGATGATTTGTTTTGATCATAGAAGTGGAGACTTCTAGTTGATATGTTGATATGTTTTAAGAGTTAAGACATATTGAACTGGACCGCTATGAGATTTATTATTCTCCTAACGACTGCTAATTGAATAATAAATCTCACGACTTTTATTCACATGAACTCTTAATCCTGAGAGAATAATGGACCTGATCATGAAATGTAGGTTGCTTTAATATATCAGGAGTGAGATTTAAAGTAACGGTCAAAACCTCAGTATGTTGGGCAGCCACATTTAGTGTTGATGGAACATATATTCTCAAGTTGGAATTCATAGTCTCTTAACGGAGATATAAAATATTCCCTTGAGATAAGTTTAATGGGTTCAGTTATTCAGAGAGTTAGGCTTAACCACTTTAGTAAGACTAAAGTATATATTTATGAAATTAGATTTCATAAATAAATGGTGAATAACTTAAAAGGATTAAACCGGGTACTTAAGGATTTAAATGTAGTAATTTACAAAGTGGCAGTCTATATTCAGGACTTTGTATTACTACGAATATTTTATGAAGGGGTTGCAAGTATAATAAAGTCTTAGGATATAATTTAATAATAAGGCTTAGAGTACAATTATATTATATAGTGGTATTAAATATAATTAATGGTAACTTTGGACTTGTCAGGAGTTAACAGAAAAGCCCAAGGCCCATTAGAGCTAGTGTCTTATTTGTTCCCTTTTGGTCCCACTCCAAGCCACACACTAAAGCCCAATTGGGAAGGCCCAAAAGGCTAGCCCAACTAGATAATCAGTTATGTGGAGAGAAACATACAAAATTTTATATTGAATGAAATGGTTTTTATGTTCATGTATGTAAGAGAGAGTCTCCTTCATATTCTCTCAAAAACAAACACATAGAACTGATTGAGAGACCACACATATTGGGCATTAAGTGGAATTGGAGTGAAGATCAAAAGTGTTTCCAAGTGCTTTTCTTCATTCGGTTTTTTGAAATTCACCATACCAAGGTACACTCTCTTGTTCATATATTCTGAAATTTACACAGCACATGTAATCAATTGCGAATGAAGTAGATCCGTTAATTTTTCCGCTGCGTATGTTTTGTATGTGATACAGAAATATTATTTTCCTACAACTACAACTATATATCTTGTTGGGTGGTACTCTATGCGCAAGATCCAAGGAACTTTCCCTGGACCTGGAGAATAGAGTATCATGTATATGGCTATAAGTATAACATCAAGAAACCCATATTTATTTGGACAACCCGTATCATGATATACGTGGCCTCCCTTCCCATAAAAGTGACTTCCATTTTTAGAATTGGCTATGCAGAGGCCCGAAGTACGATAATGTAGACACTCAATTTTGTACCCATAATTTAATCTTGGAAAATGACTGAAACGATTGTTCTAAGTACCCAAAAGTCATCATTACATTTCGAGTATTAAATCATTCATCACATATCATAAAAATAATGTTGAGATTCTAACGATTGGGACGATATGCCCCATTCCCAAATCAGATTGTCAGATTGAAAGATATCATAAAATTATGTTTTCACAGTATGCATGCATTCATTTGGGTGGAACTGATCACATATGATTAATTGAAATTAATTTTGATCGATGAATAAACAAAATTAATTAAATAAATTTTTGTGATTGGTTTTTTTATTTAATTAAAAATAGTTTTGGTTGTAGAGGAATAAAAAGAATAACCTGATAATGTTGAAATTATAATGATAATTAAGTTTTTAAGATAATTATCTCTGAGATAATCGTGTATAAAATTTAATTATCAGGATTAAATTGATTTTATTAAAAATACAAATTCAAAATACATCCAAGTACGATTCTTGGCTCAGAAAAAAAAAAGAAAAAGAAAAAAAAAAAAGAAAAAGAAAAAACGTACAAGAAAAGGAAACTGGGCCGAGCATTGAGTAGTGCCAATTGGCTCATGTAAAGTGCCAATCGACACTTGGCAAGTGCCGATTAGCACTTCCATAGTGTCGATTGGCATAGATGTTAAATTGGGCCCGAATACGATTAATTAAGGTCTAGGCCTATCAGATGCAATTTTATAGGGATAAAACCTGACTTAATTTGTGTTCGCTAATTTTCTAAGCAGCCTTAGCCTATTATTTTAAGCAAATACACCTCTATAAATAGAGGGGACCAACAAAAATAAAGCGCCCCTCTGCCCCTTAATATTAAAGAAACTCTAGAAGTCTGATTTTAAGATTTTCCTTCTTTTTAAGTGATAATTCTTTAGGACTTGAAGAGATTCACTCTCTCTAACTTCAAAGTTATTCCCCCTGTAGAATTTGTTCATGTAATTGATGTAGGTATAACTTTTACTCCTTTATTAATATGCATGTTTGAGCGTTCTTTCCTTTTATTAACACTTGCGCGAACCCGCGCATTGCACTTGATAATTATTTTTATAGCCATTTTATTAAATTTTTTTTTTTACAATCTAAACTAATTTAATAAAGAGTAATTTATTTCGTAATCATATTTTTATTATTATAGGAAAGTTGAAACTTTCATTTTTTTTTTTTATATTATGAACAGAAAAAAAAAAGGTAGGATTAATCATAAATGTAATATAGTTACAATGATAAATATAAATTTTGTTTTACCAAAATGAGCACAATACAAAAATATTCAAAAAACATGTTAATGAAATTATTCATTTTTTAATTAAAGTTATTTATAGCATTTTGTGAATCATTAAAAAGAATATAAAATTTGGAAATTTTTCTTTTATTTTAAACAAACTTTCTCAAACTGTATTTTTTCTACCTACAATCCAAAACATCGAAAAATATAACTAAAAGAATTAATAAAACTTAACAATGATTAATTGGACCAATTAGGAAAATAATTTGTTGTTGATAATCTATTAAAGTTATTTTCTTTGTATAAATTGTAATTTTGTCCACTCAAAACATATTATCAAATAAACAATTATTAGCAAATCTTAGAATTAAATTACTATATATACGTTGTTATAAAATAATAATAATAATAATTAAAATAAAATTGCAAAAACTAAAATTTGTCACCCATTCAATTATTTTTGTTTGGCTAACCTTTGCTTTTCTCTAAATAAATGACAGTATAGAGTACTTCTAATACAACTATTAATAGTACTTTGTCCATCACAAAAGATTAAAAAATAAACAAAAATTAGTAAATCTCATAGTTTAACATCTAAATCAAGGATTATAAAAAAATCATGCTATGAATAGAATAATATTGTATTTTATATGCTATATTTAATTCTTTATAACACAATAGAATAACATTTAACAATCAAAGAGAATAAAAAAAAAATTTAATCACATTAACCCAAAATAGAGTTTTAAAGAATATAAAAAATTATCAACCTAAAGCAGAGATGCAAGAAAAATAAAAATAAAAAATCCACTAAAACATTGAGAGAGAGAGAAAGAAACTTTTTTTTTTTTTTTTTTTTTTTGTGAGGAAAAACTATGCATAGAATGGAAAAGATAGTGACAAATTTATTGTAAAATGGTGTGAATAAGAAGAGATAAAAATAAATGAAGATAAAGGGAAAGAGGAAGAATGATATTAATGTAGAGGGTGGTGGGGAGATGAGAAAGTAAGGAAGGAAGAAAGGTTAGAGAAGTAGTGGGAAGATGAAAAGGTAAGGGAGGGAGAAAGGTTAGAGAAGTGTAAATATTAAAAAAAAATGTTAAAAAAAATTATAGGAAAATTGAAAAGAAAAAAGATAAGGACTTGGATGCTAATGTGACTCAACTAGAGCATAGCAACAATAAATGCTATGCTTCAGTTTATATATATATATATATATATATATATATTTATTTATTTATTTATAGATGTGTCTCTAGCTATACTTTCCATGTCAATATGTGAATAGTAATTTCTAATATGATTTTTGAATCTTTTTTTCATCGAAAAAAAAAAAAGCCATGATCATTTAATTCACATGTTGGTTTGCATATAAATCCATGATTATTCATGTCTTCCTTTCATTTTTTTTTGACTAATATTTATATGTTCACTTGATTCATGCATAGTAGATCTAAGATAATTTCTGAAGTCTCCATTGTGAATCTATAATTCTGTCATCAAAACTTATATGAATTTATTCATTTTTTATAGTTAGCCTTATGATACTTCTGGCCATATTGGTAGTTCTAAATACACAATTTTTGTGGGAAAAAAGTATAAAACTTAAATTGAAATAACTGAAAATTATGACTAATATTCATATGCTCACATGATTCATGCATAATAGATCTAAGATAATTTATGAAGTCTCCATTGTGAATCTATAATTCTTTCATCAAAACTCATGTTTTCTAAATAATAAAAAACAGATTTGAAAATTTTCTATCAAAACCTGTGTTTTCTAAATTGTTGGGAAATTTAAACACCAGTTGATAGAATTAACCAATTTTAAACCCAAGTTGGTAATTAGATCTATTATAAATAAACCTTGTTCAAATAAAGAAACATAATATCAAGTCAAAATCATGCACAACATAATACCAAATAAGAGAAGATGTGATGACTTAGGAAAACTTATGAAACAAACTATTTTCACAATTAAAAAACTTGGGGGAAAATCTTCCCAAAAAGCAATCCACTATAATAAAGAGAATTTTCAGATTTAGTACAAAACCTTTGTCCTTAGACTTTACAATCCCAATAGATGAACTTATAGCAGAAACCTTCTACCATTTCAAAACCTCTGAACTCTCCAATATATGAAGGCCTCCACCCACAATCACAATTGGAACCTCCAATTGACTTCAAGAACCTCTTGAACATTTTCCTCACAGTAGCAAGTCTGTGGTGGTTGCTATGACTTCATCTTCTTCACCAATGAAATTTTCAAATCTACTTTGAAACTCTTTGGTTTGGTGAAATAGAAAAAACTTGGTTACAAAACCCTAGTCACATAAACATAGTGTTTCTCTCTCTAAAAAACCTTCTAATAGATGGCTTATGATGTCTGTGAGAAGCCACGAAAATTTTGGGGCCCTCTCAAAAAGAGATTTGGGTGCTTGTAAGGACATCTCTCTTTTGGGATAGTGGTGTGGAGTCGCCACTTATTTTTTATACCAAAAAAAAGAAAAAAAAAATACAAAATGCATATTCTAAATAATTTGAATGTCGTTTGATTGAATAAAGAAAAGTACAATTTTAGTAAATCAAACCTTATAAGGCTTTGGGTCCTAGTTACAATCTATGCAACAAAATACATAGCTTAGGTCCTAGTTACAATCTACCAAAAAAAAAAAAAAAACAAAGCACTAATCAACCTATCCAAAAATCCTAAGCTCGGGGGCTAGGTTATGGAATGGGAAGGTGTTAGGCACCTATATTGCCTAGACTCTTCTAGACTCTAATGACCAATATACCCTTTTTGCATGATGTTGAATGATATGGTAAACTCACATGACCAACACTTGACAAAAATTAATCTAAATAAATCTACCTTAGGAATATGTCCTCTTTTAAAAAGAAAAATTCAGATCTGTTTTGAGGGTAAAAAAAATAAGGCTTAATTTGTAAAAAAAAAATTATCAAGAAAAATTAGATCTGTTTTGTGTAAAGTAAAAAAATTATTTTCTTAAAAAAAATTAGATTTGTTTTGAAAAAAGTAAAAAAAAAAAAAAAGATTTTGTTAAAAAAATCATATTTATATTGAAAAGTTAAAAAAAAAAAAGATTTTTGGTTCATAAAAATCAAATCTGTTGTTGGAAACAAAAAAAAAAAATAATAATAAAAAATAATAAAAGACTTTTGAAAGAGGATTCACATTCATGAGATAAATTCATTATGCATGCAACACATATTAAAAAACAATTTCAACCTAACTTTCAATCCTTTCTTTTAAATTTCAAAATCTACAAATTGGTAACAAGGAAAACTTTTTCTGAAAAAAAAAATCAGATCTATAATGAAAATACAAATCAATTTTGAGTCCTAAAAAATTCAGATCTGTATTTAAGGAAAATACACATCAGTTTTTGTGTTTAGAGAAAATCAAATCTGAAAAATTCAAATAAGTTTTGAACTAAAAAATCAGATCTTAAAAAATTCAAATCAGTTTTTGAGTTAAAAGAAAATCAGATTTGAAAAATCATATCAATTTTTGAGTTTAAAGAAATCAAATCTTTGATGGTCGTTAGCAGAGTTTGAAACTTAGAAAATTCAAGCAGAGCATGGCATGGCAATTATATATCAAGAACCAAAAAAAATAATAAAACATGTAAACATATTCATGCATCAAACAATAACAAAAAAATCATTGAAAGAAGAAAAGAAGGAAGAAATAGAATACCTCTTGCTTGAGCGTGCTCTTCTAATGAAAGAATATTTTAGAATTCAAAAAAGTTTGTTCACCTCTTTGAAGCCTAAAATACTTTACTTACAAAAAAGAAATTCCTAAAGTAAAAGCCTCCAGAACGTCTTTAACGTAAGGAGAATTGAAAATTCTGAAGAGAAGAGCCAGAAAGAGGGAAGTTAGAAAGTTTCCTGAATTTTGAGAGGCATCCCTTATTTATAGAGGTTGGAATGCTTTGAAAAATTAGCTAAATGATCAGATATGAATTGGGACGTGTCCTTATCTCTAAAAAATTGTAAAATGTAAGGTTTATCTCAATTCAGGAGTCCTTGGGTCGAGCCCCAATTTTTTGCCAATCGGCGCTTGGGGAGTGCTGATTGGCACTTTTCATGTGTCTATTGGCACTCTAAGAGTGTCGAATGGCTCTCTTGAGTGCCGAGCTCGTGTTTGAATTTTGGTCCAATTTGGACTCCTTTTTTGAGGATTTTTTAGCCAAGAATTGCACTTAGACGCATTTTTAATCTGTATTCTAAAAATTAATCATTTTTTCTAGATATTCAGGTCTTTAAAGTGATAATTATTTTGTAGATAAATATCCCAAAAAAGTCTTGATTATCCACAACTTCTTTATTATTTGATTATCCACTTTAATCCCATGCAAGCAAGTCTATTTTTAACACTAGCCAACAACCAATCACAAAATTATTTAATTAATTTCAATTTTTTAACCAATCAGAATTAATTTAAATTAATCATGCATGATCATGCATGCAGACCGTGCAAACTTGATCATGTGATATCTTTCAATACGATGGTCCAATTTGGAAATCGAAAATATTGCCGCAACCGTTAGGACCTTAAGAACATTTTTATGAGATGCAATGAAGAATTACTGCGTGTAATACAACTCTAAATTTTGGGTATATGAATGGTCGTTCTAGTCATCTTTCAAGATTAAATTATGGGTGCAAAATCGAGTGTCTACAGAATGCCCCTCATTGATAGAGCTTGCAAAGCGAAAGTCAATGTAAAACAAAGAAACTACTTTTAGCAGTCATGATTTAATCGAGGTTGATTTTTCAAAAATTTCCTAACCCTGGAACCTAAAACTTTTGGACGTAGAACTAGTGCTCTGTTGTTTTGAAAATTGAAAATTGTGAATATTTGACCTAATTGATAATTGATAATCTTGAAATGAATCTTGAAATTTGGGGTGACTGAGAGGCTTCTCTATCTCAGTCTGAATCTAGGACGGATTGAGAGGCTTCTCTATCTCAATCTTGATGGAAGGTAACCCAAGGGCTTTTCTAACTCAGAACCTAGGACGATTGAGAGGCTTCTCTATCTTAATCTTGAATTGTGTCGACTAAAGGACTTCTCTACCTCGATCTTGATGGAAGGTAATCAAGGGGCTTCTCTACTATGGAACCTAGGACGATTGAGAGGCTTCTTTATTTCAATCTTGAATTGTGACAACCAAGGGGCTTCTCTACCTCGATCTTGATGGAAGGAAACCAAGGGGCTTCTTTACTTGGAAATTTGGGACAATTGAGAGGCTTCTCTATCTCAATCTTGAATTGTGACGACCAAGGGGCTTTTCTACCTTGATCTTGATGGAAGGTAACCAAGGGGCTTCTCTACCTTGGAACTTGAAGTTTCACCTGCAAGAGATCAAAATTTGAAATTAGACTTTAGATGATGAGTGCTTTGTTGTTCCATTTGATAGGCCAAGAATGTATTGACCCCTTGTGATAAATTAACCAATTAAACTAAATGCAACAAATTAACACACAATATGCGTGGTAGCACAAAAAAATCACCAATTAAACTAAATGCAACGGAAATTAAATTGACACGGGTGATTAGTTTTCGAATGGGAAAAACCAACATGGCAAAAACCCCACCAGATGATTTTAAGGTCACCACTTCCAAGAATTCACTATTATCATAACAAGTAGTTACAAGTAAAGGAATTCCAGTACCTTATACCAACCTATAGTTGAACCCTTACTCCAATACCTAATTGGACTTGCTCTGTAGTGACAATCTCTCCTTTCAATACACAGCTCCAAGTACATGACTAACCAATAGATGCGTGGATCCTAGTATGCGACATGATCACCAACTTGGGAAAGATGTTGGCTGTAAAGTTCTTCAGCTCATCACACGATGAAAATCAAGAAGCTCCTTGGTCACAAAGCCCTACAGTGTACAAACACAGCAGCTTCTTAAAGAGAAAGATGAACTAAGGTAAATTCTATCTTCGGTCACAATTTGCATAAACAAAACTTTGTAGCACATTTGCGCAATTGTGCAACCTTTGACGACCATTAAAATAATCCTTATATATTTTTAGGGTTGTGAGAAAAGAAATACCAAACATACACCCATGGATTGGATGAAAAACAGCTCTGAAAAACTGAGTTTCATAAACCTCGATAGAGAGCCATCTATCGAGATAGCTATCGAGCCACAGGCTGAAACAGCTTTTAAACCTCGATAGATGCTAGCTGTCGAGTTTTAATATCTAGCACTTTCTCACTTGATTCTTGGACAGACTTGCATGGCTTTAACACTTGAACTTGAAATATTTTTCTTTGTAGTATTAAACACATCCTAGATCTACCCAATTACAAGTAAAGTGTGTTTTGTGAAAGGACTAGCCAATTACATAAAATATTGACATATGTTCCTAACATTCAATCACATATGTCCTAACAATCTCCCTCTTTGGCAATCGGTGACAAAACCACAACAAACAAATGAACATATGAGAGAAGTCATAAATCACTCAAGTCATACTCACTTGTTAAACACAATAAAATCTATCCTAACACAAACTCTTGAAAACTTTGCAAGAAGAGAGTTCATGGCAAGAAAGACTTTAAGAACCCGTATTTCTGAAACACTTGAAACAAAACTCATTAAAGCATCTTAGTGTGAAACAGAAATATAAGATTGCATACAGTAAATAAGAAACATGTGTATAAAGAGAGAAAAGAAACAACACATGGAGAGATAGGTGAAATAACATACATGAAAATATATATAAACCAAATATAAGTACAATGTATGCCAAAATGGTCACAAGACCAATGTACAAGAGATAATGTACGTAAAATAGAAAGAAAAGAAAAGATACAAAAATCCTCACTACATCCCTTATAAACACTCCCCCTATCTCCTGTACAAACCCTCCGCCTATAAGTATGACTACTCTTATCTCAAAACTACTCCCTATTTTTGTCACGAGTGACAAAGGGGTAAGTACATTAAGTAGACATCTCATCATTACTAGGTGAGCCAGCATCATCATCCTCAGCAGCATCATCACTCAAATGCCTTGGGAGAAGGAGAGGAAGCCACAGTGAAACCACCCATGACAGACTGTCGTCATGCGATACGACAAAGATGGGTGTTCACCTAACACAACTCATTGCTGAGAGTATCAAAGCGAGCATCCATGAGCACAAGCTGTTCCACGATGGCCTCAAGTGTTACTCCACCCGTTGAAGATGAAGGAGGGGAGGTGGATGGAGCGGTAGAAGCTAAAGGAGTTACCGTCTTTGTCCAGGGCTACCTCAGTTTAAGCTGTACTGCTCTCCATCGAACGGTAGCTACATCAATGACACATATGAACGTGAAGTGGGGAGACTCAGGATAGGAGACAGAAAATAGCGAAGGAGCCGAGTGATAGCCAAAGAAAAAATGAGCTTATCACGAGTCGCCGTATCCTTATAGACATCTATAAGGGAGAGTATAAAGTGAGAAAGGAAGTCAATAGAAAGATCCTCAATGAGGGATAACAAAAAGTGAGCACGAGGCTCTATGATAGTGTTATAGTGAGACAAAGGATGAAGAA
Source organism: Lithocarpus polystachyus (assembly GCA_033629205.1). NCBI lineage: Eukaryota > Viridiplantae > Streptophyta > Magnoliopsida > Fagales > Fagaceae > Lithocarpus > Lithocarpus polystachyus. The sequence continues at coordinate 78,563,765 of CM066165.1, forward strand.
TAAATGTCATCACCATATTAAGGAATCTCAGACCTTTTGCAAAGGCCGAGCAAGGGATGTTTTGACGCTCACCTCAAGATGATGGTGTCTTACAAAAGAGAGATGCGAATTTGTCTTAAGACACAGTCTTAAGACAATCACAACCAAGGTAGTTAGGATACGCTACCCTAGGAACGTGTAGTACCTCAAATACAATATCCAAAGTAACTACCATACGTATACCCCGAACGCGAGTGACAAACTGGGTTATAAAATAATCAAATCTGTGCATATTGGAGTAGAACTCTTGTATGATCACGAAAGGGCACATGATCGGGATGCCACACATTGACTCCCAATCCCTACTGTAGATGACAGTGGGTAGGTCAGTGTCGAAAAAATTTGACAAAACGACTTGGCGTTCCAAATGAATACCTCGTGTGAAAAGTTCTCCGAGAAGTCCGATTTGGCCTTCTCATCACAGAATCGTACTTGAGATGGAGTGGGGTCAGAGGGAGAAGAAAAAGATGCCCCGAAAAGAAGAGGGTTCCGGGATCAAATGGATTTATGTTTAGGTGCCATGATGCAACTAACGTAAGAGAGAGAGAGAGAGAGAGAGAGAGAGAGAGAGAGAGAGAGAGAGAGAGAGAGAATTAGAAAAGCACCAAACAGGTTTAATATCAAAAGATAAAAACATGTAGGTACGTACGCATGAAAATGCATGAACATGTGACATGCAAATTTAAATACATCATGGGCTCAGCTTAATCCAAACCTACCAGCACACAACATAGCAACAAAGTAAACACACATCTAAAATGCATGAAATATTCTTATAATGCACATGTAATGCAATGCATGATCATTTAGGATCAAATATACAAAACCCATCCCAAAAAAAATAGCAAAAACTTCATTGATTTTGACAAATCTCAAAACTTTCCAAAAACCCCAAAAGTTAGGTCACAAAATGTGAAATGCATGATGAAGAGACGGGTTAAGGACCTTACCAGTGAAGAAGAACAAGATTAAGGTTGAAGAACTCTTAGGAAAGAAGTTTAAAGTGAGAAAGAGGAGTTTGGGAGTTGAAAAGACTTAAAACAATTGAGAGAGATTGAAGAGAATAGATTTGAAATCACCCTATATATAGAAAATTCATAAACCTCGATTGATCGAGAGCTATTGAGATTTAAAACAAGCCTTTAAGTTATCGAGATAGCTATCAAGGATCTAACAAGGGGTGTCCACAGCAAGGATTCTTGATGGATCGAGGCAACTATCGAGAAGCTATCGAGAGGACAAAAAGTTTCTCGATGGATCGAACTAGCTATCGAGAGTTATTGAGATAAAAAGCAGCTAAAGGGTCTTGATAGATAGCCTAGCTATCGAGAAGTTATCTAGATTTCTTAAAAATTATTTTTCAAAGAAGAGAAAAACACAGATATGAATGCAATCAAACATGCTACTCAACCAAAGATCTAAAAAACATTTTAAGCTCTCAAAATCATCTCTCAATTAAGAAAAATGTTAAGCACATAGATCCCAAAACACACGCATACACTAAACAAGTCTAACCAATTTTATATTTTAAAAACAAGTTAAGACAGTTTAGTGAGCATACATTAACACATGTATTTCTTGTGATGGCCAAATCACATTTTACCTGCACATGTATCAAAACTAGCAAAGAATTTTGCGTGTTGTGTGTGAAAAACATTGTAAGATTTCGTAAGTGTCTACATGTTATGACGATTTAAGATATGAGAAAATCACTTTAACTCACACAGAATCATACCTATTTGATGGGGACCATCACCTTTGAGGTACATCCTATAACTCACACATCTCTTAGAAACGCACTTGCAATCATATATAAAGTATTTTATTCTTTTTGCTTTTTATTTTTATTCTTTGCATATTTTTCTTTTAAGCAAACCATGCATGCGCATATAAGAGACAGAAAAGAAATACCCAATGATGTTAAGCATTTGACATTCCACTTTTGCTATGCCGAAGCATACAAATGTCATTTCATGATTGGCGGGCAACAGTGGTAAGATAGTTATTTATGCCTTTCTTATAGGATTTTCTAGTCCTTCCCATAAAAAAGAGTGATACGAGTGTTAAGGACTGTTCTCAAAACCGAGTGTCAAACTGAAAGCGACTGGGTAAAATTTTTGAACAAGAAATCCATTGTTGATGGAATTGTTATTGGTGGAAGTGCCCACCTCCTTCGTTGCGTCTCCAGGATCAGATCACATCTTCCTAGTGGATTAAGGAAAGCAACTTTTTACAAGGCTAACAAACTCTTGAGGCAATTCCAATATGAGCAAGGAATGCCTAGTGGAAAAGGAAGAAAACCTTTCACTCCTGTGGACACAAGTCCTATTTCTAAAAGGAACATGTTGTTGGGCTTGGAGATGGCTGACTAAGTGGATCAATCCTTTGTTAAGGTTCACTTCCAAAGGATGACCATAGATTGTTCTAACTAGTTGGTGAACAAGATTGTGGACAAGGAAGCTGACATGGTTGCTATGAGAAAACAATTCCTCAGAGACAACCGAGAAGGACATGAGGCTAACAACTGCGAGTTTAAAAGGGGGGTTAAAGATGACGAAGTATCTAGCACAAATGAAATCGATGAACGACCAAAGGGGAAAAGACTAAAGAAAAAATTATCCTTTTATCTTTTTGGCTTTGAACACGTTTATTAAAAAAATTGATGTGAAATTCTTAGGTTTAGGAATTATTTAGGACTTTTGGGTTAAAGGTTCTGTTTAATGGTTTAGGTTTTAGGGTTTGGTTTTTTAAGGTTTGGTTTAGGGTTTGGGTTTGGGTTTGGATTTTGTATTTTGTGTAATGACATGGTTTAATGGAATAGTTGAGTTTTGGATTTTTTTTTTTTTTTTTTTTTTTTTGCTTGATGGGTAAATGATGGGTTTGGGGAAGTTGTGACCGAACCAATGTATGGTTGCCTACGTACCTCCTTGGCAGAAGGATCGGGTCATCACGTAGTTCATTTTTTATTTGCCTTAAATTTTGCCTAGGCCACCCTTTTGGGTTTTCAACCTAGCAGGCTCTCTCACTCTCTCCTTTTTTTTCTTTTTCCTTTTTACTTTCCTTTTGCGTAGATTGCCCTTTCGAGTTTTCAACCTACCTTTTTTTTTTTTTTGGACAAACCTAGGAAGGGAAATAACATAATTTACAACCACTTCAGACGTGGTGCTTTTAGACTACCACCTCAGACGTGGTATTTCTTCAATTGATCCATGTTTGTTAGCTCAATAAAAGGGTTTGCATCTAAGTCCATTAACCTTACTGCTCCCCTAGAGTATATTTGCTTGATAATGTATGGACCTACCTAATTTTGTTTGAACTTCCCGTTTATGTCTTGAATCAGGGCTCGAATTTCTTTCAGCACTAAATCTCCCAACTTCAAATCTCCATTTCTTACTTTCTTGTCAAAATCTTTCCTAAGTCTCCTTTAGTAACCTTGAATGCGATACAAGGCCTTAAGTCTCTTCTCATCCATCATGCATAATTGGTCATATCTACTTTGCAACCAGTCCACTTCAAGGATTTCACTCTCTAGTACTATTCTTAATGAATGGACACCCATTTCAATGGGGAGGACTACTTCCATCCCATACACCAATGAATAAGGAGTGGCTCTTGTGGAAGATCAAATTGATGTCATATACCCCCAAAGTGCATAAGGTGATTGTAGATGCTAGTCCTTGTTATTCTTTGTGCTTTTCTTCAAGATTCGCCCTATATTTTTGTTAGTAGCCTTAACTACTCCATTAGTCTGAGGATAGTATGGTGAGGATTTATGGTGCTGAATATTGAACTTCGACGTAGCTTCTCTGTTTCTCCCTTGAAATGCAGCCCATTGTTAGAGATAATTTCATGTGGTACCCCATATCTGCAAATGATATTGGTCTAAATGAATTAAGCAACTTTCTTTGATTTCAAAACCTTGTATGAGGCAGCTTTTACCCATTAAGTGAAATAAAAAATAGCAACAAGTATGAATTCATTGTCATTAGATGTTGTTGTGTGAATCTTTCCAATAATATTTATTCCAGATGTAGAGAACGGCCAGCATGTGCTTCAGATCTCTATGGACTTGGCATTGATGGCATTTCTGAACATGAGCTACGCAGACTGCTTCCATAGTAGTCCAGTAATAACCTTCTCTCCCTAGCTTCTATGACAGCATGTGTGCATTCATATATGGCCCATAACTTAACTCATGAACCTCTTTAATTATTTGTTGTGCTTCCTTGGCAGTCACACAAAGGAGATGAATTCCATCATATGATCTTTTGTAAAGCCTCTCGCCACAAATAATATAATTAGTGGACAACCTTCTGATGGTCAATTGGTCATTCTTGTTTGCAGACTCTAAGTATGTCCCATCCTTGAGGTATCGTAGAATGTCTGAATACCATTCACCTTTTCCGTTCATTTCCTCATCTTCTTCTATTGACATGCAATAAGCTGGCTCTTCTTTTTGTTCCACCACTATTGGTCTAGCTTCATCTTCCTTGGATCCATCCATCATCGATGCCATTGTTCCTAAAGCATCTGCAATCTGATTCTGCATTCTCAACACATATTGATACTAGATCTTGTTGAATTTTGATGCCCACTTCTGGAGACATTTATGATAAGGCATTAGATTTCTTCTTTGATCTTCCATCTATTCTGTATCTAAGAAATTATCAAGGCTGAGTCACCATATACTTACAACTCTTTCACTCTAAGACCTACGGTTGCTCCTAACCCCATAATTCAAGCTTCATATTCAGTAGCGTTATTAGTGGCAAGAAAGTTGAGCCTACCAGAAAATGGGATAGGTGTTCCTTTTGGAGAGATTAAGAGAACTCCAATGCCACTTCCATTGTTAGGACATATGTGAATCATGTTAGGAACATATGTCAATTTTATGTAGTTATATAATCCTTAGACAAAATGCAATTTACTTGTAATTGGGTAGATCTAGGATGTATTTAATACTTCAAGGAACAAGGTTCCAAGATTAAGTGTTAAAGCCATGCAAATCTGTTCAAAAAACAAGTGAAGAAGTGCTGATTTTTAAAGCTCAATAGCTAGCTCGATAGCTAGCATCTATCGAGGTTTAAAAAGCTGCTAAAGCCTGAAACTCAACAGCTAGCTTGATAATACCTTATCTGTCGAGGTTTATGAAATTCAGTTTTTCAGAGCTAATTTCACTCCAATTCGTGAGTATGTGTATAGGCTTTCTTTTCTCACAACCCTAAACATATATATGGATTATTTTAAGGGTCGTAAAAGGTTGCACAGCTGCACAAGTGTGAAGCAAAGTTTTGTTCATGCGAATTGTGACCGTAGACAGAATTTTCCTTAGTTCATCTTTCTCTTGAAGAAGTTGTTGTGTTTGTACACCTTAGGGTTTTGTGACCAAGGAGCTTCTTGATCTTCATCGTGTGATGAACTGAAGAACTTTGCAGCCAACATCTTTCTCAAGTTGGTGATTAAGTCGCGTATTAGGATCCACACATCTATTGGTTAGTCACGTACTAGGAGCCATGCATCGAAAAAGAGAGATTGTCACTACAGAACAAGTCCAATTGGATATTGGGGTAAGGGTTCAACTGTAGGTTGGTATAAGGTACTGGGATTCCTTTACTTGTAACCGCTTGTTTTGATAATAGTGAATTTTCGAGAGTGGTGACCTTAAAATTACCTAGTGGGGTATTTATTGTGTAGGTTTTCACCATTCGTAAACAAATCACCTTGTCAATTTAATTTCCACTGCATTTAGGTAATTGGTGATTTGTTTATGCTACCACGCGTTTTGCATGTTAATTGAATTAATTAATTAACTTGGCTAAATCAATTGGTTAATTTATCACAATGGGTCAATACATTCTTGGACTATCAAGTGGTATCAAAGTAGGCACACTTTGATTAGGTTTTAATCTTTGCTGTGTGATCCATTGACCCCTATTTGTCATGGATAAAGGACAATCTCTTATTATACCTCATTTATTTGATGGCACTAACTATGCATACTAGAAAGTACGCATGAGAGCTTTCTTGCAGTCATTGGATGAAAAAGTGTGGCAAGCTATAGAGATAGGCTGGACCAAGCCTACTGAAGTGCCGACAGACTAGGATGATGCTAAGATCAAGGCGGTAAACTTCAACAGCAGAGCATTGAATGCTTTATTCAGTGTAGTCACAAATGAGGAGTTCAAGAAGATATCCTCCACTGAAATTGCGAAGGAAGCATGGACCATCCTCCAGAAAACCTATGAGGAAACCAAGGCCATCAAGGATTCAAAAATTTAGAGGCTCACTACAAGCTTTGAAGAGATCAAGATGGAGGAGGATGAGTCATTTGATGAGTTCTATGCCAAGCTAAAGGACATAGTAAACTCAGCTTTTAATCTTAGGGAAACCATTCCCAAACCCAAGATTGTGAGAAAGGTGCTTTATATCTCTACCTGAGAGATTCCATGCCAAGATCACTGCCATTGAGGAATCAAAGGACATCGAAAAAATTCCTTTGACTGAGCTGGTTGGAAATCTACAAACCTATGAGCTGGGTTTGACGAGGATAGGGAAATCAAGCAAGGCAATAGCATGGCACTGAAGGCCAAGAGCAATGTCACAGATGAGTCTTCAGACGATGAAGATTCCAAAATGAAGTCCTACATTACAAGGCAATTGAAGAAGTTCATGAAGAATGCCAATGGGAAAAGCTTCGACAAGGACCGTAGGCAATCCAGTTCTTTATAGTTCAAAAGACAAGACAAAAGGAAGAGGGATTCTAGGGATGACGGTCTGTACACTATTCCTTTTGGACCAAAATTCTTTGGGTGTCAAAGTTTCGATTACATGAAATAAGAGTGCCCTACGTATCTTAAGACTATTGGGAAGAGTAAGGCACTTGCTACGACGTTAAGCGACACTAAGCCTGAGGATGATTCTGATAATGAGGATGAAGGAATCCTAAATGCCTTTACTGCCACTGTAAATTCTACTGAGGGGATTGTTGAAGATGTAGATGAAGAAGAGGAATTGGTAGAGTCTAAGTTTGAAAAGATGGATGAACAAGATGACATCCACAAAGCCTATGCAAAGTTATACAAGGGCTCGGAAAAGCATGAGAAGTTGTATAGGTTGGCCACCAAGAAGCTTAGTGAACTGGAACTTGAACGAGAAAAAATCTCCACAAAGTTTGATGAAGCAAATTAGACCATTGGACCACTGAGATTTGAGAATAATTTCTTGGCTAAGAAGACCAAGAAGCTTGAGGCAGAACTGTTCCAAGTCAGAGCCCAATTAGAAATGACTTCAAGTGCAAAGCTCAATGAGATGGTCAGTTTTCAGAAATCTGCGTCCGATCGAACCAGTTTAGGGTATGATTTCTCTTTTCCTAGTATTGCTTCTGCTCGTACTACTATTTTTGTTCCTCCTACTGATAATATTGAAACTGAGAACAATAATGTCAAAAATGTATTAGCTAGTGAGAACATAGACAAGGGTAAATCTTTCTTGGGAGCTCCCCCTAAGCTTGATAAGAAAGAGATTAAGAACCCTAGGGCTAAGAAAGGAAATCCTCAAAAGCCCAAACAGAAAAAGCAGAATTTCTGTCATCACTGTGGCGCAGCTAGAAGTACCCGACCTAATTGCTATAAGTGGTTAGCCACTCAACAGAGCAACAGCATGATTGCATTAGGAAACCAGAATCAATTTCCATCCTCTTTTGCTCTTCTTGGAGATCTTCTCAAAGCCCTCATATTCCTTTCAAACTTGAACAGTTTAAATTCTTCCCCTTCACCACCGGATCAAGGGTTTGCTAAACAGAAAGGTTCTTCCAAGGTGTGGAAGGAAAAGAGCTCCAAGTGATTCTGTCACTTTTTCTCTCTCTCCCCTTCTTGTTTTTGTTTTTGCATTACTTATGTGATGTGCTTTCTAGTTTTGAGTCAGTCTAGTTTTATGCATTGCTTTGTTTAACATATTTTTTCTTGTTTTCTTTTCATTTTTGTTTTATTTTGTTTTTCATACAAAAATTAAAAAATCAGAAAAATACAAAAACAGTGATTGTGTACGTTGGTACTTGTGTACCTTGGATGGCCATTGAAACAAAGTTTTCGAAACTTTTTATCTTTTGTAACTTAGATGAGCATCTCTATGCACAACTAAGCAAGTGAGCTTTGTGGCTCGTGTTTGTGATGAGTAAGGTTAAGTGATCTCTTGTACTTAACACTCGTATCACTCTTTTTGATGGGAAAGACTAGAAAATCCTAAAAGAAAGGTATAAATAACTATCTCACCACTGTTGCCCGCCAATCATGAAATGACATTTGTATGCTTCGGCATAGCAAAAATGGAATGTCAAATGCTTAACATCATTGAGTATTTCTTTCTATCTCTTATATGCCTATGCATGATTTGCTTAAAAGAAAAATATGCAAAGAAAAATAAAAAGCAAGAAGTATCAAAATGCTTTATACATGATTGCAAGAGTGTATTCTAGGAGATATGGGAGTTATAAGATGTACCTCGAAGGTGATAGTCCCCATCAAAATATTATGATTGTGTGTAAGTAAAAGTGATTTTCTCATATCTCAAATCATCATAACATGTAGACACTTGTGCAATCTTGCAATGTTTTTCACATATAACACGCAAAATTCTTTGCAAATTTTGATACATGTGCAGGTACAATGTGATTTGGCCATCACAAGGAATACTTGTGTAAATGTATGCTCACTAAATTGTCTTAACTTGGTTTTGAAATATAAAATTGGTTAAACGTGTGTGTGTGTGTGCGTGTGTGTGTGTGTGTGTGTGTTTTGGAGCAATGTGCTTATCATTTTTCTTGTTGAAAGATGATTTTGAGAGCTTAAAATGTTGTTTTGATCATTTGTTGTATAGCATGCTTGAATGCATTCATGTCTGTGTTTTTCTCATCTTGAAAAACTATTTTTAAGCAATCTCAATAGCTTTTCGATACCTCTTGACAGCTATACTATCTATCGAGACTCTTCAGCTGATTTTTATTGCATTCTCGATAGCTCTCGATAGATACTTCAATCCATTGAGAAATCTTCTGGATGCTCGATAGCTACCTCGATCCATCGAGAATCTTTACTGTGGACACCTTTCGTTGGATCCTCAATAGCTCTTCGACAGCTAAAAGGCGCGTTTTTAATTCTCGATAGCTCTCGATCCATCAAGAATTAAGATTTCCTATTTAAATGATCAACGCGATTTCAGCTTCATTTTCTCTTGATCTCTCTCGATCCATTCTGCCTCTTCACCTCCCAAAATACTTCTAAATCGCTCCAAACCTCTTCCTCAAGTGTTCTTAAGTCTCAAGATCATTTCTTTTCATTGGTAAGACTCTTTCTCATTCATTTCCTCATGCATTTCATATTTTGTGACCTAATTTTTGGAGTTTGTTGAAAATTTTGGGGTTTTTCAAAATTAAAGAGGTTTTTGCAAAATTTTGGGATGTGTTTTGTAAATTTGATTTTAAAACATCTTGCATTGCATCAAATTTTCATTATAACAATGTTTCATGCATTTAGATGTGTGTTTACCTTGTTGCAATAATTATGTGCTGTTAGGTTTGAATTTGGCTGAGCCCATGATGTTTTTGAGTTTGCATGTCACATGTTCATGCATTTTCATGCATACGTACCATCAAGTTTTTGTATTCTTATATATATATATATATATATTGTGTCTTGTTGGTGCTTTTTTGATTGTCTCTCTCTTTTTCTCTCTCCCTCTTTCTTGCGTTAGTCTGCATTATGGCACCCAAATGCAAATCTACTTTGTCCCAGAACCTTCTGCGTTCTAGGGCATCTTCTTCTTCTAACCCAGCTCCATCTCACGTTCAGTTTCATGATGAGAAAGCCTATAAGGACTTCTCAGAGAACTTTTCTAGACGAGACATTCATTCAGAACGCCAAGTCATCCTATCAGACTTTTCTGATACTGACCTACCCACTATCATCTGCAGTAAGGGTTAGGAGTCACTGTGTGGTGCCCTGGTCACGTGCCCTTCCATTATCATACAAGAGTTTTACTCCAATATACATGGATTTGACACTTTTGTATCTCATTTCTTCTTTCGCGTTCGAGGTACGCACATCGTAGTTACTCCAGAGATTGTCTCTGAGGTACTACACGTTCCTAGGGTAGCGCATCCTGATAGTGTCCAAAGACGAACTCTTGTCTTTCTTCTGTAAAACACCTTCTTCTTGGGGTGACCGTCAAAACACCCCTTGCTCGGCCTTTACAAAAGGTCCGAGGTTCTGAACATGGTGATGTCATTCATTCTTCATCCTTTGTCTCACTATAACACTATTATAGAGCCTGGTACTCAATTTTTGTTGTCCTCTTAGAGGATATCTCTATCGACTTCCCTTCTTACTTCATTCTTTCTCTTATAAATGTTTATAGGGATACGGTAACTCGTGATAAGCTCATTTTTCCTTCAGCTATCACGCAGCTTCTTCTCCACTTTTCTGTCTCTTTTCCTGAGTCTCCTCTTTTTCCAGTGATGTGTGCCATAGATGTAGCTACCGTTTGACGGAGCGAGGCACATCATAGACCGAGGCAGCCCCGGACAGAGACGGCAACTCCTCCTGCTTCCTCCACTCCATCCACCTCCGCTCTTTCTTCTTTTGCGGATGGAGTGACATTTGAGGTGATCATGGCACAACTTGTGCCCATAGATGCTCGCCTTTACACTCTCAGTGTGAGTTATGTCAGGTGAACACCCGTGTTAGTTGTATCGCACAACGACAGGCTGTCATGGGTGGAGTGATGATGGCTCTAGCAATGATGATGCTGATGAGGATGATGGTGCTAGCTCGCCTAGTGATGATAAGATGTCTACTTCATGTACTTGCCCTTTGTCATTCATGACAAAAAGGGGAAGTAGTTTTGAGATGAGAGTAGTCATACTCATAGGGGGGGTAGTATAGGATATTTTGTGATAGGGGGACTGTGTATATGAGGGATGTAATGAGGATTTTTGTATCTTTTCTTTTCTTTCTATTTTAGATACATTATCTCATGTATATTGGTCTTGTGACTACTTAGTGATAGCATTCATTGTACTTATCTTTGATATATATATATATATATATATGTTGATGTTGTTATCACGTTTCACCTATCTTTTCATGTGTTGTTTATTTTCTTTCCTCATACATATGTTTCTTATTTACTGTATACAATCTATTATTTCTATTTCACACTAAGATGATGTGATGAGTTTTGTTTAAAGTGTTTCAGAAATACAAGTTGTCAAAGTATACTTGCCATAAACTCTCTTCTTGCAAAGTTTTTCAAGAGTTTGTATTAGGATATATTTTATTGTATTCAACAAGTGAGTATAAGTTGAGTGATTTATGACTTCTCTCATATGTTCATTTGTTTGTTGTGGTTTTGTCACGGATTGTCAAAGGGGGAGATTGTTAGGACATATGTGAATCATGTTAGGAACATATGTCAATTTTATGTAATTGGCTAATCCTTTGACAAAACCCACTTTACTTGTAATTAAGTAGATCTAGGATGTGTTTAATACTTCAAGGAACAAGGTTTCAAGATTAAGTGTTAATGTCATGCAAATCTATCCAAGAAACAAGTGAAGAAGTACTAGTTTTTAAAGTTTGATAGCTAGCATCTATCGAGGTTTAAAAAGCTGCTAAAGCCGAAAGATTAACAGCTAGCTCGATAGATACTCTATCTGTCGAGGATTATGAAATTCAGTTTTTCAGAGCTAATTTCACTCCAATCCATGAGTATGTGTTTAGGCTTTCTTTTCTCACAACCCTAAACATATATAAGGATTATTTTAAGGGCCTTAAAAGGTTGCGCAGTTGCGCAAGTGTGAAGCAAAGTTTTGTTCATGCGAATTATGACCAGAGACAAAATTTACCCTAGTTCATCTTTCTCTTGAAGAAGCTGCTGTGCTTGTACACCTTAGGGTTTTGTGACCAAAGAGCTTCTTGATCTTCATTGTGTGATGAAATGAAGAACTTTATAGCCAACATCTTTCTCAAGTTGGTGATTAAGTCGCGTACTAGGATCTGCGCATCTATTGGTTAGTCACATACTAGGAGCTGTGCATTGAAAATGAGAGATTGTCATTATGGAACAAGTCCAATTAGGTATTGGGGTATGGGTTCAACTGTAGGTTGGTATAAGGTACTTGGATTCCTTTACTTGTAACCGCTTGTTTTGATAATAGTGGATTATTGGGAGTAGTGACCTTAAAATCACCCAGTGGGGTTTTTGCCGTGTAGGTTTTCCCCATTCGTAAATAAATCACTATGTCAATTTAATTTTCACTGCATTTAGTTAATTGGTGATTTTTTTGTGCTACTACCCGTTTTGCATGTTAATTGAATTAACTAATTAACTTGGCTAAATCAATTGGTTAATTTATCACAAGAGGTCAATACATCCTTAGCCTATCATCCATTTTTATAAGTTGCTTCATCAAAATACGTCTTCCATGATTCTACCTTAATCCCCACGATATCCTTATCTAGAAAGTCCTTGGATCTCTTCAGCTTCTTTTGGTGAATAGTGGGCTAAGTGATCAACAATTGCTCTTCCCATTATAGACTTCTAAGTGACATATTTAATATTAAATTCTGACAGAAGCCAAACCCATTTAGCTATTTTCCCATCTTGCACAGGCTTTTCCATTAGATATTTCAAAGGATCCATTCTTGCAATCAACAAAACCCGCAATAAACAAAACCTTGTAAGCAAGCATATAATGTATAAGTTACAAGTTTCCCATACAAGTGCTACACATGTCTTCTCAAGTGGTGAATACTTCTCTTCATAAGCCAACATCTTCTTGCTGATGTAGTAGATTGCATTCTCTTTCCTAGACTCCTCTAGGTACTGAGCAAGCAAAGCCCCTATTGCTGTGTCCATAGTTATGAGATACAACAATAATGGCTTTTTGGGCATTGGTAGAACTAGTATTGGTGGCTTCATCAGATAATTCTTAATCTTCTCAAAAGCTTCTTGACATTGTTCATTCCATACTGGGGGAACTTCTTTCTTGAGTAGTCGGAAAAATGGCTCACATATCATGGTGAGCTGGGCTATGAATCTGTTGATGTATTATGTCCTTCCTAAAAATCCTCGAATCTCCTTCTCGGTCCTTGGAGGCTTCATCTTTATAATTGCCTTGATTTTGTTAGGATCAACTTCATTTCGCTTCTGACTTACCATAAATCCCAGCCGTTTTTAGGATGTAACACCAAAAGTGCACTTCTTTGGATTCAACCGCAACTTATAGAATTGTATCTTTCAAAGAACTTTCGTAAAGCTGGTATGTGCTCTTCACGGCCTTTGGACTTCACTTTCATGTCATCAACATACTTCTACTTCTTTGTGGATCAAATCATGCAACAAAGTGGTGGTTGCACGTTGGTAAGTAGTACCAGCATTCTTAAGGCCAAATGGCATGACCTTGTAGCAATACGTCCCCTATGGAGTAATGAAGGAGGTTTTCTCCATATCTTCTAGAGCTATCTTTATTTGATTGTACCCTGAGAATCCATCCATAAATGATAGCAAGGCATGTCCTGCTGTGTTATCAACCGAAAATATCAATGTGAGGCAAAGGAAAATCATCTTTTGGTCTAGCCTTATTAAGATCTCAAAAATCTACACACATTCTCACTTTGCCATCCTTCTTTGGCACCGAAACCACATTAGCTAACCATTCTAGATAATTGACCACCCTCAAGAATCCTGCATTGTACAGTTTCTTAACCTTTCCTTTGATCTTGAGAGTCCACTCTGGCTTCATTCTTCTCAACATCTGCTTGATCGGCTTCATGGTTGGATCTGTTGGAATGCAATGCTGCACTATATCTATATCAATCCTAGGCATGTCTTCATATGACCATGCAAATACCTCTTCAAATTCTGTTAGCAGTGCCACTAATGCATCTTTCTCAAAGGTGGTTAGGGTATTGCCCACTAATGCATCATTTTAGGTTCATCATCAGTTCCCAGGTTAATAGATTGGGTTTCTTCTTTTATAGGTTCTAGATGCCCTTGTTTTAATTCCTTATTATTAAGATTTTCTTTACTAATTTCAGAAATAAAAACATTCAAATCCAACAAATAAGAAGAATCAGAAATCATATTATAAGGAAAAGAGTTCTCAATAGAAACAGACTCTATAGGAATATCATCACAAACAGACTCAACAGGAATAGTAATACTAGCAGAAACAAACTCAATAGGGATAGAAACAATTTTTTTGGCAGGAGTGACTGGCTCGACCGTCTTGATCTTCTTAACAGGAGTGATTAGCTTGATGGTCTTGATCTTCTTCACGGAGTCCTTCATGGGGTGGATGGCACCCTCCCATGCCCAATTCTTCAATTTGGTTGTGGCTTCAACAATGGCAGGCAGCTCCTAGTGAGTTCCTTCTTCCCTTAGCATTAGTACCGTGGGGTCTTCATCCATATAATCCATTCCTTCACCATCAATCTTCATATCTGTGGCTTATCAATCACATAAGTATCCAAGCACTCTATACTATCCATCCACTCACCAAACAAATCTTGCTTTCCTTTGTTGCTCGGGTAGATGGATTGGTGGAGGTATTTTAACTCATTCCCTTCCATCTTCTCATCTTTATCTTCAAGACTCTCTAGTGTTAAGTTTCTGAAACCGTGGATCATCAACTTTCTGTCTTGAGTGGTCAATCTAGCACCTATGTCATCTTCTTCCTCAGTGTATGGGGTTAGTGAGCCAAATTTTGAATTGTTAAATGATCCCAACTTAGGGATTTTTCTACCATGCTTGTCATATCGAGGACCTGACCTTGAGCTACCATCAGTAATGCAACTCTAATTTGAGGGTCGCCCATAGGGGTAACCATCATAGTCTACATTATCAACCTCTTCTCCTACAGCTTCCAACACATTTTCTAGCCTAAATTCTTCACTTTTGGCATCACTCCCCATGTCTATGGGTTCAATTTCAGCATCATCCTCTATATCTCCATCATAGTAGTCTATGTCATCATTTGAGCAGTCTTCATAGAAAAGTCCTACATCTTCATCATCTCTATCACTAGGGGGTTCACCCCAATCATTTCCACTATATTGGCTATATAGTCTTCACTATCGTTGCTTTCACTATCACTGTTACTATCATTCTCACCTTTTCCATTGTCGCTGCTACTGTTGTCACTACTATTATCACTCTTGTTATGGCTACCCTCATCATCATCACTAGGGCCGTTCCTCATTGTCATTACTTGTTCTTGCTTCATATGGACTCTTCAATGCAAGTTGGCAAGCCTCCTAGTACTCTTCTTCTTCTATGTTGTAAATAGCATCTCCCAGAATTATAGTCATTGCATCAAGATCCATGTAATCAACCCAATCAGTTGGGACCCAATTTGTGTCTTCTTTCTTCAGCTCTGGAAGCTTGTTGTTCCAATCAAATAGTAGCTTAAACCCGGGTATCATTGTCCTTGACTCGGGATCGAATCTTGGTTCAGGGAATCCCCAATAGCGTTGACTATCTCCAGCTTTAACAAAATTTCCATTCAATGTGGGAGTATGGGGCTTTAAGGGTTTCGGGGGGACAAGGAAGTCCTTTTGCTTAAGCCATTCTTCTCACCTCCATCTCTAACAAATCATCACCAGCAGGCTTATAACCTAGCCCAAAAGGTGGTGTGACAATAAGAATTATTGGGACTTAAGCAGTTGCCTTCTTCACATTTTTCCCTAAGTTCATCCCCAGAAGGTAATTCATTTTCCTCATCATTGCCACCACATTATTGTTGCTGTAAGAAGCAAATTCCATGGGGATCTTCTCCACTTCCTCTTCTCTTCTTTCAAATCCAGACTTCTCAATTTCAAAACCATCCAAGGTCAATAGCTCCTTCTTAGACTCGATACCAAAAATGGGCTTCGGTATGGTCAAAGTATCGCCATATATGGTAACTATGGCTCCTTCATGTGGAAACCAAACCTTTTGGTATAGGGATGAAGGTACGACCTCTGTGTCATGGTTCCATGGTCGCCCAAGGAGCATATTGAAGCACAAAGCTATGTTCAGGACTTAAAACTCCACCTTCTTGATCATTGACCCTATAGTGAACTCCAGTGTTATGGTTCTCAAGACCTCTCTTCTACTATTGTCATACACCATCATATGCTAGTCAATCTGCATAAAATCTTCAATACTTAGGCCCAAGCAACTTGCAGTCTTTATAGGACACACATTTAAGGCACTTCCATCATTAATTAGTACCATCAAAATCCTCTTGGCTTTGGCATTTATAATAATGTGCAATGGGTCATTGTGGTGCTTTCCATTCTTCGTCAAATCTTTATCAGAGTAGGAAATAATGAGTTCCTATTTATAGTATTCAGATCTTAAGAAGTAGTGGTTGTAGGGACTTGGATTTGGTTGAGAAGGTTGACTAAATTCTGACAGTGCTTGTATTAGGCTATGCATAAATTCCATAAAGATATATTAGCTTGTGCCTTCTGTAGTTGCTTATGGACCTCATCCTTTTTAGTGGGTATTTGTTGGGTGGATTTGTTCAGGGCCTCTATCAGGTTATCTGTCTCCAAATGTGGGGGTTTGAAGTGTTTCCCCCCGTATGTAGATGTTGGGTAATTTCATTGGGGTTTGAAGTGTCCCTCCCCCCCCCCTCCCAGTATGTAGGTGTTTGGTGACTTTCTTGGGGTTTGAAGTGTCTCCCCCCATTTGTGGATGTTGGGTAATTTGTGGTTTCCGTTGCATTTTCACTCCATATATCATACCCTGTAGTAGACATCATACCCATCAACTCTTCCCATATCATCATAAAGCACTCAGGTAGGTCATAAATTAACTTTAATGGGTCCTCTTCTCTTTCCTCTCTAGTCATCAAGAAATCAATCCTTGGTCCTCTCCCAAAATTGTGGTTAGGTAAGGGATTGTTAGTGATGCTAGGCCTTGTAGGCGGTGCAATCACTTTATTGTCTATTAAGTCTTGAATTGCATGACGAAGGCCAAAACACATATCAATATCATGGCTAGGGCTTTGGTGGTAGGCACATCTCTTAGTCACATCAAATCTTGTAGGCAAGGGATTTGGGATTGGTCTTGGGTCTACGGATTTTAGTAACCCCTTTGCTTTTTGTTTTTTAAACACTTGTCTCACAAGCATATACAACTCATGAAATACCAACCTATGCCTCAGAGGAGGCCCTTGTGATATTTGCACGAGGGCAATAAGTGCACTAAGTTGGTAAGGATCATTTTTGTATATATTAGAAACTTCTGTAGTTTTAGAACTAGACCCTAAATTCTTTTTGAACCTTGGTGGGTCCTCGTTCTTTATAGTGCCATTTTTTATTGCATCTTCAATTTGGGTTCCAGCAGCAGTCAAAGCTCTAAAATTTGGAAAATACTAAGCAAACAAGTACTTATGGTATACAAGTAATAAGTTCTTTACAACCATAGTTAATTATTCTTCTTCACTCAGCCTATTCATCATCTGTGTAGCTTTGAACCTCCACTTGGTAATGAAGGTAGAGAAGGATTCTTTCGGCTCTTGCTTCGTGGTCTCAAAATCTCTCCTTGTCACATCCACCTCTATGTTGTACTTGTATTGATTGTGAAACTCGTAATAGATGTCCTCCTAGCTCCTTATTTTAGCATCATCTAGGTTGAGAAACCACCTAAGAGCGACTCCAGTTAAAGTGTTTTGGAATATTTGAGCAAGTAGTTCTTCAGTTGCTCCTAGGGCCTACATGGCCTTCATATAAATCTTTAAACGGGACCTTGGCAGCCAAATCCGTCTAACTTGTCCAAGGTTGGAATCTTGAACTTGGGTAAACTTGGGAGGCAGTCTGACATCGAGGAAAAGTGAGAGTGATTAGTAGTCCATGAGGTCTTCCATCTTATGAGCTCTCCTGATCATCTCTTCCATCTTGTTTATCCTCTCGTTGATATTCTTCTCACCCTCCATGGTTGGAAAATAATGGTCAGTCTTGTTCTCCTCTTGGCCACTCTTTAGATTCTGAAATTGTTGTACCATATGGTTCATGTCCTCCCTCAGCTAGATTTGACTAGTTACCATGGTGTTCAGTAGCTCTTGAGTGTTCATAGGTTCTTCAGTATTTGGATGTTCTCCCTCTTCCGCCATGGTGATGGGATCTTCAGACTTCCTATGGCTTGAACTATCTTGTAGGTTGAATATAGGATTGTGATGTTGTAATAGTGGAGTGTCTTCATTGCTCATGGGCTTCAGTATTGTGATGGGAGTGATAGGCTTAGAACTGGAACTTCTAGCTTGAGTTTCGGTCTTGGGTTCTCTTTGAAGCCTTCTATCTAATCTTGACCAAATTCTCTCCTAAGAAAAGGCTTGGCTAGTTCAATCAAAACTAGGTCCCCATCTACGTCAATCAACCAACCAAACAAACACACACAACAGGCAATGCAATTTTAACATGGATCAGCCTAAGGGTAGGTTCTAAGTCATTACATTGTAGGGTAGGTTTGTTGTTTTATTGTTTCCCATAGCTAGGACATTACACCTCCCAACTTGTAATGTAATGAACATTACATTGGTCAAAATGGCATGGTCTATCTTTTATAGTCAACAAGAAATGATCTAGTGACTTTGGGTTATGAGTTGGTGAGTTCACCATTGGGTACTCGAATCTAATGAAGACCGATGATCCATGGTTACTACCATCATATTGTTGAGACGGGTGCATACATACTAACATCTCAAGACATAAATAAACTAACAAACAACAATATCATGCAAAATCATGCAAAAGACAAGGGAATATAGTTGGTCACTTAAAATCTAACACGAAGCTTAGCCCTCGACATCCCTAGCAGAGTCGCCATTATAAGAGGCCGCAAAAACTTTGGGGATCTCTTAAAAAGAGATTTGGGTGCTTGTAAGGACACCTCCCTTTCAGCGTAGTGGTGTGGAGTCGCCACTTATTTTTTATACAAAAAAAAAAATAAAAAATAAATACAAAATACTATTCAAAATACTTTGAATGTCGTTTGATTGAATAAAGAAAAGTACAATTTTAGTAAATTAAACCTTACAAGGCTTTGGGTTTTAGTGACAATCTATGCAAAAGAATACATAGCTTGGGTCCTAGATACAATCTACCAAAAAAAAAAAAAAAGGACTAATCTACCTATCCAAAAATCATAAGCTCAGGGACTAGGCTACGAAATGGGAAGGTGTTATGTACCCATTCTGCCCAAATAAAGTCTAGTCTGAAAGACTTCTTCAACCTCACGCCTTCAGGTGACTCCAGGACAATCCTGACCCCCGAACCCCATGCATTGGACGCTTTATTAACATATACCTTCTATGGCCAAACTGTAACCTGGCATATAGTCAGCGAAGTCTCGGGCGAGAAGGTGAATTCAACAACAAAATATGCCAGTACCAACCCTTTAATTGAATCCTTGGCTTTTAGCGCACGCCAAACGTCCCTAATCTCCCTCCCCACTTTGCTATCCTCCTAGTGAAATCTGATCTTCTCAATAAGGATTGTAAAGGGTTCTCGGTCAATACCCACATGGTGTGGGCTTGGAAATAGTGCAGTAGTTTTCTCGTAGCATGAACTAGGGCTAGCACCATTTTCTCCAGAGACAGGTACCGCATTTCTGCATCCACTAGGGTTTTGCTGAGATAATGTATGAGCTTTTGGACCCCATCGTGCTGTTTGATTAGAACTGAGCTCATTCCATGGTCGGAGACTGCCACATACATATAAAGGTCCTCCCCGGGCTCTGGTCAGGATAGAATAGGCGGGCTAGCTAGATATGACTTCAAATCTTTAAAGGCCGCTTCACATTCCTCCATCCACCGGAAACCCTTCCATTTTTTCAATAGCTAGTAGAATGGTCAACATCAATCCGTTGATCTGGATACGAATCGGTTCTGGGCAGCAATCATACCGTTAATTTTCTGTATTTCCTTAGGGTTGCTGGGATGTCGCAGCTGCTAAATCGCAATAATCTAGTCAGGGTTCACCTATATACCCCGAATGGTTATCATGTAGCCCAAAAATTTACCATATCCTACCCTGAAGGAACACTTTTCAGCATTGAAGCGTAACTTATGCTACCTTAGTATCTCAAATACTTCCACCAAGTCCCTCGTGCGTGTCCGGCATACTCTTTCATTTTAATCACCATAACATCTATATACACTTCAACAATTTTTCCGATCTGGTCCTTGAACATCTGGGTAACCATTCGCTGATACGTGGCCCCAGCATTCTTCAGTTCGAAAGGCATCACAGTGCAATGATAGTGCCCTTTGAGCATAATGAAGGAAGTTTTCTCCTAATCCTTGAGAGCGAGAGCTATTTGATGATTCCATTGTAAAGCATCCAAAAATCTCATTCTCTAGTGCCTGATCGTTGCGTCCACCAATTAATCTATCTTTAGCACCGGGAAAGGATCTTTCAGACATGCTCAGTAAAGTCAACGCAAACCCTCTAATTGCTATTTCTTCATCACAACCACCATGCTGGCTAACCATTCGGGAAAGAAAACCTCTTTAATAGCCCTGCCTATTTTAACCTCTCCACCTCCTTTTTGACGACCTCAACATGGGGTTTCGCATCTCTCCTCGGCCTCTGCTTCTTTGGCGAGACTAAGGGGTCCACATTCAATCGGTACATGATAAAGGCTGGGTCTACCCCGGGTACTTCATACGAGCTCCAAGAAAACACACCCAGATTTCGTACTAGCGATAACAAAATTTCCACTCAATCTTCCGTCGGCAGGTTCTTCCCAATCTAAAAGTATCTTTTGGAGTGCGGAATAATTCTGATGTGGATTAACTTTTTCGTACTGTCCATGCATGTTAAGCTCTCAGACATCTATAGTTGCTATATTCCGATCAACTTGTTCCTTTTGCTTCATATTGTGATTTATCACGGCCACCAAACACTGCTTGGCTACATTCTGATTGACCCGGACTATCGCAACTCCATCCTTGGCAGGGAACTTAATCTTTTGGTGCAATGTTGAAGTCACTGCCCCCATGCTATGGATCCAGGGGCGCCCGAAAATCGCAATGTAGGAATAGTACGCATTAACCATGATGAAGTTCACCTCCACTTTCTTACCTTCAGTCACCACTAGGAGTTTGATTTTCCCCTCGAGCGTTACCACCTTTCCATCGAAATCCACCAGAGGGGTATCATATAGATCGGGGTACATAATTTCAACCCCACTCCCTTGATCCACTATAACCCTTTTCACCAGGAAGCCATCGATCACGCAAGTTATCACCAAAGCATCATCATGCGGTTGGGACTTCCTTTCCAAATCAACTTCATCAAAAGTAATCGGGACCAATGTTCTCCTCGGCTTCTTCTCTGGTCGATTCCTAGAATTTGTTTCAGATGCAAATGCCACATTTAAAGTTCCCTTCTGCGTGCTTAAGCTTATGCCATTTAAAACAACATGGATCACCTCAATAACTCCTAACATAGGGGGACGTGCCCAATTTTTTCGACCTCCAAACCCTTGGCCCACATCCTTCCCCCTTTGCTTAACCAAAAACTCCTTGAGATGCTCTACCTTCGCTAGCTATTCCAAATCATCCTTGAGTACATAGCACTGTTCGGTCGTATGGCCCTTCTCTCAATGATATGTGCAGCACAAACTCTGGTTCCTCCTCACTGGGTCACCTCCTATCTTACCCGGCCACCGATAGTTTGGCTCATTCTTAATGCGTTTGAGGATTTTGTAAACGGGCTTTTTGAAAGTCAGATTAACTCCTTTAACACGTCGGCTCGGGTCCTCAATGGGGGCCTTTGGCTCCCTCGTAGCCCTCTATTGAAACCTGTCAGGGCGATACTCCTTGCGATACTGTGAGTTAGCCGAGGCCTTACCCTTGCCCTACAGGCAATCATCCTCTAACCTTTTAAATTCCTCGATCCTTCTCATTAGTTGGTGCATTCCCTCGAGCGGCCTCATGGTTAAAAAGTCCCTCAACTCTGAATCCTCAAGAAGACCTAATTGGAAAGTACTGGAAGCGACCTGCTCATTACTACCGCCTGCCTCATTATAGAGCTCCTAGTATCTGTTTGTGTAAGACCGGAAGGTCTCCCTACTTCCCATCCTCGTGGACAACAAGGCATCTATAGGTTGTGGTACTTCGATGCATGTGATAAACCTGGTGTCGAACTCTTGGATACACTCCCGAAAACTTCTGATGGAACCCTTCCTCAACCCATTAAACCATCTCATAGTAGTTGGACCGAGACTAGATGGGAAAACCTTGCACATCAACCCATCATTATGAGAAGAAAGCGACATCATATGTATATAGTGACTTACGTGGTCAACCGGATCAGTCTTTACGTCATCAATGGTAAATGGCGAGCGAGTAAACTACGTTGGCATTTCTGTGCACTCTATGTCCTCCGAGAAAGGTGAGCGGGCTACCCTCCTCAACTCTCGGCTCATTGAGTCGAGGGACGCGTTATGATAATGATGTCGACCATGGCAGGGAGACTCACCACATCGCTTCGCTATTTCACAGGATCTTTCCCTTGAAAGGTACAAACCACTGCTTTGGGAGGACGCCCTCGGAATGTAATTTAGGTCGAAGGATGACTCATCCTGCTTTCTTCTACAATGCTGGTCCCTAAGCTTGATTTCCAAATCATTCACCTACTTTTGTAGGTTCTCTAGCTCCCTTTCGCAATCACCCCAACAAGATCGCTCGGGAATGTAAGATACGAACCTCTCCCCTTGAGAAGATCCTTTTTTTAGAATATACCCTCGTCTCGTGCTCATCTTGCATGTGCTGCTTGTAGATACTCAATTTTGCAACCATGATTTAATCAAGGAGAATGACTTGAATGACCATCCATGTACCCCAAAAATCATGATTGCATTGGATGCATCAATTGGTTCTTGCATTACATGCATCAATTTGTACTTGCATTACACGTATCAATTTATTCATTGCATATCATAAAAATAATATTGAGATTCTAACAGTTGCAATGGTGTGTTCAGTTCCCAAATCGAACCATCAGATCGAAAGATGTCGCATGATCAAGTTTGCACGGTTAGCATACATTGTTTCTAGGTAGAGTTGACCGCACACGATAAATTTAAATTAATTCTGATTGGTTAAACAATTAAAATTAATTAAATAATTTTGTGATTGGTTGGTAATTAGTGTTTAAAATAGGATTGCATGCATAGGAATAAAAGGGATGATTGGATAACAATAAAATTGTAAATAATCTGAACTTTATCAAGATTTATTTTAGGGTATTTATCTAGAAGATAATTATTCTTGAACAAACTTGAATTATCCAGAAAAGAGATAAAAAAAAATCATAGACTAAGGATGAAAACACGTATAGGTACAAGGACCGAATAAAAAAACCTTAGAAAGAGAGTCCAAAAGGCACCTAAACACGAAAGAACGTTCGGCATCCAAGAGTATCATTTGGCACTTTTAAAGTGCCAATTAGAACTTTAAAAGTGCCGAATTGCCTCCAAAATTGCCGAACGTTCGGCATCCAAGAGTTCCATTCGGCACTTTTTTATGCTCTAAAAGGCACACTCTTTTAGGCTCCCAAATTGCTCATATTTGCTGATTCCCTCTTTGATTTGCTGCTTAAATTAGGTTTTTTAGGTTTCAAAGATAATTGAGTAAATTTCTTTGAACC
This sequence comes from Lithocarpus polystachyus, assembly GCA_033629205.1. NCBI lineage: Eukaryota > Viridiplantae > Streptophyta > Magnoliopsida > Fagales > Fagaceae > Lithocarpus > Lithocarpus polystachyus. The sequence goes on from CM066165.1 coordinate 78,587,503, forward strand.
CTAAAACATCATCTCAAGAACAGGAAGTGCTCCATGCAAGAGCTTGTTTTCAATCACTCTATTCCTTTTCTTTATGTCTTTCTCTTATGATGATGCATTTTTATTTTTTTTTGTCAATAACATGAATTATTAATCATTGTTTTGTTAAAGCATGATCTTGATTTTGTTTATATAATTGTTGTGATCTCTTTCTTAATTTCAATAATTTGCATATAACTATTTCTTTTTCTTAAAATAAAAACGGATTTGCATCTTTCTTAGGTGTAGATCTAAATTTTTCTTAAATAAAAATGGATCTACATCTTTCTTAGATGTAGATTTGAATTTTTCTTAATCAAAAACGGATCTGCATCTTTCTTAGATGTAGATCTGAAATTTTCTTAATCAAAAAGGGATCCGCATCTTTATTAGATGTAAATCTGAAATTTTCTTTAAAAAAAAAACAGATCTGCATATTTCTTAGATGTAGATCGGAATTTTTCCTCAAATAAAATGGATCTGCATCTTTCTTAGATGTAGATTTGAATTTTTCTTAATCAAAAAACAGATCTGCATCTTTCTTAGATGCAGATCTGAATTTTTCTTCAAATAAAAATGTATCTGCATCTTTATTAGATGCAAATTTGAATTTTTCTCAAATTAAAAATTGATTTGTATCTTTCTTAGATACAAATCTGATTTTCTTAACATATGCAGATTTTAAAACAAAGAAAAAGATTATGCATGAATGTGTTTATTGTGGTTTGTTGTGTTTAGTCCATGTTGCATAAATTTACCTTTTGATTGAAATGCTCTTCTTAAAAAATCTTTTTCATATTTTTTTTAAACATATCAAAACAGATCTGATTTTTCTGTCATCAAAAAAACTTTTTTTTTTTTTTTAGTTCTTAAAAACAAATCTGATCTTTTATAAATCAAAACACCATTTTTTTTTTAGTTCTTAAAAACTGATCCTATCTTTTATAAATCAAAAGCCATTTTTCTAAGTTCTAAAAAACAAATATAATACCTTTTCAAATCAAAAGACTTTTTTTATGTAATAAACACAAATCTGAATTTTTATCTCCAAAAACCATTTTTTCTACATATTAAAAACAGATCTGATTTTTCTAAACCAAAATCAATTTTTTTTATCACTAAAATAGATCTGAATTTTTTTAAAACAAAGAAGAGGATTCATTCATAAATAAATTTTTGTGATTTAGTTTTGTTCATATGCATAACATATCATTTATAGCATGCATAAAAAGTGTACATATGTCATAAGAGTCTAGAAGACCAGACTCTGCCTAGGCGGAATGGGTGCCAAACACCTTCTCATTCCATAACCTAGCCTCAGAATTTAGGTCTTTGGATAAGTAGATCTAAGCCTTGTCTTTATATTTTATTTTGGGTAGTTTGTATCTAGGATTCAAAGCCATGTAATTATTTGGTAGATTGTAACTAGGACCCAAAGTCATATAATTTTCAATTTACCAAATGTATTTTTTTAATCAATGAAAAAACAAAACAATTTAGACATGTATTTTTATATTTAGTTTTTCTTATTTTTTGTATAAAAAATAAGTGATGACTCCACACCACTTACCTAAAAAGAGAGGTGTCCTAAAAAGTACCAAAATCTCTTTTTTGAGAGGCACCCCTAATTTTGGCAGCCTCTCACACTGCTGCTCCCTTCTTCTTTCCCTCTCTAACCTCGTTTGGCCCCGTGATGAGGCCTTAGACTGATTTCCCGCTACAGAGCCCTCTCCAGCCTATGGTCCTTCCATAATTCGCAAGTACTAGACCAATTTGAAGCCCATAATACGAGTAAGATTCCCACGAATAGCACCAATTGTGGGCAACAAGGACTGCATGTATGTACAAGTACTTGGGCCTCCAACTTATTTGTTAGTGGGATGAATCTCAATACTACTTACGGGGCTCCAACTTAGACTTGGTTATCCTCACTCAAGCTCTAAACTCTTGCCAATTTTCTTACTTCTTCCCTCTTTTTCCTAGTTTCTCTCTTATCACTCTCCTTCCCAATTTTTCCAACCCCTTTACCTATGGCCTAGACCTCCTTTTATACACCTTCGTGAGTGGGTTGGCCATCATTTTTATTCCCACTCACTCACATATTCCCACGTCTCCCAGAATCCCAAGGGATCCTCATGAATTCAGAGGATTCCCTTGGAACTTGTTCTAGACGCCGGTAAGGCTCAGTAATGGATTCTTTTCATAATCATTGGTTCTCGATTACCGACCTCCTTCGGATCGCGTATAGAATTCCTTTATGACTATTTCAAATCCCCCATTCCAAAAGGACCCCTTGGGTAGGGCCGTTCTAAACTCTCAGTGCTCAGCTAGTGGTGGTTCAATATGAGGAAGCCCAATTCACCCACAGTACTTTATTATATATATTTCATGATAATCAATATACTTTTAACTATTATTATTATGCATCATATTTTCCTAAATTCTTTTGGTATAATTAAATTTTTTAAGGTTCAAAATTATTATCCAAATTCTCATTCTCTTAAGGAGATTATTATGATAACCAAAACTTATCATATAATTACAATTCATATTACTTAAATAATTAATAGTACTCACAACCCAAACTTGTATTTTGCCATTCTTAAGTAGGTACACCAAATTGGAACAAAGTCTGAAATCGACTGAATTGGACTGAATAGACCTAAATGGACCAAATGGACTAAATTAGTTGAATAGACCTAAGTGGATCGTATGGACCAAATTGGACTGAATAGATCTAACTAGAACGAATTGGACAAATTTGATGGAATAGACCTAGGTGGACCATATGGTCCAAATAAATAGAAGTGGACTGAATGGACTGTATGGATTGGATTGGACCAAATGGACCAAACATGACCAAATTGACCAAAGTAGACCTAATGGACCGAATTGGATTAAATGGAACGAACAGGACCTAGTTGTACTGAATTGACTGAAGTAGATAGACTGAACCTAATAAAACTGAAGTGGACTAAAGTTGACCAGATTGGACTAAAATTGACCAAAGTAGACTGAAGTAGATCGAATTGGACTGAATTGATGAAATGGACCAAATGTCGAATTGGCACCAAAAAGAATATATATATATATATAACCTAGTGTGAATCCTTTAGGGGTAGCCTTAAGGTGTTGCAAAAAGCTTTTGAACCTAAGATCTCATGGATATCATAAAGCCTTAGAAGCTACTAAGCCACTCCTTGATGAAGAAAGTTTTTATACTATTTTTATGGGAAATATAAAATTTCCAAAAAATAAGTTTATTATTTCCTTTTCCATAAAAAAATTCTAAAAGTATTTCTTAAACAAATATCCTTAGGACATCCATTAACAAAATCATATCCAACAAAAAATTTAGGATTAATTATAGAAATCAACCCATTAACCTAGAATTTAGGATTTTTTAAATCCTCACATTTTCTTTAAAACATTATCACATCATTAACTCACTTATACAGTCCAAAAAAAAAAAAAAAACTTTTTATCTATCCTAAATGTGAACCATAGTAGTCTTTACAGTTCAACTTCTATACATCACATTTTCCATGTTATGTTAACATTAATTATTTAGTCTTAACAATGTGTAATAAAGCCAAAAAATTTCAAAAATCTCCTTTCTTCTATCGCTGTGTGTGGGAATTTCTCTATCAAAAAAATAACTAGGTAAGTTACCACATTGAATTTTTTTTTTTTTTTTTTTTAAAAAGAAGGTGATGTGTTTGATTTTCATGCCTTGTGTTGCACATTCAAAAGTTAGGCCCTTTTGAATCAACTTGAACATGGTTTTACTTTATGGAAATATGATTTTTAGACTCGAACCATTCAAAGAACCGGCAAAGAGAAAGGTTCAAGGTCTTTAAGGCTGGAATGAGGTTCAATCGAGGTCGAACTATGACAATGTCATAATTAATTTAGAAATAAATTAAAACATAATAATTATCTTAAATTTGTAAATATTACCAAGATTAACTATATATATCTATAAAAAATTTGAGCAAACTACAATTTACTCACCTGTGGTTTGGTTGAAATTTAAGTTACCTACTTGTGATTTGAAATTTGACACTTTACCTACTTAAGATTTGACTGAAATTTAAGTTGCCTCCCTGTTGTTTGAAATATCATATGATGCAAGTGTTCCATTGGATTTTTTTTTTTTTATCTTATTTGATAAATTTTTTTATGTTTTTTTTTTTTTTGTGTTTTTGGAGGAGAGAGACATAAAAGTGAAACAAAATTACATATTTAGCCTTGTTTTTAAGAGATGTGGGTTACAAAAGTCTAACTGAGCTAACATCGGGTGAGTAAAGTGTCAAATTTCAAAATATAGGTAGGCAACTTAAATTTTGGCCAAATTACAAGTAGGTAAATTGTAATTTGCCCAAAAAATTGAAACAAACTTTAAAATAAATTTAATGATATTATAAGGTTAATTTAAAATAATACAACATAAATAAGCACGAAAATAAAATTGTATAATTATCCATATTTATATGGACAACCTGTATCATAATACACGTGGCCTTATTCCTCATAAAAGTGACTTACATTTTTACAATTGGCTACGCTGAAGCCCAGAGTACAATACTGACAAACAATAATATAGAAGGGGTCAACAAATAAATTTATTTAGCATAGAAGAACAAAATAATAAAACACACAAAAATGAAACTTACATAATGTATGTTAGAAGGACAGAATCCACAACCCTTATCCATGCAAGTTGAGCATGACCAAGAGATTGGACCAGTTGCCTAAATGTATTGGGCACATCAAATACTAGTAAGTACTAGTATGGATTTTGGATCTACTTTGGGCTGAGATTTTTGGGCACAAAAAGGAATACAAAAAGTACCATTGCAATCATAATGGAGACAAATGAAAATAGCAATAGAATTTTCTTCTGAAGTCTTAGTACCGCAAGAAGACTAACATTGTGCCAATAAACTTAGCAAATATAAAAACAAGTGAAAATGCACTTAGTGCTCCAAAATTAAAGAATTAAATTTCAGTAATAATTAAAGAATTAGATTCAATATGTTTATATTTAAATATACACATATGATTCTGTTTGTCACTAACTTTTCTGGAAATCATGCGAATCAAAAAGGCTGATCCCTATTTGATACATGTTGTTACTCAACCTACAGCTTTATATCTTGTTGGGTAGTAAACTATGCTCAAGATCTAGGGAACTGTCCCCCGTTTTGAAGAATAGATTACTGTGTATATGGCAAGAAGTATCACATTAAGAAACCCATATTTATTTGGACAAACTGTATCGTAATACAAGTGGCCTTCCTCCACATAAAAGTGACTTACATTTTAATATACGCTATCCTCTCTTTTGTTTTCCTATGTTTCATATGTGTTTTGCTACTTGAGACTCAAGGCTATAATGTGGAGGAGATTGAAGGCCTACACACAATGTCTTTTCAAGACCGTTTTTGGAGATACTTAGGACTTTTATGATATGGTTTTAAGATTTTTTTTTTTAAGTTGTCATTTTTTTTCTTCTCTATTATTATTTGTTTTCGATAACTATGACATGATAAAAAATAAAATACATTAAACTTCATATGGGTAATGTAGTACATCTATTGGCTTGTTTTACTTGTAACTATGGAATTTATAAAATACATTGAGATACATTAAACTTAATATTATAACAATCTATCATAACAATTCTAAAATAGAAAAACTTATTAATATTAGTCTTTTCTTCCTAACAACCTTTTCTTCCTAAGTCTTAGTACTGCAAGAAGACCAAACATTTTGCCAATAAACTTAGTGAATAAAAAAACAATTGAAAATGCACTTAGTGCTCCAAAATTAAAGAACTAAATTGCAGTAATAATTAAAAGATTCCGGATTAGAATTTTATAGTTTTGAATAATTATGTTTTATATTATACATAACAAATTTTAAGCTTTGGAGTTAAGAAAAAATATTTTGAGTTTGATGATATGGTCATGTTTAAACATTAACGTAAACATATAGTTATCTTTAAACATACTATGTGTTTTCAAATGTGTCTTATGTTAAGTAAAGTCCAAATTGTAAAAGTAGGTGTACAGTACACCAACAAAAGCATGGGAGAATGTCGATGTAGTTAGATCTGGGCCTTACACGTGGAGTGGTTGTGAGTAGAGGAAGAGAAAACGTTGACTACAAAGTTCTAACCTCAGCCCGTGCTAAAGGTGTAATTGCTTTAAGAAGAAAGTAAAATATGCATCTGACATGGTACTCAAGCACTCACAAAAAGGAGATAGTGACTTTTTGAGATCAGCAACTATAGAAATATTGTCACGCCCCGAACCCAAGTAAGAGCTAGGCACGTGACAACAGTCATACACTTATAGAGTTTAAACCATACAAGTGTGAAAGACTGTCTTAACAACTAAAGAATTATCCTCAAGAAAATTTCATCACTAAATCCAAAATATCTTCAATAATGCAATTCTCAAAAGATCTCCAAATAATAATCTTCCAACATTAAAAGAAAAATAACTAAATTTTTTAAAACTAAAAGTCTACACAAGTGATAATTTTAAATATAAAAGTTCAAATCTTATTCCAATGATTACTAAACTTTACTCATACGTATATCCCAATTGAAGCCCATATACATGCTACTCTTCCTAATCAGAATATGGAAGGAGAAAAAGGGGGGTGACATATCCCAGTGAGAAGTAGGGTCCAATGTATTTAAGCTCAATATAATGACATATCACTTTATTTTCTGAGGATCCCTGACGTCTTTATTTGCTTTTTCTCTATTTCTCTACTATTCCTCAGCCATTTATTTTACAATATATATATATATATATATATATATATACTTGTATTTATGAATATGTATGTGTTGTAGAATCTATGTTTTGTGCACAACTTGATTCATAATCAGCCCAATATAGCTGCGATGAACCAAGCTCAGTCCACCAACCAACAAATATAAATCTTTGGAGGCCTATGATCCTCGTTTCTACCTAGGCCTCGATACTGTCCAAAATAAGAACTCACACACCCTAATCGAGATTCATGTGTATGTGAGAAAAGTGTTTTTTTCAACAATAAAAACCAAAAGCCAAATGCGGTATTTCTGGTTTTTGTTCTTAAAACAAGTATTCAAAACAGGTGTCAAACAAAGGCATAAGTGAAAATGAGTTTTTTTATTTTTTTTTTCCCCTAAATTTAGATTCAAAAAATGGGACCTCATTTTCATAATTGAAAAAAAATACAAAATTTTGGGGTACCAACTAAACACATTCCCAAATCTCCAAGATTTAAAAAGTAATTTACTTTAGTTTAATTTTATCCAAACAGAAAAGTTAGGCTGATATGCCTAGATTCTAATTAACAAATCTTCCGATTTGATTCTTAAACAAATAAAAAAAAAAAAGGTACAAGCTACAAGTTTTCCCATAAAAAAAAAATATATATATATATATATATATATATATATATATACAAACTACAATATATAAGATGCTAAAAACACAAACATGTGATATACTAGTTGTACATTTTTTTTTTTTTTTGTAAAGAACTAGTTGTGATTTTTTTTTTTTTTTTTTTGAGAGAGAGTTTCAACTTATAGCATCTGCTACTGATAATAGCTCTTTATCATCAGACCAAGCCACCAATCAGTTTTTGGTGTAAGTGGGGATTAAACTCCAAATCTTTTATTCAACTATTTAAAAGACTTTACCAGTTACGCTAACTAGAACCCACAACTAGTTGTGAACTTGATTATGTTATGCAAAGGTAAAAATGTGATACGCTTTAGGCATAACTTTTGTTCCTCAAACTTGGAATTTTTCTTAGGGAGCCAACCTGTAAATATATGAGAAAAAAATTAAAACGAAAAAGAATAACTCATATGATATTATAGTATATACGTATATATATGTCTATCACATTATTTAACATATATAACAAAAATATTTATGCTTCGGTTTAATAAGTAATGTATGGCATGAGTGACTATGAGAGTAGTAAGAAAAAAAATTATGCATTAATCATTTATATAAACTTACATATTTTAAAGAAAATATAACTAAAACATGTTAGGATAAAAAGTTAGAAAAGATAAATTATCCAACTTGAGAGAGAGAGAGAGAATTTTAATGAGCAATACTACAATCATAACCAATTTTACAATACCTTTACAAACTATTGATGTGGTAAACTTCATATTAGTTTTCATGTAGGCTCACCATTAACATTACTTTTTTTTTTTTTTTTGGAAAAAAAAAAACCAAAACTAATCCTTAACTTTTAGCCTTTTTCATTTCAGTCTTCTAACTTTTAGTTTTTTCATTTCAGTCCTCTAACTTTCAATTGTTGTCAATTTGGTATTTCGTTAAATCCCAGTTACCTACTGCCATTAAGTAAGCCAAAACAACGTCATTTTGGCTCTTTTTTTTTTTATAAATTTTGAAATTAAAAGAAAAAAAAAAAAAAAACTGTTATTAAAAAAAAACATTTAGGGAAAAGGAATTTGTGGAAAACAAATTCCCCAAATCATAGTTCCAACAGAATTCCCACATCATAGTATCAGATCACAATACAAAAACACCAATAAAGCCACCATTTTGAAAATTGAGGTTTGCCCAAATTATCAAATTCAATCACTTTCAAGCTTAGATACTCAAACTAGTGGAATTCAAATTCAAAACCAGATGACCCAAATAACAAAATCCCAAAACAAAACCATTTCTGAGCTTATAAAGAAAAAATACAACAATTTCAGATTGACACCAAAATGACCTAGATCACAAAAATCCTAGAAAAATTGAAACAGGGTTAAAGAAGAAAGGGATCAAACCAGCAAGATGAGAAGGGTCCTTGACTTTCTTAGCTAAACTAGACCTGCCACCAGAGGCAGAAGCAGAGTTAGCAAGCACCTTCTTGACTAAGAAAACGTAGGAGAACCCACCCTTTCCAAGTTGCCTCACAACCCTAAACCAATTTTCATTGATCCACACATCCCCTCCTCCATTAACGGCGTCGTATAGCGCATTCAACCCAGAAAATGAACACCCGATCTTTTTTCTTATTCTTTCTTTTCCAACTTAGTCTCAATATTAGAACTCCATCACCTTCATCTTGGTCTCTCTCTCATACTCGGTCTCTTTCTTAAACCGATTCAGTTTGTCTCTCTTAATCCAACTCAGTATCTCCTCAAATGTTTTTTTTTTTAATAACAGTTTTTTTTATCTTATTTTAATTCCAAAATTTATTAAAAAAGAAAAGAAAAAAAAAAGCCAAAACAATGTCGTTTTGGCTCACTAAATGGCAGCAAGTAATCGAGGTATAACGGAATATCGAATTGACAACAATTAAAAGTTAGAGGACTGAAATGACAAAACTGAAAGCAGGTAACTGAGGTATAACGGAATATCGAATTGACAACAATTAAAAGTTAGAGGACTGAAATGATAAAACAGAAAGTTAGAGGACTAAAATGAAAAAAACTGAAATTATTTGATGCATCATTGCACTAGGTTAGCTTATTTTCTTAAAGGTGAGTCAAAATCAACTTTAAACAAAATATAAGTTGTTATTTGATGAAACATTTTTGTCTCACCTTTAAGCAAATAAGTTGGAGTAGTGCACTTGGAGTAGTGCTCAAGACACATGTGTACCATCAGTGGGACTCCCACTGATGGTACACATGTGTCTTGAGCTCAGGCTTATTAGGCACATGTGGGAGGCGTCTCTCCCCGATGTGGGATTGATCAAACCCTTGAGGACAAGCTCAACGCTGGTTCCAAAGAAGACAATTCCATCTATTTGGGGTTTGGGACGAAATCCTCCCCCACAGGTGTGTATATATATATATATATATATATATATCTTAAAAGTAGAGTTATCAAACACGTTATAGACAAAACTGTTTTTTTATGCAAACAGGATTCACAATAGCTTCTAGGATAGGATCTAAGGGGGGGAGTGTTTGAAAATTTTTCAACTTTTTTGTAGAGGAATGCCCTACAAAAAGTTGGGTATTGTGCTTTTAGAAAGGCAAACGCGCGGCTCTCTTAATGAAAAGCCAATGAATGGTTTGTGGTCTTTCTTGGACCACCCACAGGGGCATGGGCTTTCTTAAGGCTCTTTCTCTTTAGTTGACCCAGTTACAACTCATGTCTACATATTAGAATTGTTGTCATTTTATGTATGGATTATCTAATTTTTAAACCGGTTTATATAGAAAATCAACTGATGTTCTTATTTGATGATAATGAGCAATCATCATAGAGTGATTACCATAAATTGAATTTTTATTTGAGCATCAGAATTCATAGTAGGATGAACTTTCTATTGGCATGAAGAAAAGTTGAAAGTTTGAAACCCCTTAACCTTTATAACTCAGGCAAATGACAATTGAGGTTACCTAGAAAGAGCTGGAATTCACCTTCTGAGTACTTAAAAAAAAAAAAAAAAAAAAAAAAAACATTACAACTACAATGCCTGCAACTCATTATACAATGTCTTAAGCTCGACTCTAGAAAAAAACATATTGGTTAATAAATAGATTAGATCCACTAGTAGATGCCAGAATATGAAACCAATTAATTTTATGGTTCATATTAGATATTAAATATATAAATATGTATTTAGTGTTATATCATTTAAAAATTTTAAAATAACTTAACACCATTTATACTCTTAAGTATACAAATGATATCTTAATTGTTGAAATTGACTCTTTCTTTTGTTTGGAATGAAACATAGAAGACTATCTTTTAAATACAATTTGTTAAATTACCGATTATCCAAAAAATTTAAACTATTAGGATATGATAAATTTAATCATTTAACTAATACTTCTAACACTCCCCTTTACACGTAGGCCGAAACTGTCTTTTAATGAGTAAGACCCAACATGTGGAAATTTAAATGAGAAGTAAAGTGGAGAAGACAAGGATCAAACTCAGGATCTAACTCAGGATCTTATGCTCTGATACCATGTTAAATTATCAATTGTCTCAAAATCTTAAGCTATTAGGATATAGTAAATTTAGGTTGCGTTTGGGATTAGAGTTTAAAGTCAGCTTATTTACTATTTAACTTATTTTTGCTACTATTCATGAGTCCCACTGCACTTTTTAATATTATTCATGGGTCCCACTATACTATTTTGGCTAGCTTTTACCTTTATCTACAATGCTTTCAGTAGAAAATTTTCAGTTTCAGTTAAATAAGTTGTTCTCAAACGGACTCTTAATCATTTAATCAATACTTCTAACACAATTACCTTTCATTTATAAATCCATATATGGGCTATTAGTATGTTTGTTCAAGCATCCAAAATAGAACGAATCTCACAAAGAATTTGACTGGATTCAATGAAAATGACAATTTCATCAAAGATATTTTATTTATAAGTTATTAGGTATGCATTAAGCTCCAGTTTAAAAAACCAGCTTATTTTACTATTCAGCTTATTTTTGCTAATATGCATAAACCTCACTGCACATTTTGGTACTATTCATGGATCCCACTATGCTATTTTAGCTAACTTTTATTTTTATCTACAGTACTCTATGGTGTTAGGTCTTTTATGATGATGAATCCCTAATATGGCCTTAACATGGCTTAATTTTGTTCATTCTTGAGAAATTGGCTTTTATTGAACTTTGTGAGCCTGAGTTAATTAATCTTGTTGACTGGCTTCAGGAGTCGAGTTTAGCTGGTTTTGTGGACTGAATTATGTCAATTTTACGGCTATAATAATGGATTTTAGGCTTTGTCTAATTTTCGAGATAAGTATGATCAAAATCCAAAATTGTGCAAAACATGTCCTACCTATAAAGAAGTTTTAAGAGATCTTTAATTTTATTTAGTAAATAACTTGCGATTGAATGACAATTGGGTCTCCTTATCCCATGTTTTTTTTAGAGAGTTTCAACCTATAACATTTACTCCTGCTAATGCTTTTTATCATCAAACAAAGACACTAATTAGTTTTTGGTGTAGGCAGAGATTGAACCCAAAATCTCTTATTCAACCATCAGAGACTTTACCAGTTGAGTTAACTAGAACCCCAGATCTCTTATCCCTGCTTTATTAGATATTTTGAGGTCGACTTGGAGGTTTAATTAGAGGTCCATTTTCCACCAATTGCTTAGTTTAGAGAATTTTTGTTAATGCTATATTGAAGAAATTTATTTCAACAAAAAACCACATGCCCATTACATGAAAATAATCTCGTATACAGCACTCTCTATAATTTTATTATCACTTCATATCATGCTTTAAAACAAAATTTTCTCTTTTCCATTGAATGAGAACCATATATAATCAATCCATACTTCCTAGATTTCTATCTTAAGTGCTCTTACTTTTGATTCTTAAATCAAATTCAATCTCAAGAACAATATATACGTAGAATCAAGTTACAGCACCTAAGAAACTTTACCCAAGTTTTGGCCATCAAATAATTCCGACATGTAGGTCACATAATAGTGCAAGAGTTCTGGTTGTAACCCGCGACTTCATATGCATAATATGGCGCACTGGGTTGATAATAATATGGTACACCAGCTTGATAGGTTGGCCAAACCAATGATTGTATTCCAGATTCACTAGGTTTGGTCTCTTGCTTTGGTTTTTCCCCCTCAGTACTGACTGGCGAGACACTCGTTAACTCAGCAAATCCAACTTTCTTCCTCAGCAAAGATGTCAAGTTGACTGAATCAATGTCATCCCCAACAACAACAATCTGACTGCTGTCCTCACCTTGTAGAGACACAGATTCCACGCCTTAAGCACCCAAAAGAAAAACAATTTGATCATTAGTTTTAAATTCCTAATCAATTTTAACAATGACCAGATAAAAGACATAAAAATGAGTACCTTGTAGACCAACTGCAATCTGCATGGCCTTGGACCGAGCATTCTTTTTGCCATTATTTAAGGTGACCCTGATCACTACCTTTTGCTGCAATAAAGCTTAGAAGTGTCAATTAATGACATAAAAATGCTTGGGAGTACATAAGGAACAGAACTTGTAAATAATTGTTCGGCATGGTATTCATTATTACCTTCATTTTCCTGGTGAGAGAGTTCAAATTCTTATCAGGGACCAGCAGGGTGCTTTGTTTAGCTAGCTAATTCTGGGTGTTGTTGCTTAACGTCAGAAAGAAACAGAAAGAAAAGGATATATTATCTTCGCCAGAGACTTCAAAATCTTATCTGGGAGCAAAGTGTGTTTAGGTGGCTAGTGTCGTAGCTTAATATATATAGGCGTAAGTTAAGTTCACAGTTACACTAATTGTTTATCATGTCCAGAAAGTATGGTCAACTACTTGATGAAGCTTACACGCGGTTTCTTTATGAAACCCAAATAATTGAAAGGTATGCCTGACTTATAGTTGACGAGGTCAAATTCAAACAAAAGGACTGCCATCATTTGTGACCTGTGAAGTTTGATCAAGATCAAAAAAAAATTTTGATCTTTGAATAACACGTATAGGAAGAGCTATATTTTACACTTTCTACACCTTTTTTGTTTTTTCCTTTTTACCAAAGGAAAAAAGTAACCCATGTCATATTGATAGTAACACTACAATTTTTTTTTTTTTTTCAAGTTAGATTGTGACAGAGTTCTACTATGATAAGTTGCCACATCACATGATAATCCATTTTCTTTATCATATTTATTAATTACTGAAATTGCATCGAACTCTAACACCATAATAAATATTTGAGGAATTGGTGAATGGCTCCTATAACTTTAAGTAGAAAAGTGTTACGTCTATAATTCTCACAACGATTTTTATGTAATAAGTTATTATTTGTTTTAATTTAAACTCACAACTAAAATTACTTTTTGTTATCTACTAATAATAATTAGCTAAAAAAAGTTAATTCTGAAAATATTGTTAGACACAATATTTCTCTTTTAAGTATCATTCTTAGTCAAAGTAAGAGCAATGCTACAAACACAACTACTTTTATTATACATCTGTCATAATTAATCTGCCAACCTAATGGAAAATTAAAAAAAAAAAAAAAAAAAGCACTTTTTCTTTTAAAATGTAAATGCGATTAGACCTAAAGCAAAAACACGTGATGATATAAAGAAAATTAGTAGAAACTTCTCTATTATTAAATTTATCGTTGTAAAGGAATGACGAGCATCACAACATGATCTAATTATTGGACGTGTTCCTACTTCCAACTTTCCTGCTAGGAAGTTCTTACTCTTTTGATTCACATCCTCTTTGAAACCAAACTTTTTTATTTCTGGAACAACTTCTTCTTTTTTTCTAAATGAAGGTTTTTTTAAATATTTTATTTCAAAGAATTGAAAATAATAATAATAATAATACTAATAATAGTAATAAGTTGTGCCAAATGAGTACAATAGAAAAAAAAATAGTTTTTTTTTTTTTTTTTTTGCTGCTGATAATAGGAAAACTTCATAAACTAAAAAACAAATATTCTTCTCAAAAAAATTATACATAATACAACAAGGCTATGATAGATTAGAGCTTTTCAGACATCCAAAAAACCTAGGGTTACTTTCCCATTTTCAAGAGCTTGGGTTGCTAGCCTTTAAGATCATAAATTCTTCTTAAAGCCAAAGTCCTTAATTTATGAAAGAGTGACTATGCTTTTACCGACCCTCCTTGAGCAGTTCAACTCTCGAGTCACTATTGTTAGTGTTACATAGTTGCTCACAATTTCTGCATCACAATTTAGTTTAAGAGAAATTTTTTATTCATAACTTTTTCACAATAAATCTTTAATGGCAGGTTATTATTAATTGTTATAAGTGGGCAAAAAATTAATTTAAGTTGTAGATTCAAATTAAAACCCATAACAACTTACCAACTATAATTTGTTGTGAAAATATTGTGAATATAGCACTTTCCTTTAGTCTCATCCTCCATCACCAGACTTAGACAATTATCATTTAAGTCAAATAAATTTAACAGCTACAATCAAAATGAGAAGATAGACCTAAATGAAAATATAAACCATGATAACTTATCTTAATCACATATGATGAATATATTTAAATCAAGTTAGCTTATATAATCAAAATATTTTTTTCTCATCTAGTCAATTTGTAAATTATAAACTACCATTTAAATGATATTGATCACAAATAATATTCTCTAAAAATTTTAGGTCAATCTAAAAAGAGTTTAAATTAGGATTTTTTGTTCAATAATAGTTTAGATCACAAGTAGCTACCATTTAAATGATTTTTTTTTTTTTTTTTGCTTATTTTTGGTAGCTTATTTGCATAATATGAGACAAAAAAACTAAAACCTAACTTATTTTCAAAGGAATGAAAGTTAAATTATTTGAAATAAAGCTAAAACAAAAAGTAATGTGGAACCCATAAATTATAGATAATTTAAGCAAAAAAAAAAAAAAAAACAATCTTTTAATTGTTAGTTGTCAAATGCACAATACTCAACTTAAATGATAAACATAATTTTACATAACTAAACTTATATAAGTCAATATAAGAAAAGTATAAAATGAAAAAATATTTCTTACTTTAATAGATGACAAGCACAATAAGGATCTCTTACTCTAGACAATGAAATCTGCAATTGTCCTTAAAAGTAAACTAAAAAACAAATATTCTTCACAAAAAAAATATACATAATACAACACGGCCTGGAATAAAAGCATATGATAAATTACAGCTTTTCGGACATTCGAAAAACCTAGGGTTACTTACCAATTTTGCAAGAGCTTAGGTTGCAGCCTTCAAGATCATAAACTCTTCTTAAAGCCATAGCCCCTACTTTATGAAAGTGTGACTATGCTTTTACCAACCCTCCTTGAGCATTTCAATTCTCAAGTCACTATTGCTAGTATTGTTAGGATTAGTGTCCTAAAATCCTATTGCACGATGCTGTGTATGATATAATATATGACATTATGTTATAAATAATGAAGTTGTTTTATTATCTAAAATAATGGTAATATGAATATTTGTACATTATCATATAGTCCTTAAAATGCATAGTATGCGATTTGTGTGATTTAGTCACAGGAGATATAAATCACAAGTTCTTTATAAACTCAAAACTTTAATTCGTAGTCGGTGATGAAATTGAGCATTTCATCTGTGAAGACTATGATGTGTCAACTAAGATAGTTTGTCTTGATCATGGAAGTGGAGACTTCTAATTGATATGTTGATGTGCCTTAAGTGTATAAGACATTGTAGGGGTTTTGGGCCCAAGATCTCATTATCTATGTATATATTGGGCCTGAGGCCCAATTCGAGGACGTAAAATCGTCCGAGGAGGAGTAAACATTGCTAGAGGAGTCCGTGTTAGTAAATGAAGAATTTAGTTTTAGTCATAAGGGCCTAGGAAGGTGGGCCGAGGATGAATGCCTCCTTGGCCAACCAAAGCCAAGGTCCTTAGTGGTGGTTTGCCGTCCAAAGGAACGTTCCAGGAAATTCTGTTAGTACGAATAAGCATTACAGATACATAGGACAAGGAGGAGTCCTAAAATATCTAAGGAGAAAGCTGCTACCACCGCGTTGAATGCTTTGCAGCTAACCCTCTGACCACATTAATGTGAAAGTGATACCTGAACAGTGGTTTTCAGCCTTACAACTACTACACAAAGACTTCAGGAAGGTGCTGATAGGACAAGTATCAACACCAACCATCTGGCCTATACGTGGAGGGTAAAGATGAAATGGGAAGAGAGTATAAAAGAAGAAGGAGGCAATGAGAGAAGGGGATCGAGAAATTAAGAGGAAAACACTGTAGCAATGAATAGTAGAACTTGTAATAACAATTAAGAAAAATATATAAAAACTGATCTCTTTGGATTGTGCCGATGATGATTTTTTTTAGATTAAACTAGTCTATCTTCATCTTCTTGTCATTTGGATACACTTTGATTGTTGTCTGATTCACTAAAGCCTGATTTTCCAACCCACCCTCTACAAATTCATTGTATTGGGCTTTTTAGGCCTAAGTCCATTCATCCTTTAGGCAAGTGACTCAAATCTGGTCCTTACAAACATATTGAACTAGACCGCTATGAAATTAATTATTCTATTAATGACTGTCAACTAAATAATAAATCTCACGACTTTCATTTACCTAAACTCTCAATCCTAAGAGGATAGTGAACTCGATCATGAAATGTAAGTTGCTTTGATATATCAGGAGTGAGATCTAATTCAACTGTCAAAACCTTAGTATGTTGGGCAGCCACACATAGTGCTAAAGGAACACATATTCTCAAAATGGAATTCATAGTCTCTATGTAGAGATATAAAATATTCTCTTGAGATAAGTTTAATGAGTTTGGTTATTCAGAGTATTATATATATATATATATATATATATATATATGTGGGGACTATTTTTGTCAGACCTCGGCAAGGCTCTGGGCGCAGTGCCGAGGAGACTCATTTTGCCGATCCTCGGCAAGGCTCTGGGCGCAGTACCGAGGAGACTCAGATGTCCCACATCGAAGAGAGCTTCCCCCACTTTCAACCTTATAGCTGTGAAGCGAAGGAAGTAGTGTACCATCGTATTCTCGTATTCGAATACCGGAATACGATAGTACACTACTTCCTTCGCTTCACAGCTTATAAGGTTGAAAGTGGGGGAAGCTCTCTTCGATGTGAGACATTTGAACCTCCTCGGTACTGCGCCCAGAGCCTTGCTGAGAACCGGCAAAATGAGTCTCCTCGGCACTGCGCCCAGAGCCTTGCCGAGGTCTGACAAAAATAGTCCCCACAATATATATATGAATAACTTAAAGGATTTAACCGGGTACTCAAGGATCAAGAGTTAGTAATTTTCAAAAAGGTAGTTATATATTATGACTTTGTATTACTACGAATATTTTCATGAATGGATTAACTGTTTAGATAATAAAGTCTTGGGATTTAATTTTATTAATAAAGCCTAGAGTGCAATTATATTTACATAGTAGTATTAAATATAATTAATGGTAACTTTGGGCTTGTCAAGAGTTGACAGATTAGCCCGAAACCCATTGGATCTAGAGCTTTATTTGTCCCTTTGGTCTCATCCCAAGCCACACACTAAAACCCAATTAAATAATTAGTTGTTTATTTAATAAGAGAAATGCTATTTTCACAACTTAGTCACAATTTAGTTTAAGAGAAATACTATGTTCACAACTTTTTCACAACAAATCTTAAGTGACAATTATTTAGCTGTTATGGGTGGGCAAAAAAGTAATTGAAGTTGTAGATTCAAATTAAAACCAGTAACAAATTACCAACTATCACTTGTTGTGAAAATATTATGGATGTAACACTTTCCTTTAGTTTCATCCTCCATCACAAGACTAAGACAATTATCATTTAAGTCAAATAAATTTAACAGCTACAATAAAAATGAGAAGACAGACCTAAATGAAAATATATAACATGATAACTTATCTTAATCACATATGATGAATATATTTAAATCAAGTTAGTTCATATATTCAAAATATTTTTTTTTCTCACCTAGTCAATTTATAAATTATAAATTACCATTTAAATGATATTGATCACAAATAATATTCTCTAAACATTTTAGATCAATTTAAAAAGAGTTTAACTTAGGATTTTTTGTTCAATAATAATTTAGATCACAAGTAGCTACCATTTAAATGATTTTTTTGCTTATTTTTGGTAGCTTATATGCATAATATGAGACTAAAAAAAAAAAACAAACTAAAAGCTAACTTATTTCCAAATGAATGAATATTAAATTATTTGAAATAATGCTAAAAAAAAAGTAATGTGGGACCCATAAATTATAGATAATTTAAGCAAAAAAACTAGCTTTTAATTATTAGTTGCCAAACGCACAATAATCAACTTAAATGATAAACATCATTTTACATAACTAAACTTATATAAGTCAATATAAGAAAAGTATAAAATGAAAAAATATATCTTACTTTAATAGATGACAAGCACAATAAGAATCTCTTACTCTAGACAAGGAAATCTGCAATTGTCCTTAAAAGTAAAGAAAAAATAAATATTTATAGTTTATATATATAAACACACACACTTCTATATTTATAGTTGGGTATTGTTTTCTTTTAGAAGGCAAGCATGCAGTTCTCTTTTATGCATTGGCGGTGCCACGTTATGATTAGGGTGTTCCTTATAATTTAACTTTTTTTTATTTGTTTACCCTTAAAAAAAATTAAGAATACCCTCAAACAAAATTAGGAACACTCTCAAATTTTTTTTTTTTTAAATTATTTGTTCTTCTTTCAAGAAAAAAAAAACCCCAAAAAAAAAATTAAAATTAAAAACTCACTTCTTCTATTCATGGACAAAGCTCAAGTGCTGCCATTAAAACTCACTTCTTCAAGCTTGTGTCTCTCTCACTTCCAGAGAGAAAAAGAGGGAGTGTGAGACTTTTATGAGTCTTTGAATAAAAAAGCTTTGGAATCTTTCTAAACTCAAAGCCACTGTTTCTCCTTCAGCTTATTCATCCTTGCTGCTTTAAGCCACCATACTTCTCTGTTGTTGACATTTCCTTTGCTGGAGAACACTTATTTGTTGGGTGTGTTGAGCTTCAACCTTTGTTTGTGTGAGGAAGAGTTAAGACTTAAGGATGCATTTAAAAAAAAAAAAAAAGCGGAGAAGTTTGAGAAGTAGAAGAAAGGAGGAGATCAGATGAAGAGGAAATGATACGTGGAAAAATATTTGTGGGCTAATGGAAATGGCAAGGAAACTTCTATGAAATTTCCTACTTAAAAAACTATTCATAGATACTAGATATTTAAAGCAATGCCACAAGCAAAAAGTTAAAAATATTAATAATTTTTTTTATCCACT
Source organism: Lithocarpus polystachyus (assembly GCA_033629205.1). Taxonomy (NCBI): domain Eukaryota; kingdom Viridiplantae; phylum Streptophyta; class Magnoliopsida; order Fagales; family Fagaceae; genus Lithocarpus; species Lithocarpus polystachyus. Next base: position 78,607,346 of record CM066165.1, read on the forward strand.
TCGCTGAATTTTTTTTAAGGTGAGAGTTTATACACTATATTTATTGTATTATTTGTAGAAAAATTATAAATAAATATTTTTTTAATCCCACTTTATTTAAGATTTTTTTAAAGTAAAATAAATTCATTAATTTATTTAATAGTAATAATATCTAGTTATATATACATATATATATATATATATATATATGTAAGTTCGTTTAGACCCCTTAAACCCAAACAGATTAACCTAAAGAATTAGCCAATTGATTAACTTAGGTAATTTAAACAAGTCTAGGTTAACACAAATAATCATAAACAATAAAGCAACGAAAAATAAAGAACACAAAGATCTGATGACCCAGGAAAACCAAACCGGTAAAAAACCTGGGGAGGATTTAACCTAGCTATCCTCAAGGTAAACCGAATTCACTATGAAAGAATTGAAATTTACACAATAAGACTTAGACCACTAACATCCTATTGCTACCCAGTGTAGGAAACTTACTACCACGACCCCATGATAGCTCCGAGATCCACGGACTCCTTCTTTCTTGAATTCTTCAGCAATTCACAAGCGTACCTGCTTGTATTTCTTGAAGCTCTTTGATTCTGCAACTGTATGATTTACCAATTTCTTGACATGAATCTTGAGTTTGAAAACCCTAAGTGTATGTGAAGGTAAACACCTCTAGATCTCACAATAAGATTCACAAACACAACAAAACAGAACTCTAAAAACGTGGCTAGGGTTTTCCCTTATATACTTAGGGCAAAACATAAAACCCTATACATTAAATGGGCTAGGGCTGAGTTGGAAAAATTCTGCAGAAAAACAATCTGCACGACTTTCGATCGATCGAGTCAGGCAGAAAGTGCACAGTAATTCTGCATAAAACTCGATTCCAACTTTACATAAAAAGCCATACTTTAAGCAAGTTTAACACACAACTTAAAGAATGTTTTGATCATGGTTTGCCAACATTACACATTGAAGTTCTAATACATTAATTCCTAATTCTTAGAACCTAACAAACTCCCTATTTGGCAATCCGTGACAAAACACAGACTTAACAAAAAGTTCAAAGTTTACAAAATGAAACAGCCCATTTACAGAATAAAAAGCCACTAAACAATTCAACCTAACTACTATCTAACAGTTGCAAAGTAGACAGCAGCACGACTGAATCAACCTGTATATTCTTGTAACACTTAACAAATACATAAACGCATGTGTGGATAGAAAGACAGAAAAACAATAATATGAAACAGAAATATAAAAATAAAAATAAATTCTAACTTTCTCCCTAAGTTAGATACATCAAAAATAATTTCAACTCCCCTTAAACAGAACATTCTTGTATTTTCCTCACATATTCCCACATATCATCTAAAACTCCCCCTTTTTGTCACGTATTGACAAAGATAACTCAAATAAAGAGTAACAACTCAACAGAGAACAAGAGGAAATAGAGAATTAAGGGAACATAAAACAGTTTAGCTCTATAGAAAATAGAAAGAACTCCCCCTATGAAGAGCAACAACTCCCCCTATGAACAACAAAGGTTAAAAACAAGCTTCTCCCCCTATAAAAATAGGAAAAACAAAACAAGTTTTGGGAAAAACAGTTTTGGGGAAAATGTAGGAGGTGGAGATAAATAAAAAACACACAAACCCAAAAAAAATGAGTTGGGGATACACATGAAGAAAAATATTCTCTATTTCAATAAATGCAAACTTGACACTTTGTGACCCATAAACAGTTGCATAAGTAGAGAAAATATTTGCACATTGATTATTCATCATATCTCTTAAGAAAAATATTTTCTGCAGTTCACACATCAAGAAAAATAGCATATACTAAAATGTACAAAGGACTCAAAAATTAATTAATCAATTTTTAATTCAAGTTGAGTACCCAATTTAGCAAAGTGTATGCATGTTATATGTGAAAACAATGAGAGATATGACTGCAAAACTGCAAGATGGATACAGAAAACTATGCAACTCATGTGAATCCTAACCATAAATGATGCATGAAAAAATTTGGTCAAAAACTCTAAAAACTGAAAATTTTTCAGTTTCGATCGATCGAGCATCCATCGAATACTAATCAAGTCAGACAGAATCAAACCAAAATTTTTATCGCAATTTCGATCAGTCGAAAAACACCCTCGATCGATCGAAAATATGGAAAACTTAAATTTTTGAAAAACAGGGCAATTTTATGTAGAAACTCCTCAAAGCACAATATTTCATGAATGAAATAAATGAGTATGAGACTAAAAATTTTCAAAAACACATGAATACAGCCCAGATCTTCCAAAATTAATATTTTCAATCAATTTGTCCTTAAAACTCAAATTTTGCATCAAAATCAAGGAACATATAATCTTGGATGGCCACAACAAAATCACATACAATAACATGTACAAAGTTTAGCAAAGAGTAACTTTGTGTAGTGTGTGCAACTAGCAAAAGCTTGAGAGACATGTGAGGTAATATGTGAATAGTAATCAATCACAAAATCTACAAAATTCATCACATAAATTTGAAAGAGACTATCACCTAAAGAGTTACATCATATAACTCTCACATCTCCTAGAATAAAAGCTTGCAATCATGTAAGTTTCTTGATTTGCCTCATAATATACACACCAATTTCAATTGATTAGAAACTTATTAAAGTAGCCGGGATAATGTACACACCGGTTTTAGAATTTAAACCGAGGCTACACCTTATGTTCTTTTTGTGCATGTGCTACACTTTCTCGAGCACAAAATCTTACGATATGCACTAAGGTGTTCATGATTGGCTAGTAAACAGTGGTGAGATGGTTATTTATGCCTTTCTCAATAAGTGTAAGTCCAACAATCAAAGGCATGTGACTTTAAGATCAAGAAAACGTGATCAAAAACTATAAACAACTCCCACACAACATGCACTACAAAGCTTAAACTAGTAACATGCAATAAAGAAGCTCATCCAAGTTAAACAAGGGACATAAACATGTTATGTAAAGATAATATGGCCAATCCTTGATTTCAAATCCAAGAAAAATTAATGCAAAACACAAAAGTATTTTTGGTTTAAAAGAAATTTTATGACCAAAAACAAAAAGCACACATTATGCTAAATGATTAAAAAAAATGCAAATGCAATGCATGACAATGCTTGACCAAGCTATAGAGGGTACACAAACAAGAAATATTAATTTCTTAATTAACCCTTGAGTACATGTACAAACTAGTATATAATCACACAAAATCAGAAAAAACTTAGCACTTATATAACACATACTATTCAAGTTTCTCCACAATGTCAAGCATGTTCTAAATCAAGAGAGAGATATCATAACTCATGTAATCCTCAAGAAAAATAAAACTAGACACAAAATAAAATATTTTTGTCCTTTTGAAATTTTTCAATGTTTTTGGATTTTTTTTATAATAAAAAACAACCAAAAAAAAAAAAAACAACAAAAAACAGAAACAAAACATGTCCACAAATAATTGAAAGAATTAAATCAGGGACAAGTCAACAACACTCACCTTAGTGAATCTTTTCTCACCCATATAGCACGAGTCTTCGGCTTTGTAGGTGAAAATCCATGTAGAGCAGAGTGTGTTTGAGAGATTACACCAATCTTCTGAGAAAGACTAAAATCCTGCAATTTTCTTTCACAAGCCAACAAGCTTAAATTTTTCAAAAACATATGAAACAATTTATTTGGACTTATGGCAAGAGAAATATCATCACATGTCCTAGATTGAAATACAGAATGCTTAAAATTCAATTTATGACAATTAGGACGTATGTGACCGGAGACACCACAAAAGTGACAAACAGGAACAAATTTAGGAACATCAGTATTCCTAACAACAAATCTAGTCTCAAATTTTGGTTTTTGCCTCAACAAAGAACAATTTGGTCTAATATGACCAACTACACCACAAAGGTGACAGGTAGGCACAAAAACAGATTTCTTTTGTACACTAGCAGTAGGTTTAGACATAGGTTTAGAAACTTCAGCGTCTACATCAGAACTTTTACCTTTGTCTAACCTAGCAAAATAAGCATTTTCTTTATTATTCCTCTTGAAAGGAGGGATATAAACTTTTTCAGCTTTAGGCTTAAGAGAAACAGAAACACTTCTGTTATCAACAGCAAGCTTGGTACTAGTCAAATTTTCAACTTTAGCTTTAGATTTAACTAACTCTTGTTCCAAGCTTTTCATCTTCTCATCTTGAGAGGAAACTTGATTTCTCAAAAATTCATTCTTTTTATTAGATTCATCTAATTTAACAATCAATTCCTCTTTTTCAAGATTAGCCAATTTTAACTCTTCCTTGAATTTCTTAGCAATTCTCATAGTTTTCAATAATTCCTTACGAAGAGTTTCACAGGCATCAAAAAGATCAACTGAAACAACAGCGTCCTTTTTATTCAAATCATCCCAAACATAAGCAGAAAGACACTTCAAATTATCCATGATAACAGGGGTCAAGGATCAATTCTTAGATCAAAAGATCTAAAACAAAAGAGTTACCCGCTCTGATACCACTTGTAAGTTCGTTTAGACCCCTTAAACCCAAACAGATTAACCTAAAGAATTAGCCAATTGATTAACTTAGGTAATTTAAACAAGTCTAAGTTAACAAAAATAATCATAAACAATAAAGCAGTGGAAAATAAAGAACACAAAGATCTGATAACCCAGGAAAACCAAACCGGTAAAAAACCTGGGGAGGATTTAACCTAACTATCCTTAAGGTAAACCGAATTCACTATGAAAGAATTGAAGTTTACACAATAAGATTTAGACCACTAACATCCTATTGCTACCCAGTGTAGGAAACTTACTACCACGACCCCATGATAGCTCCGAGATCAACGGACTCATTCTTTCTTGAATTCTTCAACAATTCACAAGCGTACCTGCTTGTATTTCTTGAAGCTCTTTGATTCTGCAACTGTATGATTTACCAATCTCTTGACATGAATCTTGAGTTTGGCAACCCTAAGTGTATGTGAAGGTAAACACCTCTAGATCTCACAATGAGATTCACAAACACAGCAAAACAGAACTCTAAAAACGTGGCTAGGGTTTTCCCTTATATACTTAGGGCAAAACATAAAACCCTATACATTAAATGGGCTAGGGCTGAGTTGAAAAAATTCTGCAGAAAAATAATCTGCACGACTTTCGATCGATCGAGTTTAATTCTCGATCGATCGAGTCAGGCAGAAAGTGCACAGTAATTCTGCATAAAACTCGATTCCAACTTTACATAAAAAGCCATACTTTGAGCAAGTCTAACACACAACTTAAAGAATGTTTTGATCATAATTTGCCAACATTACACATTGAAATTCTAATACATTAATTCCTAATTCTTAGAACCTAACAATATATATATATATATATATATATATATATTTTAGAAACTCCGAAACACCTTGAAACGGTACGCCGAAATAGGCCGGTACCAAAATATTTTGTTCCAATGGACAAACCGAAATGGGGTCTGAAACGAAATTAATAACATTGGTTTATTGTATAGTTACCTTTGTTCATTTCATTTCTTTTCATTTTTTTTTTTCCTTCTGAGGTTTTTCGGTGTACAGAATACAAATTTATTTTGGTTTTAAGGACATTTTTTTTTAAGCACAAATTTCATGCCGGCCAAATCTTGAATTTCGGCCAGTATTTACCAAAATGTCCCGAAACATCCGAAATAGACCGAAATGACCCGAAATTTTTTCAAAGTGAAATAGGGACACCCTAGACAAAACTCCTAGAACCACCACTGCTTTTATGAAAAGCCAATGAATGGATTGTTATGTTTCTTGGACTACCCATAGGGGCATGGGCTTTCTTCGGTTCTTCCTCTTTAGTTTAACCAGTCACAACTGTGTCTAAATATGAGAATTATTGTCATTTTATGTAAGAATTATCTAATTTTCAAACTCTATCTACAAAAAAATAAATAAAAAATAAAGTGATTTTTTTATTTGATATACAATGAACAATCATTATAAAACGAAAACCATAAATTGAAATTTTATTTTAGCATCATAATTCATACTAGGATGAACTTTCTATTCCCATGAAGGAGAGTTAAAGGTTGAAAGTAACCTTTAACCTTTATAGCCCGGGAAAATGACCATTGAGATTACCTAGAAAGAGCTGGATCTCACCTTTTAAGCCTTTAAATTATACTAGTAAAGTATTCTATCATAGAAAAATTGCACTAAAATATATAGTGAGAAACGTTTCCCTCAAGGGTCCCTTGTGTACCAATATCGGTAGTGGTGGGTATGTTACGTTTCAAATTAAACATGGAAGAGCTTTCATTTATAAAGCCATACATGGGTTAGTAGTATGTTGGTTCAAGCATCCAAAATAGAACAAATCTCACAAATAATATGACAGGATTTAATGAAAATGAAAATTTCAGCAGGGATATTTATTTATAAGTTATTAGATGATGAAAAATAAGTACTCTATGGTGTTGGGTCCCTTATGATGATGAATTCCTAATCAATTTTTACAATGATCAGAAATTGAGTACCTTGTAGACCAACTGCAATCTGCATGGCCTTGGACCGCGCATTCTTTTTGCCATTATTTAAGGTGAGTTCGATCACTATCTTTTGTTGCAATAAAGTTTAGAAGTGTTAATTAGTATGAAATAAAAGCGTGCATGACTGGAATTTCAATACTTTTCGGTCATCATGCTTACTCGTGAAAAGTAAAGCACTGCAAGATAGGAAATGAAGAAGAAAACAGAGAACTTAGAGAATAGAAACGATTCCAATGGAAATGAGAAATTCTATTATTGCTTATATATACCATAACTACCTCCGTATAATGTGGAATGGATTAACAAACTCTGATTCAATCATTCTAGATCACTGACACGTGTACAGACTCTATCCCTCTTAGCTAACTTATGCTACCTGCAGTTTTGCCTATTATAAATATACTACAGGTCGTTTACCAGCTGCTTTATCACCAGCTTCAGCAGCTCTGTCATCAGCATTACCATCTTGTGCCTGAACCTTTACCTCTACCTCAGCTTGTGCAAGTGCCTTTACAACTCGCATTGGGCGTGTGCGTCTAGAGCTTGTTGCTATGAAAGGATCAATTGGAAATATTTCATCATAATTTTCGGAACTATCTGAATGACTTGGAGACCTGGCTGGGTGGAAGAATGTCTCTATGGAAAAAGAGAATCGTGTAGGCGATTGACTTGGAGACCTGGCTGGTGGGAAGATTGTGTCTATGGAACAAGAGAATCGTGGACATGACTCGTTAGATTCTGAACTAGTATCACTTTCAGTGTCAGAGCGGTCGGGTGGGAAGATTGATGCAATGGAAGCTGATTGTTACAAAATGTGAAACGGTAAATTGCAATTATACATTGAGATGCTAAAAGTTTTATTGTCTAATTGGAAATTCTTTGAAACTTACTTGTATCAACTAGGTGCTTCGACATGATACCGGGTAGGGAGATTGACCGAACTGAATTGGGGAAGAGACACTCAGTTCTGAATGGCGAGACACTTGATAACTCAGCAAATCCAACTTGATAATGATTTGGTACACCAGCTTGATAAGTTGGCCAAACCATTGATTGTTTTCCAGATTCACTGGGTTTGGTCTCTTGCTTTGGTTTTTTCTCCTCGGTAACACTAATTATCACAGCAAATCCAACTTTCTTCCTCAGCAAATTTACCAATTTGGCTGAATCAAAGCCTTCCCCGACAACAACAATCTGACTTCTGTCCGCACCTTGGAGAGAGGTTGATAGCACACCTTCAGCGCCCAAAAGAAAACAATCTGATCATTAGTTTTAAATTCCTAATCAATTCAATGATCAGATAAAAGACATAAAAATGAGTACCTAGTAGACCAGCTGCAATCTGCATGACCTTGGACCGAGCATTCTCTTTGCCATTATTTATTTTTATTTTTTTGAGAGGCCACCCCAGAAAGAGGGGGGAATTTTTGCCATTATTTAAGGTGACCCGGATCACTACCTTTTGCTGCAATAAAGTTTAGAAGTGTCAATTAATGACATAAAAATGCTTGGAAGTACATAAGGAACAGAAATTGTAAATAATTGTTCAGCATGGTATTCATCATTACCTTCATTTTCTTGATCAGAGAGTTCAAATTCTTATCAGGGAGCTGCAGGGTGCTTTGTTTCGCTAGCTAAGCCTGGGTGTTGTTGCTTAATGTCAGAATGATTAGCAAAAAGAAAAGGATATATTATCTTCGCCAGAGAGTTCAAAATCTTATCTGGAAGCTGATTGTTACTGATGATGCCAAGAATCAACTCAGTAAGCTACAAGGCCTTCACGTATTTCCGACGAACCTGCACAAGTAGAAAGAACCTCAAAGGGAGGTACAGGCGTGGTACCGGCCAACGACCCTCCGATGGTTAGGTTAGTATTACTCACAACTCTTAAAGTGCCAGAGTCGGGGCCCAAAGTCAGGGTAGAAGCATGCGTACCTCGATTTGGGAGGGCGTGGAAGTATTTATAGTAGTGGTAGGGGCCCTTGGCCAAGGCGTGCTGGAGAAGATACCACTTTACCGGAATTGCCCCTAAGTAGCGTGGAGCGCAAGATACTTCTTAGATAATCAAGTGTGCTAGGCAAGACACCCCTTTAGGAGCAATCGTACTCCACAAGATATCTGTCCAAATAGTAGCGTACGCGACAAGACTCATTTTCTCAAGGAAGCGTATATGGCAAGATAGGCTTTGGTGCCCCATGCCTCCCCCCGCCGACGGTCTCTCCCGTCACCACGTTTAAGGGTCGTGTCGTCAGGGTCTAGCGTCCGTCATCATACCTCGCACCGTCATCCCGCACAGGGTGCCGGCGTCTAGTGGGAGTTTTATCCCTATCAGGTACCCCCCTCAGCCCATCAGTCCGTGAACACACAGGAGACGGAGTAATGGGATGACGGTTCCCATTCGCAATGAGAGAGTTGAATAGATAGGCTGTCATTCAGTAATTAATGCTGGGTAATTAATGCACAGCACGTGTCGTCAACTTAATGTCCGTGTGCCAAAAACGAGGCGTCCCCTCGCCTTCCGTGATACCCCCATATATAAGCTTCCCTTCTTTTCCCTCATTTTTCACTTTTCATTGAAATCAAGCGATCAGAGCGCATCTGTTCACCCAGCCAAAAAAGCGTTTGATCCGTTAACATTTATGCCCGTCACGCTTCCGCAACCGTCGACTGCATCTTCCACCAGCAGACGTAACCGGTAAGTCTTTTATTGATTCATTCATTTTTGTCACCGTCAAATGTCTTTAGACTAGTTAAACTTAGGGCTTTCCGTCACATGTAGGTGACAGATGTCTAGCGCGTCCAGTAACCAGTCGTTTGTCTGCGACGGAACGGGCTACGACGAAGTTCACCCGTCAAGTCCAAGAGATCCTGACACCTCTAGTGAAGACAGTTCATCTACCAGCTCTTCTACATCAAGTAGTGATAGGGCAGAAAGTAGCCTTAGTGACGGTCTAGGGGAAACCGAGCCACAAGTTCAGTCCGTCATAGGCTCTGATGGGATGAGGAAGTTCGTAATGCTCTCACTATGGACGGTGAACGATTTCTTTTCCACAATCAAAGAGTCTCACTTTAGAACGCTTAGGAGTAAATACCAGATACCCGTCAACATACCGATTTGTCTACTCCGCAAAGAAGAGAGGTGTTACTACCACGGTGTCAAGGGTGTCGAGGTCTATGAGCAAATGCTCAAAGCTGGGTTAAGGTTTCCCTTAACTCAGCTACACTGTCAGCTCCTCTATTACCTAGGACTGTCCGTCAACCAAGTCTCCCCAAACGCTTGGAGGGTCTTCTTGGGGGTAGAAGTACTGTACTGATCAATGTCCAAGAGGAAGAAAAGATTAACAGTGGAGGAGTTCTTCCACTGCTACCGTCCAGTAGAGATTACAAAATCACGAGGGATGTATAGTTTTATTGCCAGGAGCCCACTGTTAAGGCTAGTGAGTAATACTCCAGATTCCAATAAGGACTGGAAGTCTAGGTACTTTTTCATAGACGGGGATGAGTGGATGTGTCGTCCTGGTGAGACAGAGTTCGTGCCCATCGACACAACATAGGGTGAACTACCCCCGTCTGGTATGCATCCGTTTACCTTATTTTCTTTTCAAACTCTTAACACCGTTGATTTCTAACCGTCTTCTTTTGCAGCTCAGGACCGTCCACAAGTTTCTCTTGAACAGTGGAGTTTTTTGGAGAAGATTTTCCAAAAGATTGAGTTGACGGAAAGATCTTGGGCCACGTTGATAACCCTAAAAACAATCTGTTGGCACTGTGACGGACCCGAACCGTCCGAGGAAGCATTAAAATATGAGACTCAAGTTCGAGTGCGTAAGTCCGTTCATTTGAATGTCACGCTTCCATTTTTAGTCATTAACTCACGTACCGTCTTCCTTTGCAGAGATGGATGAGGCAAAGAGAAGAGCTTTCATCAGGCAACAAGCAGCCGCGAAGAAGAAGGACGCTCTGACAGCTGGGACGGATGCGCCCAAACCATCCATCACAAAGAGGAAAACCGGCCAGGAGGGGGACCGTCACCCTTAAGAAGCCGAAGGTGACGACCGAGACTGTCGTTGGCCTAGAGGCGAAGGTGAAGAAGGTCCCTGTCAAGCATGGCAAGGGAGAGGGCCTGATGACGGGTGGCCCGGTGCCTAACGTCAAGAAGCCACCCGTCCTCCTTCATGAGGATTCCAAATATGCCATTGAGAAGCTGTCTTCAATCATGACGGTAGAGGATTACGAGGACCTTGGAAACCACTCAACAGAGGCGATGGGTGAGACGGGCCTTTTCAACCTTGCCCAGGTAAATAACTTTCCGTCATCATTAATTTCTTAAAAAAATTTTTTTTTTTTTTTTACATACTTGTTACCCGTCATGTTGACTTGATATTTTACTTTCTAGGCCGTCGTCATGATGAAGGACCTGATGGACCGTTGTGTCCACGAGGAGACAGCTTTGAGCCGTGTCCGGGCCAAGGCAGCTGAGACGGAGGATGAGCTGGCACAATTCAAGGCCTAGAGGGTGACTATTGAAAAGAAGCTTTCTTTGTCTGAGCAAGAGAGGGGCGAGCTAGAAAAGCAGATGGAGGTGCTCCAAAGAGTTCTCGACGACAAGGAGAAAGAAATTCTATCTGTGAAGGACCAGCTCCGACATGCTAAGGAGGAAGCCATCAAAGAGTATTGCGACTCAGAGGCATACTTGACGGAGCTGGGAAGCAGTTTCACCGACGGCTTTGACGATGCTCTCCGTCAAGTAAAGGCTACTCACCCCGAGTTGGATCTGTCCAAAGTGAGCCTTGATGCGGCTCAGGCTTAGACATCCGTCCTCCCTGCCGCTTCTGGGAGCACGGATCGTTTATTTGGCGATCAAAACGCGGATGGTGACGACAACGAAGTACAAACAGCCATCCATGCTAATGCTCCAGACGTAGATGTTGAAGTAGAGAACATCGATACACCCGTCTAGTAGCCTTGTAAAATTTTTATTTTTTTTACTTTTATTATTTGTTGAAGGGTTAACTTTTAAACCGTCAGGAACAATGTTGCCTTTAAAGGCATTTTTATTAATGTACTTTTTACTTCAAGCTTATCCTTGTATGAATCGCTTGCTTTTACTTAAGTTTTATGAATGATTTCCTTTGTATGTCTTTTGAGCTTTGTGGAGCCGTCAGCTTTATAAGCCGTTGGCTTTCAAGCTATTAGCTTTTAGGACCGTCGGCCCTTATACTTGCATACCCTTGTAGGACAATGCAGTTGGTTTTGGGCTGTCGTTCATTTTATTCTCTCTATACTCTCTTTGGGGTTATGTCGTCGGCCAATGGCCGTCGTATCTTTATGTCGTTGTCTTTTGGACTTAGGCTTTTTAACCTTTAGGATTAAAGCCGTCGCCTTTTAATGTCGTCGTCTTTTAGACTTGGGCTTTTTAACCTTTAGGATTAAAGCCGTCGCCTTTTGAACCGTCAGTTTTTATGCTTGACCGGTTTTATGCCTTGTAGATTCTTTTTCGATTGTTGGCTTCTAAGCCGTCAGCTTTTATGCATGACGCTTTTATGCCTTGTAGATTCTTTTTAGACTGTTGGCTTCTAAGCCGTCAGCTTTTTTGCTTGACACTTTTATGCCTTGTAGATTCTTTTTAGATTGTTGGCTTCTAAGCCATCAGCTTTTATGCTTGACGCTTTTATGCCTTGTAGATTCTTTTTAGATTGTTAGCTTCTAAGCCGTTAGCTTTTATGCCTGACGCTTTTAAGCCTTGTAGATTCTGAGGGCACCGTCACTTTGGGCTGTCGGTTCTCATACCGTCGACTTTGGTGCCTCACATGTTTTGATGTTCAACACTTTACAAAATATAGAAGAGACTTTGAATAAACCTATGTCTTGCATAATTTTTTAAGAAGGGGAAAACATGCCCTTTGAGTTCCAAAAATCCATTAAAATAGATTACAAGTAGGGGGTTGCCATTCTTTCTTACCGGTAGTACTTTCGTAGGTGCTCGGCATTCCATGGATGGTGTAGTTTTTATCCTTCCAGTGTTTCCAAATGGTAGGTGCCTTTTCTTCGCCATGCTGTGATCCGGTAAGGTCCTTCCCAATTGGGGCCGAGCTTTCCTTGGGCGGGGTCTCTGCTAGCCCCAATAATTTTCCTTAGAACAAGGTCTTCGACCTGGAAATCCCTGTGTTTGACTCGAGAGTTGTAGTGTTTAGCCATGCGATTTTGGTACCGCGCGAGTCTTTGTTCTGCTTCTGCTCTGATTCTCGTCGATTAGGTCGAGCTGTAGGTGCAAGGTCTCATTGTTCCTTCCTTCATCGTAGGAGTTCACCATGTAACTTGTGAGCCCTACTTCGGCCGGGATGACTGCCTCGCTCCCGTAAGTTAGCCGGAATGGTGTTTCTCCTGTAGAGATCCTCGCCGTTGTCCTGTATGCCCATAATACGCTTGGCAGTTCTTTGGGCCATATTCCCTTTGCCCCCTCGAGCCGAGTCTTGATAATCTTGAGCAAGGATCGGTTCGTTACTTCTACTTGACCGTTGGCCTGGGGGTGGGCGGGGAAGGAGTAATGGTTTTTTATTCCCAATTGCATGCAGAACTCTCGGAAGGGGCCGTTGTCAAATTGCTTCCCGTTGTCCAAGACCAGGATTCTGGGAATTCCGAACCTGCATATGATGGACCTCCAGACGAAGCTCCGTATGTTTTTCTCTATAATAGTGGCCAAAGCTTCAGCTTCTATCCATTTCGTGAAGTAGTCTATGCCTACCACTAGGAACTTCAGCTGTCGCATAGCTGTTGGGAATGGGCCCATGATATTTACTCCCCATTGAGCGAACGGCCATGGGGCCGTCATGGGGGTCAGCTCTTCGGACGGCTGTCTTATGATGTTGCTGAACCTCTGGCACTTGTCGCAGGCTTTGACATAAGCCTGCGTGTCTTTTGCAAAGTCAGCCAATAGTATCCTGCCCGAATTAACTTGTGCGCTAGTGACCACGACCCCGAATTATTTCCGCATATTCCTTCGTGCACTTCCCTCATGACATAGTCTGCTTCTTCGGGACCTAAGCACCTTAGGTATGGGCGAGAGAAACCCCTTTTGTACAAGACGTCCTTTATCAATACGAACCTTGCCGCTCGGACCTTCAGCCTTCTAGTGGCTTCTCTTTCATCCGGCAGGACGCCATCTTTCAGGTAGGAAACTAAGGGCGTGGTCCAATCGCTTTCGGAGCCTATTTCCTGCATATTGACAGAGTCTATTAGCGGAAAAACCTGCACAAAAGAGAGCACACCGTCAGTGGCGGTCCCATGTTCCGATGAGGCGGCTTTGGCAAGGCGGTCGGCTTGCTCATTTTCTTCTCTAAGGACCTAGACTATCTCCGCCTTCAATTCGTCCACCCTTCTCTTTGCTTGATGGAGATATTTTTTCATTTTGTCGCCTCTGCACTCATAGTCTCCATTTACTTGGTTGACGACGACCTGGGAGTCGTAGGAGACCACGACCCGGGCCGCTCCTGCTGCTTTGGCGAGGTCCAACCCAGCTATCAAAGCTTCGTACTCTGCTTCGTTGTTGGTGGTGGGGAAGTCCATGCGGATCATGCATTCGATTTGATCTCCTTCGGGGGAGTGAAGTACGACACCTACTCCATCGGCCCGTCTAGTTGACGACCCATTTGTATATACACTCCATGTAAGGCAGTCGCTTGCCCCCTTGTCGTCTCTGCTGGTGAATTCGGCTATGAAGTCCACGACGGCCTGCCCCTTGATGGCGGTGTGTGGGCTGTACCGAATGTTGAACTTGGTCAACTCTATTGCCCATAGGGCTAGGTGACCGGCAGCTTCGGGATTGTGCATCGCCCATCGCAAGGGCTTGTCGATTAAAACGACTATCGTATGGGCTTGGAAGTACAGCTTGAGCTTTCGTGCCGCAATAATCAAGGTGAAGGCGAGTTTCTCCATGGGCGGATACCTTTCCTCTGCTCCCTGAAACACCCGGCTGGCGTAGTACACGGGCTTTTGGACCCCGTCTTCTTCTCTGATCAAGGCTGCGCTAAGGAGAGGTAGGCCTTCAGCTCTTCAAACGCCTTTTGGCATTCGTCCGTCCACTCGAAGGTTTTCTTTAGCGTGCGGAAGAATGGAAGGCACTTGTCCGTTGCTCTTGATACGAATCTGTTCAGGGCTGCCACCTTTCCGTTTGAGCTTTGTACCTCTTTTGCATTCTTCGGGGGGGCCATCTCCATTATAGCTTGGATCTTGTCCGGGTTGGCCTCGATGCCTCTCTAAGACACCATGAAGCCGAGGAATTTTCCTGCAGTCACTCCGAACGCACATTTTGACGGGTTAAGCTTCATGTCGTAGGAGCGGAGGGTGCCGAATGTTTCTTCGAGATCCCTTAAATGGTCCTCCTTCCTTCGGCTTTTCACCAGCATGTCGTCGACGTATACTTAAACATTTCTTCCTATCTGGCCGGTGAACATCTTGTTCATGAGTCTTTGGTATGTGGCGCCCGCATTTTTTAGTCCTAACGGCATCACCTTGTAGCAGAAAAGTCCTTGGCTGGTGACGAACGAGGTCTTCTCTTGATCTGTTTCGTCCATCCGGATCTGATTGTACCCTGAGAAGGCGTCCATAAAGCTTAGCAGTTGGTGCCGAGCCGTAGAGTCTACCAGAGTGTCGACTCGAGGGAGGGGGTAGCTGTCCTTGGGGCACGCCTTATTCAGGTCCATGAAGTCTACACACATCCGCCACTTCCCGCTAGCTTTCTTGACCATCACTACATTGGCCAACCAGTCGAGGTAGTATACCTCCCGGATGAATCCTGCTTCTCGTAACTTGCCGACTTCCTCTACTACCGCTCGGTTTCGCTCTGGGGTGAACACCCTCTTCTTCTGTCGTACGGGCCGGTAGGTGGGCAACACGTTCAGCCTGTGCACCATTACTGACGAGTCGATTCCCGGCATGTCCTCATGACTCTAGGCAAATACATCTTGGTTTTCCTTGAGGAAAGCCACGAGCGCTTGGCGAGCTGCAGGGCTGTTGAGAGCGCCGATCTTGGTGGTTCTGTCAGGCCTGGACTCGTTGAGTATTATTTCTTCGAGCTCCTCCACAGGTTCTGCCCCCATTCTCTGCTCTATGTTCATCGTTTGTAGTTGGCTATTCATTTCTACCATCGCGACGTAGCATTCTCGCGTGGCCACCTGGTCTCCCCATAGCTCCCCTACCCCGTGCTCGATAGGGAACTTGACCTTTAGGGCATAGGTCGAGGGTGCAGCCTTCCAGGCGTTGAGGGTGGGTTGTCCTATGATTACATTGTAGGCGGAGGAGCAATCAACGACGAGGAAGGTAACGTCCCTAGTGACCTGCCGAGGGTATTCCCCGACAGTGACAGGCAATGTAATTGAGCCGAGGGGGTATACCATTGTCCCCCCGAACCCGGTGAGCGGGGCCTTGGTAGGGACCAAGCGTTCTTTGTTGATCCGTATCTGTTGGAACGCCGGGTAGGAAAGGATATCCGCGGAGCTTCCATTGTCGATTAAGACCCAGTATGTGTTATAGTCTCCTATCCGGATGTTGACGACAAGGGCGTCATCGTGCGGATGATGAAGGTGTTGGGCGTCTTCTTCTGTGAACGCCATAGTGGGGCTGTTGATTCGTGACTTCTTCTGGACAAGGCTCGCAGCCTGAACATTCTGGAATTGCTCTAAGGTAGGATTTCAGAGCCTTCTTTGTTGAACCGACGGCTGGTGCACTTCCAACAATCATCCTTATGTCCCCTAAAGGTGGTCTGGGACGCTCATTGTCCCGGCGAGGAGTTTGTTCTTGTCGAGGTGCTTCTGTTCTTTCTCAGCTGACAAACTTCTGCAACTTTTCTTGCCTAATCAAGGCTTCGATCTGCTGTTTCAAATCGTAACAATCGGCGGTGTCATGGCCATGGTCTCGATGGAAGTGGCAGTATCTGTCTTTGGATCGTCTGGTAGGGTCTCCCTTCAGTTTTCGCAGAAAGGTCAAGGACCCGTCGTCCTTGATCTGCATCAGGACTTGGTCGATTGGAGCCGTCAAGGGGGTAAAGCTTGTGAATTTTGCAGCGGGGAGCTTCTTGCGTCGGTCGTCTCGGCCTTCTATCCGAGGCACTTTTCGCCCCTTGTCTTGTCATGCGTCTTCTTGTCTTTCCCTCTTCTTGGGGGGCTTCTCTTCCTGAACCAGTAATGCATCCTCCGCATTCATGTACTTAGTTGCCCTGTAAAACACGTCCGACATAGTTTTCGGGTCATTTTTGTATAGAGAAAACAAGAATTTACCCTTCCGTAGCCCGTTTGTGAAAGCGACGACTTGTATCTTATCGCCAGCTTCATCGATCGAAAGTGCCTCTTTGTTGAAGCGAGCTATGTAGGATCTGAGCATCTCATCCTCCCGCTGCCTAATGTTCATCAGGCATACGGTGGATTTTTTGTACCTGTGTCCTTCGATGAAATGCGTAGCGAACTAAGCGCTCAGCTCTCTGAAGGTACCGATAGAGCCGGGCGTCAGCCTGCCGAACTAGGTCCTTGCGAAGCCTTTTAGCGTCGCCGGGAAGGCCCGGCACATAATTTGGTCCGGTACGCCGTGCAAGTGCATCAATGTCTTGAAGGAATCCATGTGGTCTAGTGGATCCTTCGACCCATCGTAGCTTTCTATCTGGGGCATGCAGAACTTTGGCGGTGTGGGGAACAAGATGACAGGTGTGGTGAAGGGGGAATCCGTGCTTTGGACGAGGTCGTCGAGGTCGTTGGATACCAGTCCTTTGAGGGCGTTCATTATGAGATCCATGCGCTCCCTCATTATTTGCATTTCCGCGACCACGCTGGACTGGACATGGCCATCGGCCGACAGACGGTTCGTCTCCTGTCCTTCAGGTCGGCTCAAGGCATTGCTTCCCTCAGGGCCTCCATGGTTCCTCTCCTCGGCACTGTTTTCCTCCTGGTTCTCTCATTGGTTGTCAAGCATCATTGTAGCTGTTCTTCCAAGTCGTTGTTATGTTTTGTGAGGCGTTCCACCGCGGCTGCCAGGGTTTGGACCTGCCTCTCGAGTGCCCTGGTGCGCTGTTTATTACCTTGATCGTTCATGGTGGTTGCCCTTGAACGTGTGAGTACCATGCAACTTTTTGTCCGGAAGGCACGGAACATAGTCTACGTACTTCCCACAGATGGCGCCAACTGATGATGCCAAGAATCAACTCAGTATGCTGCAAGGCCTTCACGTATTTCGGTCGAACCTGCACAAGTAGAAAGAACCTCAAAGGGAGGTACCGACGTGGTACCAGCCAACGACCCTCCGATGGTTAAGTTAGTATTGCTCACAACTCTAGAGTGCCAGAGTCGGGGTAGAAGCATGCGTACCTCGATTTGGGAGGGCGTGGAAGTATTTATAGTAGTGGTAGGGGCCCTTGGCCAAGGTGTGCTGGAGAAGATACTACTTTACCGGAATTGCCCCTGAGTAGCGTGGAGCGCAAGATACTTCTTGGATAATCAAGTGTGTTGGGCAAGACACCCCTTTGGGAGCAATCGTACTCCACAAGATATCTGTCCAAATAGTAGTGTACGCGACAAGACTCATTTTCTCAGGGAAGCGTACATGGCAAGATAAGCTTTGGTACCGTCATCGTCGCACCGTCATCCCGCGCAAGGTACCGGCGTCTAGTGGGAGTTTTATCCCTATCAATTACAAAATATGAAACGATAAATTGCAATTATACATTGAAATACTAGAAATTTATTGTGTAATTGGAAATTTTTTGAAACTTACTTGTATCAACTAGTTGCTTCGACACTATATTGATACCGAGTAGGGAGATTGACAGAACTGGATTAGGGAAGAGAGAGAGAAAGAAGTGCATATCAAAATGGTGCGTAGGTATTCGTAATTTCTAAGAAGTAGGAAGTTTCAGCGAAGTTACTATAAGGTACTATCAAGCCTTGTTCCTTTCTGCGTGACTGACTGGACTGATGGCCAGGTTCACTCTCTTGAAGAAATAAAAAACGTAAGAGGAGGAAGTTTCCCGTGTTCATCAGTTTTCTTACCAGCGTAAATGTGTTTGGTAGCTCTATCTGGGCCAAAATTGAGAATTAAGTTCAATTTTTAAACTATTTAATTAGTAGGCACAGTTTCTAAATTATATTTTTTATTAACATCTCGAGTCTAAAAGATTCGATTTTAAGTTTATAAATCAAGTCTCAAAAACTCGATTTCAGTGTTTTGAACACATTTGATGTAACATCTTTTCCACGTGGCGTCTACCTGAAAATTGAATCTCTAAAACTCGATTTATAAGCAAAAAAAAAAAAAAAAAATTTAAGTCTAAGACTCCATTCCCAGAAATACCCAAAAAAAAAATTCAAGAAATCCCAATACAATCCTAGCACAATGAAACGAAACAATTTTTCTAGATTTTTCTATTTTAAACTTGAAAAAAATTAGCAGGTAATTGTAGTGAACAGTAACTCCGTGATCAGTGATCAACCGAACCGAAGCAACACCACCATAGTAACACACTTCTTCTTTTTTTCCAATCCAGTCACAAAAATATACACTCAAAATTCAAAACCAACCAATAGGTAATAGTTTATCAAAAACCCTAACTCCTTCAAATTACAATAATTAAATTAGAATCCACCTTCCCAATTAGAGAAAAAGAGAGAAAATAGAGACTGGCCTACACCAAGAAGAACGACCACCTATCCAATCAGGAGAGCCATAGCCGATTTGGTACTATAGGAGAGAGTCAGTGAAGTAGTAGAGACTAATATGTGCGACAACGGTACGGAGTGGACCCAGATTCTTTCTCCCTCTGATCTGATTTGGGTTTTCCAAACTGAACTTGAAAACCCAAATTAGATCAAAGGGAGAAAGAATCTGAGGAGACCCAGATTAAATTGAACCAAATCCACAGCTAGCCACGACCACCGATTGGCGATCAGAACCAAATCTGCTTCCGATCTTCTTCTCCTTGGTTTGTGTGTGCTGGGTATGGGTTTGTCTTCTTCTTCTTCTTCTTCTTCTTCTTCTTCTTCTTGATCTTCATTTTTAGATCTTCTTCTCCTCGGTCTCAGTCTGCTTCTTACCTATGCTCTACGACACTCTTTTTTTTTTTCCCTCTCTCTTTCTTCTCTGACGAGAAGGTGTAAATGGTGTCCGTATAAGGCGTATATGTTTTAAGGAAATCGAGTCTTAGAAACTCGATTTTTAGGTGAACGCCACGTGAAAAAATGCCACATCAAATTTAATTAGACCATGAAAATCGAGTTTTTGTAACTCGAGATATTAGTAAAAAATATAGTTTTGTAACAATGCGTAATAATTATATTGTTTGAAAAACACGGTTAATTTCCAATTTTGACCCTCTATCTGTGAGTGAAAAATGTGAATTTGGAAAGCATTCACATCTTGCTGTGGCTCAATTGCCATATTACTCTAGGACAAAATTTATTTTTGTTTTTGGCTGCTTCGCTTTGTGGAAAGCTTTTTTTTTTTTTTTTTATGAACAAGAATTTTATTCACAAAAACAAAGACAGAAAAAACCATTAGGAAACAAGAGCCTCATCCTAAATGATAAGCTCAAAACAGGGAGGGCCAACACCACCATCAAAAGACCCAAAAACTGCAAGAAGAGGGCCACAGGGAAAAGAAAGTTGTGTTTTTGATCGATTAGGAGCAGGACGAGGAGGACATTTAAACAACAGCAGCAACAAGATATGCAAATTTTGGCTCAGTGGTAGATGCCTTAAAAACCCATGTAGGTTTGCCCATTCAGAAACACCTGATGTGTCCACCATTCACCGTCCCATGCAACGCTTACCATCCTTACTATCCTCACCCCAGCAACGCTTTAATTTCAAATACTTGGCGTAGGGCTCCTAGGAATTCACAAAATGTTCAGGAGAAGCGGCCAGAGTTGGCGGAAAGCGTTTCTGAGAGTTCTTCAGAATGTTCTGTTGTTGAAAATGATTGTAATCTGGAGAATGTGGTTGAAGAAAAGCCTCTGGAGCATGTTCCTAAGAAATCCGCAGAAAAGGTTTGTGAGTTCTGGGTGCAAGGGACGTGTGTCTATGGTGATCAGTGCCCTTACCTACACTCATGGTTTCGTGGGGATAAGTTCAAAAGGTTGGCAGAGCTTCAAGGGCACAACAAGGTACCTATTTGTGTTTGATGAACTTTATTCTTCCATTTCCATTAAGATTTTGGTGTAAATTTTTTTAATTTGGAATCTGATTTAATAATGAGAGCTGAACTCAGTTTATGCCAATGTTAAACTTGGCCTAGGCTAGCCTAATCAGTTGTTTCATCATTTGAATACTAATATAGCCTATTCATGATATCTAGATTATAGAAATTTGATTTGTTCCTGAATAAGAACATGGAGCATTATATGCTTCACTGCTATAATGCTATTTTTACAACGGGACTCATAAATGACATTGATAGAAGACCAAAAGAAATTGTTGTTTTTAGAAATTGTATCCTAGATAGAACAAGTTGTTTTTGAAAAACCATATTTATGAGTTTTTTGATAACAGGCAGTCAACGGAGTTGCACTTCCTTTAAGATGCATGCAACAAGCTTTGTTCAGGTAGCAGTGACGGAACAATTCAGCTTTGGGACTGCCATACTGGTCAGGGACGGACGCAGGCTTCTAAGTTGGGGGGGGGGGGGGCGGAGATAAGCGAAAAAAAAAAATTCAAATACGCATCCATATAATATTAATAAACTATTAACAAAGACAAATATCCAAAAATCATTGTTTCTTAATATATTAAGATACAATTATCTACTAACAAAAACAAAAGACATGAAACACTATTGTTTCTTTATACAATCATCTATGAAAAGGGAACTCGACGCTCTTTCAAATTTTCAAAATCATCTATGATTGAATCCAAACTAAATGTCGAAGCTATATCCTTTTCAATGTATAACATCAAAGAGTCCGTCAAAAAATCATTTTCCATTTTGTTTCGAAGGTCAGTTTTGACAACTTTCATAGCTGAAAATGCTCGCTCTGTAGTAGCAGTAGAAACTGGAAGAGTAAGCACAAGTCTCACCATTCTATAAACAAGTTTATAGTGTTCAGAATTTCTAGTTCTCACTAACCATTGAGACAACTCAGATAAACTTTTCAATTTTTTGAACTCCGGATCCTGGACTACATTATGCTCAAAATGATAAAGCTCCTTCTCCAACACTTGTTTGTCATAATCTATGAAATCTTGTGGATAGAACTTCTTCACCAACAAACAAAGATCA
This sequence comes from Lithocarpus polystachyus, assembly GCA_033629205.1. Lineage (NCBI taxonomy): Eukaryota > Viridiplantae > Streptophyta > Magnoliopsida > Fagales > Fagaceae > Lithocarpus > Lithocarpus polystachyus. The sequence goes on from CM066165.1 coordinate 78,629,164, forward strand.
CTACTTCTGAAAGATTTTAATGCCTCTCGAGGTTCTAAAGCTGAGCTAAGCCTAAGTAACTCCATTGCATCTTCATCAAACCGATAATTTAGTTCTTGTAGTTGAGAATCTATTGTAGCATAAAAAATATTTACTCGATAATGATGCTCAATTGTAACATTATCTTGCTGATTACGAGCTCGACCTCGCCTGGCAACATAACGAGCATTCATATCCAAGACATCAATGCAATGCTTCTCACAAAATGATATCACAGTGGTGAGTAAGCCATCCCATCCATCATCTCTAAATTTTTGGATAAGTGCTTTAGTAGATGAAACTAAATGCATGGCATTTAAAATGTCTTGAGATTGGCTTTGCAAAGCTTGACAAAGTTTATCAGTGATCTCCATAGTTTCCTTCTCAAGATGCAAGATGAAGACAAATTCAAATGAAGTTAAACCCTCATAAGATGACTCTGCTTCTGCCCGATGTTCTCCATCAATTGCATCATCAATTATATTTTGTAAAACTTCAACAGTTGGAGTAAACATCTTTAATAAGCTAGAAACTGATCTAAAATGTGAACTCCAACGTGTTTCTACAGGTCGTTGTAAAGTGCCAATTTGATTAAGTCCACTTCCAGTCTCAAGCTCTTCAAGATCAATCAAACGTGCTATTTCATTAGCATTGGCAACTTTCAATTGCTCATTACGCTTGCATGAAGCATTAACAATTTTGATTAGAAAAAGCAATGTAAGAAAAAAATGACTGATGGGGACAACTTGTTTTGATGATTTTACTAATGCCAATTGTAAGCGATGTGCAAAACAATGGATATAGTAAGCATATGGGCAATCATTCAAAATCAAAGCTTGTAATCCATTCCACATACCTCGCATGTTGCTTGCTCCATCATATCCTTGCCCTCGAATATTTTGTATATCTAAGCAATGTTGAGATAACAAAGAATATATCCCATTCTTTAGAGTCAAAGCCGCAGTGTCAACAACATGAACAAGCCCAAAAAAGCGTTCTTTCACAAAGCCTTCTGCATCAACATATCTAAAAACCACAGCCATTTGCTCTTTCATGGACTCATCACGAGCTTCATCAACCATTATGCAAAACTTTGCATCACCAATTTCTTCCCGAATGGCCTTCTTCACTTTGGCTGAGAAAACATGTAGAATTTCCTTTTGAATCCTAGGTGATGTGTAAGTTGCATTTTTAGGAGCTTTTTCTATTATTTCAGCAACCTTCTCATTCCAAAAAGTCACAATACCCAATGCTTCAAAAAAATTCCCACGATTTAATGAACTACAACTTTCATCTCGACCTCTAAAAGCTATAGCTTGAAAGGCAAGATATCGGACAGTAAAAATTGAGGCCTTCAGTTGCAACCTATTATTTGCAATTTGTTCAGTAGTGAAATGATCAACTACCCTTTGTAAATGCTGCGATTGGTTCATCAAATCCTTACACATTTGCTCAGCAACTCAATGAGCTGAGTTAGGATCTTTTCCTAGATGACCTTGAAAATAACAATCTTTGCCACCAACCTTTTTCCAATTTCTAAACCCACCAACAGTGAATGTATTTTGTCCCGCAACCCCATTTGAATTATGAAAGACAAAGCAAGGTAGACAATAAGCTGCATCTGTCGTAGGAGAATATTCAAGCCATGTTGAATTATATTCAAACCAAGAAGCTTGAAAGCTACGATTGTGCTTTCCACTTTTTTTTAATGTCTTTAGAGGAGGTTGGTGCGGACCTTTTATAATGTAAGCCCGTCAAATTTCATCACGTTGATTAACATGATATTCCCATATTTGTTTGCGTGTTCCGGGATCATAATCCAAAGAATCAAGGTTAATTCTTTGAAATTGTGTTTGAGAGATTGGAACATCAACATTTTCTGGAATTGGGAGAATTGGAACATCCTCCACATTTTCTGGAATTGGAATAGCAACATTAGTTGTTGGCAATTCCACGTTGACGTCGGAAGAATTTGAAGTTGAACCTTTTCTTTTGAAAAAATCAAGCATTGTAGTTGATTTTTTCATGATCTACAAATAAAATAATAATCATATAAGAATCACCATTATTTTTTAAAATTTGTGTGACAATTGTCTATATTATATGATTTGTTTTTTTTTTTTTTTATCTTTGGTTTGCCTTTATTTACGTCTTTACTCTTTATGTTTGGTATGCCTTTATTTAAGTCTTTGTGTTGTGTTCAATGTATTGTCCCCATCTTTATGTCTTTGTGTTGTGTTGTCTCTATCTTTTTGTCTTTGTGTTGTGTTGTCTCTATCCCACTAACCCAACGAATCCCACTACCGACAAATATATTCGGATTTCACAACTAACAAAAACTTTTCTTTTAACTTTACTTCCCTTTTTTTTTTTTTTTCTGTCTGTCACTTTTTGTCCGTTGCCCAAGTCCACCTCCATTTGTCCCTATCATGCCTAACCACCAGTCAACAAAGAAAAAAGTTTTTTTCTTTGTTGACTCAACAAACTAATCTACTCTCTGACTCTCTCTATCTCTCTTATCTATATAAAGAGAGAGTCACAAACACAGCAAGTCACAAACACACAAACACAGAGTCACAAAGCCACAGAGACACAGAGTCACAAAGCCAAACGAAAAAAAAAAAAAAAAAAAAAACACCACAGGCACTCACCTCACGCAGCACTCAGCAGATTCATTCAATTCACATTTCACAATCAGTACAAAACACAAACATGAATCACAAGGCACAAGCACAGACTGCACAGTTTCTATGAAATATGAATCTCAGATTCTCAGTCCTCAGATCAGATCACAAGGCTTTGAAATTTGAAGCAAGAGATAAAGTGAAATGTAAATACCTGTGATTGAAGGCTGGAGCAGATCAAGCAAGTGGGTGAGTGCCGGAGTGCGTGAACTGTGAAGGGAAGGCTGGTCCGGCTGGAGCAAGTGGGTCTCGCCGGCGTGGCCCGCGTCAGCGTGGGTCTTCATGCTTCACGGCGTGGGTCTCGCCGGCGTCAGACGTGGCCGTGTGGTGTGGGTCTCTCTCTTCTCTGATCTCTCTATGACTCTCTCAGTCTCTCGCCTCTCGGTCTCTCCTTGTCACTGAGTCAGTGTGTGTGTGTGTTTTTTTTGTTTCTCACTTTCTCCGTTTGCAAGAGTGTGCTGAGGGTTTCTTCCTTTCTTTTCTGTTGTTTCTTTTTTTTTTTTTTTTTTTTTTTTTTACACGGGTCATGGGCTGGTGGGCGTGGGGTGGGGTGGGCTGGCAGTGGCCGGTGATGGGCTGGGGCTGGGTGACTTAGGAGGGGGGGCCGGAGCAAAAGAACAGGGGGCCCGAGTAAAATTTTAAGGGGGGGCCCAAGCTCTTAAAAAAAAAATAGCTGCTAAAAAAAAAAAATTTTGGGCCCAGGGGGGGCCCGGGCCCCCTTGGGCCCGTCCCTGATACTGGTCAATGTGCTAATGTGATTAACCTTGACAGCGAAGTTAGATCTGTTTGTAGTAAGGGCCCATGGCTCTTTGTTGGCCTGCCAAATGTTGTGAAGGTGAGCTTAAAACCCAGTAACGTTGTGAATTTTGTTTTACTTTTATTTTTATTTTATTTTTTTTGGATTTTTTCAGTTCAAGATGTTAGATGTGACCTTGATTTGGCATGTTGGTGATGCTGCAGGTTTGGAATACTGAATCAGGTGCTGAATACAGTCTCAATGAACCTGTTGGGCAAGTCAATGCATTGGAATCGGTTTACAATTTGCTTTTTGCTGGGGTAGAGGTAAGCTACTTTGCTGACAGTTCAATTCTTGCATTCTCTAACTAGCTTTTATTCTTTCCATTTGATTAAATTTGGGTAATGTTGAGTTCAGGGTGTTTCCCTTTTCCGAATTTTTTTTAGTTGTTTGAGCAAGAACTTGTCTCTTTATATTCAATGTACTTTGATATTGTGAGTCATATCCATAGCAGATGCTTGGGGTTGGTGCAGTTGGTTATCATGCTTGTCTCACACGCTAGAGTTTCCCAGTTTGAACTGGGGGCTAAAGACACTACTGTGAAAGCCATTTGCTTTTACTTATTAAAAGGGGGGTGGTGGGGAATGACCAATGTTAATGCTTTTGGTGTCGAGTGTTTCTTGTGTGTACATCACATATATTCTAATTAAATTTGGTCCAAAATTAATTTAGTATTACTTTTGATTGCAGGTTGGTGTTATTTTGGCATGGAATGGCACTTATGAAACTAACATTACATTTCAACTTGCCGCAACCCTTAGGCTCCGTTCGTTTGGAGTGAAAACAGGGAGGATGGAAAACAAAAAAAGGAAAATAGGATAGAAAACACTGTTTTCTACTGTTCGTTTGGGGAAGGAAAATAGGAATGATGGAAAACTTGAGAGAAAGTTTTCTCTCCGGGCCCACGTTTTTTTTCCTTCCAAATCAAAAGGAAAATCTGGAGAGAAAAGTTCTATAATAACACTTTTACAAAAATACCCTCTTCCTACTTATTTTTTTTTCAACTTTCTCTTTTTTTCTTTTCTTTTTTTTCTCAACTTACCTGGACATTTTTTTTTCCTGTTCAACGTTACTAAAAGTAACGTTGTTTATTTTTATTTTTATTTTATTCTTTTCAACGTTACAGTATAACGTTTTGTTGAAGTTTTTTTTTTTTTTTTTTTTCAATGTTACTTCCAGTAACGTTACTTTTTTTTCTTTCTTTTTTTTTATTTTCTCTGTTCAACGTTACTTTTTGTATCGTTCTTTTTTTTTTTTTTAATTCTTTTCAACTTACTGAATAGTAACATTGTTTTTTTTTTTTTAACGTGACCTAATCTAATTTTTACATTATAATAATATAAATTTATATATATGATGTGATAAATTTTATATTATTTAATGATTAGAAATAAATATATTTCTTATATATTATATAACAAGGGTATAATAGTCAATTTATATAAATGACATTTTCCATCCTTCCATTTTTCTCTCCAACCGAACACAAGAGTTTTTCATCCTCCCACTTTTCCACTCCTCCAACTGAACACACAAGAGGGAAAACTAAATATTTTCCATCCTCCTACTTTTCCATCCTCCCACAATTTTCCATCCCCTCACTTTTCCACTCCTCCAACCGAACGGACCCTTAAAGGCCACACGCATGGTATAACATCTTTAGTTGTTGGAGGAGGCAACAGGCTGTACTCAGGTTCCAAAGACCACACAATAAGGGTTAGTTTTTTCTCTTTAAGAATTTTTTCCCCCTGTTGTTGTATCTTTTACGTTGTGAGTAGTTAGTATTTGAAGAGAGCTTGATTATTTAAGATCGTTGGTTCTTTTTTCTACTTTACTTGCTTCTTCTATACTGGAAGGATTGTGATTGGATAGTATCTTATTTAGACCTGGTGCTGACCTTTTGTTTTAGTGATTCTGTATTGTTCTTGTTTGAAATTTCCCCTTTTCAAATCTTGCATCGAACCAAATGATGTACTCTCCCTCATGTATATTGCAGGCAACAATAACATATCCTTGTTTTAGTGACTAAATTATTTAAGTTAAATTGATTGAGTTCTACTCTGTAAAACTTAGCAATATATATCTTATGTGGTACTGATATGATCTGAATTGATTAACTATCCTTTTTTTTTTTTTTTTGTAGTTGTCATTTTCTTTAAACGTGCACAAGGACCATATATTTTGTTTTCATCTGTCAGAAAAATAAAAATAATAAATTTCTTCTCTTATATTTTGTTTCAGGTTTGGGATCATGAAAATTGGCAGTGTATTGTGACATTGAATGGGCATGACGATGTTGTGAAGTCTCCCATGTGCTGGGATAAGTATTTGTTCACTGGTTCATTGGATTGCACGATAAAAGTTTGGGCTTCTACTGAGGATGGCAGCTTGGAAGTAATCTATACTCAAGAGTGAAGAACACGTAAGTTATTGAACCACAATTAGTTTCATTTACTTTCTTATTTGCTTCCCTTCTTAAGTAATTGAGTTGTGCTACAGTCTTTGAGCAGTGTTATTAATTTGTCTGGTTATGGCAAAATTGTATTGTTATGTCAGAAACTCAATAGGTGTACTATTTTGTTGCAATGCCATGTTGTTGATGCTGTAGCCTTAGTTTTTAAAAGTGTCAACTAATTGGATGGCATGATTTTTCATGGTACAGGGCATCCTTGCACTTTCTGGGATGACTGATCCCGATGTTAAATCAATCTTGTATTGCTTTTGTAGCGATAAATCTGTCCATCTATGAACTGCCAACGTGAGTACAATTTTCCCTTTGTGAAAAATCTTTCTTCTTTTCCCTCTTGGATTTGACTAATATTAGCGATTATTGTATTCGATTCACTGACGGGCAGATTATTTGCAAAACAAGAAGTCCAGACTCTTCAAATAGGTCCTGGGGGCCTCTTTTTTACTGGGGATCTGACTGGTTTGCTGACAGTGTATACATGGCTAGCAGACTAATGGCTGAGACGTGCCCAAGACTAGTAAAAGCAAGGTTTTTATTAGTTATAGCAAACAATGTACAGTATTTTGAGACCATTTTCCAATGTACAGTAATGCATATTTTGAGTAAATTTTCCAATGTACAGTATTTTGAGTTTAGAAATTCATGTTATCATGAACATTGAGGATAAAACAATGTAGTGTTGTTATTTCGTTATATACCCCAAGGCACGGGTGTGATTTTTCCATCTTGAATTTACTGTCTTAGTAGTTTTTGTGTACTGCCCCTACAGGTGAACAAAGTTACAAAATAAAGTGGGTTTTGATGATATTCAGATCTCCTTCTACTCACTTTATTAGATGTTTTTGAGGTCAACTAAGAGGTTCAGATTTTCTAGCCATTGCTCAGTTTAGAGAACTTTTGCAAATAACACTGAAGAAATGTATTTCAACAATAAACCATATGCCTTGAACTAGATCCTTATTTCTTATTAGATTACATGAATATAATTTCTTAGTCAATTACACTTTCTTTTACAAAATTTTTCTTTTCTATTAAAGAGATAGACCGTAGAAAGTCATTCCACACTTCTAACACGTAGTGCTCTACTTGAGATTCTTGAATTAAATTCAATGGCATGAATTGTATGTAGAATTTAAGTTACAACATCTAAGAAGCTCTACCTAAGTTTTAGCCATTGACAAAATTCATACACATGATCACATAATAGTACAGGAGTCTTGGTTGTTATTTGGGACGACATACGTATAATAATATGGCACACCAGCTTGATAAGCTGGCCAAACCATTGATTGTATTCCAGGTTCACTATGATTGGGCTCTTGTCGTTTTTCCCCCTCATAACTGATTGGTGAGAGACTCATTAACTCAGCAGATCCAACTTTCTTCCTCAGCAAAGATGTCAAGTGGACTGAATCAATGTTATTTCCAACACAACAAGTTGACTGCTATCCTCACCTTGTAAAGATACTGATTCAACACCTTAAGCACCAAAAAGAAAGATCATTAATTTTAAATTCCTAAATGAAACTCTGTTGAGCTTAATTGAAGTAATTGGGAGAGTAAACAACTACGTAAGGAGCATGTAAATTTGGTTCAATGTTAACAATTGAAAGAAAAAAATGATTACCTTGTACACCAACTGCAATCTGCAAGGCCTTGGTCCGAACATTCTTTTTGCCACTATTTAAGTTCACCCGGATCACTACCTTTTGCTGCAATAAAGTTATTAAGTGGCAGTTAGTATTACATTACATAACATGATTGGAATTTGCAAGTTCATAAGGAACAGAACTTCTAAATCATTGTTGAGCATGGTATTCACCATTACCTTCATTTTCTTCGTCAGAGAGTTCAAATTCTTATCAGGGAGGAGCAGGGTGATGTTTTAGATGGCTTATAATTTCTGGGTGTCGAAGCTTGATATGACAGACAAGCTGAAAGGGAGAGTCATATATATATACATATAGGATTAAGTTTCCACTAATGATTGAGATTAACAACATTTTGTTTGTCCTCTCTAGAAAAGTTTTGGGTCTACTACTTTAAGCGGCTTTCACATTCACACGTTTGTCCTCTCTAGAAAAGTTTTGGGTCTGCTACTTTAAGCGGCTTTCACATTCATACGGTTTCTTTATGAACCCAAATGACGCGGGCAGCATAGGCTTTTTACTCGTAGTTGACCCCGGTCAAACATAAATATTTTTTTTATAAAGATGACAATTTTATTTCAAAAACAAAAATATATATATATAAAGTGTGGGTTTCACTTAACTTTATTAGTAAAATCTTTGATGGTTGAATAAAATATTTGGAGTTTAATTTTTACCTACACTAAAAAAATTTATTGGTGTCTTGATCTGATGACAAAGAGCCATCGTCAAAAGCCGATGTAGGTTGAAACTCAAAAAAAAAAAAAAAAAAAAAAAAAGAAGAGAGAGAGAGGTACAAAAAGTAACGAGAACGAGGAAAGCTATAGGATTACAAGATATTTCTATTTGCATGATTGCATCTGCCAGTAGACATGAATTCAGAAATGGGAGATTATCTTCCATTCAAATTCATGTCTCTTGTTGAGTAGAACCATAACAGGATAATCGTTTCCCTTGAAATTTTATTTGATTATGATCAAATATCAAAACTGTAATTTTATTTTATTTCCTAGATATAGCTCATTTTGGCACTACATATATCCTTAAGTATGTAATATATAATTTAAACTATGAAATGGATTCATTGTAAATAATAAGTATGATAAGGGTAAATTTTACACTTCCCTATATTTTTTTATTTCTAATGAAAAAGAGACCATGTCACATTGAATAGTATTAGGCAACATCGGAAAATAAATTTTATCATTTTACATGATAACCCATTTTCTCTTTTTCTTTTTAATTTTAATTTTTTTAGTTGTTATTTTGGACAAACAGTAGCAAACTCTTACATGACAAGAATTTTATAATATTAGTTGATAATTGAAGTTACATTGACTATAGAAACCATAATAGACATTTGAGATACCATTGAAGACTCCTATAATTTTGAGTATCTTCCTTAGCTATTTACATACACACACACACACACAAAAAAATCGTCCTTAGCCTAACCTCTTTTTTTTTTGGGGGGGGGGGGGGGGGGGGGGGGGAGGGGAGAAGCAAATCTTTTGGCTAACTTAAAAGCAATACTACCAACACGTTCATCAAAATTAATAAAGTTAAATGTTGTAACAACTTCTTGGGTAACTAATCTGCCAAACTTATGAAAAATTAAGTCAAAAGTTACAAGCTTTCAAGACAAATGGCCGTACTAAAGCAAACATCATTTTTTAACAACTTTTGCACTGTTCACGGGACCCACAAACATCACTTTTCAACAACTAGATTTTTTTTTTTGAAAATAACCAAATCCCCCAAACAATTTTATTAGTTAGCAAGGTTTTGAAACTATTTAGCTATCTAACAAATCGAGTGTAGAGAAATCGATTTTATTGTGCTAAATCGAGTGTGAAGAGGTCGAGTTCAATGGAATTCGACTCTCCACGACTCGATTTCCCTTCCAGGCTACAAACTTCCCCAGACCAAAGATGAAGTTCCATGGAGATGGAGGAAGCCAAACGTATGAGGAATCCAACCCAACGAGTTTTGCAACAAAACCCAGAAAGATCAACGGAGACAAAAAAGCAGAGAAACCAAAATAGAAACCAACGAAGACAAAAAAGCAGAGAGATCAAACTTCCCAAAACACAAAGACAAAAGAGGAACCTAGAGGGCGTGGGTTTGCTGAAGATCGTGTGGGATTTAGGTTTATGGGATCTGGTTTGTGGGATCTACAAAAAAACAGAGAGGTTTGTTGTTTTTGCTGAAGATCAGAGGGCATGGGTTTGCTGAAGATCGCGTGGAATCTGGGTTTTTTGCTCTTTGAAATCGTGGGTTTTTGCTAAAGATGGGTTTGCTCCTTGAGTGCTTGTTTCAATATAAAACTCGAGTGTTTCACACTCGATTTCCAACTCAAACTCGAGTATCAAACACTCGATTTGTTAGATTACTAATTAGTTTCAAAACCTTGCTAACTAATGAAATTATTTGAGGGATATGATTATTTTGAAAAAAAATCCTCAATAACTTTTTCATTAAAAATGGGTCCAACGGTACTATTCATACATTTAAAAATTATTTTACTATAATGCTTTCAGTTTTCAGTTTTTAGCTATATCCAAACGGACCTCTATGAAGTCCATTTTCCAGCAATTGCTCATTTTATAGAATTTCCGTGGATGCCATTAAAGATATTTATTTCAAGGGTTGAGATTATTGAAGATAATAACAAACCATATGCCTAGAACTCGATCCTTTTTTCTTTTTTTTCTTTTTTACATTACCTGAATATAATTTCTTATTCAATAACACTCCTCTATAATTTTATTTTCACTTCATATCATGCTTTAAGAAAAAAATTTATCTTTTCTATTGAATGAGAGAAACTACCGATAATCAATCCACACTTCCTACACATTGCAATACTTAAGTGCTCTTACTTAGATTCTTAAATAAAATTCGATTGCATGGACCATTTGTAGAATCTAAGTTATAACACTTAAGACTCTAAGTTTTAGCCATCAAATAATTCCAACACATATGTGACATGATAGTGCAAGAGGTTTGGTTAATTTCCGCAACATCGTATGCATAACGATATGGCACACCAGGTTGATAATAATATATAGCACACCAACTGGATAAGTAGACCAAACCATTGATTGTATTCCAGCTTGATAAGAGAATCGTGGAGGCGATTGAATTGGAGACCTGGCTGGTAGGAAGATTGTGTCTATGGAACAAGATAATGTGGAGACGATTCTGAACTAGTCTCACTTTCAATGTCAGAGCTGAAGGGTGGGAAGACGGTTATGTTCGTGAACAAAAGATTAATCGTATCCTCATTGATGGAGGTTTAGTTGTTAATATTCTACCAAAAAACACAATGAGATGACTTGGTCTTACTATGGAGGAATTATCGCATAGTCCTTTGGTCATTCAAGGTTTTAACCAAGGAGGACAACACGCAATCGGCATGATACACTTGGAATTAATCATTGGAGAATTGAAAAGCAACGTTTTGTTCCATGTCATTGATGCCAAGACAACCTACAACATGTTGTTAAGATGTCCATGGATCCATGGAAACCGAATAGTGCCGTTAAGTTTGCATCAATGTTTCAAGTTCTTTCAAAGAGGAATAAAAAAGATCAATGCCGATTTGAAGCCCTTCGCTGAGACTGTAACTCACTTTGCTTACGCAAAATTTTATGTAAAAGATGATATTCCTAGTGAAGTCCTCCCAGTTGAGACACCAAGCCATTTAGAGCATAAGCAACATCAAAGAAGATTCAGAAGCACTCAGAAGTACAGAAGCTCTGCAGGAATCAAGTCTCAAAGCCTTCAAGAACTTCAAGAAACTTCAACCTCAAAATCAAAAAACATTCGAAGCAGAATCATCCAAGCTATCAACCTAGATCTTGAAGTTTGCTGGAATCAAGCTCAAAAGCCTCCGGAAACCTCAACAAACCATAAATCAATGAAGCTCTACAGATTCAAGCCTCTAAAGCACCGAAGAACTTCCACCACAAACCTTCGAAGACGAAGAACACACCAAGAACACGAAGAACACGAGGAACGTGAAGAACAATGAATTTCTAACAAACTCATAACAAGAGATTCATTGTAATTCCTTTCCAAAGATCTTTAATCCATTCCTCAACCAAATTGAAGGATATTTTGTGTTCCAATCAAAATTATATTACCACAATTCCAATCAACAAGTCTTTCAAAGAGATCGAATCAGAGTATTACTCTTTTTTAATTTCAGAGAATTGTACCACATATTCATCAATACAAATTCGCATTTGTGAAACTATTTTACTTATTTGATTTATTTCAAACTAGACGACTAAATTTCTGGACGGCACGTATGGCGCATGTACGCGCATGAGAGAAATTTAGTCGTCTACAGTATGTATTACGTATATGTGCCTGTAGAGCTCACTGCACTTAGGGGTTTGCTTCTTGATATGCATAATTTGGGATTATTTAGAAGGGTTAGTTAAACATCTTTGGTCTATGGAGTAATATTTATTGATACGTAATTGTTAAAATTATTGGTTGAAGTTGGAAGGCCTGTTTATCTTTAGCGGCTATGAATGATCAGCTTTTTCTTTTTTGGCTATCCACTTTCATTTTGCATTTGTTTTATATGAATTGGGTTTCTTAATTATTGATTAATTCATGCTATGTTTCGCTTATAGAGTCACTTTTTTTTAAGGGTTGGATGTAGCCATAGAAGATAAATTTGGCTAAGGATTTTGTATTGACACCTCTCCATACACAAAGTGCTTAAAGTTTAAAGGAGAAAAATGTCTGATCTGCTGCAATGGTAGCATTTTGTAACTATCTCAAAAAAAAAAAAAAATTATGAATTTGTTATTACTTCAAAATTCTTCTAAGGGCCTAGATTTGAAGTCCAATTAAAATCAAATTAACCAATGATTATTTAGACCTTATTTATAATGGAGATAAGGTTGCCCTTCCGACAGTTGGTATTGAACTTCGCAATTTTTTTTTTTTTTTGGGCAAATTCATAATTTTTTAACAAATTCAAGATTCTTCTCTACGTGTTATAGACACCGCTACACCTACTTTTCAATACACTTTGTATGGCAAAATTTGCCAAACAGTATATTTCTGAAAAAAAAATTTAAGCGAATGACATGCATTTAAAGTTTATTCGTTGGACTCTTTTGAAAGTCGAGTCAAGCAAAATCGACTTCCTAACAAATTGAGTTTACTACCGAAAATTAGTTCTGATATGGATTAAAAAAAAAAAAAAAAAGGCGCCTAGAAAAATTCTTCTCTAGGGTTTCTTTAGGGTTCCTAGAAAAATTCATGTTTCTTTGGAATTGATTCAGCGGAACATGGAATATTCTTTATTTTTTAGTAGGGTTTCTGATTTGGCAGAACAGAGAATTTGAAATCCTTGATGGGTTAGCAAGGATTTTCATGTTTTTTTAGTAGGGTTTCTGATTCGGCGGAACAGAGAATTTAAAATCCTTCATGGGTTAGCAAGGATTTTCTTGATTTCAGTAGGGTTTTTTTGATTTGGAATTGGATCTTCTTCAATGGAAGAAAGAGAGTGGTTTTTCTTTTGGTCTGCTTCGCTTTGTGGAACGCTTCATTCATTGGTTTCCTAATCCTATTATTTGTGGGTGTTTATAGTATCGAGATTAAAACTGCAAGAAGAGGGCCACGGGGAAAAGAAAGTTGTGTTTTTGATCGATTAGGAGCAGGACGAGGAGGACATTTAAACAACAGCAGCAACAAGATATGCAAATTTTGGCTCAGTGGTAGATGCCTTAAAAACCCACGTAGGTTTGCCCATTCAGAAACACCTAATGTGGCCACCATTCACCATCCCAGGCAGATTCCTTACTACCCTCACTCCAGCAACGCTTTAGTTTCGAATACTTGGCGAAGGGCTCCTAGGAATTCACAAAATGATGCTGCAGGTGTGGAATACTGAATCAGGTGCTGAATACAGTCTCAGTGGACCTGATGGGCAAGTCAATGCATTGGAATCTATTAATGATTTGCTTTTTGCTGGGGTAGAGGTAAGCCACTTTACTAATAGTTTAGAATTCTTGTGTTCTCTTACTAGCTTTTATTCTTTCTATTTGATTAAATTTGGGTAATGCTGAGTTCAGGGTGTTTCCCTTTTCAAAATTTTTTTTAGTTGTTTGAGCAAGAACTTATCTCTTTATATTTAATGTACTTTGATATTATAGCACGTGCTTGGGGTTGGGGTTGGTCAGTTGGCCTTCCTAAGACTCTACTGTCAAAGCCGTTTGCTTTTACTTATTAAAAGGGGGGTTGGTGGGGAATGACCAATGTTAATGCTCGAGGTCTCACTAGATTTTGGTGTTGAGTGATTCTTGTGTGTACACCACTTATATTCTGATTAAAGTTGGTCCAAAATTAATTTAGTATTACTTTTGATTGCAGGATGGTGTTATTTTGGCATGGAAAGGCACTTATGAAACTAACATTCCATTTCAACTTGCCGCAACCCTTAAAGGCCACACGCATGGTATAACATCTTTAGTTGTTGGAGGAGGCAACAGGCTGTACTCAGGTTCCCAGGACCACACAATAAGGGTTAGTTTTTTCTCTTGAAGAATTTTTTCCCCCTGCTGTTGTATCTTTTATGTTGTGAGTAGTTAGTATTTGAAGAGAGCTTGATTATTTAAGATCATTGGTTCTTTCTTCTCATTACTTGCTTCATCTATACTGGAAGGACTGTGGTTGGATAGTATCACATTTAGACCTGGTGCAGACCTTTTGTTTTAATGATTCTGTATTGTTCTTGTTTGAAATTTCCCCTTTTCAAATCTTGCATCGAACCAAATGATGTACTCTCCCTCATGTATTTTGCAGGCAACAATAACATATCCTTGTTTTAGTGACTAAATTATTTACGTTAAATTGATTAAGTTCTACTCTGTAAAACTGAGCAATATATATCTTATGTGGTATTGATATGATTTGAATCTATTAACTATCCTTTTTTTTTTTCTTTTTTTTTTTTTTCTTTTTTTTGTAGTTGTCATTTTCCTTATATGTGCGCAAGGACCATATATTTTATTTTGATTTGTCAGAAAAATAATAGTAATTAATTTCTGTTCTTATATTTTGTTTCAGGTTTAGGATCATGAAAATTGGCAGTGTTTTATGACATTGAATGGGCATGATGATGTTGTGAAGTCTCTCATGTGCTCGGGTAAGTATTTGTTCTCTGGTTCATTTGATTGCACGATAAAAGTTTGGGCTTCTACTGAGGATGGCAGCTTGGAAGTAATCTATATTCACAGTGAAGAACACGTAATTTATTGAACCACAATTAGTTTCACTTACTTTGTTATTTGCTTCTCTTCTTAAGTAATTGAGTTGTGCTACAGTCGTTGAGCAGAAACTCAATAGGTGTATTATTTTGTTGCAATGCCATGTTTGTTGATGCTGTAGCCTTAAGTGTCAACTAATTGGATGGCATGGTTTTTCATGGTACACATCATTGCACTTAATGGGATGACTGATCCCGATGTTAAACCAATCTTGTATTGCTCGAGCGATAAATCTGTCCATCTCTATGAACTGCCAACGTGAGTACAATTTTCCCTTTGTGAAAAATCTTTCTTCTTTTCCCTCTTGGATTTGACTAATATTAGTGATTATTGTTTTCGATTCACTGACAGGGGCAGATTATTTGCTAAACAAGAAGTCCAGACTCTTCAAATAGGTCCTGGGGGCCTCTTTTTTACAGGGGATCAGACTGGTTTGCTGACAGTGTATACATGGCTAGCAGACTAATGACTGAGACGTGCCCAAGACTAGTAAAAGCATGGTTTTTATTAGTTATAGCAAACAATGTACAGTATTTTGAGTACATTTTCCAGTGTACAGTATTTTGAGTTTAGAAATTCATGTTATTATGAACATTGGGGATTAAACAATGTAGTGTTATTATTACATAATGCAAATAAATAGCTATATACCCTAAAGCAAGGGTGAGGTTTTTCCATCTTGAATTCACTGTCTTAGCAGTTATTGTCTGCTGCCCCTACGGGTGAGCAAAGTTACAAAATAGTGGGATTTGATGATATTCAGATCCCCTTCTCCTAACTTTATTAGATGTTTTGAGGTCTACTAGGAGGTTCAGAATTCCATTTTCTAGCCATTGCTCAGTTTAGAGAACTTTTGCAAATAATACTGAAGAAATATATTTCAACAACAAACCATATGCCTTGAACTAGATCCTTATTTCTTATTAGATTTCATGAATATAATTTCTTAGTCAATTACACTTCTTTTTACAAAATTTTTCTCTTCTATTAAAGAGATAGACCTTAGAAAGTCATTCCACACTTCTTACACGTAGTGCTCTACTTGTGATTTTTTAATTAAATTCAATGGCATGAATCATATGTAGAATCGATGTTACAGCATCTAAGAAACTCTACCTATGTTTTAGCCATTGACAAAATTCATACACGTGGTCACATAATAGTACAAAAGTCCTGGTTGTTATCTGGGACGTCATATGTGTAATAATATGGCACACTAGCTTGATAAGCTGGCCAAACCATTGATTGTATTCCGTAGTGTTTGGGCTCTTGTTTTTCCCCCTCATAACTGATTGGTGCGAGACTCATTAATTCAGCAGATCCAACTTTCTTTCTCAGCAAAGATGTCAAGTGGATTGAATCAATGTCATTCCCAACAACAACAATTTGACTGCTATCCTCACCTTGTAAAGATACTGATTCAACACCTTAAGCACCAAAAAGAAAGATCATTAATTTTAAATTCCTAAGTGAAACTTTGTTGAGCTTAATTGAAGTAATTGGGAGAGTAAACAAGTACGTAAAGAGCATGTAAATTTGGTTCAATGTTAACAATTGAAAGAAAAAAATGATTACCTTGTACACCAACTGCAATCTGCAAGGCCTTGGTCCGAGCATTCTTTTTGCCATTATTTAAGTTCACCCGGATCACAACCTTTTGCTGCAATAAAGTTAATAAGTGGCAGTTAGTATTACATTTCATAACATGTTGAGCAGAACTTGGAAGTTCGTAAGGAACAGAACTTCTAAATCATTTTTGAGCATGGTATTCAACATTACCTTCATTTTCTTCGTCAGAGATCAAATTCTTATCAGGGAGGAGCAGGGCGATGTTTTAGATAGCTTATAATTTCTGGGTGTCGAAGCTTGATATGACAAACAAGCTGAGAGGGAGGGACATATACATATAGGATTAAGTTTCCACTAGTGACTGAGATTAACAACATTTTGTTTGTCCTCTCTAGCTCTCCATAAAGTTTTGGGTCCTACTACTTTAAGTGGCTTTCACATTCACACGGTTTCTTTATGAAACCCAAATGACGCGGTCAGCTTAGGCCTTTTACTCGTAGTTGACCCCGGTCAAATATAAATAAATTTTTTAACAAAGATGACAGCTTTATTTTTTAAACAAATATGTACCAAAAACAAAAAAGAGAGTTTCAGTTAATTTAATAGATAAAAATTTTAGTAGTAGAATAAAATATTTGGGATTCAATCTTCGCCTATATCAAAATAATTAATTGATATCTTGGTCTGATGATAAATTATCATCAGTAACAAACATCATAGGTTAAAACTCTTAAAAAAATAGAAAGTACAAAAAGTTACTAGGACAAAAAAAACTATAGGATTACAATATATTTCTCTTTGCACGATTGCATCTGCTAGTAGACATGAATTCAGAAATGGGGGATTATCTTTCGTTCAAATACATGCCTCTGGTTGAGTAAAAGCATAACAGGATAATCAATTCACTTGAAATTTTATTTGATTATGACCAAATATAAGGATTGTAATTTTATTTTATTTCCTAGATATACATTTTTTTGGCACCACATATATCCTTAAGTATGTAATATATAATTTTTTTTTTAAGTTTAAAATATATTTTTTAAACTATGAAATAGATTGATTGTAAATAATAAGTATGATAAGGGTAAATTTTTCACTTCCCTGTACTTTTTTATTTCTAATGAAAAAAAGACCATGTCACATTGAATAGTATCAGGCAACATCGAAAAATAAATTCTATCATTTTATATGATAACCCATTTTCTCTTTTTCTTTTAAATTTTTTTTGGTTGTTATTTTGTGCAGATAATAACAAACTTATACATGACAAGAATTTTATAATATTTGTTAATAATTGAAGTTGCATTGACCATGGAAACCATTATAGACATTAAAGATACCATTGAAGATACCATTGAATGACTCCTATAATTTTAAGTATCATCTTTAGTTATTTACCAAAAAAAAAAATATATATATATATATATATATAAAAAGAGAAAAGAAGTATCGTCCCTAGCCTTACTTTTTTTTTTAGGAAACGAGTCCTTTACCTAACTTAAGAGCAATAATACCAACGCAACTACATTCATTAGACATCATCAAAATTAATCATGTCCCTCTCCGAACCAATACAAAGTAAACGTAGATGGTGCTGTGTTCAAGAAGCAACGTATGGCAGGTGTGGGGAATTTGATTAGGGATGATGAGGGTTACTTGATTGGTGCGTGTAGTAAGAAGCTTGAAGCTCCTCTGGGCGCCATTGAAGCAGAAGCAATGGCCGTGGAGTTGGGTCTTCAGTTTGCTAAGGATATGTCCATTCAGGATTTCACACTTGAGAGTGACTCTTTGATGTTGATTAATGCGTTACAGGACCTGTCTCCTCCTCCCTCATCAGTTGCTGCGTTGGTCTATAGCTCAATAGCCATTCTTTTTGTTGTGTTGACTTTTCCCATGTTGGTCGTAATGGAAATTGGCCAGCCCATTTACTTGCAAGAAATGCTTTAGTCATTGCAAATTTGTCTATTTGGGTTGAAGAGACTTTTTGTTTCCTTGAACAAGCTCTCAACCAGGATGTATTTGTTATTTCTTCTGTTTAATTAAGTTTTGTCGTATTTCCCATCAAAAAAAAAAATTAATTATGTAAAATGTTGTAACAAATTTTATGCCTCCCCAACTTCTTGGGTAACTAATCTGCCAACCTTATGGAAAATTAAGTCAAAAGTTACAAGCATTCAAGACAAATTACCATACTAAAACAAAAGCACTTTTTTGACGTAAATGACTAGTTCCTAAAGCAAAAGCACTTGATTTATATAGGAAAACAGTAGAATCGAATCAATCAATTGGAACAACGCGCAACACGGCATGACCAATTATTGGAGTGTTCAACCCCTTTTCCTACTCGTTTGATTGATTTTCCGATTTGGAACTTTTTTTTTTTAAGAGAAATGCTAGGTCCTCAATATTTTTACAACACTTTCATAAAAATCATAAGGAGCAAGTTGTTGTAAGTTGTTATTGGTGGAAAAAATAATTTCAGTAATAGATTCATATTAGAACCAATAATAACTTATTACCTATGACTTGTTGTAAAAATGTTGTAAATATAACACTCCTCTTTTGTTTATTTAAACAACACTTCATGTTATATATATATATATATATATATATATATATATATATAAATACATCATGTGAAAGAACATGAGGTTATACATGTGATCCATTTCTTGAGATTTTAGTTATTTAAGATTTCACCTTAACAAAATTTGCATTTATATCAAAATATTAATTCATTAAATTAGCCAAATGAGTAAATGCATATATGAATTATCTATAGCTATGCATTAATTATCTAATAGGATAAATAAACTTATTTTTGTTATATTAATTATTTTTAGTGCACTAATTATTTAAGTATAATGAAATTATATTATCATTTTTCTAAGATTTACAGGAAAAACTATTGATTTGAATTATGATATTCTTACTCAAATTTAATTACTTTTGCATCAGTTGAAGCAAAGTCTAACAAAAGAAAAAAAAAGTTTAATAACACAATCAATAATACAAAATAATAATAATAATTAAAGGATATTTGTATTTTTATTTATCAAAACGATATTTGCATTCTTGAATAGGCATGAAGCATGCCTATCTATATTAGTTACTATATCATGCAATTTTCAAATAATGGTTTAGTAAACTTAGTTGAAGGGGCATATTTCAAATATAAGGACTGTCATCATTGCTTATGAACTATAAAGTGTGAACTGGATCCATTATACTTTAAATTCTGAAGGATTATGATCAAGATCAAACAAAAGGATTGAATTTTATTTCATAAATGCACGCCATTTTGGAATGAATCCAAAATAAATAAGATGTAAAAGAAGTGCTAAATTTTTGGAGTGACGATTTGTGTTTGCGTGTTGAATTCATGTTGTGTTGACTTATAAGTATTTGACTATATGGGTTAATATAAACCTAACATATTTATTAAATGGGATAAGATCCCTCAACTCTAACATGATTTATTTATTAAACAGGTTAGTTATGTCGACCTGTTTAACAAATTTTATTAAAGTGAAAAAAGTACAAATTTTAGTATTAACCAAATTAATCTAAACTATGAAAAACCAAAAAATAAATAAATTTTTTAAATATAAAATTCATAAATAACAAGTAAATGTATCTCAAATAATCATTCAAAATTAAATCATATCTTAATATCAAAAACAATTAATCACAATATGTCAAAAAAATAAACTACAACAACTAATGAGTTTATATACCTAGAGTTTGAAGAGTATTATTAATAAAATTTCATTTAATTAAATGGGTCAAACAAGTTCTATAAGTTAGACATGAACTTGATACGTTTATTAAATGAATTAGTCCAGCCAACCCGAATTTAACACAAATCTATTAAGTCTCAGCTCATAACCTGCTAATTTCATGTCATGTCAAAATAGTGGGATTTGATGATATTCAGATCCCCTTCTCCTAACTTTATTAGATGTTTTGAAGTCTACTAGGAGGTTCAGAATTCCATTTTCTAGCCATTGCTCAGTTTAGAGAACTTTTGCAAATAATACTGAAGAAATATATTTCAATACCTACGGGTGAACAAAGTTACAAAATAGTGGGATTTGATGATATTCAGATCCCCTTCTCCTAACTTTATTAGATGTTTTGAGGTCTACTAGGAGGTGCAGAATTCCATTTTCTAGCCATTGCTAAGTTCACCCGGATCACTACCTTCTGCTGCAATAAAGTTAATAAGTGGCAATTAGTATGAAATAAAATAGCGTGCATGACTGGAATTTTAATACTTTTCGGTCGTCATGCTTACTCGCATTGGGCGTGTGCGTCTAGAGCTTGTTGATATGAAAGGATCAATCGGAAATATTTCTTCATAATCTTCGGAACTATCTGATTGACTTGGAGACCTGGCTGGGTGGAAGAATGTCTCTATGGAAACAGAGAGTCGTCGAGGCGATTGACTTGGAGACCTGGCTGGTGGGAAGATTGTGTCTATGGAACAAGAGAATCGTGGACATGATTCGATAGATTCTGAACTAGTCTCACTTTCAGTGTCAGAGCTGTAGGGTGGGAAGATTGATACAATGGAAACTGACTCTACTAGTGATTGACTTCTTTCTTGTCTAACTCTAACTGTTACAAAATATGAAACGTTAAATTACAACTATACATTCAGATACTAAAAATTTTATTGTCTAATTCGGATATTCTTTGAAACTTACTTGCATCAACTAGGCGCTTCGACGTGATACTGAATAGGGAGATTGACAGAACTGAATTGGGAAAGTGAGAGAGAAAAAATTGCATATCAAAATGGTGCGTTGATATTCGTAATTTATAAGAAGTAGGAAGTCTCAGCGAAGATACTATAAAGTACCATCATGCCGTGTTCCTTCAGCGTGACCGGCTAGACTGATGGCCAGGTTCCCTTTCTAGAAAGAAATAAAAAAGTAAGAGGAGGAAGTTTCCCGTGCTCAACAGTTTTCTTACTAGCGACAAAGTGTGTTTGGTAGCTCTATCTTTTGAGTCAAAAATGTGAATTTGGAGAGCATTCACATCTTGCTGTGGCTCAATTGCCATATTAGTTTAATCTGGAGCTCAACTGGGTTTTGGTATATTTATAAGGAAATATTAACAAATACTTTAAATATATTTGTTTTAACGAGAAATTCCACGTCACTCACTTACTAAATAAATAAATAAATAAAAGAAATTAAATTCCACTGCCACATATTTAAAATAACAGGAGATATTGAGATTATTTCTGATCGAAGGAAGATCTCGGCGTCTCGATTTTCAAAATCTCTAAGGGTTGCTATTGCAATTAGATTTAGATATAGAATTTCTTTAGCTATGATCGCACCGGCCTTTGTAATGATCAAATCTATTCTCAACCTTAGACAATGTTACGAAAGTACATTATTTTCACGTTCGTCAACTTCTCTAGCGTTTGCCGATGGATCGGCAAAAATTCATCTTTGTAGATTTCTGCGCTGACGAAAATAACAGTTATGAGTCAGTTTGGCCCTTTGCCATTTGGGGTAAATTGGTTGACTTAACCCTATTTGGTTCATATATTTAAGGATAATGTAGCCCCTAGAACCTGCTATATTTGTCGAATTTGGAAAATAATTACTCTTTGGTGATGGGTCCCTCAGATGGCCTTAACTGGCCCAGTTTCGGGTTCTACTTCTATTATTTTGTCTAATCTTTGAGTAACTGGGCCTTCTTTTAAAAGAAACAAATCTTTCGGAATGTTTTTTTTTTTTTTTTTGACTGAAAATCTTTCAGAATGTTAAATTTGCTGGATGATGAAAATAATCACTATAGTGATGGGTCCTTCAAATCGCCTTAACTTCGGCCTAGTTTCATGTCAATCTTGAGAAAGTGGATTGCACTGGACTTTGTGGGCGGAGTTGATCAATCTTGTTGACTGGCCTATTGGTTATATCAATGGGAGTTAGGCTGAACTTCATGAGCCTGAGTTTAGCTGATTTTTTTGGCTGACTTCTGTCAATTTATGGCTAAGATAAGTAATTTCATAGCTCAAAGATGTGCCAAAAGTGTCCTATTTGTTAAAATTGTTGTGTGATTATGTGTGATAAGCGGGAGAATGAAAGAAATGGCACACACAAAAGTTTATGTGATTCGACCTAATGGCTTACGTTAATAATAAAAAAAACTCTTGAATAACTACATATTGATATAAAGTATTTATGTTACAATGAACTTAATGTGGGGTTTATATATTAGATAATACTTAATTAATCTAGAATTAATATACTTATTCTACAAGTATATGAGCCAACAATTGATTTGGGCCACTTGGGCCATAATATGTCTAACACAGCCTATAAAGTATAAAGTTTTAAGAGATGTTTCATTTCATTTAGTAAATACCTTGAGATGGAATAATGATTGGATCTTCTTATCTTCTCTTTATTAGATGTTTTGAGGCCGACTTGGAGGTTTAATTAGAAGTCCATTTTCCAGCAATTGCTCATTTCATAGAATTTCCGTGGATGCCATTAAAGATATTTATTTCAAGGGTTGAGATTATTGAAGATATTTATGTCAACAACAAACCATATGCCTAGAACTCGCTACATATATATATATATATATATATATATATATTTTTATATTTACATTACTTGAATATAATTTCTTATTCAATGACACTCTTTATCTATAATTTTATTGTCACTTCATATCATGCTTTAAGAAAAAAACTTCTCATTTCTATTGAATGAGAGAAAGTATAGAAAAAAAAATGCACACTTCCTACACATTGCTATACTTAATTGCTCTTACTTAGATTCTTAAATAAAATTCGATTGCATGGACCATTTGTAGAATCTAAGTTATAACACTTAAGACACTCCATCTAAGTTTTAGTCATCAAATAATTCCAACACATAAGTGACGTGATAGTGCAAGAGGTTTGGTTAATTTCCGCAATATCGTATGCATAACGATATGGCACACCAAGTTGATAATAAAAGTAATTAATATTTTGACAGTTTTTTTCATTTCCCATAAAAGTGGTATCAAAACTTTCCTAAAATGAATTATTAACAAGTACTGTACAGCATTTGTTAACATTTTCCTTAAATAGCACACCAACTGGATAAGTAGACCAAACCATTGATTGTATTCCAGCTTGATAAGAGAATAGTGGAGGCGATTGAATTGGAGACCTCGCTGGTAGGAAGATTGTGTCTATTTGAACAAGATAATCGTGGAGAAGATTTGTTAGATTCTGAACTAGTCTCACTTTCAATGTCAGAGCTGAAGGGTGGGAAGATTGATATAATGGAAGCTGATTGATACAAAATATGAACGATAATTTACAACTATACATTCAGATACTAAATATTTTATTGTCTAATTCGGAAATTCTTTGAACTTACTTGTATTAACTAGGTTCTTCGACATGATACCGAATAGGGAGATTGACAAAACTAAATTGGAGAGAGAGAGAGAGAGAGAGAGAGAGAGAGAATTGCATATCAAAATTGTGTGTTAATATTCGTAGTTTATAAGAAGTACTAAGTTTCAACGAAGATACATTTTCATGTACTCTCAAGCCGTGTTCCTTTCCGCGTGACTAACTAGACTGATGGCCAGGTTCATTTTCCAAAAGAAATAAAAAAGTAAGAGGAAGTTTCTCCTACGCTCAACAGTTTTCTTACTAGCGACAAAGTGCGTTTGGAAGCTCTATTTGTGAGTCAAAAATATGAATTTGGAGAGCATTCTTGTTGCGGCTCAATTGCCATATCAGTTTAATCCAGAGCTTAACTTGGCTTTGGTATATTTACAAGGGAAATATTAACTAATGCCTTAAACGTGTTTCGATAAAGGGTTTGGCTAACTTCTAGTATTTTTTTTAATTGAAATCTCCTTTTATTTTAATAAAAAATTGCTACATCACTCACTAACTAAATAAAAGTGGAGATTAAAATTCACTACTACTTGCCATTATATATTTAAAATAACAAGAGATGTCCAGTTAAAAAAGTACCGAAAATAAGCCAATCCCTTGAGTAAAACGAGTTATGTATGGCAATTGGCAAAAGATAATTTTTGGACTTTTTTTAATGGAAAAAGTTAGAAAAGAAAATGATCAAATCAAACAGTAAGACATAAACAATGTTAAATTCTTAAAAAAATAATTAAATTCACCATAATCATAGATTTGGGTCCGTTTGGGATCCGCTTATTTTGCTAAGATTGAAAATTTTTTGCTGATGAAAGTATTGTAGATAAAGGTAAAAGTTAGCTAAAATAATATAGTGGACCCATGAATAGTACTAAAAAGTGCATAGGACTCATGAATAGTAGTAAAAGTAAGCTGAATAGTAAAATAAGTTAGTAAAAATAATTTTTGCCCAACGGACACTTAATTAAGAAACCTTATATTAAACATACAATAAAAACATTGTTACTTTTTTAATTATTAAATTCTCTAATTCAGCAAAAAAAAAAATTATTACATTCTCTACCCACATATATTTGAATTTAATTAGATAGCCTACTCTAACAAAAGACACATTTGAGACTAGTTGCCTCAAATAAAAAAGCTAGCCTTATTTATTAAGGAACCCAAAAAAAAAAAAAAATTTT
The DNA here is from genome assembly GCA_033629205.1 of Lithocarpus polystachyus. NCBI lineage: Eukaryota > Viridiplantae > Streptophyta > Magnoliopsida > Fagales > Fagaceae > Lithocarpus > Lithocarpus polystachyus. The sequence goes on from CM066165.1 coordinate 78,654,261, forward strand.
GCAAAATTCAATACCAACAGTTGGAAGGGCAACCTTATTTCCATTATAAATAAGGTTTAAATAATCATTAGTTAATTTCCATTATAAATAATCATTGGTTAATCTATATATATAATAATAGGTAAAGTAGAAAGAAAATCCAATTAAATTTCAAATTGTAATTCAATTAGTATCTAATTTTACGCCATGTGTCTCATCTAATCTAAATTTTAGAATTTTGTGCCAAGTGGGTTAATTTAGGTAAAAATTGAATTTCAATTAGAATTTAATTTTACGATACTTGTCTCATTTAATTTAAATTTTTAAATTTTTGTGGCAAATCAGTTAATTTAATGTAGAAAACGAGGAGTCTAATATAATAAACTATAAAAAAACATAATCATAGAAATAAAAAAATTCAAATTTATAAGTCATATATATATATATATATTAATAGCTAAAGCAGAGAGAAAATTTAATTAAATTCTAAATTAGTGTCTAATTTTGTGTCATGTGTCATTTAATTTTTAAATTTTTGTATCAAGTGAATTATTAGGTGCAAAAATCAAAAGGTCTAAATTCAATTAGATTTTAGATTGAATTTTAATTGAAATTCAATTTTACATCATATGTCCCATCTAATTTGTTAATTTTTGTGGCAAGCAAATTATTGGGGGCAAAAACCGAAGAGTGTAGATCCAATTAGATTTCAAATCAAATATATATATATATATATATATATTATATGTAATTGTGATTATTTTTAAATGTACCCGTGCATATGCATGGGGTTACACACTAGTTTGATTTAATTGGACTTCACACGTAGGCCCTTAGAAGAATTTTGAAGAAATAACGAATTCATAATTTTTTTTATAGGAACTTTAAAATAAATCCATAATTTCGTAAATCCCGATACTTGAACACCATCAAAGAAAATTCTGATTCCTCGAGTGCACCATCAGCGGAAGGCCCCCACAATATAATTGCCAAAACAATGCTAAGGAGAAGAATGAGCATTGCAAAAACTACAAGAATCCAAGCAACCTTTTTTGACATCTTGGTTCTACATCTTAATCCTTGAGTACCCGGTTTAATTATTTTAAGTTATTCATCATATATTTATGAAATCTAATTTCATAAATATATACTTTAGTCTTACTAAAGTGGTTAGCCCAAACTTTCTGAATAACTGAACCTATTAAACATATCTCAAAGGAATATTTTATATCTTCGTTAAGAGACCATAAATTTCATCTTGAGAATATATGTTCCATCAACATTAAATGTGGCTGCCCAACATACTGAGGTTTTGACCGTAACTTTAGATCTCACTCCTGATATATCAAAGCAACCTACATTTCATGATCAGGTCCATTATTCTCTCAGGATTAAGAGTTCATGTAAATAGAAGTCGTGAGATTTATTATTCAATTGACAGTCATTAGGAGAATAATAAATCTCATAGCGGTCCAGTTCAATATGTCTTAACTCTTAAAACATATCAACACATCAACTAGAAGTCTCCACTTCTATGATCAAGACAAATCATCTTAGTTAATATGTTATAGTCTTCGCAGATGAAATGCCAATTTCATCACCGACTACGAACTATAATTCTGAGCTTACAAAGAATTTGTGATTTATATCTTCTGTGACTTTTCACATAAATCATATACTATGCATCTCATGGACTACATGATAATGTCCAAATATTCATGTTACTATTATTTTAGATAAGAATAAAGCAACTTTATTAAACACAATATTAAGTCATACAATATTTCTCACATAATGTCATACATAATATCATACATAGCATCATACAATAGGATTTAAGGACACTTATCCCAACAGACATTCCTAATGAAGTCCTCCCAGTTGAGACACCAAGCCATCTAAAGCATAAGCAGCATCAGAGAAGATTCAGAAGCACTCAGAAGTACAGAAGCTCTGCAGGAATCAAGCCTCAAAGCCTTCAAAAACTTCAAGAAACTTCAACCTCAAAATCGAAAAACATTCGAAACAGAATCATCCAAACTATCAACCTCGATCTTGAAGTTTGTTGGAATTAAGCTCAAAAGCCTCCAGAAACCTCAACAAACCATAAATCAATGAAGCTCTATGGATTTAAGCCTCTAAAGCATCGAAGAACTTCCACCAGAAACCTTCGAAGATGAAGAATGCACCAAGAACACGAAGAACACGAGGAACGTAAAGAACAAAGAATTTCTAACAAACTCATAACAAGAGATTCATTGTAATTCCTTTCCAAAGATCTTCAATCCATTCCTCAGTTAAATTGAAGGATATTTTGTGTTCGAATCAAAATCACATTACGACAATTCTAATCAACAAGTCTTTCAAGAAGATCGAATCAGAGAATCACTCTTTTTTAATTGCAGAGAATTGTACCACATATTCATCTATACAAATTTGCATTTGTGAAACTATTTTACTTGTTTGATTTATTTCGAACTAGACGACTAAATTTCTGGAAGGCGTGTGTCAGTGTGTGTGGCGCGTGTACACGCGTGAGAGAAATTTAGTCATCTACAGTACGTATTACGTATATGTGCCCGTAGAGCTCATTGCACTTAGGGGGTTTGCTTCTTGATATGCATAATTTGAGATTATTTAGAAGGGTTAGTTAAACATCTTTGGTCTATGGAGTAATATTTATTGATACGTAATTGTTAAAATTCTTGCTTGAAGCTGGAAGGCCTATTTATCTTTAGCGGCTATGAATAATCGAATTTTTCTTTTTTGGCTATCCACTTTCATTTTGCATTTGTTTTATATGAATTGGGTTTCTTAATTATTGTTCAATTCTTGTTATGTTTCACTTATAGAATTACTTTTTTTTTAAGCGTTGGATGTAGCCATAGAAGATAAATTTGGCCTAGGGCTTTGTATCTTAATTAGCACCTCTCCATACACAAAGTGCTTAGAGCATAAAGGAGAAAAATGTTTAAGCTGCGGTGATAGCAACATTTTGTAACTATCTCAAAAAAAAAAATTATGAATTTGTTATTACTTCAAAATTCTTCTAAAGGCCTACGTGTGAAGTCCAATTAAATCAAATTAACCAATGATTATTTTTAATGAAAATTAACCAGTGATTATTTAGACCTTATTTATAATGGAGATAAGGTGCCCTTCCGACTGTTAGTATTAAATTTTGCAATTTTTTTTATTTTTATTTTTTTGCAAATTCATAATTTATTAACAAATTCAAAATTCTTCTCTATGTGTTATAGACATCGCCACTATTACTTTTCAGCACACTTTGTATGGCAAAATTTTCCAAACTGTATAATTTCAAAAAAAAAAAAAATTTGGCAAATAGTATGCGTTCAAAGTTTTATTTGTTAGTTAGACTTTTTTGAAGTCGAGTACAGCAAAATCAACTTCTTACCGAAAATTAGTTCTGATATGGATTAAAAAAAAAAAAAAAAAAGGAAAAAGCCACGTTGAAAAATTCTTCTCTAGGGTTTCTTTAGGGTTCCTAGAAAAATTCATGTTTCTTTGGAATTGATTGAGGGGAACATGGAATATTCTTTATTTTTTAGTAGGGTTTCTGATTTGGCAGAACAGAGAATTTGAAATCCTTGATGGGTTAGCAAGGATTTTCATGTTCTTTTTGTAGGGTTTCTGATTCGGCAGAACAGAGAATTTAAAATTTTCATGGGTTAGCAAGGATTTTCTTGATTTCAGTAGGCTTTTTTGATTTGGAATTGATCTTCTTCAATGGAAGAAAGAGAGTGGTTTTTCTTTTTGGCTACTTCGCTTTGTGGAACGCTTTATTCATTGGTTTCCTATTCCTATTATTTTTGGGTGTTTATAGTATGGAGATTAAAACTGCAAGAAAAGGGCCACAAGGAAAAGAAAGTTCTATTTTTGATTGATTAGGAAAAGGACGAGGAGGGCATTTAAACAATAGCAGCAACAAGATATGCAAATTTTGGCTCAGTGGTAGATGCCTTAAAAACCCATGTAGGTTTGCCCATTCTGAAACACCTGATGTGTCCACCATTCACCATCCCAGGCAGACTCCTTACTACACTCACTTCAGCAACGCTTTAGTTTCGAATTCTTGGCGAAGGGCTCCATGGAATTCACAAAATGTTCAGGAGAAGGTTGTTAACCACATGTCTTCCCAAAATGTTCCTGGGAAGTCTGAATCAGACTTGGAAGATATTAAAAAGAGGTCGCCAGAAAGTGTTTCTGAGGGATTTTTTTTCAAAATAACTATAAAAGTCCAACTATATAGTTAGTAAGCAAACGTTTCAAACAATTTTGGTTTATAACTGATGGTACCTAGCATAGCTCGTCCTTATATCATCCACAAGGACGAGCCCGTCCAGAGGACGAACTCGTCCAGTGCTCTAATCCACCTATCCTTGCGCTGTCGTCTGCAAAAAGACAGCTCACCCATGAGACCTGCTCGACAATCCCACACTGTAACCATACATATAAACCGTTCCTTCTCCATTCAATTTAGATCTAAAGGTTCAAAGACCTCGTCCTGAGTTCTCACAGCAGCACTCGTCCAAGGATGGACGAGCCTCAACAGACCCTGCTACTCAGTGAAGAAATACACGCTACGTGGAATGATTATAAGAGAAGTTATTTTCAAACTTCCCGTAAGCAGTTACCTCCTGGCTCCCACAAAAGAGGAAGCAGTTGCAGGATAGTAACCGTCACTTCGACCCTATATAAACATCCTCTCTCCAACACAGGAGGTAAGTCTGACTCTCTCTAGACACTCTGAATAGAATTGGAAGTTTCTTCATTTTGAGAAGGAAAACTAACTTCACCATCGGAGGGTCTTAGACCGGCCAACCCCGGTCTCCTTTGATTTACCATTTTTCTTGCAGGCCTTTCAGATCCTTAGAGTCCAAGCATCCAGCCTACTGATTCGTAAATGAGCATCATCAGTTGGCGCCGTCTGTGGGGAAGAGTTCGTGAATTTTGGTGTTTGTAGTTTCTTTTCACGCTTTCTTCGACAAAAGGCTGTATGGTTCGGACAAGATCGAGGGCCACTAGCCCGGGCCACCAAGAAAGCAGGGATGCTTCCAGCAATCCCCACCGAGATCGCCAGTCAGTTCCTGCCATGCAACCGTCTTCTGTTCAACACATACAGTCCATGGCAGCCGCCATGGCGGAGTTAACCCGCCAAAACCAAGAGTTGACAAGGGAGATCAACGAAAGGAGACAACGCTAAGAAGGATACGTTGAAGGATAAGCCCAAAGTCAAGAAGACAGAAGGAATCCTGGTCCAGAAAGCCAATCACGTGGCACTACTTCACGAAGGGTGCCGCATCTGGAGAAGGAGATGGACCAGATGAAGAAAGCCATGGATGAAATGCGGGAGAATATGAGAAGAGCAAATCCTGTAGAAGACTTAGTCCATCGAACAGACTCCCCTTTTACGGCTGTAATCAATGGCCATCCATTACCTCCAAAGTTCAAGATGCCTTCCCTGGATTCGTATGATGGAACAAGGGATCCATTCGATCATATCGCCACTTTCAAGACCACAATGCATCTCCAGGGGGTCCCAGATGAGATCATGTGTAGAGCCTTCCCAACTACCCTTAAAGGGCCAGCGCGGGTGTGATTCAGTAAGATACCACCAAATACAGTAAGTTCCTTTGAGGAGTTGAGCAAACTGTTCGTTAACAATTTCATTGGAGGACAAAGGCATAAACGTTCCTCGTCCAGCCTGTTGACCATCGAACAAGGAGAGAATGAAAGTTTGCGATCCTTCATCACTCGTTTTAACAGAGAAGCCCTGACGGTAGACGAAGTAGACGACAAGTTGCTGTTGGCTGCCTTCCACAATGGAGTGAACTCTGACTTATTCATCCACAAGCTTTATGAAAAGGAGCCTCAGACCATGGCCGAACTTGTTCACTCGACCCAAAACTTTATGAATGCAGAAGACGCAATCATAGCCAAGAAAAGGAAGAGAGCTGAGAGAATGGAGAATTCCATGCGTCACTCCGAACAAGGCACTCGTCCAAAGAAGGGACGGATGGAAGACAAGAAAGATCGGGACAGTAAGAAGGTAGGCCCCTCAGCGAGAACCCAGCAATACACGCAGTTGAATGCGCCGCTGGAACAGGTGCTCATGCAAATCAAAGATGACCCCTCCCTAAAATGGCCTGAAAAGATGAAGGGAGATCCCAATAAGCGCAATAGAAACAAATATTGTCGCTTCCACAGGGACCACGGGCATGACACCGACGAGTGTTTTGATTTGAAACAGCAGATAGAAAACCTTATCAGACAAGGGAAGTTAAGAAATTTACTTGGACGAGATCACAAGGACGACAAGCTGAAAGCAAAGGCGGAGGAACCACCACGTCCCCCGCTCAGAGAAATAAGAGTAATCATAAGAGGAAATTCAATGGCGCAGTCGTCCAAAGCGAAGAAGTCTTACTTGAAGGTAGTGCAGAACGTCCAGCTCTCTAAACGGTCGTCCGGAGATAGGACAACGAACGAGCAGGCCATCACGTTCACGGACGAAGATGCTGGAAGGGTTCATCACCCCCATGATGATGCCATCGTCATCACTATACTTATCGCAGACTACACAACAAGAAGGGTGTTGGTAGATAATGGAAGTTCAGCGGATATTTTGTATTATCCCGCTTTTCAACAAATGAAGTTTGAACGAAACCAACTTCGTCCAGTGAACTCACCCTTGGTGGGGTTCGGAGGAATGAAGGTGCAGCCAGTGGGTATTATTACTTTGCCCGTGGTGGTAGGCACACACCCACAGCAGGTAACTAGCAACGTGAATTTCTTGGTGGTTGACTGTTCATCCTCTTACAATGCCATCATAGGAAGGCCAACTTTAAATAGTTGGAAGGCAGTCACCTCCACTTATCACTTGTCAGTCAAGTTTCCTACGGAGCATGGGGTAGGGCAGGTACAAGGAGACCAATTGGCAGCGAGAGAGTGTTATCTGGCTATGTTAGCCATGGACGAGCAGACACAAATGATGAATATTGACGAAAGATGAGCCGTGGCAGAGCCAACTGAAGCACTAGAAGATATCTCCTTGGACGAGGATAAACCCGAGAGGTATACAAGGATTGGAATGGAAATGGAAGAGAAGGTAAAAGAAGACCTCGTCTTGTTCTTAAGGAAGAATATTGACGTGTTTGCATGGACGCATGAAGATATGCCGAGTATAGACCCCGCTATCATCACCCACCATCTCAACGTCCACGCCTCCTTGAAGCCTGTTCGACAGAAGAAAAGAGTGTTCGCCCCCGAGAGAGATAATGCCATCAAAGAAGAAGTTCAAAAGTTAGCTGCAGCGAATTTCATTCGAGAGGTTTATTATCCAGACTGGTTGGCCAACGTAGTGATGGTCAAGAAGGCTAACGGCAAATGGAGAATGTGCGTGGATTTCACTGATTTGAACAAAGCCTGTCCCAAAGATAGCTACCCATTGCCGCGCATTGATCAATTGGTGGATTCAACTGCGGGACATAAGTTGCTGAGCTTCATGGATGCCTTCTCCGGATATAACCAGATAAGAATGGATGAAAGAGACCAAGAGAAGACATCATTCGTCACTAGTCAAGGCCTGTTTTGCTATAAGGTGATGCCCTTTGGCTTAAAAAACGCGAGGGCAACGTACCAAAGGCTGGTAAACCACATGTTTTGGCCTCAGATTGGTCGAAATGTAGAAGTCTATGTTGACGACATGCTAGTAAAGAGCCTAGACGAAGGAAAGCACTTAGACGACCTGCAAGAAACTTTTAACACACTCAGGCGATACAACATGAAGCTGAACCCAAGTAAGTGCGCCTTCGGGGTTTCGTCAGGCAAATTTCTAGGTTTCATGGTGTCACAAAGAGGAATTGAAGCAAACCCTGACAAGATTCAAGCAATATTGGATATGAAGCCTCCACAAAATACCAAGGAAGTCCAGTCCCTTACCAGACGAGTTGCTGCCCTCAACAGATTTGTCTCTAGAGCCACTGACAAGTGTCTACCATTCTTCAAGGTTCTTAGCAAGGCGTTTGAATGGACGGACGAATGTCAAAAAGCTTTCGCAGACTTGAAGACATATCTCACCGAAGCTCCTTTGTTGAGCCCGTCAGTCCCTGGTGAAGAGTTGTACTTGTACTTGGCAGTGTCCCCAAATGCAGTGAGCTCCGCTCTAATCAGAGAAGAAGCAGGGGTGCAGAAACCAGTTTATTACACAAGCCGAGCACTCAAAGGGGCGGAAGGACGGTATCCCTTCATGGAAAAGCTAGCTTTTGCATTGATTACAGCCTCTAGGAAGCTGAGGCATTACTTCCAGGCTCATGTTATCAACGTCCAAACGGACCATCCTTTAAAGAAAGCAATGAATAAGTTGGAAGCGGCAGGACGACTCGTCCAACGGGCTGTAGAGCTTAGTGAGTTTGATGTCAGATACCAACCAAGAAGGGCAATTAAAGCACAAGTGCTAGCGGACTTCATTGCGGAGTTTACCCCTGGACAAAGAGAGCTGGACGAATTAAGCAAAGTTCGGATGTGGGATATCAACGTGGACAGTTCGTCCACGTTGCATTCTGGAGGAATTGGGGTTGTACTTAGATCACCCGAGGGGGATAAGTTGGAATATGCTGTCCGACTACAATACCAACCCACTAACAATGAAGCCGAATATGAAGCACTCCTTAAAGGGTTAGAGTTAGCCAAAGCTCTGGGGGCGGAATCCATCGTCGTCCGAGGAGACTCCCAGCTGATCATTAACCAAGTAAATAGATCATGTGAAGCCAAGGAAGAACGAATGGTGAAATACCTGGATAAAGTAAGGCAACTCATCAAGGGATTCAACGACACCAAATTTGTCCAACTCCCAAGGGAGGAAAATATGGAAGCAGATGCCTTGGCGAAAGCAGCCTCTTCAGGAGAAACCATGGACAAGATTGATGAAGTTCAATACATGCCAAGCATAGACCTCCCGGAAGTCCAAGAGGTAGGAGAAAGAGAAAACTGGATGACTCCAATAATTGCCTATCTTAAAGATGGAAGGCTTCCACAAGACGAGGGTGAAGCCAGAAAAGTAAGAATTCGAGCTGCCAAATATATTCTTATGGGCGAAGTGTTGTACAAACGGGGATTCTCCCAGCCCTACTTGAGGTGTTTAGCCCCGGACGAGTCGAACTATGTGTTGAGAGAAATCCATGAAGGAGCGTGCGGTAACCACTCGGGGGCAAGAGCATTGGTTCATAAGGTAGTCCGTGCAGGATATTACTGGCCAACCATTCAAGCAGACGCGAAGGCGTACGTCAAGGTATGTGACCAATGTCAGCGTTTCAACAGTATCCCCTGACAACCGGCGGAATATCTTACTCCAATGACGGCCCCATGGCCCTTTGCCCAGTGGGGGTTGGACATCTTAGGTCCTTTTCCACTTGGAACCAGACAAATGAAATTCTTGGTGGTTGGGATTGATTACTTCACCAAGTGGATAGAAGCAGAACCCTTAGCGAAAATAACACAGCAAAATGTGAAGAACTTCGTCTAGAAAAACATTGTGTGTAGATTCGGAGTGCCCAGGGTTCTAGTGTCCGACAACGGGCGGCAATTTGATAACGCCCTCTTCAGAGACTTCTGCAAGCACTTCGGGATCGACAATCATTACTCCTCCCCCGCCCACCCTCAAGCCAACGGTCAGGCAGAAGTTGCAAACCGCTCTTTGTTGAAAATCATCAAAACCCGGCTTGCGGGGGCAAAGGGGGTATGGCCAGACAAGCTACCCGGCGTTTTATGGGCTTACAGAACCACTGCAAGAACCCCTACGGGAGAAACTCCTTTTAAGCTAGCTTATGGGAGCGAAGCAGTGATACCCGCTGAAATTCACATGGCCAATCACCGAGTGATGAGGTACCAGTCCAAGGACAACGAAGGTCAACTGCGCCTTAACCTTGATCTTATAGACGAAGTAAGAGCAAACGCGGAGCAGAGAACAGCGAGATACAAAAACCTCATGTCCAGACAATATGACGCGATGGTGAAACCAAGACGTTTCAACTTAGGGGACCTCGTTTTAAAAAGGGTCTCTCTTGCAACCAAAAACCCAGCTCATGGAAAGTTGGGACCCAATTGGGAAGGACCCTACAGGGTTGTCAACTGCAAAAGACAAGGGTCATACTACTTAGAGGCATTGGATGGGAGAAAATTGGAACACCCTTGGAATGTTGAGCATCTGAGAAGGTATTACCAGTAACAATCAAGTATCAGCTTGGACGAGACCCTCATGGATGACTCCAAAATGAGTACTTGCTATTATTATTCAGCATTATGTAATGTTTTTATTAATGTTTTTTATCCCAAACTGCTTAGTTATTACGCTAGCTATGGACGAAGTAACGTTTGGATGTCTGTATAATAAGGCACTACGTGCCATACTTGTCGATGTTGTATTCAATAATGAGTATGGTTTGAGTGTTTAAATACATATAATATGGCAAACTCCATGACCCCGTCCACGAGACAAACCAAGGTTTCAAGACGAGCGCAAACCCTTAGACAAAGGGGCATAACGTCTAAACTTTCCTTTAACAAGGAAACAAACAAGGCAACGTCTAAATAACAGACGACCATAGACATGGACGAGGAATGCATATGGTCCTTAGGGCAACTTCAACTTAAGTCAAGCCCTTGGACAAGTCGTCCATATTCTTAGCCCTAAGGACGAGCAAAGTGCCGTCCAAATAAGTAAGGGGAAATATAACTCCAAGACATTTGAAAAATAACGCCCATGGACAAATGCTATAGAATCTAATGATATTCAAAATAGATAAATTCATGGACAGTGAAATTTGGGAGTACAGGGATGCAAGTAATTCCATACAACATTCAAATGAATGAAAAAGGTAAATTAACATGCATTCAGTAATGACAAACAACCAACGTCTGAAAAACCTAAACAAAATTAAACTTGTTTATATGCTCGTCCCAGTACTTTGGACGAACTAATTGTATTTGAGTTACATCAAGAGGGCTAAAACAACGGGCCAAAACCAAAAAAGAGAAAGAAGTAACAAGGTAGATGAGCAGGTAAAAAGCAAAGTCTTCATTGTTGAGGAGGGTCGTCATTGGGCTCGTCTTGAATAGGCTGGGTAGTGGCATCGTCCTCAATGTTCACGTCCTCTGAGCTCGTCTAGAGGAGGGAGCTAGTGGTGGCACCACCAATGTTAAGTTTGATGACACTGAAGTCCAACCCAGGGAAGTTCTCTGCAGCGTCCATCCTGAAATCCTCGAATCCTGCTGCATAATTGGCGTCCAAAAGATCAGTATAATCCTTGGACGCCTTGAACTGAGCGATTGCTTCCTCCCTGGCTTTCTCAAGAAGAGTACTCAGCTCGTCGTTCCTCTGTTGAAGGTGGCCAAGACGAGTATCCTTCTCGACGATGTTAGCCTTCAGTTCTTCAGCCTGGTTTTGCAACTCCCTGACCTCGTCCTTAGACTTGGCCGCCACCTCAGCCCACTTCTTGCACTCGTCCTTCACTTCCTGCACCCTCGTCTCCAGCAAGACCCTCGTCTTGTCCAAATCAGTGGCTTGCCTGGACGCCGCGATGAACTTAGACATTGCCTACAATGGCAAAATATAATAAAGGTTAGACGAGGGGAAGTAATATAATAAAGGTTAGACGAGGGGAAGTTAAAAAAAAAAAAAGAGAAGGACGACCCAAAGATAAGGTTACATACCCTAAAAAGATCGTGGACGCCGGAACGTTCAAAGTCTTTTAAAGACATGTCATAGCATGCAGCTATGTCCTCGTCCAACATGACCTTCTCGAATCGTTCCCAAGCCAGATCCTCATTTTCAACTAGATTTAAGGGGACTCTTGGAGGCTGGGACGAAGTAGGCGCAGCTGACCTGGATGGAGGGGTCTTGGACGGAGTAACTTCCGGAGTTGGAGAATCCACGTCCAAGACCTGGACTAACGTTTGAGACGAGGGGAGGGTGGACCTGGTCACTGTTTGGGACGACCCATGCTTGGGCTTCTTCCCTCTACGACTAGGTAGGTTTCCCAAGTCGAGAGTTTTAGATAAACTCTTCCTCTTGTCTCCTGTAGAAGGACGAGTCTGAGAGTGGACCTCTGGACGACTCCCCTCACCCACAGGCTCCTTTCCCCTATTCTCCTTCATAGTCGTCATTCCTACAAAGCAAGGAAATAAAAATTAAAAATAAAACCAAAGTAAAAGAGAAAAGAATAAAACAAAGAAACATATCTTTAAGTCAGGAACTTACGTCTACGAACAGTAACTTCGTGTGCAATGGCCTCGTCAGACGGTACTGGGCCAAACCCCCACTTAGCTAGACGTCTAAGGGAAACCAAAGAGTGGAAATCCCTATCAGGGTGTAGACGAGCTCTCTGGACGCGATCACGGAGGAACTTGCTTAAGGAAGGACGTGCAACAGCTGTAAAACAAACAAGCAACTGAAAGTTAGACGCTGAAAGTATAAGTACAAACAAAGAAGATGGGGGTAAAGGACTTACCCTCAGGACGAAGGTTCCCTAAGCTTCCCTCATAAGGGGCAAATGTGTCCCTACCAACGTCCACAGGGTGCCCAGCCCAAATACCAGAGACGAAAAAGAATTCCGTCTTCCAGTTCCTATCAGACGAGGCCAAAGACTTAATCAACCTACAATGTGAGCCCCTAGCTATGAACTGATAAAAGCCAAGGGATTGGTTTATTTCAGAAGGCTTGTAACAGTAGAGGAACTCGTCCACTGTGAGAGGACGGTTCCCTCCAAACACTTCTCTCCACAAAACTTGCATAGAGATAATCAATCTCCATGCGTTAGGGTTAAATTGACAAACTCCTAAGCCTAATCTAACTAATAACTCCCTAGCAAAGGAATTTAACGGCAACCTCAAGCCCCCCAAAAAATAGGCCTCATAAACGCCTATGCCAAAACGAGGGCTACAACACCACTCTCCACGGACGGGTAGTCTAGGATTAAGTTCGTCAGAGATTTGGTACCATGACTTAAGATTGTTGAGCCTTTGCTCGGTTGTTTTTGACGAAACACCTATGGCACAGCTATAGACGGTCTCTTCCTCGTCCAAAGGACTAGATGGAGGGACGTTAGACGAGGTACCAGCATGAGACCCAGAAGTTTTCCTTAGTTGTTCTTGTAGAACGTCTAAGGGAACCCCAAGGGCGCCAGAAATGTACCCCTCGTCTGTGCTACTCCCCCCATTACCACTACTACTATGACTACTATCAGAACTGCTATAGCTAGTGACGTCCTGGTACTCGTCAATAGCCTTTTCTGTACTATTGCTAGACGACGAAATCACAGTTGACATCTTTAAAAATTTAAAGGAAATCCTAAAGACGAGGAGGGAGAAATACCTGGCTCTAGACGGAGGAAGACTATGGACGCAGAGTGAGTTCTAGACGAGGCTCTAGACGACAAATCGAGGAGGAAAATCTTTCGAAGTAAAAGGGGCAGGGGAGGAATTCTACTATTTATAGGAAGCATTTTCACCCCTTAAAAGCAGCGGAGCCAACCAGAACACGCCACGTGGCGTTACTCGAAAAACGAGGAGTCATGTTTGAGTTGCGTTTTCGAGATAATAAAATCATAAAGACATATACACAACGCTAAAAGGAAAGAAAAATATGATACATCTTCTGAGACTACGAGACAAGGATGAAGGGGCAACTGATGGTACCTAGCATAGCTCGTCCTTATATCATCCACAAGGACGAGCCCGTCCAGAGGACGAACTCGTCCAGTGCTCTAATCCACCCGTCCTTGCGCTGTCGTCTGCAAAAAGACAGCTCACCCATGAGACCTGCTCGACAATCCCACACTGTAACCATACATATAAACCGTTCCTTCTCCATTCAATTTAGATCTAAAGGTTCAAAGACCTCGTCCTGAGTTCTCACAGCAGCACTCGTCCAAGGATGGACAAGCCTCAACAGACCCTGCTACTCAGTGAAGAAATACACGCTACGTGGAATGATTATAAGAGAAGTTATTTTCAAACTTCCCGTAAGCAGTTACCTCCTGGCTCCCACAAAAGAGGAAGCAGTTGCAGGATAGTAACCGTCACTTCGACCCTATATAAACATCCTCTCTCCAACACAGGAGGTAAGTCTGACTCTCTCTAGACACTCTGAATAGAATTGGAAGTTTCTTCATTTTGAGAAGGAAAACTAACTTCACCATCGGAGGGTCTTAGACCGGCCAACCCCGGTCTCCTTTGATTTACCATTTTTCTTGCAGGCCTTTCAGATCCTTAGAGTCCAAGCATCCAGCCTACTGATTCGTAAAGGAGCATCATCAATAACAATTCAAGTTCAGAGGACTTGATTTTGGGGTCAAAAAGCCGGTCCACGTAGGCTGGAAATCGAATTCAATGCACTCGGTTTTGCTTCATAGAAATCGAGATCAAGGGATTCGCTTTCCATTCATAAAAATCGAGTACAAAGAACTCGTTTTTTGTCCATGGAAATCGAGCCCATAGTACTCGGTTTCTGTTCATAGTCATTCGCAAACCAACTCACTGAGATGAACAAACGAAGAAGAAAAAACAAGCCCAGGCGCCGATTCTGAGATGAACAAACGAAGAAGAAGAAACAAGCCAGGCGCCGATTCTGACCAACGAGATGAACAACGATCCCAGGCGCCGATTCTGACCAAACCCAAGCGGCGAAAGCTTCAGGCGTGGTTTCTTGCCGCCGCTCCAGTGGAAGAAAGAAGCAATGGCATCGATTCTCACCAAACCCAGCAACCCAGGCACCGATTCACACCAAACCCAGGCGGCGAAAGCTTCAGGCGATGGAGATCGGATCGGGCGTGAGGTTTCTCGCCGGCGCTCCAGTGGTCAGTGGGTTTGATTTGTTTTGGATTTGATTTGTTTATGGGTTTTTGGGGCATTTGGAGAAAGGAAAGGAAGAACACGAAGAAAAATTTGTGCAAGTTTGAGTGGAGGCTGAACTAAAATCAAGTCTTTTGGGCTCGATTTCCATGAAGAAAAAGCAAGTTCTTTGTACTTTTTTTTATGAATGGAAAGCGAGTCCTTTAAACTCGATTTCTATGAACCAAATCCGAGTGCATTGGACTCGATTTCTAGCTTACGTGGACAACATCTAAACCCAAAATCGAGTCCTTTGGACTCGAATTGTTAAAAACCAAATTTGTTTGAAACGTTTGCTTGCTAACTATATAGTTGGGCTTTTATAGTTATTTTGAAAAAAAATCTGTTTCTGAGAGTTCTTCAGAATGTTCTGTTGTTGAAAATGATTCTAATCTGGAGAATGTGGTTGAAGAGAAGCTCTGGAGCATGTTCCTAAGAAAACCGCAGAAATGGTTTGTGAATTCTGGGTGCAAATGACGTGAGTCTATGGGGATCAGTGCCCTTACCTACACTCATGGCTTTGTGGGGATAAGTTCAAAAGGTTGGCAGAGCTTCAAGGGCACAACAAGGTACCTATTTGTGTTTGATGAACTTTATTCTTCCATTTCCATTAAGATTTTGGTGTAAATTTTTTTAATTTGGAATCTGATTTAATAATGAGACCTGAACTTAGTTTATGCCAAAGTTAAACTTGGCCTAGGCTAGCCTAACTAGTTGTTTCATCATTTGAATACTAATATAGCCCATTCATGATATCTAGATTATAGAAATTTGATTTGTTCCTGAATAAGAACATGGAGCATTATATGCTTCACTGCTATTTTTACAATGGGACTCATAAATGACAATTGATAGAAGACCAAAAGATATTGTTGGTTTATAGAAATTATATCCTAGATAGAGCAAGTTGTTTTTTTAAAAACCATATTTATGAGTTTTTTGATAACAGGCAGTCAATGGAATTGCACTTCCGCTAAGATGCAACAAGCTCTATTCAGGTAGCAGTGACGGAACAATTCGGCTTTGGGACTGCCATACTGGTCAATCTACTAATGTGATTAACCATGGTGGCGAAGTTGGATCTGTTTGTAGTGAAGGCCCATGGCTTTTTGTTGGCATGCCAAATGTTGTGAAGGTGAGCCTAAAACCGAGTAATGTTTTGTCCCAATTTTTTTGTTGCCACATTGATAGTTTTTTTGGGTTTGGTCAGTTCATGATGTGACCTCGATTTGGCATGTTGATGATGCTGCAGGTGTGGAATACTGAATCAGGTGCTGAATACAGTCTCAATGGACCTGTTGGGCAAGTCAATGCATTGGAATCTGATGATGCGTTTGGGTGCCCTTAGGCCGCAGCCATCAGCAAGTTTATGTGGGAGGGGGAGCCAGGCCCCAAGCACTTTATCCTCTATGGGCAATGGAGGGGACTGCTGGGAGTTACCGCATTGGGAGTTACCACTGAGTCCCACATCGCTTGGGAGGCGCCCCCACCAAGGGTTTATAAGCTTCTGGAGCGACCCTTGGTGTACCATCACCTGCACATGTGCAAGTGATGGTACACCAAGGGTCGCTCCAGAAGCTTATAAACCCTTGGTGGGGGCGCCTCCCAAGCGATGTGGGACTCAGTGGTAACTCCCAATGCGGTAACTCCCAGCAGTCCCCTCCATTGCCCATAGAGGATAAAGTGCTTGGGGCCTGGCTCCCCCTCCCACATAAACTTGCTGATGGCTGCGGCCTAAGGGCACCCAAACGCATCATCAGAATCTATTAATGATTTGCTTTCTGCTGGGGTAGAGGTAAGCCACTTTACTAATAGTTTAGAATTCTTGTGTTCTCTTACTAGCTTTTATTTTTTCTATTTGATTAAATTTGGGTAATGTTGAGTTCAGGGTGTTTCCCTTTTCAAAATTTTTTTTAGTTGTTTGAGCAAGAACTTATCTCTTTATATTTAATGTACTTTGATATTGTGAGTCATATCCATAGCACGTGCTTGGGGTTGGGGTTGGTCAGTTGGCCTTCCTAAAGACTCTACTGTCAAAGCCGTTTGCTTTTACTTATTAAAAGGGGGGTGGTGGGTAATGACCAGTGTTAATGCTCGAGGTCTCACTAGATTTTGGTGTTGAGTGTTTCTTGTGTGTACACCACTTATATTCTAATTAAAGTTGGTCCAAAATTAATTTAGTATTACTTTTGATTGCAGGATGGTGTTATTTTGGCATGGAAAGGCACTTATGAAACTGACATTCCATTTCAACTTGCCGCAACCCTTAAAGCGCATGGTATAACATCTTTAGCTGTTGGAGGAGGCAACAGGCTGTACTCAGGTTCCCAGGACCACACAATAAGGGTTAGTTTTTTCTCTTTAAGAATTTTTTCCCCCTGCTGTTGTATCTTTTATGTTGTGAGTAGTTAGTATTTGAAGAGAGCTTGATTATTTAAGATCGTTGGTTCTTTCTTCTCATTACTTGCTTCATCTATACTGGAAGGACTGTGGTTGGATAGTATCACATTTAGACCTGGTGCTGACCTTCTGTTTTAATGATTCTGTATTGTTCTTGTTTGAAATTTCCCCTTTTCAAATCTTGCATCGAACCAAATGATGTACTCTCCCTCATGTATTTTGCAGGCAACAATAACATATCCTTGTTTTAGTGACTAAATTATTTACGTTAAATTGATTAAGTTCTACTCTGTAAAACTGAGCAATGTATATCTTATGTGGTATTGATATGATTTGAATCTATTAACTATCCTTTTTTCTTTTTTTTTTTCTTTTTTTTGTAGTTGTCATTTTCCTTATATGTGCGCAAGGACCATATATTTTATTTTGATTTGTCAGAAAAATAATAGTAATTAATTTCTGTTCTTATATTTTGTTTCAGGTTTGGGATCATGAAAATTGGCAGTGTTTTATGACATTGAATGGGCATGATGATGTTGTGAAGTCTCTCATGTGCTGGGGTAAGTATTTGTTCTCTGGTTCATTTGATTGCACGATAAAAGTTTGGGCTTCTACTGAGGATGGCAGCTTGGAAGTAATCTATATTCACAGTGAAGAACACGTAATTTATTGAACCACAATTAGTTTCACTTACTTTGTTATTTGCTTCTTTTCTTAAGTAATTGAGTTGTGCTACAGTCGTTGAGCAGAAACTCAATAGGTGTATTATTTTGTTGCAATGCCATGTTTGTTGATGCTGTAGCCTTAAGTGTCAACTAATTGGATGGCATGGTTTTTCATGGTACAGGGCATCATTGCACTTAATGGGATGACTGATCCCGATGTTAAACCAATCTTGTATTGCTCTTGTAGCGATAAATCTGTCCATCTCTATGAACTGCCAACGTGAGTACAATTTTCCCTTTGTGAAAAATCTTTCTTCTTTTCCCTCTTGGATTTGACTAATATTAGCGATTATTGTTTTCGATTCACTGACGGGCAGATTATTTGCAAAACGAGAAGTCCAGACTCTTCAAATAGGTCCTGGGGGCCTCTTTTTTACAGGGGATCGGACTGGTTTGCTGACAGTGTATACATGGCTAGCAGACTAATGACTGAGACGTGCCCAAGACTAGTAAAAGCATGGTTTTTATTAGTTATAGCAAACAATGTACAGTATTTTGAGTACATTTTCCAATGTACAGTATTTTGAGTTTAGAAATTCATGTTATTATGAACATTGGGGATTAAACAATGTAGTGTTATTATTACATAATGCAAATAAATAACTATATACCCTAAAGCAAGGGTGAGGTTTTTCCATCTTGAATTCACTGTCTTAGCAGTTATTGTCTGCTGCCCCTACGGGTGAACAAAGTTACAAAATAGTGGGATTTGATGATATTCAGATCCCCTTCTCCTAACTTTATTAGATGTTTTGAGGTCTACTAGGAGTTCAGAATTCCATTTTCTAGCCATTGCTCAGTTTAGAGAACTTTTGCAAATAATACTGAAGAAATATATTTCAACAACAAACCATATGCCTTGAACTAGATCCTTATTTCTTATTAGATTTCATGAATATAATTTCTTAGTCAATTACACTTCTTTTTACAAAATTTTTCTCTTCTATTAAAGAGATAGACCTTAGAAAGTCATTCCACACTTCTTACACGTAGTGCTCTACTTGTGATTTTTTAATTAAATTCAATGGCATGAATCATATGTAGAATCGATGTTACAGCATCTAAGAAACTCTACCTATGTTTTAGCCATTGACAAAATTCATACACGTGGTCACATAATAGTACAAAAGTCCTGGTTGTTATCTGGGACGTCATATGTGTAATAATATGGCACACTAGCTTGATAAGCTGACCAAACCATTGATTGTATTCCGTAGTGTTTGGGCTCTTGTTTTTCCCCCTCATAACTGATTGGTGCGAGACTCATTAATTCAGCAGATCCAACTTTCTTTCTCAGCAAAGATGTCAAGTGGATTGAATCAATGTCATTCCCAACAACAACAATTTGACTGCTATCCTCACCTTGTAAAGATACTGATTCAACACCTTAAGCACCAAAAAGAAAGATCATTAATTTTAAATTCCTAAGTGAAACTTTGTTGAGCTTAATTGAAGTAATTGGGAGAGTAAACAAGTACGTAAAAAGCATGTAAATTTCGTTCAATGTTAACAATTGAAAGAAAAAAATGATTACCTTGTACACCAACTGCAATCTGCAAGGCCTTCGTCCGAGCATTCTTTTTGCCATTATTTAAGTTCACCCGGATCACTACCTTTTGCTGCAATAAAGTTAATAAGTGGCAGTTAGTATTACATTACATAACATGTTGAGCAGAACTTGGAAGTTCGTAAGGAACAGAACTTCTAAATCATTGTTGAGCATGGTATTCAACATTACCTTCATTTTCTTCGTCAGAGAGATCAAATTCTTATCAGGGAGGAGCAGGGTGATGTTTTAGATAGCTTATAATTTCTGGGTGTCGAAGCTTGATATGACAAACAAGCTGAAAGGGAGGGACATATATATATATATATATATATATATATATATAGGATTAAGTTTCCACTAGTGACTGAGATTAACAACATTTTTGTTTGTCCTCACTAGCTCTCCATAAAGTTTTGGGTCCTACTACTTAAATGGCTTTCACATTCACACGGTTTCTTTATGAAACCCAAATGACGCGGTCAGCGTAGGCCTTTTACTCGTTGTTGACCCCGGTCAAATATAAATAAGTTTTTTTTTTACAAAAATGACAGTTTTATTTTTAAAACAAATATGTACTTAAAAAAAATGTAGATTTTAGTTAGCTCAACTGATAAAGTTTTTATTAGTTAAATAAAATATTTAGGGTTCAATCTTTGTCTATACCAAAAACACTGATTGATTTCTTAGTCTGATGAACATCGTATTTTAAAACTCTTCAAAAAAAAAAAAGTACAAAAAAAAGTACAAAAAGTTACAAAGAAAAAGAAAGCTATAGGATTACAACATATTTCTGTTTGCATGATTGCATCTGCCAGTAGACATATGAATTCAGAAATGGGGGATAATCTTTCGTTCAAATACATGCCTCTGGTTGAGTAGAAGCATAACAGGATAATCATTTCACTTGAAATTTTATTTGATTATGACCAAATATAAGGATTGTAATTTTATTTTATTTCCTAGATATACATCTTTTTGGCACTACACATATCCTTAAGTATGTAATATATAATTTTTTTTTTAAAGTTTATAATATATAATTTAAACTATGAAATAGATTTATTGTAAATAATAAGTATGATAAGGGTAAATTTTACACTACCCTGCACTTTTTTATTTGTAATGAAAAAGAGACTATGTCACATTGAATAGTATCAAGCAACATCGAAAAATTAATTCTATCATTTTATATGATAACCCATTTTCTCTTTTTCTTTAAAAAAAAAAATTTTTTTTTTTGGTTGTTATTTTGTACAAATGATAACAAACTTATACATGACAAGAATTTAATAATTTTTGTTAATAATTGAAGTTGCATTGACCATGGAAACTGTGGGGGATTTTTCCTGGCACACCAAGGAAGTTTATCCGCTTTGGGGAGCCAGGCCCTCACGGTTTATCGACAAAGGGGCAGGAGTCGTTGGCAGTTTTTGAGACTTGCTCCAACTATCCCACATCGCCTAAGTCACGCCTCCACTCATGGTTTATAAGCCTCTGGGGCAGCCATGAGTGTACGTTTACTCTTGTATGCGATCTGGCTCCCCAAAGCGGATAAACTTCCTTGGTGTGCCGGGAAAAATCCCCCACATTAAAAAAAGTCTCAAAAACTGCCAACGACTCCTGCCCCTTCGTCGATAAACCGTGAGGGCCTGGCTCCCCAAAGTGGATAAACTTCCTTGGTGTGCCGGGAAAAATCCCTCGCATTAAAAAAAGTCAAAAACTGCCAACGACTCCTGCCCCTTCGTCGATAAACCGTGAGAGTCTGGCTCCCCAAAGCGGATAAACTTCCTTGATGTGCCGGGAAAAATCCCCCACATTAAAAACTTCCTTGGTGTGCCGGGAAAAATCCCCCGCATTAAAAAAAGTCTCAAAAACTGCCAACGACTCCTGCGCTTTTTAATGTGGGGGATTTTTCCCGGCACACCAAGGAAGTTTATCCGCTTTGAGGAGCCAGGCCCTCACGGTTTATCGACGAAGGGGCAGGAGTCGTTGGCAGTTTTTGAGACTTGCTCCAACTATCCCACATCGCCTAAGTCACGCTCCCACTCATAGTTTATAAGCCTCTGGGGCAGCCATGAGTGTACGTTGTGGGATAGTTGGAGCAAGTCTCAAAAACTACCAACGACTCCTGCCCCTTCGTCGATAAACTGTGAGGGCCTGGCTCCCCAAAGTGGATAAACTTCCTTGGTGTGCCGGGAAAAATCCCCCACAGAAACCATTATAGACATTTAAGATACCATTGAATGACTCCTGTAATTTTAAGTATCATCTTTAGTTATTTACCCAAAAAAAAAAAAAAAAAAAAAAAAGTATCGTCCTTAACCTAACCCTTTTTTTTTTTTTTTTAAGAAACAAGTCCTTAACCTAACTTACGAGCAATAATACCAACACAACTACTTTTATTAGACATCATCAAAATTAATCTTGTAAAATGTTGTAACAAATTTTAGGCCTCCCCAACTTCTTGGGTAACTAATCTGCGAACCTTATGGAAAATTAAGTCAAAAGTTACAAGAATTCAAGACAAATGACTATATTAAAAAAAAAAAAAACACTTTTTTGATGTAAATGACTAGTTCCTAAAGCAAAAGCACTTGATTTATATGGGAAAACAGTAGAATCGAATCAATCGATTGGAACAACGTGCAACACGGCATGACCAATTATTGGAGTGTTCAACCCCTTTTCCTACTCGTCTGATTGATTTTCCGATTTGGAATTTTTTTTTAATGAGTAAATGCATATATGAATTACCTATAGCTATGCATTAATTATCTAACAGGATAAATACATTTATTTTTGTTATATTAATTATTTTTAGTGCACTAATTATTTAAGTATAATGAAATTATATTATCATTTTTCTAAGATTTACAGGAAAAACAATTGATTTGAATTATGATATTCTTGCTTAAATTTAATTAATTCTGCATCAGTTGAAGCAAAGTCTAATAAAAGAAAAAAAAAGTTTAGTAACACAATCAATAATACAAAAAAAAAAATTAATAGAAGGATATTTGTATTTTTATTTTATCAAAACAATATTTGCATTCTTAAATAAGCATGAAGCATGTCTATCTATATTAGTCATTATATCATGCAATTTTTAAATTTGTAAACACATATTATTTGATCAAATTACTACACCGCTCTTATTATAAAGCAAAACTTTAAAAATTACAATTTTTTTATAAGAAAAATTATTAAAATATTAAAAAAAATTAATAACAAAATGCACCACACATCATTAAAATATTATCGTAAAAGAACTTTATACTGATAAAAGCAGTAAAAGAGCTTTAACTTGAAAAAAGCAATGAAACTGCAGCTCGTTTAGGCTTCAAGTATTTTCCATACACAGCTAGAACCTAGCTTCTCTAGGCCATCTTGTGAAACCTCATCAATTGTTTAACACAATCCTTAATTTAGAAACAAAATGGCAAAACAGGCTTTAGCCTAATAAAAATAGAAAATGAATAAAAGGAATGAGGCAAACTATACTTATGTCAGTTGCGGTTTTGAGAAGACAGACTAGGAGTCTATTTGGATTAGGGGTGTTTTGAGTCATATAACTGGAAACTCATGACTGAGTTTGAGAATTACATAAGACCCACATAATTTTGAGTGTTTGGCTTGATTTCCTAATATTGTTTTCATCACTCAAACTCAGTTTGAGTTGAGTGAGATCGATGAAAACTGGAAACACCAAATTGGTGTTTTCAGTTTCTGAGTTACATAACTCAATAGCAAAATGGTAAAATTATTGACTTCATGGAGCCCACCTTTTGTGTTGTCAACTCCAACTCCACCAGCTTCGTCTTTTCTTTTCTTTATTTATTTTTTTATTTTATTTTATTTTTTGCTTTTTTCTACTTTTTTCTTCACTCCACCAACAACCCTTCTTTGTCTTCTTCTTCTTCTTCTTCTTCATTCTTTCTATTCCTTTTTTATTTCTTCTTCTACTGAGTTCCACCGGCTTCCTCTTTTCTTTTTCTTTTTTTCTTTTTTCTGCTTTTCTCTACTTCTTTCTTCACTTCACCACCAACCCCTTTTTTGTCTTCTTTTTCTTCATTCTTTCTGTTTCTTTTTTTTATTTCTTCTTCTACTGAGTTCCACCGGCTTCCTTGCTTTTTTTTTTTTTTTTTCTCTACTTCTTCTTTCTTTCTTCTTCATACCCACTCCACCACCAACAACAACATTTCTTCTTCTTCTTCTTCTTCTTCTTCTTCTTTAGATCCACCCCACCACCAATGGGTTTTTTTTTTTTTTTCTCCTCTTCTTCTTGGTTTTCTTTCTTTCTTTTCTTCTTTTTCTTTCTTTCTTTCTTCTTCAAACCCACTCACCATGTTCATCCACGCATAAATATATACCCAGAAACAAAAACCCACTCCTCATTTTCATGATTTTGGTATTCGATCTAAGGATTCCTGGGTTTGGATTTGGGTTTTCTGTGTTTGTGGGTTTGAGTTGGCAATTTTGGATCACCGATCTGAAGATTTTGTGTTGGTGTGTTTGGGTTTTCTGTATTTGTAGTTGTGGTTTGAAGCTTTGGCTGTGATGGAGGTGAGTTTGTCTGCTTGGAAGTGGGAGGGAACCAAACTCTTGCTGGGTTATGTGAAATGGGTTTTATGGTGTATAGAGGTGTGAAATCAGTAGCTGGGTTTTGTGATGGGAAGGAAGAGAAGTGAAATGAAGAGAGAATGTCACCCGCGGGAACCCGTTCTGTGTAGTGTCAGTTGTGGGGTCCATGGTTTTGGAGAAAAGTTGTAGAAATATATAAGTGAGAATTGAGTCCAAGGCTTGAGAATTGAGTTATGAGTTTTGAAAACTAAATATGAAAATTGAGTTAGCTCTAAACCAAACGGGCCAATACTCCAACGTCTTGATCCAAGCTGGTGTTTTTTGTTGAATACACTAAGTTGCATGTGGGCTGAAAACAGATAGATGTAGGAACAGTAAAGTTCTATTCCAAATTGGCAAGAATTATTTTTTTTCCATCCAAAATCATTTTGATGTGTGTAACCTATGCAGTTTTACGAACTTTTTGAGTTAGTGCATAACACAATTATTAACATCATCTTACAGTTAAACTTAAAATATATATGATACTTAAAACAAAATGGTTATTAAGTCTATTACTTATGCACTTGATATATATATATATATATATATTTATATATATATATATATATATATATGGTTAAGAAAATGATAAACTTTAGTCATAGAGAAGAAAAAAATATTGAAATGCAACAAAATAATAAATTTGAAACTTAAAAAATTAAAAGAATTGAATATGACCTACCTAAAAAATAATTAACATCAACTTATTAAGCCAAAAATATGCAAATTAAAAGGGAAGTGCAAAGCTTTATCAAAGCGGAACTTTTTCTTTCTATGATCTATGTTCAATGGTTGCCATATTTATTTATGAAAAAACAATTTACTTATGGACAAATTTTCATTGAGACTTTTACAAAATTAAAAGTCTAGCACTTCCTATAAACCTTAGGCTTCTTTTTTTTTTTTTTTTTTTGGGTAGTTTCCCATCAATTTTATTTTCAAGGATATTCATGACAGGATACTTTAAATTTTTCTTTATAAACTTTATAAATTGATGTGTTACTTAAAAATATATATTTTAAAAATCATAAACTTTAATGGTATATATATATATATATATAAAGTATAAAACCTTTAAACTTTTATAATATAATTAATTGACCATTAATATTTTTCCTCAAAAGGTGCCTTTATGCCCCCCCTTTTGAACTGCAAACTCACATGACTAAGCTCAGCTACATGCTAGCGGTTGATGGCCTATTGTTGTGGTTCTTTCTGTCGCATTGTCACGCATTATGTTTAGATAAGTTAGCGACTAGACCTGGGTTCTTTAGGGTAGTTAAGTTGGGTATTCTTTCATTGCCGGGTGCTTCAAGAAGGTTTCCAATATGTCCCTATTGAAAATACAATTTGTATTAGTAAACAATAATCATGGCCAAGTAATATAGTGAAAATTTGTATATAAGAGTTATGGCAAAATGCTTGTGACAAGCTTAGAAGATTGAGGTGGTTGAAATATTAAAGGAGAATTTTATTGTATGAGAAAAGTAATAGTCAAGAAAAGCAGTAATACAATAGTTGTAACCAACAAAGAGGGTGTTTGAGAGTCAACTAAGGTGCCCATTGCTTGTGTAGCTTCAAGGTTTGGTGTACGGCATCTAGAAACCATTGGTGGGCTGTTTAGCAATAGCCTTTGGTCATATAGGGAAAGCTTCATATAACCTTTTTGGTTGAACTTGTGGCTCACAGTTTTGCATCTTCAAGCTAAAACTAACTATATTTTACAAATACAATGCAAAAGAAGAAAGATATGATAATCTATATAGAAGTATAAAAATAAAGAAGAATATGAGTGAGTGCTAGTGGCAGGAGATGTAGTTGAGTTAGCACAAGCCAAAGGGTCCAAGATTGTCTTTGTGTCTTGGGTGATTTACATATTCTGGTTCAAATTGATGAGGAAGTAAGAGGAGTGACCCTTAGTGTTGCTAAATGAAATGGAATAGATTTAGGACTTACTGAATTTGAGGGCGTGAGTATTGGAAATTTGGAATTTTCTGAGTAAAAAATGGGTGAATTTTTTTTTTTTTTTTTTCTTCTCTAAGTGAAGGAACCTGGGTTCCTTCTTTTTTGCCTCTTCTACCGAATGCTTGCTCCCCTTTTATTCATAAAATGCTTGGATTTTTAGATCCAAGGGTTGAGGTGTCCAATTTTATTGGACCCTGTGCCCCACATTTAGCTATGATCTAAGAAAAAGGTGGAGTAGTGTTGACTTGCATCTGAGTCTCTTATGATGATGGATCCCTCAAATGGCCATAACTTGGCCTAATCGTGTCAATCTTGAGAAATAGGATTGTTATAGACTTTGTGAGCCTGAGTTGATCAATCTTGTTGACTGGCCACATGAACTTGATGAGCTATATCGATGGGTTTTAGGCTGAACTTCATGAGCCAGAGTTTAGCTGATTTTGTGGACTGAATTTTTTTCAATTTTATAGCTAAAATAACGGATTTTAGGCTTCTTTTTTTTTTTTTTTTTTTTTTTTTTTTTTTTTTTTTTTTTTTTTTGAGATAAGTATGATAATAGCCCAAAGATGTGCAACAAGTGTCCTACCTATAAAGTATGAAGTTCTACAGAGATCATTCATTTCATTTAATAAATAACTTGGGATTGAATGACAATTGGATCTCTTTGTCCTACTTTAATAGATGTTTTGAGGTTGACTTAGAGACTTGGCCTTGTTTGGTTTAAAAAAATGGTCACTCATCACTCAATTTTCGTCACTCATCACTCATCACTCATTACTCATCACTTAAAATTCCCAACTCCCTACACCTCATTCCGTTTGGCACCATCACTCACTTATCATCACTCAATATTTTTAACTGTTTGTGGGACCCACACACTGACCCACTGTCAGTTGACTTTTCTTTTTTTTTTCTTTTTTTTTTTTCTTTTTCTTTTTCCCCTGCCTCTCCCCTTCGTTTTTCTCTGCGTTTTCCCTTGTTTTTCTATTCGTTTGTGCTACAACCTCGACGAACTCAAGAAGAAGAAAAAAAAAGGAATGGAAACCCAGTGAAAAGGAAAGAAAAGAAGGAAAAAAAAAAAAAAAAACCAAGCCCAGAAATCAACGTGAAAAGAAAAGAAAAGAAGAAAAATAGAAAAGAAAAGAAGAAAAACCAAACCCAGAAAGTGAAAAGAAAAGAAAAGAAGAAGAAAAAAAAAAAAGGAATGGAAACCCAGTGAAAAGGAAAGAAAAGAAGGGAAAAAAAAAAAAAAAAAAAACCCAAGCCCAAAAAGCAACGTGAAAAGAAAAGAAAGGAAAAGAACAAGAAAGAACCAAAACCATGAAAAGGAAAGGAAAGAAAAGAAAAGAAAAATAGAAGAAGAAGAAGAAGAAGAGGAGGGGACATTCAACTGGCACCAGGGCCCACATTCACACCTTATTTACAAGCTTGCCACCGAGTATCAGTTATCAAAACTGAAAACAACTTAAAACTGTTTTCAGTTTTGGTAACTCACATCCAATTTTTTGAGTGATTGGATGATGAGAACCAAAACAGAAAACTAAGCCAAACAATGCATTTTATTGTGGGGCCTACTAAATTTGGATATTGGATGATGAAAACTGAGTGTTGGATGATGAAACTCTCAAACCAAACAACACCTAATTAGTTCATTTTCAAGCAATTGCTCAATTAAGAGAATTTTCATTGATGCAATATCGAAGAAATATATTTCTACAACAAACCATTTGCCCATTACATGTATATAATTTCTTATTCAACAACACTCTTTCTCTATAATTTTATTGTCACTTCATATCATGATTTAAGATAAAATTTTCAATTAAATGAAAACTATAGAAAATCAATACACACTTCCTACACTTTTCTCTAAGTTATGGCACCTAAAAAACTCTACCTAAATTTTAGCCATCAAATAATTCCTACGCATAGGTCACATAATAGTGCAAAAGTTCTGGTTGTCATCCATTGTACTGTATACATAATGATATGGCACACTAGGTTGATAATAATATGGCACACCAGCTTGATAAGTTGACCAAACCATTGATTGTATTCCAGATTCACTAGGTTTGGTCTCTTGCTTTTGTTTTTCCCCCTCAGTACTGACTGGTGAGACACTTGTTAACCCAGCAGATCCAACTTTTTTCCTCAGCAAAGATGTCAAGTTGACTGAATCAATGCTGTCCCCAACAACAACAATCTGACTATTATCCTCACCTTGTAGAGCGACTGATTCCACACCTTAAGCACCCAAAAGAAAAACAATCTCATCGTTAGTTTTAAATTCCTAATCAATTTTAACAATGATCAGATAAAAGACATAAAAATAAGTACCTTACAGACCAACTGCAATCTGCATGGCCTTGGACCGAGCATTCTTTTTGCCATTTTTTAAGGTGATCCTGATCACTTCCTTTTGCTGCAACAAAGTTTAGAAGTATCAATTAATGACATAAAAATGATTGGAAGTACAAAAGGAACAGAATTTCTAAATAATTGTTCAGCATCATTACCTTCATTTTCTTGGCCAGAGAGTTCAAATTCTTATCAGAGAGCTGCAGGGTGTTTTTTTTAGCTAGCTAGTTCTGGGTGTTGTTGCTTAATGTCACAAACAAACACCAAGGGATGTATTCCCTTCGTCAGAGAGTTCAAAATCTTATCTGTGAGCAGTGTGTTTAGCTAGCTAATTCTGGGTGTCGTAGCTTAATGCTACAAACAAGCTCATAGGGATAATATATATATATATATATAGGCGTAAGTTTAAGTTCACAATTAAACTTAAAACAACTTGATGATGCTGAAAATCATCAAGAAGTCGCATAATTCTCACGTGCTCGAGACAACACCCGCAAAACAAAAACAAAGAAGACTTTGTAGAGAGTTAGTCGTAAGGCACAAGATGTTTCCTTATATACCCATGCATGGAGGCCAAGCAAGGCCATGTTAGGCCCGCCAATGGTTTACTTATCCCTTTCAGCTTCCTTCCGTCAGTTTCTTATCCCATTTATGCATTCTGATCGTCCCATTCAGGTGTCATTGATCTCGCAGCCATCGGCCTTGAGGTGGAACCGCCGGCTTTATGATATCATCGTTTATGTCGATGAAGGCACAAGCAAGGTCGACAGGTTTATTAGGATCATCATTTTTGCCTTATGTGAACGTCATTATCAAACTTTCAGAATTACCCTTATCAGCTGCCCCCTACTCCATAGCTCTATCGGCTCTAGCTGACGGGTTATGGAGTTTGATTTGTAGCTTTTCATTATTATTTTTTTTTTTTGTTTATTCAGGAAAAAAGGAATATGGGTATTTATTGATGATTCCTCGAGCAGCCATTATTAAATGCCAGAACACGTGGCACAAGCCGGTTGACCTCGTTTCTGAACAAGAGCATCACTTCGTCTCCCATGCATTTTTCTTCCTATATATATATATATATATATATATATATCTTACCTCCTCCCCTCATTTCTCTTATTTCCTCATTGTTGATCTTAAGAGAGAGAGAGCTCGTCACTTTGCAAACTTTGCTTCCGTTAACTTGCTGATCTCATCACCTTTGCTGCCATCATCTTGCTGTGGCCATCACTTTTCAAAGAACCATCTACTAATTCCGTAAGTCCTTTTCTCTTTCATACTATCTTTTATTTTTATTTTTCTAGTTGGTTGTTAATTCTATAGAAAGGCTATCAACTTAGGTTCTTAGAATACCTCCGTCACTTGGTGAATAAATGTCTAAAGAAGCGACGAGTGAACAGTCGTCAATCCGTGAGGGAGTGGGCTACAACGAAGTCTTCTAGTCAAGTCATAAGCCCGAAAAGGGCTTTTCCTGGTCATCAGAGAGGGAAACGTCCGCCCATTATCCTGATGACGAAGTGGAAAGTTATGATGGAGGGAAAGTTGAGGAAGGAGGAAAGAACGAAGAGGATGACGAGGAAGGGTGAAGTTAAAGGGAGAGCCTCTGAAGGAGGCAGTTTAGGAAGCCTTGGAGATGGCCACACTCGTCCATTTATTCTCCCCAAAATGTGGACTGTCAATGACTGTAAGCTGACGATGACGGCCCACATTTTTAAGAATTTGCCGGACTGTTACCAAATTCCTGGCCATATCCCAATCCGTCTCCCTAGGAAGTTTGAGAAGTGCTACTCGAGAAAGACCGCAGACATCAATATGTACGATGCCATGTTCGTGGTAGGACTGAGGTTACCACTGATGGCACTGCACTGTCAGTTAGCTGATTTTCTTGGATTATGCATTAACCAGGTTGTTCCCAATGCTTGTAGGATATTCATCGGAGCTGAGATTTTATGGGGTCGTCTTAGTTGTGGGAACCGTCAGTTTTCGCTGGACTAGTTCTTTTGGTGCTATAGGCCCTAGCACATCATCTCGTCCTAAAGGATATACCACTTTGTTGCGCAGAAGAAAGAGCTTAGGCTCGTGTTGGATATGCCTGATTCCAATAGGAATTGGAAGGGCAGATATTTCTTTGTTCAGGGGACAAATTGGATATGCCGTCCAGAGGAATGGGTTACAATGCCCCATGGCTTCGATAATATTTGGGGTATTGTCAAAGATTCAGGTTTAGTGCAGTCAGTTTTTCTTTTTTCTTTTACTTTCTCTATTTATTTGTTAAGTTTTTAACGTCATCGTTCCTCTTTTTCAGCCAGTGTTCGTCCGCACATAACTGCTGAGCAGGAGGCTTTTATACGTCGAGTTCTTGAGATCCCATTCGAGGAACGGAAGCGTACGGACCTGATCACTTTTGATACACTGCACGCTTACTGTGGTGGTCCAGAGCTGACGCCTGTAGTTGAATACTTGCTCTCATCGGTGTAAGTTCTTCCTTCATTACCCATTTCTTTTCGTCTTTCCCTTGTCGTCTTTATGTCTAACTCCCGTCATTTGTCCTTTACAGAAATGGAGGCAGCTAAACTGAGGGCATCGATGAAGGCATTAGTAGTGGCGCATAAGAGGGATGAGAAGAAGGAGAAGGGGAAGGAAGGAGCATCCTCGTTAGCCCCTAAGGTCGCCGGGAAGGGGGCACCTAATAGGAAAGCTGACAGGAAGGATGACCATCCTTTTAAGAATGCATCAATCACCCCTAGAGAGAAGCAACCTAAGAAGTTGTCGCCTCCCAAGCCGGGCCATAGAGCTGGCAAAGGCTTAATGACGGCGTCAGGCCCTGTCACCTAGGGAGCCCATCATCTTCTAACACACAAAGGATATGCCATCAAGATAGTTGAATCAATCACCAAGGAGACAGACTTGGATCCTTGTGCCAAGCAAGAGACGGAGGACCTGGGAGCATCGGGTCTTTTTGACCTATCTAGGGTATGTTCCCTTCCTATACAATTTTACTTTATTATGTATTCGTCAGCTGACAGTTTGTGATTCGCTTTCAGACGTTAGTGCACAAGAAGGTGCTTCAAGATAGGTGCGTCACTGAGGAGGGGGTAATCAGCTATCTTAGGAAGTGTAATGAAACCTTGACCAACGAATAAGATCAATATAAGGAAGCCCTACATACTCTCAACAAGGAGGTGATGGAGTTGAACAAGAAGTTAAAGGAGGAGACTCGTCAGCGGGAAAAAGAGCAAGAGGCCAAGGCGACCTTGGAGAAGGAGCTGACGATTCTCTTTAGGCAGGTTGAGACGGCCAGGGCTGACGTCATAATGGAATTCAAGGCTTCACGGCCTTTCATTGATGCCTGTGCCGTCTATTATGGTGACTGGTTTGAGGATTGCTTGAAGCAGGCCAAGTCCGTCTACCCACACTTAGATCTATCCAAAGTCACCATGGATGACCCCCTGCTGTCAACCCCTATGGCTACACCATCTTTGAGGAGACTGACGACTCCACCTAGTTAGAGTGGGATCCAAAAAATGTTGATGCTGTTCTTGCTCAACCTGCTGTTGAGAAGCCTGACACTCCTTTGATCCCGTCCACTGGAGCTCAAGATGCCGAAATCCTTCTACTCAGGACACCCAGGATCTTCCTTGCAAAGACGACGAGAACCCTTTAGCTCAGGACGTCCAAGACCCCTTGGTTTAACTTTTTTACTTTTAGTGATAATTTGTTATGTATTTCATCCAATTTCCAGAAAATATTTAGTACCCTTCTGTTTTTTAGACCTTGTTTGTAAAGAGTTTACTTTATTTATGGTATATTTTTATTATTTTATATCTGTCGCTCTCAGCATGTGTGTTGACCTTTATTTGATATGTGTATGTCCATCCATTCTTGTGCATATATGTTAGGATGTACTTGTCTCTTAAAGGACATGGTAAATAATTACGATGAACCCATCTGCTTTGGTGGACTTAATAATGAACCCATCCAATTGTGGACTTAAGTGATCTCAAAGCATCATTATAGGATGAATCCATCCAATTGTGGACTTTGGTACTTTCAAGGTTGAACTCGTCCACTTGTGGACAATAATTTTAACGTGTCCCAATAGGATATACTCGTCCACTTGTGGACTTAATAATTTTAAAGTATCCCAATGTGATGAATTCGTCCACTTGTGGACTTAATAATGAATTCGCCCACTTATGGACTTAATAATTTTAAGGCATCCTCATGGGATGAACTTGTCCACTAGTGGACTTAATAATGGACTCGTCCACTTGTGTACTAAATAATTTTAAGGCACCCCAATGGGATGAACTCGTCCACTTGTGGACTTAATAATGAACTTATCCACTTGTGGACTTAAGTAATTTTTAAAGTTGAACTCATCTACTTGTGGAATTTGTAATAAACCTGTCCACTTATGGACTTAATAATGAACTCGTCCACTTGTGGACTTAATAATTTTAAAGCATTCTCATGGGATGAACTCGTACACTTGTAGACTTAATAATGGACTCATTCACTTGTGTACTAAATAATTTTAAGGCATCCCAATGGGATGAACTTGTCCACTTATGGACTTAAGTAATTTTTAAAGTTGAACTCATCTACTTGTGGACTTTGTAATAAACCTATCCACTTGTGGACTTAATAATTTTAAGGTTTCTCAATGGGATGAACTCGTCCACTTGTAGACTTAATAATGAACTTGTCCACTTGTGGACTATAATTTTAAGGCATCCCAATAGAATGAACTCATCCACTTGTGGACTTAATAATGAACTTGTCCACTTGTGGACTTAAGTAATTTTTAAAGTTGAACTCGTCCACTTGTGGGCTTTGTAATAAACCCATCCACTTGTGGACTTAATAATGAACTCGTCCACTTGTCATGAGATAAACTCGTCCACTCGTGGACTATAATTTTAAGGCATCCTCACGGGATGAACTCGTCCATTTGTGGACTTTGTAATAAACCCGTTCACTTGTAGGCTTTGTTATAAAAGTAGTTTTGTAGAGACAAATATATACACAGGTCAAATTTGAATAACTTCTTTTATTATGATAAATGCGTGCATAAGTAAAAAATTGTTCTTAAAAAGGATAAAAACCTACCCTTTGGGCTTAGAAAGTACTGTAGGTAAAAATTAACTAAAAGAAATAAACTGGAAATGAGGAGTGTCGCTCTTTATGCTGTCATCTACTGGTAGTACTTCCTTAGATGCTCGATGTTCCATGGATAGTGTAACTTCTGTCTGTCTAACGTCTCTAGGTGGTAGGTGCTTTTCCTTTGCTATGAAGTGAATCTATAGGGTCCTTCCTAGTTAGGACCGAGCTTTCCCTGGGAGGGATCTCTAGTGGCGCTCGTTACCTTCCTCAAGACGAGGTCTCCAACATTAAAGTCTCTGCGCCTGACTTTGGAGTTGTAGTGCTTGGCCATGAGGTCCTGATACCGTGCTAGTCTTTGTTCAGCTACTGCCCTGACTTTGTCCACTAGGTCAAGCTATAGACGCATGACCTCGCCGTTCCTTCTTTCATCATAATTTTCCACCCTGTAGCTTGTAAGCCCGACCCTAGTTGGGATAACGGCCTCACTTCCGTATGCTAGTTGAAACGACATCTCTCATGTAGGTGTTCTAGTAGTTGTCTTGTATGCCCATAGTACGCTTAGCAACTCTTCTGGACATATACCTTTTGCCCTCTCGAGCCAAATCTTGATAATTTTAAGTAAGGATCGGTTCGTGACCTCAACTTATCCGTTGGTTTGAGGGTGGGCAAGGGAAGAGTAGTGGTTTTTGATTCCCAATTGTGAGCAAAAGTCCCTAAAAGAGTCGTTGTCGAACTGCTTCCCGTTATCTGAGACCAAGACTCTAGGGATCCCATATCTGCAAATGATGTTTCTCCAGACAAAGCTTCACACGTTCTTCTCTGTGATGGTGGCTAGGGCTTCAGCTTCTTATGAAGTAGTCTATGCCAACTATTAGGAACTTTAGCTGTCTCATTGCTATTGGGAATGGGCCCATGATGTCCAATCCACATTGTGAGAAAGGCCATGGGGCCATTATTGGGGTGAGCTCTTCAGCCAACCTGAATATAACATGAACTCATTAAGCCTCAGCTTAGAACTTGCTAAATTCATGTCATTTCAAATTTTGCCACCCCTGCTAAATTTTACACTTTCTACTCTTTTTTTTTTTTAATAACAAAGAAGAAAGTAACTCATTTCATATTGAATTGTAAAGTTACAATCTTTTAGAGCTTTTTATTTTATTTTTACAAGTTAGATTTTGATAGAGTTAAGTAATAAAAAGTCTACAATGAAAAGTTGTCACATCACATGAAAAAAAAATTTTCTTTTCTTTTCTTCTTTTAAATTTTCATTTGTTTGTCATTTTAGACAACTAATAACATACTTAGAGCATTGACATCAGGTGTGCCAAATACTGAATTTTTAGCATTTGGCACACCAAACACCAAATTTCATGCTTCATGAGATGTGCCAAATGCCAAAAGAAATGGCATGGAGCTACAATGATGTTCTATAAATGGCATCGTACGGTTAAAATATTATAAATTTTTAATGGTTTTTTCTCTCTCCACATTTCACATCTCCTTTATAAGACATCTTTCTTCTCCCTCTCATGCCACTATTCCCTTTCAAAAAAGCTGATTTGTAATTTTTTTTTTTTTTTTGTTATTCAAATGAGTATTTTTAAAATTATTTTGACGTGTCTTAAATCTTAAAATAGAACATATGATGTAGAGTGTACTACCAAATGATTTGGTAAAAAAAGAAGAAGAAGTAGGTTTTAGTGTGTCAAAATAGCATTTAGCATAGCACAATTTATACTAGTGCTCTTAGAGCATCAACTGATGTAAAAGAATGCTACATTCATATACCAAATCTTACTTTTACTATTTTAATATAACATTTGAATAAAAACATTCTACATCACATGTTCTAATTTCATGTTTTATTCTTTTCTTTATTAATTTCTCTCTCTTCCTCTTCACTATCTCTCTCTCTGAAACTCACCACCACCTACCACCATGAAAACCAATCAAAATCACTGCCATTTGAAACTCACCACCATCGGAGGAAAACGAAAATCAGCCAACCCTCAACTTAGACTACTCAAATTGGCAATGGCAAAGCAGCAAGAAGGCGAGACGACGAGGCGGCATGCAAAGGTGATGAGCAAAGGTGGTGGCAACAAGAGGTTGGGATTGGTTTCAGAGAGAGAGAGAGAAATGAATAAAAAAAATGTTTTTTTAGTGTTCGCATTTGTGTCCGTACTATTCTATTTGTAGAATGGTAAGATCACAAATGCTGCAAATTTTTGGCATTTAGAACATCTCAAACAACTTTATTTTCTAGTGTTTGGTGTGCTAAATGCTAAAAATATAGCATTTAGCACATGATGCTAATGCTCTTATTAGAGCATTAACATAAGGTGTTCAAAAGAAAATTTATTTTAACAAACCATAAAGTTACTTTATACTTTTAGCATAGCATTTATAATATAACCTACATCACATCTCTTTCTTTAGCATATCACTCATTAAAATAACTTTAAAAAACTCCTACCTTTTATTAAAACAAAAAACAAAGACAAAAAAACATCCCCACCCTTAGAAGCAACAGCCACCATAAGAACCCGCTACCACCATTGGAACAAAAATTTCAAACCAAAACCTGTTGAAACTCACCCAAAACCAAAGCAATCCAACTCAAAATTAATCCACCACCACCCATAGCTCGCAAACCACCACCACCAACACCACCTTCCAAAAAAATCAAAATAAAACCCTAAAATCAACCCAAAACCCTTAAAAGACAAAACAAAAGAGCAAAAAATTGAGATGAATTTAATCAACAAACCAAAAATCAACCCAAAAACCTCTTCGCCGACACCAACCCTCCAAAAATATGATGACCCAAGAAACCAACCATCACCACCATAAATAACGCCCATATACACAACCTAGCAATATTGACCACCACTACACCATTTACATAACCTTGCAAAGAGCATGGCATAAAGAATGCTAGGTTCAAATTTAGAACAATTTGCAAACCATGAGCACAAACTTGTCTAATATAGATCTTAAATTCTATAGGGTATATTAAACATTGCTCAAGATACTGCAAGTCAGAATACAAGAATAAGGAAGCTACAGGTTCAAAAATTCAAAACATGCTAAGCTCAACTAATCGAGACTATGGTTCAACTAATCAAGACTGTGGTTTGATCGATTGAGATTTGAATCTGTAGAATTTATTTTTCGGCTCATTAGCCCATTAAGTCATTAGGGTTTTAGATCTAATTCACATAGTATTTAAATGAAACCCTAAGACTCATTTTGTTATGATTTTGGAGCTTCTTTTTGAGATCTAAAAGGTTTTGTGCTTACTCCTTTTAAAGTCACTACCGGAAATCAATCTAAATACCATAAGAACTAGTAGAACCAAAGTTGCTGCATACCAATCATCAAAGGTGCTGGATCTAAACCTTCAATGGTGGTCTTGGAGTTATAGACTAGAGGTTTATGTTGGAGATCTAAAGAGTGAAGTGGAAGTTCATGTTGGAGCAGATCCACATCAAAGAAGTCTAAGGGGTTCAGAACTAGATTGGATAATCTTAGTTAAGTTTACTACGAATGGTATCTTTTTTTACTATTAACTTCTATTTGATATAGTTGATTGTTCTCTTGGGATCGTTCCCCCCAGGTTTTTTACATTAAAACTAGATTGTTTCATTGATTTTCCTGAGTCACCATATCTTGTGTTATTTAGTTTTCCGCTGTGCATGATATGTTTGATGAATATTTAACCTAGATGTACCTAATTGACCTAAGTAACAATTTGGCTATTAAATTAGGTTAAACACAAGTGTTTATAGGGGTCTAAAAACTAACAGAGAGAAATAGGAGAAAGACGGATTTCGAGCGAATGGAGATGAAAATGAAGCCACCATCACAATGACAATGGCGTTGAGTGGCTTTATGCGAAGTAGAAACTGTGGGCACAACTCTGGTTGAATCGATTTGATAGAAGAGAGAGGGGTTGAGTGAGAGAGAGGAAAGAGAAAGGAGAAACTGAACTGAAAGGGAGAGAAACAAATGTATAAAAAAATGAGTTTTTACATTTAGCATTTTGTCCATATGCTTCTAATAGTAGAAGCATACAAACAAAAATGCTAAAATAATAATAACAAATGCTAAAATAATAATATATGCTAAAAAAACATTTGGGACATCTAATGTAGGTTTGTTTTTAGTATTTGGTGTGTTAAATACAAAAATTTTAGTGATTAACACACTTAAATGCTAGTGCTCTTATACATGACAATAATTTTATCATATTTGCAATAGCTAAAGTTTTATTGAACTATAACACCTTAATAAACATTTGAGGTACCCTACCAATGAATGACTCCTATAATTTTAAGTATCATTAATTCTAAAAAAAAAAAAATTTAAATAAGGAAAAGTTAACGAATGCCGTAAGCACATTAGTTTGGGAATATTTTTAGAAATAATTTTTGGGAAAAGAAAAAAAAATAATTCACTTTTTAATAGTTTTTTATAACAAATACCTTAAAAGTACTAGTTAACTTGTACCTTTTAAGTAAAATCCTTTACCTAACTAAGAGCAATACTATCACAATTACTTTTATTATACATCCATCATAATTAATCACTAAAAATGTTTGTAACAAATTTTGTTTTTCCCTAACTTACTGGTTAACTTCAGCAACCCATTAAAAAAAAAAAAAAAAAACCCTTATTGGTTAACTAATCTGCCAACCTTTTTGGAAAATTAAAGTCAAAAGTTACAAGATTTTATGGAAAATGTGAAATGTCCGTACTAAATCAAAAGCACTTTTCTTTTTTAATGTAAAAGCGATTAGTTCTAAAGCAAAAGCACTTGATGATGTAGGGAAACTAATAGAAACTTCTCTATTATTAAATTTATCTTTGCATTGGAACAATGGACCGATGTGCATTGGACGTGTTCCTACTTCCCTACTCGTTTTGATTGATATCCATGTTTGAAACCATACTTTTTTATTAATAAAGCAAACTTTTTTTTTTCTAAATAAAGTTTTTTTAAATAGTTTATTTATATTAAAAAAAAAAACTAAAAAAACAAGTTGTACCAATGAGTATCATACTTGTGTAAATCCCCAACTAAACAAAAGCCACCAACTATACACCAAAAAAATATAGGATTTTGTTGGCATTTAGC
Organism: Lithocarpus polystachyus; assembly: GCA_033629205.1. NCBI lineage: Eukaryota > Viridiplantae > Streptophyta > Magnoliopsida > Fagales > Fagaceae > Lithocarpus > Lithocarpus polystachyus. Next base: position 78,693,019 of record CM066165.1, read on the forward strand.
ATGATTTTGCTAACAATTTTGTTAGTTGACATGTTTTGCAAACTATTTTGTTAAGTAGCAACTCAAATCTCAAAAACTCAAGTTCAAGCAAAGCTAAGGCGGACGGAAGAAAGCTGAATCATGAAGCATGCGTTGTCACTTGTCATCTAGAAAAAGATAAAAGTGAATAATTTCGTTTAGCTAGGAGACCAAGAAAGCTAAAGCAGGAATCAGTACAAACCTCTAGCTACTAATTTGTTGTTGCTTTGGTGAATGTTTTGATAGGACATCAAATTTAATTGTGGGACACATGAATGAGAGGCATGAATTTCTCTTCTTTTCTCATCCTTTGAGAAATTTTTTTCCTTAGTGACTCAAGTTTCGCATGGATTTCTTATCCACATTAGCTTTGCCACCTCTTGGAATTCAAGTCCAAGACTCAAGTTCCTTCATCGAACTCAAGTTTTAGAACCTAAAGATGCTAGTTAACAAAATAGTTTTGAAACTGGCCAACTAACAAAAATTTTAAAAAAAAAATCGTGTTAAATGGAAAAAAAAATGGGGTATCGATAGCCAGTTTACAAAAAAAGTTTGCCTTCTAAGAGTAGAAAACATTTTCAAAAACATTACATACTCAATAGATCACCAAAAATAACACTTTTGTCTCTCTTCTACTCCTCTCCGTCACTACATACCAACTGTAAGGACACAATTTGCAAGATGGGCCTACAAGTTAGATGGACTCTGGCCCAACAAGTGAACAGTATCCTTGCAATGAATTTATAGAGAGTGGGCTACATAAACTTAGCCGAAAGCAAGCTGGTTTAGGGCCTAAGTATAGTTATGAGCAGCCTGATGAAGATGAAGTCTGGAACTGTATTGGGTTCTTCTCGGCTTGATCCGAGGAGTCTACCTTAGCAATTGTCCAAGTGTTTTTCTTTTTCTCTTTCCTTCTTGCTTCTTGTTGGATGCCTCTTCTCCTTGTTTCCCAAATTCCTCTCTCTCCCCTTTCCTTGCCTTGAGCTCTATTTATGTGCCAATCTTTCTCACGTGCCAGTTAGGTGGTCCTTTCTTGGTACTTGTCCCATCAACCTTCCCCTAAGGCCTTCACATGGTAGCTGTAAAGGACCAGGGTCACTATTTAAATGTCTTTTCCTCATTAATGCGGCCATGATGTTAGTTGTAGGATCATAAATGCGGTAGCAGCAACCTTTTACATAATATCTCATTGTTGCCACCTGTCCTTATCGCCTACATAAGTCAGGGGATTCTCTGGATCCTCCCTTTGAAAATCGAACAGACAGTGCTCCTCGGACCACTCCCTTCTTCCTTCACGTAACTTACACTTCAGAAAGGAGTTAGGCCAGGTACTTTCCTCATGATTTGTTGTCCTCGGACAAACAGGTCTCCTCAAACAGGCCTGCGGCCCACTATCTGGAGTTGGGCCTTTTACCCCTACACCAACTATTATCCATCATTAACTAGCCATGGATACCCCATATATTAAACAATGTCAACTAACCATTAACTTTGTCACTCTAAAAAAAAAGACATTTTTTATTCAAATAAGTAGCTTTCCCACTTAATTTACTACATAAATCCCAAACTTAGGGTATTTTTTTCTTATTGAAGCTCGAAAATGGCCTAAAATTTTGAAAATATTTTCTCATTTGAAGTTTTCTTTTGTGTGTGAATGAAATTATATATATATATATATATAATTGTTTAAAATTACAATAAATATTAATGATTTTTATATGATCTAAACAACAAAGAATATTTTCTAACTCATTTTCCAAGACATAACTAAATACGAGAAAACTAATAAAGTTTTTTAGAAAATGTTAATTGAAAATGTTTTCCGATAAAGAATACTTATAATCTTCCCTTCAAGGGAAAAAAATGTACCACTAAAAACTCTATGAATAAATAGTTAGCACATAACTACTAGTAAGTATGCGATTTTTGAAACTAGAAAAGTTAACAAAGATACTAATCTTTGTTTGGAAAGAGGAAGTTTTGCTTTTAGAGTAAGAAAGTGATTGGCAGGAAAAATAAATTTGGTTACCAAAGTGGAACCCATAATTTTATCAACAGAAACTCATTTTTTTCTATTCCCTTAATGTCAAGATATAAACAAGTTTTTCAAACTAAAAAGGATTTATAAGCTTGGGATTTCAATTGACAAAAATTAAAATTTTGAAATTTAATTTAAAAAAGGATATAAATTTTAGGACATCTTTTTACGTAGATTCCCTTTAAAAGGGAGGAGTGTTGGGAAATCATCATGTTTGCATCGCATACAAAACATACGCAGCGGAAAATAAACAGATCTACTTCATTCGCAATTGATAACATGCACTATGTAGGTTTCAGAATATAAGAACAAGAGAGTGTACCTTGATGCGGTGAAATTCAAAACCGAATGAAGAAGAACTTGGGAAGACTTTCAATCTTCACTCCAATTCCACTTGATGCCCAAGATGTGTGGTCTCTCAATCAGTTCTATGTTTTCTAGAGAGAATATGAAAGAGCGTCTCTCTTTTTTATATCATATTATTTTACACTTATTAAACATACAAACCATTTTATTCTATATAAAATTCTGTATGTTTCTCTCCACATAACTGATTATCTAATTGGGCTAGCCTTTTGGGTCTTCCCAATTGGGCTATAGTGTGTGGCTTGGAGTGGGACCAAAATGGAACAAATAAGACACTAGCTCCAATGGGCCTTGGGCTTTTCTGTCAACTCTTGACAAGTCTAAAGTTACCATTAATTATATTTAATACCACTATATAAATATAATTGCACTCTAGGCCTCATTAATAAATTATATCCCAAAACTTTATTATACATGCAACTCCTTCATAAAATATTCGTAGTAATACAAAGTCATGAATATAGACTGCCACTTTGTAAATTACTACATCTTAATCCTTGAGTACCCGGTTTAATCCTTTTAAGTTATTCACCATATATTTATAAAATCCAATTTCATAAATATATACTTTAGTCTTACTAAAGTGGTTAGGCCTAACTCTCTGAATAACTGTACCCATTAAACTTATTCAAGGGAATATTTTATATCGCCGTTAAGAGACTATGAATTCCATCTTGGGAATATATGTTCCATCAACACTAAATGTGGCTGCCCAACATACTGAGGTTTTGACCGTTACTTTAGATCTCACTCCTAATATATCAAAGCAACCTACATTTCATGATCAGGTCCATTATTCTCTCAAGATTAAGAGTTCATGTGAATACAAGTCGTGAGATTTATTATTCAATTCATAGTCGTTAGGAGAATAATAAATCTCACAGCGGTCCAGTTCAATATGTCTTAACTCTTAAAACATATCAACATATTAACTAGAAGTCACCACTTCCATGATCAAGACAAATCATCATAGTTAATATGTTATAGTTTTCGCAGATGAAATGCCTAATTTCATCACCGACTACGAACCAAAATTCTGAGTTTACAAAGAACTTGTGATTTATATCTTTTGTGACTTTTCACATAAATCACATACTATGCATCTCATGGACTATTTGATAATGTCTGAATATTCATGTTACCATTATTTTAGATAAGAATAAAACAACTTTATTAAACACAATATTAAGTCATACATTATTTCTCACATAATGTCATACATAATATCATACATAGCATCATACAATAGGATTTATGGGCACATATCTTAACAAGGAGAAGGGGGGGGTGGAGTGATTTAAAAGTAGAGTTATCAAACACGTTATAGACAAAACTATTTTTTTATGCAATCAGGATTCACAATAGCTTCTAGGATAGGATCCAAAGGGGGGAGTGCTTGAAAATTTTTCAACTTTTTTGTAGAGGAATGCCCTACAAAAAGTTGGGTATTGTGCTTTTAGAAGGCAAACGCGCGGCTCTCTTAATGAAAAGCCAATGAATGGTTTGTGGTCTTTCTTGGACTACCCACAGGGGCATGGACTTTCTTAAGGTTCTTTCTCTTTAGTTGACCCAGTTACAACTCATGTCTACATATTAGAATTGTTGTCATTTTATGTATGGATTATCTAATTTTTGAACCCTGTTTATATAAAAAAATCAACTAATGTTCTTATTTGATGATAATGAGCAATCATCATAGAGAGAATACCATAAATTGAATTTTTATTTGAGCATCAGAATTCATAGTAGGATGAACTTTATATTGGCATGAAGAAAAGTTGAAATTTTGAAACCCCTTAACCTTTATAACTCAGGCAAATGACAATTGAGGTTACCTAGAAAGAGCTGGAATTCACCTTCTGAGTACTTAAAAAAAAAAAAACATTACAACTACAATGCCTGCAACTCATTATACAATGTCTTAAGCTCGACTCTAGAAAAAAACATATTGGTTAATAAATAGATTAGATCCACTAGTAGATGCCAAAATATGAAACCAAATAATTTTATGGTTCATATTAGATATTAAATATATAAATATGTATTTAGTGTTATATCATTTAAAAAATTTAAAATAACTTAACACCATTTATACTCTTAAGTATACAAATGATATCTTAATTGTTGAAATTGACTCTATTTTTTGTTTGGAATGAAACATAGAAGACTATCTTTTAAATAAAATTTGTTAAATTACCGATTATCCCAAAAGTTTAAACTATTAGGATATGGTAAATTTAATCATTTAACTAATACTTCTAACACTCCCCTTTACACGTAGGCCGAAACTGCCTTTTAATGAGTGAGACCCAACATGTGGAAATTTAAATGGGAGGTAAAGTGGAGAAGACAAGGATCGAACTCAGGATCATATGCTCTGATACCATGTTAAATTATCGATTGTCCCAAAATCTTAAACTATTAGGATATGGTAAATTTAGGTTGCGTTTGGGATTAGAGTTTAAAGTCATCTTATTTACTATTTAACTTATTTTTGCTACTATTCATGGGTCCCACTGCACTTTTTGATATTATTCATGGGTCCCACTATACTATTTTTGTTAGTTTTTACCTTTATCTACAGTGCTTTCAATAGAAAATTTTCAGTTTCAGTTAAATAAATTGTTCTCAAACGGACCCTTAATCATTTAACCAATACTTCTAACACAATTATCTTTCATTTATAAATCCATATATGGGCTTTTAGTATGTTTGTCCAAGCATCCAAAATAGAACGAATCTCACAAAGAATTTGGCTAGATTCAATGAAAATGACAATTTCATCAAAGATATTTTATTTATAAGTTATTAGGTATGCATTAAGCTCCAGCTTAAAAAACCAGCTTATTTTACTATTCAACTTATTTTTTCTACTATTCATAAGCCTCACTGCACTTTTTTGGTACTATTCATGGATCACACTATACTATTATAGCTAATTTTTATCTTTATCTACAGTACTCTATGGTGTTGGGTCTTTTATGATGATGAATCCCTGATATGGCCTTAACATGGCTTAATTTCGTTCATTCTTGAGAAATTGGCTTTTATTGAACTTTGTGAGCCTAAGTTAATCAATCTTGTTGACTGGCTTCAGGAGCCGAGTTTAGCTGGTTTTGTGGACTGAATTATGTCAATTTTACGGCTATAATAATGGATTTTGGACTTCGTCTATTTTCGAGATAAGTATGATCAAAATCCAAAATTGTGCAAAAAATGTCCTACCTATAAAGAAGTTTTAAGAGATCTTTAATTTTATTTAGTAAATAACTTGCGATTGAATGACAATTGGATCTTCTTATCCCATATTTTTTTTTAGAGAGTTTCAACCTATAACATTTACTCCTGATAATGCTTTTTATCATCAAACGAATGCACTAATTAGTTTTTGGTGTTGGTGGGGATTGAAACCAAAATCTCTTATTCAACCATCAGAGACTTTACCAGTTGGGTTAACTAAAACCTTAGATCTCTTATCCCCGCTTTATTAGATATTTTGAGGTCGACTTGGAGGTTTAATTAGAGGTCCATCTTCCACCAATTGCTTAGTTTAGAGAATTTTTGTTAATGCTATATTGAAGAAATTTATTTCAACAAAAAACCACATGTCCATTACATGAAAATAATCTCGTATACATCACTCTCTATAATTTTATTATCACTTCATATCATGCTTTAAAACAAAATTTTCTCTTTTCCATTGAATGAGAACCATATATAATCAATCCATACTTCCTAGATTTCTATCTTAAGTGCTCTTACTTTTGATTCTTAAATCAAATTCAATCTCAAGAATCATATATACATAGAATCAAGTAACAGCACCTAAGAAACTTTACCCAAGTTTTAGCCATCAAATAATTCCGACATGTAGGTCACATAATAGTGCAAGAGTTCTGGTTGTAACCCGCGACTTCATATGCATAATATGGCGCACTGGGTTGATAATAATATGGTACACCAGCATGATAGGTTGGCCAAACCAATGATTGTATTCCAGATTCACTGGGTTTGGTCTCTTGCTTTGGTTTTTCCCCCTCAGTACTGACTGGCGAGACACTCGTTAACTCAGCAAATCCAACTTTCTTCCTCAGCAAAGATGTCAAGTTGACTGAATCAATGTCATCCCCAACAACAACAATCTGACTGCTGTCCTCACCTTGTAGAGACACAGATTCCACGCCTTAAGCACCCAAAAGAAAAACAATTTGATCATTAGTTTTAAATTCCTAATCAATTTTAACAATGATCAGATAAAAGACATAAAAATGAGTACCTTGTAGACCAACTGCAATCTGCATGGCCTTGGACCGAGCATTCTTTTTGCCATTATTTAAGGTGACCCTGATCACTACCTTTTGCTGCAATAAAGTTTAGAAGTGTCAATTAATGACATAAAAATGCTTGGGAGTACATAAGGAACAGAACTTGTAAATAATTGTTCAGCATGGTATTCATTATTACCTTCATTTTCCCGGTGAGAGAGTTCAAATTCTTATCAGGGACCAGCAGGGTGCTTTGTTTAGCTAGCTAATTCTGGGTGTTGTTGCTTAATGTCAGAAAGAAACAGAAAGAAAAGGATATATTATCTTCGCCAGAGACTTCAAAATCTTATCTGGGAGCAAAGTGTGTTTAGGTGGCCAGCGTCGTAGCTTAATATATATAGGCGTAAGTTTAAGTTCACAGTTACACTAATTGTTTACATGTCCAGAAAGTATGGTCAACTACTTAATGAAGCTTACACGCGGTTTCTTTATGAAACCCAAATAATTGAATGGTATGCCTGACTTATAGTTGACGAGGTCAAATTCAAACAAAAGGACTGCTATCATTTGTGGCCCGTGAAGTCTGATCAAGATCAAAAAAATTTTTGATCTTTGAATAACATGTATAGGAAGAGCTATATTTTACACTTTCTACACCTTTTTTTGTTTTTTCCTTTTTACCAAAGGAAAAAAGTAACCCATGTCATATTGATAGTAACATTACAATTTTTTTGATTTTTTTGATTTTTTTTTTTTTTTTTTCAAGTTGGATTGTGACAGAGTTCTACTATGATAAGTTGCCACATCGATAATCCATTTTCTTTATCATATTTATTAATTACTGAAATTGCATTGAACTCTAACACCATAATAAATATTTGAGGAATTGGTGAATGGCTCCTATAACTTTAAGTAGAAAAGTGTTACGTCTATAATTCTCACAACAATTTTTATGTAATAAGTTATTATTTGTTTTAATTTAAACTCACTACTGAAATTACTTTTTGTTATCTACTAATAATAATTATCTAAAAAAAGTTTGTTGTGACAATATTGTTAGACACAATATTTCTCTTTTAAGTATCATTCTTAGTCCAAGTAAGAGCAATGCTACTAACACAACTACTTTTATTATACATCCGTCATAATTAATCTGCCAACCTAATGGAAAATTAAAACAAAAGCACTTTTTCTTTTATAATGTAAATGCGATTAGACCTAAAGCAAAAGCACGTGATGATATAAAGAAAATTAGTTGAAACTTCTCTATTATTAAATTTATCGTTGTAATGGAATGACAAGCATCACAACATGACCTAATTATTGGACGTGTTCCTACTTCCAACTTTCCTGCTAGGAAGTTCTTACTCTTTTGATTCACATCCTCTTTGAAACCAAACTTTTTTATTTCTGGAACAACTTCTTCGTTTTTTTCTAAATGAAGGTTTTTTTAAATAGTTTATTTCAAAGAATTGAAAAAAAAAATATAATAATAATAATAATAATAATAATAATAATAATAATAATAATAATAATAATAATAATAATAAGCTGTGCCAAATGAGTACAATAGAAAAAAAAATAGTTTTTTTTTTTTTTTTTTTTTTTTTTTTTTTTTTTTTTGCTGTTGATAATAGGAAAACTTCATAAACTAAAAAACAAATATTCTTGTCAAAAAAATTATACATAATACAACAAGGCCAGAAATAAAAAGCATATAATAGATTAGAGCTTTTCAGACATCCAAAAAACCTAGGGTTACTTGCCCATTTTCAAGAGCTTGGGTTGCTAGCCTTTAAGATCATAAACTCTTCTTAAAGCCAAAGTCCTTGCTTTATGAAAGAGTGACTATGCTTTTACCAACCCTCCTTGAGCAGTTCAACTCTCGAGTCACTATTGTTAGTGTTACATAGTTGCTCACAATTTCTGCATCACAATTTAGTTTAAGAGAAATTTTATATTCACAACTTTTTTACAATAAATCTTAAATGACAGGTTATTATTAATTATTATGGGTGGACAAAAAAGTAATTTAAATTGTAGATTCAAATTAAAACCCATAACAACTTATCAACTATAATTTGTCGTGAAAATATTGTGGATATAGCACTTTCCTTTAGTTTCATCCTCCATCACCAGACTTAGACAATTATCATTTAAGTCAAATAAATTTAACAGCTACAATCAAAATGAGAAGATAGACCTAAATGAAAATATAAACCATGATAACTTATCTTAATCACATATGATGAATATATTTAAATCAAGTTAGCTTATATAATCAAAATATTTTTTTCTCATCTAATCAATTTGTAAATTATAAACTACCATTTAAATGATATTGATCACAAATAATATTCTCTAAACATTTTAGGTCAATCTAAAAAGAGTTTAAATTAGGATTTTTTGTTCAATAATAGTTTAGATCACAAGTAGCTACCATTTAAATGATTTTTTTTGCTTATTTTTGGTAGGTTATTTGCATAATATGAGACAAAAAAACTAAAACCTAACTTATTTTCAAAGGAATGAAAGTTAAATTATTTGAAATAAAGCTAAAACAAAAAGTAATGTGGGACCCATAAATTATAGATAATTTAAGCAAAAAACTATCATTTAATTGTTAGTTGTCAAATGCACAATACTCAACTTAAATGATAAACATAATTTTACATAACTAAACTTATATAAGTCAATATAAGAAAAGTATAAAATGAAAAAATATATCTTAATTTAATAGATGACAAGCACAATAAGGATCTCTTACTCTAGACAATGAAATTTGCAATTGTCCTTAAAAGTAAACTAAAAAACAAATATTCTTCACAAAAAAAATATACATAATACAACAAGGCCTGAAATAAAAGCATATGATAAATTACAGCTTTTCGGACATTCGAAAAACCTAGGGTTACTTGCCAATTTTGCAAGAGCTTGGGTTGCAGCCTTCAAGATCATAAACTCTTCTTAAAGCCATAGCCCCTACTTTATGAAAGTGTGACTATGCTTTTACCAACCCTCCTTGAGCATTTCAATTCTCGAGTCACTATTGCTAGTATTGTTAGGATTAGTACCCTAAAATCCTATTGCACGATGCTGTGTATATATAATGTATGACATTATGTTATAAATAATGAAGTTGTTTTATTATCTAAAATAATGGTAAAATGAATATTTGCACATTATCATATAGTCCTTAAAATGCATAGTATGCGATTTATGTGATTTAGTTACAGGAAATATAAATCACAAATTCTTTATAAACTCAAAACCTTAATTCGTAATCGGTGATCAAATTGAGCATTTCATCTGTGAAGACTATGACATGTCAACTAAGATGGTTTGTCTTAATCATGGAAGTGGAGACTTCTAATTGATATGTTGATGTGTCTTAAGTGTATAAGACATTGTAGGGGTATTGGGCCCAAGAGCTCGTTATCTATGTATATATTGGGCCTGGGGCCCAATTCGAGAACGTAAAATCGTCCGAGGAGGAGTAAACATTGTCAGAGGAATCCGTGTTAGTAAATGAAGAATTTAGCTTTGGTCATAAGGGCCTAGGAGGGTGGGCCGGGGATGAATGCCTCCTTGGCCAACCAAAGCCGAGGTCCTTAGTGGTAGTCTGCCGTCCAAAGGAACGCTCTAGGAAATTCTGTTAGTACGGATAAGCATTACAGAAACATAGGACAAGGAGGAGTCCTAAAATATTTGAGGAGAAAGCTGTTACCACCACGTTGAATGCTTTGCAACTAACCCTCTGGCCGCATTAATGTGGAGGTGATACCTGAACAGTAATTTTCAGCCTTACAACTACTACACAAAGACTTCAAGAAGGTGTTGATGGGACAAGTATCAACACCAACCATCTGGCCTGTACGTGGGGGGTAAAGATGAAAGGGGAAGAGAGTATAAAAGAAGGAGGCAACCCACCCCCTATCTTCATCTTCTTGTCATCTGGATACACTTTGATTGTTGTCTGATTCACTAAAGCCCGATTTTCCAACCCACCCCCTACAAATTCATTGTATTGGGCTTTTTAGGCTTAAGTCCATTCATCCTTTGGGCAAGTGACTCAAATCTAGTCCTTACAGACATATTGAACTAGACCGCTATGAGATTAATTATTCTATTAATGACTGTCAACTAAATAATAAATCTCACGACTTTCATTTACTTAAACTCTCAATCCTAAGAGGATAGTGAACTCGATCATGAAATGTAGGTTGCTTTGATATATCAGGAGTGAGATCTAATTCAATTGTCAAAACCTTAGTATGTTGGACAGCCACACGTAATGCTAATGGAACACATATTCTCAAAATGGAATTCATAGTCTCTTTGTAGAGATATAAAATATTCTCTTGAGATAAGTTTAATGAGTTTAGTTATTCAGAGTGTTAATATATATATATATATATATATATATGAATAACTTAAAAGATTAAACCGGATACTCAAGGATCAAGAGGTAGTAATTTTCAAAATGGTAGTTATATATTATGACTTTGTATTACTACAAATACATTCATGAATGGATTAACTGTTTAGATAATAAAGTCTTGGGATTTAATTTTATTAATAAAGCATAGAGTGCAATTATATATACATAGTAGTATTAAATATAATTAATGGTAATTTTGGGCTTGTCAAGAGTTGACAGATAAGCCCGAAACCCATTGGATCTAGGGCTTTATTTGTCCCTTTGGTCTCATCCCAAGCCACACACTAAAGCCCAATTAGATAATCAGTTATTTATTTAATAAGAGAAATGCTATTTTCACAACTTAGTCACAATTTAGTTTAAGAGAAATGCTATGTTCACAACTTTTTCACAACAAATCTTAAGTGACAGATTATTTAGCTGTTATGGGTGGGCAAAGAAGTAATTGAAGTTGTAAATTCAAATTAAAACTAGTAACAAATTACCAACTATAACTTGTTGTGAAAATATTGTGGATGTAACACTTTCCTTTAGTTTCATCCTCCATCACAAGACTAAGACAATTATCATTTAAGTCAAATAAATTTAACAGCTACAATCAAAATGAGAAGACAGACCTAAATAAAAATATATACCATGATAACTTATCTTAATCACATATGATGAATATATTTAAATCAAGTTAGTTCATATATTCAAAATATTTTTTTTCTCACCTAGTCAATTTATAAATTATAAATTACCATTTAAATGATATTGATCACAAATAATATTCTCTAACATTTTAGATCAATCTAAAAAGAGTTTAAATTAGGATTTTTTGTTCAATAATAATTTAGATCACAAGTAGCTACCATTTAAATGATTTTTTGCTTATTTTTGGTAGCTTATATGCATAATATGAGACTAAAAAAAAAAAAAAAAACTAAAAGCTAACTTATTTCCAGATGAATGAATATTAAATTATTTGAAATAATGCTAAAACAAAAAGTAATGTGGGACCCATAAATTATAGATAATTTAAGCAAAAAAACTAGCTTTTAATTATTAGTTGCCAAACGCACAATAATCAACTTAAATGATAAACATCATTTTACATAACTAAACTTATATAAGTCAATATAAGAAAAGTATAAAATGAAAAAATATATCTTACTTTAATAGATGACAAGCACAATAAGAATCTCTTACTCTAGACAAGGAAATCTGCAATTGTCCTTAAAAGTAAAGAAAAAATAAATATTTATAGTTTATATATACACACACACACACACTTTTATATTTATAGTTGGGTATTGTTTTCTTTTAGAAGGCAAGCACGCAGTTCTCTTTTATGCATTGGCGGCGCCACGTTATGACTAGGGTGTTCCTTATAATTAAAATTTTTTTTATTTGTTTACCCTTAAAAAAAAAATTAGGAACACCCTCAAACAAAATTAGGAACACTCTCAAATTAATATATATATATATATATATATATATATATATTTGTTCTTCTTTCGAGGAAAAAAAAAAGCCCCAAAAAAATTTTGAACTAAAATCCGGAAAAAAAAAAAAAAAAAAAACTAACTTCTTCAAGTCATGGACAAAGCTTAAGTGCTGCCATTAAAACTCACTTCTTCAAACTTGTGTCTCTCCCACTTCCAAAGAGAAAAAGAGGGAGTGTGAGACTTTTATGAGTCTTTGAATAAAAAAGCTTTGGAATGTTTCTAAACTCAAAGCCATTGTTTCTCCTTCAGCTTCATCCTTGTTGCTTTAAGCCACCATACTTCTCTGTTGTTGACATTTCCTTTGTTGGAGAACACTTACTTGTTGGGCGTGTTGAGCTTCAGCCTTTGTTTGTGTGAGGAAGAGCTAAGACTTAAGGATGCATTTAATAAAATAAAAAAAATAAAAAGCGGAGAAGTTTGAGAAGTAGAAGAAAGGAGGAGATCAGATGAAGAGGAAATGATACGTGGAAAAATATTTGTGGGCTAATGGAAATGGCAAGGAAACTTTTATGAAATTTCCTACTTAAAAAACTATTCATAAATACTAGTTATTTACAACAATGCCACAAGTAAAAAGTTAAAAATATTTACATAATTTTTTTTATCCACTTCACTGAATTTTTTTTAAGGTGAGACTTTATACACTATATTTATTGTATTATTTGTAGAAAAAGTATAAATAAATATTTTTTTAATCCCACTTTATTTAAGATTTTTTTAAAGTAAAATAAAATTCATTACTTTATTTAATAGTAATAATATCTAGTTATATATACATATATATATATATATATATTTAGAAACTCCAAAATACCTTGAAACGGTACGCCGAAATAGGCCAGTACCAAAATATTTTGTTCCAATGGACAAACCGAAATGGGGTCCGAAATGGAATTAATAATATTGGTTTATTGTATAGTTACCTTTGTTCATTTCTTTTCTTTTCATTTTTTTTTCCTTTTGAGGTTTTTTGGTGTACAAAATGCAAATTTGTTTTGGTTTTAATAACATTTTCTTTTTAAGCACAAATTTCATGCCGGCCAAATCTTGAATTTCGGCCAATATTTACCAAAATGTCCCGAAACATCCGAAATAGACCGAAATGACCCAAAATTTTTTCAAAGTGAAATAGAAACACCCTAGACAAAATTCCTAGAACTGCCACTGCTTTTATGAAAAGCCAATGAATGGATTGTTATGTTTCTTGGACTACCCATAGGGGCATGGGCTTTCTTCGGTTCTTCCTCTTTAGTTTAACCAGTCATGACTGTGTCTAAATATGAGAATTATTGTCATTTTATGTAAGAATTATCTAATTTTCAAACTCTATCTACAAAAAAATTAAAAAAAAATAAAGTGATTTTTTTATTTGATATACAATGAACAATCATTATAAAACGAAAACCATAAATTGAAATTTTATTTTAGCATCATAATTCATACTAGGATGAACTTTCTATTCCCATGAAAAAGAGCTAAGGCTCCGTTCGTTTGGAATGAAAACAGAGAGGATGGAAAATAAAGAGAGGAAAATAAGATAGAAAATATTGTTTTCCACTATTCGTTTGGGGAAGGAAAATAGAAAGGATGGAAAACTTGAGAGAAAGTTTTCTCTCTGGGCCCACTTTTTTTTTTTTTTTTTTCCCTTCCAAATCGAAAGGAAAATCTGGAGAGAAAAGTTTTATAGTAGCACTTTTACAAAAAATGTCCTCTTCTCACCTATTTTTTTTCAATGTTCTCCTTTTTTTTTTTTTCTTTTTCTTTTTCTTTCAACGTTACCTGAACATGTTTTTTTCTTTTCAACGTTACTAAACTTAGTAACGTTGTTGTTTTTGTTGTTGTTTTTTTTTTCAATGTTACTGAACAATTCAGTAACGTTGTTGTTCTTTTTTTTCTTTTTTTTTTCTTTTCAACATTACTGAATAGTTCAGTAACGTTGTTGTTTTTTTTTTTTTTTTTTCATTTCAACGTTACTGAGAACCTTTTTTTTTTTTTCAACGTTACTGAATGTTTTTTTTTCAACGTGACCTAATCTAATTTTTACATTATAATAATATAAATTTATATATATGATGTGATAAATTTTATATTATTTAATGATTAGAAATAAATCTATTTCTTACATATTATGTAACAAGGGTATAATAGTCAATTTATATAAATTATATTTTCCATCCTTCATTTTTTCTCTCCAACCGAACACAAGAGTTTTCCATCTTCTCACTTTTCCACTCCTCCAACCGAACACACAAGAGGGAAAACTAAATATTTTCCATCATTTCACAATTTTCCATCCTTCCACTTTTCCACTCCTCCAACCGAACGGACCCTAAAGGTTGAAAGTAACCCTTTAACCTTTATAGCCCAGGCAAATGACCATTGAGATTACCTAGAAAGAGATGGATCTCACCTTTTAAGCCTTTAAATTATAATAGTAAAGTATTCTATCATAGAAAAATTGCACTAAAATAAATAGTGAGAAACGTTTCCCTCAAGGGTCCCTTGTGTACCAATATCGGTAGTGGTGGGTATGTTACGTTTCAAATTAAACATGGAAGGGCTTTCATTTATAAAGCCATACATGGGTTAGTAGTATGTTGGTTCAAGCATCCAAAATAGAACAAATCTCACAAATAATATGACAGGATTTAATGAAAATGAAAATTTCATCAAGGATATTTATTTATAAGTCATTAGATGATGAAAAATAAGTACTCTATGGTGTTGGGTCCCTTATGATGATGAATTCCTAATCAATTTTTACAATGATCAAAAATTGAGTACCTTGTAGACCAACTGCAATCTGCATGGCCTTGGACCGAGCATTCTTTTTGCCATTATTTAAGGTGAGCTCGATCACTATCTTTTGTTGCAATACAGTTTAGAAGTGTTAATTAGTATGAAATAAAAGCGTGCATGACTGGAATTTCAATACTTTTCGGTCATCATGCTTACTCGTGAAAAGTAAAGCAATGCAAGATAAGAAATGAAGAAGAAAACAGAGAAAACTTATAGCGTGTTTGGGAGTTAAAAAAAGGAGGGGGAGTAGAGTAGAGGGAGAGAAAGTAATTCAATTACCTTGTTTGGAAGTTTTTTAAGGAAAGAGTGGGAAGGTTTTGGAGGGGTTTCAACTACCTCTAACCCCCCATTTTTAATCCCTCCAAATTGAAGAGATTTGGAGGGAGAGTAGTGTGGATAAATTATTTGCTAAATGAATTCCTTAATTTACCCTTTTTAAATTAACAAAATTACCCTTTCTAAAGGGCTATTTACCTTCTTCTCCCTCCCTAATTTTAAAAACATCCAAATAATATAGAGGGGAATTATTCCCCTCTACTCTCCTCTCTACTACTCTCATTAGAGAATAGAAACGATTCAAATGGAAATGAGAAATTCTATTATTGCTTATATATACCATAACTACCTCCGTATAATGTGGAATGGATTAACAAACTCTGATTCAATCATTCTAGATCACTGACACGTGTACAGACTCTATCCCTCTTAGCTAACTTATGCTACCTGCAGTTTTGCCTATTATAAATATACTACAGGTCGTTTACTAGCTGCTTTATCACCAGCTTCAGCAGCTCTGTCATCAGCATTACCATCTTGTGCCTGAACCTCTACCTCTACCTCAGCTTGTGCAAGTGCCTTTACAACTCGCATTGGGCGTGTGCGTCTAGAGCTTGTTGCTATGAAAGGATCAATTGGAAATATTTCATCATAATTTTCGGAACTATCTGATTGACTTGGAGACCTGGCTGGGTGGAAGAATGTCTCTGTGGAAAAAGAGAATCGTGGAGGCGATTGACTTGGAGACCTGGCTGGTGGGAAGATTGTGTCTATGGAACAAGAGAATCGTGGACATGACTCGTTAGATTCTGAACTAGTATCACTTTCAGTGTCAGAGAGGTCGGGTGGGAAGATTGATGCAATGGAAGCTGATTGTTACAAAATGTGAAACGATAAATTGCAATTATACATTGAGATGCTAAAAGTTTTATTGTCTAATTGGAAATTCTTTGAAACTTACTTGTATCAACTAGGCGCTTCGACATGATACCGGGTAGGGAGATTGACCGAACTGAATTGGGGAAGAGACACTCAGTTCTTGTGATGCCCCAATTTGATTGATTGATTGTGTGATTTGTGTGGTGTGTGATGAGTTTCACATTTGTGTGGTGTGTGATGAGTCTCACATCGGGTATTTACTGGGTAGATTTGGGTTTTATTAACAACTACAATGAGCCTCAATAGTGACTAGTCCTTTTGAGGTATAATGCAGATGTGGCTAGCGCTTTTCTTTGGGTCGTTACAGTTCTGAATGGCGAGACACTTGATAACTCAGCAAATCCAACTTGATAATGATTTGGTACACCAGCTTGATAAGTTGGCCAAACCATTGATTGTATTCCAGATTCACTGGGTTTGGTCTCTTGCTTTGGTTTTTTCTCCTCAGTAACACTAATTATCACAGCAAATCCAACTTTCTTCCTCAGCAAATTTACCAATTTGGCTGAATCAAAGCCTTCCCCGACAACAACAATCTGACTTCTGTCCTCACCTTGGAGAGAGGTTGATAGCACACCTTCAGCGCCCAAAAGAAAACAATCTGATCATTAGTTTTAAATTCCTAATCAATTCAATGATCAGATAAAAGACATAAAAATGAGTACCTGGTAGAACAGCTGAAATCTGCATGACCTTGGACCGAGCATTCTCTTTGCCATTATTTATTTTTATTTTTTTGAGAGGCAACCCCAGAAAGAGGGGGGAATTTTTGCCATTATTTAAGGTGACCCGGATCACTACCTTTGCTGCAATAAAGTTTAGAAGTGTCAATTAATGACATAAAAATGCTTGGAAGTCAATAAGGAACAGAAATTGTAAATAATTGTTCAGCATGGTATTCATCATTACCTTCATTTTCTTGGTCAGAGAGTTCAAATTCTTATCAGGGAGCTGCAGGGTGCTTTGTTTCGCTAGCTAAGCCTGGGTGTTGCTGCTTAATGTCAGAAAGAAACAATAAGAAAGGGATATATTATCTTCGCCAGAGAGTTCAAATTCTTATCTGGAAGCTGATTGTTACAAAATATGAAACGATAAATTGCAATTATACATTGAGATACTAAAAAATTTATTGTCTAATTGGAAATTTTTTGAAACTTACTTGTATCAACTAGTTGCTTCGACACTATATTAATACCGAGTAGGGAGATTGACAGAACTGAATTGGGGAAGAGAGAAAGAAAGAAGTGCATATCAAAATGGTGCGTAGGTATTCGTAATTTATAAGAAGTAAGAAGTTTCAGCGAAGTTACTATAAAGTACTATCAAGCCTTGTTCCTTTCCGCGTGACTGACTGGACTGATGGCCATGTTCACTTTCTTGAAGAAATTAAAGAGTAAGAGGAGGAAGTTTCCCTGTGCTCAACAATTTTCTTCCTAGCGACAAAGTGTGTTTGGTAGCTCTATCTGTGAGTCAAAAATGTGAATTTGGAGAGCATTCACGTCTTGCCGTGGCTCAATAGCCATATTACTTTAGGACAAAATTTATTTTTGTTTTTGGCTGCCTCACTTTGTGGAACGCTTTTTATTTATTTTTTTATTTTTTTATGAACAAGAATTTTATTCACAAAAACAAAGACAGAAAAAACCATTAGGAAACAAGAGCGAGCTCATCCTTTATGATAAGCTCAAAACAGGGAGAGCCAACACCAACATCAAAAGACCCAAAAACTGCCAGAAGAGGGCCACAGGGAAAAGAAAGTTCTGTTTTTGATCGATTAGGAGCAGGACGAGGAGGGCATTTAAACAACAGCTGCAACAAGATATGCAAATTTTGGCTCAGTGGCAGATGCCTTAAAAACCCATGTAGGTTTGCCCATTCAGAAACACCTGATGTGTCCACCATTCACCGTCCCATGCAACGCTTACCATCCTTACTATCCTCACCCCAGCAACGCTTTAATTTCAAATACTTGGCGTAGGGCTCCTACGAATTCACAAAATGTTCAGGAGAAGCGGCCAGAGTTGGCGGAAAGCGTTTCTGAGAGTTCTTCAGAATGTTCTGTTGTTGAAAATGATTCTAATCTGGAGAATGTGGTTGAAGAAAAGCCTCTGGAGCATGTTCCTAAGAAAACCGCAGAAAGGGTTTGTGAGTTCTGGGTGCAAGGGACGTGTGTCTATGGTGATCAGTGCCCTTACCTACACTCCTGGTTTCGTGGGGATAAGTTCAAAGGGTTGGCAGAGCTTCAAGGGCACAACAAGGTACCTATTTGTGTTTAATGAACTTTATTTTTCCATTTCCATTAAGATTTTGGTGTAAATTTTTTTAATTTGGAATCTGATTTAATAATGAGAGCTGAACTCAGTTTATGCCAATGTTAAACTTGGCCTAGGCTAGCCTAATCAGTTGTTTCATCATTTGAATACTAATAAAGCCTTTCATGATATCTAGATTATAGAAATTTGATTTGTTCCTGAATAAGAACATGGAGCATTATATGGTTCACTGCTATTTTTACAACGGGATTCATAAATGACAATTGATAGAAGACCAAAAGAAATTGTTGTTTTTAGAAATTGTATCCTAGATAGAAAAAGTTGTTTTTGAAAAACCATATTTATGAGTTTTTTGATAACAGGCAGTCAACGGAGTTGCACTTCATTTAAGATGCATGCAACAAGCTTTGTTCAGGTAGCAGTGACGGAACAATTCGGCTTTGGGACTGCCATACTGGTCAATGTGCTAATGTGATTAACCTTGGCAGCGAAGTTAGATCTGTTTGTAGTAAGGGCCCATGGCTCTTTGTTGGCCTGCCAAATGTTGTGAAGTTGAGCTTAAAACCTAGTAATGTTGTGAATTTTGTTTTACTTTTTTTTTTTTTTTGGATTTTTTCAGTTCAAGATG
Organism: Lithocarpus polystachyus; assembly: GCA_033629205.1. Taxonomy (NCBI): domain Eukaryota; kingdom Viridiplantae; phylum Streptophyta; class Magnoliopsida; order Fagales; family Fagaceae; genus Lithocarpus; species Lithocarpus polystachyus. Next base: position 78,712,552 of record CM066165.1, read on the forward strand.
TTAGATGTGACCTTGATTTGGCATGTTGGTGATGCTGCAGGTGTAAAATACTGAATCAGGTGCTGAATACAGTCTCAATGGACCTGTTGGGCAAGTCAATGCATTGGAATCGGTTTACAATTTGCTTTTTGCTGGGGTAGAGGTAAGCCACTTTACTGACAGTTCAATTCTTGCATTCTCTAACTAGCTTTTATTCTTTCCATTTGATTAAATTTGGGTAATGTTGAGTTCAGGGTGTTTCCCTTTTCCGAATTTTTTTTAGTTGTTTGAGCAAGAACTTGTCTCTTTATATTCAATGTACTTTGATATTGTGAGTCATATCCATAGCAGATGCTTGGGGTTGGTGCAGTTGGTTATCATGCTTGTCTCACACACTAGAGTTTCCCAGTTTGAACTGGGGGCTAAAGACACTACTGTGAAAGCCATTTGCTTTTACTTATTAAAAGGGGGGTGGTGGGGAATGACCAATGTTAATGCTTTTGGTGTCGAGTGTTTCTTGTGTGTACATCACATATATTCTAATTAAATTTGGTCCAAAATTAATTTAGTATTACTTTTGATTGCAGGTTGGTGTTATTTTGGCATGGAATGGCACTTATGAAACTAACATTACATTTCAACTTGCCACAACCCTTAAAGGCCACACGCATGGTATAACATCTTTAGTTGTTGGAGGAGGCAACAGGATGTACTCAGGTTCCAAGGACCACACAATAAGGGTTAGTTTTTTCTCTTTAAGAATTTTTTCCCCCTGTTGTTGTATCTTTTATGTTGTGAGTAGTTAGTATTTGAAGAGAGCTTGATTATTTAAGATCGTTGGTTCTTTCTTCTACTTTACTTGCTTCTTCTGTACTGGAAGGATTGTGATTGGATAGTATCTTATTTAGACTTGGTGCTGACCTTTTGTTTTAGTGATTCTGTATTGTTCTTGTTTGAAATTTCCCCTTTTCAAATCTTGCATCGGAACCAAATGATGTACTCTCCCTCATGTATATTGCAGGCAACAATAACATATCCTTGTTTTAGTGACTAAATTATTTAAGTTAAATTGATTGAGTTCTACTCTGTAAAATTTAGCAATATATATCTTATGTGGTACTGATATGATCTGAATTGATTAACTATCCTTTTTTTTTTTTTTTTGTAGTTGTCATTTTCTTTATACGTGCACAAGGACCATATATTTTGTTTTCATCTGTCAGAAAAATAATAATATTAAATTTCTTTTCTTATATTTTGTTTCAGGTTTGGGATCATGAAAATTGGCAGTGTATTGTGACATTGAATGGGCATGACGATGTTGTGAAGTGTCCCATGTGCTGGGATAAGTATTTGTTCACTGGTTCATTGGATTGCACGATAAAAGTTTGGGCTTCTACTGAGGATGGCAGCTTGGAAGTAATCTATACTCAGAGTGAAGAACACGTAAGTTATTGAACCACAATTAGTTTCATTTACTTTCTTATTTGCTTCCCTTCTTAAGTAATTGAGTTGTGCTACAGTCGTTGAGCAGTGTTATTAATTTGTCTGGTAATGGCAAAATTGTATTGTTATGTCAGAAACTCAATAGGTGTATTATTTTGTTGCAATGCCATGTTGTTGATGCTGTAGCCTTAGTTTTTAAAAGTGTCAACTAATTGGATGGCATGATTTTTCATGGTACAGGGCATCCTTGCACTTTCTGGGATGACTGATCCCGACGTTAAATCAATCTTGTATTGCTTTTGTAGCGATAAATCTGTCCATCTATGAACTGCCAACGTGAGTACAATTTTCCCTTTGTGAAAAATCTTTCTTCTTTTACCTCTTGGATTTGACTAATATTAGTGATTATTGTTTTAGATTCACTGACGGGCAGATTATTTGCAAAACAAGAAGTCCAGACTCTTCAAATAGGTCCTGGGGGCCTCTTTTTTACTGGGGATCTGACTGGTTTGCTGACAGTGTATACATGGCTAGCAGACTAATGGCTGAGACGTGCCCAAGACTAGTAAAAGCAAGGTTTTTATTAGTTATAGCAAACAATGTACAGTATTTTGAGTCCATTTTCCAATGTACAGTAATGCATATTATGAGTAAATTTTCCAATGTACAGTATTTTGAGTTTAGAAATTCATGTTATTATGAACATTGAGGATAAAACAATGTAGTGTTGTTATTTCGTTATATACCCTAAGGCACGGGTGTGATTTTTCCATCTTGAATTTACTGTCTTAGTAGTTTTTGTGTACTGCCCCTACAGGTGAACAAAGTTACAAAATAAAGTGGGTTTTGATGATATTCAGATCTCCTTCTACTCACTTTATTAGATGTTTTTGAGGTCTACTAAGAGGTTCAGATTTTCTAGCCATTGCTCAGTTTAGAGAACTTTTGCAAATAACACTGAA